>JARFIW010001258.1:0-1289675 GCA_036346225.1 Platerodrilus igneus | reverse complement strand
TAGAAATATATAAACGCTTTGATTTTTAATATAGACGGCCTATTTTTGAACAAAAATAATTAAATTTTTTTAACGGAACAAACGGACCCGACCGAATAGTTACAATTTTTATGTGGTTTGCGTGATATTTCGTAAACGTAGAAATCGCACATACGGGATTGTCACATTTGTCAAGCGTAATAGCGCTGCGTTAACGAATCTGATTAACCTGTGCGTCGTTACGCGTTCCATGCCTGGATGATATTCTTTTAGCATTTTACATGGTAAGTATGTTTCACTAACGAAAGTGTATTTTTTTTGGAATGCTGAGATAAGTTTTCGTTCTAATATTTGTGTTTAATTATCCGCCGAGTCAGAAAATTTTCTTGCAATTAATGGATCGTCTAAATAAAAACGACAACCGCGTAAACTACTTTACAATTTTCTTTAATTACCTAGTACTTTTCGGTGGTACTTTTCGGTGGCGTATCTGGAGAGCGTATGGGCCGCGAAAGCTTAAGATACAGGTTCGAATTCTGTTCTGGACCTCATATTTTCCATCATATATATATATATATATATATATATATATATATACACATATTATATATATATATATATATATTGCTATGATAGGAGGGTAGTTTAAGGGTAGATTAAGTCATAGGGATCGTAACATAAAAGTATAAATAATTAACGTTAAGAAAACCAAATAATTCCACCATTAAATAGGAGTAAATCGAATATTTTACAAAAGATCAATAGCGAGCACGCTGTATATAAATTATATTTAATTTAAAGCTCATTTTGCAATAATTAAATAATATCTAGCTAAAGTAATAATGTGTACGTCTTATAATACGCTTTAAGTTAAAGAAATGAACAAATGTAATGTTTTAAATACATCAAGTTTCATCAAAATAAACACGTAATCGGTAGAGATAAACAACCTGGCGTTCTAGCTAATTAAAATTTTCATTAAAAATATCAACGCATAAATAAGAAAACTCATTCAAATACATCATTATTAGAAAGATGAGTACGTGACCGGAATATCATATTTACATGAAAATCCAACATATTGGAAATAACAAACAATAAATAACAGGCGGTCCGCGATATGATAAAAGTTTGGACTATAATCGACAAACATGAAAGACGTGACAAAATTGCAATGGATATTTGGAAATTTTGAGAATATACGTCGAAATTTTGAACGTCTACGTGAGTTATGTAATCCCCCATTTGATATATATACAAAAGAAACTAATACTTAAGAAGTTATTAGAAATATGTTATTAGAAATGTGCAACAATGTAATTGAAGGACATTTTATTCAGTTTATTAACGTTCATGGGAACGGAAGCACTACTTTGTAGCACAAGGATAAGTGACACTGCAGATGTCAGGTCACAGGTGGTCACAGACAGTCACGTATTGAGATTACGCAGAAGTACGCTCGCAACAAAGTAGTTATGAATAGATTTAAGCTTACAACAATGTATTATGAAGAAGAGTCAAATGAAAGCAGACATTAGGTCTGCAAGTTCCCACAGAACTGTGAGGAGATAGGGAGATTATAAAAGGCCCGGTAGCTTCACTCGCAGTCAGTTCATCAAACGTTCAGCTTTCACATTGCAGTTCGTAGATAGCTCACTTGTACAATTAAGTAATTAATTTTCGACATAGAATAATAATTCAAGATTGTCAAAATGTTCAAATCTGTTTAAAACAAATAAATGTGTTAAAGTTCAAAAAGTCTTTTTAAAAAGGACCACTCGAAGCCACGAACCTTAACTCGTGCGAGATTGAATGAATGAACTACAATTAAAGTCAGGGAATTTTGAGAAATACCGGGTTGGTTTTACAGAGATAGGCGCAAAGTACAAGCCTTGATCAACGAACACGCCAATTAAAACGTTGAAAGGTGGGGCTTATAAATACCATAGGAAACTCGAAAATAAACAGTATATCTTCAACAAGACACGAACCACGTCGATTTAAAGTGGAAAATTATGAACCAATAACAATTAGTGAAAAGTCAATAATTTATTAAAAGTGAAAAATTGAAAGTGCCAATATGTGCAACGAAGGATAGCCGTTCTACGCATAAACGTAAGATAAACTATTAATTGAATTGTATTTTAATATTTAACAATTTAGGGCTCCGAATAAAGATCTAAATGTAGATCAAAACGTACATCTAAAGATCTAAATGTATCTCTAGATGTACCTATAAATGAAAATTCAAAGATACTTCGAAAATACTTACAAGGAAATAAACGTAAAGATACTAAAAGTTACTCCAGAAATCCGAAGGGAAAAATACAAGCAACCATTATTCCATCATTCTGGCTAACAAGTGAAGCAAGTCGAAGTGTAACAATCAAGTGGTGCTGACCACTGATACTCTTAGGCAATTCCAGTGACAAGCAAGGAAAACGTAGGTTAGATATCTTAAATTTTTCATTTGTTAAAGACTGTTTCAATTTTAATATTTGCTATGTATTGTATATCTGTAAGGGTCAACAAAAAGGTCAATTGAGAATTTGAAAAATAGAGAAAGCATCTTTGACGTTCGAAAAGTACTTAGAGTAATTACAAAGATATTTTTGCTGGCTTTCAGGAAAATTAAATTTGGTGAATGTGAATAATTCATTCAGGGCTAATTTTAAATTTACATAAAACTGTACATTTTATCAATCATTATACTGTGTAATTTTGGATTGCTTTATTTAAATTATTCTAACAGTTAGGTAGTAGAAAGAAAAAGAGGTGAAACAATCTTTATTGTCGTGAAGTAGGGCATTCGGTGTTTGATAGATAGAGCGAGCCGTGGAAAAACAAATTCAAGAAATTATAGGATTTTAAAAGGGGTTGATATTCACACCAATAAAAATAGATACACCAATCATAAAAGGGCATATTATAGCAATGAAAATGACACCCAACGTAGGGGCTTGAATCGTAAGGGCATTATCACAGACACGAAAATTGCGCACCAATCGTGGGCCTTAAGAAAAATAAAGAGTAGATTTACAGCAAATATTAATATCATCCATTCGTGGGGCTAAATATCACAGCAAATGAAAAGTGCGCACCAATCGTGGGGCAATATATCATAGCAATGAAAATGGCGACCCAATCGTAGAGGCGAGAACACCACATAAGAAATTTAGAAATTTAAAAATTGTAGGTGCGAGAACACCACAAAAGAAATTTAGAGATTTAAAAATCGTTGGGGCGAGAACATAAAAAGAAGCTTAGAAATTCGAAAATCGTAGGGGCACGAACAAATATAAAATTTAGCAATCCAGAAAGCGTAAAAGTTAGAAAAGTTAAAATTTGCATATTCATTAAAATTTGCATATTAATTAAAATTTGATAGGAACGAGTTTTTGAAATATTAAAATGTAGGATTTAGATAAAAAAATGGATAAACGAATAAGGGAAACTAGAGAAGCACTAAGGAATGAAGGGGTAGAAATAGGATCTCAAGAAAGCGTACTTTTACATGATACCCGGACGGAAATACAAGGGCGAGAATTAGCACGAAGTCAAAGTGAAGAACAACAGATATCACAACAAACCGAAATAATGTCAATTTTATTAGCGTTAAATAGGAAAATGGACAAAAGCGAAGAGGCCATGATGCAGATTAGTGAAAATGGAAAAAGATTAGGTTCCGAAATAAAAATTTTTAGTGATGGATTAAAAGAAACGAATCAAACGATCGCAGAAATGCAGTAAAAATTTCAAAATAGAGTCACGAGCATTTTAGATGATATCGATAAAGTTAGGAACGAAGTTTGGAAAGTTAAGTTAGATCAGGAAACGTGTTAAAAGGAAGCTAATGATAGGATTACAGATTTAGGTATAAAGGTGCAGGAAGTTCAAGGAAATTGTGAGATAGGATTTAATGATGTAAATAGAGAATTAGGTAATTTAAAATCAGACTTTGAAAATTTTGGTAGGGCTAAGGGGCAATACATTAAGATAAATACTAGGGGTGACAGGAAAGTAAGGTCTCCAACTCTGTAACTTTGCCGGATTCCGCGCTAGGGGAAATCTGGCAACAGCGCCGTGTTGCCTGGTTCCCCCACTACAACTTTGCTGCTGCCGCGTCATTGCCCGACCGCTCAGTCTTTGCTGAGCAGCCGTTAACAATGGAAGTACCCCTCGCGTCAGCGTCCAAGTGCGAATTGCGTTCGGTGATACGTTTCTTAAGTGCGCAAAAGGTGACACCAAAAGAAATTCATTGTCAACTGGTTGAAGTTTACGGGGAAAACTGTATGAACATTAAATACGTGAGTGAGTGAGTACAGACGAAGTATACAAACTAATTAAAACGAATTGTAGGGATATAAAGCCATATAGCAAAAATATAAGGGGCGCAGTAGGAGACATCGTTATAGAGAATGTAGAGAAAGTGGATAGATGGCAAGAATATATAGGGAATTTATATGCAGAACCGAAACTGGAAGACCTAGAATATGAAAAAGACATTGAACAGGATGACTTGAGATATCTTATACTTAGACATGAGTTTAAACTAGCATTAAAGAGCCTGAAATATAATAAGGCGCCAGATACAGATAAGGTGCAAGCAGAAACTATAAAAGCTGCCGAAGAAGCAGTAACAGAACGTCTCTTCCAACTTGTCAGCTATATACGTAAATATTTCAATGGTATTTCTATTGTTACTATACCAAAAAAGAGAGATGCGGATAGATTTGAAAACTTCCGAACATAAAGTTTAACTAGAATTGTACAAAGACCGATGGGAAAACGTTCTGAAGAAATAGGAGAAGATCAATTTGGGTTTAAGAGAAACAGGGGAACACAGGAGGTCATTTTAGGTTTAAGGATGATAATAGAAGAGAAAGCGTGTATATAGAGTTTGTAGATCTGGGAAAAGAATTCGACGGTATAATATGGAAAGAAATGCTGGAAATGCTAAAAAAAAAAGATAGTAATTAGTTGTAAGGATTGACGGATGGTACATAGCTTATACAAATAACAAATAGCGGTAATAGAATTTTACCAGGAACGTAGAGAAGTAAATATTAGGAAAGGGATGATATGGGGATGTGCACTATTCCAATTAATTTCTGTCTTGTATATCGAAGAGGCAATAAATACTGTCAAATGCTGAAATGCATTTGGAATTATTATGCAAGATTAATATGCTCAGATTTGCAGACGATATAGCGGTATTAGCATCTAGCAAGGTAGAGTTAGAAGCAACTCTTGGAATGGAAACGGTACTAACAGAGAGATATGGTATGAAAATTAACAAAAATAAAACTAAAGTACTAGTATGTAGTGAAGGGGAATATAGGTCAGAAACCGGAATACAAAAGTACCTAGGAAGCCAAATAACTTAAGATGGGAAGAGTGCAAAAGATATAAAACAAAAATTAGCACAATGAAGTGCTGCAATTAACAAGAAAAAAGCAACTACTATGTCCGAAGATAGCAAACGTGGAAACAAGGAAAAGACTGCTGAAAACAAACGTGTGGAGTATGGTATTTACTGCTGTAAAACTTGGACAGTAGATGCAGACAGGAAAAATATAGATGCCTTTGAAATATGGTGCTGCAGATGTATAATGATGATTTCGTGGACAGACAAAGTTGTGAACAAAGAGGTACTAGAAATGGTAGGGGCAGAAAGATGTACTTGGAAAAAAATTAATAATAGGAAAGATAGGATTATAAGACACGTTATAATGCATGAGGGAATAGTGCGAGATATATTAGAAGCGGAAAAAGGAAAAAAGACGTAGAGGTAGACCTAGATTAGACTATTGCACACAGATAGGAAAGTTGTAGACTGTGGGAATTTCAGGGAAATGTGTAGGTTAGGTCAGAATAGGAAACAAAGGAGGTACGCGTCCTACCACTCCAGGACTAAAAACCTAATCATGATATTATGATTTATAAATCTCTGTTCGTTCAATTTGTAAGTATTGGCTTTTTCACTTTCCACTGTTTAACTTTTTTACTTCCTTTGGGGCTATTTATCTTTGTCTGCTTTTTCTTTATTTTCTTTTTAGGTTATTTAGGTTGCCGTCATTGTAACGCCGATGATTTATAGTTCTCGCATAAAGTAAAGAGGAATATTATTCGAAGTTTAGTACTGATGATTTATTAAAGTATTTTATACACTTCAAGTATGTTGTACAGAAAGTATAATAAACTGTAAATTCAGTACAAGAAAAATTTTTTCTATTATAAAACTAACAACAGTAATGACAGATATTGACAGAAATGTGCATGTTTTGCCACTGGCTGCACGAAGCTTTCGTTTAGATATTAGGAATAGGGGATATGATAATCCGAAAGAGAAAGTTTTTCCGTCTTCAGTTAGGTTACTACGATAATACTGCGGCTTCCCGTTCTCACGTACTATAGGACAATACCCTCTAATTTAGTGTATGTGTTCGTTTAAGCACCCGCTTCCCTGGCAAAAGGGATGTGTGGTCATCGCGCATAACGAATGAGAGACATTTTATGGTGGGGACACGTATAAGTTTATGAGAACAGCGCATTCAGAACGAGGACTTGACTTCCAATTACCGAAAATAAACGCGAGTGCGCGTTAATTAAATGCGAAATGCTCATTTTGCATTCCTATTACCTGTCCAAGTACCTTAATAATTTCTTGTGTTCTCTATAAGTGTAGGTTCAACGCACTTTGCTTCCAGAATCTAGACTAAACAAAAGAAATGAATTTCCTCGTAACCTGATCCATCTGAAAACAACGGGAGGATGCCTTAGCTGCAGTTATTAATTAGTGTAAGTCCTTTGTTTAATTTTTAATGTCTTCCTGAGCTTGTAAATCTTTACTAGTTTGATGCTAATAGTTTGTGTCCAAATTTGGAGGCGTTATAAGTTACGCCTGGGGCTAACATAATAATTGACGCCAAACGGGGAAAGTAATAAGGCGTAACACTGTATAAAACTTTTCGACAATACCACAATGTTTTTTATATCACTATTTTGTTTCAATTTTATACAAAAAATAATAATTAACAGTAAAAACTTATATCCTACTGGAATTCTAGAACGTATACCCTACCAAAGGTCAGGGATAGGTTAACCTTGTACGTAATGCCAAAAATGTTTTTACAACATAAATATTTTTTAAACGGTAAGTATACATTAAATATTTATCAATGAAATTTTAATTTGTTAATGATATTTACTATCATAGTCACATGTTAGCTTCAAATTATTGTGAAGATAAAAGTAGTACTCTTAAAAACTTACAATATGTATATAAGAATCAATAGGTTTACTTGCGTTAAATTTTGTAATTTAAACTAAAATTTTTTAATGAAAACTCTAACTGGCACAAACAGATACCAACAGCAATGACTTATCTAACATTATTGACCGGTAGACGGTACGTAGCATGCCTTGTAGCGAATACAATTTCGTTTCTAGCTAGTTTACGCCTTTTTATAATTATTAATTTACGATTATCCTTTACGGTGTTGAAAACGTAAATTTCTATTCCATTAATATAATATTTATTGGTTGTCGTGTGGAGCTTTATCTGTGTTTATGGGTTTAATGTAGCATTTCGGTTCCCTAGATTTTCGATAACGTGTTGATTCAAGAATTCGGTCCACTGCGCTTGCTCGCGTAGTAAAACACTTTATTGCTTGAGTCTATTGTAATTTGAAAATGAAATCAGATAGACAAGTTTTTGACGCGTGGTCAAACAGTTTTCGTTGGAAAGATGCAGTCCGACAGGCATGTGGCCTAGAGGAGGATAACTCCTTTAGTCTTTGAAGTAGAAACCATCATTGGGGTACACGCTAGAGAATCATGAATAACCTTTTGTTTAGTATTCTTTTTTAGTCAGTCGACTCTTAGGTTGATTTATAGAATATGGTTTCGAAGTAACATCATCACGGTATGTAATTATTTTCATTTTGAATTTAAATTAATGCTTCTTGATTTTTGTAGTGCAAGTTTTAGTTATTGAGTATTGCAAACTTTTAGTTACTAATAAGTATTGCAAAGTTTTTGGTTATTAAATATTTCAAGTTGAAATGTTAAGGTGCCCTTGTCGTGAGCAACAAAAATTTAAGCGTACTTTTTCGAATGGAAATCAAGTTTGTAATCCGAGGCACATGTGAAGGCCGCGCAGCTGTTGTTAGAGTTGAACACGAGAATTGATGGGCGATGGTGCAAAGTTCATTCTCAAATAAATTGGTAAATATTTGCTACCGGAATTATATAGATGTCATGCGAACTTTTATGGTGAGTGATTTCTTTATTCAGTTCTCGCTAAATTAAGAAACTACATGTTGTGGTTATTTTTTTGTAAATTTATACAGTAATTTCAATTGGTGTAAATATTTTTTTTTTGTTCAATATTTAACAGTTTGAGTTGTATAAATGTTCGTAAGAACGTTGGAAATTTAAGGATAAGTTTCAGAAAATCGTAAAGGTTAAACAAGAATTTGTTTTAACTTAACAGGTGACATTTTAACGCTTGTTTGTCACATTTTATAATCCAGTTTTTACTTGAAAGTATAATAATACACAGATTATTTTATACCATAAGGCTAGTTGATTTTTCGTTCAAATAAATTTTTATAAATATCTAAATTCAATCTTACATGAATTGAGTTACAATCATTTATCATAATTTTTTGTAAACCAAAACAGGATCCTTTTTCGGTAATAATTAAACAATTGTTACGTATTATTAAAAAACACAATATCTTCTTTAAATTACTTTGATAACTAATTAAGAACTTTGAAATGCACTTAAATATTGAGAGATAATGTATAATTACTCTGATAGCTTAATTACAAAAACCAATAGTGTGTATAAAGTTGTATAAAATATGTATATATGTTTCTTTAACCAAATAGAGAATGGATTATGTTATTCTAAATCTTATTTGTATTGAAGTTGATAATAGTTTCTCACAATTGGTACAAACAAATTCATAAAATTCATGAGTATACAAAGAAAGATTACCAACATTCTATTGGTAAGATATTTTAGAGTTATATTTTTGAATTAGTAGTTTTTGAAATTTTTTGTGATAATTTGACTAGGCTCTAGTGAAGCCCTAGTTCTATGAATTTCTTGAGGTGGTTATATTTTCAGACAGTACGAGGTCGTCGTTCCAATTCAAGCGTGCAGTGTTAAGAGTAAGTAAGTATTATGTTTATACGTTTTGGTTGTTCAGAAGATATTTCTTTTCTTTTCGAAGATTTCCGTATCTTATCTTCGGATTGTTAGACATCACAACTATTATTAAGATACGGTGGCGTCCATAATTTTCTTTTTTTTATCGTATACCAACCTTCGACCCCTGTTCATAGCTCTGCCCTAAGTTGAAGAAGCTTAGCTGGCTGGAAGATCTTATACGAGGGTCCTTTTGTACGAAAAGCCGCTTTCCATCTATTTTACTCTGGGCTTGAATTTTAGACAGGAACTCCCTCTAGTTCCTAATGACTCTGCCGCCTATAAGGTGGAATAGTTACACTGAAAAAATCAGGTGTAAGAACCTATTCCTCTGTGCCACTTACGCAATTAGTTTTTCATCTAGTAGTGTAAATTACTACTCTTGGACAACAGCGTAGACTATTTTTCTTAGTTGCATAGTTTTTCTACAAACATTTTGAGTACATTATAGTTTCAATTCTAAACTTATTTCCATTTTAGTGGAAAAGTTACATATACCCCTCTTTGCTTCTCAGCCCATTGATTACTATGTAGGCCCTATTCTGGAGTTGTCATTTAATAGGGGTATAGGCATTACATTTTAATCCCCTGTAGATCTATGTGGACGTCATACATATTTTTAATGAACGATCCCCTCTTTACTTTCTCAGAAATGAGTGTTCACTAGATTTATTTTAGGCGTTAGGCTGTATTTTCGAAGAAACTGCAAATCTTGTAGGGTGTTTTAAAGAGAAATTTATTCGATTGCGTGATACCCTTTTACTACAATAGGAAGTAGACGCTGTTTAAGTGGAATACGGGATTTTCCGTCACAAACTGTGCCATTGGTTTCGAATTTATTGCTTTATGTTTTATTATAGGAAAGTTCTGCGTCACGTATTTTCGAATTCTTTCAGAAATAATATCGTTGTTTTCTTTGCATTATAAGATTTTAATGTGCATAACTCTAAGAAGCACCCTGCCGCGTTCAGTTCATCTGCTTTATTTTGTAAGTTTGTGTGCATCAAGTCACGCTAGATTCCTTCAGCGTTCGTTTTAATTAAGGTAATTTGTGTCAGAGTTAATAATCGTAAATTTTTGATAACCGTGTGGTTTAATTATGCGTAGGAAAAATTTGTAAGCTTTCACTGTTGGCCAAGCTTAATTTTATCAAAAGAGAGCCACACAAATTTCCCTTTATACTAAAATTGAAATTAATTACGTTTCTAATCAGTCAAACATAGGCACCTGAAGCCTTATAAGTTTCTAAGAGGAAAATGAGGTAGTAACATCTGCGCCAGGGGAAAACTTGGCAACTGAAGTACTAAGTTGCAAATTGCTGCTCTGCCTTTCACATCATTATACTGAAGGAAAATAGTTGCGAACATGAGTAAATTACATGTAACACGCTATTTACATGACAATGTGAAGGAGAAGATTTATAGAAATACTGAAATCGTGACAAGGAACTATCAAAGTTTAATCAAGTACACATTTGAATAAAAAATACTAGGCTAGGTGTTTATTATTTGGTAATTGCCCAGGACAAGTTGATTATAATACTATGTTATTAGTTAATAAAATGAAATAATAACTTTAAATTTTTATGCAAAGCCCACGTATATATATATATATATATATATATATATATATATATATATATTACTCATATTTAGACCAGGGTAGAAAATTAAATAATCACATCAAATAATTTTAATCACCGTGTAGAAGCTTTGGGAAAAGGTACGCGTTATTAAAAAAAACCGTGAAGCATAAAAATTCATTCGTTTCATTAAACATAAGAAATTTAAATCATCTACAAGACGCTTGCTATAAAAAAGGAAGCAGTATTAAAAAGCTCTACATGTAATTTAATTATTCCTAGTAAAGAAACAAAGAGAAATTATGTGCAAAATTTATATTAATTAACTCTATTTTAAGTAACCGGTATTAAACAAAAATGTACTGATAATAATTGAATATTTAATTAGGATTCACTAAAAATTAAAGGGTATTATTTTAATTGGAGTTAATTGAACCGTTAGTAACAGACAATATCTATAAAAACTTGTAAAAACCCAATAAGATACCATGAAATAAAGCTCTGAGAAGTAATATTATGTTTGAACACCTGCGTATTTTTAAAAGGCTCATTCTGCGTAAATGTTGCAGATAATTAATGGTTACAAAGAATCTTGGAGAAACCGTGGCTTAATATTCACGAGAAGGTGCGATACGGGGTTATTTAACCCAGATAGTCCACATGGACTGAAATAATCGATAGTAAGGAATATCAATTTGCACCACTAAGAACAGGTTAGAGAAGGAAAGATAATGTGCGTAAGACAAAGACACTAATAATTAAAGGCGTGATATGAGCAACGTCACGAGGGTCACGATTGGTTGAAAATAAGATGCACATATGAGAGGTAGAAACAACAATTTCTGTACAAAATTTAATTAGTTATTCTCGGACATGTTTGCGTGCCGTGTTGAAATTTCTGAGATTTAACTGGGGCGAGTGCAAAATTCGTAAAAATCGCATGCCGGGCTGCGGAATGGGAACATAGCAGGCGAAATTCTTTAGAATTGTCCGTTTTGGAGACTCGACCGACAGACAGGCTAACCTCTACATATACCCAGGGGAATATGAACAAGCTCTCTTACATCCGCGACTTGATTCAATACGTTAAACAGTGCATAGAATAATTTAAAGTTTGCTCGTATATTTTGGTGATTCAAACCGTTTGTTATTTACGTGCTAACATGAATGTACTTGAGTGCACTTAGATACAAGGTAATAAAGTTAGTATCACTGTACTAATTAGTAAAATTTACAACGACAAATGAATACACAAAAATTAGGCAGTTTTGGCGTATATTGGTGAAAGAAGTATGAATTTCTTTGTTATTTTTCGGGGGTATTAATAATTAAATGGTGCATAAACGTGTCTGGATCCTCAAAACAAGGTTCAGATATACACAGATGAGTTCCGGAAAAGCCCAGAAACAACTTTAAATAAATGGTGATGGAGAAAATTTTAAAAGCGTTGAGAATCAGAAGCCGTAAATATAACCCAGTTGGAATGGTGTAATTAACAAAGGGACGATGTACATTGAAGTTACGAGTGCAGTAACCTTCAGGTAAATTATACTATTTTGTTCGAACTTTGATATTTTGGTGTGTGTTGAATAACGTTATAATTGATTTACTTTAAATGGACATTAGTGAAATTGTACTAACCATAAAATTTTAATGTTAAGGTAAAATTTGCTTGTTTAAGTAGAAAGGGGTATTTAGTGTTGATGTTCTGGATTATGATGAAAATTTGGGTATGTCTTTGAGCTCAATTAGACGAACCTGGTTAATTAACGTAAAGGGGTGGTAGATGCTCCTTTGTACTCAGACTCGGTCTGCATATATTGTTATATTAATTAGTAGGTATCCAACAAGGACTTTAATTCAGGATGCACATTTAAATGATAATAAATGTAATCTTGAAAATTTCTGATATTGAAATTTATGCCAAAATTTAATTTTGAAATTTTAATGTATTGTGAATATTGATGTAAATAGAGTTAACGTTCGTGTTTGTGGTAGGAATGTGTTTGTTTTTTATGAATGAGGATGAAAGTTATCTAGGGAGCAGCCGGGGCGATTAACAGAAGAAAGTCAATGGACCAACACAGTTAAAGTAATGAATAGCTTTCGTAGGATTCACAGCGTTCTGGACATCCAATTCGTAGGGGCTCGATTCGAAAAGCGGAGTATCCGGATTTTGGTGGTATCACAGCAATATATATATATATATATATATATATATATATATATATTGACGTGATAAGGGGTCACTGGAGGTCATTGTAAACCAAATTCTACAAATAAGTTCCACCAAGATATGAAAGAACCAGAAAAAATAGAAATTTTCTAAGATTCATGGTTACACCCAGTATAATACAAGTGTGTTTTTTATCCGTTAAAGGGCCAAACGAAAATGCAATTCCGTGCGTGTAAATAACTATCCTGTATAAAATAAGTGTATTGTACGTACATAGCAATTAATGTGTAAAAGTGGAAACACACTTTCCGTATATTTAAAACTCCCAATTTTATATCAATAATACAGCCGTGTAAGCCGTATATGTAAACATAATTAATTGTTAAGAAATACTGTGAAAACAGATTAAATGCGAACTTTGTGTCTTATGAAAATCAATCAGTTTCAAACGTAAATACAACGCCATTCATTTTTACTTATTAATTATTATAAAAATACATTTCTCGTTGCATAAAACATTCGCTTTCCATAGCGTAAAACCATATCAATGTTGTTCAAAACTAAAGCTTTAATCTTAACAAATATGCATTAAAAACACGTTTTGTTTGCAGTGAAAACTAATCTTTTATTACAGTTTTGAAGATGTGGGTCTCTCTGCATGTGCAAAACCACTTGATTAAGCAATTAAAGCTTTAAATTAATTAGCCAAATTGACTCTGTGTCACATAAATTCAATTTTAAATAAAAAATTCTCTCCAATATTCGGAATTGAGAAGGAATGCGTTATCTGTACTTAGAACTAAGTAAATACCTAATTAATAAATAAACATTTATTGTAAGACTCTGAAGCAACATTAAATATCCATAAAATCAATAAGAATTAATTCTATTATCTTTCGCATATACCATTTGATAAAGGTAAATACATTGTAAAGCCCCTTAATAGTTACCACAATAAACTACAGTTCACTATTGAAATAGAAAACAATACAAAAATTTAACTTTTTGGATATGGCACTTTACCGAAAAAAAACAACCACATTGAAACACAATGGTATACAAAATAAACATGGTCAGGCACATACATCAATTTTTTTATCACAACAGCTATTATCCCAAAAAAATCTGTTATCATTAGCCTAACAGACACATCCATGAGACTATCAGATTCAGAATACAGACGTGCAGCAACAGAAAAAGCTAAAAACGCCCTCAAAAGGAATAACTATCCAGAAGAACTAATTAATAGAGTATTCAAAAAACTGATGTGCAAATTTTGCAATAACTCAACTGAAACAAACAAACTGGAAGATAAACGAAAATTAAAGTATATAGGATTTCCATACCTACCTGATTTATCTGAAAAACTCCAACACATATTCAATAGACAGAATATTACAATAGCACATAGAAGCTTTAATATAACTAAAAATTTCTTCAGTAAATTAAAAAATACAATACCATAAAATAAAAAAACTCACACTGTATATAAAATCCCGTGCCAAGTGAATTGCAGGCATGTATACATAGGGCAAAGTTCACAACATTTAGAGAAAAGACTAAATGCTCATAAGTATGATAAAAGAAGCAAAGCAGCACTTACTAAACATGAAACACTCGCAAACTACACATTTAATTACGACCATACACAAGTTATCGCAACTGAAATGAATCAAAAGAAAAGAGAAGTGCTAGAAATGGTACATATACTAAAAAACGACACCCCTATTAACTATAAAACTGACATAAAGAAATTGAGTAAAATATATCTTAACATAATTGCATAACAGTAATTAATCTGTTCAATTTTTGAAATGCCCTATAAAATAACATAAATATTCATTAAAATTACTTGTTTAAAACAAGGCCAATTACAATATCATATCTATGTGTCACGAAATCAATAAAATTTGTTACTGATTGCCTTTAACTTATTCGACAAGCAATGTAAGTGCACTGTATATTTGATTCACAAATTTTAAATGTAACGTTTTAAAAAATTATTTTCATGTGTAACTTATCCTTAAGTTTTATATAATATTTGACAATGGTAAATTAATATTGATTTTGCCTACTCTAAAACACGTCGAAATTAAAAATAATTTGAAAGTAATTTTTGTTTCAAGGTATGTGATAAATGGAATTAATGTAGATATTTGTAACAAATATTTTAAGATTACCATTGATAAAGACTTAAAAGTGGAAGTCGAAACGTTTGGATAGATATTATTATAAGAGATATATTTAATTAATACATACATGGTACAAGCAAGTGACTAACATAATAATATAAAGACCTATTATCCAAGAAAACAATAAAGTTATAATATATATATATATATATATATATATATATATAATATATATATATATATATATATATATATATATATTGTAACAACCCGATTTTCAATCGCTTTGTTGAGCATAAATTTTAGAATTATTTTTTATATAATGTTACGCTACTGCGTACCAATTCTTATAGTATTAATAGTTGACACAATTTAATTATCACTTGTATATTTCACGAATCGTGGTTGAATTATATGTACGTTTTACAAAGCCTGCATAGACCGTGGTGGAATAACCTCATACAAGCGAATTCTTCTATATTTTAAAAAGCTTTCGTTTTACATCTACGGTACCTGGGATCGCATAATATTTACAATACAATGTATTGAGAGGGTTAGTTTCTGGTATTTAAACATATGGTGCGGCCGCAGGGGCGGACGGATTCATTGGGGGGGTTTGCAGGAATGTGGGCAGATGTAAAGAAGCGGCAAGGATTCCAGGCTTTTTTATGTGTGTCTTTGGGTGAAGACGTGTTTGAGTGTTGCTTAGAACACGTAAGTACTTAGTTTGTTTGAAAGGACATTTATTTTTAATAATGCAAGTAACCCTTTGCTATAAATTTCCTTCTGATACTACATCGATTTATGTAGACCATTATTGAATTGTAACGAGTTAACCTGAGTATTAATTCTGGGTACCGGTGTACATACATTATCGGGCCTGTCAAATAATTGTTACTTCTTTATGAACAACGTTGCCCGCGAAGTTATTTTGTTGTTTTGTGTTATGAATATTTACAAATGGTTGGTTACAAAGACTTTTCATTGTTGTTTTCTTTGTAAAAGTAAGAAATGGTTTAACACAAGATGTACAGCATTAATATATTTTTATAAATAACGTTTCGCTTTTATACTATACTTACAAATACTTTTTGTAATATATTGCATCTGTGCACAATATTAATTTTATTTGTATAATTTTAAAATAGATTCTTGTACTTTTTGTATTAAACGCTGATGCAGACATTTGATAAGGTGTGGTATTGCGTCTATTTGGAATTTTAGTTCGGTTTTATCAATTAGCATAGTTGCTTGTAAAACAAGTAATCTGTAAACAATTAAAAATAGGATATGCAATCTTATTAGTGCTTTTGTTAAATTAATTAAAGGTATTAAGTTAATCATAGTTAGGCTAAGGTTAGGTATATGTGACGACGTGCACGTCCCAAGATAACAATTAGGTTAGATAGAGTTACGTTATTTTATGTCGGAATAGTGGGCCCTGTAGGCCTTATTGCATTTCGAGTTCCAGACTGTTTAGTTATGTGTTTATACATGCTTTTCCTGACAGTCGATGGTATAATAAAATGTTATTGCTTTTTCTAAACTACGAGTTTATTTCATGATTACTTTTATTAGGTATCAGTGCCTTTCCGCTGATTGGCGCCCATGTTTATTATGAATTGCTAATATATGTATTGATGATTTTTATCCATATCGCATCTTTGGTAAGTACAAGCAAGGTTTTAGTTAAGAGTTTGAACCACGACCTACGCCGCTGAGTTTAGTCTGCCTGGCCTTAATTAACCGTCTTGACTGGTCTTTACAGACCCTCGACGGACGGTTGATTAGGTAATTATTACAATATATATATATATATATATATATATATATATATGTATATTGCTGTGTTACGGTCTCGCGTTGGAGCGCCGCTAAATTTGGTGTTACTCTCTTCCTTTGGAGTAGGAGTTAAAGAAGTGCTGTGACACGGTACAACAAATTGTAAATTTGAAATTACTAACTCACCTACTTTCTAACTTATCTTTGTCTGGCTAGCTTAACGAAAATTATTCTATGGAATTTACAAAGTGAAATGAAATACAGCAATCTCAAAAAACATCAATACAGTCAAAATATTTTTTTTCATATAAAACAATTTATAGAACAATTCCCAGTTCCAGTTTATACAGAAAATAATCAAAATTCCTACTTAATATTTATTCACAGATACACTAATAGGCGAATAATCTATCCATCTTTTATTCCCACGCTTGTAAGGGTGTTTGACCAAAAATTCTTGGCAGATAGTCTGTTTAGTGAAGATCAAAATACCTCGAACTTCATCCTCAAAATTTGCAGTAAATTATCCTTACACAAATAGAAAATTAGAACTTATTCTAAATTTAAATTATAAAATATGCAATTATTTTGATAAATTAACAAACAAAGAACCAAAGTTTTATACTTGTGATGGTAAAATAGCGCTTATCCAACTCGTAATTAACGATTAAATACCTCCCGATTCCATTTTATATTAACATTAAATCCCAGTTTACCAGTTTGTCCATATAATTTTAAATATCCATTTAGAATCTTAATTTTTAAAGTGCATCTTCTTTTATTTTTAATTAATTAACTTCAGAGGCGCTTTTGTATCGAAGAACGTAGGATTCTCGTAGTCTTTTAAAAAAATTAATTATGTTTCATATTTATTCAGAGTTATATTCTTACATTTTAAATGTCAAATACTGTATGCATGTCGCATACTTTACTCAAAGCATCATTTTCGACGTCTTAATATGAATCGCAAATATATGAAATTTTTCATCGCCGATCTCGTAAATTGAAACTTACATATTACTTGGTGACGCGAATAAATGAATAAATTCTTTCTAATCAAGTTCGGGCTTTATATATAAAAATTATCTAACTACGTCATGATTCTAAATTTTACACGATTTAATTCGAATCCTAACCTACGCGATGTAATATTTTACAAGGATGTCGGCATTTAACGATTAATTAGTGTCAGATTGCATGATTCACGAGCATTGCAAAGCGTGCCGTTTGTCCTTGTCCAACTCACGGAGTTGATCTGCTGCTTCCCTTTTTCATGGAAAAAGAATAAATAATTCTTATCGATTTTTATTACATTTTTATGTTCTCGCAAGTTTTTTGAATAGGACGTTTAAGTTTTGTGACGGTTAAAAACATTTCTCAGTAAAAAATGACGTATTTGAAAATTCTTTATTATCCACGAATGTTCTGGATTAATATTTATTTTAAAACTCCTAAAGTGTATTAAAATGTTAATTCTACACGCATATTTAATAAGGGCTTGTCTGTACTTTGAAAACGCAACCAGATATTGTTTATACGCGGATATTTTACACACGGGATAATTATTTTATGCACGGAAAATGAAATGTGTTCCAATGCATCTCTTTAAACACAAAATTGTTTATTACATAAACAATTCAAACTTGCAATTTGCTTGCATGCTAATAAAATTCGCGGATTAAATGGCTTTTGTATTTATATCTTAATGATTATTGTGCACGCAGCTGTATTACTGATTGAAAATTGGGGCTTTAAAATATACGGGAAATGTGTTTTGCTTTGCTTTTCAATGACTTTGTATTTATGTCTTGGAATGATTATTTACACACACGCCGGAATATTTTTTAATAACGCGGATGACTTTAATGGCTTTGTACATGCAATACGCTTATTTTACACAGGGTGGATCAATGAATTTTCGGAAATTTCAATTCTCTCTCCGGATTCTTTCTATTTGGGTGAGCTTTGTTTATAGGATTTGGGTTTCCATAACCTCTCGTGACCTGTTTATCACGTCAATATATATATATATATATATATATATATATATATTACTCATATTTAGACCAGGGTAGAAAATTAAATAATCACATCAAATAATTTTAATCACCGTGTAGAAGCTTTGGGAAAAAGTACGCGTTATTAAAAAACCGTGAAGCATAAAAATTCATTCGTTTCATTAAACATAAGAGATTTAAATCATCTACAAGACGCTTGCTATAAAAAAAAAGGAAGCAGTATTAAAAAGCTCTACGTGTAATTTAATTATTCCTAGTAAAGAAACAAAGAGAAATTACGTGCAAAATTTATATTAATTAACTCTATTTTAAGTAACCGGTATTAAACAAAATGTACTGATAATAATTGAATATTCAATTAGGATTCACTAAAAATTAAAGGGTATTATTTTAATTGGAGTTAATTGAACCCGTTAGTAACATATAATATCTATAAAAACTTGTAAAAACCCAATAAAATGCAAATCGTAGAAGTGTTATTTAGAAGTATTATGTTTAAACACCTGCGTATTTTTAAAAAAGCTCATTCTGCGTAAATTTTGCAGATAATTAATGGTTACAGAGAATGTTGGAGAAACCGTCGCATAATAGTTACGGGAAATGCTAAAGGTGGGTTATTTCACAGTCCACGTGGACTGAAATAATCGATAATAAAGAATATCAATTTGCACCAATAAGAACAGGGTAGATAGAGACAGATAATATGCGCAAGACAGAGACACATATAGTAAAAGGCGTGAGTGAAGCAACGTCACTGGGTTGCGATTGGTTGAAAGTAAAAGGCAAACTTGAAAGGTAAAAATAACATTTCTGTATAAAATTCAATTAGTTATTTCCAGACGTTGCGAGCCGTGTCGAAATTTCTGAGATTTAACTGGGGCGAGTGCAAATTTCGTAAAAATCGCATGCCGGGCTGCGGAATGGGAACCTAGCATGCGAAATTCTGAAGAATTGTCCGTTTTGGGGACTAGACCGACAGACAGGCTAACCTCTATATATACCCAGGTTAATATGAACAAGCTCTCTTAGATTTTCGACTTGATTCAATGCGTTAAACAGTGCTTTTTAGTTTTCCGATTTTGATTAAATAATTTAAAGTTTGCTCGTATATTTTGGTGATTTAAAACAGTTTGTTCTTTACGTGCTACAATGAATGTACTTTAGTGCACTTAGAAAAGAAGATACAAGGTAATAAAGTTTAGTATCACTGTACCAAATTAGTAAAATTTACAACGACAAATGAATACACAAAAGTAGGCAGTTTTGGCGTATATTGGTGAAAGAAGTATGAATTTCTTTGTTATTTTTCGGGGGTGTTAATAATTAAATGTTTCGTAAACATGACTGGATCCACAAAACAAGGTTCAGATATACACAGATGAGTTCCGGAAAAGCCCTGAAACAACTTTAGATGAATGGTGATGGAGAAAATTTTAAAAGCGTTGAGAATCAGAAGCCTTAAATATAACCCAGTTGGAATGGTGTGATTAACAGAGGACGATATACATTGGGGCCACGAGTGCATTAACCTTCAGGTAACTTATGCTTTGTTGTTGGATTTTGATATTTTGGTGTGTGTTGAATAACTTTATAATTGATTTACTTAAAATGGACAGTAGTGAAATTGTACTAACAATAAAATTTTAATTTTAAGGTGAAATTTGCTTGTTTAAGTAGAAAGGGGTATTTAGTATTGATGTTCTGGATTATGATGAAAATTTGGGTATGTCTTTGAGTTCAATTAGACGAACCTGGTTAATTAACGTAAAGGGTGGTAGATGCTCCTTTGTACTCAGACTCAGGTCTGCATATATTGTTATAGTAATTAGTAGGCATCCTACAAGGACTTTAATTCTGGATGCACTTTAAAATGATAACAAATTTAATCTTGAAATTTTCTGATACTGAAATTTATGCTGAATTTTAATTTTGAAATTTTAATGTATTGTGAATATTGATGTAAATAGAGTTAACGTTGATGTTTGTGGTAGGAATGTGTTTGTTTGTTTTTATGAAAGAGGATGAAGGTTTAACCAGGTGAGCAGCCGAGGCGGAAAAGAGTAAAGAGGCGAGTAACAAAAGAAAGTCAACGGACCAGTTAAATTAATAGCTTTTTGGTGGTTTCACAGCATTCTTGACGCCCAATTCGTGAGGCTCGATTCGAAAAGCGGAGTACCCGGATTTTGGTGGTTTCACAGCATTCTTGACGCCCAATTCGTGAGGCTCGATTTTATACATGGATCACAGCATTCTTGGCGACCCAAAAGTGAGGCTCGAGTTCCAAATAAAATTTTTGTGATTTTATTCCAGGAAACTGGCGATCTGAGAGAGAGTTTCTGTGTGTGTATAAATTTAAGAGTATTTTAGAGTGTTGGAGTGATTAGAACGTATGCAGAGAAAAGAGTGGTTAAGGAGTCAAGGAGTGGAAATTGGAAGTGACGATAGTGCATTGTGTGAGAAAAATTCTAAAATGGAAGAAGCTGGAGGCAGTATAGATCAGTCGAGGACGGAATCAGGGGATCAAGGAAACGAAATGATAATGAGGATGCTTGAAAGAATGAACGAAGAATCGAATAGAGCGAGGAGGAGTCCAACAGAAAATTAGAACAGCTAAGCGATGAATCTAATAGAGCTAGGGAGGAGTCCAACCGAAAATTTGACCAATTAAATCAGGAATTAGGGGATAAAATAGAAAAATCGACTCAAGAATTTACAGAGTTTAAAAATAGTCTTACCGTAAAGATGGGGGAAGTTGAAAATAGGGTAGATAAAAATGAGCGTGATATTACAGGTCTTCGACAGGAAATGGGACATTTAAGGTCCGAAGTACGCATTTTTGTGAAGAAGAGATAAATGTAAAATGACTGAAGTAACGGACTCATGTAGGGATCAGTTAGGCAGGGTAGAACGCGAAGTTAGTAGTATTAAATACAACATGTCAAATTTAACGGGGATGGTCCCAGATTTTCTACAGGTGGAGTATCATTGGACCAACACATGAAGTTTTATGGCGATAACAGGGTAAATCCACAAATTTTTATTAATAGTGTAAGAAATCTAGTGGGAAATTTATTTGACGAACAGACTAAACTGAATACGATAAAGGCTTTATTGAAAGACAACGCGGAAGCATGGTACAATTTAGTAGGACAGGACATAGACACCTACACGGACTTTGAAGACAGATTTTAAAGCACTACTGGGTGACCACAGACAAGACCAGGTACGAGACGACTTAATCACAGGGAAATTTAAGGAGAATTTTCAGGAAGTAGGAGCAATATGCTATACGCAAGTATAGCATAGCAAAGCAACTGAACCCACCACTGACGGACCGACAAATTATCAAGTATTTATCACGACACTTCGAGGTAGAAGTAAGACAACACGTAGCACTACAGAACATAGTGGACAGAGAAATATTTTAGAATACCTGCAGAGGTACGACGACGTAAGTAGTGGACGACCTCGGGATAATAGGGAAAGACAGATCAACACAGTTAGGTTTGACAATAGACGGGACAACTATGCTAGAAGGGGAATAGTTACGGATACCAGCGACAGAATTGGGAACAGAGACGACCATACGTTAGAAGTAATAGTTTAGGAAGGGGACCTGCACCGAGACCGGAACCTACCAGAAGGAATAGTTCACCGGACATGAGGGGACTGCTAATACAGACACGGAACGAGTGGAAACGCCTAGGACATACGCTGAGGTGACGGCTAGACCAGGACCAAGTAGGGAAAACAGACCTGGACAGGATTTTTAGAACGCGACAGACCACTAGATTTCAGTGTAAATGTATATGAACATCCACGTGAATTTTTCAAAATTGAGGAGGAAGTAGAGCCAGAAACTAAGGAAAATTATGTTTGCCAATTATTAATTTAGAAATTTTGAGAATAATGTAGAAGTATTACTTGATACAGGGGCAGAGGCGAGTTTAATATCGGAGGAATTCGTCAGCAAAATTAGGGATAAGGTTTGTGATAGAATTATGCCTATAAAGCGTAGCCATTTAGTAGCTCCAAATAAAAAGAAGTTTGCTGTAGTAAATAGTGTTGTGGTGCTTAGGATAGATATAGGAGATTTAAGCTGTGAACAGGAGTTTGTAATTGTACCTGGACTGAAGTTTCAGAGCATTTTAGGTGTTGACTGTATGATGAAGTTAGGGGTTTTGATAGATATGGAACGGAAGGTAATAAGGATTAATGATAGGGTAGTGCCATGGAAGGGCAGTTATGAAGTCACAGAGGATGACACGGGGTTGAGTATTAATGTAGTAGAGGTAGAGGATGATAGGGTTAAACAGATCAACACAATAAGATGTCCAGAGGATAGGATAGTAGAGGTTCAAGCTTTAGTACAAAACATGCAGAATTAGTGGGGGTAGAAGCAACAGCAGCATATCGGGAGCAGGTGAAGGCAGAATTAATTAAAGATGCACGAAAAATTAATCAACGGACCAAACCGCAATTCCATTGTCCAACATCCATGGACACATTTTTGACGAGGTTAAATGGCAAGTTTGTTTTTAATAAAGAAGATTTAAGGAATTCATTCTGGCTGATTCCATTACACAAGCATTCTAGAAGGTACATAGGAGTTTCCGTAGAGGGAAAAATCGATAATTTTAAGGTAGTATCGTTTGGTTTGTCGGCAGAAAGGGAAACAATAATAAATGAGAAACAGACAAGTGTAGGGACTAAAGAAGAAGCAGTATTTAAGAGTAAGGATAATAGGGATAAGTTTATTGTATGTGAGATAATAGGGATGATAAGTATAGATATAGAAGGGGGAGAAATAGGGATGAAGAGTATTAGGATGGTGAGAAGAAAGACTTGGAGGGTCAAGAAGAGAGTTAGATTTAAATAACTTGATGAACAAAGGATAGAGATAGGTGAATTTTAGTATAGATATAGGAATTTAAATAGGATAGGGATAGAATAGGTGTATATAGAAGAGTAGAAGTAGGTGTGTATAGAAAATAAAGCTAGGTATAGGATAAATATGGGAGATAATTAGAAATAGGTTTAGGATGAGAATAAAGAGTAAATGTAGGAAGAAAATAAGATAGGTTAAGTATAGATATTTCATATAAGATTAGTGGCGAGTTAGGAATAGAATAAGAATAGGATAGGTATTTAGGATTAGGTAGGGGGAAGTGAAGTATAGGGAAGATTAGTTAAAAGTTAGGAATAGGATAGGTATATAGGATGTATATAGGATTAGATGGATAAGTAGGATGAAGTTAGGGATAATTTCATTTTATGAAATTAGGTGAGAGTTAGGAATAAGATAGGGATATAGGACAGGTGTAAATAAATTTTGATTGGATAAGTTAGGTAAGTTAGATAGATAAGGGTAGAGAGAGATAGGCATTTTTTTTTTGTAAATTTTGTTTGCGGTTTAAATATTTTATATTTGAATTCAAATAAGTGGGATTATTTGTATTCAAATAGGGGGAAAATACTCATATTTAGACCAGGGTAGAAAATTAAGTAATCACATCAAATAATTTTAATCACCGTGTAGAAGCTTTGGGAAAAAGTAGGCGTTATTAAAAAACCGTGAAGCATAAAAATTCATTCGTTTCATTAAACATAAGAGATTTAAATCATCTACAAGACGCTTGCTATAAAAAAAGGAAGCAGTATTAAAAAGCTCTACGTGTAATTTAGTTATTCCTAGTAAAGAAACAAAGAGAAATTACGTGCAAAATTTATATTAATTAACTCTATTTTAAGTAACCGGTATTAAACAAAATGTACAGATAATAATTGAATATTTAATTAGGATTCACTAAAAATTAAAGGGTATTATTTTAATTGGAGTTAATTGAACCGTTAGTAACATATAATATCTATAAAAACTTGTAAAAACCCAATAAAATGCAAATCGTAGAAGTGTTATTTAGAAGTATTATGTTTAAACACCTGCGTATTTTTAAAAAAGCTCATTCTGTGTAAATTTTGCAGATAATTAATGGTTACAGAGAATGTTGGAGAAACCGTCGCATAATAGTTACGGGAAATGCTAAAGGTGGGTTATTTCACAGTCCACATGGACTGAAATAATCGATAATAAAGAATATCAATTTGCACCAATAAGAACAGGGTAGATAGAGACAGATAATATGCGCAAGACAGAGACACATATAGTAAAAGGCGTAAGTGGAGCAACGTCACTGGGTTGCGATTGGTTGAAAGTAAAAGGCAAACTTGAAAGGTAAAAATAACATTTCTGTATAAAATTCAATTAGTTATTTCCAGACGTTGCGAGCCGTGTCGAAATTTCTGAGATTTAACTGGGGCGAGTGCAAATTTCGTAAAATCGCATGCCGGGCTGCGGAATGGGAACCTAGCATGCGAAATTCTGAAGAATTGTCCGTTTTGGGGACTAGACCGACAGACAGGCTAACCTCTATATATACCCAGGTTAATATGAACAAGCTCTCTTAGATTTTCGACTTGATTCAATGCGTTAAACAGTGCTTTTTAGTTTTCCGATTTTGATTAAATAATTTAAAGTTTGCTCGTATATTTTGGTGATTTAAAACAGTTTGTTCTTTACGTGCTACAATGAATGTACTTTAGTGCACTTAGAAAAGAAGATACAAGGTAATAAAGTTTAGTATCACTGTACCAATTAGTAAAATTTACAACGACAAATGAATACACAAAAGTAGGCAGTTTTGGCGTATATTGGTGAAAGAAGTATGAATTTCTTTGTTATTTTTCGGGGGTGTTAATAATTAAATGGTTTGTAAACATGACTGGATCCACAAAACAATGTTCAGATATACACAGATGAGTTCCGGAAAAGCCCTGAAACAACTTTAGATGAATGGTGATGGAGAAAATTTTAAAAGCGTTGAGAATCAGAAGCCTTAAATATAACCCAGTTGGAATGGTGTGATTAACAGAGGACGATATACATTGGGGCCACGAGTGCATTAACCTTCAGGTAACTTATGCTTTGTTGTTGGATTTTGATATTTTGGTGTGTGTTGAATAACTTTATAATTGATTTACTTAAAATGGACAGTAGTGAAATTGTACTAACAATAAAATTTTAATTTTAAGGTGAAATTTGCTTGTTTAAGTAGAAAGGGTATTTAGTATTGATGTTCTGGATTATGATGAAAATTTGGGTATGTCTTTGAGTTCAATTAGACGAACCTGGTTAATTAACGTAAAGGGTGGTAGATGCTCCTTTGTACTCAGACTCAGGTCTGCATATATTGTTATAGTAATTAGTAGGCATCCTACAAGGACTTTAATTCTGGATGCACTTTAAAATGATAACAAATTTAATCTTGAAATTTTCTGATACTGAAATTTATGCTGAATTTTAATTTTGAAATTTTAATGTATTGTGAATATTGATGTAAATAGAGTTAACGTTGATGTTTGTGGTAGGAATGCGTTTGTTTGTTTTTATGAAAGAGGATGAAGGTTTAACTAGGTGAGCAGCCGAGGCGGAAAAGAGTAAAGAGGCGAGTAACAGAAGAAAGTCAACGGACCAGTTAAATTAATAGCTTTTTGGTGGTTTCACAGCATTCTTGACGCCCAATTCGTGAGGCTCGATTCGAAAAGCGGAGTACCCGGATTTTGGTGGTTTCACAGCATTCTTGACGCCCAATTCGTGAGGCTCGATTTTATACATGGATCACAGCATTCTATAAACATAAAATACAGGGTTATTACAAATGAAATAGACAGTTTGGATAGCCTTTAAAAAATCAGACTGGTGTATTTGAATATAGTAAGCGAGATAGGTTTA
Source organism: Platerodrilus igneus (assembly GCA_036346225.1). Classification (NCBI taxonomy): domain Eukaryota; kingdom Metazoa; phylum Arthropoda; class Insecta; order Coleoptera; family Lycidae; genus Platerodrilus; species Platerodrilus igneus. Next base: position 1,262,997 of record JARFIW010001258.1, on the reverse strand, counting down.
TAGGGAATTTCTTAAAGTTTATGTTGGTACAACTGTTAGGTTGGTACTGCTGTTAAAACAACGACCAGTCTAGCAAAATGACCGCTACTAAAGTGGAGAAAGCTTATTGTGTTCTTGAATTAGCCAAAACAAAGTCTGTTACTGTTGTGCAGCGTCATTTCAGAACAAAATACGGTAAAACACCACCAACAAGGCAATCAATCTATGACTGTTATAAACGTTTCGAAAATAGTGGATGTCTGTGTAAAAGAAAGAGTACTGGAAGACCTCCTGTTACAAAAGAACAAATCGATAGTGTTCGTGATGTTTATTTACGAAGTCCAAGACAATCGACTACATCAGCAAGTTTAGAATTGCAAATTCATCAACTTACTGTGTGGAAAATTCTGCGGAGACGTTTGAAAATGAAACCGTATAAATTGCAGTTAGTACAAAGTTTAAATGCCGGTGATAAAGTCGTACGTAACAATTTTTGTCTGGAGATGCAACAATGTCTCGAAAATGATGACACATTCTTTAATTGCCTAATTTTCAGTGACGAATGTACCTTTCACATTAGTGGAAAAGTTAATAGACATAATGTAAGGATATGGGGCATAGAAAACCCAAGAGCGACTTTACAGCATATACGCGATTCCCCTAAAGTTAACGTGCTTTGCGTTTTATCTCGTGAAAAGGTTTACGGGCCGTTCTTCTTTCACGAAGTGGCAATAACCGGAGTAATTTATCTGGGCATGTTACACGAATGGTTAATGCCTCAACTACAGGAAGATAGTGATAACTTCGTTTTTGTACAAGATGGAGCTCCGCCTCACTGGCACTTACAGGTCAGAAAATATCTGGATGAACATCTTCCTAGACGATGGATCGGCCGTGCAAGTGAGGAAAACCTTGTGCTTAAGCCGTGGCCACCTCGTAGTCCAGATTTAACGCCCTGCGACTATTTCTTATGGGGTTATGTAAAAGACAAAGTTTTCATACCACCGCTTCCTGTTGATATCGACGAACTTAAACAACGTATCACAAATGCTCTTGCTACAGTTGACCGTTACATGCTTAATAGCGTGTGGCAAGAATTCGACTACCGTGTTGATATCTGTCGTGTTACCAAAGGTGCACACATTGCACATTTGTAAAAATTTTAAATAAAATTTAATCATTTCTTCTTTATAATCATATAAGTAATAATCTTAACTTTTCAAAAATAAACTTTCTATAACCTATCCAAACTGTCTATTTCATTTGTAATAACCCTGTATATATTACATATACAGGGTGATTCTCGGTTGGCGCGACAGTCCATTACGGCTAAACTGAAAAAAATTTTAAAACATTTGTCTAAGCAACAATATGTGGGTTATTACGAACTACAGTTTAAAACTATTTTGAAATATAGGGAGTCCCAAAAAAGTGTGGCGTATCAAAGTTATATTTTTTCTTATAGAACATCATGTATTTAATTTCATTTTTGGAGTATGCATCAAAAATGAGATGAACTATCTTACACATGTCCTATGTCCTATACCTAAACACTGTATTATTCGAGATATTTTGATTTTTTGTAAATTCGAAGGTCTTAAAGAAAAACGAATAACTTCAACACAAATTAATTTAGTTAAGTCCAATTTGAACTATAAATATTAGACCAACAATAGAAAGTACTGATGAATCTACAATGATCGAAAATTCTACTGGGTGTCTACAATGGGACATTTTGCTAATGACACCTTTGAAGTAGATATGACATTCTTGAGTGTTAATAGAAGTTTGTCGGGCGATATAGAATTGGGGCATTTTAGTAAAAGTTGTCGTTCTTTTTTCAAAACAATAGTTGTATTTTCTCCATAGTTTGTTTATTTTATGTGACACCGACAATTTTAGTAATCTTTGCATAAACAAGTGTTTGTTTGCTGTTTTAAACATAAAACAACTTCAAGTGATATATGATATGATGATCAATGTTACCAAGCAATTTTAAGCCTTCAATAAGAGACGCAACATGAAGTGTAGGACAACATTTAAAATGGCGGATTACTACAGTAAGAAGGTGAGCGTTTTGTTTACATTTATATACATGACATTTACTTCATAACAACGAATGAAAATGCTGTGACTTTTTTTTTGTATAAACTTTTTTAACGGGAGACTACAGCAAGAACCGAATTATTCGCAAAATATTATAATTAAAAAGGTCGAGCATGAAGGTGAATATTTAGAGATGAAAAGTATGACAATCTCAACTTGAACGACTGTGTAAAATTCTCCGAGGCGAATTGGTCTTGAGGTTTTCCTTTCTTCTTTTCTATGAACCCCACTTTATGACTAGTTAACACGGAATTCTTCCGTTCTTTTTTTTTGTTGTGGTAATCGGTGTGGACTACAAACGTTGTTTTCGTTGCTCTCTTCCTTGTCCGCACGGTATATCGTAACAAGTGCTTGCGTCGATAAACTATGCAGACTAATAAATATAACAAATCCTTGAGTTAAGAAGGAAGTTAATGTAGTAGACATTGTTAGTAATTATCATAAGTGATCTGTGTAGCAGTATCTATCTCAGTACATTAGGTTTCTCTGCAATTAATTGTGACTAACCAGGCTCATATTGGACCGAATAGAAACGGTAAAGCGAGGTTCTTTACATTATGTATTACAAATGTTAAAAAGGCAATAGATACTTTGGTCTCCTATAAAATATAAGTTAGGACGTAGGGCGGTATTTTTTAAACCGACGACAGATATAATTCTTAAATTTAAGGCGGAGTAGGTTGACAGAACCAACTGTAATTGCAAAAAATTTCTATTACACCAAGCTGCATTACATATAAATTATTGTACAAAGGAATAACATTTTATTGTGTTTACTTAAACAAGCGAAAGAGTCTTAATGTTAATGATCAAATACTTTTGATAAACTGTTTGATATATTTAGATTATCAGCTATTCAGTTAAATGAAAAAGGAATATGCTTTTACCATTGACAATTCATTAAGCATTTATTTTACTGTAGTTTTAAGTATCACATAAATTGGAATGTCGACGTAACTACGCAGTTTTTATTAAACTGAATAAAGCCTTAGTAGTTTGTATCTAAAGAATTAGTGAACCTTTAAATGCGACCCCTATAATTTACTAATAATGTCACTAAATAAAATATGAGTAGCAATATGTGGCGCCATGTCTTTTAGGGATTCTTAGAAATAAAAGTGTAGATATAATGTGTAACTTGCTATGATGTTATTAATTTGTCCTTTATCGATCAGAATGAGCCCCCATATATATGTCAGCAAGATATACGTTATCTTAGATATCCACTATCCAGAATCGGTGTGCACTGCAATGTAAACAAATTTCGTAAGCAAATTCAGGAGCGTGACTGAACTCAATGAAAAGCCACACACAAACCTAATTTGTAATAGTGTTTGCACATATAAGATGTTTCTAGATCATTCAAAAAATAACAAGGGTTATAATGTTTGTTATTCATATACGCGACCGTATTTTAAAATACTATTCTAATAGAGTTAACTGTATAGTAATGAAATTAACAGTATTTTAATAAGTAGAGTTTCATGCAAATGTCAATTCTAAAGAAAAGGGCGGCAATGAAAAGCATCTTTCACGTTTAACTATATAAATGACTACCCTCCGGCACTGCGACGCCACATCAACGGCGCCGAAACCGAAGCTTTGACCTGGCGCCAAGTTTCAGAATTGATCAAAGACCATTATTTTACATATGTTGATGGTAACGCTGTTTAAATTTATGTGATACATACAAAATTTCTAAACAAATCACAGAGGCAAGTAAAAAGGGTGTGTCAAATTAATAAGTAGGATGAGATATGAGCCTAGAAAATCAAGCTCTCCAAGCAAGGAACTTTGAAATCGTAGAAAGCATTTGTCTGTTTTGTAAAATATTCTTTGAGTGATATATCAGCAGTCGTACCTAATAATTCCTTCAACAGTTGTAGATGTTTTGAAATTACTCATTGCATTAACTTGAAAAAACCTGTATTTTCTACGGATACATATTCACATATACAGGGTGTCCCAAATTGAGTAGGATAGCATGGGTATCTTTCTTATTATTAATGATAGAGATTTTCTTAAATGGGCAAAGTTGTGTCATTTGGATAGCTTATTTAAATTCCGCATAGATACATTCGAAATTCCAAACGGTTTAGAAATTATTTAAAAAAAACTGAAAACTGCCAATTTCTTTGAAGTCGAATATTTTTGTTATAATAAAAGATACGAAAAAATGTTTCTTATAAAAGTTACTTAGTTCAATTGTGTGCACTTACAAGTGATATTAACATTAAATTCAAGATGGCGGTTATTGAGATATTGGCATCAACTTTCATATTTTAAATGGACGCCATATTGGATTTTTAGATGGTTAGATAGCATATTTTTTTGTCTTTTCAACGATGTATCACAACATATGTTTAAATGAAAAAATTTACACTGAAAATGATAATTTTAATTTTTTATCCCGTAGGCATCATCAGATTTCTCTTAAACAAATGAAATTATAACAAACTGTCATGTTGAATTAGTGTATCTGTTGTACTAATAATTAGCATTTGTTTATTCTCTTTCCCAGTTATAAGTTGTGATATACTTATTCTATAAAATATTCAAATGGAAAAATTTTCAACAAGCGAACAGTATCATATGTTTTGTACATACATAAAATGTAATAAGAACAGTCGCCTTGCTGCCGAAACATACTTAACAAACTTTCCCGAAAAACGACAGCCAAACATTAAAATCTTTCAAAGATTGGACACAAATATGCAGCAGTATGGATGTTTAAAAACTCGAAACATAAATGGAGACATTGCAGATGAGGTGTTGACACTGGCCTGTGTGGAAGCTAATCCAAACATTTCAACACGGGAAATAGAAACCCAAGTAAACGTATCCAAGTGTCAAGCATCAAGAATTTTAAAAAAGCATAAATATCACCCTTACAGATTTCACATTGCTCAAAACTTACAACCAAACGACTATCTCCACAGATCAACATTTTGCAGATGGTTTATCAATCAAGTTAGGGAGAATGATGATTTTATCAATCGCGTTTTGTGGACCGATGAGTCTTATTTTTCTAACTGTGGAATATTTAATCGTCATAATGAACACTATTGGGCACAGGAAAACCCACGCATAACAGTTCTACGCCGCAATCAAATTCGATTTGGATGTAATGTTTTTTGTGGTATATTGGTATATTGGTTCTATAATATTCGATGGAACCTTAACCTCTCAACGTCATTTGGAAATGCTTCAAACATCTTTAGAAGATTTATTAGATGACCTACCTTTGGCACAAAATAATCAAATTTGATATCAGCAAGATGGCGCACCTCCAAACAACGCTAGAGATGTTATCACCTACTTAAGTAACCGTTTTGATGGCAGGGTAATCACGACCCACACACCTGTAAAATGGCCGCCTAGATCAGCAGACTTGGATTTTTATTTATGGGGCACTTTAAAAGATAATGTATATGGAAGTAATTTCCGGTACAATAATGTAGATGAACTACGGGAAGCGGTTATGCAGGCAATAAACGGTTTTAATGGGAATACATTACGACGCGTAACAAAAAGTGTTCTAAAACGTTGCCGATTGTGTTTAAATAATAACGGTCAACATTTTGAACAATTGCTATGATTTATTAGTTGGTGTTTAATGTTATTCTAATGTTTTTTTCTGTTTAATTTGTTTTAAAACTGATTTGTGTTGATGCCTACTTGATAAAAAATTAAAATTATTATTTTCAGTAAATTTTTTCATTTAAACATATGTTGTGATACATTGTTGAAAAGAGGAAAAAATATGCTATCTAACCATCTAAAAATCCAATATGGCGTCCATTTAAAATATGAAAGTTGATGCCAATATCTCGATAACCGCCATCTTGAATTTAATTTTAATATCACTTTTAAGTGCACACAATTGAACTAAGTAACTTTTATAAGAAACATTTTTTTGTATCTTTTATTATAACAAAAATATTCGACTTTGAAGAAATTGGCAGTTTTCAGTTTCTTTTAAATAATTTCTAAACCGTTTGGAATTTAGAATGTATCTATGCGGAATTTAAATAAGCTATCCAAATGACACAACTTTGCTCATTTAAGCAGGTCTCTATGATTAATAATAAGAAAGATACCCATGCTATCCTACTCAGTTTGGGACACCCTGTATACTGTAATGAAATGTATGTTATCTGTAGACTTTATATATATATATATATATATATATATATATACAGGGTGAGTTTTTAGTGTGGCAACGGTCGATAACTCCGTTATTATAAAAGCTACGTAAACCAAATTTGGAGGCATATTAGGCATGCCTAAAGTGCACACTTTAAAAATATTTGGAAGCATACAGGGTGTTTCATAATTCCAGGACATATTAAACTTATATTTTTTTAAATGGAACACCCTATATATTATTACATTTTTGAAAGCCCATAAAAAGAGCTTTAATTTGATACTAAATTGTATCTATCTGTTCCTTTTAGTTTTTGAGATATTCAACTGTTTTTAGAAAAAATGACCCCGATTAGATACATTGCCACTGCACTAATACACGACTTATGTTAATTTTCAAGATGCAGAAAATTTTACCATATACCATAGTATATTTGTAAATATCCCTTTTTTAAAATTTCTTCCCAGTATACAGGGTGTGTCAGGTTTCGCAAAATGCAATTTTTTAATTTTTTTTTAAATGGCACCCTACCAATTTTACTGCTACAATGGATAGTTCATTAAGTGTCCTTTCATTTTTGTTAAGCATTCCCTATACCTAAATCCATTACTTTCTGACATATTTTTAATTTTCTTCAAATTTTATGAATGTTTTTAATTTACATAACTAAAAATAACTTACTATTGGAGAATATTATAAAACAATTAATACATATTGATTAACAATTAACTACACTTATCCAATAACAATTTTCACTAAAGATATAACAACCTACAATAATACGCTATCAACAGAATTCTGCCAGATCAACAATATGCATTTTATAGAAAATGTTCAAGCAGGAAATCAAGCAGGCTTTGAAAAAAATAACTATTACATGTAAAGTGTCATTTAGGTTTATTAATTGTAGTGTGTTGTCATTTAACAGTATATCTCTCTTGGTATATTCTTGATGTAAGTAGGAAATTTTTTAAACTTGCTCCCAATACCCAAATCATATTTATTTGTTCTTCCACTGTAAAATTCATTTTGAAAACTCCTTCAAAGATTACATTTAAAACAGAACTGATAATGTGTTAAATGACAACACACTACAATTAATAAACCTAAATGACATTTTGATTGTAATTGTTATTTTTTTCGAAGCCTGCCTGATTTCCTGTTTGAACATTTTCTATAAAAATGCATATTGTTGATCTGGCAGAATTCTGTTGATGGCGTAGTATTGTAGGTTGTTATATCTTTAGTGAAAATTGTTATTGGATAAGTGTAGTTAATTGTTAATCAATATGTATTAATTGTTTTATAATATTCTCCGATAGTAAGTTATTTTTAGTTATGTAAATTAAAAACATTCATAAAATTTGAAGAAAATTAAAAATATCTCAGAAAGTAATGGATTTAGGTATAGGAATGCTTAACAAAATGAAAGGACACTTAATGAACTATCCATTGTAGCAATAAAATTGGTAGGTGCCATTTAAAAAGATTTTAAAATTGCATTTTGCGAAACCTGACACACCTGTATACTGTGAAGAAATTTCAAAAGTGATATTTACAAATATACTATGGTATATGGTAAAATTTTCTGCATATTGAAAATTAACATAAGTTGTGTATTAGTGCAGTGGCAATGTATCTAATCAGGGTCATTTTTTCTAAAAACAGTTGAATATCTCAAAAACTAAAAGGAATAGATAAATACAATTTGATATCAAATTAAAGCTTTTATATTATGGTGCATTTTTAAAATGAATAATATATAGGGTATTCCATATTAAAATAACGTATAAGTTTAATAGCTTGAATTATATAAACACTCACTATATGTTAATATTTTAAAATATACTTTAAAGGCTGAACTATATGCTTATTGGACTAGTTTTCATATAAAAGCATTTATTGGTATCATTCATTTAATATCAAGTTAAACTTTTAATAAGAAAGTTAATCGCTTGAATCTCACTAAAAATTACTATTAATTATTGTTATTTTAAATTGATACATGTATGAAGGCACGTAAGTTCATTATTCCATTAACATTTATGAAGAAACATTTAGTTAGGTAGTAGTTTGAAAAGGTTGGATTTTACGTTTGGTCAATAAAGTCCACTATCACATTGTTCTGCTTTGTTGTGAACTGAAGTCACTATTATTAGCGCGAACTACGCGAGTTTTAGCAGAGCTTGAACTCTTATACAATAGAAAAGTTCTTGAACCATGTTATTGTTGTCAATCTGCATGTTAAGTTATAAATATGATGAGCGTATTTTTAAATGTGATTCCAAATGCTCTGCTGACAAACGAAGTTATTTAATAAGCATTTTGTGATTAATAAAAATTAGTGCAAGTTTAAAGTATTGTTACGTGTAGCTTTCCAGTTTTGAAGTTATTCTGTGTTTTCTGCAAAATCTTATCCGGTTCTCGAAATTAATTTCCAACTCGCTATAATTCTTTGTCTATTTCTATTTCTGAATGGGTCGATTATCTTATCTAGCAGGTGTAGTATGCATGATTTTGATATTCATTGTTTGTTTGAAGCTTGTAAAAGAGTAAAGTGAACGCTCTTGGTTTTGTTGTATAATTTTATAAGTGCGTATTGAGCATTTGTTTTAGCATCTCCTTGGGGAGGACCTGTAATTATACGACAGAAGTTAGTGGCGTTTGTCCACTTCCGTTTGTGGAATTTATTTGCGTCTTCGACTCTTCGCTTTTGCGATAAGGCCGTCCAACGTACGTAATTATTTAGGTACAGTATTTGTATTCTAATTATTTTTCTCTCATTTTAGTGGCCTTCTTTTTTTTGTACCATCTTTTAGTACTACCTGCTTTAGACTGCCGTCGGTACTACTCTTAGTAGTACTTTTTGTTTTTGCTTTCGATCACCGTTCCTGCTTGTTCCTTGCTTTTGTTTACAAATTTAAATTTGCTGTTCTGGAAGGAAGCAATAGTCGCCCCGCCGATTATCGAGCCCAGAGCTGTGTTGCTGCTACTAAGAGTACTCAGGACACCTGGATCTCGAAGGTCGTATACATATTTACCTTAATACCTGTTGTTTTTTTTGGTATCGCCTCAACAACCAATGTAAACTACGTTATCAGCTAAATTTAGTTACGCTTTAATTATTACAAAATCCAGTTTTATCACAACGAAAGTTATATTTTTACATTCTTGGAAATTAGAAGTAACGTTTGATAAATTCTTTTGCTTTCCCCTCGGTGTTTACATATTTAATCACTATTCAGGCGAACTATTGTGTGTACTTTTTCTTTAGATACCGAAGTTTTGTAGTAACAATTGTGACCTACAGTGTGTTTATACTTCTTTTTGTGTGATCTGCTTTACTATTAATTTCACCAGATTTATATGCTACGTATTTTGCCTTATTTTTCAGGTTTATTTTTATGCTACGATATTTTGTTTTGTAAAAGATCCATCCAACGGACGCGATATATTTATAAATTTTATAGATTATTTATCTCCGCGCCTTTATATATAACGGATGAGCGGCATGCCTTTCGTCACGTTTTAATTTGCGTTAGTTACAACTTATTCATTCGCCTATTGTGCGGCACCCCGTGTATGTACCGAACCGTTCGTGGGTCTCCACACACCACCTTATTTTCTCTTTTTTTTTTTTTGGTATTGTACCACCTTAGGTGCATTATTTACACAATATTCTTATTTTAAGATAAGCATCATTTTCACCAGTTTTGATCAATATTCACCCCCCTTTATATATATATTTTTTGTGCATTATGTCACCTGTATTTGTGCCAAGTAAATATTATACGTGTTCCTTGATTATTATTTTTATTATTGTTTTGAGTTAGTGCGTGACGATTGTGCCGCTTTGTGCTGCGTGGATATAGTATTTGGGAATTTGTGTATGATTTGGAACCTTTGAGTCACGGTTCTATATTTTCTTTGTGGCAAGACTCTGGCGCCCTTACTCTTCCAGCTTCGCAATTCTGGTCCTTAGTCGAAGCCGTCAGCCCAGGACCTCCTGGCTGAGCAAGCCACCCTACCCTTCTGCCATCGTTACAACAGGGACCAATTACCTATCGTTCTATTTCTGGTTTACCATCAGCGGTGACAGTATTCATAATTATGTGTCTGCAATTAGTTAAATTTAACCAATTTTGGAAAGTGGTAAGTAGACCTATATATTTTGAAATAGTTTGAGTAATGAGGGACTATTTTCAGAACTTTAATTCTAGTCTGTTCTAAATCAATCAGTTAATTTAATTCGAACCTATCCGATTTTATGCTATACTATTTTATTCTTTGATTATTTTTTTTGGCTTAGTGCTGGAGAATGTCATGTCTGATGTAATTCAGGTTAAAATAATAACGCACTAAACAAGTTTGATAGTAATTTATATGATGGGGAGACCCTTATTTATGGAGCATTAAAATTTTTTGGGTTTGGAATTTAAAGGATTGTAGGACTGATTAATCTGGCGATATTTCTAAGTACCAGTGAATAAAGGTTAAAGTAGCTTTTCGGATTTGTGATTTACTATAAGAGACGATGAGGATATTTAAATCCGAAATTTGGATAGTGTTTTGTAATTGCTAAATTTTTTATTATAATTGGTAGTAACTCCTATTTTTGATCAACATGAATGTGTTTCTCACGATTTTTATTTAGAAAGTGTATTATTTGTACCACAACGGGCAATTTCATGTACTGGGAAGAAAATGTATATTTTAAAAGAGTCAAAATATAATATTATTTTTGGTGTAAGTTGAAACTGTGACGTCCCTATTAATTTTTTTATGCGATTTTATACTGTAAAAATTTTAATTTTTTCTTATTATATTATTTCTGAATATTTGTACTTTAGAATCTAGTCTATTAGAGATGGAGAGTCTTCTTAAATGTTCTGCTAACATAGTCAAGAAAGTGGATTCTTGAATTTAGGTTTGATATTCTGCGTTTGTTGTGTTGGCAAGCGAGTTATATAACTTCACAGCAGTTGGTGTCGAACGAACGGAGCTTCTACATCACAGCCGTTAAATTTGGCGTCTCCAAGACCTTATATTTTCCATCTTTCAATTACTAGCTCGATTAGAAATGATCATTTGAGCTTTGCATAAAAGTCTAAGTTATTATTTCATCTTATTCACTGTAATACGATAGTATTTATCAACTTACCTTGTGTAATTAACTGCCTAAAATATATATATATATATATATATATATATATATAAATATATATATATATATTATAGAGCTATGATAAGAGGGTAGTTTAAGGGTAGATTAAGTCATAGGGGTCGTAAGATAAATATAAAAATAATTAACGTTAAGAAACCCAAATAATTCCACCATTAAATAGGAGTAAATCGAATATTTTACAAAAGGTCAATAGCGAGCACCTCTGTATATAAATTATATTAAATTTAATGCATAAGAAAGAAGCTCATTTGCAATAATTAAATAACATTTAGCTAAAATAATAATGTGTACGTCTCATAATACGCTTTAAGTTAAAGAAGGAACAAGGATAAGGTTTTAAATGCATCAAGTTTCATCAAAATAAACATGTAATCGGGAAACATAAACAATCTGGCATTCTAGCTATTTACAATTTTCATTAAAAATGTCAACGCATAAATAAGAAAACGCATTCAAATACGTCATTATTAAAAAGATGAGTACGTGACTAGAATATCATATTTGCATGAAAATTCAACATATTTGAAGTAACAAACAATAAATAACAGGAGGTCCGTGATATGATAAAAGTTTGGACTATAATCGACAAACATGAAAGACGCGACAAAAATGCAATGGATATTTGGAAATTATGAGAATATGCGGCGAATTTTGAACATCTACATGCGAGATTGAATGAAGGAACAACAATTAAAGCCAGGAAATTTTGAGAAATACCGAGTTTTACAGAGATAGACGCAAAGTACAAGCCTTGATCAACAAACACACCAATTAAAAACGTTGATAGGTGGAGCTGATAAATACCATACGCAACTCGTAAACATTCAGTATCTCTCCAACAAGGCACGAACTACGTCAATTTAAAGTAAAGATTACGTACAAATGAAACTTAGTGAAAGTGATTAAATTATTAAAAGTGCCAATTTATGCAACGAAAATAGCCGTTTTGCGCTTAAAACGTAAGTTAAACTGTTAATTGAATTTTATTTTAATATTTTATAATTTAGGGCTCTAAGAATACATCTAATAAAACCTCTAATAACAGATCTAATAATACATCTAATAACATCTCTAAACATTCAATTAAACATTAAATATCCAAATATACTTCGAAAATATTATAAAACGTGAAGATACTCAAATTGGGCTACAAGATACTCAAAGTTAATCCAGAAATCCGAGGGGAAAAATTCAAGCAACCATTAATAAATCATTCTGGCCAACAAGTGAAGCAAGGCAAGCTGTAACAATCAAGGGGTGCGGACCACCGATATTCAGAGGCAGTTCCAAGCAAGGAACACACAAGTTAGAGAGCTTATTTATTATTATTTGTAAAAGGCTATAAGCCAAGATTTTGAACGTTGCTTCCTGTCTATATCTGACATAAGTTAAAAACTTGACAATTTCAGATATGATTGACAAAAATGCTAAATGTAATTGAAAGTTAGGTTTATATATGGTACTGTACACGATTTGGATTTGTGAATTTCCCAATTATAGCCATCGGCCTCGATAGCGTAATTGGTAAACGCACAGTTCCGGCAAAACTGAGATGCAGGTTCAAATCCTGTCCAAGGCCTTACATTTTTTTTCTTTCAATTACTAGCTCGATTTGAAATGATCATTTGGGCTTTACTTAAAAATATATATATATATATATATATATATATATGTATATATACAGGGTGTCCCAAGGCATACGAAACGCTTGATTACTGCTTAATGGTAACGTTTAGCGAAAAAACTAAATAAATCTTATGTATATTCGAAATGGCTACAACGTAAAATTAATTAGTGTTATACAGGGTGTTCAATAAAAAAGTTATATACCAAAGTTATGTTTTTTTAAATGGAACACCCAGTATTTTATTACAAATTCTGATTGCTCGTATCAAACTAGGGTAACTTTTATCAGGATTACCTATACCTAAATTAGGGATGGTCTCGGGCCGGGCCGGGCCGGGCTTTTAATAAGCCCGGCCCGGCCCGACGCAGAAAGGTAACCGGCCCGGCCCGAGGCCCGGCCCGAAATAAAAATTGACGGCCCGGCCCGACTTTTATTCGGCGAATAAGAAGATATTTTTTTCTGTTGTGTTCAACAAGTAACTATCACTCTTTTGTTTAATTTAAGAGTATAATGATTTTGAATTACAATCAAGATACTTGTTGAACATATCGTAGTATAACATTTGATTTTTGATTCTGTTACGTACCTAGACGTAGCCGGAAGAAAAGTAAGTACCAGGCTAACTATTAAACGCGGAGAGTGGGGGGATTCGCCTACATACCAAAAAGAAACAAAAAACACATCGCCCTCGATGATCTATTAACAAATAAAAATAAATAACGGATTCTGTATAAACAAGCAAGAGCAATAAATTAAGCGTTACTATTTGAAAGCAAACAGTTAGGTGATATGAACAATTTAGTACATTAGATACGAACTGCGCATCTCGTATTTACACAAAATAAAATTAATAAGTAGTAAATAAACCTGTGAGAGCTTTTGTCAAGCATTTTTAAAGTTCCGCCTAATACTTTTTGTAAAATAACTAATTAGTAGGAAAGAATTAACGTGTGGGAGCTTTTGTCAGATATCTTTTAAATCGTACATAGTACCGTTTGTAAAATAAACTAATCAGTACAAAGGAATAAGCGTGTGTCTGTTCAATACTTTTAACACAGGTACATCACACATGTAGAGCGATAATATCGATTAGCAGCAACGAACAATAGTTCTACAATGCGACGTTTCTTGTCACATAACTACATCAAATGTTGATACGGAATATCCCATTGACACAACACACAAAAGGAAACGAGTTGCATACCTGTAGGTGTCCGGATACTTAGCTTGAAAACCGTCGGGAGTGAGTCAACACAGAAACGCCGCGGTATTCAGGATCCATTCACCCTGGCATCGTAACTACAGCAACGACCTACGGACAAAAGCAGTTGGTCTACAGAAAGGAAGAACCCATTTGGCCTCCAGCTAAAAAAAGCAATCCACGCAAGACACCTCCTAGTTGTCAAACAGAAAATAAACAGACGTGCACTGCTTTAGAAATAAGGTGACGAGTAATGTAGAATATATGTCGACGCACAAGCTGTAGAAGCAAATTTAACAATGGTTCAAATAACACGAATTCCAACTGCAATTCCTCGCTTATCGAAGCGCTATTAAAACTGGAAAACCCGGGTTTTATCAGATAGTGTGCGACCTTATTTCAACAAGTTTTTACATTGAAACAATTGAGAAAATCATTATAGCCGGTCGTAATGTATACCAAGATAACGGGTACCTGAAACAGGATATAATTATTTAGTTGTTGCATAAACTTGTCGTTTCAAAGCAACTAGATTTAAGTTGAGGAATTTATTCGAGAACGTGTTTATTGTTAATTATGTTGAAGGATTTAACAGTGGAAACAGAATTTATTCGAGCGAGTATTGAATTAATAAGGGAGAAAAATAGGGTAATTAATTTATGCTGAAAATAAACGTAACAATTCTTAAAAAAATCCTAAAAATAGGTAACAAAGGTACAAAATGTTTAGCAATTTTCAATGTTTATGAAATTGTACGCTTAACGCACCTTATAACCTTTATAATAAATTTGCGTCGGCTTTATTTTGTTGCTTTTACTTTAAAGAATTTTACTAAAATTACTTACTTGAAATTAGAGAGTTGTTGCGAACTCATTCCAAGCAGACTTTATTAAAAGAATCTTCAAATAAAGTATCCTTTTTTAAAAGTTTGCATCCAATCTAAAGGAGTGTTAGTGCAAGTGTTTTTTCCCTTACTCTTTATTCTGACATATATGTTTAGTATTCTATATCGGTAGGTTATGTTTCAAAAATGAATAAAGAATTAATCTCTTTTGTGATAAGGTGACCTACATGTTTAACTATATTGAAAAAAATCAAAGAAATTGTATTCACACAAAGATGAACCTTTTTTTATTATTTGAGTCTTTTATTTCCCACTGATTCGATAACATTTGTGTGCGTTGTCAAAGTGTTTTCACCGAATACTTTTTGAGTTTACTTTAAGACACTGTTTTTACTTCTTTCCAAGCATATAGCATATCTGTTTTCAAAAGGATTTTTACAGTTTACTTCTAGGAAAAGCATTACAAAACAGCATCCTCGAATTTAGAGCGTTGACGTTTTGTATCTTTTTCGTGTTATAAACTTGGACATTATATTTCTAAATTTAATTACGGAATCAACACTACAAGGAACCATTTATTTCGCTATATTTATACACAAAGCAGACATTTAAATGTAAGTTTGTACGTTAGGCATTTGGCATATGTCAAAATTAAGGCGCCTTAAATAAAAGCATTCCCTGCCTGTGTTTAAATTAAATAAAGGTGTCCTATATTTTAATAAAGTACAAACATTAAAGGTGTAATTGCGCATGTGTAAATGTCAAATAAGGGAAAACTTATTAAAAAATTGGTAAAATGAACGTTGCAATAACTCTCTAGTGTTTTAGGCGGTAGACATAAATTATACACGCGATTGATAATATCGACGTTCGCCGCATGATTGAGATTTGGAGTATATACATATACATAATATAAATCGTGCAAACTTTTGAATTATAAATAAATCACCTAGTTTGATGTTCCTGAGCATCTTTAACTTGCCCAAAGTATAACATGAGGAACATTAAATAGGACTAGAAAAAATATTCGGTATAAGAAGTGAGTTATAATATCACGTTTCCTTTACACTAAACAAGACAAAAAACTGATTATTAATGGGTTCATGAAGACACTATGTGAAAATATAATTAAGAACGTTTACTTACTCAATGTGAGATAGAAGTGAAGGGACGATGGAGTACTTACTCGTGGGTTTTTCGGCCCGAAAAGTTCGGGCCAGCCGAGTCGTTTGGCCCGGTCCGGCCCGAAAAGATTGGCCCGGCCCGTGCCCGGCCCGAATAAAGTAGCCAACGGCCCGGCCCGGATTCGAGCCCGAAATCGGGCCGGGCTCGGGCCGGGCCGGCCCGAAAGCCCGAGCCCGAGTCCATCCCTAACCTAAATCTCATAGTTGTTGAGATATTCAACTTTTTTCAAAATCGCATGATTCATTAAAATTTTTGTAACATCATGATTTAGATGATGCTGAACATTTACCTTTGTAGGGGAATAGTATAAACTTGTAGTTAATGGAAACAACACTAGTTATGAAAATAATATACAGGGTGTTCATTGCATCGTTCTCCGTTTATTAAACAATTAATGCCATTAAGTCGCTTATTTCAAATGGAACACCCTGTATATTTTTAAGTAGTAAAATGCAGAATTAAATTCTCTATTCAACAATATAAGGTTACCCTATATTCATATTCAACCGTTTCCGAGTTATTAGCGAATAATTAAAAATGTTGGTACATAATTCTAAAGTTGGGTATCATTTACTTTGATCACAGGCGGCGCGTCGCCTACCAAATTATATTAACTATTTGACTCCGTTGCAACAGCAACTATGTTTAAGTTTTGTTTTTGTTGTTTATCAGTTTTGTATCTGTGTTGTTGTAGGTGAACATGTGTAAAATGAAAACCTATGGTCTTAACGAAAGGATTGATATGATGTTGGTAGTTGGCAAAGCTGAAGAAAATTGTCTATTAGATACAAGAATTTACGCTCAAAAGTTTTCTAATCGAATGCATCCTAATATAGCTGCGTTTGAAAGATCATTGCAACGCTTTAGAAGTACTGGTAATGTTGAATGTGAAAAAACTCAAAAAAAATCATTGTTATGGAATGTTGCTTCATCACTGAACAAAACAAAATCCAAAAAATTATCATCTTCTCCGATTTGATCCATTACCCGTAATCCAAAATCAATTCTGCTTTGAAAATCCCCATCCTTAAGGTATTGGTGAAGCTGAATTTTATATGGGTGAAATTTGTTGGCTTTTAGTATTTTTGAAACACTAGGTTTACTCAATCCGATTGTTTGACTGGATTTACGCAAACTAGTATTACAATTTTCTACTACAAATTCCAATACCAATAATTGATTTCCTTCACTATTAGTAACATGCTTTGCTGTTGAGTTTTTTCATATTCAACATTACCAGTACTTCTAAAGCGTTGCAATAATCTTTCAAACGCAGCTCTATTAGGATGCATTCGATTAGAAAATTTTTGAGCGTAAATTCTTGTAGCTAATAGACAATTTTCTTCAGCTTCGCCAACTACCAACATCATATCAATCCTTTCGTTAAGACCATAGGTTTTCGTTTTACAAATGTTCACCTCACAACAACACAGATACAAAACTGATAAACAACAAAAACAAAACTTAAACATGGGTGCTTTTGCAACGAAGTCAAATAGTTAATATTATTTGGGCGACACGCCGCCTGTGATCAAAGAAATTACCCAACTTTGAATTATGTCAACATTTAATTATAAACTCGAAACGGTTGAAAAATATAGAACCTTAATTGTTGAATAGAGAATTTAATTCTGCATTTTACTATTTGAAAATATAAAGGGTGTTCCATTTGAAATAAGCGACTTAATGGCATTAATTGTTCAATAAATAACTAGTGTTATGTTTCCATTAACTACAAGTTTATACTATTCCCCTACAAAAGTTAAATGTTCATCATCATCTAAATCATGGCGTTACAAAAATTTTTAATGAATCATGCGATTTTGAAAAAAGTTGAATATCTCAAGAACTATGAGATTTAGGTATAGGTAATCCTGATAAAAGTTACCCTAGTTTGATACGAGCAATCAGAATTTGTATTAAAATACTGGATGTTCCATTTAAAAAACATAACTTTGGTATATAACTTTTTTATTGAACACCCTGTATAACACTAATTAATTTTACGTTGTAGCCATTTCGAATATACATAAGATTTATTTGAAAGTTTTTTTGCTAAACGTTACTGGAGGGGCGTAACTTCCTCCACGTAATTAATTAAATAAGCGGGTGGATTAGACAACTTAGTGTAAAGAAATTATCAGGATACAATATTGCGGGACTAAATTGGAAGCGATAAAGCGGTTGTAATCTGATTGTCTTGTACAAGTTACAGTATAAATGTTTAATGTTAATTAAGTGCACAAATTCATATAAACAAAGTCAAAAACTCACCAGAACTTCTTGGCATTCGGTGCTATAGGTGATTTCGGCACGCACAATCTACGGTTAACACACAGTTGCTGTTTATGTTATATTTATAAGCGGTAAAACAAAAGTTTAGGCACTTCTTGAGTACTCTGCGGTCACACACGATCCACGTTTTCTATATTAATGCACTCTTGCGAACCAGGTGTTCGTTACAAGATAAATTTGGTTCTATTTATCGCGTACTATCAGTGTTTATTTCGAATACACAACGATACTTTTGGCGCGAACTAAGGCACTTATAAATTAACCATAAGTCGCCGAACCACGTTACCATTAAGCAGTAATCAAGCGTTTCGTATGCGTTGGGACACCCTGTATATATATATATGCAACAATGTTCTTGACCCTCAAAATAATCAACTTTTTGTTAAGTTCTTGTGGTTTTTAAGGTCGTTATATTAAAACGCTACTCAGAGCATCTGAAATTCATTTGCCAATCTTTACATGATTACAGACGTTTCGGTGGTATACTGCCACCTTTTTCACTGGTAACTTTGCAACGGAATTTACTGTACTATCGCTTCCTTAATTTTATATGATTTCATATATATATATATATATATATATATATATATATATATAACTGTGTATTGGTAAATTTAGACAGCTGTAAATAATTATTTATTTATTTTTTATTTATATTATTAAATATTTATTTATTTGTAAGTACCCGGTACATAGAAATCGATATACAAGATAAAACGCTTCAATATAATTAGATAGGGATAAGATTAGAGAAGATAATGTAGATTTAAATTTTATACGTTAATTTAGAACAAGGACAACAATTAACCAACATTATTATTATAAAAGCTTTTCAGATTAGATGCACTGTAAAAATCAATAATATAAGCAAGGTATATTTCTTTAACGTAGCATAAGCTAAACATTCGTGTAACTTAAGGTCTAGTATTCGAAAACAAGCTACAACGGTTAAGAATTTCATGGAACAGACATGGTATAGATAAACAATTCCTATATAAGCTTTTATACGTTGGCAATATATTTCTAGGCAAAACTTTTTAATGAAAACACGAGGTTTAAAGTAACGGTCGTCTACTTGTTGAAAACAGATCGATAAAATCAGGCGAGAGACGATATTTAGCATGTATCAGAAACAGATGGAAGATTTCATATGATTAAGTGGTAATGACTTTCAAGCGTCTGTAAGGCGAGTATATTTTAAAAGCCAATAAGCGGGACAAAGATGCAACATGTTTGCAGAAGATATCGATTTTTCAAGGCACACATAAAGGAAGGGAGAAACAACTTTGAACAATGTAATAATAGAGGGACTATAATAAAAATAGAAAACATGGGGAAGACAAAGATACCAGAAATGTAGAAATAACGTAGACAATTTAGGTAGGGTATGAGAATAAGGCTAGAGCATGTTACTATGAAAGCAAAAGTGAAATGGTAGTATGTACGCGCACATGAGAGGCGTGATTGTAGTTGTTTGGGGGTAACAGGAGAGTGTGGATTTCAAAGAAAATTAAAACGGTTGGCAAGTTTAAGGAGTAGAAAATTATTTGCAAATTGAATGAGGGTTCTTGTTGCACATTGCGTGTAAGAAGAGATTATGTATGGATCTGTAGCGGCAGTCCTGAGGGATTTCTGAGTATGGTAATTTGGATGTCCAGCGGGTTCGAGATTTAATTGCTGTTTCTAATGGAAGGCAGCAATGTGGAGTGATCCTGGTACGTGCAGTCAATAGGGGAAAGCATCTTTAGAGGTAGTGATCTGGATGAAGAATACTCTCCAAGTAACGATTTTTTTTAAACTGTTGTGCTGGTGCTTATTTATTTAAACTATTAGTGATTTTGAGTTCTATTTGGTGATGAATTTATGAATCGAAAATTAATTAATTTACCTTTGTAAAGGACATATTTGAAATTTGAGTAGGTAAATACATGTATATAATGATTATGAATATTTCACAGATGTAAGAGGTAAACGGGTCTTTTGTAAAAATTTTCAGTGCTAAAATTTTGCACGTAAATATAAAAGGGTTTATACTGAGCTCACGATAGACCTGGGGAAAATAAAGTAAGGTTCTGGGATAGGCCCATCTACTATACAATAACACAATGAAATGTTGACAAGCAATAAATCGTTGGTGTATTAAGTTGATGATTGTTACTATCGAGTAGGAGCATGGAATATTTAAGATGGGTCTAATTTGTAAATATTGAGATTATTTTTTTTTAATTACAAATGTAGTTATGGATAGTAGAGCAGATGAGCAGCCGTGGTGAGTATCCGTGAAGAAGCAGTGAGCAGAGCTAGCCGTGGGGGTGTCATTTTTGAGAGCATCTTCAGAGGGTACTCAACTAGAACATCTCATCTAAAGCTTGGACTCAAAATTTATTTAGGTATTAATTAGTGAAGTTTTATACAGGTAATTTTATAGTCCTTAATTAATGCTGACCCAGGTTAGGGGATCGAGTAGAGAATCCTCGCAACATTTATGAAGGCCCAACGCTGGGGCTTGGAAATAGAGAATCCTTACAACAATGTATATATATATATATATATATATATATATATATATATATATATATAGTTAATAGGATGAAATAATAACGTAGACTTTTATGCGAAACCCAAATGATCATTTCAAATCGAGCTAGTAATTGAAAGATGGAAAATATAAGGTCTTGGACAGGACTCGAACCTGTATCTTAGTCTTTCGCGGACCATGCGTTTTCCAATTACGCCACCGAGACCGATGACGACAATTGGAAAATTTTCAAATCTGAATCGTGTACACAACCATACATCAACCTAACTTTCAACTACGTTTGGCATTTTGTCAATCATATCTGACTTTGTCAAGTTTTTAACTTATGTCAGTTATAGACAGGAAGGAACGTTTATTATTACGGTAATTAGCCAAGTATTAAATACATAAATATTTTGGGTAGTTATTTACACCAGGTAAATAATATCTATACTTGGCTTATACCCATAATTGAAGATTGCTTCCTTCTATACTGACATAAGTCAAAAACGATAATGTCGAATATGAGTTGAAATTGATGTATGGTTGTGTAATGATTCAGGTAAATGTATCGACTTCATCTCGGTGGCGCATAACTGCATGATCCAGACTAAAATCAAGTTCAAGTCTAGCCTATAGTACTTTCAATACTATCGATTTCAATATCGTTCAATACTAGTAATATATTATATATATATATATATATATAAGTAAGTTGATTCTTAACCATTCAATAATATTAATAATAAACTTTAGGGAGTTTGGTCACAATACACTTGAAAATTGCATAAGTCTCATTTTCTGCAGAGAGAACAACTAATTGACCGGTTTTGCCGTTGTTGGGACTCCTCATACTTAATTTAATTCAATCTATGGAGAAAGTTCAAATAATAATAAAATTACTAATGTGATATAGATGTAATAATTTCATTTGCAATGATTATTACGTCTATGACATAATTAATTTTATTATTGATTTGACTATTTACAGAGATTGAAATTATTTTCTGCAATCTTTCAATAATCATTTCAAAAGGATCTTTTAATTAACAGAAGAAAAATATTATGCCACGGATAGAATTTGAACATGCAACCTTTCTACCAACTAAAAGCCAACTTATATAATAGCACACCTCATATTATATTAATTCGGCTTTCGGTTGTGGACGAATTTAAAGCGCATTATCTAACCTTCAATTACTCCAGGTGTTTTTATCAATCATATCTCAGTGTCCCTTTTTTGGACATTATGTCAAATATAGGCAGATAGCGACTCTCCAATTTATTAAAATTAAGTTATATAACAATGACATTCACAATTTAAATTTGTCCTTCGCACCAGTTAAATTTACGAACATGGTGCTCAGTTGGTTAGAGCATTTAGATACTAACTGGTTACAGGTCCAAATCATGTTCAGGACATTTTCAGGTATTTTCCATTTTCAATACCAGTCAAATTTTTGTGCCTGCAATTTCTTATAAGGAAATTGTTCAACGTATATATTTTTTAATTCAACCAACATTGAACAACTTCCTTTAAAATAATAGACACGGTTATAAACATAATATCTATGTTATTTGAAACTATTAATCCACTTAACTTTGAATGAAATTGGAATCGATATTGCTGAGGAACTCTAACCCAGTGGTTTGATTAGTTCTGAATTGAAAGTTAATACCTTAACGACAGCTCATATTCCATTGATTTCTAAACTATAAAATTTACGTTCTTACTGAAATTAGTTATGTCCTATATAATGGCATTAATTTTAACCAATTTTCTATTGGTATGTATAGTTTACATCGCCTATTCTCTTTCGTAATTTACGCAATTGTTGGGCGAACTGTATAAAAATCTGAATGGATAATAAATAAGTATACAATTCTCAATATGAGTTGAAAAGCGATTCATTTAATTTCGTTTTAGTTTAGTGTGGCATTTCAAATAAATCAACACTACAAACTCCTACCGAAGCAGACCCCTTCGTCATACATACTTATTTTTCGTACAGTTTTTCTTTCACTGTAAAATTGATTTTATTAGCTTTTTTTAGTTGGAAACTAATGCAAATTTCTTGATGAAAGCACGTGGCAATACATGGTCTTTGAACTTTTAGGAACTTCTAAAATTACGCCCTATCGCTACAAAAAGTTATTCCTATTCTTAAGATTTTTACTTTTAAAATGATTCTGAAACGTAATGTTGCCGCCAGCTACAAATATTAATCTTTATTTTCTATAGTATCCTCGTATCCATCGCAGAAAGTAATTTGTGCACATTGTGCCTTTAGTTATATTAATACGCTTTTCTTTCCCCGGCCCAATAGATTAACCCTCTTACTTGTCTTTTTTGGTGCTCTTTTTGACCAAGTTTTGTTTATGTGGCATTGCAATAAGTAGCAACAGGACCATGGCAGAAAGGCAGTCAAGTTACTAATCCCTGTTTGTAGAATAAACATAAGTATTTAAAGATATTCCGATTTTGAAGCGAGTACAATAAAAACCAGGAATCGATTTCAAGCGTTTTTATAATACACATACGTACGGGCTTTTATTGAATTATCTAGAGAATGAAAACTACTACATCGTATGTCGAATCTTGATTAGCAAATTCGATTATAATATTATTTGACTAGCTTTGCACTTCGAACACGCAACCTCACTTTTGCCAGTATTTTGTTTACATCTGACAACGTTTCGTGTATGCTTCTTCATGTTTATTGCAATTCTTTATACTCATTGCTAGTTTTGAAACGTTCAGTTTTACATTCCTAAATATTTTCGTTCGATTTACGACTTTTCAAATATTTCCACACTTCCACTTCGACATTTTGTATAACTACCTGTTATAGGAGACGCTCCTGATCACGTATTATAATTTAATTACTCGATTTGTTCCCATAAAACTCATTCTAATACAATCCCTGCACGTATTGTTCTGTTGAACATTCTTTATGCCATTCTTAATTCACTATCATTCTACATTATTGTTTGAGTACAATAGTTTCTATATTCAACCCATTCAGACTTCCTTTGCATTTAAAATCGTTTTTCTAGTATTGCTCAATTTTCTTAATTTACCTGGTTTGATCAGGTAATCCGTCTTACGTGTATATATATATATATATATACATATATATATATATATATAATATATAATATATAATATATAATATATATATATATATATATACATATATAATATATATATATATATATATATATATATAATTATGCAATATTTGTGGGTTATAGGTCTCTAATAAAAGCATACTCTTTTTATGAATTTTCGAGTTTATTTTTAGTCTTGATCACAGATTTTTAGAAATTACACATTGTACAAACAGATATCTTAAAACAAATGTATACTTACAATATTTGAGATTAAAATTAACTGGCATGTGTATAATAAAACATAGATATCTGTTTGTACAACGTGAATTTCTAGAAATTTGTGATCAAGAGTAAAAATAAACTGGAAAATTCAGATGGTATAAAAAGAGTATACTTTTATTAGAGACCTATAACCCACAAATATTGCATAATTATATATATATATATATATATATATATACATTTATATATATATATATTACTGTGACATTTGGGGGTTATAAGAGTATTAATATTCATTTTGCAATTTATTTCGTTATTTAGCATGTAGAAACAACAAAGTACAATTTGAAAATGCTTTTCAAATCATTAGAGTAGAAATTAATAATATTTTGGGGAGCTAAAAGTTAATTTTCATAATCTTGCAAATGTAAATATTCATAAGGTATAACGTATATAAGATAGCATTTTCAAATTTGATAATTATAAACATATTTTAATAGTCGTATTTAAGTATTGGAATATGTAGAGGAAGAATCGAACATCTAGGTTTCATATTGTAAAACAATTAAAACTTCATAATATTTAACTATAGCAAAGATGGATATATATATATAATGTCAAAAGCTTTATCATTTGAAACCGTTTTAGTTTCTGCGTATTATGTTTGTTAAAAGTTTGAAATTGTTTGTCGAAGCTTTCCTAGTAACGTTAAAATATTAAACGAATGTAGGAATATAAGGTAATGGAGTGATAGCGAAGGAGTGGTTAAACAAAGTGGAGTGAGTACAAAGAGAAGTGATTTTGCGGCGTTGGTTGAAGAGATATAGTTACTGCAGTTGTTGCATTAGGGACGTATTAAATGTCATCTTTGTCAGTTGGGGTTTAATTACACAAGGTGATTGTTGAGAGATGTTTCGAATACGGGGAAACAAGTCGAGTAAGAGTGTGGGTTATGAGCGTTAGTTGAATTTTCAAGAAAATGTTTTGAAAAATCGTGGCGGTTAGAGAAATTACAAGGAGTTTTGAACGTACGTTAGAATATTACTGGGAAACGGTGGTCGTTTGAGTTTGTTTGTGTGGTGAAATTTTAAGAACTGGACGGTTGAAAGTTTTACGTGGAAGTGAATGTTTGTATTGAGAAAAGTTGTAGGAATTGACAGGCTTTTGTGAGGTGAGAAACAGTATATAAACCTTAACAGATTGTTGTAGAGTTCTTTTAGTTCTTCTGAGTCTCCGAGTTCGAATTGTGAAAAGCTTTCACTTATTCTACAACCAGCTGATGGCTTCAAGCAAAATACGTTTACGAATATAATAAAAGAGTACTTTAAGTAAGTAAAGATTGTTTTAATTTTAATTTGCACCAAGTGTGCAAAAGCATACAAATGGAGATGGTGTAGATATCAGGGTTGGTCAATTTGGTTGTGTATCAACATTCAATGGTATTAGTAGCGGAGCTTAGGAATTTGTATGCATCTTCAATGCGGTAAATGAGTTGATGTCATGGTTACATAGTTGCTGCTGGCAGTTATGGTTATTACAAGTGTAGATGGTGTTCCTGTAT
This sequence comes from Platerodrilus igneus, assembly GCA_036346225.1. Lineage (NCBI taxonomy): Eukaryota > Metazoa > Arthropoda > Insecta > Coleoptera > Lycidae > Platerodrilus > Platerodrilus igneus. Next base: position 1,237,013 of record JARFIW010001258.1, on the reverse strand, counting down.
GCCGCCGTCTCTGAGGGAATGGTAGAGGGCCGTATGCAAAAATAGTATCCATATAACTATTGCTTTAACTGTTGCTTTTATTGCTTATGTGTATAAACTGGTGTTCTATAACTTTTGTGCATTGTGGGTATAATTTACGAACAAAAAGGACAAAATTGGAAAAGAGCTACTGATTGAATTTTTTATATTGTATTATTTTACTGTATTGTTATGTGGGAATGAATATTAAGAGAAAAAGGATTAGGATATCGGTAATATTTGTTTGTACAAAGTAAAAGGGACCGTTTGCTGTGTGATGTGCGAAAAATAGCACGAGAGGTTATGGTTACTAAGAGCTCTTATTAAACCTAGGTTAGAGTAAAAAATGTGGTAAAGTCCTGTTGCTTTTTTGGATAATCCATGGGAAATAATTAATCTGGGGAATTATTAATCTTGAAATGTATTATTTTATCAGGGATTGTATATAATGTATAAATGCTGCGTGAAGGAATGTACTTATGATTTGGCGTGTATAAATTTTTTTACGAATATGTAATAAATGTATGTGATTTACGGTAGCAGCTATTTTTTGTTTGTGTGTTAGTTGAATAACAGAAAGCATAGAATGCATAAGTATTAAGGAAATAATTACCTATTGGCAACGCTGTTTTTTCTCGTAAATTGTATAAATATAGTATTCTAGAAAGTCAATTATCTTAGGAAATGCATAAATATTAGTTTATGCGAATATGATTGAACGTGTGACTGCCTTCTTTCATGGACCCGATTATAAATTAACCGCAGTACAACAAGCCACATATTTTATCTGATGAGTAGACTCTATGTTTCAATTACGAAAGATATCATCTGTAATACAACTTTCAAAGCTAAATAATGAATAGTTATCCAAACTTCCAAACCGTTCCCATTTTACTTTGTCGGTCATTCCATCTAGGTATAACGTGTGAGCCATCACATTATAGTGTAATGGAGTTGTTTTTTCCGTTTCGTTATCGGTATTTCCGAACTGAAACTTTGTTGCTTATACCCACTGATTTACGCAAGAGAAAAACTTTGGAAGTTTGATATGAAATACTATGGCTGTCAGTTTTATACTACATCCGCAATTATATTTTTTGTTGCGCTTATTTTTGTTACCGTCGTTAATGCAGATGTGCACAAGATATTTTAATATGAAGAAATTTGCAACCACGTTTCTATACAGATAATCAATTTAAATGGAATAAAATAGTTTAGCGAAAACATTATTTAAGTATGAAGTTTATTTTCTAGCTGGCCACGAATCTACAACCACAACTTCCTTATACTCTTACAAATTGTTTTATTAATAAATAATCAGGCTGCGATTTATACCGTGTGTTCTGAAAAATGCGATACGTAGGATTTTACTAATATTAAAATTTCAAATATTACAGTGTGGTCAGCTAAAACAAAAGTAAATGTTAATTAATGATGGCGTTTTTGCCATTGATTGTAGGGTATATATTTGAAGGCATTCCTAACCCAATTCAAGGTTATTTATGACATGGCATCTTATATTTAATTGTCGTATCTCAGGCCCGGTTCTAGAGACATAAACAACTATTGTGCCACTAAATTTCAGCCGCCTCTTCCCTTCACCCTATCGTATTTGCACCCGTTTTCTAAACCACTGTAGTTATAATTAAAACTTTACAATTTTTTCAAATTAAAAAAAAAATAAGGAAAACTTCTTCGTGCGATAACCATCTCTTCCCATATTTTTATTATAATAATCCTTTGCATGTGCCCAAATAATATCAATTGCGTTAAATTGACATTCACATGTCGGTAGATGCAGAAATTCATGTCCACGGCTTCTTAGAATGATTCACTTTTAAACATCTTGGTAGTATATTGAACGTTGTGTGTAAAATAACATTGAAATCAACCTTAGTCCAAGATGCTGCTGGTAAATATTGTTGTATGATAAGGTGAATTATCTAACACGATTAAAGATGATCCTACTAAGTTGTATATTAACTGCTCTGCAACCCATTGTAAAAATGTATCCCTGTTTATTTCAACTTGATAGTCGCTACTATTCGATTTGGAAGCAAACGACAAAGGAGCACCTTCTGCAAAGCATTCCTTTGGTCCGGCGTTTTTCACCGTACCTACTTGGTTATCTTATTCTTCTAACATTATTGTTTTGCCATGATCTTGTTGAATTTCTTTTCGAAATGGGCTAACTTTCGTGCATAAAAACGACTTGTCATTTTGTGTTGGAGTGTATATTGCCTTTACATGCACTTGGAAATTTAAATGTTGAACTAGCAATATTTAGTTTCTCCAAAAAAGCTATGCGGTTTCTTTTTGTTTTGAATTTGAATTCAATCTGAAGCAATACACTTTTCGAACGGTATTACTAAATGCAATATTTTTTCGCGAAGCTTCACATTCAACGATTGGATAGCTACGCGTTTTCTACAAATAATAAACGTTTCGCTATCGTTTATTTTAAAGCTCTAATAGACTTACTTTTGGCATGCATTATATTCAACGTAGCTCTGATCTTTATTTGAATGCTGTCTGGAAAATCCATAGATTTAGTTTTCTTCTAAGATCTTTTTTCCATGACAGCGCACAATTAGATTAGCTATCTATCGTGATTTAATGCGAGTAACTACTGGCACTGATTTGAAAAATCTGTAACCACTGTCTAATAAGTAGAATCAATTAAAATATAATTTGTTATGTAAAAATGTTTGCCCTTTCGACTGCCTGTACTAAAATTAAAGAACCCCAATTTTGCTTTTCCTATTTAAAATATGCCATTATTTCAACTCCAACTGTTGAGCTTGTGCCCGTATAGTTGTACCTTTGCTGTCATTTTGCAATATTGAGTTCTAATATGAGCTGTTTTTCGCTAAATTGGCGATGAATACAGCGAAATAAGTAAAAATGAGGAAGGGTGTTAAAAACTACAAGTGGGGTTATATCATAACAAAAGTGAGGCCAAATTATTATTACCGCCAAATTCAGAATACAACTCTAGCCGTTAAACGTCTGTATATATGAAATAAGTTCCGACGTATAATACCGGGTTTACTTTATTTTTATACAGTACAAAGCAAATACATATATGTATTTGTATATTTTTTATAATAAAAATAACTATTTATTAAATGTTTCCATTCAAAAGATTAGGTAAGATATATGTTGGATAGAAATTATCGTTTGTATATTTTTCTTTAATAAAATAACGATTATTATGTGTGCGTTTTTATTTTATGCTCTTATTTAAAAAATAAGGTAGAACATATTAGACGATTCGCTCATTTCTTAAAATACCTACAACCAGCAAACAAATTTTATTGTCCCAAACAGCTTCGCAAGTGGGAGGTGGGAGGGTGGTTGTGGAAGATGGTGGTAACGTCTTGGAAAGTGGTGGGCGATGGATACAGGCTTGCAATTTTCCCCTACTTAATATGATTAAACCTTATTTTTGGTTTTTATTTTTTTGGCGTTTAAACTATTTGCTTTTTAATATATACCTGTGGTATTACCAAACCATCAGTTTATTGGTAAAAATAAGTGCCATATGAAGCAGTTACCCCTTAATCTGATTGCTGACAGTAGTTATTATAATTTAGTCAAAGCATAAATAACGTTTATTTGTAACTACTGTCAAAAATTTTACTGACAAGTAATTTTAAGTAAATTGTTAAACTTAAAATTACAAGAATCTAATCCTCATCCTATTTTTATGACAATAAAATAAGACGAGTGAGACTGGAGTTTAATTATTTAAAATAAAAGTCTACCTTGTTTTTATATACTCTTGAACTGTTTGTTTCTTACTTGCCATTATTAAAAATTCAGAAGAAAAAGATAACTTGAAAGAGCGTAATGCCAAATCATAAAAAAACAGTTACTACGAAATTATCTGAATAAAACGAAAAAGAAAATTTGAACTAGTTTAAGAATTAAAAACAAGGTGCAAAAACTACTTACAGAGTTAATATCTAGAGAGGACAAAGTTGCGAAACAATTCAGTTCCGTATTATCCCAAAAAAATATCAAAAAGGAGCAAGAAATTAATTTATGGTAGAAAATACGTTGTTAAACTCTTCTGAGGAAATTACGCATTCCAGGTATGTCAAAATTTGAAGTTTATTTATAATATCAAATGATACCTATGCACGTCTTCAAAATCAATTTCCAAATACACTTTCGTGCATTTATTCTGGATGGTGAAAATGGCTTGCTGCGTCAATGCGAATGTTATATGTTTTAGTTCTATTTTTGGCATTGGCATGTTTCTTTAGTCCATTAAAAATGTCTGTTAATTTGTAAATACTAAGTTGAAAGTTCATTCAAACAACTAAAATGTTGTGCAGTATAGTTGCACCAGAATTTCAATAATAATAATAACAATAACCGACGAAGGTATAATTACAGCAACAGCAGACTTATTGCTGCTGCCAACTACGCAATTTGTCTATAGGTGCAATTCCTTACAAGGTTGCCGCTCAAAATGTGTAACCTGTAGAATTATGGAAACTTGTATATTCTGTCGCGTCTTAATATCGCTACGTTACAAAAGGCTTTAAGAGCCTATTAAATAAGTAACCGATTACGTCGAATAACAATAGAAGAATGCACCAAGCGTCCCGGATTTTTTTAAATACATGATAGGATTCTTTTTAGCGCCGGTTTTCATGCTGATAAAGATTTTGTTGAACACCTGTACGACAGGGATTGGAACTAACACTAGAGCCATAAAACTAAGCATTCAAGATGTCTAACTCGCGAAGATATTTATGGGATTGCCTTAGTATTTAAATTTTTAGACAAACAATCCTTGAGAAGTTTTAGCACTCTCAGTTGCTATGTAATTACTGGCGTGTATTTATAAATTTTAACAAACTTTTATTGTAACTTTTAGTGACAAATATCAATGATTATTTATCTTTGTCTCGATATTTCATTTTATTAATTTGTGAAAACTTTTTCATAGATTGCAAGCGCAAGATTCTTAGCTTCCTATATTTTTGTTAATATTTACATTAACGTGCATGCATGTTCTTTTCTATTTAGGACATTGTGGACTTTTGTTACATGTTACATTGCAGCTGTTCATTAAGCGTCAACCATCCGATTTTATTCAGTACTCACATTGCTCACCGCGAGGATCATTCTGGAGTGAGTAAGTGACTGCTCTCTAACCTAATAATTTTGTTGTCTCACTTTATAAACATTCATAAAATGTATGTTCTCTTAAAATAATTCCTTCTCCAATCCATCATATTCGGAGAAAATCTGGGATTTGTAAAGTGGAAACTACTTAATTTATAAAGTCACAAGATTTTTCACGACCATTAGACAAGACACCTTACCCACACAGCTTTCACTCAATTTATTTAATCGCAAGAAGTCACAAAAATTGGACTTTTTCTAGTATTTTTGCTTAATTGGTTTACGAAAATGAAATAAGGATGATATGTTACATAAAACCTTGTGGAGTACAGTAGAGTCATGACAGATGATGAACTGTACCGCTTTGTAGGTAAATCGGCTAACAGTGACCGTTCCAAAAATATCCGAATTGCAGTTTTCTCTATTTATTTTAGGGGAAAATGGAGATGTATGAAATTTTAATTCGTCGGAATTGACGAATGAATATGTGGCTATTTCTTGTTCTCGTCGAATATCTTAGAGGATTCTGAAGTTAGCCATAACCGAATTTCTATTTCCATGATAAATGATAGATATTTATATACTGTTTAATAATTGCGAGCAAGGTCTTGTCAATTTCGTGAGAAACAACGATGATCTGAGTGTATACATATTATTATTTGCTTTACAGGTAAACATAATCAAGTGGTTTGGAGCTTCGAATGGATTAAGGTATTTCGGTAAATGCTGTTTGGAATTGGTTACTATTATGTGATCAGCAACTGTGTATTTTTCTGGCATTTGATACATTTAAGAAGTTTTGATTATATATTTTACATTACTTAAATATGCATATTTTAACTAACTATATACAGATCTTTCAAAGAATAATAAGTACATGCAATTTCTATATGCGAGAAGAAAAGAATTCTAAAAATTGGATATAGTACCTTCTGCACTGATACTTTCGCTTTGTACGAATTAGCTTGTCAGTATAAACAGTAATTTACGATTTAGTGGATTTAGAATTAATGTTCCATATTGTATTTTTAGACACGAGTCCACAGCAGACCGTGAGAAACATCAAAATCGTGGGTTTAATTAAATTTTACACTGTAAGCGAATATTAAAGACACATTTGCAAAATAGCAGGACTACATTTATGGATAAAACATGTATAATTACTTCGCATAATTCAACCAAATGAATATCGTAAAACCCAGCTTAATTGTGTACAGCTGCAGCCCTGTTCACAATAAAAATTTATGTTAGCAAAAGGTTACTTCAAAACCTTCCACGACTAATCGGCATATGTAGTAAATATTAATAAACCATTAATTAATGCATTCAGAATGAACCTCAATAAGGGAGTAGCTATACGTGTTTTTGGTCGTAAAAGCTCTAACCCTCATGTTTCCCCTATCGGTGATTAAAAGGTACATTGAAAAGTATTCTGTAGAATATCGTTCAGCTCGCTGCATTTTCAGTATCCTTTGCCCTAGTACAAGCACCCTGTACTTTATATAATGTAAAAATTTTAGGTATTACTTTAGAAAGAAGAGAGACGTTTTAGTATAGTTGAATTTGTTGCCAGTATACTTATATTTCCCTTTCCTTATATACTTATATAGGGTTGAACCTAGGTCGGTAGCGTTATCGTTTGACTTGGCAACATCCTATTTGGTCAGAGTTTGTTTGACATTTGCCATTTTGAGTTGACGTGTTGACGTTCTAGTATTATACTCGAGAATATGTATTGTATTGTGCATGTTTAAAGCTAGAACTACCTTTTGTGGATTTTGGAAAATGGGGTGTCAGGTGAAGCAATACAACACTACGGGTAAAATACCATCGGAGGAAGGTAGGCAAAAGAATGGTCGTATTTCAAGAAGGATAATTTTGAATAACCCTTCCTTTACATGCAAGATGGCCCTCGGACTTTGATGAACAGTTTTTAAATGTTTCAGTCCATAATTATTCACGTTAGTTTACCCGAGAATTGGTAAATGTGATAAACTGTATTTTTTCACCAGCTTGTGACATTTGCATTGATTTGATTGGATTTGATTTGTAACGTCTTTATTTATTTACAGTTAAATTACAGAGTGATCGCGAGATTAAGGCCTACGGGCACCTCTTACATCTAACGTGTGACAGGAAAAAATATAAAACAAATAATTATTCAAAATAAAATAATAGTATATTGTACAACGAGCATGAAATGGGCATTCCATGCGTGTTGTACACTATACTTTTTCTACGACTGTAGTACGTACTTTTTAAATGTGATACCTCTTTTGTTAATATTATAAAATACATGGTAAGTATAGGAGTATACATTTTATTAATATCATAAGTTTATTATCGTTTGTGAATATACATAAATTCAAAGAAAAGTACAAATTTATCATAATAAAAGTAAATAAATTGATTTAAGTTTAGTTTTTAGATTCATTATTATTAACAATATTAAAGGTTACATTGCAATTATTAAACGTCATTGTAGAAGGTGTTTTCCCAAAAACTAAATTTTCTTGACGTTGGAAATTCTTATCTTTGGACGTTGATGGAACATTTGATGTGCTATCAATTGAATTTTGTATTATGTTGCCTACATTCAACGTATTTGTTAAAGAATCGGCTATATAGTTTTCGGCGACTGATGTTGATTTCCAGCCACCGTGCATTTTTAAAGATGTTATATCTTCTCCAGCATCTACAAGAATAGTGGCGGAAGATCTCCGGAAGCAATGACCAGTATATAATTCCGGATCGTGTAGTTTTAAATACGTTGCAATTTGCTTTCCCATAGCACCAAATTTATTGATAGCCACTTTCTGTGTGGTGCATTTTCCTTTCTGATAATTTAAGAATAAACTAGGATCGCAAACATTTGATGGACGTAGATTCCAGTAGTTTTTGGTGATTTCATAAAAATTACTCGTTATCGTAAAGCTGCGTATAATTTTTGTTTTCGTGTCAGGAACTGTAACTAATATCGCAGAACCCAATTCCGTGAAATGAGTAATCTTCATCTGATGTAATTCCTGTCTGCGGCAAGCACCCATAATTCCCATAATTAATGCAGTCTGTAACAATATAAAATAGCTATAAACACGCATTATTCTCCTAAGTTAATATTACATACTTTTGTCAGAAGAAACTGTTGATCCGGAGCCTCAGTAATAAATTTATTTATTTCCTCTGTTGTAAAAATTTTTGATTTTTTCGATTTATAACATTATGATGGATGGTGAGACTTGTTCTCAACATAGAATAATGCGTCCACAATGTCGGAGATTTATACTTATTAGATAATTCATTAAAGTACGCAATTAAAACATTTTCAGAATAAGATGTTGTCTTTTGATCTCTTCGCCAATCCATAAACGATTTATAAGCAGTCTCATATTTTTTTTTTTGGAAATTTCTGGTAATAAATTTAATGTAGTTGCATTTGCAGCTTCCACAATATTTGGAGGCGTCGGTTCTAGTTCGCTTTCACTATCACTAGCCATTTTTTAAAGACTTTGCAAATACTTTAAGATTTTAAACGCTTTCACAGTATGAAATTATTTATTTGACATTTGTTGGTTTATTATTTGTTTCATAGCCCACCTTTGAAAACTCGGCCGTCATTGGAAATAAGATGCAAGTGCAGGGCTACTTGATTAATAGAAATATAAGCGCAACCGTGCAAATTAAACATTCCCGCACTGGTTGCTTAGCAACTTGCCTAGCAACGAGTGCGGGAATAAAAACCTGTATAGAATGTAGTAGATTTCTCTATCAAAAACACACCTAAAATAGGCTCGTTCCAAAACAGTCGTAGAAAAAATATAATAATACCGTATCATCAAAAGAAAAATATATCATCACAAAGATTGGAAATATACAAAGCAATTAATTTATAGTTTTAACTAAAAACAAAAATAACAAAGTTAGTTAAAAATCGACACATTACATAAGTATAGTTTAAAAATGGGGTGTCTGGGTACCATGTGTCTTACACGAAAATAAAATAACTCAGAGGGTGACCATATGTATTTTCGAGAAATTTGTTTAAACGAAACTTAATATATGGGACGCATTGGCAATCCTAGACCTAAACTTATCGTTTTCAATTTATGAAAATTGGTGTTCGTTAAGTAAGAAAACTTTAATATAAATCTAAACTTTATAACTAGGTATGAATCGAAACAAATTAAGAAGTCAAGCACATTATTTTTTCAAAAATTCTTAGTACATGCAGTACTCCAATATTTTAAGGTTCGAATTTCAGGGCCTACAAAAATTCCTCCTTTAAGTTTAGCTACAGAGATGGGAAAAGAGAGGTAGAGGTAAACTGAGATCAGACTTTAGCACGCAGATAGTGATAAATGCAGACTGTGCAAATTTCAGGGAAATGTGTAAGTTGGTTCAGACTAGGAAACAATGAGGGTACAGGTCCAACCAGTTCTAGGGCTGAAGACCTAATGATGATGATGATGAAGTTTAGCTTCAGAAAGTGCAGGAAGTTTGTCGCACAGGTATTTAAAGGCAGTCACCTTATTTATTTAAAGCTTTGACAAACTGCCTCATCAATCCTAACTTTATGTGAAGGGAGGCAAAAGAACTAATTTTAGGTCAACTAATGCATCACGCATCACATTTTTTGTCTCTGAGTGGCCATTCTTTCGTAACGTAATGTAAATTTCGTGCTCGACTGTCCCACTCGCACAAAAAACATGGATACTTTATGAATTCAGGCTGCTGAGCCAAAAGCATGGATATTATTTTGCGGTCTCCACAGAGTTGTCAACAATATTCGCTATACTCTACTGTAGTTAGCAACAGTTCAAGATTCTCATATGTTTCTTTGAGATGCACGGAGTGAGCAATAGGCACCGATGCATAAGTATTACCATCGAGCAACAAGACACCCTTCAGATTTTTCTTAGAAGAATCAATAAATAACCTCCATGATGTGGAATCGTAATTGTCAGCTCCCAGTTTTATGACTAAAACAGGAATATTATTACAATACACCAGTGAACTCTCTTGAGAGAAATATTCCACGAACTCGTTTTCACAATGCCTATACCACGAAAATGTGGTTTCTGGAGGAATGTGAATTTCTGGTCCATGAGGTACATGTCGTTTAGCAGACGGTAAATCAGGATACTGAATAGAATGTTTATTTTTTGACATCGCAGGAGTAAAAGTAACAGTCCTCTCCATGGTTTTTTGTTCCCTCCATACCATAGGAATGCCAAAGGGTAAAGAGCTACCTGTACCTTTTGTCCATTTTCTCAGTAGCTAGACACACTGAAAGCACACTTTGTGTGTAGCCCAAGGTTTGTCCTGATCACCAAGCTTTACACCGAAGTAAGCGTGATAAGCTTTTTTGATAAATTCTGTTATGTTTCGTTTTATCACCACACATGTAACAAAATATATCAGGACTGTTTTACACTTTCTTGATGACATTATGACGCACTAAACACTCAGAGAACAAAACACAAGTCGATGGTACAAACAACTGACGCTAACTAACTATTTCTTAAGCAACTGCCGATGCCATCAAGTTGACTTTGACAAATGCGGAAATGAAACAGTGTTGTCATTGAAATGAAATAAACATAATATTATACTAAAACATTTTCTATCGATGTATCAAGTATTTTAAAGAAATAATTTTAATGCAATTTAGGAAATATCATAAAGGTACTTCTTTGCTCTAGTACAAAATATCTCACAAGGTTTTTAATTTTGTGAAAAATCTTGACGTGATGGGCTCAAACCAAATTCACATTTAGAATCAACGTACCCGTATTGGCTAAGGACACTTATCAAATTCAAAACACCAAAAATCATGTCGGCCTGTGTAATAATTAACACAAGACGTTTAGCATTACTATATTGTTATTCTATTGTTCTCTTCTGTTCTATATTTCATTCATTATATAATTTTAAGTAGGTAAATGTCCTAGTTATAGAACGCTGACAAATAATAACTATTACTTAAGCAGCTTTGTGGTTCATGGTATTGCACATGAATGTGCACAGCAATCTTTCAGTGTTACTGGATTAAATTGCTTAATTACATTAAATTTTTAATAGTACTATTCATTACCGAACCTTCCTACAAGTAATATTTTGATGCTAGAAATATGTAGTGAAGTGAATGGACCTGCATGACGACACTAAAATTTCGATTGTTTTTTAAGAAAACCGTAAATTTTTATGTTGATTTAACATTAGTTACAGAAATTTTTTGTTTGCTTTTATTTTATTATTTTATCAAGGTGAACTTCAATTAAATTCCTACATACTTTACAATTTACATAGTTTTGTAGGTAAACCAATTTCCTTCTACAAAGATTTAGTTGAAATTTCTGGCTACATATTTATGTTTTTAATTTTACATTAACTTTCATATTAAAATTTTGTAATTAATTATATTTTTCCAGGTGAGTATAAACCCACAGAAGAAACTCCATAACAAACCTGATGGAGTAAGTACTTGCTTTATCATTATAATGTATTGCTAGTTATGTTTCTGATGAAATGTAAATATTTTTAATTTAATAAATTAATAATCGCGTTTAAGAACCTTATACAATTAAAAGTAAGTACTAAGTGCCCAAAGGAAACTTAGAAGTAACTTGCTTTGCGGTAAACAGAACTGTGTACAAACTCTCTAACAAATAAAAGTACATGAACATGGAAATAGGCTTGCGAGATTTCTGCACATACAATTTATGTTACGATGTTTTTTATGTGGTGATCAAACTAGCTCGCCTACTCCAGATATCACATTGCGAAGGGTTAATATAGGAAGGGTTGCAAGATATGTGTTTAATACGACTGCGAGTTTGAATGAGAGCATAAATTCCTCTACTACTAAGAGCAGCATTTCACTTTGCAGAATTTTGTTTGCTTGCCTAATTTATATGTAATTGTGATTTAGAGAAGTGAAAGTAAAATAGCAAGACATACATCGTTCGGGATCTTATAAAATTGACAAGAAATTTATGGAATACAATTTAGAAAATTTAAACTGCAGATTTAAAAGTTGTACGTTTAGCATGTTTTAAAGTCAATCGCTGCACCACGATTGTCATTTGCATAAAAATCGCCTATAGCTATCATAAAGCTGACCGCCACTAATAAATACATAAAAATTACATATTCTGCCCGGGATAGTTTTTTTAAATAAGTTTATCTTAATAGCTTATTATTAGAAGCTAATAATTTTAAAATATCTTCAAATTATTTGCTTGCAAATTCGCGTAAAATTGCTAAACGAGGCCATTGGCATATGATGTATAATTTTTCGCATCAATAATTAAACACTTGTCTTCATCAACCATTAATTATTGGTAATGACGACAGTAATTGAACGTCTGGCTATCATTAGATACTAACCAAACCGTTAGAGCAAAGCACTGGGCCAACCGCCCGGCATCTTTGATCAAGCAACAGCATTTTTGTGAATATTAAAACTATTTTTTATCTAGATTTGGATGATAGCAATGGATTGAATAGGCTTATAATATAAAAATGTTTGAAAACGAACGTAGAAAAGTATTTTAAAAATACATATTCATTATTTTTTAATATAAAATTATGTTTCAAATCAAACTTGCTATTTTTGGCTTGTAGAATAGATTTTGTTTACTTACATACTTTGGTAAAGAATCTTGCGTTCGAGATATTTTCAAAACCTTCAAAAATGAAAAATTTTTCTTTTGGAGATCTATCAAAGTGTGTTTTAAATAAAAGTTATAGTCTATGGTTAAAACAATAATTTGTATTGTATGACTGCTTTTCGACAAATTTCTCCGTTCCGAGATAATCGCGTAAGAAAATTTTAAATACAGGATGTTTCATAGGTAAACCGACATACGTTAACTGCAAATTGAGGGCACTTAGGTAATTCCAAATAACCTTTGTTACTGGGTCTAACGCTCTTAATAACCTGGATACAGGGTGTTTTATCCATTTCGTCCAATATTTTTATAAGTCATAACTTTACAACCACCCTGTGCAGTTCTTTCACATTTGATACATAAGAACTACAGTTAAAATTTAGATCCGAATTAAGAAAAATGTGTAAAATTAAATAATCATAGCAACGCCCTGTGTATCAGAGTTATTAAAATTGGATCGCATATTTTGAAAAGAACGGAAAAACTGAAATATTTTTGTAGGTGTACATTTCGTTCTACTACCAAAATTTTAAAAAACTGCACATGACAAAATATGTTGATAATTTGAACCATACATACATACATACTTGAGGAAATAGATATTTGTAATAATTGTTCAAAATGTCCACTATTTTGTTCAATACATTTACGATTTCTTTTCAATATGTTCCGAGTAGCTTTTCTTATTATTAATGGATTAGCCCTGGTTTCCTTAAAACATCATTAATTTTGTCAAGATGTTTTTCTCTATTGTTTATCTCAGTAGCGTGTAGTGTGGCGTTCAGATATACCTTAATGTAATAATCCACCTGAGTTAAAGTCTGGCGATCGAGTAGGCCAGGCATGGTATACACCCCTGCGTATTCTACATATTTGAGAAATTCTCGTTTAGAAAATTTAGCAAAATTATTCTGAAGTGAGGTGATGCACCATCGTGTTGGAAATACATTATAACGTTTGAGCGTTACCATTACTGTTCGACTGTAATTATAATAATTTTAAATTAAGATGAACCCAAAATTTTAAGTCGAAACACTGAATCTGGGGTGGTTGTCAAAGAGAATACAACTCACCTCTATATTCACAAAGGCCACGAAAAAGCTGTAATTTATTCGTTTAAAATAACGACCTTTAGAACCTTTCGGACTAACTTGGAACTCTAACTTCTGTGGTTGTTTCAAGAGACTATCAGGGGGGTATGTATTAACGGATAATATCAAGGCGCAACTACTTTGTTAATTTTTGTTTTTAACGAAAAAGCACTAATTGGAAAAGGTAAAACCACTTAGTGTACCAACACTTCTGAGCACAAAGGCTCTGTTTGACACACCTAACCTTGTACCTGCAAGAAAAGGTTATATATATTTAAATCACAAGGGACCGTTATTTGTGCCCCTAGATAATTCAACAGAAATATGAAAAATATACCACTGTCCTCATCTGTACTGGATCTAAATTTTATACACTTATTTGATCTGTAATTGCGGTTACAATTGGATTGATATTTTCATGCTAGATTCAATGCCTTTCAGATAAAATTTTATGATTGATAATTTTCACTGATGAATACCTCGTGTCGTTTAGGACACCATTAATAAGTGTTAATACAAAAATATTTACATTTATTATATCTGAATTATTATCGGTACAATTTTAGTTGATCTTTAAATTTTGTAGTCCCCCTATTTAAATTTTGGGCCTTTAAAAAATTTTATTTACATTTTTCGATTATATCGCAGGGAGCAGATCTGACATCTTCGATTTACACCAGAATTTGGTTTTGTATTAATATGATACGTAAAATTGACGTAAACAATGATTAATCAAATTAAATGTTTATTTAATTTCTACTGAGAATTTATTCAACCCTCTAATTTAATACGTTGAATCTCTGATTAAATTACTCTTATTTAAAAAAGAAATTTTTGTACTCTAATGACCTTCAAAAGTAAAATCGTTGAACTTGGACAGTAAGGAAGATTTTTATTATCAACACTTATCATATGTATTCCTACGTCATAAAATGTGTCAAACCTTGAAGTACGTACAAACAAATGTATGCCATTAGGGCCTCTTAGCATCAATCCCGGATTTTACGAAAAAGTAGAACGGGTGTTCAGACCGGTGCTAATCAATGACATTGCTGACCACTTCAAAAGCTGTGAGGTAGAAAATGTTTAATCCAAATCACCACCAAGTTACGCCTTGGCATAAGTGCCATCGTAGAAATTTTCATACGGCAAACCATCATTTATAGTTGGAACATGTTTTAAATGTTCCATCTAGTTATAAAATTGATTGCATTGTTAGCCGCAAAGATTATAAAATTTTATAGTTTAAATTAATTTGATATAAACTGGATATAACTTAAAATAACTTCATTTAACTTCGTATAACTGCGCATTGATTAACATCACCCCAGGTCTTTCTACAACTACAATTTAGGAGGTCGCAAACATAATGCGATTCTCCAATCGCCTGCCGTAGACGTCGGGAAATACATCCTCGTTCTATGACAGATAAGAAGCGACTGACCAGTTTTAAACGCTGTGGCTCGGTGTCGCGTGTTGAAACCAAACACATCAGGCGTGACCTTGTATCGAAACTACACGATTTATAGATTAAACTTATTTGAACTTGAACACAAAACTAATCGTAATTGGAAGTTTTTCGAAAGCGAAACTTTGTTTATGAGGGACAAAAATATACGGGTTACTGTTGGAATATGTATCTAAGATGACTACTGCCAATTATATTAATCTATAATGATGAGTGATCTGTGGAATATTTTTAGTCTGATATAATTATCTGTGTACCTAAAAACAAAAAGTGGATAACAGTTGTTAATGTTTATATGTCTGATTAACAAGTTTTGAACTTTGAATAAAAAACATTTTTTTACTTATGCTGAATTGGTAGTTCCTTTATATATTACAACAGTTACTTAATAATTATAGGATCAAATATTTTACTAAAACCAAAATTTATGGGACTAAAAATAATTCTAAGTTAAAAGTATTCAAATAAAGGGGTTCTGGAAAATAAACATTCTTCAACATTCCCCAATATCTTCATCTTCTAACATATTCTGCAAAAAATCTTAATAGTTAAAGTATGGTATAATACTTGTGGCCCAATAAGGCGATTCTTTAAAACACTATACCATACGTTAACCGAAAACCTGTCCAGTGAATTTGTTTTATAGCAAAAGGATTTTCATCGGTCCAAACATGTGAATTTCTAAGATTGAAACCCCCGTCCCTGGTAAATTGGGCTTTATCAGTGAATAAGCATCTACTATTCCTTCTAAGTATTCACAGACTAAAATTTAATCTTGGTTCTAAATTACGTGGTTCTAAACTATGCATCTGTTGAATATGGTACGGGTAGAAACTGAATTTTTTTAATCCTCAAAATAGTACTAAGAGATACATTTAACGTTTGTACATTGCGCCTTGTACTAATTGTTGCAGTTTTCAACCATATCTAGAAACAAATGTATTTATTCATTTATGTATTCATGTAGTGTAGAGATGAGCCACGCGATCCGAGAGTGGTCGCAATGGAGGAGGATATTTTAGTACCACTCACATTAAACCTAATTTAACCTATGTATTTATATAAGTGTACATGAATGAAAAGGAATTTTCATCATTGACTCTAATGACTAATATTTCAAATTTAATCTTCAATATCTATTATGTCATCTTTAACGCCCAAATGTGTCTTTCATTATTATCATTGGCTGCTGTCATAGGGAACCTACTATGTTGACGAATATAGCCACATACTCTTGTAAATGTTTCATGATGAAGTGTTCGACGATTAGTGAACAGTCTTTCTCATTCCCTTACTGCTTCTCTGCCGTATCTGTTGCAAAAACCGAACACAAATAGTATTGCATATTCTTCTCTTGAAAATTTATGAGGCATATTTATTTTTCACAATTATTAATAATTATTTCACATAAAACAAACTTGCAACCGCATAAACTATGCTGTCATTAAATGTTTATAATAAAACAAATTGTCAGAGTTGTCATCCTAGCTTAAGCCTACTGATAATTCAGTGAGTTTTGCATCAGGAATTTTTCCGAAAAATTAAATCTGGCTTGAAAATTTTAGTAGTAGAACGAAATGCGCACTTATTGTAACAAATATAAATTCCAAGGTATTAACTTTTGAAGTAGCTTCTATTTGTTATAGTTCTGTGACATCTGATTTCATTAGTTTGCATTATAATATTAGACGGAACAATTTCGTAATAGATATAAACGTTATTACCATTTAATTCGTTTTGAATTTTTCTTAAGAATATTTTAGATTGAATCAAATACGCCTAATTTGTTCTAGGAACTGAACGTCTTAAATACGCTATAAACAAGTCAATTGTGTTTTCTAATCTGTAGCCGGTCTGTATCCATTTTTAAGAATTACTAGGTTAATATTACGCTTGTGAAAAATGCCACGAGGTGGCGTTTCGGACAGTTCACCTGTTCTTTATATTCATAGGAACGAGAAATAACTCGGCCATTTTCTTCAATGTAACGATAATCGAACGAGTGGGTAAAAATGTTGGCTCATTTATGTGCCAGTTGTTCCTTAAGGATAGGTATTTAGGTCAGTGTTAAAGCATGGTCGTTTAAAGGGGCCGGGATGTTAAAAGTATATACGTAGTGAGTATATTTTCCCCGGATTTTTGTTGTTACGATCAAGATGTTAAGCAAACGTATCAAGGTGATTATTTAAACACAGTATCCATTAACGATGAGATAATAATATTTTAGGTGGTTCTTATGTTAAACAAAACTTTAATTTTTTTTGCGCATTTTTATTTGTATTATGAAGAAACTTTAGTACCTAGGAATAATTGTGATTGCACACATGGTGTTTGATTGGAATGTAATACGTTATGATGTCATCCGTTTGGTTCGGAATTACCATGACAGAAATTTTGTTGTCAAGTAAAGTTCAGTGCTTTTGGTTTGAAATTTTTTTGAGTCTGGAGTTTTTACTTGCGTGGAAGTCAGGTATTTAGAAACCCTCAGTACAAGAATCGATGCCGGTAAGTGTTTAACTTTCCTATGTTCTTCGTGGTTGAAATTTCATTATTGCGTTTATGGACATATAAAAATGTTCGTTCAATTACTAAAAGTCTTAAGAGTTACGGTGTTCTAAAAATTGTGTGTCAGATATTTTTCCATGTTAAGTGTCGAAATTTAAAGTTTTATAAAAAGAAAGGAAACCTTGTTTCTTGAATGTAAATCGAATTATTTTGTGAAACATGTGAAATAAGCATGTGGCTTTATAAAAAGTTTGTAAAGTTCACTTTCAACTAAATATCTCCATTTATTGTGTGTCTGATAATTAGTAGATTAACTGTGGTATTTTTGTGTCATGTCAACTTGAACAATTTTAATTTTATTTAACCTATATGCTTTTGATTTCTTTTGTAGTTACAAATACTACGTGTGAGATTTATTAGACATTTATTGTAAACCAATCTAACAGATCTGTCAATTGGGTTAAAAAATTTTGTTTATGAAAATAGTATCTAGTATCAAAATTTCAGTATTTAAAGAGAATATTTATGAATCCTTATTCTATAGAAAATGTTTAATTTTACTTTTGCATATCAAATTTGTGATTTTGTTTACATGTATTTGAAAGAGGGAAAAGAATTACTTTAAATAATATTTTTGGTTCAAAGCACTAAGCCTTTCATTTACCAGTATCTAAATTTAATGAGAGTAAAATTTGAGAAAATAAATTTTGAATAATGAAAGTTGAGGGACACTCCAGCAGAGTAATGTTTATAGGAGTGTTCTAAGTGACTTTTTTAGATATCCATTTTTAGGTATAACATTTTTAGTGTGATAGTTGATAGTTTCATGATTATTAATTTATGTGTAGTGTTGTTTTTTTTTGTTGCAAGGCGCAAACTGTGTCTTTTGATTAAAAATTTATTGTGTGACATTTTCTTTCAGGATCATCGCAACAGGAGTTGACACATTTGCGAAGTTTCCAGAGGTGTTGTTTCGTCTAACTAGTATGTTTTGATAGTCATTGCAGCCTCTGGGTTTCTGCATCTTCTCATAGGTTACTTTAGCGTTTTACTGTCCATATAGATGCGGTGGCTCTCAATTCCCCTCCCCCTTTCCATATCCCTTTTATAGTTGAGTTTGCTTTTTATCCACGCCCAATCTCATTGCCCGCCCTTTGAGTATTTCCCAGACTAAGTCGTGAACATCGTTAAGTTCGTGAGTCTATTGGAAGTGATAACATTAAAAATAATTCTTTTCAAATAATAAAAATATACGTCGCGTCACTAACGCCCAACGTCAAAATAGTTGTACTGGTGCGCCCGACTCTCCAAAAATTGTTTCATTATAAAAATACTTCAGTGTAACTCAATTATTTCCGTTCTTTTCAAATATCCGATTCAATTTTAATAATTTTAATACACAGTGTTAGCAGCAGAGCGTTATTATTCTGATTCTACAATATTGGCACCAACACAAATTCTTGTTTGTACTGAAGTTTACACTATTTATTTAATGTTCTCCAAAATTATAAAATTCCTAAAAGGGGGACATTTTATAAATCTAATATTAACTAACTACTGTATATATTTACATTTAGTATTCCTGCTTTAGCTAACAAATTAATAAATAAATTGCGACGTTTATCAAAGTTCTTTTCTGTCACCAACCTGCTTCGATTCTTGCATTCACTCTCAATATATAATGTAGTGTCCGTTTTAGCGTAGTGTCGCTACACCGTTCGTAACACACAGGGTGTTGTTTTGGAGATTATCCAACTTCACAAATTTTTCATAATTCGAATCTAGCTTTTAACTGTAGTTCTGACGTTATACGATTGGGTTATTAAACCAATACACCTGTATTAAATATGAAAGAAATCTACAGGGTGGTTCTAAAGTTATGGCTTATAAAAGTGCTGTACGAAATGGATAAAACACTCCGTACCTTGGTTATTAATAGCACTAAATCTCGTAACCAAGGTTATTTGGAATCGCCTATTTGCCCTCAATTTGCCGTTAACGGATGTCCGTTTACCAATGAAACAACCGGTATAAGATAATTATGTGTTGATCCTATCCAAAAATGTTTTAAATGTATGTTATACTGGATGTCCCTGTATTTTTTTACTTTTTATAAACATATAGTTTTTGAACTAGTTGGAATAATGGAAAGCGGGTTTTGCCAGTTTTCTTTTAATTTTGATCAGCTTTTCTGAGTATTGTTTTCCCCCTCACTTGCGGCATTCTCGTTGATAAAGAAACATTGTGATTATACTAGAAGATTCTATATTTTTCATATTTGGAAGATGCATTTTTCCCCTTTTTGAAAATGCCATACGACAATTTTATAAGCTTTAAATTAACGCTGCGATTTATCAAATGCTACAAAAAAGAAAACGTGATCATAGAGTAGACTTTGGAAATTAAAGACACTACATTTGAATTTCCAATGCTCCACTCGAAGGTACTACATTGGCCAGGAACCGAGTTTCTTTACCTGGAAATTTAGAATTTTGCCGAACCCTCGCTGATCCAAACAAGGTAGTGCGTGACAACACTCAAACACAAAACCTATATTTTACTTCTCATTCGAACGTGAGCGTATTTTTGTGAAAAATGTTCGTCTAACATTTTTCAAACGGACCGTGTAGGGAGTCGAACCTGGGACCTTGGGCATATTAGTCACACGTATACCAATTACGCCACAGAACCGCCTAGAAATTAAAAGCATCATTTGTAAACTTCACATTACTTTATTGATAATTATATGTTATATCAATTCCTAATTTTGAGACTGGATCTATCATAGTGTGACAACAAACATGAGTTATAAAAGACGTTCAAGTTACTCTCCGTCGACATTTATTTTCTCTCTATATAAAGTTGTAATTGCTTCTACTCTTCGGGGTAATATTGTTAAAAGCATTTCGATTGTATTCCTGAAGTTGTTCTAGTTCTGTGGGGAATACCTGCCTTTCGCACACACTATGTGAAAAAGTATGGTAGTGTGGGCTCAGGAGATAATTCTGTACGCCCGATTTCCTGATCCAACGATTTCCAATAATAAAATTCAGTAAATTTCTTATTTGAACAGAATAATTTATTAGGAACAGTCTATTTACAACACTTCACCGAAGGGACTTACTTCAGCATAATATGGTGTAGCAACTTGCTCTAAATAGACTATCCTCTAAAAATTATTCTGTCCAAGTGAAGATAAAAACAGTTTTAACATATGCCTAAATATTATTGGGCATTAACAATTGGATTACTGAAAAAAGATCCTAAATTTTTTCTTTCGGTACCCCAATGCCAGACTAATTTTCGGAAGGGATCTGACAGCGATGAAAATTTCAATGCCGAAATTGTACAACTATGCTTATTTATATTGCCATTTAAATAGCTTAGTTAGTTTAGCCCCACATTCTCAGATTGTACTGATAGTGCATTTAGTGATACTAGTGATACTACCGCTTCTATTCCATTTCCTCAGACTTATTAGAATATTTATGTAGACATTGTATGTATAAAGCGCACTGTTGACGTTTCACTCCATATCGATGGGGTTTTCCCTAATCCAGATTTTGACCGAGTACAGGTTTACAAGTTTTACGTTCAAAAATATGAACTGACGCATAATTACCCACGTAGTGAAGTGAAAGATGGAAAATGGGCAGTGGGATGTAGACGAAGGGTGATGGATGCAGGAGGTGTGAGGTGGCAGGTAGGAGGTGGGAAATCTGTTGGAAAATTTACAAACAAGAATTTTTTAGGAACCCATAAAGTTATGAATGTCCATAATTCTTAATATTCAACCAAAGCTGGAGACCTTTAGATAGATATCTATCAAGTGTTTTGAATATTTATAGGATGTCGAAGTTTAACTAACAGACAGAAAATGCCCTAAAAAAACAGACCTCCATTGGCGTTTATACTGTATTATCATTCCACAGTTTTGAAGTTATAAAAATAATCTGTTTGTTCCAATATCGAATAAATACATTACGAATTTTGATGCTTGTTTAACTCTAAGTTACTAATTTTTATCTTCCATAGTTACGCTTTGAATTTTTAATACTCTAAAATGTACGCGTAAAACTTAAATACCTCAAGGTTAGGCTATAAAAAATTGTTTAATCGGTGTATATATAAATTTGATAATACTAACCACTGTTAAAAAGATCGAAAAGGTAGTAAAACATGCTGTCTTAACTAAGGTCGCTGGTTGAATGTCGATCACCTTTTGACTTCAACACTATGAAATTCTTCCAGACACGGCTAATTTGATTTAATCGCATATACTCGGGAGCGTCGGGAAAACAATCGACCTTTTGAATTTTAAACAAAAGATAACGAAAAATACATTAGAAAAACTGTATAGAATAAACGAACCATATGTTATACTAATTGTTAAATGTAAATCAATAAATGCCTTAATATATGATGCAATGACGACAATTATGAAAACGTATGTATTTTAAAGATGATTCAGTGTCTTGCGGCAAAATAACTGAATAACAATAGAAAAATCACAGTGCACAACATACAAAATTTAAAATATATATACTAAACACAAAAATTATTGTACTTACATAAGATTCAACGTTGAAAATTCAAAAACATTTTAAGCACTTTTGAAAATATTCTGATTAATTGTTTTCACGTTCACTTAATTAAAAGATATTGATAAATTACAATCAGGGAATATTAAGCATTGTTGAAAAATACCTTCAAATTGAGTACTAATTAGTTTAAACGCTATTTACTAGACGAGTTTAATGCATATCCATTAATAACTCCGGCTTGCAAAGCATGAAGGATGGGAGATAGGAGGTGGTGGTTGAGTGGAGATGGAGGTAGGAAGTTATTTTATCGGGTGCAACATTGCTTGAACAAGGTTTTAGTGCAAGTGCAACCATCAAAGAGAATTGAATGGTGAAGTATGCTCTACAAGTATCAAAGTTATTTTCAGAAGAAAAAGATAATTGTAATTATCGGCTTTATAAAGCCAGTGTTTTGCTTGTCGTGTATTGGGTCGACAATAACGTAGTACGAACTTTGATGCCTTTTATCCATTACATAAATTGATAGTTTGCTAAAAAAGTTAAAAATCGTAATCTCGAAATTTATCCACAGTAACTGTTCAAGATTATAATAGGAAAATGGAAAGCGTTGATCCGTATGATCAGTCTGTAGATTTATTTATTTGTTTAACCCTTAAATGAATATAGTAGCCATTTGACAACATGCCAACAATAGTATAGAAAAATCCTAAGAAACGCCAAAATTCCGCTTACTGCATTGCGTATCCAATTGATTACATACTACTTAAGCATACAGTGCCGCTAATTTCGAATAGATGGCGCTACCTGTCATATTAGAGAATTGAAGATTTGTGAATGCATGTTGATTTTTGTTAGAATTTTGTGAATTGGATAGTTGTGTTGCACTGACTTCTGAAAAGCTGGAAAATTGTATTTTGAGGTTTTAAGGTGTTCGCGCGAGAAATATTATAAATCATATTTCTTTACGTTTAAGTCGCGATCGTGTATTTACTACAATCGTCGTTTCCCAGCTGATACCGATAAATTATCTGTGCGCATATGTAGAGCCAGAGTCGCTTTTGAGTTTTCGTGGAGTAAAGTCGTGCTTGTGTGCAGTTATCACAAATCTATGTTTGCGTTTCGCTGTTAAAATTATGTATTAGTGTAAATAGTCCTGTCCTGTCTTTTCTATTTTCCACAGCATTTCAGAAGATCGGATCAATTGCACATGTGTTGCATCAACTTGGTAAATGACTTTTTTTACCTGTGACTTTGTTAAATTTACGTACATTAATACCGCTTCGTTATCGGTGGTCCGCTACGCTATCGAAGGAAAAATTATTACATTTTGTCCGATATCGGGGTTGTATTAACATAGGGTATGCGTTATTACCTGGAAATTATTATAATTCTGCAGCTCATTCTGTTTATTTTTTTGTTATTGTTAGTATTGTTTTGTTGCCAATTGGCAATATCGGGCATTTGGCTGTAAGTTTGTATGATTATTTATAAAGTATCGTTGGGGATCAAAAATGATGATAATTTCAAAAAAACCTGTTTGAATTATAATTTTCCACTAAAATAAAAATTTGATTGGTTGGGTTTCATTCCAGACGAATCCTCAAAAACAAATATGAGAAAAAGACCTCATAGAATTCTGCGAAAATTTTACTGGTCTAAATAGCGATAATCATGTACGTGGTGCGGACAGTTTGTAAAAGGCGGCTCCGTGGCGTAGTTGGTATGTGTGTGACTACTACGCCCAAGGTCCTGGGTTCGAATCCCAACACGGTCCGCTTGAAAAATGATAGGCGAGCATTTTTTACAAAAATACACCCTCGTTCGGATGAGAGGTAAAATGGAGGTCCCAGTTGTGAGTGTTGTCACGTACGTTGAATTTCTTCGAACAGCAAGGGTTCGGCAAAATTCCAAATTTTCCAGCTAAAAAAAAACCCGCTTCCTGACCAATGTAGTACCTTCGGGTGAAGCATTGGAAAATAACATGTAAGGACAGTTTGGAAAGTGGTATGTGTGTGACTACTACGCCCAAGGTCTCGGGTTCGAATCCCGACACGGTCCGCTTGGAAAATGTTAGGCGAGCAATTTTCACAAAAATACACCCTCGTTCGGATGAAAGGTAAAATGGAGGTCTCGTGTGTGAGTGTTTTCACGCACGTTAAAGATCCCTACCTTGCTTGAAACAGCAAGGGTTCGGCAAAATTTAAAGTTTTTCAGGTAAAAAAAACTCGCTTTCTGACTAATGTAGTATCTTCGGGTGGAGTATTGGAAAATCACATGTAGGGACAGTTTGGAAAACAAACCAAATAAATCAATTAAACTAAGAAATTAAACTATAGTGAAGCCTCGCATCCCTCCAGGATTTAAAAAGTGATAGTGAGGTATCCCGCAGGATATTTAGTGCATACACACTAGCACTTTGAGAGTACATACTCATCTCCCTTAGCAGTAAGAGACAATTAGGTTTCGAGAGACGACTAGATCCTCAGATGCTGGAGAAATTTATATTCAAGATATTTATAAATATTGTAGCGGCTGCATTTGCATGAGCATTAATTTGTATTAACAGGTAAATTTTGCAATTAATTTAAAGCACGTTTTTGGTATGATGGCGTTAGTCGACATAATGCTTATACGACTACACCTGATAATTTAAGGGACGCTTCTTTGCTATTCTATGCACTGTTGTATGCTAATATGCGTAATGATTTATTTGGATATTTATATATTTACATTTTATACCTGTATTTTACATTTATATACTTTATTATTCTGCCGCTTGATTTGTTTTGTTTTGCGTTTTGCTTGTTTTTGGTCATGCTATCTATAGAAACGAAGATTGAAATTAGAATGGATCAGTTAGGGAATGGACGGACGTTAGAGACGAATTCAGGCTACAGTTAGTAAATTACTAAGGCTAGAGAGAACGATATTGTAAATTTATGGAGTAGGAGCAAATAGCTGGTTTCTCTATTAATAATTTTGGCGTATGCTTAGAAATTCGCAGCCATTAATACGAGTAAATACTAATTTAGTTAGATTTCGATAGTTTTAAGTCGACCTTCTAAGTCGCACCAGTAAGCAGAGCTGCTATCTGGTAATACTTTTTTTAGTAACTTGTTGATCAGACACACTCTAAAGTCAACTCTATGGGTACCATTATTTAAACCCCAATTTTAGATTTAATATATGAATTAAGATTAACGATTAATTAATTTCGAAGTCATGTGTATGAGGCACGTAATTATTCGCGCTAACATTAATATACAAAGCAGAAGGAAAACTGTAAAAAGTGCTATAATGCAAGCTTTGGTTTAACTAGTTGTGACTTTGAGAATAATTACAGAATATCTCGTGCATAGTGAACGTGAAATTGGTAACGTACAGTCTACAATTTATTAGATAATCACGAATACTAAATTTCCAAATCATCTCAAGAAGTGTAACAGCATCACAAATAGAGAAAGCATAAAAAAGAACTGTACCTTAAGCTATCTGCCGCTCGGGTACCATCTTAAGATGAGGAAATGCGACCTGCATTTGTCGATAGGCTAGATGCTGGATGACCCAAGTTAACTATAGTAGAACACTACGTACAACAACGCATTTTAAAATCGCAACTCACAACAATGTTCCTTTGCGCTCAAAGGACGTTCTGGAGAATTTAGAATCGAGAGAGAAGAAGCCTTTCAAAAGCTCAACTTGTATTTATACAGATTAAGAACAACGGGGGAAAAACCATTCCTAGCATTAGAATGTTAAATATTCTGCGAAAGCAAGTAAAATATATTCCAAACAACAACTGCGAAATATTCCTAGAATGCAAGCAATAAAGAAAGCAAAAGGCCACAATAATTCGATAATCAGTTAACTGAATTTCGTTATTCGCATGGGAAAGCAAAGTACATTTTATAACCTTCAAGCAAGTATGCAACCCTGCATACAGCCAAAGGAAGCTCAACGTTTAAGCGATTGCCTGACTTGTAGAAATGAATAAAGATTCGTATCATTATCGATCCGCGCTACGGGGATACCCAGAATGTACTAATTGGGGAAATGGTTTTATTACCCATAAAACTTGAGTAGCTAAACACGTGCAAATTTAGGAAAGTAGGATTTGTTAGTAGCATACAAGCGTTTATTTTACGATGCGTATTTCAACGAATAACTATAGGAAATAATAAAATAGCTGTTAGAATGTGTTTCAAAAAATTTATAAGGCAAGTTTCTAGCCTCTTAAAAGTGGTTTTACAATAAGCAAATGTTATTTCAACGAATAAATCCAAGCCGTTATACAACTTATTTCAGAGAATTTACAAATGCGATTTTAAAATATATTCTACGTACTTCTACACTTAAAAAAATTTTTATAGGAGGTTTTAAATATTTATTTTAATTGGAATGGCATAAAAAAGCGGGCAGCCACTTGGATTAGAATTTGTTGAAAGCGGTTAAGTAAGGTAGTTTGAAATTAATGCAAAAATCACTCTATTTAAATTTTTAACGTATCACACTTTACAGGTAATATATAACTTTTTGAGGATATTTTTAAATTGGAGACCCCTACGATTTTTGGATATTTTTTTTTGCAAATCTTATCAATAAAATTGCTCAAGAAATTAACCTATACGCCGTACAACAAAAACCTGAAAGGCCTCCTGCTTTTGCAGAACATGACATAAAACAATATATGAGAATACTAGTTTATATGTCATTGATCCATATACCTAACACTAAATCATTCTGGAGTGAAGAACTAAGGTTTTTTCCTACAGCTGATATGATGTCTGTAAATAAATTTCAAAAATAAGGCAGGATATACACTTCAATAATAAGCTAACTTTCATTTCCCGTGTTCAATTAGGACGTGATAAGCTACATGAAATAAGACCCTTGGTAGATCATTTGAACAGGAAATTTTCTTCAATGACTTTAGAGCAGCATCTTAGTATTAATGAACATAGTGTGTTCCACAAAAGTAAGGCACTATATGAAGCAGTACATGCCTATGAAAATAAGTGGGGTTTTAAATTTTTTTCTTTTGGTGGGCGTTTCAGAATTTGTATATCAGTTTGAGATTTATACGGACCAAGAAAAATTTGAGCAAATACCTGATGGTGAACCAGATCTTGGAATAACTTCAAATATCGTTTTACGATTAGAAAAACTTTTGCCAAGGCGGAATAATTATAGATTGCATCACGATAACTACTATACGTCCTTGCCACTGGCAAAAGAAAGTATTTACTCCTTAGGTACAACTCGGAGAAACAGATTACTTAATTGCAAATGAGCTACTGAAAGCGCATTGAAAAAAGCCACTCACCGTATCAGTTATGAATATGTTGCGGCAGTTGATGGGGTAGACATATCATCAGTTATCATCATCATTAGGTCTTCAGTCCTGGAACTAGTTAAACGCGTACCATCATTGTTTCCTATTCTGAACTAACCTACAGATTTCCCTGAAATTTGCACAGTCTGCATCTATCACTATCTGATCTAGGACTACATCTACCTCTTTTTTCCTTTCTCTGCTTGTAATATATCCCATATTATTCCCCAAAAATGCCTTAGAACGTATTCTGCCCTTCTATTTCTCCTTTTTTCCCACAGATATCCTTGTTCCCCTACTATTTCTATAACCTATTTGTTATTAACTTTGTCTGTCCATCCTCATACACCTATAGCACAGCATTTCAAAAGGCTGCTACTGTTTTCCTGTCTGCTTTTCATACTGCCCGTATTTCATAGGCATACTGTGCTGTGATCCACACATGTTTTCAACAATTTTTTCTTGTTCTATGTTTGTTGTCTTTTATCATAGGGGCTGTTCTTTCTTGTTAGATGCAATTTGGTCCCCTTCTATTGTTTTACAATTATATAACCTATTTCTCCGACATTTAGTGGTTGTGAAGGAGAGTAAGCAGCCTGTGGCTGCCAAGTTCCCCCAGCACTTAAACATTTACCGATTTAATATTTTTTCCAATATATCTTTTTGCACAGTCAGCACAACCAACACCTGTAGTTGTTTATAATAATCATCAGATTTATCTGCGCTTATTATTTCGTCATTAGGTTTTCCGTCTCAAAACTGGTTGGACACGTACCTGCACTTATATATATATATATATATATATATATATATATATATATATATATATATATATATATATATATATATATATATATATATATATATATATATTGAACCCCACACTTTAGTGACCTAATATTCACTAGTTGGAAAGAGTATAATTTCAGTTATCAGGATATTGTAGGTCAAAAATAAATAATTAATGTATTAAAATTGTTATATTACTTGACGTTTCGGCAACCATTTTGTGCCTTAATCATAAGTCTGACCTACAATATCCTGATAACTGAAATTATATATATATATATATATATATATATATATATATATATTCTGAGCTAGCCTACACAGTTCCCTGAAATTCTCACACAGCATGTATACAGCTGGGTTCCCCTTCTGTTGTTTTCTAATTTTGTGCCCTATTTCACTGAGATTCAGTGAAGAGAATTAAGCAGCCTGTGGCTGCCAAGATTCCCCAACACTTAGACATTTGCCGAAATAATAGTTTTCCAGTAAATACTTTCACACAATTAACATTATTCGAGAAAATTCCCTAAGCAATACTTGTTTATAATAATCATCATGTTTAAGTACAGTTGCTTTGTTCGTCATTAATTTATCCATATTGGGACTGGTTGAATGCGTACCTCCATTGATTTCTATTCTGAGCTGGCCTATACATTTCCCTGAAACTCCTACAGCCTACATCTTTTACTATCTGTGTGCAGTAGTCTAACTAGTCTAACCTCTACTTCTCTTTTTTCCTATCTCTGCTTCTAATATATTCCACACTATTCCCTCATGTCGTAGTATGTGGCCTATCATCCTATTCGCCTATTTTTTACCGTTTTCCACATATTTTTTTCTTCCCCTACCATTTTTAATACCTCTTTGTTCTTAACTTTGTCTGTCCATGATATCTTCATCATACGTCTGTGGGCACCACATTTCTTGTTCGCTTCTCCTACTATCCAGGCTTCACAGCCATACATTGCTGTGCTCTACACAAATGTTTTGAGCAATCTCTTACTTGTTTCTATGTTTGTTGTCTTTGAACACAGTAGTTGCTTTTTCTTGTTAAATGTAGCACGACTTTGTGATAATCTTTGTTTTATATCTTTTGTGCTTTTTCCATCTTGTCTGATTTGGCTTCCTAGGTAGCAGAAATCCTAAACCTCTTGTAAGTTCGTGTTACATATTTGTATTCTTGTTTTTGATTTATTTTCTCCTTTTTTGTATACTAGTACTTTAGTTTTAGTTTTGTTAATTATCATACCGTATCTCTCTGTTAGAACCGTTTCCATTTCATTAAGAGCAGTTTCTAACTCTTCCTTGCTAGATACTAATACCGCTATACCATCTGCAAATCTAAGCATATCAATTTTTTGTCCCTGCATAGTAATTCCAAATGTCTTCCTACATTTGACAGTATTCATTGCCTCTTCAATGTACAAGTTAAAAATTAATGGGGATAGGGCACATCCGTGTCTCACCCCTTTCCTAATGTTTACTTCTCTCCGTTGCTGCTCTAATTCTATTACTGCTGTTTGCTCTTTGTATAAGCTATGTACTATTTGTCTATCCCTATAACTCATTCCTATCTTTTTGAGTATTTCGAACATTTTTTCCATTTTACATTGTCGAATGCTTTTTCCAGATTACCAACCCTATATACACGCTGTCCCCTTTTCTATTGTTTTCTCCATTATCACTCTCAGAGCTAAAATAGCCTTCCATGTTCTCCTAGTATTTCTTCAGTCCGTTTTTTCATTTGTCTTTGTACGATTCTAGTTAATATTTTTGACACGTGTGCTGTCAAACTTATTGTTCTGCTTGTCCAGCGGCTTTTAGAGTTTCTGCTTGCACCTTATCTGTACCCGGCGCCTTACCATTTTCAGAACCTTTAATGCTAATTCAAATTCATCTCTAAGTATAGGATGCCGCAAGTCATAATTTTCAATGTCTGATTCCTGTTCTGATGCAGTTAGTTATTCTCATGCATATAAATTCCCTATACAGGGTTGGGATAAAGTATGGAACCAAATGAATATCTTTAAAACGAAAAGGGCGATATTTATGAAACTTTGTAGATAAATGCAATGAGACAAAATGCATCTGATGTGATTTTTTTGGTTAATAATGTACTTCCTTTTTAGCCGGAAATGCCTTCAATTTGTTTTATTTAAATGAGACACCCTGTATATTTTTGCAGATCTTGATAGATCTTGTTATTTCGAATTCATACATACCAGGGTTAATGGAAATAATCTGTAAAAACAAGACACTAAGGCACTTTACATTTACTCAATAATAAATTTTATTTATAAGATTAACAAGAATGAGAATAATATTAAATTTAATTTAAACAAAATCATTTTAAATGTTCAAAATGCTCGCCGTTTACTTCCTGACAATATGCAAGTCTATTAATAAATTCCTGAATTACTCTTTTCAAGACTTCTCCATGGATGAGTTCACATTCATCGATGATTCTTTGTTTCAATTCCTGCAGGGATGTTGGTCGTCTAACGTAAACATGTGATTTCAGGTAACTCCAAAGAAAGGAATCTAACGGACTGAGGTCTGGAGAACGAGCAGGCCACTCTACAAATCCTCTACGTCCAATCCATCGATTTGGAAAATTTGCATCTAAAAAATTAAAAACCCGTCTATCATAGAGAGAAGGCGCTCCATCTTGTTGAAACCAAACATTTTGTGGTACCTGTCCATTTTGATGGAGTGTAGGAATAATATGGTTATTTAGTAATTCTAAATACTTGTCACCATTTAAGTTTCCGTCTATAAAAAATGGGCCTATAAGCCTATTTTTCACAATTCCCATCCAAACATTCAACTTTGGTGGATGTTGGGTATGGGCTTCATAAATCCAATGAGGATTCTCATTTAACCAATACCTTGAGTTATGGCGATTAACTGTTCCATTTAAACAAAAAGATGCCTCATCCGAAAACACTACATTATTTGCAAAATGCTCGTCGACATTACAGATGTCCATCATTCGTTCGCAAAACTCCAGCCGTCGGTCAAAATCATCGTCAGACAATTCTTGAACTAATTGTATTTTATACGGATGATATTTTTCACTTTTTAACATCTTCCCTACAGAACGTCGACTTATACCGGGGTTTAGTGCCAAATCTGTGGTAGAAGTTTGAGGTGATTCCTTTAATTCAATAGCAATGTTTTGTCTAACAGCTTCGTTCGTTGCGGTCTGTGGTCTTCCAGTTTTTGGCAAATTTTTGACCATCCCTGTTGCATTAAAACGTTATAATGTTTTAGTAACTGTTGAACGTGATATAGGATTTCTTTCAGGATGCAAATCATTAAAAATATGAGAAACTTCTTCCCTAGTTCTAACACGATCGTCAAAACCAATCATCATTACTATTTCAATTCGATCTTTCTCACTTAAATGTACCATTTTTAACCGTACAATTTATTACCGTAAATTACAATTAACTTGACAGTTTGTCTTGACATTTTTCCAACAGCTACTTTACTAAACAGTACACGTTTAATACAAAGTAAACATCAATTTGCTAATCTAAATGGTTTTTATTCTAATGCGTAAAAACTTAAAAGTGATTGTACTAAAGTGCTTTAGTGTCTCGTTTTACAGATTATTTCCATTAACCCCGCTATGTATGAATTCGAAATAACAAGATCTATCAAGATCTGCAAAAATATACAGGGTGTCCCATTTAATTGAAAAAAATTGAGGGCATTTCCGGCTAAACTGGAAGTACATTATTAACAAAAAATCACATCAGATGCATTTTGCCTCATTGCATATATCTACAAAGTTTCATAAATATCGTTCTTTTCGTTTTAAAGATATTCACTTGGTTCCATACTTTATCCCAACCCCGTATATTCTTACCATCTACTCACTTTCTGTACATTTTCTATAATGACGTTTCCTCCCGCGACCCTTGTATTTTTGCTATACGGTTTTATATCCCTAAAATTAATTCTGTAGTTTATATGCTTCATCTGTCTTTCTACTTCCATCTTAGTTTGTACCTCTTTGAATTTTTTATCAATCCATTGTTCTTTAGCTTTTCTGTATTTGCGAATAATTTCCCATTTTATAGCTTTGTATATCTGTTTTCCTGTTTCGTCTGATTTATTTTTGTATTTTCGTCTTTCTTCTATTAAATTAAGGATATCCTTTGTTACCCATGATTTCTTATTTTCTTTTTGTGTATACCCCAGAATATCTCTGATCGCCATGACTAGGCTGAATTTAATGTTATTCCATTCTGTTTCTACATCCTTAGTATCAGATATTTTTCCGATATCTTTGAGCAATTCATTTGACTTTTTTTCGAACCTTTGTTGAATATCTTTATCTTTTAGTTTCTATAACTCCAAGTGCCTTTTCGTTTCTTTTTCAAATTTTTAAATTTAAGTGCGGCCTTCATAATTACGATGTTGTGGTCAGTGTATATATCTGCTTCTGGGTAGCTTCTACAGTCTTTTACTTGATTCCTAAACAATAATGTAATCTATTTGAAATCTTCCTATATCTACTGACATTCTTCCACGTATATTATCTTCTAGCATGATTTTGAAATAATGTGTTTATCGCAAAATTTTGCCAGCCTATTTCCCCTGTCGTTTCTCGTGCCTAAACCAAATTAACCAACTATCGCTCCTTCCCTACCCTCTCCTACCACTGCATTAAAATCCCCCGTAATTATTAAATTTTCATGTCCTTTTACGTATCTTAATATGTCTTCGATATCTTTGTAGATCGCTTCTACCTCTTCGTCACTATAGCTAGAGGTGGGCATGTATACTTGTATTATTACTGTGTTTACCGGTTTAGATTCCAATATAACCATGAGTACTCTTTCGTTTTTTTGTAAGTATTTTTCTACACAGTATCCTATCTTTTTTCGCATAACTATCCCCATACCCAAATTTCCTTTCTCTGCTTCTGTATGAATTACCCTTAAGTCTAAGTCTCCACTCCAAAAATCCCTCACCTCTGGCCACCGAACTTCGCTGATCCCTACTATGTGTAGTGATAACCTATTCATTTCGATTTTTAGATTCTCTAGCTTACCTACTTGCTTCATATTTCTAATATTTCACGCTCCGACTCGCAAAATGTTCCCGACTCTTATTCTTAACTTTTCGATCGCATCCTCCGAAGTAGTCCCTTCCTGGAGATTCGAATGGGGGCCTATTTTAACTACGAAATCTTTTACCACAGAGAATGCCATCATTTTATTATAATTTAGGTACGCTGTGTACTTGGGAGGTAATGTCTTGGTTTCCCGCTGCCTTCCACATCGAGGTAGTGTGTCTTAGACTGCCATCATCAGTTATATAGAAAGATAATAAATATGTGTCTTTGGTTTCATCATTTGCGGAAATTAATCCAGTTTCCCAATCAAAAGGTTTGATAGGAAGCTGAAGCAAATCATCCTCGTATAATTAGCAAATATAATCGCTATTTGTGTTAGATTGTATGATGGGAAGGAATAAAACACATTTGAAGAGCCGCAAATAGTATATAAGAATATTTAACCATCTAATATATGTTCGTTAAGTGTTGTACTTTCTATAGATTTAAAAGATTGAAGTAATATCAGCTACAGTGTACTCGGTATTGCTTATTCTGCCATTATAGAGGAGTAGCAGGTGCTGCATTTGACGATTGCTTATTGCAATGGGTTTTTATTGTGTCTACTATCCCACACTCCAGATATTTTATGAAATAGTTCATTTCATTGAAACCCTCGAGATTGTACATTTGGATTCGTTTTTAATAGTAGTGTGGTTGTTTTAATCCAGGATATGTTATTTTCAACGAACTTCGTTCGTTTATGAAATCAATTTGTCGTCCGTCTGTCTGTCCGTCTGTCCGTCCGTCTGTCCGTCCGAGGCCTTTCTAATGGTCGGACATCAATGTGTGATACATCAATCGATTCAGCTCGGTGTCCAGAGCTTAAGTTTTGATGTCAGTTAAAATCGGGCCACGGGGACGCCGAGCTCGCGGGAAAATCTACAGGATAATTAAAATTTTTAATAAGTTTAAAATCAATATGCGACACATATTTGAACAATTTATGGCATTTCATGCCAATTATTCCAATATTATAGACATTGTTTAAACTTAAATTTTGATTGCCGAAAATAATTAGATTCATATAAAATAAAAAAAAAAAATCTTATCTTATTGATGAGAACTAATATATAGCTTTTAAAATATTTATTCAATAAAATAAAATATATTAAAATGTCTCTTTTGTTGTTTATAAATTTTTGTATTTTATCTGAATACTTATAATTATTACAACATAATAATTTTAATTTCTTTAAATTGTTTTAAAGTAAGTCTACATTTGGAAGTTCGTTGCGACAATGCCTTGCATTTTCAACTTGTTAAAGATGTTATTAAATTTTTAAAATAAAATAATTTTCTTTCTGTTATAGTTTATAGTTTAGACAAAAATGAGTTTAAAATAAGTGAAATTTTTGATCATGTATTTTCAGTATTGGACCCACCTGTAATTGAGATACTTATAACATGAAAAAATATTTTAAGAAAAATTAATTTCAAACATAACTATAGATGTTCGCCTAACTCATAATAAACTCATAGGTGTGTTATGCCAGCAGTTAACAAGCTTGTAGTTTCGATTTCTGCTTCCCTAACGACTGTTTACTGAAAATGCTGTTATCTTTGCATTGAGTTTTCGTGGCATTCGGCATTTTAGATAGGGGCTACAGTATTTAAGGCGGTGGGGTTTACACAGTCCTGTCAATAAAGAAAATGCCTTCATATAGCATCCAAGCACATTAATTTTATGGAAATTTTATTTGTAACTGTTGATCACTTTGCCTCAAAATTTAATAAGGAACACTTTAAAATAACATTCCTCAAATAGAATCTAAAATAGTTCAGTCTTAGTTCATGTTTAATTGTGTAGTCTAGTAATCTAAAGGAAGTTCGTTCATTTGATAAAAAAGCTCATCACTTAACTTAATAATTCCGAGTGTAGCACAAAATTACTACTTTCACAAATAAGTATGCCTTAAAACTGATATAATTACATAATCCCACTACATAACTTGAACTAAAAATTAAAAATTTATAGGCCACCTTCATTGTTGGCTCATAATGGAAATAGGACCTTAAAACCAAACTTTATACTTCGGAACAATTTAACCTACTAAATATTAAAGGCACAACTGTTTCTAAACGGCACTTCTCTTGATAAATCGATAAACGCTTTTTACAGCGTGGACAGGAAAGCGAATTACTGAAAATGCACTTGGAACAAAATTTCCTTCAACAAGCAATTGAGCTATTCGATGAAGGGAAATGGTGTTTCGTTGCAATAGGACTTTTTAAAATCGACATATAATGTAAAAAGCGAAGAAAAACTGGTATTTACACCGCATGTAGGAGCATCGTGTTTAAATCACCTTCAGAGTTAATG
The DNA here is from genome assembly GCA_036346225.1 of Platerodrilus igneus. NCBI lineage: Eukaryota > Metazoa > Arthropoda > Insecta > Coleoptera > Lycidae > Platerodrilus > Platerodrilus igneus. The sequence goes on along the minus strand of JARFIW010001258.1, from coordinate 1,201,000 downwards.
GAATTTAATCAATTTCGAAAAATTCTATTAAACAATATCTATGAATTTATTTAGGATTATTGATAATAATTGTTGTGCCACACTTGGTTCATTAGATGATGAAAAGCTAAAATTAATACTAATTTTAGTTTTTCTCATTAAATAGGGGTTCTTTATTTTTTAATTTATTCCTGCTTAATGGTGAAATTTTGTGGTCCATATTTTAAAAGCGAAGCACTTCACATTTATTACTTGTTCAGAGTACTTAGAGTCCGATTTACTACCATTATAACCTATTCTATCTTTATCAATTTGTTCTTTCACCGACGTGTTTATTTTAATTTTTATTAAATGTTGTAAGGTCAGACGGGTAGATGAATCAAACCGCGAATTGCGGAACATAAAAGTGCTATGCACTGCACATTTGTCAGAAAATGGTATTCTGAGCAAATGTTACTAATTCTCTCTACTAAAAGGGTAGAGGATAGTGGGCATCCTGGGACAGAGAAACCGATTCTCCCGATTCATATCTAATCAAGGTTTTTACATGTAAATTCCCATAAGGAGGATCTGCTAAGTCTTATTTTAAAAGGATTTTCTTCTTGTGGGGAGGGATTTCCTCCTTGTGGGGGTGAAATTTCCTCCTTGTGGGGGATTTCCTTCTTGCTTCATTTTTACCCTCACCATCTCTACCCTAAAAAATCGATAACTTAACCCCTAAAATTTTCAAGATACCTCTCAGTGCCTATCGGCACCGCACGATTTTTGTATTCTCACCTTTTTAATTTTTATCTTAACATCAACTCTTATCGAGTTACAACCCTTGTTAGGAGTTAGATTAGCTAGTGTTGTCTGGAGTTAGGTTAGGTTAGTTGGACTTGTGCCGACTTAGGTTAGATAGCAGGAAAAATTAATAGGTTAAATCAGCGCCGCAGCGCTGACCTAACCTATCAATTTTTCCTAAGTCCGCACAAGTCCAACTAACCTAACCTAACTCAAAACAACACTAGCTAACCTAACTCCAAACAAGTCCAACTAACCTAACTTAATTTCAGACAACACCGACTAACCTTACTCCAAACAACGTAATCTAACCTAAATCCTCCTCCGTCCACCCTACTTTGTCCTTCTCTCCTTTCGCATCCGTATGACATACATCCAAACCATATCCGACATACATCCGACATATGTCCATTATACATCCTACATATATCCGACATATATCCGGACATATGTCGATGCGCACCCTTGCCTATGCGCACCCCTGAACATGCGCACCTCTGCCCATGCGCAACCCTTAGCATGCGCTGGTCCGACCTAGGTCGGATTATATCCAACCTAGGTCGGATAGCAAACTGTTCCTAAGCAAGAGAATGTAAGCGATATGGATTGTGGCTGCTGGAAAAAAATACGTGCAACAATAATCTGGTGACAGATATTCGTAGTATTTGTTATGTCGAAGGCGAACAGATGCCTACTGATGGACTACACACCAATTACAGAACCATTTTATGACAATATAATGTTGGTTAAAATTTGCGACCCTTCTGACGCCGAGCAAACATCTGCAAACAAAAGAAATTTGCGGTACATTTAACAGCTATCTACGAGGAAAGTTCGACTGATTTGTTTCCGCTAGGCATGGTGTTAAATCTAAGCTTCCGTTTTCTCTGGAAATCACTAACAAGATGGGCCAAGGTGTAAAAAAATTATCGGAAAAGAAGGCCTGAAAAGCATTAATAAAAATTTCCAAAATCTTATATGTGTTCCGTACAAAGTGGAACTAGCAGATGTTAAGTTGGAAACTTTATTGGTAGAACTACCAGATATATTAGACGCACTCAAAAAAGATTATTACTATATTTTTGACATGGATGTAACCCAAGATTTTGCTGTCATATTTTGCAAGATGGAGATGTGTAATTATTTAACTAGAAACCATAACGTTTGCTACAAGGGCGAATACGAAGAAAACTGCAATATTATAGTTAACAACGATAAAACTGTAGGAATCAATTGTTTAACATGGCTAAAACCAATGCAAGAATTAAGATATACAACAAATTTGTGTATCAGATAGCAAGTCCTGGTGTTAAAAAACAACTTGGAAATCATATACTAGATTTTTTACTATGTCCATATATACGTTTAAGGGAAACATTCGCGTCTACTTTGGCCAAAGAACATGGTATTACGTGATTGGAAGCAACAATATACAACTGTACAATTGGCAACTATTTCAGTGCGGAACAGATGTATAATCGCTTAAAAGACTGTTTAATCGTATTGGAAGATAGTAAGTTATACTTCCTAAAGGCGCCAATGTACTCGGTACCACTTCTCAAAATGTGGAGTATGCTATCGGACAAGCTACAAAATAGCTGCTGTTTAATGTATAATAATGTGTTTTGGTGGAATAGCAATACAAAGAAATTAACTGGCTTGCAAATTAAGTTGTCCGCGAAACCAGAGGAAGGGGAAAACTTGATAAAGTATGTGCTTTCGGCTTTTAGTATTAACTATTTACCTGTAAATTATATGGAGATAGTAGAGGAGGAAGATAGCCAAGATAAAATAAAAATCATACACAAGTGCTACATTAAAACAGGTAGTACATATTTTACACAATCTGCAACACCATATTCTACAATTCCAAAAGAAATAGTCATTTCGGAATTGGGGTTGATAAATACGCCTACCATTCGCCCAGAGGTTGTACGACAACGCGTAAATATTGACAGTAAGCTCTGTCCGTTTACGCTAAAGGAAATTGTCCCATTATGCACGCCATACGCTGTAAGTGGAAGAAAAAGACAGCTGGGATTAGAGGAAATGGATGCAAAAAGGCGAAAGTTGGATTACATGGAAAACACTGCGACAATACGCAAACAATACAAAAAGTGTTAGACAAAGAACATCTTATTAGAGAAAATGAGGAATAATTAAAAGATTATTGTATGTGTCGATGGACTGACTTAGATACATCCGGGTTCTATAAGCTGTATGCATTTGTGGTTAGTACGAACGACTCTTTTAGTTATGTAGGCGTCCTTGCGAAAAAGGATGGTACTAAATCCGTATACTTTTTAAAAGGTTATTCTAAAAAACGTATTTATCAAAATTGCAGATAACATAGACGAACTAAGGAATTCGGGTTTTGTAACCTTGGCGTACACCACACGCAAAGGGGTTCCGCTAAACATTGTATATTTGCCTAGTAAAGAACCTTTCGGATCATTTAAAACCAAGGGTCCTACAACCTATAACGATCATATATTCCCAAAAAAGGGTGGACATGCAACTACGCAACAATGAGTGGGAGAATAAGGATTCTCTCCAATACCGACAAGAAGAAGTCGATCAAGCTAACAATATACGTAAGCAGGAATTAGTCGGAGGGCCGCGATTAAAAGATTGTCACAAGCTGCAAAAATTACACGAAGGAATTGATCTGGTTGTCGGTGGAATCATAGACTTTATATATAGAGATAAACTTTGGTACATTTTACAATTCGAAAACCTGGACGGTCTCTATGTATCAAACTGTTGGCTAGAAAAGGAGATAGAGGACTTGCGTGTCGATTTAAATTTTAAGCTGCGAATAAAATTAGATAAATTTAAAACCACTCCAAACAAACATAAGAAATGACTGTTTTCTGTGTATAACTTTGTATTAAGGTTAAGTTTAAATGGCTCCATGCTTGGCATTAAATATTTTTAAATTTTGTTATGTATAATGTCAGAATAAAAATTTTAGAATAGTATTACATTGTTTTTTATTTATAAAAGGCTATGACGTCACCACGACTTGGGAAAAGTAGCCGAATCTAGGTAACCGAGAGCATAGCAAAGTGGCGATTTTACCTATATGAAAATAGATATTAAATGTACACTGTATATTTATTATTAAAAAATTAAATAAAGGAATGTGTACTAAGGTTAAATTAATGGTAGATTCGGACTTCCAAGGAAAATTAATTCGGTATTATCACACACGATTAGAAACGGTTTATAAATAAAAAAGTTATAAAATTGGGGGTTGCATTTCGATAAGCGTTGATGTTAAGGTAAAAATTAAAAAGGTGGGAATACAAAGTCGTGCGGTGCCGATAAGCATTAAGAGGTATCTCGAAAATTTTAGTGGTTAAGTAATCGATTTTTTAGGGTAGGGATGATGGGGGTAAAAATGAGGCAAGAAGGAAATCCTTCCACAAGAAGGAAATTTCAGCCCCACAAGGAGGAAATCTCTCCTCACAAGAAGGAAATCCCTTTAAAATAAGACTTAGCAGATCCTCTTTATGGGAATTTACATGTAAAAACTTACGTTAGATGTGAATCGGGAGGATCGGTGGCTTGAGAGGATCGGTGGCTCTGTCCCAGGATGCCCACTATCCTCTACTTAAAAGCAATAAAAATAAATGTATTAGAAGGTAGTATCGTATTGTTTATGTAATATCAATTTAGTAGTTTCTGCTGTAGTACGTAATTTCACCCCTGTTAGAGATAACGTGAGATCTAGTTTAGCTCTTTGCCGATAGTTTAGTTTAACATTATAATCTAAAACGATCCTACAGTTTGGCAAAGCTTATTTCTAAAAATTTTTTCAATTTTTTTTTCACTTTGCCAAGTTTTGTTATATAACAGAACGAAATTTACTTCAAGGTATAGAAAAATATTGTTACGGGTAAAATGGGCGTTACGTTACAAATTTAAACTTTTCCTGAAGGGCAGGGAACCCGTAATAATTTCAAGGCTGCACCGGTTAACTACAGTGGTATGTGAGTTCCTGTGGAAAATGGCTGACATACAAACTACGTTACAATATTCACTTACCTTGAAAGGCTTGTCTACTGTCATAGTTGAGAGGTGCAAGACCGTTTTGTCTCAACAATCCCTACCAAATACGACTCCATCACTGGGGTGACGGGATATTCCTTTACAATGATCTAATCTTTATCTAATTCATAAACATATGCAAATAAAATTCAACCTACACTTAACCTCTATTGACATTAAATAATTGCAATAAAAATACAAATATGGTTTTCTTAAAAAAACCTAATTTCTTAAGCTCAAACTGGTTAGTTATTTCTAAAAGGACTCCGAAGAAAAACATTAAATGAAATTCTTCAATAATTCTGTCACTTCAATTTTCCCCTTTTCCTTATTGCATTATATGACTTTTTATATCCCATTATCTGGGAATACCTTTAATAGCAAACATATAAAAACAGTTGCAATACCAACTTTTCCTTTGTCATTTCATTGTCCATTCAAATAATTTAAAATCAATATGTACATATTTCTGAATATTCTACAATGTTCCAAACTTGCTTGCACAACATTATGCTTAAATTTAACCAACACTCGTTCTGTCTCTAAGTCATCGATTAACAAACTAAGTACTTTCACGTTTTATTCATTTCCTACTACATCAATACCAACCCATTTTTATTTAAAATTTACAAACAAATAATTAAAAAGTATAAACATCAAAGCTCACTTACTCACTATTTTATAATATTGTTAGACTAAAGGATGTCCAGAAACCATCAAATGTTTCCAATTTTCAGTCTCTCGAGATAACACAGTTCCCATAACACACAACGCAAAATAATTCCCAATTATTGGAGGGGCGAATTCTTCAGCTCGTAACCTCTTTTTAAACGGTCGTAAGAAGTTAATTTCGCGAACCTATGAATTGAAGCATACCCTACCCGTGCAAGCGTAGTTCAAAAAATAAATCGCTTTCCGTGTGTGTTTTTCCATACAGTAATCTATATTCTCATCTTAAAGCTGTTTTAACTTTTAATATGTTCTTATACAGGACCCTTTCATTTTATTACTTGCTCATTTTACTACATTTCGACCTTTATAATTATCTACTCACGAGTAATTAATTTTTGTTTCCTGTCGGCTATCTAACTTTCGCTATTTTCCACTTTCTGTGGTTCTAAGGGATATGTCATTGTATAGTTTTTCTATTGACCCATACTGAATACGTGAAAGACGCGTTATTCCCTATGAGTTAAGACTGAAACCTTTTTGTAGACTCAGAGGAAGGGATTTTTTATTATTTTAATCAGCACAGTTTTGCATGTGGACGTCTTTGTGCCCAGACGATGAAGTCATTGGCGCTATCGTGATACATTATTAATCGAAACAAATCAAACATACAGGTGTAATAATTTTAGAATACAAAGTTACGTTACTGATATCATTTCTAACCTTTAAAATTGCCATAATGAATTGGCTACCTTCGCGTAATATAAGGTACAAAATTAATCCGTCTTACGATCAAGAATTCATGTAATTTAAAAATTATATTTCTTGATAGAAATAACCTAACACTATAGGTGGGTGTTACAAATACCGAAACTATTAGAGTGAAATGTGATTATAAGCATTTTATAGGATTTATAGGATCTATATCGAATTCCCTATAGATAGAGTTTAAGTGGTCAGTTCTGAATATCGGGATGACCAAGAATATGCTGTATAACTGTTAATTCATTTACCTAAAAATTGTTCATTAAGATAATTTATTATCCCTAGAATACCGCGAGATGTTGCCATATCAAATTGAAAACTCATTCTTCTTCGTTTACCTAAAGTAAATTTGCAAAAAGCTTATTTAAGATCAATTATAAAGAATGTTGAAAGAAATTCTTGCGAAATGAATTTAAGCCAATCAATTCAATATTGAGAATTGTTTAGAACAAATTTGTTTTAAAATAATAACGATTTCTGCTCACTATAGTAAAATTTGGATTCTTACCTACCATCTACAACTGCCATAACGGTCTTATTCGATGCAGAAGTTATTCATCTATAAACATTATAAACTTGCTAAAATTTTTGTTGTTTTGTATTCAGACACAGAAATTGAATCTTTTATCTTTCACTAATATAAGGATAAATTGAAATTGAGAATTAATAATAAACAGGTTTTCCGTGCGTTGTAAACTTTTTGAAACACGCGGTATATTATATAATAAGCAGAAGCATAGTTTAGTTTCAATCATTCAGTTGTTTTTATTTTAAATGACACTTATTGAAGTAAATATCGGATAAATAAGTGCTAGAATGAAATTCCATGTGTGTACTCCTACTTGCATTTTGTGTGATTTAGTGCACGTGTCTACAAACGCCTGTGCTGCGAGCGTGCATTATGTATCTATATGTGTACATTTCTGCCTATACGCGTGCTTAGTGCATATATCATGCTCTCTAACGCTCTTATATTCGTACAATAGTGCACACTCATATGCATACACATGTAGATAATTATGCACACAAACACATTGTAACGTGCATTTTTTATAGTTTAACATTTTACGCTATACTCAATTCGTAAAAACCTTTCTGTAACTATTATTGCTATATTTGATATTTATTAACTCCTTAGGCGAGTGCATCGTATTATTAATTATAGATTGCATCGTTCTTGTCTTGCCGTAAATATAAATTTTGTTCCTTATGTGGATATACAAGTCTAGATAAGAGACGACAAGCGGTTGTATAGCGAGGAATTGATATAAACAGGCGAGGAGTCGAGTTTTGTTCTTTGTTCCGATATATTAAGTACGTTAAAAATACTGCTTCCTTCTTTGCTTTGACAATAGTGAGAATTAATGCGGGATTAATTTTCGTATTGTTCCTGAACAAGCACGGCATGTTTTTAGTTGATTTTCTGTGTGAAATAAAAGTTGTATTTTAACTGTATAAAGTGGAGTTCTAATTCCTTTTGATGGAAGTATGCTTGATAGGCGAACGTGTTTACTCGACCTGCACGTGCGTTTTGCGGAACATTGACTTACTTTAGTGATACGCGTACTTTACTAATTTGTGGTTTTAGTTGTTTGTCTTGTGAAATAGGAGTCGTAGAACTTGCTAAACTGACAGATTCTTTCTTTAGGATTAATGTGTGTGCGATCTAGTCTAGTGTCCCTTTGTTTTATCAGATTAGTGCATACTTTGGATTATCCAAATACAGTTTTAAGCTTGAGTGTTTCTAAAAGAAAAAAAACAATGATGATACAGTTGTAGCAGGTTTAGTAGAAAAAAGGTTGCTTCTTATAAACATGTATCTCATTCACATGTAAAGACGGTTGATACTGTAGTTTCTGAATTTTCTAACCACAGAGAATCTAAAATAGATCATTGTTTGCGCGAATTTCGTTATTCAAAAACATTAGATTTTTCTTTGTTACCATAGGTAGCAAATAAAACACCTCACGTTACTGTTAGTTTAATGCATTACATCGTGCCTTGAAGGCCCGTGATTCTAAATTTTTATTACCATTTTTTTTTCGATTTGTGTTACAAAATATTTCGAAATTATTGTCTCAGGAAATGGAATTAACAAGAAATTTATCAATGCTACATAGTTCCGTCGCGTGATGGTGTCTGCTGCTAACCCCAGTGAAATGCGTAGGTGAGATTAGTGTGACGTGTGATAAGTTCCATCAACACCCTCACAGTCCAGGGTGAAGTGCTTCGTTAGCGTAGGACATCGTGAATCTCACACTTCCGTTGCAAGGAAGCGTTGCTGAAGGACTTTTGTAAGTTGAACTATTTCCTACTTGTTATTACTTTAAATATCTATCCGTTGCTTTACCATATCTTTGTCGTTCTGATATCTTTTACAAAAGACTTGCATGATATTTTAAAACATAAGAGAAAAAAAGAAAGAAAGAAAGAAAGATCAATACTACTGAATTACTCATATCAATTGTGTCTTACCTATTTATTTTCTTTTAACATTTTGTCTGATTTATGTTTAATTGGTGTGTGAGGAAACGTTTCTGCTACTCCCCAATATTACCTCACTTTGTATTAAAAATTTTTGTACTGCTTTTGCCGTTGTTATATTATATAGATTATCCAAACAGTTTTATTTACATTCTACAAAGTACTGAATAACTTAGACGTTTCATTGCTGCTATGCTTTTTCTTTTTTTTCAGGTTTGCTTGACTATTTTTCTTGCAGATATTATCACTAACTCCTTACAGCCGCGTACATGGTATGTTGGTCTGCTTTCTACAACCCCCCCTAATCTCCGATTGAGCCCGGTCACTTCTTTGGTTTTTCTTCGTGTTACGTGCGGCTATGAGACAACGTAGCATAACTTTGGCGCCCGAACAGGGACTGCCCCGATTCACGTAACATATATTTTTGGCGCCCAACGTGGCTGCACCGAAAAAAACGTAACAACATGAGTGCATGATATATATGGGAGCGAAAATAATTTATAGGGTTTAAGTAAGCGTGCTCGCGTGCATGTAGGATGTCCTCGCATATGATTTATTGCGCGTTTGCATATTTTTATGTGCACTGCATGTTTACGCGTGGACATAATTTTCTGAGTGTAATTGTGGCCTTTCTTATGGGAGTGCGGCGACTCCGTGGCTCAGTTGGTATACGTGTTAGTGGGTTCGAATCTCGACACGGTTCGCCTGCAAAATTGTTAGGCAAGCATTTTCACAAAAATACGTTCTTGTTCAGATGAGAGTTAAAATGGAGGTCCCGTATGTTCTCATGCACGTTAAAGATCCCTACCTTGTTTGGAACGACAAGGGTTGGGCAAAATTCAAAATTTTCTAGGTAAAAAAATCTCGCTTCCTGGCCAATGTAGTTCCTTCGGGTGGAGCATTGGAAAATCAAATGTAGTATTTCTATGGGAGTTAGTGCATACTCACCAGGACTTTAGCAGTGCATATCCATTTTCTCTTAGCAGTAAGATAATTAGATGTAAGCAGACGACTAGATCTTCGAATGCTGAATAAATTTATATTCAATGTATTTATAATTATTGTGGTTGTACTAGCATAAGCATTGATTTGTATTAATAAATATACTTTGCAATTAATTTTTTACTAGCACGTTTTAGTGCGATGGCGCTAACCAAACAATGTCTATGCAAGTGCACCTAATAATTTTAGTGTTGCCTTTTGCTATTTATTCACTGTTATATGCTTAATGCTTTATTTAGATATTTATATTTTATGCATGTACTGTACATTTATATATTTTATTGTTTTATTTTGTCGTTGGATTTGTTTTGTTTGGCGTTTTGCCTGTTTTTTGGTCGTGATATCTATAGGAACGAAGATTGAAATTAGAATAAGTCAGTTAGGGCGCGGAAGGAAAGTTAGGGACGAATTGAGGCCGAACTTGGTATAAAATACTTAGAATAGGGAGGACGATATTGTAAATTTATAGAGTAGGAATAAATATCTGGGTTCATTATTAATACATTTGGCGAATGCTTTAAAATTCGAAGCCATTGGTAAATATTAGTTAGCTAGATTTGAATAGTTTTAAATCGACCCTTCAGATTGCACCGGTAAGTAGAGCTGGCAGCTGCTATCCGGTATTTCGGATCCCTTTCGTTTTACCTTTGCTAGGATTTTGTTGATCACACACATACCAAAGTCAACGCTGGGAATACCATTATTTAAACTCCAACTTTAGTTTTAGTTCAAACATTATATTCACAATTAATTAATTTTGAAGTCAGAGTCATTTGAAACACGTTTATTTTCGCGTTTTAACCCCAATGTAGTACCCTCGGGTAAAGCATTGGAAGGCATGGCCACAAGTGTAGCAGCTCTTACTTAAATTATACTCTTCCTATGAGAGGCAGGAGCTCTGTGACGTATTTGGTATGCGTGTGACTACTATGCCCAAGGTCCCGGGTTTGAATCGCGACACGGTCCGTTTGAAAAATGTTAGGCGAGCATTTTTCACAAAAATACGCCCTCGTTCGTATGATAGGTAAAAAGCAGGTACCGTGTGTAAGTGTTGTCACGCACGTCATAGATCCCTATCTTACTTGGAATAGCAAGGGTTCGGCAAAATTCAAAGTTTTCAGGTTAAAAAACTCGCCTCCTGGCTAATGTAGTACCTTCGGGTGAAGTATTGGAAAATCAAATGTAGTGTTCTATGGGAGGCAACTCCGTGGCGTAGTTGGGATGCATGTGATATTATGCTCAACATTACAGGTTAATTATTTTATAACGAACCATCAAAGTTGTAAAATGAAGGAAATTCCGACCAAGTTTTTGTTTATAATAATTTTTTTATATAAATAGATATTCAGATTCTACAGCTTACTGCTGCAGTTTCTTTAAGTGTGTACATATAAAGTTAATTGTTTGTCATAAATAATCGATACTGATTATTGATGGTAACAGTTTGTTGAACCAACAAGTACACTAGTTTGTATAGTACAATAATAATGTGATTATTATAATCAACAAACATTCAATTGCGTGTAATGTTTTTTGTGGTAAAACACAAAATTATGTATCACCATTTGAATTTGCAGCTTAGTTTGTGTACTAAAATGGCGGATAGGTCTGCTTGTATCATCTAGTGCTTTATTTGTTGATAACACTGTGTTGTAACAGTAACCGTCAACTCATAATCCTTAAAGAAAAACTGCTAAGAAATTCCAAAGGCGAACGATTCACACCACACGGTAACTTTTTTACTGAGAAGCACCAATTCATGAAATTGCTGAAGACTTCGCATCACCCAGTAACGAAAGTTCTGTTTGTTTAACTGGACAGATTAAAATGAGTTTTATCTAATACAGTATTGCCCGAAATAAACAGTACTGAAACTAAGTTGGCGGTGTTTTTATGCGTGCGCTGTCACACTCAAGTTAGCTAGTATAGACCTGTCAAGTAAACCTCAAACAAGTAATTAGTAGGGCCTAATTGTTAAAAATGGTGTTAAGTACAGAGGAGAAAGTGTTTCTGGTAGAGCATTATTTTCGTTCATACGGAATCGGCCGACGTAATGGTGCAAGTTTGCTATACGTGTCTGATCAATTCACACAAAGGTTTAATAAACGTTCTCCAAGTAATGCTGTAATTTTGAAGGTTATTGAAAAGTTTAGAAATACAGGTAGTGTATTGTGCCAACGAAAAGGAAACTCGGGGCGTCCCAGGACAGTTAACAACAACAATAACCATGAACGTGTTTTTGAGCAAATCTTAGAAAAACCGAAAGTCAGCCAGGCAAGGACAGCGTTACAACTTGATTTAAAAAGAACTTCCTTTCAAAGAATCCTGAAGGAGCTGGGTACATTTTCGTATGTGATTCAGGTACATCAACAACTACATCCTCGGGATTATCGCAGTAGAGTGGAATATTGCGCCAGAATTCTCGCGTTACAGTATGAAAATCCTGAATTTTTGAAAAATGTTTGGTTTTCAGACGAAGCACATTTTCACTTGTCAAGCTATGTGAATCGTCGCACAAATCGATTTCTGGGCTTTGCCAGACCCGATGAGGTTCAAGAGGTTCCTTTACATAGTGAAAAAGTGAGTGTCTGGTGTGCTGTTTCCGGACACGGAATCATTGGTCCGTACTTTATCGAAGAGAATGGTAGGCAAGTCACACTTAATCAACAGAGGTACAGACAAATTTTAACACGATTTATCCCTGATCTACGTCAATTCTGTCGTGCACGTAACTTGGCATTTCGAAACCAATTTTTCAGCAGGACGGGGCAACTTGCCATACTGCTGCCGCAATTCGTCAATTTCTTCAAGAACATTTTCCAAGCAAATTCATATCACGATTTGCTGACTTCCTTATCCTTCACATTCTCCAGACCTCACACCTCCAGACGCATACATTTGGGGCATGGCTAAAAATGCCGTTTTCAAACGGGCACCACAAACCATCGATGAATTAAAGGATGCCGTTAGAGTCTTCTTCGCAGCCCTGAGACAACCCTTATTCAATAACATGACCAGAAACTTAGAACATCTTTATGAAGTCTGTCTCGAACGAGGAGGTGCACATTTAGAACATATAATAAAGTGTCAATAATATGTATTTTTTAAATATACAAAACAATTACAATTTCAGTACTGTTTATTTCGGGCAATACTGTATGAGTAAGCAATTAACGATATCCGAGTTTACAACAAATAAGCCTTTGAAAAGTTCGCAAAACTTAACGTACGTTTTACAATCTTGAGGCGTCTTTTGTACGATTTGAAGTTTATAAGAATGAAAGTGTAGGTCTTTCAGAATGCAGCGATACTAAGGTTCGAAATATGGAGTGCTAATGCTTGAGGTTCAACAGTTCGTATAGGATGCTATTCTTCTTACCCTTATGACATTTTCCAGTGTGCGTACAGAACACGTTCTTTCCTTTGGTAATTTGTGAAATTTGTGTATTCACTTTTTAATTGTTATTCGACCAGAAACTGGATCTCGTGGATTTATATGAAAGTAATGGCGAAATGAATGCTGGGTGGTTACAACAGAAATGTCATTTTAAAAATAAGCTTTAACCGCAAAAGAGCGTTGAAAATTTGACCAACGCTCCATATTCACAGCTAAATAGACATTTTCAAAAACGTTTTGGCAACTGTCTTAAATTTCCATTTATCGCGAAAGCATGGCGACTTGATTTAAATTTATATATCATATGAAATGAATTAACTTTGAAAGTGGATGCTTCATTCTGCCGGTCCTTGCATTGCTAAGAAATGCTAATTTTCTGTATGGGTTTGTTACAATATTCTACAGATATTTAACAATTGTGTTTGCTGTTCCTATAAAGAGTTTGTTCTCGACATTTGTCTAAAGATATTTTCATCTCTAAGAAAATTTTATCTTGCGGTTTTAGCAAATTCAAAACAGCGTCTGGCATAAAAAATTTTGATTTAATGTAGAGACTTATTCATGACGTAATACAAAACAAATATACAGCTTTGCTTTAGATGCATTATAGCCACCGATTTCCAGTTGGGTAAAGAGGTTAGTCAACCGCGATTTAATACAGCTTTCTTGGAATTAATTTGGTGGTAGTAAATTTAAAAGACTGAAACTGGGTCGAGAAAAGTTTAGGAAGTAAACAAATGACGCTTCGTAATCTTTGCTGACTTTATAGCCTCTTATTTTACGCAGAGGGGCACAAAATACTCTACGCTCTTGCAAACGGTCCACAAACGACAAATTTTATAACCCCTGAACGCTAACTGGAAATTGTGGCTAAAATCGTTCTATTCCTTTTATTTTATTACCAGTAGTAGGGTTCGAGTTTCTTGAAATTTATTTTAAGATTCGAGAAAATGTGAAATAGTTTTTATATCTTCTATAATACTGATTTGTAATCTCCTGATAAAGCTCTAATACGAATCTGTATTTAACCTCCACCCTTCGTTATGCAATTACGTTTTTTGTCTTTAAGAATCCATACAAGTGACAAACTTTTCAGGAAATTAAGTTACCCGTTTGTAAATTAAAGAAAAGAAAATCTTTACGCTTTGCTTTTTTATTATATGAAGCGCATGCGCCTTTTTCCTGTAATACAAGAGAGTAAAACTGGCATTTGCTTGTTTCCTCGTTCAGAAGGGTTTTGGTTGTTTGGAAAGTAACAGCGCGTGAAGTGAATGTTTGAATGCTTTTATTTTCGTAAAAAAGTTTGAACTAGATTTGTTAATACTCTTGTTTTCGCAGAAATTATACGACAACGATATCAAAATTATGTGAGGCGTTTTATTTTCAGGGTTTGCTTTTATTCGTGTCATGTCGACTGTAATCGTACATATAATGCGGTAGTATTCCCACGAACTTTTGTTTATCTAATACTAAATTCATATCTTGATGAATTTTAATGAGTTATTTTTCCCAATGGATTAAACGCCGTTGGAACTCCCTTATTTTGGGGTATTAATTCAAGCAGCTGTAGCTTTGTGTTTTTTACAAACAGCTGTAAATGGTATACGCTGTGATGTTAAATGACTGTTTATGCTTGTCATAAATCTACTTATCTCCTGGGGTTTGGTGAGGCTTTAACGTTTGGAGGCGCGGTGAAGACACAGCTTTACTAATGAATGGGAACTAATCTTACAAAAGCAAGTCGTGTAAGTAATTAAAAATTATTTTATTAAAATATTGTTAGCTTTTTAATTTGTTCAATTTGCTTTATTATAAAAATAAAAATTAGCATTGGACGATCTACACGAAAGTGTAATATGAAATCGTTATAAGGAATAAAAGAAGCTGTTTCTAATGATCACTCGTTAGTGGTCAAAAGGGCAATCATTTATATACATATATGTTTGTGGGTGTGTATATATAAAATTTTTAAACAAATTTTAGTAATAACAAAGTTTGTTTCAATAATTATGTACAGTCTGTTGATTATATCTTAGACTTTTATGCAAAGCATTTCACATCGAGCTTGTAATTGAAACAAGAAAACTATATGGTCTCGGTCAGGATTCGAACCAGAAACCTTTCAATTACTATCTCGATTTGGAATTTTCATTTAGGCTTTGAGGAGTGGGAGAATACTCCTTTATCATAGACAAAGTTAAAAATCGAATTAATTGGAGTTATAGTCATGTCAAGTGGGCATATTTTTAAAATATCTAAAACCTGTATGGCACTAACTTCTAAATTTTTAAACGTAGAAACATATCTTTTTTGCGTTTTCCTTATAGTCGTTTAAAAGCTTAGTAAATTGATATAAGGTTTAGTGAGTCCATTTTTGGAGGTTCTCAAATTATAAGTAAAGTGACGTGTATGTCATTTTTTCAAAGAATTTAAATGTAACTTTCGGAATTCATATTTACCAGTAAATAGGCTTATTTCATAGCTTTTCAAAAATGTACCAGTTAGGGAACTTTGTATGTACATAAAATGGAAAAATTGTTATCTTTAACTAAACAATTGTAATATTGCTTAGGTGGATCATATCACATGTTTAAAATTGGTTCCCTCATGTTGAATACACAGCTCAAGGCCTTTGATAAAGCTAGTTTTTTACACTCCTGCTAGCATCTGCTGCCGAATTGTTCGAAAAGATTCTGTAATCTCTGTTCTATATTGTCTACTGCTGTTCGTTTCTCCTTGTACACTATTTCCTTTACATAACATCATAAAAAGAAATCCATCGGATTTGATTCTGGTGTATCGAGGACCAAGTATAGGACTTAGACAACCAATCCATTTATTTGGACGCCAGTGGTCAAGAAAATTAAAAACTCACAATGAACGTGTGGTTCGAGCCCCGTCTTGCCGATACCACATTCCATGGTGCATTTGAACATCAACATAATGTCGTAATTGTAGTAATTCGTTTTCAGTAAATACAAGATAAATTTCTCCGGTTAATGATCTTTAAAAAAAGTATGATCCTGTTACACATCTACCAATAGTCCATTCTATACAGGCATTAAGGCGCAGAGTGATGCGTTCCTACGTAACTAAAGACATAACAGCTACGTCATCCTGACGTCATAGCCATTTTAACCTTTTTAGCTCTTTCAACTCTTTTAATCCTCTTATTGTATTCGACCTGTTCAACCTTTTCAACCCTTTTATATATTTAGTCTTGTACTAAAATACTTTTAACCATTTTTGGACGTTTTGATGGCAGTCATCTTTGATTCCAACTGTCACTTTGGCACTTCTTCTGCTTACGTCACGGCGGACATCTTTGACACAATTGTCACTTCGACAATATTTTTGCTTACGTCACAATTCTGTTAGGAGAAAGTGGGTTGTGCGGGATTCGAATCGCGTGGCCTGATTAGCAAACGAGTGCGATAATCACTACACCACACAGGCGATTAATAATAGTATGGTAATTGTGTTATTTACATCTGCTTTTTATATAGTCATACAATGTAATTTGTATACCTAACGAACATTGTGGGATACCTATCTAAATAGATTTTTGCAAAAGATCTAATTATTTGTAATTTGTTTAAATAATAAGCATCGTTTAAATGTACTACAATAAAAATGATGAATAGGGTATGTGTATTTTTAATTTTGCGAAATCATTGTGTAAAATGTCCTCGGTCCAGTATTGTAACTTCTAGAAATTTGCTCACCATCAAATTAGTACCGAAGCTAATAAATTGGATGTGTGTGTGTTGGTGTACAATATATTTTCTAAGCCGGTGCAATGTATTTTATTTAAGCAATGTACTATTTTAACTAAAATATTACTTTTATATAAAGAAAAAACTTCATAAATGACTAAAATAGGAGCAAATCCGAGATGTAAATGTTATTCATATTATGCACGCAAATTATTGTACTAGATTTCGGTTTATTTTGAGGTCCAAGATATATTCAATAATTAAGAAATTTCCTACATCATTAGTTAATGAATTTTTAATATGAAAGCGGTAGGCAGCGACTTCTATTAGTAAGTGTTAACCATAAACAATTTACTTATTTGAAGGTGTTTTAAATACTATTCACTTTTAGTTATCAACTACAAATACAAGCTGGTAGATATCGTTACGTTGAACTTTTTGCGTTCGCGTGTTTTTAATTATGCTACACGTTTGAAAAGTAAATGGGTAAGTAGATTAATTAATGTAGTCTTACGTTTTTAGTTTTATTAAATAGTTCATTTTGAATTATTTTAAACGTTACAAATTCGGTAAATCCGGATGAAATAAGCACTTAACTTAAATGTATCACTTTATTTTATAATTTGTGGAACAACTTTATTTAATTATTAAATCTTTAAATATAATTTTTTAAAACATGATATTAGAATCTGTCACTGTATAATATTGCAATTACGAATTTGGAAAATAACTACATGGTTGCTTCATAGTCGACGACCGCTTATGGCTCCTGGGTACCTCAACGAAGCGACTCTTGTATTTTTGTTCGATGATTAGGGGGACGGGTTCTTACTGAACAACAATGTGTTTGAACCTTTGTAAAGCTACTAAATAAATGGGTGCCAGGAAGGGAGCAAATAGTGAGCTAGAGAACTGTTCCACGAACTCCGACGAACCGCAAAGTAACTCTATAACTACTAAAATAACCAAACATGGAAACGAAAGATAATCATATTTACAGTAATGTATAGATTCTATTTTACTTGGCTAAATCATACATTCATTAACTTAAATAGTGTTTCCAAATTTTAATAATTAAATCGTAAGTAAATCAAATTTTCCATATTAAATACATACTAAGTAAATAAAATTTCGAAAGGGCAACAATTGATTAACTCACCTTGTTCTATAATTCTGCACGAGTACATTCAAAGAACTAAGAACATCTTGTATTACATTGTAATGTTAGTATTGTTAGGTTTTCATTTGACCACACAAAAGTCGCAGCAGCTAAACATGTCACAGAGCGTTCAAGTAGTGACAGGCAAATTATACACTCGTACAGGGATTGACATTATTAATGTAAACTAAAATTGAAGTGTTCCAATTTTCAAATGGTACCCTCTTTACATTAAATCAAACAAATACTATTATAGGGCAATTAGGCAAGCACTAATGTAAAGTGAGTTGCAGTACTTTTAATTTTTAAACAAGAAAATTCACTTATAACCAAACATATCTTCACTAACAAAGTTAGCGATTGTTAACATGTGCAAACAATATAGGCAAACTCATACGACATAATGTGTAATTTCTACAGACGTAGAGTACTCAGACACACGTATAAACAGCAGCATATCTCACAACAATACCACCAACGGACAAAGTTGTTCCTATAGCACGACATACAATGCTTTATTTACTAGTTGCACTGCAAGATCAGGTTCAAACCAACAAGCTGTAAGTATGAAAATCGCCGTAGGCAGATTTTAGTTGACGTTTGTAGGCTTCCAAATGATAGATTTCCCAGTGCCAGGAGTCAACACCAATTGTTATTCCAATTTCATCTTAAATTTACATTTAAACAACAGCAGGTAAATAAATAAGTTTTGTGAGGATTAAACTCCTCATTAAATTCCTAAAATATAGCATGCAATAGTAAAAATATTCATGCCGTGGCTTTAAACAGGAAACTTGCCTGTAAAAATGGAATTATAATTCATTATAGTAGAGATGTAACAATCTAAAGAAACAGATGTTTTGTACTTGTGAAGCTGTTATAAAGAAAATAATAAAATTCTACGAACAACAGGCTTCTGAGTTACTGTTACCCATAGAACGAGTTTTTCGAGGTATCTCTGTTAGTACATTGCAGTGTCGGGATTGCAAGCATACTTCAAGTCAAGACGATTTATTCCTCGATGTGAGTCTACCAATATATGAAAAACATATTCCACAGGTCCCACCTTACCAACCAGAAGAACTAGATGAAAATAAATCGCCCAAACTTCAAGTAAGGAAAAAATCATACGATTAAGAAGCTAACAATAATCCTATAATAGTAGAAATTAATAATACTGGAACCTGTACAATGAACGAAACTGAAGAAATTAAAGAAAAAAGTCCAAAATATAAATCAAACTCAGACAATAGTCTACCATTCATCGAAGCCAAAACTGAAAAGAATAGTTCACTTCGCTCACACAATAGTCCCTATAACTATGCGGAAACGGACATATTCAATGGAAACTTAGAGACGTTCCAAAATAGACTGCGAAACAAATGTTATACGAGACAACACAAAGCAAAGATACGTGAAAGTTGCGTGCAATCCTTTTTAAACCATTTCTCGGCATGAGAGTTACTTACTGGAAATAATAAAGTAAAATGTGATATGTGCACAAACAGAAATCACAAACCTAGTAAAAGAACTGTTTATAATAATACCACTAAACAACTTCTTATCTGCAACCCATCTGCTATTCTGATTTTACAGTTAAAACGACTCAAGGTCTTGAGATCCCAAACAGCAAAGCTGAATAACCATGTTTCTTTTCCAACGTTTCTAGACTTAACGTCATTTTGCTCAAAACGATGCTCAAACCTCTCATTGTTTATTTTAAATCCAACTAAAGTTTTATATACACTATATGGTGTTGTAGAACATATAGGTTCAATTCACGGTTGGCATTATGTCTCATATATAAAAGTAAGAACTCCGTTAGAAAACGATAGTTACCGTTGGCAATTTTTACTCAAAAACCAAAAAAAAACCTCCTTGCCTTTTCCATGTAAGGGTGCCGAAGCCAACATTGAAACACCTCCGGGAAAATTGTACTGTGTTAGTAATTTCTACGTATCAGAAGTGCCTGAAAAAATGGTCTTCAATGCACAGGCATTTCTATTATTCTACGAACGAATCTTGTAATACTAATTGCTTATAGCTACATTATGTAATAATACGAGATATATTTTATTTATTGTAATATTGTGTTTGTTTTTGTAATATATGTGATTGATTGGGGTTAAGGAGGTTGATATAAATGTGTGATAAAAATATGCAAATTATAATGAAGGACCAATTGCTTTTATAGCAATAACGATAATGGTGGAGCGGTTATGTAATAACAAACAAAAAAACTACATCAAACTACTTAGTAAAAGGGTATAAATACCTTAAGTCCTGCGCCGCTGGGGCAATAGACACTTTCACGCACAAAAGCTTTTACGGAGAACCAGAAACACGCACGAAAATGGTGTCGGTCTCGCTTTCAAAGCTCTAACACAACCGTCCTTTTCAAGGGTTCGAAGGCGACTTGCTTCGTTAAAGGCTCGAGTACGACTGTCACTTTATGCACTGTTATTGCCGGTATATAAAATGTTTCACTCAAACTGTAGGATGCACGCACAAAGTATTTATTGTCACAAAATACCGAATTGTTCGATGACGACGTAACATACCGCCCACCAAATTCATAGAATTTTGAAAAGGAGGAAGTAGGTTGGGTGAAGGAAATCACATGGGATTTGACCTTGCTAGGAAAGGAGGTAACGAAAGATAGGGTGGTGCACTACAGCGAGCGATATTACCAACTATGCAAAAAAAAAATATATATATGTAAATAAGCAAATATGTAAAAATAATATACTACTATACATGTAAAAATGTGTATATACATCTAAACATAAAATAAAGTTAAAATACCGGTAGCGGCGCTAGTTTGACCAAAGGTCGTTTTAATGTGCCATGTGCAGTTTTGATCTGGGTAATACGTGCTGCCGGTAGGTCTCCCATAGGAGGAGTTACCAGGACCGGTTTGGTACGAAAACATCCATGACATGATGATAAACAATTTCCGATTGAATTTTTAATAGAAAGGATCCAGAAATTCTGTTGGATAAGATACGCTGTGGTATTAACACCAGGATGGCAATACCTTTCATGAGTTGACAGAATGATAAGTTCGGTTAATTGGTGCCGCTGAGGCAATAACGCAGGAAACTTTTCGGAATAGGAACGCGAAGAATGTGTCAAGCGCCCACCTACTCTTAAGATGTTTTGTGGATCAACAAATGGAGAAAGTTTTCGCAAGCTTTTAGGTAATTTACGGTTTGCCTTGATCGAAGCTATTTCCTTTGAAAATGTAACATTTGTACATGCCGAACGATAATCAGAGGCATTGTGTAATTCAATGTCTGTTAAGGGACCCGTATGACGTTGAGCCATGGGTTTAGAAAATCTATAAATGTAAGCCACGATGCCTTGGATTTTATATAACGATGAAAAGCGGTTTAGTAAAATGTCAATGACGTTTGGATCTGTTTGAGCGACAAATGTTAGGATCTTCTTTTCCGTAGTTACCTCAGCAATTGAGGTTGACAATGTTGGTTGAGGCGGCCACGAGTCACTAGGGTAGTGAAGCCATTCAGGCCCCGCCCACCATAGCGAACATGAAATAACCGCGCTTGGCATTAATCCCCGAGATGCAGGATCAGCCGGATTATGCGAAGATTTAATATAAAACCATCGGCTAGGTGCAATGATTTCTTGAATGTGGCTAACACGGTTTGCCACAAAAGTTTTCCAACGAAAAGGTGGAGAACGTATCCAAGTGAGAGCGACCGTAGAATCACTCCACGCTGAAACATCGGAGATGTCAATCAAGCCTTGATAAGACCGAATGGTAAAAGGTAAATCGGTTAATAAAACGGCGGCACATAATTCCAAACGTGGAATTGAAATGCGCTTAATTGGAGCTACTTTTGTTTTAGCGGTTACAAATTGTACAGTTATTTCTCCAGTAGTTTGATTTATGAACTGAAAATACACTACCGCTGCATACCCTACCTCGCTAGCATCGCAAAACCCATGCAAATGACAAGTAAAAGGATCCGAAGGGGGTAAACAACGTGGTAACTTTAATGACGATAATAACGGCAACTCTTCTTGGTATTGCCCATTGAGACGAAATGTCTGCTGGTGGGATGTCATCCCAATTTAAACCTAACATCCACAGATGCTGGATTAGGCGTTTTGCAAAAAGTGTTAGTGGGGCTAAAAATCCTAATGGATCATATATTCTGGCAACTTGTGAAAGTATGTTGCGCTTTGTACATATTTGGTTTAATGGTTTAACCCGAAACGAGAAAATATCTTCTGTAGGTGACCATTGAAGACCTAATATTTTATTGATTCGTCCGAATCGAAATCGAGAGAAGTATATTGGCAAAATCTGACGGAATGCCTTCCAAAATAGAAACTGAATTAGAACTCCATTTTCGAAGTTCAAAACCAGCCAAATGTAAAAGTCGAATAAGTTGATCTTTAATTTCGAGGGCCGATTGTATAGAATCTCCACCGGCGACGAAATCATCAATATATAGATTTGACCGTATAGCTCAGCGGCTAACGGAAACCTTTTGCCTTCGTCAATGGCTAATTGCTGAAGAGTTTTAATGCTAGATAAGGCGATGACTTAATACCGTAGGTCACTGTATTAAGCTGATATGTCTGAATGGGTTCTTCTGCGGAGAACCGCCACAATTAATTGAAACTTCGATGTTCATCGGTAATCAAAATTTGTCGATACATTTGGCGAACATCACAAGTAAAAACGAAACGATGAGAGCGAAATTTAAGTAAGATTGACGAAATGTCATTTTGGAGACTAGGTCCAGCAATTGAGTGTCATTAAGTGACACGTTGTTTTTAGCCTTTGCAGAGGCGTCAAAACCACACGAATTTTAGAAGTATGACCTTCTTCTTTAAACACAGGGTGATGGGGTAAAATAATTATCGTTCCCAACGGGCGGAGAATCGAGTAATGCCATATGACCCGCATCAAGATAGTCCTGCATGAAATTGTTGTATTGGGCGCGTAGCTCCGGTTGAGCATGTAATTTGCGCTCCAACGAAAATAGTCTTTTAGCCATCTCAAAGCAATTATCAAAAACGGGCAAAGTATCGTTGAACGGTAACGCAACAATAAAACGACCGCTAGGGTCACGAGAAAACGTGTTTTCAAAATCAGACCTGCCTTTTCTTCTTCTGGAGAAGTATAAGGCTTGGATGGAACTCTTCTATCTCCCAAAACCGCCTTAGGGTCTGGTCGATAGGATCTTCTACAGAAGTAAAAATGCTTGGACAGTATCAGACTGCAAGCTTTTGTGGGACCAAATAGTCCAACCAAAATTGTATTTATGGCGGCAGGCTGAAGAAATTTGCCATGTATACACCGCCATTGATGATGAACGGATAAACATCTGCTAGGAGCATGTCAATGGTTCCTGGGAGTTCCAGGTCGGGTCTGCAAAGTGCAGGCCGCATAAGTGTTCCCAATTATTAGGAACTTCAACGCTAGGTAATTTGCCAGATATTGACGAAAGCACAAAAGTTGTGACTTCTAGAGATTTTTCAGAGTCTAACATAGAGCGAATGGTGCAGCTGACGGCACCCTATTGACTGCTGAAGTTGTCTGCCCAAGTCCATAAATCGGAACTTGAGAACGTATGCGTGGAAGCCAAAGTTTGCTCACGCAATCGTCTCGAATAAAGCTAGCTTGGGAGCCAGGGTCTAAAAGTACCCTGATCGGTTTGTATCTACCAGAACGATCTTGAACTTCCACAACAGCAGTGGAGAGTAAGACAGTAACCCCAAGATTTGAATTCGTCTGTGAAGACAAAACATTTGCCGGAATAGGAGAGGCTGACTGCGTCCTATTGGCATTTTATGCATGTGTGTAGCGGTCGGTTCAGCTGAACGGCTAGAAGCAGGTTGCGATTCAAAATGTAAAGGTATGATGCGGCTTGGCGCAAGTTCGACAGGAATTATAAGATTTGCATTGCATGGACGCATGGTCTGTTCTTTTAAACAAAGGCGTAAGCGTTTGACAATGTCGAAACGTTCTGTCGGAGTTTTCTTTAGAAACGATTGACATCTGTAAATTAAGTGATTGCCCTTGCAGGAAGGACAATGGTGCGAAAATGAATTATTTGAGTCACTGGAGCTACTTGGTGTGTCCAGTGAAACTACGTTAGAAGAAACCTTTGGTTTAAATTGAAACGCTGAGGATTTCTTAGGCACCGATGTGTGGATGTATGGACAGTCGTCGAATAAGAAACAGGTGCGGTTGAAGAAAAGGTTTCAACGCTGCACATTGTTGGGTTAAAAATATCTCAAATCCTCGAAATTAGGTATTTGCTTCGGATCCGATTGGAGTTCGAAGCGTTTTCAGTGAACGGATCAAGTTTTCTAAAAGCAAATCGACCAGAATAAAGTTCCAATGTTCAGTGGGAAACTTTAAGTTAGAAACAGCAAGGTTCTCCGAAAACAATCAATAAGTGCCCTAAGTTTCTTAGGGTCTTCTGATTTTAAAGGTGAAAGTCTTTCATTGC
This sequence comes from Platerodrilus igneus, assembly GCA_036346225.1. NCBI lineage: Eukaryota > Metazoa > Arthropoda > Insecta > Coleoptera > Lycidae > Platerodrilus > Platerodrilus igneus. Next base: position 1,176,499 of record JARFIW010001258.1, on the reverse strand, counting down.
TTTCCAATGCAAAGTTGCCAATAAACGCGGATTGCTAAATCTCTCACGCAAGGCGTTATAGGAAATAATAAAATTATCCCCGAAATGGGTACAGATTTAACGATTTTAAAGACTCCCCGGTACAACAACTATAAGATAATTTAATTTTTCGATATTGGACAGCGACGCGTTATTATAGACCAGGCTGTCAAATAAATCGATGAAAGATGAAAATTCAGTTACCTCATTATTAAAAATTTGGAGCTTTAACGGTAACAATTTTGATACCGTGCTGCTTGGAGCATTTTCGATGATTTGTGGTGTTTCATTTCTTGCATCGTTCGAGATGCAGCAGTATGAAAAATAAGCGGAATCTACTTCCTTCCGTACAGCGTTGTAAGTTAATGAGTCTACCTCGTCACATGAGGCCAAGACAGCGACTAAAATTGTATTGAAATTTGCATAAAGGTCATGTATTCCCTTGTTTGAATAAGGAACAATGCCTTTAAAGTTGGGTCACTTTGTATAGTCTTACAAAGCTCAAAGATTTCTAAAATGCGTGTTTTCAGTAATTCTAGTTCTACCACATGTGCTTTCTTTGGAGCCATTCTCAAAGATTCTGAAAGGACTACAATAAATGCTATAAAACCGTAACGCTCAGATGTACACGAAAAATGTTAAAATAGGGTATAAACCAATAAATCACGTTTTATGACTAACGGTTCGTCAAACAAAAGCGTGAATATAAGATGTACCGCTTAACAACCCGAGCGGTTTACCATCAAAAGCTCACAGAAACGTTTAAAACATGTGGCTTAACATATTTGCCGAAAGATGCAACTTTACAACCTTATTCCTCTGCAGATATTTTCAATATTGTAATACAAAACGTGCAATAGCTTTTAAATACAAAGCAAATCCTTTACCTTTCTTGTTTAAGAAGTATAAAGCGATTTATAGTTTTCAGGTTGCTTTCTGTTTTATGCCGCTAAAATGAATTTAAAACTGAAAACTGACAAATTTTATATTATGAATTTCTTTGTAATTAAAACGCTTGCTGGTTTCAATTACGGCGAAATCGCTTAATTTAATCTAAAGACAGTATAAATAATGTTTACACATTTTAACCCGCTAAATATGGGCTTTAACACAAATTTAAAACTGAAATATTAATTAATTAAAAAGCTCGCTTGAATGCAATGGATATTTAATTTAGGACATGCGTATACCACAGGACTAATGAATCCGGCTCGACTTAGGAACAATGATTGAATGGGGTTAAGGAGGTTGATATAAATGTGTGATAAAAATATGCAAATTATAATGAAGGACCAATTGCTTTTATAGCAATAACGATAATGGTGGAGCGGTTATGTAATAACAAACAAAAAACTACATCAAACTACTTAGTAAAGGGTATAAATACCTTAAGTCCTGCGCCGCTGGGGGCAATAGACACTTTCACGCACAAAAGCTTTTACGGAGAACCAGAAACACGCACGAAAATGGTGTCGGTCTCGCTTTCAAAGCTCTAACACAACCGTCCTTTTCAAGGGTTCGAAGGCGACTTGCTTCGTTAAAGGCTCGAGTACGACTGTCACTTTATGCACTGTTATTGCCGGTATATAAAATGTTTCACTCAAACTGTAGGATGCACCACAAAGTATTTATTGTCACAAAATACCGAATTGTTCGATGACGACGTAACAATATGTCTATTTTAAAAAAACAAAACTACTTCAACTAAATGAGGAATTAAACGTACAGAACATATCTGTAACAATTCAGTTCATAAACAAGAAACCAGCAGCCAAAAAAAATTCGTTTACTTTATTAATCGTAATAAGTGATAAGCGTTGAAACTTCTTTACCAAACAGTAATAGTGGAAGATCAAATTCAACTTTGTGTGATGTATGTTGTTCACAACCGATATCTTCAATATTTCAATAATAATCAAACGTGTACTTGTTTGTACATGTATGTTCCAACATTAACTAATCTTTTTATTTCGTTCCTGAATTACCCTTGCAAATAAAGAGTATTACTAATAATTGAAAGCAGAATTTTTACAAACCACCAACGATGTTACTTAATTTAGAGATTAATTCTCAGATTGCACGCCCTCCAAGAAGACTTAAGCATTTTCACGATATCATAGGACAGATAATGTTCTTTAATATTTGCTTCCGGAAAATGTTCGTTATAGGCACAGGCGTAAAAAACCATCGGCACAACTGTGTTTAAAACGATACTCACATATTTATAGTAAATACGTTTTAACGCCTGATTATTACACAACCCACAGTACGTGTAAGCATAGTTTGAAAGTTTAATCTATCCAATAGTAATAATAGAACCTAATAATATTATGAGAATTTATATCAAAAATACTCCAAATTAAAGAGTGTAGAATTTGTACGTGCTACAGCATGCTGTATTGTACTCATTCCCACGTCTAATGCAATTATTTCTTTTGCAAAAAATTTACTCGACTTACATTGTATACCTTTAATATCTACAATATAATCACATATTTTTCTTCTTCGAGAGCTCAGTCAGTACCCAAGGGATAAATTCATGCAATCCTCAATCAGTCAAATTTGAATTGATTGAACCTTTTAATAGAGACTAAGCTGTACACTCCCCCCCCCCTCACACATACAAATCTAACAACCGTTGTAAATCAATTTATTATAAATCATATACATACATGCAATAATTTTATGAAACTAAATACTTAATATGATCAATAAGTTTAAAGCTTATACAGTGGGCTTAATTTATATGTCAGTAATTTTAAAAATTGTTACCGGGTGTGGTTCCCAACGTTCTTAAGTCCTATGCACCTTAATGCATGTAGCAGGTTACTACTAACGCGTTTCACCAATTTAAAACAAGTAGTAAATAAAAGTCTTTATTACTCACTATTCACAAGTCTAATTAACAGTTTATGACTTATTTATAGATGTTTTCTGTCCAATTAACAATGAAGCACCATCACACTAATGCTATTTACATGCACTAATATCTTCTTAAACTAAATTCTTAACCGTAGGTCTATTAACAACACTAACACTACTATTTATTTATTACACTTTTGTCTATTTATGTATTTTACAAGCTGGTGGTACAATATACACGTTCACATAACACAGATTTATATTTACTAAGGACTTTCAGAACGTAACGAACAACTAACTATATACGAGATGAGTTATATACAACATTCTGATATTGACTAACTCCTACATTAATCACCGATCTTATATTTACCCTATACTTAAATAGATGACTCATACTCCGGTATATACTAGAAAGTTCTAGGCTTCTGTAGTATATACATTGCTTACGGCGCTTGTGTGTTTGATGGGTTGCCTAATAGTAGCTCGTAACATGCATATGTATGATGAACGAATTTCTCCATTTGAGATTTTAAGATTTCTGTTACCATATTTGGTAGATAGAAATACAACAAACTCTATTAATTTCACTAGAATGCATTCTTCATAACGTGCTTTGACAATTTTACAGTTTAAGATTGTTAAAGGCATATTTGGGTGTGAATCAGCTAATATTTTATGCTCTGTTGGAGAGCACGGCAATGTCATTAACTAGCTACAAATTCATTTTCTAAAAGAAAAACACTTAAAACAACAACAATAGCAATACTGACCATGATGATCGGAAAATAGGGAGTACTTGAAACAAACAACATACTAGCAAAGTAACACATTTTGACGCCTGCACGGGAAACTTTAGTGCTTCCCAACATTCAACACAGAACTGATATGGAGAGTGGTGATCTGTATTCTAGCGTCCGCTTCCCAACAATAATCGGGAAAGAAGAAAAATGGAATCAAACCCAGGAGTCATCAAGCTCTATACAAATGCGGTCGATGAAAAATCACATGGGGTTTATATTCATCCATAGCTAAATTATCTCCGAATCTATTTTCCCTAAGTGATGTAGATTCTGCTATTGAAGAAGAAGTGTAGCAATATATACTGCTACATCTGTAGTCATTCCGCAACTAACATTAACCCCCTTTCGAGTACCTATCCCTTGGTGGAATAAACAAATAAGGGCAATTATAGAAAAGAAGAAGGCATTAAAACGATTTAAGAACAGCCCGATAACTGAACACCTTATTACATCCAAAAAGCAAGGGGCAGTAGCAAAAAACTCATTTTAGACAGCAAATGAAGCTCCTGGAAGAAATATATTTCGAGCATTAACAGCAATGCATATACAAACGAGTCATGGGGAAAAATTAGAGCCATCAGAGAAAAACGACGAAATACAGGAAAATTCTTCCTCACTAAGAAACATTCAAATAGAGGAAGACCTCAATATTATATCAGAATACCTAGCTTCTTACTTTACCAAATCTAACTCCGGTCCAACTCAACTCAACGTCGGAAACAAACAATGACTTCCAAGACTAAAACAGCTTCAAATACTACGTAGCATTTACGATGGTAGAACTAAAATATACTATGGACAAAACCAGAAACTCCTCTCCCGGTCCAGATAGCATAACATATGAAATGCTTATATGACTCCCGCATTCTGAGAAAACTAAATTGCTATTCAACCTGAACTGGCATACTAAATCCTTTCCTAACAGATGGAAAGAATCATATGCAGTCCAGGTGCTGAAACCAGGTAAGAATTCGTTAAATCCAGAAAGTTACAGACCGATATCACTCACCTGTATGTCGAGCAAAATCCTAGAAAGCATGGTGAACAACAGACTCATGTGGTACTTAGAACACAACAACCTACTAGACAAATATCGATTTGGATTCTGTCAAAATCATTCTAAGACAGACTGCTTAGTCTAGATGGAGAATGATATACACCTTGTTGCCGTCTTCGTGGACTTAGAACAGACTTATGAAACAGTTTTGCGTGAATGTATACTAAAGTAGTTGCATCAATGGGAAGTGAAAGGACGAATGCAAGAATTTATAAAAAACCTCCTGAACGGAAGAACCATCAAAATAAAAATGTGAAATTACGTTTCCAAAGCATTCAGGGTCACTTTGAAGACGCTGCAAATTTTCACTATAAGTGTAATGTGCTTCCTAATTACTTGCATCAGAATATCAGCTAATATAAAAAGGAAGGGTACAGGCGTTGAAGTATGTAGATGATATAGTTATATAAATATTCACAACGTATTCCTCAACATACGGATGGATCTACAACAAGTAGTAAACCTGCTAATAGAAAACGCTAAACAGAGGAATCTTAGCATCTCGCCTCAGAAGACAAAAGCTGTTCACTTTTGCAGGAAACGGTTACACCATAATGATTCAGAAATTCAGATACACCATATACACATTACCTTTCACATAGAAGCAACATTCTTAGGAATTGTTCTCGACAACCAGCTACGTTGGCATTCGTATATGAAAGAAACAACAAATCGCTGCAGAAAATCATTGGGCGTATTAAATTGTCTAACAAATACAAAGTGGGAAGCGGAGAGTTCATGCTTATAAAAATATACAACGCTATCATACTATCTCATACGGAAGGAATATGGCAATATAATCTATAGCTCTGTTCATATAACGGCACTCAAGACACTCGACCAAATACAAATAGCTGGGCTAAGGTGGATTACATATAGAACAAGTCCTGGATCTTGCCTAAATTGCTTAACAGGTAAAATATCACTCCAAAGGCGTCCAGAATTATTAATATTTTAATACGTATTAAAAGTGACAGCAGTGCCAATGCACGCAAACCAAAATATCGTTATAAACAGTATTACATGGAAAAGCTAGGAGAGAAGAATTAGCATTACTCAACCAACGGCAATACCTTTCAAGCTGATATTAAACAAAATAAACATATTAATAGATAACACTGCAATTATACCACAAAAGTCATGGCAACTGGCCCCAAGAACGATTCTCAAGCTAAAAATACGATAAGATCTAATGAAGTATAAAAAATCTTAAACTTTGCCGCGATTACACTAGGCAATGTTTAATGAACTCATCCTACCTGGAATTTAAAAACTACTCGATTATCTATATAGATGGTTCAAAATCATAAACAGGAAGTTGTTACGCATAAAAACAAAAACACTAAGCTGGAAACTCACGAAGGAGACTAGCAGTTATACTGCAGAATTGTTAGGATATGGCATGCACTGGCATATTGAGTCAGAATAAACATGAAAAATTTCTTCATTTGTTCTGATTCCTTAAGTGAATAATAACATGGAAACGAGAGTTTTCAACAGACCCACTTGCACAATCGATCCGCATAATATATAACCGTCTACTATGATCGAAAAAGAACATAGTAATTTTTTGGGCACGTGAGCATTCCGGGAAATGAAGCCACCGACAAAGAAGCCAAAAAAGCTGCAGCAAAGGAAATTCTCTACTTTCATAGGGCAACAGTTACATGCTTACAAGTAACAGCCAAAACGTGGTCACTAAAAGAATGGTAAAAAGAATGGGAAATCACAGAGAGCAAACTCTGTGAAGTAAAACCTAACATAAAAAGATGGCAAGAACTTCCACTATCTAGTGAAGAACAAGTAATACTCACAAGACTCCGCATTGGACACACCAAAATGGCTACGTCACATATACTGAGAGGTATTGAAAACCCTAATGTGCAACATCTGTCAGACCCTAATGACAGTAAAACATCTGCAAACTGTCCATTGTTCACAGATACCCGTAAAGAAATCGGATTCGACAGTGGTCTACAATATAATTATATACTTCGACAAATTGCCTCTAATATTAAAAAGTGCTACAGTTTATATTCGATCTGAAAACTAAAAACCAAATCTAAAATGTGTGAGCAAGAACAAATACTGCAAAACTTATTAGCCACAGCAGCATGGACCATAGCATTCTAAGAGTATAAACTGCTGATGACCCCTGCTGTCGATGCCACACTCTCAATTTAAAAAAAGCAGAAACACGACAGTTCTAGACCTATAATTTCAACTAATAGAACTTATCCGTGTTAGTTATTTAAAATTTAGTTTTATCGATAGTAATGTTGATGTTGTCTTATTGACGAATTAGAATCGTACATTGTTTCCTAAAGCTCTGGAAATTGAGGATTACAAAACACTTTTTAGTAAAGCTTTAAGAAATCAAAATAATCTCGATTGGTCTGTTGTCATTACCACTTAGTTACATCGAAAATACTAATTTATTGAAAGGTGTAAAAAGTATATATGGCGTTTCCGCAAAAGGCTTTCTTAACAATTACACCGACGAATAATTCGCCTACAGGAATGCACATTATTAGTGTACCATCTGTCAAGATCTCTAAAATCCTTGTCTATATGCGAGCATTGCTTAAAACATATCTCAGTTACTCTTATTAGCTAATATGAGTTAGTATGGAAAGAATTAAGACTTTGGCCGTTGGTGCTCATTTTCAGTACGAAACTTGGATTAATGGGGAAAGAAAGAGAATTGAAACACCCCTTTCAAATGATATCTGTTGATATTATGGGACCTTTACCCAGGTCGAAGAAAGGTAACACGTCCATACTTGTAGTATCCGACTGGTTCACCAAATATGTGCTGATCCATCCCATTGAAAAAGCCGACCGCTAATTCGGTAAATAATTTCATTGAAAACCAATTTTTTCTTATATATGAAGTACCACAAATTATAACCACCGACAATGGGTCTCAATGTATAAGTAAGGCATTCAAAAGATTAACAAAGGAGTGCCAAGTCCAGAAAGTTTGGTACAATGCAAATTATCATCCTCAGGTTAACCCTACTGAAAGAGTTAACAGAGTTATCATCACAGCGTTGAGATCACATGTGAAAGATAATCACAGGCTGTGGGACGAAGAATTGCATAAAGTTGCACATGCTATGAGGAATGCAGTTAGTGAAGTTACTGGCTACACGGCAGCCTTTTTGAACTTTGGTCGTTCAATACCTATTTCAGGAGAATATTATGGTAAACTATTGAATTTTACTGATCAAGATCTTTCGGTCTATTCAAGAGAACAACTTATAAAAGATCTCAATGAGCTTTCTGATCTTTATAACGATGTAGTAGAGAAACTTTATCAGGCTTATGAACGTAATAAGAAGACATATGATCTACGGCGTCGGGCAGTGGATTTTCAAAAAGGAGAATTTGTTTGGAAGAAGAATATGGTGTAGGCCAATGCTTCAGAGACTGTACACAGAAATTGGCACCGAAGTACGTCCGTTGCCAAATTATTGAAAAAACAGGCTACAGTTATGTATAGACTGAGAGACGATAAAGGGAAAGATATAGGTGTTTGGGACGTCAAGGATTTAAAGCCAGATAACTAGTATTATTCGATACAGGATTAATTTCGACGCAAGCTTATAATAGGTACGCTACTGGAATGAAGGGTCCTATTATGAGTTTTTCATGTGGGAAGGGGGTAGTGTAACAGTTCGTTTATACTGTTAAAAATTCTTGAAGTTATGCAACTTTAAGTACTCGCTTTGTGTTATGAGTAGACAGTAAGAAATATTCATTTCTGTCTGTTAATTGAAACGTAGCTGTATGGGGATAAGATGCGCATTATAGTGTCTTGTGTCTCCCCACTTTACCTGTTCTAGTTCCATTCGATTTCTGATAAGAAATGGATGGAATACAGCATCTATTTGTGAAAATGATTTTGCTATTGCATTGGGAAGGTGATCCCATTTTGCAAGAATTGCATCGTCAGTTAGGGGTAAGCATGTTCGTCAACCTACATTAATTTTGTTCTAAGGGTTATCTGTTTTTAGCGATTTATTGTACGCTTAAAGGTACCAAGCGTGTTGGATGTTGAACGATGATTTAACATATATACTTCACACTGGCTTGGCCGGCGTCCGAAATTTATACAATTGACACATTCAGGCAATTCTGTTATAAAGAAGAATTTATTAAATTTCAAAAATTATGCTGAAAGATTTTACATGATTGGGGTCATAAAGCAGGTGTTGTTCAAGAGCAGTTGTTTGGCGGTTGACCATGATGATCTTGAATTGCTTAGCAGTCCAGCTACTACCTCGTCCAAATGGGTCACCTAGGTGAAGGACATAAATATTAATTTTCGACCAGGTATTTATGTCTCTATCGTTTGATAACGTAATCCTGTAATTAATTTGTTATTTTGCAAGTTTAAAGTACATCAGCACTTAACTTAATTTTAATTTCATGATTGAGTAAACTTATTTACTTAGATATTGTATATATTCTTCTACTTGATTTGAGCTCATTTAAAGTGGGGTTAGTTTGGTAAATTTAAACTAAATAATGGTGATCAAGTCTAGTACTATTGTTAATTTTATTAAGGATTAAGTAGTTTTGATAAATATTTACTTTATGCAACTTCAAGTAACTCAAACAAAGTACTATTATTTTTGTAAATATCAAATTACGAAGTAAATGCTGATTGATTCCTAGCTGTTGTCTCATTGAAAACTTATGCTGGATTATTATTCTCTGTAGGTTGCTATTGCTTGAATAAATACAAAGAACCCCGATTACAACCCTGATGATAAGGTCTGCCCTTGTAGTAAAAGAATTTTTTTGGTTTAGGGTGCACACTAAACTTAACGAAGGTAGAATAAAGTTAGTTTCCTTTATCGTATTATAGAAGTATAAGTTAAGGTGTATTCTGCTTCCTTGTTTTAATCAATATAAAACCCGATCTGATAAGATAGCCAAACAACTATAAGAGTTACAAGGTTACAAGGTTACAGGTCGTCTATATAAGTGTCTATGAAAATATATAATTTGATATAGAACACTATATTAATCCGTGTAAAAATAAAGCACTTGTAAATTTCAGAAGTAGTTAACCATCGGACCAAAATCAATTCCTACCATTCAAACTAAAGCTCAAAAACACACAAAGCAATTTGAAAGGTTTCACGTTCGTATTTCTTCTTTATTCACTATCTTGAAGAAAAATCCTATACGAGTACGAAGCAAATAGAAGAAGAAACATATCAAACCCTTTTGTTCACGGTACCCAATTGTAAAACTTCCAATAAAATACGGCAATCGAAAAATTACCCATCAACTGAATGCAATAAAGTATGTATGAAGTTTTAGATGATACTATTTATTTTACTGGCTGTCAGTAAATAAAAAAAGGCTTGATAGAATTTCACAGAGAAAGAAAATAAATAGAAAGCAGAACAAATAAAACTTTGACGTCATCTAGTCGCAATCAGAGAAAACTTCATGTTGTGTAGATGAAAAAAAAATCCAATCACTAAATTTATTGAGAAATTGCTTTAAAAAAATAAAGACGCGGACAGGACTTGAACTTATAATCATAATTTGTACTTTCGCCATGCATCTGAGCGTCGCCTTCTGTCTATATCCGAAGTAATTGAAAATTAGACACATATAATTGTGACGTACGCGATTTAAATTTGTCCATTTTTGCAACCGAACTACCTGTCCCGATAGTTCAGTTAATAGAGCATCCAAATACAGATTGAAAGGTTAAGGTTCAAATCTTGCCTTCGTTTACTAGCTGGAATTGAAATGTTTTAAAATATATTGATGACTGTGGAGTCGCATGTATCCATACGGTTGGGCATACTTACTGTACATTTAGATGTCAGTAGGTTTTGTTGCTTATGTTTATGGAATGGAATGGAATAAATTGTTTCAATTTTTATGAGTTTATTTAATTATGGTCTTATTTAATTCACGGCTTCCTTTTAATATTGCCACTATAATAATATATTTTGAAGAAACGTTTCAGAATTTCTTTATAAGTAAATGGACCATCTAGGATTAAATATCTAATCACGAATACAACTCTGCTGCGGAGTCCCTTCTGGGATTTCATCATAAATTAGTAATCTATTTGAAGCAATTACAGTAACTATAAGCAAATCCCAGAAGGCCAGGGATTTACGCAAATGTTGCTCACATGTCTACATGGAATAATTGATTATGTTTGAGCAAGCCCTCTTCAGTTAATACAACGACCATATAATCTCTAACAATAAAGGGTGGTTAGGCGTACTGCTGTTGAAGATTATCCCTTATACTTTTTATAGCCTGCGTTGAATATTAACGAAGCTAAAAATGTTTGAACAAAATTTAACTTAAAATTTGAAATATGAAAATTAAAATTTTAAATGGAGATCCTTTTATATCGTATCTTTTTTCGCCTGTTTCTCTAACCTTAACTTTAACTAAAATTTAAATTTCACAACACCGTACTTAATTGCTTTGTATCCTTTGCAATTACGTTCATTATACAAACTGCCATTGTCTGCGACTTCAATTTATATCTCCTCTTTAGAAATTCACCTCTAAATTCTTAAAGCTTCATCTCAACATCCTCTACCGTGGTTATAGATTTTAATATTTAATTATTCAAGCTACTTGTTTGTAAACTTAAATTGAAATGCGCCTTTTTACCGGTTTGAATGTTTGAATTCACTCTCTAGTGAAAGTGCAAAAGTTACGTGAACTGTTGGAAAATAGAACTTCTAAAAGTTGAGCCAGACAAAGGACTCTAATCGATAGAGACACGAGCCCCTCGACGCGCATTGATTTTAAACCCCTATGAAGACTTAGATGGTGTTAACTTGAAGTATATCTTGATACCTTGTACGTGAAACTTTATGATTTGTCGTATATTTATATAAATTCCTTTCTATTTTGGAGGATATTCTTTAATTCTATAATTAAACCTGCCTGAATCATACTTGCACATTCAATTAAGTTATAAGGGCGCATCATCAAAGTTGATTGATTACTCCTACTTGATCACGCAAGTTACAAAGCTTTACTTTTGCTCAGATTGAAAGGTTATTTGACGAGGAAGGTACTTTTATATTTACTCGGAAAAAGGTTGCTAACACTTGACCAGGTCATCTATCAACGACTGTTAGAACGATGGAATTAGAAAGTTTTTGTATTGCAAAGAAGAAATTGAAATTGCGAAGCTGTGTTCTTGTTAAACTTTGTAGCCACTAGCCATCTGTGTATTGAACTTTCCAGACAATTTAATGCTTATAGATCGCATAAAAATACTGTGATGCATGTAATGGTTAACTGTCTCTCTTATGAATACGTGTAAAGGAATCCGTTACTTTGAATTTGGATTTTTTTTAAAAGTGTTTATATCTTAAATTATATAAACAATAAATCATTTAAACACTATTATATATAATTTTTGTTTATTATTTTGCCGTTATTGAACATTTAGAATGAAGCTTTCTTTTTTCTACCAGTCCTTTATTTGAATACGAGATAGGTCTTGGGCCTCTTGGATCGGCTTTTTAAAAAAGCTTCTTCAAAAAACTCTTCTATCAATTTATTTGAAACAGAATTACAATATGAATTTTTAATTACAAGTGCGTTATATGCAGTAACGTGTGGAGATCGAAATAATTCTAATTTGACTTTCACTATTTTAAATAAACTAAAATTACGGTGAGTAGCTGAACTACCAACAATGTCAAAGTTGTAAAGCTCTAAACTGACTGGCTATCTTGGGCTCCTGAGAGTATTTATGCTATCCCTGCTCCTCACATTGCTTGTGGGAACTGCAGAGCTCATGTTTACTTATTTCTTTATACAATACAATGTATTACTTCTTAGTAATCTTAATTCTAATAATTGCTGTCTTATAACCTACTGTGACCTGCACCTGCAGTATCATGTTGCGCCTGGAATACAATGTCTGTTTCCGTTCTCATGTCTGGCTTGTGAACTTTCATTAACCTCTTTCAAATATGTCCTTCAATTTATACATCGTAACAATCTAACTTACGTTTTAATAATTCTGTTTGATTACATATATATCCTAATTTGGGTGATATGTAACTTCTTCCGACGTAGATGAAAATTAAGGGTTTTTCTTTATTTTTAAAACTCATTGTTCCTAAGGGTTCATTTATTATTTCTTTATATACCTGTGTTTCTTGTTTCTTATGACTAAAATTTGTGTCTTTTCTTCTATGTCTAAGATACATTTTGTGCAATACATATAGAATTAATAAAATCATTACAATAATTAATAAAATTGTCCAAAAACAAACTTATTGTTTGTTTCGTTTTCCATCGTGAAGCCATATCTAAGTTCATTTAGGGAAAGGAATTTGGTTTTAGGGATAACTTGATACTTGCTAGTAACTTTTATGGGGAAAGCAAATAAATGATAATAATTATAAGTGTTACTCTCTACAATGCGGATTTCTATTAGAAACGTAATTTCATGATTCTTTACATAACCTTTTACTATGGTTATTTTTTCAATGATGAGTATATTGGATTCTGTTACTTCAAAGGGTAATTTACTATTAGTTATAAGTGATTTAATTCGTAGTGATTCATTTAATAAATCCATTGGTTCTATTATACTAGTGTATAATGTGTTTAGTTTAGCAAATGTTACAGCGTTTTTTAATGTGGCTAAAATTTGTTGAATTACAGTAAGGGTTGAAATCATTTGGTTAAATATCGTGTTAAATCTGATTAAATCTCGCATTCCTAGCATTGTGGTTTGCATGTTATTTTCAAGGGTTAGTATTCTATTGGTTATACTGTCTTGGTTTTTTACTAGCTTTCTTAGTGTATCATTAAGTTTTATTATGGTTGACTGGGTTAAATATATTTGATTTTTAAAAATGGTTTTTATGTCATTTTGGTTTTCAATTAAGTGTTGTATGGCGTTGTCATATCTTTCTGCATCTTGGTTGTCTAAAGTGCCTGTGATAGCTTTTACAATATTACCTTATACGTTAATAGGTCCTCTTCTTCGTCTTGTGATTTGGTATTAATCTATTAAATTTATCTTCTGTGTTCATTAAGACGTTTTCCATTATACTGTTGTAATTAAATATTTCTATCGCTTATTCTTTTCCGAATTTGGCTGTGTCCATTGAATGTTTCAATCTGTAATAATTGTCTCTAATTATATAAATTGTTTTTTTAATTCTTTGATAAATTTTTCGAATGCCAGTAATCTTTTGTTGCATATTTAATTTTACTGGTTGTTTTTAATTCTTATAATTGTGTCTCCGTTCTCCTGGTGGGGTTGCGGCAAGCGTGATCTTTTATTAAATAAAGGTGTTTAAATTCTTTAATGTAATTTTAGATTTTTTTTTATTTGGTAATTTTTTTGATTCTTTTTGTTTTAAAGGTAAATTTGTGGGGGTTTTTGTCTCCCTTAAAATTTTTTCATCCCGGTTTTTACTAAAATTTATTTTATCAATTCTTTTCATTGTTTTGGTTTTCTTTTGTTGTTAATTTATTTTCATTTTTAAGTTATTTTTAATTTCTCTTTTGGTCTTTAATACTGTTGGTTCTTCTTTATTTTATTTGTCATTATTTCTTTGGGGTTTCCCGAATGTTTGTTTGATTTACGTTTTATTAAACCGAGAAATTGGGTTTTGTAAAATTTGAATTTGGTTTGGTTTTCTAAATTGATTAGGAAATTTGTGTTATTAAATTTGGGTTTTAATTTGGTTGCTTTGGCGTTAAAGGTTAAATTTCAGTGTGGTTATTTGCTCCGGGCGTATAGTTTTATCGGTGTGTAATTTTATTTGCTTAGGTCTCAGTTTATTTTTTAGTAATAAGTTTTCTTCCTCAAATTTTCATTGCCTTTCTAAATTTTGGGGATGTTGAAATCTTATTTTTATACTTTGGTAAGGCATTGATTGTTTCTAAAGTTTCTCGAATTTTGCTTTAATAACTTTTTTTATCGGGTTTTCAATTTTAGCTTTTAAAATTAAACTTGTATTTGGCATTTAAGAATTATAGGGTGATTGGAATCCGGAGTTTATTAAATCCGGCCAGAATTTGTGTTTTTGGTCCCAAATATCAATAATAACTTTGAATCGTTTCATCGATAATGTATGGCAATAAGGTTAATACTTGCCGGTATTCTTTTATAGGCGTAAAAAGAAAAATTTTTGTACGCCTTTTAAAAATTTTAAAAATACTTGCAAGGGTGTGAAGTTAATAATCTTTTCCTCTTGGGTGGACTCGGTAAATTTGATATCAAAGTTTTTGTTGTAAGGTTGCTTTCATTTGTTTGTATTAAGTTTTTAAAAACCGTTCTTTTACTCTTTTTAATTAATTTAACAAATTACATTGAAAATTCTGCTTGGAATTGTTCTAATTAGTGCTTTTATTTTATAACTTTGCAGAAATTACACATCAATTAGTTTAAGTTTTCTGAATTTTCTCCGAAGCTTTAATTATCGCTTTTGTTAGAATGCGAGTAATTTATTCATAATAAAGTAGATAAAATCTTTTTATAATTCCCTTTTTAATTTGTTGCCTGAAATGTTTAATTATAAAAGTGTGTGGTCGGTTTTGAATAAATCTTTATAATAATTGCTTAATAAAAAATTGGTTCTAAATATAATTAAATTTAATTTAATAAATTTTCTTTATGTAATAATTTGAATAATTGTGCATAAAAGGTCTTTATAATTACTTTTTAAATAAGTTTATAAATTCTTTTATAAATATAAAATTATAATAAAAAAAAAATTATTTTTTTTTTTACTAGCTAAATCAAATTCATTGAGATGGTTAAAAAAATAAACTTTGGTATTACAAGTTTGTTTGCCATTTAAATATTTTTTTTTTTTTCTGGCTTGTGTATTTTTACTTTATTAGTTGGTTTTTGTTGTTAAAAAAAATTAAACCTTTCCTGTTTTTTTGTATGCCCTTCGGCTTGGGGTTTTTAAAAAAGGCTTTAAAAATTTCACAATTTATTTAAACAAAATTAAAATGAATTTTTAAACAAGTGGTTATTCAGAACTTGGGACAAAAATTCAAATTACTTTCTCTATTTTAAAAAACTAAAATTGCGGTAGAGCTGAACACCAAAATGTTAAAGTTGTAAACTCTAAACTGACCGGATCTTGGTCTCCTAGGGCATTTATGCTTCCCTGTCCCTACATTTTGTAAAACTGCAAGCTAGTTTTTATTTCTTTTACAATAAATGTAGACCTTAGTAATCCTAATTCTAATAATTTGTTTTAATATTGTACCTGGCCCGAGATATTTTTGGAATACAATTCTTTTCCGCCTTCTGGCTTTGAACCATTAATCTTTAATTTATAATTGTAAAATCAATTAATTTTATTAACGGACTAAAAATTATAATTAAAATAAAATAATTTTCCACCTTTAATTGTACTGATTTGAAATGATCATTTGGGTTTATAAAATTAATTATTATTTCACTTATTACATAAAGAAGATTTACCTTAGGTAATTAAAAAAATTTAATATAATTATTTATAAAATTAATCCAATTTGGGGGTTTAACTTACGTACAACAAAATTTCAAACAAAATATGTACAAAAATTTTTCGATATACGTTGAATAAATTACTAAAATTTAGTAAACTTGAATTTTGTATTTTTAAATTTAATTTTTTATTAGGTTGTAATTCCATTTAAAAACTTTCATTAAAGTAGGAGTATTGTTTTTCACAAAATTATTTCTGTGTTTCATTATACTTGAGGGTGGGGTTTTGAATTTTATTGTTGAAACATTTTCCACATGTAGAATTTAAAAACCAAACTAAAAAGTAATAAAACTTTTAAAACTTGTTGTGTATATTTTCCATGATTTTATTCCGCAAAACAATCTGATTAAAAATATAATTGGTCCAAGGTACCAAATGTTCTTTTGTCTATTAAATGAATGTCCCCAAATTTAAATAACATGAAAACCTTTTGTAAACTACTAATGATTAAGTTAATCTTTTGCTTCCTATTGATAAAAATTATGGTTTTTATAAGTAAATTTTTTAACATTAAAATTGTCTAAAAATCAAATTTTTAAAAAATTTTTTTTAAATTTTAAAATAAGGATCTTAAAAACCACTAAAGCATAAAATAAAATTAATTTCTTTAACATAATTAAATTGATTTCTAATGATGTAAACTTGAATCGGAGATATAATTTATGAGATATTTACAATTAAAAGAAAAAAATTACAATTTAAAAAAAATTAATTTTTAATAATAGATTTAAAGATCAATTTAGAAATATTTATAAACAAACGACGCTAAAACATTACTGAACTCTAAACATCACAACATAAATTTTCTAACCGTAATTAAATTGGTTACAAAGTAAAGGCATAACAGCATTTTGGAATATTTAAAATATTCCGAAAAATTTTAAAACTAAAGTAAGATTACGCTTAACAAGATAAAAAAATTTAAATAAATTATCGTTCAAAAACCCCACTGCTTAAATCCAGTTTCAGGGTGTTAACATTTTACTTTTAATTCGGGACCCAGTACACAGTTAAAACAAGAAGTTGGATACTCAACTTTTCGGATAGTCACTTTTGGGATAATATTTTTGCTACAATATTTTTTTTGAATAATAAACTTGGTTATTTTTGGTACTTATTGTATATTGTAATAATTATTAAGAATTAAATGGCGGCTACCTATAAATTACCATTAGGAATTAAAACCCGGTTTGGACGTTGGTACAAACCCAGTTTTCTTCCACAATATGTAATTAAAAAAACTGAAAATAGGTCTGTTTCAAAAAAATTATTATGCTTTTGGGGATTTTTAGATGCTTTGTTCATTCTTTTCTAGAAAATGTAGTTATAATTCTAAAACGTATTTATTAATTTAAACTAAAACGGATACCAAAGTAATTATTTTCTTTTTTGACCCATATTAGTTTTTAAAATACAATTTTTCCGTTTTGTACCAAATTTGTAAAAAATGTTTACCTTGGATTTTCTTGTATGATCTAGGAATGTAATTTATATTCCTTGTAAATTTGAAATAAATTATTTAAATGTTTGCTTTATTCAAATTGCTTTAATACTTGAGAGTTCGGAAATATTCAATTGTTTCATTAATTGGAGTTCAACTTTGGAAGATTTTATATTCGTTTTCTCTTTTGGAACTTTACATTTGGATTTCCAAATAAATCAAACACCGTTACTTTTGATAAAATTTATGAAAAATTTATTTTTTAAATAAATCGTGAACAAGGTTTTCCCGAAAAGAAAAATTAATACGGTCCTGGACATTTGGAATTTTCAGGAAAGTTTCGCCAACGTATAATGTACATAGTTTTCTGTATTATATTAAACTATTAAAATTAAATATTTAATTTGTTGTAAAATTTAGATGTTCAATAATAAATTATAAGTGCAAAGTAACTGTTTTTAAAATAATTTTGTGTTTAAGTCATTTAATAACAAATTAACATTAAATTGAAAATTCAAAACCATAAATTTAATATTATCAATATTAATTGTAGTTTAACGTTAAAGTTTACAAATTATAAGCCGCTCAATATAAAATATTCAAAATTTAATTTTATCAGTAATTTTAATTTCTCAAAAATTAAATCCTTAAAAACGTTAACCAAAAATTAAAATCAAACTATCGCTTCCGTTCCTGTTGAGGTAATTTTATCTTCCTTTCATCCAGCTTTTCATTGGAGGAATTAATTGCTATTTATTTAATATTTTTCTTTTTATATTCTAAAAAAGTATACTATCGTTTATAAATTTCTTTCGATTTTTTGAACTTTACTTTTAAACTTTTCGGAATAAGAAAATACCATTATGAAAAAAATAAAATGTATTTGTACAATTAATTTTAATATTGTTAAATTAAAGTTATTGATAACGGGAAATTTTTTGACCGTTGAATACCATTTGAAAAGTAATGGCCAATCGCATGTAAAATTATTTTAATTGAAATTAACCATTGCGGAGAAGCCAATAATGATAAATTAAAGAAATAAAAAGAAGGTTTCCTTACTAAGATAAGTAAATTTAAAATTCTTAGTTATGTAAAACAATTTAATCTAAATAAGTTAAAATTAAAAGTTACGGACCCTAGTCCATACAAGGTACTCTTAAATTTAAAATTTTATACCTTTTGATTTTTAGGGAGTGGCTTCTGTAACATTAACATTTAAGACAAAGAAAATTGTTACATTTAATTCTAAAACTTGTTGAAATTAAAACATAAAACATGTGAATAATTTCATTAAGTAATATAAATTTCATTTTATGATCCTTAATGAGAGGTATGTAAATATTAGAAATTGCCGAATTTTTAATGATAAAATCCGGTAAAAACTATTTAAGAAAATTTTTTCATTTTGATTATCGTGTGATATTTGTATTCGGTAAAATAGATTTAAAATTTATAGACATGTAATTTATTAAGGAAATTATTTATTTTAATGAATTGTTTTATTTAAAACTTGATGAAATGACTTTGAATTAACGGAATGTAATAATTTAAATTGTTTAAATAATACTATGGGTAGACGAAGGTGTTGAGCAAAAATTTTATTCAGAGTTTTTTTTTTAACTTTTAAACTTTGAAAGTACCAAATTAATAATTTAAACACTGTCCAATTTAATAAAATAAAATGAAAAAACCCTTCCACAAAAAATTTTAAAATACCAAACATTTCCCCTTTTCATATCTAAAATTGTAATTAAATAAAATTAGCTTTGTTTGGAAACTTAAATATTCCCTCACCGTGTTTGTATGTGGTCATCATCAAAAAATCGTTTAAATAATTTGTTCAAAAGGTATTCCCTACCACTTAGGCTAATTAGAAATATCCCCTAAGGTTCCAAAAACAGTAATTTTTATTTAATTAAATTTTACGAATCCACATAGGGTATCGTACTTTTTTAAATATTTTTGTTAATTTTTATTTTATTTTTCCAAAAAGTTTTAAATTCTGAAAATCAACCAATGACAATATAAACCACCATTAATACATTAATTTGTCCATTTTATTATGTACAAAAACCGCCGATAATTTTCCAATCCACTTCGATAATTACCATTATTAAGCCAACAAAAATTTTCAGCGTTTAAATAAAATTTACCAAAAACTTTAATTATAAATCAAACCATTAAAATTTTCAACCATCCAAAACTTACAACATCCACATACCAGATATCCTTCTTAGT
Organism: Platerodrilus igneus; assembly: GCA_036346225.1. Lineage (NCBI taxonomy): Eukaryota > Metazoa > Arthropoda > Insecta > Coleoptera > Lycidae > Platerodrilus > Platerodrilus igneus. The sequence goes on along the minus strand of JARFIW010001258.1, from coordinate 1,156,549 downwards.
TATTTGTTTAAATTATATTACAAATTTTAAAATGCAAACAGTTTAAACATTGGATGATTCCAATTAATAAAAAAACAATCGATAATACCCCCTATGTAGATGATTCATTTAATTTTATACAATAGAAAACTCTGATCAATATTTCCAACCTGGGGATATCCCCCTGGGGCATCGAAACTTACATTGGGCATCATTTGACTATCGCTTTGGACGATAGTCTTTTGCGTGGGCAAATCATTTTAATACCCGCTTTCAAGGGCCGCTCATTTTTATATTGCGTTGGAAAGAACAATAAAACTTTTTCAATTTGTTATTTTGGTATTTAATTCTAAATTATATTCAATGTTTTATAGTTTAACGGGCAAAAATTGGCTGTGAAACAAAGTTCATTAAGTCCGGATTGCAATCCCTAGTGGCATGTCTTAATTCGCTTTTTGCAACGTTTCAATATTTATCAATAGTAATATATTATTAAATTTAATAAAGGAATTTTAATATTCAGAGACCGCCAATTTTTGTCAATGTTCCATTAAGTTGATACCATTCAAGAAGGATAGTGAACAATTTAAGGTTATTTATACTTAAAATTCAAAATATAAAAATTTATTTGCAGAATTTATATTCAAAGGACTCAATATTAAAAAAGTATTTTGATGAAAAAAATTCCTTTGAAAAATATTTGGTGTCAACGGATTCCCCTTCGATGGTGGATCATTTTTTTAACCATTTGAAGGAAAAAACCAAATTCGTTACAATTATTGTTAATTCAAGGCAAATTGGTTCCAAATCCATTCGGAGAACTAAACAATAATTTAGTAAAATCAATAATTAACAAAATAAAGCACACCCCAAGAAATTATTTGGCAACTTTGTGAAAATGATAAAATTAGGCGTTTTTGACAGGAGGCAGGTGGCTATTTAAAGGAAGGCCTGAAAATTCCCTATTTATCAGTCATTTTATTTAAATAACAAATTTAATTTTCCAAGAGATTCTGTTTTAAAGGGACATAGAGGCGAATAATCAAAAATAAATAATTACTTTGAAACTCAAGGCAATGTGACCATAAAAAGTAAAATTTAAAGGTTTTAAAATAAATTAAGCCTTAAAAATTGGGGAAAAATTTTTTTATTTTTTTAAGAAATAATTTCAACAAAATTTGCAGTTTATTTAACATTTGAAAATTAATTGTAGATTAAACTTCGGTTTAAAGATGTTGAAAAACATATTCCTGATTGGGATTAATCCATTTAGTGCTATCCATAGCTCCTTGAATTCAAGAAATATTAAAGATTTGCAGGAAATGTAAGTAAACAAACATTCATTTGAACAAGACTTTAGAAGAATTTTGGTAAAAATTAGATCTAAACACAGGGACTTGGAAGAAAAAGATTTTAATCTGGATTTCCAACGTCATACCTGTGGAAAAGGGAGTTGGTTTTCAAAGTGCTGAAAAAATCCCTCAACATTTGCCAACAAGGTATTACGATTAATCTTCAAAATTGAACCCAATTTTTAAATTTGCAAGATCACCAACCCAAGGTTCTCAAAAACATGAGTTTATTACTTTGTTTTTAAAAAAAACCATTCTTTAGACTTCTTTTTGTAAATTAAATTAAATTTCAACAAAAATGTTATTCTACATTGTTCCTTTCAAATTTCTTTGGATTACACAAGAATGAAAAATTCCTTAATTGGGACATCCAAATTTTTATCTGTTAAAATTTATAGGGGCTTAAAAGCTCTTCTTAAAAGGGGTTTGGTCCAAAATTGAGAAACACGCTTAGATCAATTTTAACCAATACACTGTTTTAAAGAAATAAAATCCGATAAAAATAAACCAACACCATTTCTTTTAACGTTTACAATTTGAAAGATACCAAAGCTTTTGATTTCATAGAAAATCAAACACCTGAAATTCATAATTCCATTACACACCGTGAACATAAAACAGCCTTTTCAATAGTGCCATTCATAGACTTAAATTTGTTTTCCAAAAATTAAAAAGTACATAATAATATTAAATAATACAACTTTACCCAATAATTTTTAATAGAATTATAAAAATTTTAAATAAAAAAATAAGAAATACAATTTTTTTTCAAAAAGCATTAAAAAGATTTAATAAAAGGACCAATAAAACCGAACACTCAAAAAGCAGTTGAGAAAATTCCTTTCTATAAAAGAATGGCCTTTAAACCCGACCTATTCAATGGTTCATAACTTACTTCCCCTTATTCATATTTTTTTTTAATTTATTATCTTTAAAATCTAAATATTTTTTTCATTTGTTGGAATAAGTTAATTTCCCAAAATAGCGGTTTGAAAAATTTTTAAACTTTGGAGTTTCCCTTACACCCTTTCATACTTTTCTGTTTTTAGGTAGGGTTAAAGATATAATTGGCCATTGTTAATGGCAACTGCAATTTTGGATACAAATAGAACAATCTATGTATTGCGTATATTTTTTAGATGTCCAAAGGATCCGCAGTGACAAAACTTATACCATCACCATTATCGTCACCGTTAGCTAAAGTCAGATGATACGTAACAACTGGGATTGATTTCCTTAATAGAATTAATCAAATACGACCCTGGTAAATCTCCATATATTATCCACTTAGCCACACCAGTTGATACCTTTTTCTCATTAAAAAAAACACTGTGATAGCGACTTTTTCTACCTCTATGGTATTGTCTCTGTGGTCGGTGTCCTATATTTGGTTTGTCAAATTTCTAGGTAGCATTGTAAGTTTTTTGTGAGTTTTCCTTGCGATATTAACATGAAATACAGCCTACATACATGATTTCTATTTATACATACAATAACTAATTACATGACAATAGGTATATTACCTCGGCAAATGTTCGAGTGTTGGGGAATCTTGGTAGTTGCAAGGCTACTTAATTCCCTTCACATACCACTAAATATCGTGGAAATAGAGTAGTTTTCCTCCTCAAGATAAATATAAAAAAACGGCTGCTTAAGCCTTACGGTAACGTAGTCGCACTCTTCTTTAATAACCATCCTCTCAAACGTATAAATAGAAACATCTTAATAAATGTTTTCCAATCCTCAAGTTTTGAATTTATATGAAATTTAACTATATAAAAGTTAATCAGCTGATTTCACTTTAAGCGTATTGGCTACCTCAAAGTCGCTCCCAGGGCGCAACACAAATTGAAGGCACTCATTCTTCTAAACTTTAAAATTTTCATCTAATGTATTGAACCCAAATATATCAAACATTAATAAATCAAAGCCACTTTCAATGTATGTCATAAATGTCAAACATGAAATTTGTATTATTTTGACAACGATCCTAAGTGTTCGGTCTTTTTTATTATTTATTAAATTTAATTTGAAGACGACTCGCTCCTGTATCCTATAAATGTAGACATTGGAAATATGCTTCCTGAATACATCACCCCTTTTATCACGAAGGTCACGCGTGATCAGTTTCGAACAGGTAGAAACTTGTTTTGACCTGCTTGCACCCCTAAATAGAGTGTAATAGCGCGAGTCGTAGTTAATCGTTGGAAACGTGAAGACGTTATTAACGCAACATACAATTCGGTATGTTTTCGAAGCTCGTTTCATGGTTCGTTATGTAAAACATTAATTATCGTGTAGTGGTCGGAATAAAGGGTTGTAATTACACAAGTGCTATTTATGGCCATAATAGTGCGAACTTTGTAAGTTATAACAAAACTTGTCGGTCAATGGATATTTCGTCTCGGCTTGCAGAGGAAGCACTACAACATCTTATACATACAGTCCACAAGGTCGTTGGTTATCAATCGTTGGACCAGCAAATTTCGTCCTTCGACAGTATCTCCAGGTATGTACCTTGATATATTCTAGCTACAACCTCATAGGTACGTCCATTTGGTCGCTTCGTCGCCGTATCTGGTTAACGGTGTAGTTACTGAACTTTGTACCCTCAGGGTATAGTGCAGCTGTCGTTGGTGTCGGTTGTATTCGTATCACGTGATTGGTGCGTGAATAATTCGTCGTTTGGTGCAGGTTGTAAACACTTGTGTTTGTTTACTTCTATAAAATCTCCTTATTCCTTACCTACAAACTTGGAGTCGCTTTCAAATAGTAATATAATTAGAAATTTCGTCGTTTTAATAACTTAGATAATTTATGCTTGTTATTTAATATTCAAAATGAGTAATAAATTGGAAACTATTATTTTAGAAGCTAAAACAGCGTGGAGTAGATTAAATAGTATTCTTGAGAATATGAGAGAAATTGGTAGAGCGGAAAATAATTGTTGTGTGATAGACGTTTGGTTGGATTCTGCGAAAGAAGTCGAATCAGATTTTAAACTTTTGTGTCAGACGGTCGTGTTGGGAGAGTCGGTGGAACTAGAGGAGTATCGTGCTTTGAGGATAGAGATAGGTAATCTAGTTACGGAAATTAAAATTTTCGCTGCTAAATTTAAAGTGGAATTCGTGAAAGATGTTAAACCGGTTATTGGTATGTCAGCTACAGGACCGCATGATGTTGTTCCCGTTAGTGGTAACCTCCCCCTGCCTTTGTTAAAAATAATTCGCTTTTCCGGTAAGATTGTCGATTGGGAAAGTTTTCGATCAGTTTTTGAAAAATTGGTTCATGAGAATGATAGATTGTTGCCAATTCAGAAATTCATGTATTTGTTAGATAACATTGATTCGAGTACACATGCTTTGATTAAACATATTCCAATTGGGAATGATTCGTATCAAAAGGCGTATGACATTTTAGTAAATCGTTTTCAATCCAAAAGGTTATTAGCATCCACTTATTGGAACTCGCTTGAGAGATGTTCGAAAATTAGTACGGTAAATTCGCATAAACAATTAAGAAGTTTGATTAATTGTATCGATGAAAATTTGTTTGCATTGGAAAAATTAGAAATCGACTTGTGGGATTTTGCACTTTTTAATTTGTTATCCAAAAAATTAAACAGTGAAACTCTAAAAAGGTTTGAGTTGGAGAATGTTTTAGATGTTCCTACATTTAAGGATTTAAGAGCATTTGTAGAAAGGCAATGTAAGGTGTTGGAAGTTAGTGAGATTGTTTCATTAGATACTTCTTCGAAAACTCGGGAAAGCATAAAATTCGGGGCTTCAGATAATAGAAAATTCGCTAGCGCATCGTCGGCGCCTAGAAATTCGTTTGTCGCTACTTCTACTGATAGAAAGTGCATTTTGTGTCAAGCTTCGCATCCGTTGTATAAATGCAAGCAATTGTTGGATAAATCCCCTCAAGAACGCTATGAGGTGGTAAAAAGGCACAAGTTGTGTATTCGTTGTTTAGGTGATGCACATTCGGTGAAAGATTGTCGTTGCCAGTGGAATTGTAGAGAATGTGCCAAAAATCATAATACCTTATTACATTTTGGAAATCGTCGGGCACCAGTTTCTCCGCAGAGAACCACATCAATTAATAGTTCGTCATCTTTAACTGAAGAAAGTTCGGTGGTTAACCAACAGGTTATTCAACAACAAACCACTACTAATTCGTTATTATCAACGTCGTTAGACCATACCACCACGTTGTTAGCTACAGCGGTGGTTTCGGTACAAGATTATTCGGGTCAATTACATTCTGTTCGAACTTTAATCGATAATGGAAGTATGGAAAGCTTTATTACAGAAAAATGTCGGCAGAAGTTAGGGTTAAGGAAAGCTAAAACTGAAGTCACGGTTCAGGGATTAGGTTTGAAGTCATCTTCAGTGTCTGGCAAGGCATTGTGTTTTGTTAGTCCACTTGGTTTATCGTCACCTCTATATAAGACTGAATGTTTTATCTTGCCTACGATTTGTGATCGATTGCCGTCTACTAAACTACCAATAAATAATTGGCCACATATTCAAGATTTACAGTTGGCTGATGCAAAATTTGATGTTCCGCAGCCAATCGAAATGCTTTTGGGAGCAGACGTATTTGCTCAAATAATATTAAATGAATCACGTTGGGGCAATGCATTTGAACCCGTTGCCATTCATACTACTTTGGGGTGGGTACTAACAGGTAAAGTGGTATCTCCTACTGGTTCGCTTACTTCATTCTGTGCAGTGGTAGAACCACTTGATGTGGACATTCGTAAATTTTGGGAATTGGAGAATATTCCTTCCACAGTGCATCGTTCGCCTGAGGAAGCGAAAAGTGAACAAGATTTTTGTGAAAATTATTCGAGGGATGAAACTGGAAGATTTGTGGTTTCATTGCCATTGAAAAATTTGGAACCTTTGTTTTGTAATTCTAGAGAAATTGCAGTTCGTAGATTTTTGAGTTTGGAACGTTGTTTATTAAAGGATTTGGATTTGTATTCGAGCTACAAAGAATTTATGAGAAACTATCTTGACAGTGGTCATATGACTAAGGTTAAGGTCCCTTCAGTAGATTCTCTAAAATGTAGTAATTTGTATTATATACCGCATCATGCAGTACATAAAGTAGACAGTACTACCACTAAATTGAGAGTAGTATTCGACGCCTCGTGCAAGAATGCTGCAGGTAATTCTTTGAATGATAATTTGTTAGTTGGTCCTGCTTTGCAAAAGGATATAATTGTATTATTGTTGAATTTTCGTGTACATCGTGTAGTCATATCTGCAGATATAAAGCAGATGTATAGACAAATTGTCGTGAAAGAAAGTCAGCGTAACTATCAACGCATTGTTTGGAGAGATACGCCCTCGGAATCTATTTGTGACTTTCAGTTAAATACTGTCACATATGGGTTGGCATCATCGCCATTTTTAGCATTACGTACCATCCAAGAACTAGCAAAGGTACAAGCATCTAATTTCCCTCTTGCTGCAAAGGCCATGGTCGACGATACTTATGTAGATGACGTAGTAACAGGTTGTGATTCGATTGCAACAGCAAAACAACTTGTCATTGAATTGAATGCCCTTTGTAAATCTGGAGGATTCGAACTGCGCAAGTGGTGCAGTAATTCGGTAGAAGTTCTTGCAAGCTTCTCAAATTTAGGTCAAATGGAAACATTGTCATGTCGAGATAATGTAAACAGTTCTTTGAAAATTTTAGGTCTTCAGTGGCGACCTTCGTCAGATGTTTTTGCATACACTATTCATGTGCAACAAAGACAATGTACTAAACGTAATATTTTGTCGGAAATAGCTAGAATTTTCGATCCGCTTGGTCTTTTAGCGTCAGTGGTGTTCTTCGCTAAACGGTTTATCCAAGAATTATGGTTATTGGGGTTAGATTGGGATCAAGAACCTCATAATAAGTTCGTTCAAAAATGGAGAAAGTTTATATCAGATTTACAGGAAGTTTCGAATATAGAAATTCCTCGTAGATTCGTTGGAGATAACTTACAAAAAATAGAGTTACATGGTTTTTGTGATGCCTCTGAGGCAGGATATGCTGCAGTAATTTATTTTCGTTGTGTGGATATGGATCATAATATTGTCGTTTCTTTGGTATGTGCTAAGTCAAAGGTAGCACCACTCAGCAAGATAACATTGCCAAGATTAGAACTCTGTGCTGCAGTATTACTATCGGAATTAATTCATTTTGTCATGGTGACATTTAAGGATATTTTGGAGTTCGCAGATATTTTTGCTTGGTCGGATTCAAAGGTGGTATTAGCGTGGATTCAATCAACGCCGAACAAATGGAAAACTTTTGTTGCAAATCGGATAGCTTGTATCCAGTCATACGTAGCTCCTTCAAATTGGTATCATGTGGAATCGAAGTACAATCCCGCAGATTGTGCTTCTCGTGGTTTATTCGCTTCGGAACTGGTCAACCGTCCCTTATGGTGGGCGGGTCCTCCTTGGTTATTGGTTGCAAAAAGGAATTGGCCTTCCAGTAAGGTATTAGAAATAGAGGATACGTTGCCTACGGAAGAGAGAGTTACGAAAACATTTTTGGTAATTTCTCAGGAAAATTTCTTTGATTGTTTGTTGTACAAATTCTCAACATTACAGAGACTATTAAGAGTACTTTCGTTTTGTAGACGATTCGCATGTAACTTGAGAGTTGCTCGTTCAGAACGATTGGTGGGAAACATTTTAAGTCAGGAATTGCAATCTTCATTGCATATTCTGGTGAAGAATGTACAGTCGGAAGTATTTCAAAGGGAACTTGATAATTCTATTCATAAAAAACCTATATCAAAGCAGTTTCGCCCTTTGAGCCCATTTATTGATGATCGGGGTTTGCTTAGGGTGGGCGGCAGATTGAAAAATTCGCAGTTAGGATTTGATGCAAAATATCCGTTACTTTTACCAAAGTCGCATAAATTGACGGAACTTATTATTATGGATTGTCATGTCAAATATTTACATTCGGGTATTCGCACTACATTATTTTTGCTCGCTCAAAATTTTTGGATTATTTCAGCAAAGGGAGCAGTAAAAGCCTGCTTGAAAACTTGTGTTCGTTGTTTTAGGACTAATCCTCCCTTCTTATCGCCTTCGATGGGAAATTTACCCTCTCCCCGAGTCACTCCAGGAAAGGCTTTTCTCAATTCCGGAGTTGATTATGGTGGACCTTTTAATATTACATTCAATAGGACTAGAGGACCACGGATTACTAAAGCTTATATTTGTTTGTTTGTGTGTTTAAGCACAAAAGCCATTCATTTAGAATTGGCATCGAGTTTATCTTCGGAAGCATTTATTGCAGCTTTGCGGCGATTCATCGCGCGGCGAGGTCGTTGTTTAAAAATATATTCGGATTGTGGAACTAACTTTGTGGGTGCCTCTAGAGCCTTGAAAGAAATGATGAAAATTTCAGTGGAGTCGGAAAGTATTGAATTCGTTTTTAATCCGCCTGGTTCTCCTCACTTCGGAGGTCTCTGGGAATCTGGGATTAAATCCGTGAAAGGTCACTTATATCGTGTAGTAGGTGATCAGATTTTAACGTATGAGGAAATGTGCACAGTATTGGCGCAGATTGAAGCGGTGTTGAACTCACGCCCATTATGTGCGTTGAGTACAGACCCTAATGACTTTTCGTATTTAACACCAGGTCATTTTTTAACTCTCGGTCCAGTCTCGGCTCTACCGGATCCAGACTTATTGAATACCAAAGTGTCTCGGTTAGATCGGTGGCAACTGCTACAACAAATACACCAAACCTTTTGGAAAAGATGGAGTGTAGAGTATTTGCACACTCTACAACAGAAAAATAAATGGTTCATTAATCAATCGAATCAGGTAAATATCGGTTCGTTAGTGCTTCTTAGGGAAATGAACATCCCTCCGTTAAAATGGCGTTTAGGACGCATTGTTGAAGTGCATCCGGGTAATGATGGAGTTATTCGGGTTGCTACTGTAAAACTAGCCAAGGGTTAATCAAACGACCACTGGTTAAGTTATGCTTACTGCCTGTACAGTAATATAGTTTTTTTTGTGTTGTTGTATATACTCACGTATAAACCTATTGTATTATCGTTCTATCTTTAGCTTAAAAATAAGTTAGTTTCTAATTATTTTTGGTGAGCGGTATGTTCGGTCTTTTTTATTATTTATTAAATTTAATTTGAAGACGACTCGCTCCTGTATCCTATTAATGTAGACATTGGAAATACGCATCCTGAATACATCACCCCTTTTATCACGAAGGTCACGCGTGATCAGTTTCGAACAGGTAGAAACTTGTTTTGACCTGTTTGCACCCCTAAATAGAGTGTAAGAACGCGAGTCGTAGTTAATCGTTGGAAACGTGAAGACGTTATTAACGCAACATACAATTCGGTATGTTTTCGAAGCTCGTTTCATGGTTCGTTATGTAAAACATTAATTATCGTGTAGTGGTCGGAATAAAGGGTTGTAATTACACAAGTGCTATTTATGGCCATAATAGTGCGAACTTTGTAAGTTATAACAAAACTTGTCGGTCAATGGATATTTCGTCTCGGCTTGCAGAGGAAGCACTACAACATCTTATACATACAGTCCACAAGGTCGTTGGTTATCAATCGTTGGACCAGCAAATTTCGTCCTTCGACAGTATCTCCAGGTATGTACCTTGATATATTCTAGCTACAACCTCATAGGTACGTCCACTAAGTCATGGATCGAAACTAAATAAAGACGATTTTAACAACTGTGAGTGGTTTAATTCCCAAAGAAGATCAAGAAGAAAAACTGTAGTATTATTTCTGCATCAAAGCAAACTCTTTCAGTACTGTACAGGTGTGTATTATGGTGATAGAAGTATAACAGTGAATAATAAGAAATAAATTTTAATGATTATGGGCGAAGGAGCGCATACATTTAAAAACGTTAAAGAGAAACTAATCAGAAGCGGTCAAAAGCTAATCGCACACAATTTGTGTGTGAAACATGTCGAAGCAATTAGTAAAACCACAGCTGTATAGTAGTCTGCAATAGAAATTAAAGAGATGGGTACTATAACATGTCCTATTAAAACAAAAAGGCGCCCAATGACTTAAGAAAAGTTTGACAAAATGGATATTCTAGCGATTCGCAGATATGTTCACTCTTTCTGCCTCGGTAGAGAGTTGCCCACTATTCAAAATGTGCCACGCATAATTAATAATGACGATTCGTTACCAAACTTCAATCCCTCATAGTTTTATCGGATTCTGCAAAAATCTAAATTTAACTATGCTACAAGAGCAAGAGCTTCCCTATAGTAGGGGATAAAGAATACTACTATAGTAAGCCTGCTTATCGTAAAAGGCGATTAAAAGGCGCAGCAAGGGGCAGCAGCCTTGCTGGCTAAAAGATATTGGAGGAGGGTCGGTTGGTCTCGGGCGATCCTCAATAATTTACAAGCTTGTTGGGGGTTGGCCATGACGGATACGGCTTTTTGTTAAAATCTTTAAAAACTGCGTGGTGGAAAGATATGGGAGCCTACCACAATATTTCCCAGGTGTGCGTGGCCTAAAACACGAAATACATACGATGGAGAGCTCACAAGTAAAATTCTTGTCCGGAGGTAAAATACTCCCTCATTCGGATCTCCGGGAGGGGGTACTTGAGGCTCATCATCGTAAGAATATAAAACAACAGTTCGATTTAGTGATAGGGACTTGGAATGTAAGGTCATTACTTAGAGTAAATAAGTTAACGAATTTATTAGTCGAAATGAGAAAGGAAAAGCTGGACATTTTAGGTATTAGTGAGGTGAGATGGCCAGATAGTAATGACTTTTGGAAAGATAATTATAGAATAATTACAACTTCTTCAACTAATGGACAGGCAGGCGTAGGAATAGTGTTAGGTAAAAGATTAGGGCATAAAGTTAAAGAGTACTTACAATTTAGTGATAGAATAATTATGGTTAGATTGAGTACAAAAACCACAGACACTGTTTTAGTTCAGGTTTACATGCCAACAACTCAGTACGAGGATGAGGAAGTAGAAAAGGTATACGAGGATATAAATAGTATAGTGAGAAAAGTAAAAGGAGATGAGAATTTAATAGTTATGGGCGATTTTAATGCGTCAGTGAGAGAAGGTAGTGAGGGAAAAATGGTAGGAAAATTTGGGTATGGCAGACGAAATAATAGAGGAGAAAGATTAGTTGAGTTTTGCCAGGAACATAGATTAGTAACTGTAAACACCCTATTCGAACAACATGTTAGGAGAAGATATACCTGGAAAGCGCCAGGTGATAGGGCTAGATACCAAATAGATTATATTTTAGTTAAACAAAGATTTAGAAACCAAGTTAAAAACTGTCGTAGTTATCCAGGGGCTGACATAGATAGCGATCATAACTTAGTTAAAATGAAGTGTAAACTAAAATTCAAAAAATTGAGAAAGGTTAAAAGAGAGGGATGGGATCTAGGTAAGCTTAATGATAGTAGGGTAAAGAGGAATATAAACAAGTATTAGATAATAAGAGCAAAGAGATAGCTGTAGGAGGGAACGTAGAAAATAGATGGAAAGAAATAAAACTGACTGTACATGAAACAGCAACACAAACTATAGGTAAGAAAAAAATAGAAGCGAGAAAACCGTGGGTAACAAAGGAGATATTAGATTTAATAGAGAATACAAGAAAGCTTAAACCTTTCAGAGAAGTGGATAGTGAAAGTAAGCAAAAATATAATACAGTTAGAAATAAGATAGTACATGAGTGTAGAAAAGCTAGAAATAAATGGATGGAGGAGAATTGTAAGGGAATACAAGATGATTTGAGAGTAGGTAAGACAGACAGGGCTTACAGGGCAGAAGTTTTTTGGGGAAGATAGGAAAAAATATAATGGTATTAGAGACGAGAATAATGAGCTTCTAATAAATAAAGTTGAGGTAGCAGATAGATGGAAAAGATATTTAGAAGATTTATATAAGGGAGACGATATGGATGAGTTAGAAAACGACAAAGAAGAGGATGTAGAAATAGGGTTCTCAATATTAAGAGAGGAATTTGATAGAGCTGTTCGGAATCTTAAAATAAATAAAGCGCCAGGGATAGACGATATTCCCGCAGAATTAATAAAATATGCAAGTCAGAAAACTATAGATAGATTATATGAACTAGTAAAAGTAATATATGAGACAGGTGAGGTTCCAATAGATTTCGAAAAAAATATTATTATCCCAATCTCAAAAAAGTCAGCAGCTGATAGGTGTGAGAATTTTAGAACGGTTAGTTTAACTTCTCATGCTTCCAAAATACTAACAATAATAATTAAAAATAGAGTAGAAGCTTTGACTGAGAATTATTTAGGCGAAGACCAATATGGTTTTCGTAAAGACATAGGGACTAGAGAACCGATACTAATGATTAGGGTAATTATCGAAAAAGGTTACAAAAATAAAAGACTCATTTCGCGTTTGTAGATTTAGAAAAAGCATTTGATAGGGTTAATTGGATTGTTATGTTCAGGGTTTTGCAAAAAATAGGAATCGTTCATAGGGATAGAAAAATTATTTACAGTCTATATAAAAACCAAAGCGTAGTAATTAGATTTGATGAAATAGAAAAGGAAGCTAATATTAGAAATGGTGTTAGACAGGGTTGTATACTGTCTCCCTTGATTTTTAATGTTTATATTGAGGAAGCTTTAAACTTATCTAGAGAGAGAAAAGAGATAGGTATTAGTGTACAGGGACAGAAAATAGACATGTTACGTTTTGCAGATGATATAGCCATTATAGCAGAGTCTAGAAAAGAGTTAGGAGAGTTTTAAATATTTTAGATGAGATACTACAGAGTAACTATAGTATGAGAATTAACTCAGTAAAGACAAAGATAATGACAAGTGAGTTACAGCCTAGTTCTAAACCAAAATTAAAGATAGGTAATACCGAGTTAGAGGAGGTAGATGAATTTTGCTATTTAGGTAGTATAATTACAAAGGATGGACGTAGCAGAAGGGATATAGTAGCTAGAATAGCTCAAGCTAGAAAAATGTTTTTAAAAAAGAAAAACTTACTAATAGCTAATAGTATTAGTTTAGATAATAGAAAAAGTTTCTTAAAGTTTTACGTATGGAGCGTTCTACTATACGGTAGTGAGACTTGGACAATTAAAGAAGTAGATAAGAAAAAGATAGAAGCTTTTGAAACTTGGTGTTATAGAAGAATGTTAAAGATAGAGTAACAAACGAGGAAGTTTATAGAAGGATAGGTGAGGATCCCTGTATGTGGAAACAATTGAAAGTCAGGAGAGATAGAATGATAGGGCACCAGTTAAGACATGAGGGACTATTTAGTAAAGTCTTGGATTATAGACTACCAAATAAAAATAGAGTAGGAAGGCCTAGACAAAGCTATATTAGTCGAATTATTAGAGATGTAGGTTGTGAAGGGTATGTAGACCTTTTTAGACTAGCTCAGAATAGAAAAGAATTTAGAGCTGCGTCAAACCGACTTTAAGTAAGTTCGAAAACAAAACAAAAAGAAAAATAAAAATCAGTTAACTAAATGTCACCAGGACATGATTCACAATTGGTTAGCGGTCTGGCATGATGGTAGCGTTTCGTTGCTTAAGCCTTACCATAACATAATTTAATAAACGTCACCATGGCATAACTCACAATTAGGTAGCGGTCTGGCATGTTGGCAGCGATTCGTTGCTTAAGCCTTACCATAACATATAATTTAACACTTTTCCTTTTTGAAGCGGATAACCAGGTTATATTTCATTTCCTTATAAATGGTAATCATGTAAACATGTTAGAGTTCTTTAACAACCATCAGGTTGCTAATATCTATGTAGAGCCAGGTGGATAGGAAAAAGATAGAAGGATATATGAAGACCTAGACCAAACTATATTAGTCAAATTATTAAAAATTTAGGTTGTGAAGGGTATGTAGAGCTTTTTAGATTAGCACAGAATAGAAAAGAAGTTAGAGCTGCGTCAAACCGACCTTAAGTAAGGTCGATAACAAAATGATGATGACAAGAGCAAAAAATCTGTATTGATCGAAAATCGTGAAATTGTTCTTTATAGACGTAACTATATAACATTAATAATGCAATACCGCAAATAAGGTCGTATAGTGTATTATTTGTACGAAACTTGGATGTGCAAGACACTTTTTCGTATACGTAGTATTGTGGAACCATTACCGAAAATGCCATTTCGTGCATTATGTCTGTATATAAGTCGAAATTTTACAACTTTGTCCTACTTATAACTAAACTACCGATACAAATAAAAGTGCCGCACCCGAAATTATAAAAATCAAGCTAAACAAAATAGAACCTGTGCGTTATGTGCAAATGTAATACCTCAAACCCCCAAACCTTAGAAAACAATGTAATTTTCGAAGCACGCGAGTTACGTTTTGGTTCTTGAGAGCTGCTTTTTTAAAAAGTCTTCTTCTATAACAATTTTATTTATTCAGAAATTACAAGTGGGATTTTGACAAGCTATATAAAATTATTCTAAGTCGAAATAATTATTAAATGGATTTTAATTAGGGCGAGTAGCCTCAACAGCCAACAATGTAAAAGCTGTGTGGCTCAAGACTGACCGACTATCTTGGGGCTCCCGGGGTATTTATGTTGTCCCTGCCCCTCACATTTCTGTGGGAACTGCAGAGCTCATGTCTGCTTATTTGTTTATTAATTTAAACAATACAAAGTAACAATCTCAATTCTAATAATTGCGGTTTTTATTACCGTCTGTGACCTGCACCTGCAGTATCACTTACGTCTGGAATACAATGTATTCACATCCGTTCTCACAACTTGCTTGTGAATTTTCATTAACCTTTTCTCTATTTATCCTTGAATTACAATGTTGCATCTAACTTATTTATCTTAATAATTTCTATTTAATTATACATATATTGATTTGGGGGATATGTAACTCGCCTTAACGGGTTAGTGAAACAAAATAAACCCTTGCATTGCAAGCGTCAGTGTAAAATTTTTTGTAGTGTAATTTAGAGGTCGCGGTGTGCCTAACCACGAAATCCATTTCAAATAAAAAGTTGTTAATGGAATGGACGTCTTCCGACGAATCTAGGCGTCTATTCCTGGGTATGGCGATGAGAGATCGTTGTAGGTCTTCAGAAGCTACACTTTATACATCACTTAATAAAAACAAAAATTAGAGCGACACAGACCAAAAGTAAGAAGGGTGCCACCAAGTCGTAGACTCATAAAAGAACTAGATGTACTTTAAGAGAGAACTTGAACACCCACAGAGAAAAATATCGCATTCGTCATGTAAATACATCAAAAAAGAGTGCGTAGCACCTATAATAAAACAATGTAGCTAGAGCAAAAAAAGGACATAAGAGGCGTGCTCTTACTACCTTGTTGCTGCAAAAGAAAACAAAATTACTTCCTGCAGTAAAAATATATTTTTATCAAACCACGCTATTGAAGCCATTTAAGGACTAGCAAGACAAGAATACGAAAGAGCTTGTGGTTTTAAATCTTATTAATATAAATACTAAGTGGCATTACTGACCAAACCTGATACAAAACATTGCAAAAATAATTACCAATAGATCAGCAATAATATCTTGCCTATTTAGGTTAAAGTATTGTACGTAAGTCCCTTATTTTGGACGCATTTGTCCAAAATAAAACAATAAATTTAGTTTAAGTTATTCGTTTACTAAATCAGTATTCTTTTTGTTTAATAATTTCAATTATAAAATATACATCAAATACTCACAAGAAAAACAAAACTTTCAGAAAGCGGCAGCAGTTTAATTTTTGTAGAGTATATTTTCCATACTAATTTTATGCCAAAACAGTAATTATTTATATTACAATCTTTAATAATGTCCTCTAATATTCAGATCTGTATATCTAGGCTCACAACGATCCTGACACAACTATTAGTGTTTCAAACTCAAAGCTATAAGTATTTACCGTTTATAAATATTAGAACTGGATGTTAAGCATTACTTCAAAGTTAAACAGTTCATTAATAATTCGCATAGTCAGTGCAATACAAACGAGTTTTAGGTTACAAACATTATTTGAAACGTGAACACCATTACTTTCAATGGCAATTCTTATTGCGATCACAATGTATACAAATATTTGTTAGGTTAATGTGCCCGGTGTATATGTACCACTGACTTCCTTTTCAATGTTCAAGACGAGTAGGTCGCAGGGCAATACGTATAAAGTTAATCGTTTATCTTGAATTGCTAAACAAATGTTGAAAGGTCACAAGATAACACGATGAAGCCATATGATCCGTATTTAAATATTCAGATAAGCAAACTTTCTTACAAGAATTTCTAGCACTACACATAACCTAGGAATTGAATAATCACGCGGTTTTTCTTTCTTCATGAATGTAATTCCTTAATTAGATTTTTTCTTTCCACCAACTACTTGACAGGAACGACCTAATGCAGGACGCTATATTGATCTATGGGAGCAAGACCTGGTGACTGTGTAAGATTAAGATTAAGAGCGCTGTAATTGAAATCAAATTAGAATAACGTATTAAATACGTTTATCTGGTTACCGTTAACGGAGAAATTAAACTTTACGGAACCTTCTTATTTAAAGGTGCAATACTAAATAGCGATCGGGATATTGCTGGATCGGATTTCCTCAAAACCCACTCCTCACTTTCCAGCAACCAAGAGCGAATCCTCGTCGAGTTGACTTTCAAACTAAACGACCTTATGTTGCTTGTCAAATTGAGGAAGGTTCAAACAACCATTCAGTAAAGTATGGGTCGTTATTATTCTTTTTAAATAATACTAATCGGATTATATTGTAAATAACTGAATAGTAATTAATATTAATGAATTAATTACTGAATTAAATAATCGGTACACTAAGTGTAGTAAACCTAATAATCTACGTACTTATAAATCACGTCTGAAGAATATGCTACAAGGTGTGCGTATTTTATTTATATTGAGTAGATTAGACTTCCTAGATAAAAGACATAGAATTTAAATATTTATAGATTTGTTTATAATTTAAATATTATTCTACCGTGATAAAAAAATGTTTATCTTTTGAGCATAGGAGAAAGTCAAGGGGTGGCCACGTCCAATTTTTGGTTGGCGCTTTTAGGTATTGCATTGAATGGCATTATATGAGTGTTTGTGTAATGCCTATTGCTTTAAAAATATATTACGCGACGCTCATTTAACCGTTGTATAAGAAACTAAAGTTAAACTTTCACCTTTTATTGATTTTCAAAATTAGCTTTCCAATTTGAAATCCGATATAGTTTTAAAGAAACGCATGTGCTTACGTAGGCTAAGAATATCAGAATGTTTACTAGAAGAAAACCTTTCATTTCAATATATTGAAGTATATTTACTTCTTAGTATGTTCGTCTGTTACCAACCCTTTTCACTCTCTATTTTCGAGCTTGATATAAATTTAATATGGCAACGAATATTTAAATTCCTATTTTTTCTTGACTCATATATATCTATAATTTTTCCAGTACATAATAACTGGGTTTTTAATAAGTGTTATTCGTTTACACTCGAATAAGGTTTTTCAGTCGTTTCATCGATTGAAATCTTATGCGTTTTTAAGCTAAGCACAACATTTTTACTGACACTGACCCAATCCCAATGAATTTTATCCACAGGTTGGGTTCTATTTCCGGACCTGAATATTTTTGCAGTTTTCGTGATGGAGTGTTTCCGGTAGCTGATCTTAGTTTAAATCGCCTACCGTTTAAAGGAAGCACCGTTCTGCTACCACCTTCCGTTCATATATGGCTTGTTTATTATTTATGTGGGTATTTTCGCTTCGTGAAATGAGTTATCGTTATTCCCAGGACTTGTGGAAACCTTAATTAAATTGCTTGAGGTAGATAGTTGATAGCTTGCCTATAATATTTTCACTTTGGTGCTTCATTCACTTAATAGTAAAGTAAATTAAACAAGTATAATGAATTTTATGATTTATTTATTGAGATAAATAGACTATAGAGGCTTTAAATATAAAAACTGACTGTGCTTGATTAATATTTGAGCATTTTCTGTAACTTGAAATGATGCGTATGACCGCATTACAGAATTTAAAGATTTCTACCATATTTGTATTGTAAATTCAAAATTGCATTAACCAAATCGTCAACAAATAATCAGTTTGCGTCTGGACGGATCAACTAAACGTTCTGAAGTTTCTTCTGTTGTAATCATATTTCAAAATGTTTAGCTCGTTAGAACGCCATTTTTTTAAAGAGATTAAACGACATACTAAGCGCTAAAATAGATAGTTCGTATTCCATCGGTCAATATTTTCTTATGTTGCCGTAGTTCTTCAGTTATTTTGACGGTTTTAATCGAAACTTTAAGGTCTCGGATATGTGTAGAGTCGGGCACGAGCTGAGTACACTCCCTGTGGCGTTTTGAAACAGGGATTTTGACACAGCCACAAATAAATTCCATATAGTGATAAAAAGTCAACTGAAAAAAAAGTGGCTCTAGACGTTATGAATTGGTTACTATTTGCTTAATACGTGTTTGTTCATCTAAAAATAACTTATTTAGATATAAAAATAAAAATTATTCAAACAAATATTTGTTTCTTATGTTTGGAGCAAATATCTGTTTGCGATGTAGATAATATTGTTCGCGATTTCAGTATCTAATTGGTTGAAATAAATTTTGTTGTAAATTAAGATACTATAATCATAACCAACATAGGTATAATTTGGCTCAGTGAAAAGACATAGTTTGTTCGAACAAAAACATCTTTTGATCGCGCTAACAGTTATTTAAATCCAAATAAAAAAGATCTACATTGTAACAATTTTTTTCTAGCGTACCTATAACAAAATTTTTTACGAAAAAATAAAGTGTATTAAGGTAATACAAAGAATGAAAAAATTCACCGGAGAAGTGAAGTATAAAATATTGTAAAGCTTCCTGCAGTCTGGCATTTTAAATTTTCCAATGCGAAGCTGTTTACTTTTTACAAAAAGAGAACACGGTTTTAATACCAGGTGAGATTACTTGCGACATTAACCTTGGAACACCTAAAGGAATCTGTAAAACAAATGTTTACTTTCATCTATTAAACTAGTGGGGATGCCACAAAGTAATAAGCCGAAAGATGATAAA
The DNA here is from genome assembly GCA_036346225.1 of Platerodrilus igneus. Taxonomy (NCBI): domain Eukaryota; kingdom Metazoa; phylum Arthropoda; class Insecta; order Coleoptera; family Lycidae; genus Platerodrilus; species Platerodrilus igneus. Next base: position 1,137,072 of record JARFIW010001258.1, on the reverse strand, counting down.
AGCTTCTATTACTAAGTTACTGCTTAAGCATTATGTTGAAAATTGGAGAACACTACTAGAATTAGCCTTTTACAAAAAATAACTTAAATTAAGCTGCTACAGAAGCAACAAAAAATGATGATGGCCAAGATTGGTATCTAAACGAAAATGACAATGAATTCCAACAATTATTAGATTTTACTTTCCATTTTTCTTTAATAAATAACACATTTGGGTTTTAGTTAATTTTTTTAATTTTAAATACTTGTTTGAGTTTAAATGATAACCTACGCATTATTGTTAATTAATTATAAAATTTTAATAAATTATTTTATTTTGTTCCAAGACGGAAAACCTAATAACGAAAAAAATTATTGTACTTGAACCTGATGATTATTATAAGCAATCTAGGTGTTGGTTTGCAATATTCTCAACTATTGTTGACTGTGCGAAGGGATTTATTGGAAAACTACTAATTCGGCAAATGTCTAAGTGTTGGGGATCTTAGTAGCCACAGATTGCTTAACCCCCTTCACACTCCACTGAATGTCGGTGAAATAGGATTATATTTAGAAAACAGTAAAAAGGGAACCGAGCTGTATCTAGGATGTGGGAATTTCAGGAAAATGTGTAGGCTAGCTCAGAACAGAAATCAATGAAGGTTCGCTTTCAACCAGTTCCAAGACGGAAAACCTAATGACGAAAAAAGGTAATTGTACTTAAACCTTATGATTATTCTAAACAACTAGAGGTGTTGGTTATGCAATATTCTCAATTAATGTTGAATGTGCGAAAGGAGTTACTAGAAAACTGTTAATTCGGAGAACGGTTACGTGATGGAGGATCTTGGTAGCCGCAGGTTGATTAACCTCCTTCATTTACCTTACATGTGATTTTCCAATGTTCCACCCGAAGGTACTACATTGGCCAGGAAGCGAGTTTTTTTTACCTGAAAAATTTTGAATTTTGCCGAACCCTTGCTGTTCTAAGCAGGGAAGGGATCTTTAACGTGCGTGACAACACTCACACACGGGACCTCCATTTTACCTCTCATCCGAACGAGGCCGTATTTTTGAGAAAAATGCTCGCCTAACATTTTTCAAGCGGACCGTGTCGGGATTCGAACCCGGGACCTTGGGTGTAGTAGTCACACGCATACCAACTACGCCACGGAACCGCCCCCTTCACATACCTACATTTGATTTTTTCCAATGCTCCACCCGAAGGTACTACATTGGCCAGGAAGCGAGTTTTTTTTTACTTGGAAATTTTGAATTTTGCCGAACCCTTGCTGTTCCAGGCATGGTAGGAATCTTTAACTTGCATGAGAACACTCACATACAGAACCTCCATTTTACCCCTCATCCGAACGAGGGCGTGTATTTGTGGAAAATGCTCGCCTAACATTTTTCAAGCGAACTGTGTCTAGATTTGAACCCTAGACCTTCGGCATAATAGTCACACGCATACCAACTACGACACGGAGCCGCCCCCTTTACATACCATACATGTGATTTTCCAATGCTCCACCCGAAGGTACTACATTGGTCAGGAAGCGAGTTTTTTTTTACCTGGTTAATTTGGAATTTTGCCGAACCCTTGCTGCTCCAAGCAAGGTAGGGATCTTTAACGTGCGTGACAACACACACACGTGATCTATATTTTACCTCTCATCCGAACGAGGTTCTATTTTGTGAAAAATGCTCGCCTAACGTTTTTCAAGCAGACCGTGTCAGGATTCGAACCCGGTACCTTGGGCGTAGTAGTCACACACATACCACTATGCCACGGAGCCTCCCTTCTTTACATACCTTACATGTGATTTTCCAATGCTCCACCCGAAGGTACTACATTGGCCAAGAAGGGAGTTTTTTTAACTGGAAAATTTGGAATTTTGCCGAACTTTTGCTGTTCCAAGCAAGGTAGGGATCTTTAACGTGCGTGACAACACACACACGGGACCTCCATTTTACCTCTCATCCGAACGAGGGTGTATCTTGGTGAAAAATGCTCGCCTAATATTTTTCAAACGGACCGTGTCGGGATTCGAACCCGGGACCTTCCTTCTTTACATACCTTACATGTGATTTGCCAATGCTCCACCCAAAGATACCACATTGGCCAGGAAGCGAGTTTTTTACCTGGAAAATTTAGAATTTTGCTGAACCCTTGCTCTTCCAAGCAAGGTAGGGATCTTTAACATGCGTGACAACACTCACACACGGGACCTCCATTTTACCTCTCATCCGAACGAGGGTGTATTTTTGTGAAAAATGCTCGCCTAACACTTTTCAAGCGGATCGTGTTGGGATTCGAACCCGAGACCTTTGGCGTATTAGTCACACACATACCACTACGCCACGGAGCCGCCCCTTCTTTACATACCGTTAATTTACATTTCCAATGCTCCACCCGAAGGTACTACATTGGCCAGGAGGCGAGTTTTTTGTTGCCTGGAAATTTAGAATTTTGCCGAACCCTTGCCGTTCCAGGCAAGGTAGGGATCTTTAACGTGCGTGACAACACTCACACACGGGACCTCCATTTAACCTCTCATCCGAACGAGGGCGTAATATTTGTGAAAAATGCTCACCTGCCATTTTTCAAGCAGTCGGCCGTGTCGGGATTTGAACCCGGGACCTTGGGATCCGTAGTCTTACGCTTACTACATTGATCCACGGCGACGCCCCTTCTTTACATACCACTGAATATTGGTGAAATAGGGTATGTATTGAAAAAATAATAGAAGTAAACCGAACTGTATCTAACAAGAAAGAGTAGCAGCTATGTTCAAAGACAACAAACATAGAAACAAGGAAAGAATTGTTGAAAGCATATGTGTGTTGCACAGTAATGTGTGGCTATGAAAGATGAACGGACAGTAGTAGAAGCAGACAGGAAAAAGGTAGAAGCCTTTTGGAAAGCGGTGTTTCAGATGTATGATGATGATAGCATGGACAAACAAAGTTAATAGTAAAGAGGTTTTGGAAATAATAGCGGAAGAAAAATATTTATGGGAAACATAAAATAGATGAAATAGAAAAACAGGACACGTTCTAAGGCAATTGGGGAATAGTGCAGGATATATTACAAGCACAGAAGAGAAGTAAAATTATACCTGGATCGGACTATTGTACGCTAATAGTGAAAGATGTAAGCAGTGGGAATTTCAGGGAAACGTATAGGTTAGCTTAGAATAGGCAACAACAGAGGTACGCGTTTAACCAGTGGAAGGACTGAAGACCTGATGATTATGATGTTTTTATTTACTAAACTTTCTCTATGCAAAAAAGAAAAATGTTTTCTTTTTGAATACCTATCAGAGATGTAGTTTGAAATCATAAATTTATTATAAATACGAGGGGTGACAGGAAAGTGCGGTCTGCTATTTATTTTTCATAAAAAATGACATTTATTTACAAAGTGTGGAAAGGCCAGGGTCTTGGCTATTTTTCAACATAATCGCCATTTTTTTATCAACACTTTCCGCATCCGCGCGATGTACTTTTGTATGCCGGTGTCGTACCACTCTGCGTCCGCCTCGCGCAGCCAGGTGTTGACCTCTTTTTTTAACCTCCGCGTCCAACCCAAACTTCTTCTTTCCTTCCAAGTCCTTAACAGTCTCGCGGCGATTTCTGAGCATTTCCGCCTCCACTGCCCGTACAATCTCATCCGGGAGCGGCGGCCGGCCACTTCTTTCCTCGTCGTGAACGTTACTTCGCCCGGAATTAAACTCATACCACTTACGCACGTTTTTAATGTTCATACAGTTGTCCCCGTAAACTTCAACCAATTGACGATGAATTTCTTTTGGTGTCACCTTTTTCGCACTTAAGAAACGTATCACCGAACGCAATTCGCACTTGGACGCTGACGCGAGGGGTACTTCCATTGTTGACGGCTGCTCAGCCAAGACTGAGCGGTCGGGCAATGACGCGCCCAGCAGCAAAGTTGTAGTGGGGGAACCAGGCAATACGGCGCTGTTGCCAGATTTCGCCTAGCGCGGAATCCGGCGAAGTTACAACGTTGGAGACCTTACTTTCCTGTCACCCCTCGTACTTGTATATTTTCTGTTGCTCCTTAAAAGTAAACCAACTAGCAAAGAGGGAGTTTTGCAAATAATGGCCTCATATTAAACATTTATTGTGTTTATTGATAATTTGCAAAGAAAAAACAGCCAAGACGGGCATCACTATAATTGCTGCTCTTTAGTTTGTTGAGTTCTCCATCTTGAAACCATAAAATGGTTGAAACAAATAAACAATGTAATAGTTTTTAAGAATCCTTTATTCTAACTGAATAGGTGGTGTAATCTGTAATCAATCAATATACTACAGCATTAACTATGTTTGGTGTCGTATGTGAAGGGACAAAAACCTTATTTGCAGCTCACCAGATTAGTGAAGTGTCTTTCCACAAAGTTGTAGGAGTGCCCTATATCTCAATTCAAAAAAGAATATTGTAGACGATTTTATTAAAAGTACGACGTACAATCCCGAAAAAGTCTTTCAAAATCTGATACAAATCGAAAAATTAATCGATCAATTTATTATCAATCTATGCATTAATTTATTTATCGACACATTTATTGTGTATTTGTTTGCAATTTGCAAGAAAAAACAGATAGTGCTTATTTTCGATGTATTTGCAATTAGGCAGCTCCGTGGCTCAGTTGGTACGCGTGTGACTATTGAGACCAAGGTCTCGGGTTCGAATCCCAACATGGTGCGCTTGAAAAATGTTAGGCGATTTTTTCACGAAAGTGCACACTCATTCGAATGAGAGGTAAAATGTAGATCCCGTGTGCGAGTGTTGTCACGCACGTTAAAGATCCCAGCTTTGCTTGGAACAGCATTGCTTCAGCAAAATCCAAAATTCATATGTAAAAAAGCTCGTTTCCTGGCCATTGCAGCGTTTGAAAATCAAATGTTTTGCAATTTGCAGCTCTTTAGATTGGTGAGTTCTTCATCTGTAAACCACCAATAAAAATCTGAGAATCAGAAAATGATTCAAATAAATAAAGAATATACAAGTTTTTACGGACGCTTCTAACCGATGTCAACAAGGAGTGTTGTAGGTAGATTTATTAAATGTAGGACTTACAATCTTAAAATGGGCTCTCAAAGTCGCTTACAAACTATGCGGTAAAAATACTCCAATAGTATTCAAAACACTTAGTTACCTTTTATATATTAGGGTTCAACAATTCCTGAATAGCTTTTAGTATTACATAACAGAACAAGATCTTAAGATGTGCATAATCCTATGGTTCATTGTTGGTTTGACAATTTAGATACCACTTTTGAGAGACAATACCGTTGAAGCTGTGTGCTTTCTCTTGAAAGACACCGAATGGGCTGAGGCAGCCATATTCTAATTAAATGAATAATTCAGGGTGAATTTACATCGTGGTTTACTGATATCGCCGCTTGTCACTTGGAGATACGGTAAATGTTCTGGTGCTTTATATTTCTGTTTAAGGGTATTGTTATCCTTTAGGAATTATATGAATCAAACGGAATTCATATTTCCTCTGAATTCCACACAATCTAAGATTGAATAACCGTTACAATCAACCTAAGTTTGTAAACTATTTGTAAATATTAGTAGAATTGTTGTTAATTTATATTAATACCACGTAGAACAAACATGTTAATTATCTGAACAATCAATTAACATCGATTTGCACGAAATTGGTAGTCGTAATTAAAAGTCAGGACAGTATTAGTAATTGGGGTTTTAATTATTAATTTAGTTTAATGACATCATGATGGAGCTAAAAATGTTTTAGGAAGATGTTGATTGCTACATACCTAAGACTTTTGTAATATTTGTGCTATTAAATTAGAAAATAACACCGAAATGTTTTTACCTGCAAAATTATCCAATTGTATGACAGAGTTTTATATATCAAGATCGCAAGTTATTTGACAGTTTGTATAGTTTTAATACTGCGCAAAACTTTTCTTCCATCAAATATTTCTCGTACTTTAATTAATAAGTGTAGGTGTGTTGCTGCGTTTATGCTTTCTCGCGTCTGTACGTACTTGCTTACATGCATACGCGCATGCATAGTACGTGCGTGCATTTGTGCATGCATGCGCGTGAATTTGAATGCGTGGGAGCTAGGGAACATGCGCAGACATTTGCATTTGTGTGTGCGATTGTGTGCGTGTGCGGGTTGCGTGTTAGTTGAATACGAGTTGGACGCGGGTTGGGTGCATGTGTAAGTGCCCGTTTGGATGCGGTCGCTTGTGCGTATGAGTATACGGGTGCATGTGAGTGCGTGTGCGCTAGCTTGTGAGTCTACTTGTACATATTGTATGCGGATCAAGTTCATGGTAGCCCCTACATTTGATTTTCCTATTCTCCATCCGAAGGTACTATTACATTGGCCAGGAAGCGAGTTTATACCTGGAAATTTTGAATTTTGACGAACGTGCGTGGCAACACTCACACAGGTACCTACATTTTACCTCTCATCCGAAGTAGGTCGCATTTTGGTGAAAAATGCTTGCCTCAGATTTTTCAAGTAGTCCGTGTTGGGAATCGAACCCGGAACCTTGGGATTAGTAGTCGTACGCGAACCTATCTATCTCACGCAGCCGCCAGTACATAGTGGCCGTAGATGGTGGCCTGTTGCGTGGAAGAATGCGGGTGTGGGTGTCGGTGTATGATGCGGGTGCGGATGCGAGCACTAGCGAAGGCAATGTTTGGTTTATGTGGACTTTATGACTGGTATAGACGAAATGCTACGGCAATTTTAATTTTAGGCTTACATATTTTACATATCTATTTAATAAAATTACTTTTATAAATCTAAATAATATATTTTATGTATCTTTTGCAATGTTTTGAATGCACCCTTATTTTCTAATTGTTTGCATATCTTTGTATTCTAATTCATTGTTGATAAGATTACATTGGTGTTTCGTAGTGACCTTTATGTGATTTGATCCCTAGTATTTTGCAAAATGGCTAGAGAAATGATATTCTTGCATGGCATTTACATTATTGACTTTTCTGATTTGATCTTTTCGAAATGCGCGTTCAATGGGAATGTATTACGGGTAAAATGTGCGTTAAATCAATAGATTTCGATTTGTCCTGAAAGGGCGGGAACCGCGTAATAATATAAGGGTGCGTCGGCTAACTGATGCAGCTGTGGGTTCGTATGGAAGAATTCTAATACAAAATAAAAGTGATAAAAATAAAGATATAAAAATAATGAAGAAGAGGGCTGAAATACAAATACATACGTCACACTATAACTTACCGTGAAAGTTTTTTCTACTTCTGTCAAAATAGGAGCACCAAACCGCCTCTCGCAGCAATTCTTTTTGAAAATAATCTATAGGAACACTGTGGCACGATTTAAAAAAAATTAAATAAAAACCCTTAACCACAAAAAATATTTAAATTACTAGATACGTATTTCGACCACTATGTGGTCATCATCAGTAAAAAAAAATTGCTGTTGTTCTGGAACATTTCAGAGGATATTCTCCTCACCACTTAGGCTGAAGTGAACCTTCCCAACCTATAATTTACTATATTGTTGCTTTAAACACTATCGAGGATATTCTCCTCACCCGCAGGCTGGTGTTCTCAACAACAAACAAGCGAATTGTGACATTATAACTTAAATCTACTTAATTTATACTAATTCTAAATCTACTGAAGCGGAACCAATTTAATCTTGCTTTCTCATTGGTTGTTGACCAATAGGAAAGCAAGCAGATGACTCTATTGGCCCTTTATCGGTGTTTAAGAGGGTCCTTTATGTTTAACAATTTTAATTGATTCATAGGCATTTAAGGAGGAAAACGTTGGTACCGCTTTTAACAATTTAACATTTTCTAGTTTAACGGGGTGGCTGGTTTCAAATATATGTTTGGCGACCTGACACCTTTCATATTTACCATATTTGAAGTGAGCAATGTGTTCTTTAAATCTTGTTGTTATATTCCTCTTGGTCTGACCAATATATTTTTGAAAACACCCTGGCCCTGCACAACTAATTTCATAAATCCCCGACTTTTGCAATTTTTCCACCTTATCTTTTGGATTACCTAGCAAATCTTTAATTTTATTAGTATTAGTGAAAGCAATTTTGAAATTACACTGTTTGAATATTTTATCAAGACCCTTTGTGGTTTTGTGAAACGGAAGTTTAACATATTTAACATTATCGTTAGAGGTGGTTGATTGCAAAGTCGTTGATTTACGGATGTTGATCCTATTTTTACACTTTCTAAAAATATTATCTATAATATCAGAAGAGAAACCATTATAATTCGCTATTTGTTTAATAAGAGCAAATTCCTTATTAAATCTGTTTTTATTTAAAGGGAAATTCAATAATCTATTAATTAAAAAGTTAAATGAAGCCAACTTATGTTGTATGCTATGATTAGAGGAAGACAAAATAAAGCGATTTACATTGGTTTCTTTTCTATAAATGTCAAATTCTAATTTATTACCATTTCTAATTACTAATGTATCTAAAAAGGGTAATTGTCCATTATTCTCTAGTTCATACGTAAATTTTATGCTTTGAAATTTTGAATTCATTTCTTTAAGAAAATCATCAACATTTGATTTAGAAGTGTCAAAAACTGCAAAAATATCATCCACGTACCTTAACCATATTCTTGGGAAGTATTTGAGTTTTCTTTTAACTCGGTTTCAAAACGAGACATAAATAAATTTGCTATGAAGGGTGATAAGCTATTTCCCATTGCTGTGCCTTCATGTTGTTCGTACAACTTGTTGTTGAATTGAAAACAGTTCTGGGACATGCAATGCGAAACAAGCTTGATATAGTCCTCAACTTTATCATCATCAATATCACTATCTATAAGAACATCCTTTAAATATGTTAAAGTACGTGGTATTGGCACACTAAGGAATAATGAACTGACATCAAATGAAATTCAGATTTCGTTCTCTTCTAATGTGATATTTTTAATTTTATTAATGAACTCTAAAGAGTTTTGTACAGACAAACTATTAAACTTTAAATTCTTAAATTCATTTGACAGCCATCGTGATAAATAGTAAGTCGGTGAGTTGATACCTGAAACTATTGGTCTCATCGATTTATTATTTTTGTGAATCTTTGGTAAACAGTAAAGTTTTGGCATTTCAGGATTTGAAATTGTTAATTTTAATTTTAGTGTGGGCGAAATTAGGTTTGGACATTCTTTCAAAACAAACTCTGTTGATTTAATCATTTTATTTAAAGGAACTTCATTTTTACGTTTTTTGACTATTGGTCTGTAAGGACCCTCAGACAGCAAAGTCTCTACTCTATCAACATAGTCTTGTTTATCTAGAATAACCAACCTATTCCCCTTATCAGCCTTTAAATAATAACAATTCTTTTGTCGTAAATCTTTAATAATCAGATGATCTTTCCTTGTTTGTTCTGAGGCATTCCTTGCGCAAGTGCGTAAGTTGTTCGAAAGTTGAATTTTGCACGCGTTTCTAATAAAGTTTTTTGAATTGTCATCTAATTTTGAAATGGATTTTTCAATGCCAGCAATAATATCTTCCAAAGGAGTTTCCAAATGATCTACTCCAAATTTTAGGCTTCGATCAAGGAAAGTCAACTCTTCATTATTAAAGATTTTCGACGATTCGTTAACAACTATTGACTCTAATTGAGGTGAAGTAATTTCCAGTTTTTTAGGAGGTACATTGACATTGTGTTTCTTTAAAAGAAACTTCAACTTAGTGTTTTGACTATTAATTTTGTCTAACAATTTATGATTGTTGACTTCAAAAACAAATCTCTGGAAATTATTCCATTCCTGAAAACCGGACTCGGATAAATTGCACGTTAGTGCTAGGTGCGATTTATACGTTTCGAGTTCCAATCTACTAAGCTTACTGTACAGATATTTGATTTCCAAATTAAGCCATTTATCTTTTGCAAAATTGATTATTGTGTTACTACGTTTACAATTACTGCTGATTTTACGTTAATGAAATTTGGAAAAACTTTGTGGGCTTTACAACTTTTAGAAATCGAATATCTGCTTTTACAAAACTAATTTTAAGAGCTAAGCTCCGATACCTATTAAGTTCCGAAGACCGGGAAGTCATAGTTAATAATCTATAGGAACACTGTGGCACGATTTAAATAAAATTAAATAAAATTAACCAAAAAATATTTAAATTATAGAACTATTTCGGACTATTGGGTCTGAAAAAAAAACCCACAAAGGGTCTTGATAAAATATTCAAACAGTTAATTTAAAATTCTTTCCTAAACTTAAAATTAAAGATTTCTGGTAATCCAAAAGTAAGGTGGAAAAATTGCAAAAGCGGGGTTTATAAATTTTTGAGGGCCATTTTTAAAAATATTTTCAACCAAGAAATATCAAAAGATTTAAAGAACACATTGCTCATTCAAAAGGTAAATATAAAGGTTCAGGTCGAAACATATATTTGAAAACCAGTTAAACTGAAAATGTTTTTTAAAAGGGACCAACGTTTTCCTTTAAATGCCTAAACAATTAAAATTGTTAAACTAAAACCCTCTTAAACACCGAAAAGGGCCAATAGAGTTTGCTTTGCTTTTATTGGTCAACAACCAATAGAAACAAGATTAAATTGGTTCCCTTAAGATTTAAATTGAAAATTAATAATTTGTTATAAGTACAATTCGCTTGTTTGTTGTTGGAAAACCTGGGGTAGGAGAATATCCTCATATTTTAAAGCAACAATATATAAATTAAGGGGGAAGGTTCATTATAATTAGGAAATTCCTTAATTTAAACAACACAATTTTTTTTTTTTTACTGATGATGCCACATGTGGTCGAAAACACAGTTTTAAATATTTTTGTGGTTAATTTTTATTTTATTTTATTTTATTTTTAATTCGATATTATTTTCAAAGCGGATTTAAAATTGTTGCCGGTTTTAAATTTATAACCAATTTTTTCAAAAATTAAAAAACTTTTACTTCTATTAAATTAATAAAGGTTTCCCAAAATAAAATTTTGAAAAAGCCACCGGGTTACTGGAAATTTAAATTTTCGGTTTACCAGTTTTTTTAAATTCAAATAAAAATTAACTTAAACCTTTAACATAAAATAATTTCAATAAAAATACAGATAATTTCCCTTTCTTAATGAATTAGTAAAATTGTTTAAAAAATCTTTGTTTAACCAAGCCTCAAAAATCATTATTTTAAAAAAAATATGTTTTATTGATTATTGATAAGTTCTTAACAGAAAAAAAGAATTATATAACACAAGTTCGAAAGGCTGTTTAATTTTTTGTTTTAATATTTAATTTATAATTTTAAATTCTTTTGGAAATTTTTTTAACAAAACAAAAGCGTTATTACCAACTGCTTGCTCATCCTTATTATCTATTCCCAATTCTAAATTTTTATCTTTAATAATATAAATTTTCCCAAAATTTGCTTTGTCAAATAAAATTCCTACTTTAGTAATTAATAATTATTTTACTTTGTTTTTGTATTCAAAAAAAACATAATAATTTTAACATAATAATAATTAAAATTTTCAAACATTCACTTCATCTATCAGGTGTAATTTAAATATCCTAACCCAAGCTCCAATCATTTTTAAATATAAAATAGAAAGTTTCATAACAAAAAAAATTAATTATTAGGGGATTACCATGTCCTAATTTCTTTATATTTTATAGAATTATATCCCATTGGATGTGTAAAATAGCACCGGGCGTATTTCACTTTTTCTATCGTTGGTCCTATCCCTCAAATACAACAATTTTTTTTCTTTTTTTTCATCTTTAAACAACACTCCTTGCCATCCTAAAAAATTTAAATTAATCGGGCCAAGAAAATCCCAAGCCTTTTAAACATAATAAAATTAATTCCCCAACATTAAAAATCCTCCCCCGGGTAATTCAATTTATCGGTACACATTTTGTTTTTTATAAAAATAATTTTATTTTTTAAGTGCTTCCATTCTATTATTAACTTGTTATACATTTTTCTTTTAAAACCCCTTTTCCTATTTCCCTACAGCGTTCACCGCGATTACTTTTTTTTTACTCATCTTAAGTGCTTTTAACCATTCCAAACAATTTTTTATTTTCCCGCTCTAACTACTTATTTCCCAACTTAGGTATGCGGAAGTATTAACATACTTACAGCAAGTGCATACCTTTTTTTTAAGTGCTTAATTTTAAACTGGTTAATACATTTCTTTCAAAAAATTAAATATCTGCAACTTAATATCGTTTTTTTCTCACAGAGTGGCTATTACATTGAAAAATTGTTAAAGCGTTTGTTTTTTTATTTCAGTATGTTATTGCATTAATTTACAACAAAATTTCTTAAAGTCTTAATTTAAACTAATAATCATGTTATTTCTTAATTTTAAATATCTCAAAAACTGGATTTCTACAGAAGGTTTACAGTTTAAATGTTTTGTTTTTTTTTTTAATGCGATAATTTAAATTTTTACTATAAAATTCTTTTAAAACTTTTATTTGAGATACTAATAAATTTAATTTTTAAAATTTATTAATAGGAAATAATGGACTTTTGTGAATCCAAAAAATTAAATTTTTAAAAATCTTGGGTTCCATAAATTGAGTTTTATTTTTAAAATAATTAGGATGAATATAGTTTTGTGTTTTAAAACCATTATGTTAAACAGATTGGTTTTATAAAATTTGTTTAATTTTAATTTTAGGGAATTATTGGGTTTTTACGAGCTTGTAGCCATATTATCAAAAGTCCTATACTTTGAGTTAAAGTTGAACATCGTAAAATTAATAAAATATTTTGCAATTTTCAAAGTCCCTGCTTATTAAACCTCTCTAGTATAAATTAGAAAATCTCATACTTTTTCATAAACGTTTAGTCTACATGATCATAAAACACACGATACGTGATGATAGCATTTAATTCGTATGAATTGAAAACGTTGTATACATTTTTTTAGGTTCTCGTTTCTTATCAAAAAATCTTTTATTGATTTTTACGCCAATCACTTAGAGCTTATATATTAATTAGTTTTCGAAAGGGTTGTTACCTTTTGACTTCCCAGGCTAAAACCTAAGAACAAGACCTGTGTTCTTTCTTCGACTAATAGCTAATGAAAGGGGATTTCTTCCGACTAGCTAGAGCTCTAATCTCTGCGCAGACTTTTAACACGTGGTCGTGGATTCCCATGACTGTACCCAAATAAAACATGACAGTAGACCAAAACAAAAACAAAAAACTGAGCGCCACCATGTCCTGGAATAAAATTTATTTAGGCAAAGTGTACTCTGAAGGCGGACGTGGAAACCCTCAGTAAAAAGGAATGACATTCGCTGAATAAAAGACTAATCCTCCTAAAACAAAAGAACGCAGATTCTAAAAAAAAGATGTTGTGTTTAGTTAAACAAATAGAGCACAAAATGTTCTTAAAATTGTATTTATTTTTAAAATAAAAAATAAAGAGAACAACGATTTCATCCCCAACGGTATAGACATAGTAGGCCTACACTAACAGAACCTCAAAAATATTCTTACCTCAGAAATTTACTAATTGTAGAAGTTATTAGTTTCCTCTTACCTTTGATAAATATATCTATCCCTTATAAAGGTACTCAAATGTATACTGTTCTAAAATATTTATGAAAGATAAAAGAGTAACATAGGTGTAAAATAATTATTTAATTTAAAAACCTTTTGCATTAGATGAAGAAATTTTTATTAAGGCTGGTTCACGACACTAACATAATCTTGAACAATTTTGACGTAAATGTAGGTGCGTTTTTTTATTCTATTGTGACTGTCATAATTCTTTTGTAAATTCCCATATAATTTAATAGATTGAACAATAGAATTGTATCGCTACAATTTGTATTGACAAAAAATTTTAAATGATGGTGGTGGTTAAAGCAATGTCCGATTTGAAAAATTGCAAAAGTAGCGCAAAAAACAATATTAATTGATATCTTACACGGTGAAGTTTGTATTCAAAATATCGCTGAAAGTACCTTTTGGTAAAAATTCTAAAAATGGTGGTGGTGGCTAAGGAATGGTTCGATTTGAAAAATTTCAAAAAATTAAGTAGGGGAATTTTAATATAATTTGATAGGTCGCAATAAGAGCAATGCTGATTAAAAGAAGATTAAAGATGTTTAAAAGGTATTTTTTAATTCAGTAAGGGATTTTCCGATTTGGAAACTTCTAAAAGAATTAAGTAACTGATGAAAAGCAATTAAAACCCTTAAACAGCGGGTTTATATTAAAAACAGAAGAGTACCTTTTGGCAAACATTCTAAAAACGGCGGTGGGACTAGAGGAATGGTTCGATTACAAAATTCTTTCAGATTCTGGTAGCTGAAAAATGGCGGTGGTGGATAGGGGTCCGATCCGATTTAAAAATTTTTAAGATTTGAGTAGCTGGGAAAATTGTAATATAATTTGATTATTATTATATGATATATTTATCTCAAAAACTAAGCAATGCTGTTTGGAAGAAGATTAACTATGAACACTGTATGCTTTGTAAAGGGTTATTTTTAATTCAGTAAATTTTCCGATTGGAAAATTTCTAATAGAATTAAGCAGCTGATGAAAAAGCAATATTAATTAGACACCTTAAACAGCGGGTTCATATTAAAACACCGCTAAGAGTACTTTTGGTAAAAATTCTAAAATGGCGGCGGTGGTTAGAGGGATGATCCGATTACAAAAATTCTTTCAGATTCGGGTAGCTGAAGAAATGTTAATATAATTTGATAGGTCACACGACATCTTTTTCTTGAAAAATATTCCACACAGCAAAAATTATTAATAAATGCATTAAACTATTTTTTTTATTCTAAGGTTGAAGATAGTAGTCCTAAGCGCCCTGTCCGATTTGAAATATTCTAAAAGAATTAAGTAGCTGAAGAAAAGCAATATTAATGGATACATTAAACATCGGATTTATATTAAAAACACCGCTAAGGGTACCTTTTGGTAAAAATTCTAAAAATATCGGTAGTGGCTAGAACGATGCTCCGATTTAAAAAATTCTTTCAGATCCGGGTAGTTGGTAAAATTTTAATATAATTTGATAGGTTACACGACATATTTATCTTGAAAAATTTTCCCCACAGCAAAAATTATAAATAAATGTATTAAACTATGTTGTTTTTTATTTTAAGGTTGAAGATGGTAATCCTAAAGGATGTTCCTATTTGAAAAATTCCAAAAGACTTGAGAAGCTGAGTAAAAACCAATATTAATTGATATCTTACACAAGGAGGTTTCTATTCTAAATATCGCTAAGCGTAATTTTTGACAAAAATCTAAAAATGGCGGTGGTGGCTAGGGGTCCGGTCCGATTAAAAAAAGGAAAATCGCCCACGCCGAATACCGCAACAAAACAGAAGGGTAGAATAGGAGTCCAAAGGAATGGGATTTTGTGCTAGCTCAAAACGTCGTAGAGTGAAAGAAACATTGGAAACCTCAACAAGTAGATTTATTTACAAATCGTTAGTTAAAATCAATCACATAATCATTTGTGCACTTATTATGTGAAAGTTCATTTTTAGCACGCAGTCTGTAATTTAGTGTAACCACGAGTAAGAATAGTCAAAGCACTTACGCAGTTATCAACCAAGAAAAGAAGCGTCTATATTTCACGGAAGCATCAAAGAAAAGAAAACAATAAATGTACTTTAAGAAGGGTGTCTGTCTCTGGTACCATAGTAGTGGATCTGGAAGTGCGTGCTGCACTTGTCGACGGGCTGGATATTCTATGAAACTAAGTTCGACTGTAACACTAAGTAAAACAATGCATTTTAATTTGCACTGCGACGTGACATAGTTCGTTTGCGCTAAAGGGACGCTGTATCAAATAGGATCACTCAGACTGTATTAATAGGGATAGAAAACAATGTGTTTTTGGTTTTCAACAAAATTCTCAATGATAGAATGCCCTGGGCCCCTTAGATATTTTCAGACAGCAGCTGCTATTCCTAGAATACATTGCAAGCTATATCCAATTAAAAAAGCAAACGATACTATAAAGACTTCTATGAATTTGTCCGCATTAGAAAACGGAGTTTTTAAATGGTTAAGTAAGTGTATAACAGGTTGCCTAACTGTTATAGTAACGCTAGCGATGTATTACTTCAAACTACAATTCCGAGAATAAAATAAGGGAACAGTTTTTTGCTCATAGGCTTGAGCAGTTCAACATTTGCATGATACGAAATACCGCGTTGATAGAATTTCTTAGTACTATTAGAAACTTTTGTTTTACGATGCGTGTGACTAGAACGAACTTTAAAGGCGAAGCTTCTAGCCTTTTAAATAAACTATTAAAAGTGGTTTAACGATAAGCAGATGTTTGCTTATTTCAGGTAATTTATAATGCTACCAACGAAGCAAACCATCATAGAATATATTTTGAGCATTTGCCGTTGAAAAAACACTGCAGAAAATTTTATATGACGTTTTAAATAAGGACTCATTTCAATTGGAAGGTAAGGAACTTGTTGAATAAAAGTTCGTATGTTTTGAAATAACATACAAAGTGCAAAGTCGTTTAATTTAACATTTTAGGAGGCGCTTCTAGTAAGAAGTAAAAAAGGTAGTTGGAAATTAAAATTTATATACAGCATGCAGAAATCAGCCGATTTCGGAAATTTAACTGCAGATTTTCAAAACGCACAACAATGCTCCTCAAAATATCTCTCAACATCTTCTTCGTATTCTGACGTTCGTGAACCCACACAGAAGCTACCAAACGCTCCTCAACACTGGAAAGACTTGTATCCGCCATGGTTTAATTCTCTTACTGACATTTTCTTCCCCACTATCTCTACCCAAGTGAACGTGACATGCGCAGTTTATCTATATGTCTAACTGTCATACGCTAATAATTTGTAAATGGACTTCCCGGCCAATGTGTACATATTTCTCCTATTTTTAGAAATGTTTCGACAATTTAACTCACATTAATAAATTATGCGTTTATTGGTTTATAAGTTTTCAGATTTCTAAAGGAATCGTTTGTATAATCTTGGATAACTGTCAGAGACTAATACTTTATGAATTTTATCGGTGGTTTCTAAAAGCAGAGTTGTTTCTACTAAAACGAAAAACTATGAAGCAATTTCATTAGATTTATACATAAACCTGAATATAAATCTTTTACCTTAGTTGCATTTTCAAAATTATAGTCAATACTATCCCTCATTAAAGACATATTTGTGATAAGCTTTTAACTTCGGAACATCTCCGTCAACCTTAAGTGGAAGCAAAGTGTTTCTCGTGCAGTTGGCAAATATAAATAATGCTGTCCTAATGCATTTCCGTGTTAAGAGGATGCTCAGTGACATTTTTAAAAGAGGCAACAATACAGGCAGTGATGCTGCTTGCTACATAAAGTTTTTTAAAAGCTCCGCACTGAAAGCTAATGTACCTTACCCTATCAATCATATTTAATAATGTTCTGAAATATGTCCATATCCGTATGGAATAAATTTGCGCCTTAATGTCTGCAGTCGTTAGCAGTCACAGCTAGTCCGCTGCTCGTTATAAAATTGCATAATAAATTCAAATTTTAATATACCTTTCAGAACAATAACGGTAAAACGTGAATCGATTATTTCCTTTAAGCAAATCCCTAAGTAAAAAAGAATAATAAAACTCACAGGAAAGGCACAAGTAAAATTCTTCGCCCTCTAACTATTTACATATCAATCAAAAATAAGCCCTACAAAAAATAATACTTTAAAAGCGGAATTTAAGCTGCATGATCCTTGAGATTGTGAAATCAATCTAGGGGACCCGGAAGTTGGAAAATATAACTTTGTAGAAAAATAACTGAGGTGAATCGCAGATGTGCACTCTCTGCATGCTAACAAAAAGTTTTCTAATAGGGTATATGTTATGGATTATGGTTCTAATAGACTTGTGGGGACAAAAACTTAGGGTTACCCAGATGTGTTCGTAGGGAGTAGCAAAAAGTTCATATATGCTCAATTTCTTCTAAAAGCGACTGTATAAGTTTACTAAATTAATATTTCTTCAAGGTTATGCATTCATTTATCTCCATGTTTATTACATGTAGAAAATTAATACAGTATTTATAATTCCTAAGTCAATCATTTTACTAATCATATATTTTGCTAAATAGTGTCTGGGACTTGGCATTCTGGGATCATTATCGGAATGTTTAAATTGATATAAAAATGTTTCTACATATTTCTGTACCTGACATATAAAATTCTTGTATAGTACATAGTACAATCTAGTTGATCCGTTATATAATTTGTAAGGGTATCGTGGAAAGCTGGACTAGAAAAAGTTTGTGTACAGATTTTGTATGTGTTTCAATTTTGAATATCAAGGAGAAGAGGGTTTTTGACCCATTGATGTAATTTCGCTTCAATTGATTCCCATTTGGGAAGTCGACTATATGTAATATGTACGCTTAAAATTAGTTTTAAAGAGTGAACATAAAAAACGACTATTGGTTCGAAATTAATGGCGTATGTAGATCTCTACATGTACAACAAATAAATACTGGTACACTAGTAGGGCGACAATTATGTCTGAATAAACGATCGTAAGATTGACGTTACCTCCGTTACGTAAGGAATATTAATATTGGTTGATGAGGACAAAGAATTTTAAGGATTTTCAGTTCCAGGGATTTATTTTTATGTAAACGTTGTAAATTCAAATATAGGGCTTCCAAAGTACATAAAATGGTTTTATAAATTCATTAGACTCCTAGTAAATGCAATTTTTGAGCAGTCTCTTATAGGTGCCAGTGTATATTTATTCGAAAATTTTGTTCTTCACTTAACTAGGCCAATGAAACATTTTCTACCATACAATTTAATTTTAGTCATTGACAAAAAGTATTGTTTGAAAGATTTAACTGTTTTGATATTAGTACATGTGTGGATTGATAAACCTAAAACAGTGCTTCTATTTTTAAGGTATTGGGGATTAAAGTTCGGAAGATTAACTTCAAGAAAAGTCAAAATTTTAGTTATTTCATTTTTAGTAGACTTATCTCATTACCACGAGGTGATTTAATAGGTTAAAACATTAGATTGAATTTCCTAGCCTCATCTTGAACAATTTCTTCAAGTAGTTCTTAGAGCCTGTAGATATAAATCTGTTATTTACGATTGTACCCTCAAACTCGACGGATTGCCACGTCTACCTTGTTGATTTGTACTTGTATGAAAACTCTAAATTTTTTATTTGCGACTGTTTACAACCTCACCTTACATCCCCTCGCGCTACGGTAGCAACTACCTTGTTGTTTACAGCAATTTGTTTACGGCAATTTCAGGGATTACAGAATGATTGATTGGGGTTAAGGAGGTTGATATAAATGTGTGATAAAAATATAAATATGCAAATTACAATGAAGGACCAATTGCTTTATAGCAATAACGATAATGGTGGAGCGGTTATGTAATAACAAAGACAACTACCAACTAATTAAGGAAGGGTATAAATACCTTAAGTCCTGCGCCGCTGGGGCAATAGACACTTTCACGCACAAAAGCTTTTACGGAGAACCAGAAACACGAACGAAAATGGTGTCGGTCTCGCTTTCAAAGCTCTAACACAACCGTCCTTTTCAAGGGTTCGAAGGCGACTTGCTTCTTTAAAGGCTCGAGTACGACTGTCACTTTATGCACTGTTATTGCCGGTATATAAAATGTTTCACTCAAACTGTAGGATGCACGCACAAAGTATTTATTGTCACAAAATACCGAATTGTTCGATGACGACGTAACATACCGTTCATTTACATTTCCAATGCTCCACCCGAAGGTACTACATTGGCCAGGAGGCGAGTTTTTGTTGCCTGGAAATTTAGAATTTGCCGAACCCTTGCCGTTCCAGGCAAGGTAGGGATCTTTAACGTGCGTGACAACACTCACACGGGACCCATTTAACCTCTCATCCGAACGAGGGCGTAATATTTGTGAAAATGCTCACCTGCCATTTTTCAAGCAGTCGGCCGTGTCGGGATTTGAACCCGGACCTTGGGATCCGTAGTCTTACGCTTA
The DNA here is from genome assembly GCA_036346225.1 of Platerodrilus igneus. NCBI lineage: Eukaryota > Metazoa > Arthropoda > Insecta > Coleoptera > Lycidae > Platerodrilus > Platerodrilus igneus. Next base: position 1,117,048 of record JARFIW010001258.1, on the reverse strand, counting down.
CTACATTGATCCACGGCGACGCCGCGACGTAACATACCGCCCACCAAATTCATAGAATTTTGAAAAGGAGGGAAGTAGGTTGGGTGAAGGAAATCACATGGGATTTGACCTTGCTAGGAAAGGAGGTAACGAAAGATAGGGTGGTGCACTACAGCGAGCGATATTACCAACTATGCAAAAATAAAATATATATGTAAATAAGCAAATATGTAAAAATAATATACTACTATACATGTAAAAAAAGTGTATATACATCTAAACATAAAAATAAAATTAAAATACCGGTAGCGGCGCTAGTTTGACCAAAGGTCGTTTTAGTGTGCCATGTGCCGTTTTGACTTCAGCGACACGTATAATACCGTCCGCACCGGGAAAAGTATTAATAATACGACCAAACTTCCATTGAAGTGGAGAAAGCTGGTCGTCCTTGACGAGGACAATAGTGTCCTTTTCCACTTGTCGGACACCTACCTTAGAGTGCCATTTAACCTTCTGGTTCAGAGTATGTACTCATGGCTCCAGCGAGCCCAAAACTCTGGTGGAGTTTTGCAGGAGTTTCCACCTGCTTTTAATGGTACAACGTTGGTTAAATGGTCCTCATCTGGTGGTGCAGAAAGAGGCTCCATAGTTAGAAATGACCTGGTGTTAGGCAACGCAAGTCATTTGGATCCGAACTCAAAGCGCAGAGTGGCCTTGAATTTAGCACAGATTCAATTTGTGTAAGAACTGTGTACAGTTCCTCAAAGGTAAGTTTTGTTCGCCGATTACGCGAGATAGGTGTGTCTTTACCGACTTAACACCGCTTTCCCACAAGCCACCGAAGTGAGGGGCGCTAGGTGGATTAAACGACCACTTTATCCTTTCTGAGGTTACTGCACTATGCAGATAACTCGTAAGCTGACGATAGGCACCTACAAAATTAGTACCGCAATCGCTAAATATTTGAGAACAGCGTCCTCGACGTGCTATAAATCGTCGCAAAGCGGCAAGAAACGCGTCTGCCGACAAATCCGAAACAAGTTCAATATGTGCTGCCTTAGTGGCAAAACAAACAAAAAATACAAATATAGGCCTTAAGAGTTTTAGAGCCTCGCAGGCGGTTAGCCTTTATTAAAAGAGGGCCAGCAAAATCAACACCAACAATACTGAACGGTTTGATTTGGGTAATACGTGCTGCCGGTAGGTCTCCCATAGGAGGAGTTACCAGGACCGGTTTGGTACGAAAACATCTATGACAGGATGATAAATAATTTCTGATTGAATGTTTAATAGAAAGGATCCAGAAATTCTGTTGGATAAGATACGCTGTGGTATTAACACCGGGATGGCAATACCTTTCATGAGTTGACAGAATGATAAGTTCGGTTAATCGGTGCCGCTGAGGCAATAACGCAGGAAACTTTTCGGAATAGGAAAGCGAAGAATGTGTCAAGCGCTCACCTACTCTTAAGATGTTTTGTGGATCAACAAATGGAGAAAGTTTTCGCAAGCTTTTAGGTAATTTACGGTTTGCCTTAATCGAAGCTATTTCCTTTAAAAATGTAACATTTTGTACATGCCGAACGATAATCATGAGAGCATTGTGTATTCAATGTCTGTTAAGGGACCCGTATGACGTTGAGCCATGGGTTTAGAAAATCTATAAATGTAAGCCACGATGCCTTGGATTTTATATAACGATGAAAAGCGACTTAGTAAAATGTCAATGACGTTTGGATCTGTTTGAGCGACAAATGTTAGGATCTTTTTTCCGTAGTTACCTCAGCAATTGAGGTTGACAATGTTGGTTGAGGCGGCCACGAGTCACTAGGGTAGTGAAGCCATTCAGGCCCCGCCCACCATAGCGAACATGAAATAACCGCGCTTGGCATTAATCCCCGAGATGCAGGATCAGCCGGATTATGCGAAGATTTAATATAAAACCATCGGCTAGGTGCAATTTTCTTGAATGTGGCTAACACGGTTTGCCACAAAAGTTTTCCAACGAAAAGGTGGAGAACGTATCCAAGTGAGAGCGACCGTAGAATCACTCCACGCTGAAACATCGGAAATGTCAATCAAGCCTTGATAAGAACGAATGGTAAAAGAAAGTAAATCGGTTAATAAAACGGCGGCACATAATTCCAAACGTGGAATTGAAATGCGCTTAATTAGCTACTTTTGTTTTAGCGGTTACAAATTGTACAGTTATTTCTCCAGTAGTTTGATTTATGAACTGAAAATACACTACCGCTGCATACCCTACCTCGCTAGCATCGCAAAACCCATGCAAATGACAAGTAAAAGGATCCGAAGGGGGTAAACAACGTGGTAACTTTAATGACGATAATAACGGCAACTCTTCTTGGTATTGCTGCCATTGAGACGAAATGTCTGCTGGTGGGATGTCATCCCAATTTAAACCTAACATCCACAGATGCTGGATTAGGCGTTTTGCAAAAAGTGTTAGTGGGGCTAAAAATCCTAATGGATCATATATTCTGGCAACTTTGAAAGTATGTTGCGCTTTGTACATATTTGGTTTAATGGTTTAACCCGAAACGAGAAAATATCTTCTGTAGGTGACCATTGAAGACCTAATATTTTTATTGATTCGTCCGAATCGAAATCGAGAGAAGTATATTGGCAAAATCTGACGGAATGCCTTCCAAAATAGAAACTGAATTAGAACTCCATTTTCGAAGTTCAAAACCAGCCAAATGTAAAAGTCGAATAAGTTGATCTTTAATTTCGCGGGCCGATTGTATAGAATCTCCACCGGCGACGAAATCATCAATATATAGATTTGACCGTATAGCTCAGCGGCTAACGGAAACCTTTGCCTTCGTCAATGGCTAATTGCTGAAGAGTTTTAATGCTAGATAAGGCGATGACTTAATACCGTAGGTCACTGTATTAAGCTGATATGTCTGGATGGGTTCTTCTGCGGAGAACCGCCAAACAATTAATTGAAACTTTCGATGTTCTTCGGTAACCAAAATTTGTCGATACATTTGGCGAACATCACAAGTAAAAACGAAACGATGAGTACGAAATTTCAGTAAGATTGACGAAATGTCGTTTTGGAGACTAGGTCCAGCCAATTGAGTGTCATTAAGTGACACGTTGTTTTTAGCCTTTGCAGAGGCGTCAAAAACCACACGAATTTTAGAAGTATGACCTTCTTCTTTAAACACAGGGTGATGGGGTAAAAGTAATTATCGTTCCCAACGGGCGGAGAATCGAGTAATGCCATATGACCCGCATCAAGATAGTCCTGCATGAAATTGTTGTATTGGGCGCGTAGCTCCGGTTGAGCATGTAATTTGCGCTCCAACGAAAATAGTCTTTTTAGCCATCTCAAAGCAATTATCAAAACGGGCAAAGTATCGTTGAACGGTAACGCAACAATAAAACGACCGCTAGGGTCACGAGAAAACGTGTTTTCAAAATCAAATCTGCCTTTTCTTCTTCTGGAGAAGTATAAGGCGTGGATGGAACTCTTCTATCTCCCAAAACCGCCTTAGGGTCTGGTCGATAGGATCTTCTACAGACGTAAAAATGCTTGGACAGTATCAGACTGCAAGCTTTTGTGGGACCAATAATAGTCCAACCAAAAATTGTATTTATGGCGGCAGGCTGAAGAAACTTATGTATAACACCGCCATTGATGATGAACGGATAAACATCTGCTCCTAGGAGCATGTCAATGGTTCCTGGAGAGTTCCAGGTCGGGTCTGCAAAGTGCAGGCCGCATAAGTGTTCCCAATTATTAGGAACTTCAACGCTAGGTAATTTGCCAGATATTGACGAAAGCACAAAAGTTGTGACTTCTAGAGATTTTCAGAGTCTAACATAGAGCGAATGGTGCAGCTGACGGCACCCTATTGACTGCTGAAGTTGTCTGCCCAAGTCCATAAATCGGAACTTGAGAACGTATGCGTGGAAGCCAAAGTTTGCTCACGCAATCGTCTCGAATAAAGCTAGCTTGGGAACCAGGATCTAAGAGTACCCTGATCGGTTTGTATCTACCAGAACGATCTTGAACTTCCACAACAGCAGTGGAGAGTAAGACAGTAACCCCAAGATTTGAATTCGTCTGTGAAGACAAAACATTTGCCGGAATAGGAGAGGGACTGCGTCCTATTGGCATTTTTATGCATGTGTAGCGGTCGGTTCAGCTGAACGGCTAGAAGCAGGTTGCGATTCAAAATGTAGCAAGGTATGATGCGGCTTGGCGCAAGTTCGACAGGAATTATAAGATTTGCATTGCATGGACGCATGGTCTGTTCGTAAGCAATTTAAACAAAGGCGTAAGCGTTTGACAATGTCGAAACGTTCGTCGGAGTTTTCTTTAGAAACGATTGAACAAATTAAGTGATTGCCCTTGCAGGAAGGACAATGGTGCGAAAATGAATTATTTGAGTCACTGGAGCTACTTGGGTGTCCAGTGAAACTACGTTAGAAGAAACCTTTGGTTTAAATTGAAACGCTGAGGATTTCTTAGGCACGATGTGTGGATGTATGGACAGTCGTCGAATAAGAAACAGGTGCGGTTGAAGAAAAGGTTTCAACGCTGCACATTGTTGGGTTAAAAATATCTCAAATCCTCGAAATTAGGTATTTGCTTCGGATCCGATTGGAGTTCGAAGCGTTTTCTAGTGAACGGATCAAGTTTTCTAAAAGCAAATCGACCAGAATAAAGTTCCAATGTTCAGTGGGAAACTTTAAGTTAGTTAGAACAGCAAGGTTCTCCGAAAAACAATCAATAAGTGCCCTAAGTTTCTTAGGGTCTTCTGATTTTAAAGGTAGAAAGTCTTTCATTGCTTTCCAATGCAAAGTTGCCAATAAACGCGGATTGCTAAATCTCTCACGCAAGGCGTTATAGGAAATAATAAAATTATCCCCGAAATGGGTACAGATTTAACGATTCTTAAAGACTCCCGGTACAACAACTGATAAGATAATTTAATTTTTCGATATTGGACAGCGACGCGTTATTATAGACCAGGCTGTCAAATAAATCGATGAAAGATGAAAATTCAGTTACCTCATTATTAAAATTTGGAGCTTTAACGGTAACAATTTTGATACCGTGCTGCTTGGAGCATTTTCGATGATTTGTGGTGCCTTTCTTGCATCGTTCGAGATGCAGCAGTATGAAAAATAAGCGGAATCTACTTCCTTCCGTACAGCGTTGTAAGTTAATGAGTCTACCTCGTCACATGAGGCCAAGACAGCGACTAAAATTGTATTGAAATTTGCATAAAGGTCATGTATTCCCTTGTTTGAATAAGGAACAAGTTTAAAGTTGGGTCACTTTGTATAGTTTACAAAGCTCAAAATTTCTAAAATGCGTGTTTTCAGTAATTCTAGTTCTACCACATGTGCTTTCTTTGGAGCCATTCTCAAAGATTCTGAAAGGACTACAAAAATGCTATAAAACCGTAACGCTCAGATGTACACGAAAAATGTTAAAATAGGGTATAAACCAATAAATCACGTTTTATGACTAACGGTTCGTCAAACAAAAGCGTGAATATAAGATGTACCGCTTAACAACCCGAGCGGCTTACCATCAAAAGCTCACAGAAACGTTTAAAACATGTGGCTTAACATATTTGCCGAAAGATGCAACTTTACAACCTTATTCCTCTGCAGATTTTTCAATATTGTAATACAAAACGTGCAATAGCTTTTAAATACAAAGCAAATCCTTTACCTTTCTTGTTTAAGAAGTATAAAGCGATTTATAGTTTTCAGGTTGCTTTCTGTTTTATGCCGCTAAAATGAATTTAAAACTGAAAACTGACAAATTTTATATTATGAATTTTTTGTAATTAAAACGCTTGCTGGTTTCAATTACGGCGAAATCGCTTAATTTAATCTAAAGACAGTATAAATAATGTTTACACATTTTAACCCGCTAAATATGGGTTTTAAGCACAAATTTAAAACTGAAATATTAATTAATTAAAAAGCTCGCTTGAATGCAATGTGATATTTTAATTTAGGACATGCGTATACCACAGGACTAATGAATCCGGCTCGACTTAGGAACAATGATTGATTGGGGTTAAGGAGGGAAAATGTGTGAAAAATATAAATATGCAAATTACAATGAAGGACCAATTGCTTTTATAGCAATAACGATAATGGTGGAGCGGTTATGTAATAACAAAAGACAACTACCAACTAATTAAGGAAGGGTATAAATACCTTAAGTCCTGCGCCGCTGGGGCAATAGACACTTTCACGCACAAAAGCTTTTACGGAGAACCAGAAACACGCACGAAAATGGTGTCGGTCTCGCTTTCAAAGCTCTAACACAACCGTCCTTTTCAAGGGTTCGAAGGCGACTTGCTTCTTTAAAGGCTCGAGTACGACTGTCACTTTATGCACTGTTATTGCCGGTATATAAAATGTTTCACTCAAACTGTAGGATGCACGCACAAAGTATTTATTGTCACAAAATACCGAATTGTTCGATGACGACGTAACACAGAATTTTCCGAGGGGTACTTCACTAGGCGTCTCTTTGAAATGTCTACCAAATCCTTGCGACGCAAATTGTACGTAGCAAATTTTTAACATGAATGTCGCCGTAAAATTTACAATATACAGAACCGAATATACTTAAAAAATTGATTATTGTATACCCATCACTTGAATTTGAGATAGTTTCAAATTCCGAAGATATGAATAAAATATCGTAATAAAATACTGTTATTTACGATTAAGCCATTGTTTATAAAGTTTTTTGCAACCTGTCATACATTGCTGTAATAAAAAAACTAGTTGAATCAGAATGTACCAAAAACTAAAATGGCGTCCATAAGAAATAAGAAAGTTTGTTGCGGTACTCCGTGTAGACAAGAAAGAAAGCAGTAAGGTAAATAAGAAAGATCGCCTACACCAAATACTGTAACAAAACAGGGGAGAAGGATAGAATAGAAATCCAAAAGCATTGGATTCGGGGCTAGCTCAAAACATCGTAGAGTGGGGTGGGTGATACAGAAAGAAAAATTGGAAACCTCAGTAAATATTTATTACAAACCGTTAATTGAACATACACTCCCAAAAACTATTATTTACAAAAGTCAATAACGCACATTTGCATGATCGTCCTGTTATAACGTGATGTAAACAAAACGTCAATTTGCATATTACATAATATCAAAATATACCTTTAACAAATATAAAATCTTAAAATCTAAATAATAGGTACACATACATGTGCAAGTATACTTACAAAATATATCCAACCCTAAATATGTACAAAAAATAATACAGTTATATATACAGTGATTGGTACCTGCTTTGGGAAGAGCACCTCGTAAGAATCAGAACGTAACATTAAACCTAACTAACGTAACCTTAACTTAAGTGAACCAAGTATTAACTGACTTGGTAAGCAAGTTGTTGATGATAACACTAATGTACAGAGAAAGGAAAACAGTAATAAGTGCTTTAACGCAAGCTTTGGTTTAACTAGTTGTGGCTTTGAGGATAATTACAGAACCGCTCGTGCATTGTGAACGTGAATTTGGTAACGTAGTCTGCAATTTACTGGATAATCATGAGTACTAAATTACCGAATTATCACAAGAATTGTCTATCTTCTACAGCCGCATCAAAAGTAAAGAAAGCAGAAAAATGAACTATACCTTAAGCTATCGGTCTCTCTGGTACCATCTTAGTATGAGGAAATGCGGCCTGCATTTGTCGATAGGCTGGATGCTGGATGACCCAATTTAAGTATAAGAGGACACTACGCACAACAACGCATTTTAAAATCGCCGTTCAACAACGTTTCTTTGCGTTCAAAGGACGCTGTATAGAATTAGAATCGAAGAGAGAAGAGAGCCTTTCAAAATGCCAACTTGTATTTATACAGATTGAGAACGACGGAGAAATAACGAAAACCCATTCCCAGCAATAGAATGTTAAATATTCTGCGAAAGCAAGTAAAAATATATTCCAGACAACTGCGAAATGTTTTTAGAATACAAGCAATAAGGAAAGCAAAAGGCCTCAATAATTATGATTATCAGTTTCACTGAATTTTGTTGCTCGCGTAGGAAAGCAAAGTATAGTGTAAAACAAGCATACAAGTATGCAACCTTGCATACAGCCAAAGGAAGCACAACGTATAGCCGGTTGCCTGACTTATAGAAATGAAGAGAGATGTGTATTATTATCGATCCACGATACGGCGATACGGAGAATACATTAATTTTGGGACGGTTTATTATCCATAAAGCTTGAGCGGCCGAACACCGACGGTTATTACAAAGTAGGATCTCTTAGTACCATTATAAGCGTTTATTTTACGATGCGTATTTCAACAAGTAGCTGTTAGAATGCGTTTCAAAAATTGTATAAGGAGTTTCTAGCCTTTTAGAGGTGGTTTAACGATAAGAAATCTTTTATAGAATTTATAAACGCCGTCTACAATATATTCCGTTTATATCTACACATAGGGAAATTTTTTATACATATTTATTTTAATTGGAAGGTAAACAAACTTGTTATATGACCGTTCGTATAATTTGAAATGAGATAGAAAGCGTTTTGGAGGCGTATATTTAAGGCAGTTGGAAATGTATGCAATAAGCATCCGATTTAGAAATTTAAGATAACAAGTTGATGATGGTCAGGTAAAGACGAAACGTTTTTTGACAAATTGAACTAAATCAGTGTATTGGGGGGTAACCAGTGATCATGAGAAGTGCTTTTATATTTTGAATATTATTTGAAATAACAGCACTAAAAATAAAAACAAATACAGTTTTTTACATTTTTTCAAAATATTTCGGATGCCAAATGATATAAGTCAAATTGCTTTGCAGATTATTATTTATTAATTAGTGTAGAATTCAGCAACTTTGACAAATTTAAATATACCCCGTTTCTCCATTAATAGACGAGATCCCCGTGGTGAGCCTCGAATTTGAATTGCTGTGATATTGAAAGTTTGAAGTTTTGCGCCAACTGAACTCGTAGTAACTTCTACTATTCCGCAGTTGTAGAATCTTCTAACTAAATAAAAAAACCACTTCCACGATATTTCAGTGGGTAGAACATAAACTCCCACCGACAAAAATAAATTGGTATATTAAACCCTACAAAAATTTCCTGAGTCTAGATATTTTCGAATAATATTATTAACAAAGTTGAGAAATAGTGGAAAGCAAATCACCAAAAAAATTACAAGAATAATAACAAAGTATCAACTTACACTTGGTATACGCTAACATTGACTTCTCAGGGTCAGGGTACTTTTACCTCCGAGATTATTACTTTAAAAAATGTGTATAAATTGCTCTTGGTTATAAATAATTTCATAGGTAAATATTTGAATTAATTAAATCTTACAAATGCAAAACTTCATACTAAAATTAGGAATACACAATACGCATTTTCAATAGTCTTCTACAAAAAGACATACAACCCGACACAGACGTGTATCTCAAAGATTGATATCCAACCAAAATTACTTACAACTGACACCACATTTAAATCCAAAACCAATTCGTGGCAAATTTTATTATAGCAGCAACAAACTATTGAAGCTATGAAAGCATTAATAACTCACGAAATATTTGCATTAAAATTTAAAACTTTCAATTGAAGCTTATTTTGGAATTTTAAAATAGTACTCAAAACCGTATTTAGGATCGTACTTAAAATGGTACCCAGAAGCGTTTTTTAGAGGCGTACTCAAAAACACTAGAACAATCTTATTACCAAAGTAATTGAAACATTTAGATTCTATATACAAATTTATATCGGCGAAGTCAAACTCACTTAAATTACGCTTTTCATACAAAATATTTTTATTCGTACTTATATCGTAGCACTTTGTTACGTGCCGTCCCTGCATATAAATATTTTTGCTCGTACTTAATTAAATTTCATATTACTTACTATATTCACTGTCATTTGCGAATTTTCTAAACGTAAACGATTGCTTGTTCATCGCCATGTAGGTTTTATTAGTACATGTAATTTAATTGTAATTTAAATACTGCAAATCTACTCTATTTCAATACATCATTGAAACTGGTATTTTCTTAAAGATTATATTTAGTTTTATACGTAGTTTGGTTATCAGAATAATTTGTTTTTAAATGATTATAATGTTATATACGTGTTTCTGAAAGGTTATTTTCGGCCCATTTATCTGTAGTCTGTATTTAATCTAACGTTAGTAAGTGGTTTTTTATAATTTTATACGCGAAAGTAGGCAACTCAACATACGGGTACGTAATAAGTCCTTAAATTTGATGTATATTTGTTATTGAGAACGTTTCAACTAGTTATACAGAGCAGACGTTAATTTGGACTTTTTCATTTTTATCAATTTTAGTTTCCAGTTGTTAGAAGGAAATAATAAATTTGCGGTATTCGGGTTATGTTTCTTGTATAAGTTGATTGTACGATGGATATATCTCATCAATTCTTTTGTAAGAAAGAGTTTTAGTTTTGTTTGTGTAAAATTAGAAATATGCGGTCTCCTTTAAAAAATGGCAATCCTAATACTTAGAAGTGGGACTTAACACATTTTGGTTGAAGATAAATAAATTCAGTTAATACTTATGTAAAATGTGTTTCATCAGATGTCGACCACAAAAAGTTGTGCTCCAACAATGAATTAACGAAGCCTACAAGATCACTCCGTGATACAGTTAAAACGGATCGTCATGCCAAGCTGTAAAACTTGCTAGTAAAATAAATTGGATCTGGATTTCTTCGCATAGCTTTTTAGGTTGTTTTTCGCACACCTGGAAATGGTACGGGGTTCGAAACGGAACCTATTTCGCTCAAATCGCCGGAAATGTTACGCGAACTTATTGGTTGAGTATTTATTAGATAATAGATAGCCATTGACTATCCTATAAATTTGTGTATATAAACTTTTTTATGAGTGATCTTACTGTTTAGGTTCAATATTAGTACATCATTCTGTTCCGCTTGCAGCAAAACGCATTTCGGTCTGTAGATGGGTCTTTCTTTGTATTTCTGGGGCCTACTCTGTAGTATATCAAGTTTGTCTCAGAAGCAATGAGAATGATTATTTTTATAAGTTTTTGATTGAATTAATCTACAATTTAACATTGTCCCCTTCAAAGTATGACCCTTGAGAATGCATACAGCCTTTGCAATGGTTTTGCCATTCGTTATAACAATTCTGGAAGCGCTGTTCTGTGATACTGTTTAGAAGCTGCGTTGTGTCACATTGAATGTTGTCTATTGTTCCATAATGTTGGGCTTTCAACTTCTGCTTAAGTAGGTATTGGAAATACAAAATAATCACATTGGGCCATATCTGGGCTGTAAGGCGGATGTGGGAATACTGGAACCTTTTTTTCCCAAAAATTCTCCTACCGACAATGAGGTATGGGTGGGTGCATTATCGTGATGCAGGATCCAAGTACTGAAAATTTCAGGTCGCGCACGCAACACCCGTTTTCTCAAACATTCAAGGACCTCACAGTAAAAGATTTTATTTACTGTTTGGCCCTGTAGAACAAATTCGTTATGAACAATTTCCACGAAAATCAAAAATGACGATTAGCATGGAATTGATTCGCGATTTGCTCATGCGAACTTTCTGCGGCCTCGGTGATGATGGCGTGTGCCACTCTGCACTTTGTCGTTTTGTTTCAGCGTCGTGCTCAAACACCCATGACTCATTACCTGTGATCACTGTGTGCATGAAGTTGGGTTCCGTTATTATGCGATTCAGCAGTTCTTACCTCGCCAATTTCAAAATTTGGATTACTTAAGCGTTTCTAAATAAAAGCATCTCTAAAACCCCTGTTCCATTTGTATGTCAGTTATGTGGAAACAAAGCAAAATCTTAGGTAACCGTTAGAGAGTAGCATGTTTCAAGCAAATAACCTATAACTGCAGTTTTTTAAAATAATAAATTATAATCCTCAAGTTGAACTTTAATAAAATTAAAAGTATTTGCTAGTTTTTAGATTTCTTTTACTAGTTTCTGCAGATGAAGGCGCGTTACTGAAAATTTTGGGAAGGGCTAAATGAAATGTAAAATACGGCAAATGCTTTTCACAAATCTCAAAACCGGAAACGGAAGTTAATCATTTTTGAGGTTTCTTTCATTTTCTCTTCTATCACATTTTTTAATACAGAATAAAATGAAACCAACTCTTACATAGCCTAAGATATTATATTTTAAAGAATATTTTATCATATTTTAACATTTTAATTTTCTGTTCATTTTCAATCTATGTTTCTGGGATACTGTAGTCTTTGTGAAGTTACGAAGCAATATTGCATTCAAAATTCTACTGAATAGTGCGTCCTCGAAGTAGGTAAAATTACTTTTTATGATAAATGGAGGTATTACTGACATATGAAAATCAATAAAGGTACTAGTATTCATCGACAATGTCCGATGTTATTAGTCAGTCCACCGTAATCTCGATGACAAAGTGTTGAAAAAAAGTAGCACTCGTACATGATTACCGTAACATTAATTTCCATAAATCGGGTAATATAAATCTAAATTAATAAAAATTGGTCACTAATCCAAACTTGCATTTAATCTATTACCTCATGAAATTTTAATGATCAATTAATGGAATTGATTTCCTGCTACTTTGCGAAATCTAGATTATTTAAGAAATGCGACTATAATTATATACATGTAGATCTTAGTGTGGACTCCTTGTGCTACTTTTTGAGGTTTTGTCAATGGCATTTACTCACACACCGTACCTTATTGGCGAACTGCAGTATACTAGCTATGAAAGCGACACAGGTTATGGCCATGTCAATCCAGAAGTTCCCCAACACGGATCTCTGAACACCGAACAGTGACGTACAGTTACAGAAGATGTGTTTTGCGGTCTCACTCTCATGCTTGCACCTTCTGCCACGCGGGTCTATTATCAGAGCTATCATTATGAACCTATATTTAGTTTTCAGTGTCAAGATAACAAACCTACAACAAGACGTACTTTCTACGTAAGCAAACAAAATCTTGCTAATGTTGGTTAAATGGCTATAATGGTCATTCTTTTCTTACCTATCGACACTTTTTCATTTATAGCTATTTCTCACGATAACGAATGTCGTTTTTCTTTATTAGTTAGAATACGTATAAGCACCAGAGATTCTTCGATGGCCAAATATTCACTCTGCAATTTCTTTCCTGTTCCCGTTTTGTCAAACTGTCAACCTAATATTTTCATATTCCCTTGCATTAAATTTAGCTTAATACTACCAGAATATGAATATTAGAAACAAGTTCCAAGATTTTAAGCTATTCCCATACTACCTTTAGAAAAACTTTTTGTTTTCAAAGCTAACTGAGTAGCCCCGCATTCATTATATGTATACTGATTCTAAGCAATGGCGAAGCTAGACCTCCGCCAACCCCTTTAATGCGGGCGGTCCAAGTTCAAGGAGGATCAAAGGATGAAAAGTTTAAATTAAAAGTTAATGGTATTTTACAGTTCTTATAATATTCAGTACCGTCCAGATACACTAGTTCTAGCAGTTTTCCAAACACACTAACAGCTTTAATGTTGTACTTAACTATATCTGTTACCACTGCATGTACAGAGAGATCATTCTCAAAATTAAATTATTAAAAATTATCTTAGGAGCCACGCAGTTGGAAGTTAGCCCCGGAAAATGAGATTTTTAGAAATTCAAACTGCATTCGATTGACTATCGTTTGACCACAAATGACCAGTATTTATTTTATTTGACCATCTTCACTTATTAAAAAACGTAAAAATGAGATTCGGGTGCTATCTTCACCTTTTACACCGATTAAAAGAAAATCCAATTTAATTGTTGCATATGATTGACCACTTTTTGACCACCAATGACCAGTATTTATTTTATTTGACCACCTTTACTTATTAAAAAAATCGCAAAAATAAGATCTCCTAAGGTTTCTTCACCCTGTTACGCCAATTAAAAAAATATCCAATTAAATTGTTGCATATGATTGGCCACTTTTTGACCACCAATGACCACCAATAAGACCACTCAAAATAATTATATTTTGATAGTGCCATTAACATCTAAATTCTCCCTAGAGGTTTATCACTTACAAAAAAAATTGGAACATACAGCATGTGCAGACTGTTAATCAAAAAATAGTGTCTATACCTTGGCCGCGAAATTTTTTTAGCAAACTCGAAATTATCTTGTCTCGGTCGTAAGCGGCAACGGCTATAGGTTGTGTCTCGATACGCTAAAAGGTAATTTCGCGGTCTAGATATACAAATAACTATTAAATACTATAATAAAAAGCAATTTCAATATAAGGTGTTTAAAAATAAGGAAGGTAATTATATACAAATTTTAACAGCGTGACACTAGTCTATTACTACTTTCTGCAGAATAACATAGTAGTAGTCCTAAAACTGCAGTTCTTTTCATTCAAAAAGAGGGATTTCTTCAGATTACTGTCGTACCTATGTCAACATACAAATGTATCATATTTAAAAATAATATGAACGGGCTATTATTAACCTGCTCTGACCGAGTAAGTACTTGGTGGGAATGTGTCATTAGAAGTACACATACCAGGAAGTTAACAACATTTATATTTAATTCCTGAAAATTTTAAAGCTGGCGGTAGTGACGGTTAAGCGGACAGCTCACCCGCTTAAAACTATTCCTGCTAGATACCCTGTTGTAGTTTTTATACAGGGTGAGGTACGGAGAACGCCACGGAGTTTTATAGCAAAACGGTATATTTGTTCAAAGTTTTTCACAGTAGATCTATGTAAGTCCGAAAGGGCTACATTTTAAAATTATTTTGATATATACAGGGTGCCTCAAGAAAAAATTACATATCAAAGTTATATTTTTTCTTATGGAACATCTTATTTTTTGTTGCATTTTTGAATTATACGTGGAAAATAAACTAAACTTCCTTAAAGGCTCATTATACCTAAATGCAGAGCGTTTTGATGTATTTCGCTTTTTCTAACATTCTAAGGGTTTCGTAAAAATTAAATAATTCTAAAATCAATTCACCCAGACAAATTTGTTTTTAATATTTAATATTAGATCGTACCCTTCACTGATCAAGTAACTTACTAAAAGCAGATTCAATACAAGGTGTTCAGAAAATGCAGTTTCAATATTGACAGATTCAAAGTACAATATCGTTGTTATTTTAAATGGAACATTCTATATTTTATCACTTAGTCTTATAGTAATTTTGATTGTCTTTCAAACGGTATTAGGGTGCCTATACCTATCTCTTCGAACTTTGAAATAATTTGCATATTTTTGAAATTTAACATGTATTTTTAAACTCTTCAAAATTATTTTTGACAGAAAACGCCTAAATTCTAGTTCATGATATTTTGAAAAACAGGAAAGAAGTTTTCGCACTTTAAGTTTTGTTTTTGCTACTTATTCCCGATGCATATCGAGCACCCCTCGTATACGAAATGCAGCTTTATTTTCAACGTAAAATCCATACCCAT
Organism: Platerodrilus igneus; assembly: GCA_036346225.1. Lineage (NCBI taxonomy): Eukaryota > Metazoa > Arthropoda > Insecta > Coleoptera > Lycidae > Platerodrilus > Platerodrilus igneus. The sequence continues at coordinate 1,101,578 of JARFIW010001258.1, read as the reverse complement.
GTATTTTGCATTTGTCACGTATGCCAGGTAGAAGCTTCAAATCTTATGAACATTTGCAAGTATTTGTCTTCCATTTTAATGTTAATTTTATTAAATAGAACAACAACCTATGTATAAGTTTGGTGACAAAATTATGCATCAATTTGTAATCAGAAATATAAACAATTCTTCGGAAAAGATTGAAAAGTAGGTCCCTTCTTTGATAATTATTCTTGATGACAAACCAATTCGAATTAAAATAAAATAATAACAGCAATCAAATATTTTCCATGAGCAAATCCATTCATATACAGAGTATTTAAGAAAGACACAATTTGAACTTATGTTTTGAATTAAAAATTTAAAATTCATGAAAATTTACGTAAATGACTATCAACCATGCGATCTACGAGGCTTGTTCAATTGAAACCCATTTTTGGTTCAGAAAAAATTTATCGACGCCTAAATTTACAAATAATTACCACTACGATTAAGGCACATATCCCATTGTTTCGTCAACCTATGTATACCCTGCCTAAAGGAATCATGTGGCTGCTGCTCGAAGAATTCTCTCACGGCGTTTTGTACTTCTTCGTCCGACTGAAAACGGTTACCTGTTAACGCTTTTTTCGGTGGCACAAAGATGTGAAAATCGCAAGACGATAAATCGGGACTATAGGGTGTATGCTCTAATATCCTCCATTTCTTTCGCTGTAGATTTTCTTTTACTACGTTAGCAACATGAGGTCGAGCATTGTCGTGAAGCAGAATGACACCACGTGAAAGCTTCCCTGGACGTTTTCGTCTTATTGCTTGATGGAACTTGTTCAAAGTTTTATTATACAGGTTTGCGTTGATATGCACTCTAGGTTCTGTAAATTCTATCAACAAGGGTTCTTCATGGTCGAAAAAAATGTCAACATGACCTTACCGGCAGAAGGTTGAACTTTAAACTTTTTTTCTGGCGGAGAATTTGCGTGTTTCCATTGCATCGATGACAGCTTACTGGATGGTTCAAAATAATGACATCCAGATTCGTCGCCAGCAATTATTGACGAGAGAAAATTGTTACTATTTTGTCCGTATTCCGTGAGGTGTTGCAAAGATAAGCCCATTCGCACGCTTTTTTGGTTCTCTGACAAAAGGCGAGAAACCCATTGCGCACAAAGTTTACAAACACCACTAACGTTGCAAAACGTCAGTTGAGTGATTACAATTGATTCCAAGGCTAACCTGACCAAATGGGTTTCAATTGAACAAGCGTTGTATATAGCAACATATATACTTATATACTGTTTGGATTAATTTGAATGTTTGAGGTCAAATGGCCATCTAGGAAAAAGCAACACTACCAATTCAATTTTGTTTCCAAACTCATTTCGATTATGACTAATCTGCAGTAGTCACTCGTAAAATTATATATTGCGTCTGCATATATGAAACAAGTTCCAATGTATAATACCGGTTTATGCAGTACAAAGTAATTATGTACGAGTATTATAAATATTCTATCTTTATTATCCTCGTAAGCAAATTGGTACATCTTTGAATGTATATACGTGTATTCTAGATTCAGTATAGTCCCAGAATGGTTTTCTTTCGTGGTCGCGACTATAGGTTAAAATCTGTTCTATTAGGTGAAGTAACCTTATTTTGGTATCGAATTTTTACTTAGACTTTTATTCAAGGTTTAAATAACTATTACACGTGGATATAATAATAGAAAATATAAGATCTACGATAATACCTGAACCTATAACCTTTCGATGCTCTACAAATAGGCTACCGAGACTGATGATTCAACTATAGTGATGGACCAATTTAAATTGCGTTCATCGCTATTATGTCAATCTAACTTTCAATTAAGTATGGCGTTTTTGTCAATCATATCTAACATTACTGAACCTTTTTTGACGCTACGTCATACTTAGGCGGGAGGTAGCATTCGGCAGCTCCGTGGCGTAGTTGGTATGCGTGTGACACTACGCCCTAGGTCCCGGGTTCAAATTCCGACACGGTCCGCTTGAAAAATGTTAGACGAGCAGTTTTCACAAAAATACGCCCTCGTTCGGATGAGAGGTAAAATAGAAGACCCGTGTGTGAATGTTGCCACGCACGTTAAAGATCCCTACCTTGCTTGAAACAGCCAGGGTTCGCAAAATTCAACATTTTTCTGGTAAAAAAAACTCGCTTCCTGGCCAATGTAGTACCTTCAGGTGGAGCATTGGAAAATCACATGTAGGGGGTAGGTAGCATTCAAATTCATTACAAAAATCAGCTATTGCATTTTAAATTCTGACTTAGGTTTTTATGCAAATTCTAAATGATTATTTCAAATCCAACTAGTAACTGACAGAAGAAAAACATAAAGTGTGGACAGGATGCAAAACTGTAACTTCCGATGATCCACCAACTATGCTGTTGAGACTAGTAATTTAGCCATGAATTTAAGGGTTGCTTCCAATCTGTATTTGACATAACTGTAAAAAAAGTTAACACTGCAGATATGACTGACAAAAATGTCAAATGTCATTAAAAGTTAGGTTGATGTAATTGTAGCGAACGTGATTTAAATTTGTTAATCTCTTTAGTGAATTATCAGTCTCAGTAACTTAGTTAGTACAGGGTTTGAGAATAAATCAGAATTCTTCAGGTTCAAATCCCGCCTTTATATTTTTCCTTTTCCGATAGTGAGAATTTTACGATATATAAATATTAGTTTTGTTCGAAGGGAAGTCAAAAGTTTTGCATATTATTTCTTCTCATTCTAGTTTTTATAACTTTTGTAGGCCAATTCGAGTTTATTGATTTAAAACTAGACAGTATTAATAAGGCTTATTTTATAGTTTTCATACTGTATCAGATTTCAGTCAAATTTTGTAATTGCTTAAAAAGAAAGCAAGTTTTAATGAAACACTTCCTATCAATTCTCGTAAGTAGAAATTTTTTTATAAATTGGTAGTTTTACGAAACGAATTAATTCAGTATATAACTATAGCACTAATTTGGTAAATGCTAAATGTTAAGTATTTACTGAAAGTTAACAAATAGTAGTAATTGCAGTAGAAATTTAACCAAATGAATGCCAAATACCGCATATAAGCTTAAATGGTAAGTGCAATCTGAAATTAAAGGGATAAATGCTATAATAATATCCATTCTGTCGATTAAATCCGTTGGTTTCTGTAATAGTAGTACTGTAGAGATAGTAATAATGTCCCACGCAGAGGTCGCTGCTTCCTGTTAATTGCGTTTTAATTTCCGCCACCAGTTTCATATTGATTAGTAACATTTATTGTTTGCAAACCTTATTTGCCTTTGGAAAAACCATGAGGTGGAAATTAACCGCAGATAAAGTATGATTCAATTGTTTTGGTCTTGAACTTTCCTTTAAATTTGCATATTTTTATCTCTCGGTTTTTGCGGTAATTATTTACCAACTTATTTATTTACGAAATGAAGACGGCCGTGTTTACATAATTTAAAAATTTATTTATTTCAAAAGTAAAATTAGATTTCTTTGAGCAAATATTTGCTTTATGTGACTTTTTTCATCGTATGTAGCCTTTAAAATTTAAAAAATTAATTTGAATGTTCAATCTTTTGTTATTAGGTTTATTCACTTCAAAAATAAAGATAATTTTATATATTCAGGAGAAAAAAGGGTTTTAAAATTTAACTTGCATTTATAGTGTTGAAAAACGAGTTTCCTGCTATGTCTTTTAATGTTCATGTTAAATAATAAAGATGTCAAGCTTGTCCAACTTTCGTCTGTTTAACGCTGCCCGTTACAAACGCTTTATTTTACTTAAATTTCATCTCCTTTACTTTTCGATCGATGTTTCGTCTAGCCTCTCATCGATCGTTATTCTTTTGTTTTCCCCTACCTGCACTTCCCACTGATTTTCTTTGTTTTTCGTCATTTTCGCATGCTTTTCATCTTTCGTTGCAGAAATTGTTTGTTTTATTTCTTGACTTAACTTCACCTGTCTTGTTCCTTATCAAACATTTCACACTGTACGTATTTTTGTTTTCCTAATCTATATCCATATTTATTTTTCAATACGTTTCCGAATAAGATGTTCGACACATTGCGAAAGATACGTTTGAAATATAAAGACTGAAGAGTAGTTGCAAATATCTATAAACACAAATCGTTAAAATTGAGGGAAATATTCAAAATATTAAGTCAAATGTAAAGTAAGTGCCAGACAAGGATGTTCTTTATTTCCATTACTTTTTGATTTATTTATAGAGCAAGCAATAAAGGAAATTAAAGTACAAGTGAAAATTGGGTCAACGTGCAATGCGAAAACAAATACCGATGAAACGATTTGCGAATGACATAGAGCTTTTAGCCAATTCCACAATCAATCTATAAAGTATGTTAATTAGTATGTATAAAGTTTCGGTGGAAAGCTACAACATAAAAATAAAACAGAAGAAACGACATGCGGTGAATATTTACTTTTTGAATTTACAGATAGGGCAGACCTTTTTGCCGAAGTAGAGATAGTTTGTTATTTGGTATTTAAAATTTCCAAAAATAGGAGAAGCAAGAGTGAGATTACTCTTCTGAAGAACGCATACATTCAGAAATATAATTTACTAACATTAAACAATAACTAAATGTAAGGGAACAATTTGTAAGAAAAAATACTGTTATATCATTACTACTAGCAACGTCCAAGACTGGTATTACTGAAAATGGAAGGAAAATGAGAAAAACAGCGGAAGTAGATCACGACTTGTGTCTTACACAAATTATAAACGGTGTAGGTGTTGCCATGTACGTTGACATGAAGCAACTAGTTTAGAATAGCGAAGCTTGGAACGTTGCATCAAGCTAGTCAATTGGATAATGACGAAAGAAAACGGCCAATGGGGACTGACTTTTATTCGAAAGATCTGTAAATAAATATTCATGTACACTTTGCTAATTTTATGCAATATGCGTCTACAATCTTTTCCTACAACTGGAAGAAGTAAACGTTGTTTCAATTTACACAAATAGGGGAAAAGAATTTTTCAAAAACGAATATCGCTACTCTGGGTTCCATATAGCGATTGAAATCCGTTTTAGTTGATAAAATTTATTTACATGTTTAAAATTAATAGTCAGAAGACTATCTGTTATGAATTTTTTTAAACGTCGATCTATTTCTACCAACTTGGTAGTCTTCTGAGGGAGCGAAATATGTATTAGACAAAGAAGGAACATTGATGTGGTATACATTAAATTCTCAAAACTTCATATGTTACTTTGTATGTCATTTGTATTATTGTGCAATATAATATTATTTTAAATGTCCTTGGTGGTTGGGATGAACGATATATGTTTATTGTAAATTATCTTTTTCGTGGCAAATACATTCGTGGTGTCTTGCAGCCTTCAAAGTTATTATTATATACGGTTTTAAAATATGTCATCGACCGCGATTTATTGCATTTACAATGTATTTAAGAAGAATAATGGTATAACTTATTATCTGAATTATCTTTATAGAAACAAAATTTAAAATATCATGATTAATTAAGATGAATTGTGCTTGGAATCTACCATACAACGTGTGTCCATATTTAGTTTGTCCATTCAAATTTACTAAGTTTTCCTTTTCCTTCTAATTTATAGCTAGCGTAACGAAATACGTTAACCTCCTCCTCTCTCACAAACAGATTTTTACAAAAATCTAATAACCTAACATCCCTTAAGATATTTCCATTCAGGTATTATGTCAACAGTCCTTCGTCAATTCATTAAATAAAAAACAATTAAAATAAATAGAAATACAAGTAAATGATAAAAAGTTACAGGCAACAGGTCTTTGAACCGTCAAAGAAACAACACTTTAAGTGCCGTTGAAGGCAAAAGTTCATGAAGCGGTCTTCTCTACTACATAAGGGAATAGAACACTCAGAGTTCAAGCTATTCATCTCTAGTGCTGGATTGCTAGGATAATACCACATGAGAAATCGAACAAGCTATCCCCCCTCCTCCCCCAGTAAAGTATTGCCCGATCTTCTGGGCATAATTAACGATGGGAAGATTGGCCAGAAGGTCTCTCCACAAATCGACCCCAACTACCACTCTCTTTGTTCCTATCATCTTATACTGAAAAAAAATCCCCATCTTAGCCTCTAAATTAACCTAAATGTTTGTTCAGTTCGTAAGTCCAAGTCCAAATCTAAATTCCTATTATAAAAAAATACAAACCAGCTAGAGGTATCAAACTACAGTCAACTAAAGAAAAAATTTCCCCAAAACAAAAAAGGAATAAAATAAGTAACCTATTGTTTTAACTAACCTATGCTTCAACTTAAAGTGCCTTTACTCAATATTCTTGTCTTCATTTTTATTACAAGTCACGTTTGGTTTTAAATTTTTCTGTGCCAAATCCCTAGAAAATGACCTATATCATACTAATTTACACATCTTTATAAAAACTTTGTCAACCATCATAAATAACCCTAAAATTTAAGTAACCATCCGACCGTAAAGAAATCCGTCCGAAAGCAAAGTTGCTTCCCTCAAACTAAATAACTAACTTCATACCGCTGATAATAATAATTGTTTTTTCAAATTTTTTTTCAATCCAGTAACTGTCAAATCATTAGTTTTTTCACATCGTTACTCAACATTCATAATTCAATTCGATTTTTAATATAAAGTGTACATTTCACTTAAATTTCATTTCAATATTCGAAAAATAATTCCTGGTTCTTCTCTAAGTCGCGATCGGTCGATTTTTGTCTTAAAACCTCTTAAGATAATTAAAAAAACCTTTCCCAAAAATTACGTTTTATCAAGTAAATTTAAAAATTGGCATGATTTTTAAAAAATTCAAAACTATAACTAATATTTAAAAAAATTTTCTGTGAACCAATTAAGAAACAAAAAATGCGGCGTATACGTTAACGCTACACAAGAATGTTCCACAAGTTAATAAACAAAAAAACGATAAACTAACTCAAGTTGGGAAAGTTATTGTAAAATAATGAAAGAACTGATTCAATGCAAAAGCGACGACCCTAACAGTAAAAAACCTGCTTACGAAAAAGCGACCCGAAGTTGGACGCCAAAATTCGTAACCATGTAAAAAATAATGAAATCCCACGTTGAAAAATGGTCTTACGATTTAAAAAAATTGTTCCATAACTAGACGCCAAAAATTCTGTTACGGATAAAATTCAAAGGTGCACTGGCTAACTACAGTGATGCGGTAGTGGGTTCTATGGACGAAATAATAATAAAAAATAGAATAGTTCGAAATAAAACTAATAAAACGGTTGAAATACAAGTATATCGAAATAAAACTATATTAATGCCCCGAAACGCGTTCTTCTTGTAATGATTAAGGGCACCAAACCGTATCATCTCAGTAATCCTTTTCGATGTTTCTTATGCGAAAGACTTATTCCGTACGAATTTCTTCTGCTTTTGGTTTTCTAAATTTTTCACATTATACGTTACCATTCTCAAAAATACCGCAACGGGACTCATTAACTTTGTTATAATTAAAAAAATTTCAATTTATCGAAAACGACTCCACTCTGGGGCAGCTGGATATCCTTTTACAATGATCTAATTGTTATCTTAGTTCATAAATAAATACAAATATAATTTAACATATACTTAGCCTCTATTAGCATTAAATAATTGCAATATAAATACAAATATACTTATAAAGAAAGCTAGCTTCTTAACTCCTCTCTAGCCAGTTATTACAAAAATCTTAATAAAAAGTTAAATTAGGTCAATCAATTCCATAGCCTGAGGATTCCTTTAATAGCAAACATAGAAAATAGTTAAATACCAAATTTTTCTTTTATCCTTTCATTTTTCATTCAAAATGTTAATGTTTTATGGTTTAACTAACACTAAATTTCACCAATAAAACTTAAATTTAAAATTTCGGCGTACATACTTATTAATATTTTAAAATGTATTATGCTTAAATTTAACCAAACTAGCTCCGCCGCTAATTTATCGTTCAACAAAATAATTACTCTAATGTTGAATTAATTTTCTACTGCATGAATACAAACTCGTTTACATTTAAAATTCACCTAGAAATTATTAAAAAGCATGAACATAAAAGCTCATATATTACTCACTGTTTAATTTTCAAATATATCTTTAAACTTGAGAATATCCAGAAACCATCAGTAATTCCCTTTTTCGTTTTTTGAAGAACGGCTCACTTTATCCAACACAAATTCCAAACTAGTTGTAGGGCGAACTTACAAGTTTTTAACCCATTTATCCCGGTCGTTACGACATTAAATCTATGCTTCCATGTTTGAAATTTATTCTGTTACTGCAATGACTACATTCCTACAGTTTTAATTTAACTTTTTGAACTTGAACTTTCCAAACTTAACTTTCAACTGTCGCGATTATTGTTCTATTCAGACTCTCCCTCTATAAAAATCCTATTATTTGCGGTCAGCATCCGACAGTACAAGGTAACCATTTTAATCTATGCTTTTGTATAATGTGATTGTCAGGTTACTTTGTATGTAATTTTCAATATGGTATTATTTTAATTGTCTGTGGTGGTTGGGACGAACGACATCTGTCTATTTAAATTATCTTTTGCATGGGATATACATACGTGGTGTCATGCAACCTTTAAAGTTATTTACATTTGTAGTTTAAAAATAAGTCTTTGGCCTGAATTATTACGCTTATAATGTATTTAAACGAAGTAAATGTTATACTGTATTATCTGAATTGCCTTTGTAGAAACAAAATTTTAAATATCATGTTTAATTAAGGTTAATTATTTGTGAAATCTACCATACAAGGTGCATTCATATTTAGTTTGTCAATTCACATTCACTCAATTTTCCTTTCTCATCTAATTTATAGCTAGCATAACGCAACAATAACTATACGAACTAATTTAGAATGCTAGAAATACATTTATTGTATTTTATTTCAAACGATCTAACGCGGTAAATCATACATCTGCATAACCGGTCTTCGACTATATCATCTTTAGTGGGGCTAATTGCAGTTACCATGCTGCTGTACGAATATTTAATGAACGTTTTTTGCAATGGCCAGCATGTAGAAAGATTTTTCAAAAACTGTTTTCAAAATTTCGAGCATTAGGGACTGTGGAAGAGTCACCAAGATCTGGAAAACCCAGCGTTGTAGAAGACGTAAAAGTACAGGTCGTAGCTGAAATGGTTATTAATCTTCATCAATTTACTAAGGAAGTGTCGAATACATGTAATGTTTACTGTTCGTCGGTAAAGAGAACTTTAAAAGAAACAAATTTGATTCGTATTGAATGAAATTACTTAATGGGTTGGCTGAAGATGATCCTGATAGAAGAATTAAATTTTGTGAAGTTATATAAAGGATATTTGTTTCGGCGAAGAATGTACTTTTATGTGAACGGAATTGTCAAGACTCAAAACTGCAGGTACTGGAGTAATGTAAATTCTCATGCATTTCGTGAAGTTTCTCCAAAAATTAAATGTTTGGGCGGGCATTCTGCGTAATCACATCGTAAGATCCCTATTCATAGAAGAAAATTTAAGGGGCCTGAAATACCTCGAACTACTACAAGACACAATTATTCCTTGAATTAATGAGACGATAGTCCAAAACCCGCACGAATTCCACACGGACATTTTCTAACAAGACAGTGCCGCACCGCATTATTTTACAACGGTTACGAATTATTTAGATGTTATGTAGGTTATCCAAAATCTAAAATTCATCAAACGGTTCCAGAGTCCCTGCATGAACCTCGTCATCTGTTTGTACGAAAATAACCTACAAATGCTACACTGTATAAAGAAGAATTCTCGAACAGGATGTTTATTTGCCAGGACGTACTAAGTGAACATTTTGAGCATCCTTTAAAATAAGAATTTAGTGTCAGGTGTTGCAACTTTTAAATTTACTATCATTAAATTTTTTGATCCTTGTTAAAATTATTAGTTGTCTTGTGAAAATAACTGAATCAAATGTGATCAAATTAAGAGGTTGAAGTAAGATCGGAAATACTTTTAAATTGATGTATCGCTCAACACACAGGAGCTCAAGTGTAATTTAAAACATAGAACTGTCATATTCCTGTTAAAAATAGTAAAATAACTTATATAAACGGTTCAAATTATACAGAAAAAGCTCTAACCACTCTAAAATTAAAGAGGAGGCGATATATTTAAGTCTTCACTGTATAATAGTTTCAAAATTAAACCGCCGCGAGTTACATATCCCCCAAATCAAATATAGGTATAATTAAATGGAAGTATTGAATCTTAAGTTAACTTGCAACATTGTATAGTTCAAGGCTAGATAGTAAAAGGTTAATAGAAGTCAAACAGAAGACATGAGAACGGATGTGAATACAATGTATTCCAGACGTAACCTGACTCTGCAGGTGCAGGTCACATTAGAATGTAATGAACTTATTGTTAGAATTAAGATTGTTACTTTGTATTAATGTATAAAGAAATAAGCAGACATGAGCTATGCAGTTCACACGAGAAATGTGAGGGGCAGGGACAACAAATACCCTGGAGAGCCCAAGGAGGTCAGTCAGTCTTGAGCCTCACAACTTTAGCATTGTTGACTGTTCAGGCTACTCGCCATAAATTAGTTCAATTAATAATTAATTTCAACTTAAAATATTTAGAACAGTATTTGTAAATTCAACTTCAATTTGTAATTTCTGTATAAATAAAATATTGTTAGAAGAGTTTTGGAAGAAGACTTTTAAAAAGGCAGCTCCCAAGACCCAAAACCTAACTCACGTCGTAAATAAATTAATTAAGTAAATTTAGGTGATGTTAATCGACTTTATCAGCCTTTGGTTGTGTTGTTTTACGTATTTCAACTATGTTATTATTATAATACTAAATGTGGAGGTGGTTTGCTATCACTATCATTCAACTGTGGCATTGTATTATCCTCCAACATTAATCAAATGAAAAATACTTCTGCCGTTACGAAGAAGCAATTTATTTGGGCATAAAATGTAAGCTTATAGGGAACTTGCAAAGTTGGAACATTTTAATGTAAAGCACTTTTCAACAGTCTTTTTGGAAGTTATTCGTAGGAAACTAATATATTCGGAAATTACAATTTTTACACGTGAAACTGTCAAAGGCAGATCTGAACACTTGCTGTGAATATACACAACTTCAAAGCTAACGTTTTAGCTACATAAATATCGAATTTACGAAAGACATTTTTCATTCTAACTTTATTTTTAAATTAGATCCGGCAAATGCTTAAGCATCCGTTCATCCTTAATCGTCTATATACGTTTATCTTTACAAACTAAGATATTCAGAAATTCTTCTGTTTTACTGAAACAACGAACATTCAAATTAGATAAAGCATAATTTCTGCCGCAAGACTTGTAGATGATAAAATGAATTACACTTACACAAACTTTAATTTAAGTTATATCAGTTGTGACAAAGCTTTATTTGATCACTTAGATTTATTTATTTGATGTTAATGCTTTTTTTAATATTAGTAGGCGGGTATTTTATTGCATATTATTAAACATTAAAAAGCAATTAAAGTTTAAGTTAATTTCCCGGTGGATTACAAAAATTTATTTTAAAGAATTTTCTAGAATATAATAGGATGAGTCATCGGTATTTTGAACTACATAAATAAACTAATTAATAAATATTGGTTTATTCCAAGAAGCGGCCGGAACACGAAAAAATCTGCAAAATCCTTGGAATAACTGATAAAAATTATTTATGATTTTCGCATTCACTGTTGGAAAAAAGCGATACGCCACAATAACAGTATTTGTGAGAGCAGGACAAACAGAGCGCGTCACGAATAACTAGAACCAGATAACGAGATAATAAAACTCAACAATTTTGAACGCTAATGAGGATTTCCAAGAATATTACGTAAGATAGGTGTTTATTATTTAGAATGAAATTGCGCACATTCTGCGAGGTTCTGGAAACAGATAAATTTATGTATATAAGGAAGCGTATATTAAAAACGGGGATTCATTCATTCATTCGATTCGATTTTTAAATTAGATTGCGAAATATTATTTTGATTTAAGCGCGAGCTGTTGCGTCGCAAAGATGATATTTGAAGTATGCAGTAAGCATACTGTAATTTAATAATTATTATGATACAATGGATATAGAAGTGAAATTTTAAAAGGCAAATTACATACAAAAAAATGGAATTATTAATTGCAATGAATATCAAAAATTCTTCTATTGTAAAGACTTTATTAAATAATCGAAAGAAAGATTTAACCAAAAATGTACTTTGGTAATTGCTGTTTGAAGCGAAGATTTTAAATATGGAAAATCTTGTAAACTGATTTGACATGAATTTAAAATAAGAAGATATTTTATTACGAGAGTTTTTGAGAATTCTGCAAGTATTACTTTTAGATTTATTTTTAACTGATATTGGAGTATTTGCATCTAATTTAGGGTAGAATAATAAGTGTTAATCATATACTATTTTTTTTTGTAAACGATTTGTACCAGGAAAACTTGTGATCAGAGTTCGAAATATTCTGCATTTTAATAGATTATCTGTCAAGGATTTTTTTGGCCAAACAAACCTTACCAGCGTGGCAATAAACATAACCAGATAAACCATCCATAAAAAATTTAGTTCTATAAATTTACAATAAGGTAAGGAGCAATTTGTTTATAACGAGTGCTTTTTAGAAATTATTTTATGTTTGAAAGAAATGATGTAAATGCTTTTGTATGAGAGAAAATATTTCATACTGTATAAATGCTTTGTGATATTGCTGTGTTTTATTTTATTTTGAAAACTTCGTCAATTCCGTTGAGCTAGCCAGGTAAAGTTAGAAAGGAAGGTAAGTTAACAATTTCAAGTTTTACAAATTGCTGTATCTCTATCACAGCACCCTTTTAGTAGAACTTTGCCGCTGAATATCAAATTGTTGAAATGGCATTCAAGCAACCAACCAAATATTTTATCACTACGGCACCATCCGTGCCAGGCGTTTTATGCTTAATACTAGTAAGTACCCAGGTTTATGTAGACTATTGCGTACAAAAGTTAAGTTTTTAAATCAACAACCAAAACAGTAAACACTATTCACTTCAGAAACGGGAGTAAGAACGAGAACGAACGGAGCATTCACTGCAGTGATTGCTCCGTTCCGTTCCCGTTCTTACTCCCGTTTCTGTTCCTGCGCCGTACCCCGTTGGTGTTATTTTTAGGGTTCTTGTTTTTTTGGCTTGTGCTTATTGTTTAGTATTAAGCTTTTTGGGTTATTTTTCTTTCTTCTTTCTTTTTTTCTGTTTTTTTTCTCTATGTTTTGTGTTCGTTTCGTTTATAGTTGAGGGCGTAATTACGGCGCCAAACAGAATCTCCTAATTGGAATTTGACAGGGCGACGTCGAAAATTATAGCGATTATGAGTATCACGGTACGCAGCGGATAGTTTCTTTAGGACACGTGAGCGAATATCTTTGAAGTGTTCGGGATCAGGCGAAGGATGTTCTGGATCAGGAATGTACATATCATTGAATTCGGACAGTTGTCCGAAGTAATCACCGGAGAGGATGTGTTCTCTACCAAACAACGCAAAGAAAGGTGTACAGCCAATAATTTAATGTTAGGACGTGCGGACGGCACAAGCAAGTTGTGAAAGATTGACATCCCAATGACGATGGTTGTCACGAACATAGGATGCTATCATTGTTTTGATAGGTTTTTGTACCTTCTCTTTTCTTTCTGAACTGCACCTTCTCACTTCTATATCCGATTAGTTGGTGTTCCTTGCTGTCGGTCCTTGCACTGACTTGTTTTGATATACCATCCGCTTCCTGTGGTATACTTTGTAGACCTCTCTACTTTTCTTCGGAAACTGCGACACTGTCGAATTTTCGGGTCTATTAGCAATTCTTTTCTTGATTGTTCGTTAGTAACGACTCCTTTGTTACTACAGTTGATAGCACATCGTTTCGTATCCCAGCTCTTTCGTCGATCTTTGGCATACTTGAGGCCTGTTTTGGCTATTACTGTTGATTTTCTTCCTCTCTTCGGTTCTTCCTTTTTGGTTTATGGGCGCAGGAAACCAGTTCTTTTCTTGAGGTTTGAAAACTTTACGGTTTCTTTACTAGAGACTCCCGTCTACAGACGACCTTTGCAGTGTTGATGCCGGCCCATCCTTGTCCTCGTTGATTACCACTCTACATCTCTCTCATTCTTTTCTTCTTTCTGTAGTTCTTCTTCCATTGTTATCACTGCAGTGAATGCTCCGTTCGATTTCTTCTGGTAGTCCTGAATGTAGGTTACTAGTTTATGGTCCGTCGAACCGGATGAATTTCTTTTTTTTCTGTTTTTTTTTTCTCTATGTTTTGTGTTCGTTTCGTTTATAGTTTGTTTTGTTGAAAGAGATGTCCTTCCAGTTCGTTTGGTATTAGTTCGGTTGTCTAACCGCTTGTGTTTTCCTACCCCGACCTTTTAATTTTGCTGGGGGGGAATTTGTTACGTTCAATTTAAAGCATGTTACTAAATCCACACAAATATAATTAAATATAACGTTGTTTCTATTTCGCCGATTCCAAATTCATAATGCCTTTAAACTAAGCAACCTATACTACTCCTGTCTTCTGTATATCTAGATAGCGGTTCTGAAAATTTTTGAAAGTTGACAAAATAAATAATTTGTGACGTTTTGCTATTCATTGGAATGGAATTAATTTACGGGGATGGTTTTTCAATTCTAGCGTGTCCCGTGGGTTAAAGGGATGCGATCCGACAAATTATAAGTAATTCTCTACTTCTTCGAGGATACAGCACGAAGTATAAGTCTAAATTCGGACAATTGCAGTTATACTCGTGGTAAGTTACGAATAATTTTTGCACTCGATTCGTTAGTGTTATACTTTGGCTAATGCCGATATAATTTTGTAGCTGTTTCCTTTCCGTCCTCTTCCTACGTCCTGGTCTCATCCGGATTGAACGCTGGCTCGCTTCCTTGGGCTGGGTTCAAATAGTTCCTGAATGCTGTTAGCGAATGGTGCTCATGGTACTCGACTCACAACGTTATACTCGAAAGATAGGTACACCTAAGAATTCACCTGAACGTTGAGGAAACTTTCTGGAGTAGCCTGACAAAAAGTAATTTGTCTCCCATCAAGTTAGGAACATTTCGTGTTGGATTTACTACAGAGCTAAGTTCCCAAATTAAATATGATACGTAAGTAAGTTCCACGAAGTATCCTTTACCCTTTATATTGTTTACCTCCTATATCCTCTGGAGATACTTTTCATGCCATTGACTGCGTGATCTAGCAGGATATATATACTGAGTGTTGCGAAATGAATAGTGTTTACTGTTTTGGTTGTTGATTTAAAAACTTAACTTTTTACGCAATTGTCTACATAAACCTGGGTACTTACTAGTATTAAGCATAAAACGCCTGGCACGGATGGTGCCGTAGTGTTAAAATATTGGGTTGGTTGCTTGAATGCCATTAGCTTTGCGGAACCCGAGCTCGCTAGGTTGTTATAGTATAGTGCGTTATGTAATATAAACACCTCCACCATAGGTAGATTAAGTTATATCCGTTTATGTGAACTTACCATATATCATTGCTAGCTCCGATTTATACTTATCTGATATTGATTAGCCGCCAACGAAGTGGCTTAAATAAAACTCTAGTCCTGTTAAAGTGGAAATTATTTTAGTTTTCTCCTCCTAACTTAGCTTGGCCTGTGGTGCATTCCAGACGAGAGTTACTGAGGGTTCAGTATCCGCCCCTAGGATACTAACAATTCCTGTAAGTAGTTATATGCCTGTATCTACGGGAGTGCATTTCGGAACAACGACCTCCCTAAGGAGTCCTTAGAACTGTCACTGTCCTGGTATTTCACTGATGCTAATATTAGACCGACTAATGGTCTGTCATCATTTGTTTATCTATTTTTTTCTTCCTGTCGAGGTACTAATCCAACGTATATTCCAGCGGTATTCTTTACCTGGCTACGTTGACCCTACTCCCACCCCTAATCTACGACGGCTAGCCGTAGCATCCTGTTTTGTTTCGGTAAGGGACCCGGGTAGAAAGTTCCTTTCCTGCCTTTGCTTCATTTCCTTCCTGACCCGTAGGTTTTACCGTGACAACTCTTTCAGCGACGCTCAACGCGGCCGTTGTCACAACACTTTTTAGTGACGCACCAACGTGCGGTCTTTTTCACAGCACTCTTTTAGCGGGGCACCAACGTGAGGCCTTTTCACATCACTCTTTTAGCGACGCATCAACGTGCGGACTTTTCACATCACTCTTTTAGCGGCGCATCAAGGTGCGACCCTTTTCATATAACTCTTTCAGCGACGCCTTAACGTGCGACTATTTTCATCTCACCCTTTTAGCAACGCTCCAACGCGGGCCTTACCACATCAACATATATTGCTGTGGTCTTTCTGGATTATGCCCCTGCGAATTGGGCACCATAAATATGTAGTGTGCTTGCTCTGGAAAGAAGGCCTAAAGTCGAACTGCATAAATTTGCAGTGTACCTATTGTAAAATAAAGTTAACACCTACGAAAGTTTTAAAAAAATTTCATTACATATAATTCCAATATCTCTGGAATAGCTCCCTAAATCAGCGTACCACGGCTAGCTCTGCTTCCAGCTTCTTTAGAGATACTTACCCATCCTATGCTTACTCTTCTCTCACTTAGACTACCAAATAAAAATTACTAATCAAATAATTCAACGAAACATAGAACCTTTATTCATACAAATCAAAACTTTACGCCACCAGTTCAATAGTTACAAAATCGGATATAAACATCTTCATAAAATTTTACAATATCAACCATTAAATCTTTTTAAATTTAATGAATTTAATTTATTTCAACATTTTTTTATATACAGTTCAAGTAGATGGGTCTATCTTGAAACCCTAAATTGAAATTTACTCTGGTCTATGGTGAGCTCAGTATAAACCTTGTTACTCTAAATGCATAGATAAATCGCATCTTTGTTTTCAACAACTCTAAAGACCCATTTACTTTTTACATCAAAATTATACGTCATGTATTTATACCTTCAACTAATAAATTCAAATTGTCTTTTCATATAACCTTCAAATTACATTTTATGTTCAGAAAATATACACCAAATATGTCAAATCTTTCTAGCACAAAATAACAGCACAAAATGTTCAAGCAATAACAAAAGGAAACAAATTTCATTACCTGGTGTAAGCTTTTGCACCATCACCTCTGAAGATGTCACCCATCAAAACCTCGTCGTTGCATTCCATCCAACTTCTCTCTGCTACATGTACATCAAACTCATTTCCACACGTAATCCAATTCTCTGCAGACGCCTTCAATACATCTACCCATATAATTGTCCAAATAAGTTGATCGGCTTCTGAATCTACCATACACCCAGCACTTTCGTTCCAAAAAATTAACTAATCTCGCTTACCTTAGTAATATTTTTGTTCGCTATTTGTATTTACATACAGCACCGTTTATAACATAGCACCTACTCGTGCTTTCGAATACTTTTAATTTAAATTAAACGGACTGCACTATCACGAATTTACAAATTTTTAACTAAGTTGTTACACCATATAGGTATGAGGCGAACAGAAGAAGTAAGAGAGCCCCACTACGTCTCTTAGTGTATTTATAATCGTTGAAGCCTACCTCCTGTACCCTGTTTTCATAGAAACACCACCACTGTAACCGAAAATCCAAAATGCACCGATCTTTTAAAACTCAGAAATTTTTATTCCACTTAGCATTAGTCCGAAAATACTGATCATCCTGCACAACGGTCGCAATGCTCCTAGAAAAGTTTCTCACTCCACTCGCAATCAGCCAATCCAGACCATTTCCTGTCGTAGGTCTATCGTCCAAATATGTTATGCTCGTCTAACTCATATTTACTGTCTTTATTAAAATCTCACTATAGCAACTTAAAATCGATATTGTTGTTAGCCTCTATAACTTATCACGCGCTTTAAATGGCTGTTTTGTTGCGTGTTCTAAATAGCTGTTATATCGAGTGTTTTAAATGGCTGTTTTATCCAACGTCTGTCATTTGTCATCCTCGTTTACCCTATGCTATTTATATTTTGTCTCTGCTTTATTTTCAAACCACCTGCTATTTCTCAGCCTTCGCTTCGACCGTTAACTCAAATTTCTAAAGAATTATGTTTCAACGTACATTCTGATTTCTTGAATTGTTTATTTATCTGTCAGTCTTTCCTATGAACCGATTGCCAGTTTGAAATTGTACTTTCCCATGTTGTTTAACCTGTAGATTTCTAGGATTTGTTTTAACGAACGTTAGTTAAATGAACATTTGCGTTTACATTATCGATTTTATATAGACAAAAGCTCTTGCTTATTACTTGATATGCTCGATTTACAACCTTCGAATATTAATGCTAATTATACTCGCATTCTCCTTGAGTTTTACGTACTACAAAGCTTACACACTATGCAACTTTAAAATTACGATTAATTAATACCAATATATGCTATTATCCGTTTGTTTTAAGGTCAAAACTAATTAATTTGGAGCGTAAATAATTTATTCCTGTTTTCTATACACACGGTCCTTACAAAATTACTCTCTTGACTTATCTATCCCTTTTCCATATAATTTACACGATAATATATATAAATATATATATATATATATATATATATATATATATATATATATATATACAGGGTGCCCACAATCTATCTCCGTATATGGGTAACTTTTTATTATAGAAGATACAATGTTGGTTAAATTAGCAAAGTTGAAGAGAAATTTACGAGTAGTATGATGCTTTTTGAAAACTCACCTAGATGCTCAACTTTTTAGATATTTGAAAAACTGAAATTTGCCATTTTCTTCAAACGCTAATAACTTTTTAACGGTTTAACCTATAGAGAAAATAAAACTGCTTGTAAGGTAACTTTTACGTAGAATTCAATAGCGTATATGACAATTTTAATTGGAAATGGGTTTTCAAGCTACAAATATAACCTCACTTTTTAAATGGAAACCATAGTTCAATATAACCCAAATGGAAAGGTTTTTCATTTCTGATTACCCTGATGTAAGGGTTGATGTACTTATTTTCAGTAGTTTCTTCATAATAAAGAAAACGATTTATTTATTTGCGGGCATCAAGGAGTCCATGGATACATATTTTAAATAAACAAAATATTATTAGTTAAAGTGTTTATTTGCTCTGGGTTGCAAATTTTGTGTAGAAGACTTTAAATTTATTTGATTATAATAGAGAATGTATACAAACGACGAAAAAATGACATGCTCTTTTGTTACTATGCCTGTAACAGAAATTGTGATGCTGCTGGTGATATGTATTATGAAAGATATTTGGAAAGAAGGCAGCCAGATAAACGATTGTTTTCTAAATTAGAAAACAATTTAAAAAGGTTTGGTGCTTTTACAAAACCCAGTACTGATAAAAGAAAATTCAAAACTGATGATGAAGAACGTGTGTTAGCCTACATAAATTTTAAGCCAACAGCGTCCACCTGAGAAACTGCAATTGAGTGCGCTACTTCTACAGAAAAAGCTCGCCTAATTTTAAAACAAAACCGCTACAAACCATACAAAACCCATGTTAGCAATACACTGTATCATGGGGATTGTGAGAGAAGACAACAGTTTTGTAGGTGGTTTCTTAATGAAACAAATAATAATCCTGGTTTTAGTCACACTATTATATTTACCGACGAAGCAAAATTTACTAACAAAGGCATGTTTAACAGAAAAATACAGTCTACTGGAGTCAGGAAAATCCCCATTTAACAGAAGAAAGGCGGGATCAACATCAATTTTCGATAAATGTGTGGTGTGCCATTTTGGTAATAAAATACTTGGGCCTTTCTTCTATAATTATAATTTAAATGGTGTACACCATTTGAATTTTCTACAAAACGAATTGCAAGAAATGCTAGATAATTTGCCACTTCATTTACTGCGAAACTTAAAATATTTTCAGCATGACGGTGCACCTGCTCACAATGCTCAAGCCGTTTCTGAATATCTTGATAATAGTTTTCCAAATTGGATTGGCAATGCAGGTCCTGTTCCATGGCCGGCAAGATCACCAGAACTATCGCCACTGGATTTTTTCTTTGGGGTACTGTAAAGGATGTAGTGTATGCTAAAAATCCAATAACATTGAGCAACTCAAAGATAGTATTACAGCAGCTATTACAAGTATAAAACCACAAACGTTAAATAAGGTGCACCAAAACCTAATTAAAAGGTGCGAAATGTGTTTGCAAGCTAATGGAGGTCATTTTGAGCATATGTTAATGTAGGAGTGGGCATATTCGCATTAATTAATTTTGTTTCCTTTGATTAAGTTATTTGTATTGTATGGATAGTTTATTTTTTAAGTATTTTATTTTACTTAGTTTATAATAAATTTAGTTACAATAAACTTGTGTTTCCATTATTGATTTTTACACATTTTGTTTGTTTGTAATATGTATCCATGGACTCCTTGATGTCCGCAAATAAATAAATCGTTTTTTCTTTATTATGAAGAAACTACTGAAAATAAGTACATCAACCCTTACATCAGGGTAATCAGAAAAGAAAAACCTTTCCATTTGGGTTATATTGAACTATGGTTTCCATTTAAAAAAAGTGAGGTTATGTTTGTAGCTTGAAAACCCATTTCCAATTAAAATTGTCATATACGCTATTGAATTCTACGTAAAAAGTTACCTTACAAGCAGTTTTTATTTTCTCTATAGGTTAAACCGTTAAAAAGTTATTAGCGTTTGAAGAAAATGGCAAATTTCAGTTTTTTTCAAATATCTAAAAAAGTTGAGCATTTAGGTGAGTTTTCAAAAAAGCATCATACTACTCGTAAATTTCTCTTCAACTTTGCTAATTTAACCAATATTGTATCTTCTATAATAAAAAAGTTACCCATATACGGAGATAGATTGTGGGCACCCTGTATATATATTACTCATATTTAGACCAGGGCAGAAAATTAAATAATCACATCAAATAATTTTAATCACCGTGTAGAAGTTTTGGGAAAAGGTACGCGTTATTAAAAAACCGTGAAGCATAAAAATTCATTCGTTTCATTAAACATAAGAGATTTAAATCATCTACAAGACGCTTGCTATAAAAAAAGGAAGCAGTATTAAAAAGCTATACGTGTAATTTAATTATTCCTAATAAAGAAACAAAGTGAAATTACGTGCAAAATTTATATTAATTAACTCAATTTTAAGTAACCGGTATTAAACAAAATGTACAGATAATAATTAATATTTGATTAGGAGTCACTAAAAATTAAAGGGTATTATTTTAATTGGAGTTAATTGAACCGTTAGTAACATATAATATCTATAAAAACTTGTAAAAACCCAATAAAATGCAAATCGTAGAAGTGTTATTTAGAAATATTATGTTTGAACACCTGCGTATTTTTAAAAGGCTCATTCTGCGTAAATTTGGCAGATAATTAATGGTTACAGAGAATGTTGGAGAAACCGTCGCATAATAGTTACGGGAAATGCTAAAGGTGGGTTATTTCACAGTCCACATGGACTGAAATAATCGATAATAAAGAATATCAATTTGCACCAATAAGAACAGGGTAGATAGAGACAGATAATATGCGCAAGACCGAGACACATATAGTAAAAGGCGTGAGTGGAGCAACGTCACGGGGTTGCGATTGGGTGAAAATAAAAGGCAAAATTGAGAGGTAAAAATAACATTTCTGTATAAAATTCAATTAGTTATTTCCAGACGTTGCGAGCCGTGTCGAAATTTCTGAGATTTAACTGGTGCGAGTGCAAATTTCGTAAAAATCGCATGCCGGGCTGCGGAATGGGAACCTAGCATGCGAAATTCTGAAGAATTGTCCGTTTTGGGGACTAGACCGACAGACAGGCTAACCTCTATATATACCCAGGTTAATATGAACAAGCTCTCTTAGATCTTCGACTTGATTCAATGCGTTAAACAGTGCTTTTTAGTTTTCCGGTTTTGATTAAATAATTTAAACAGTTTGCTCGAATATTTTTATGATTTAAAACAGCTTGTTCTTTACGTGCTACAATGAATGTAATTTAGTGCACTTAGAAAAGAAGATACAAGGTAATAAATTCTAGTATCACTGTACCAATTAGTCAAATTTGCAACGACCAATGAATACACAAAAGTAGGCAGTTTTGGCGTATATTTGTGAAAGAAGTATGAATTTCTTTGTTATTTTTCGGGGGTGTTAATAATTAAATGGTTCGTAAACATGACTGGATCCACAAAACAAGGTTCAGATATACACAGATGAGTTCCGGAAAAGCCCTGAACCAACTTTAGATGAATGGTGATGGAGAAAATTTTAAAAGCGTTGAGAATCAGAAGCCGTAAATATAACCCAGTTGGAATGGTGTGATTAACAAAGGGACGATGTACATTGAAGCTACGAGTGCAGTAACCTTCAGGTAAATTATACTATTTTGTTCGAACTTTGATGTTTTGGTGTGTGTTGAATAACTTTATAATTTGTTTATTTAAAATGGACAGTAGTGAAATTGTACTAACAGCAAATTTTTAATTTTAAGGTGACATTTTCTTGTTTAAGTAGAAAGGGTATTTAGTATTTATGTTCTGGATTATGATGAAAATTTGGGTATGTCTTTGAGCTCAATTAGACGAACCTGGTTAATTAACGTAAAGGGGTGGTAGATGCTTCCTTTGTACTCAGACTCAGGTCTGCATATATTGTTATATTAATTAGTAGGCATCCTACAAGGACTTTAATTCTGGATGCACATTAAAATGATAACAAATTTAATCTTGAAATTTTCTGATATTAAAATTTATGCTGAATTTTAATTTTAAAATTTTAATGTATTGTGAATATTGATGTAAATAGAGTTAACGTTGATGTTTGTGGTAGGAATGTGTTTGTTTTTTTATGAATGAGGATGAAGGTTTAACTAGGTGAGCAGCCGAGGCGGAAAAGAGTAAAGAGGCGAGTAACAGAAGAAAGTCAACGGACCAGTTAAGTTAATAGCCTTTTGGTGGATTCACAGCATTCTTGGCACCAATCTGTGGGGCTCGATTCGAAAAGCGTAGTTCCCGGATCTAATAGGTGGATCACAGCATTCTTGTCTACCAATTCGTGAGGCTCGATTCTAATATCGGAGGATCACAGCAATATATATAAAAGGTAGTTATTTAAACAAGGTTAAGTTGCTAAATACTAACGTATTACGGTTAATGAAATAAAATAATAACTTAAACTTTTATGCAAAACCCAAATAATCATTTCAAATCGAGCTAGTAATTGAAAGATGGAAAATATAAGGTCTTGGACAGGACTTGAACCTGTATCTTAGTCTTTCTAGGACCAATTATTCCAACCGAGACCGATGACGACAATTGGAAGACTTACAAATCTAAATCGTGTACACAACCAAACATCAACCTAACTTTTAATTACGTTTGACATGTTTGTCAATCATATCTGACATTGTCAAGTTTTTGACTCATATCAGTTGTAGACAGGAAGCAACGTTCAAAATTACGACTATACTCCAAGTATTAAATATTGTTGCGAGCTACTATTAGGCAACCCGTCAAACACACAAGCGCCGCACTGCATATTCTCCATGGACCGAGAGACTTCTAGCAATTACTGGAGAATGAGTCATCCTTTTTAATACAGAGTATATATAAGACCGCTAATAAATGTAAGAGTTAGTCTATATCAGAATGCCGAATATAAATTATATCGTGTAAAGTAAAAATAGTTGAGCTTTTGGAAGTCCAAGAGTATACATAAATGTTATATTATGTGTCTAATGTACATTCAGCTTGTAGAATACATAAATAGACCAAAAGTGTAATAAATAGTAGTTGTGTTAGTATTGTTAATGGACCTATGGTTAAGAAGTTAGTTTAACAAGACATTAGTGCTTGTAAATTCATTAGTGTAATAGTGCTTCATTGTTAATTGGACTGAAAACATCTCTAAATAAGGCATATGCTGTTAATTAGACTTGTGGACAGTGAGTAATAAAGACCTTTGTTATTACTTGTTTTAAATTAGTGAAACGCGGTAGTGGTAGCCCGCTACAATATATTAATATTTTAGGTAGTTAATTACACAAGGTAAGTTGATATTGATATGGTGAATGTCCATACGAAAGCGTAATCCGTTGTATAAGTAATCGGGATATCTTAAGTGTTTCAGCTTTTGTGAAAGGCAAGCAAAGTAAAGATATCGAATATTCTTTATATTAAGCCATTTAAGTTGAATCAAATTAGCAGAAACATTATCAAATTCCCTTAAACCAAAGAAAAAACGAATGCACGCATTTTGCATACACTATATTCTCCGTTGATCATCATAACTAGGGTCAGGACAATAAATACAGTCTGCATACTTAAAATTTGATATAACTAAAGCGGTAACACGTATTATCCTGGTCGAGAGATTAAAAGAACCTCGGTGACTATACAGTAATCTTAGATTGCTATACGCTTTGTTCAAACAACGGTTAATGTTTTTTAAACCTCATATTGGAATCAAAAATTAAACCAAGAATTCTAGAGTCTTCAGTAACAAAAAAAAAACGATGATTATTAAAGGTACTATTAATAAAAGGCAGAAACGGGTTTTTATCAATTTCCTTTGTAAATAGCATCACAGTTGATTTGGAGGGATTAATTTGTAACGAAAACTTACTAAATGCTTCAGCTAAGTTGCTAAGATCTTCATTAATGATGCATATTGCTCTATGAATATTAGAAAGATTAAAGGAGTTGAGTATCATCTGCGTATATATGATATTTACATTTTTTTAGGTAACTAGCTTAATTACTATTGTAAATGTTGTATAGTATATGCTCCAGAATCGACTCCTGAGATACTCCACACTCCGCCTATCTTAAGGTGGATAGTTTGCCAAAGACATTAAATGTTGGTGACGGTTACAGAAAAGCTGCGAGTAATTCCAGCCGCATGCAGACTGAAACCAAAAAATTTTAAAATCGATAAAAGAGTCTCATGGTCTACCATATCAAATGCTTTAAAATAATCAGTTAACGCTAAAATAGTAAGAAATGATTGATCAGTGAGTTGATGATATCATTAGTAACACAAGCAAGAACCGTTGTATAACTATAACAACTCCTAAACCCAGATTGTAGGCCAGGTAAAATATCAGTATTATTAAGGTACTTTTTAATCTGTATTTCCCGAACTTTTCAGTGGATCTTAGAAAGCACTGGTAGGATACTAATAGATCGCAGATCTTTCAAACTGCCACTTGTTTTATTTTAAGTATAAGTATAACTTATGCGATTTTCCAGTTTTGCTGAAAATAACAGTCCACGATGAAACTGTTAACTATATGCAACAGAATCGACTTTAAAAATGGACAGCACAGTTTTACCATGTGTGTAGTAGCCTCATCAATGCCAACAGACCTAGAACGAATATTTGACAAGATAGTGTCTAAATCTGATTCCGTGATTAATGAAAATTCAAAGTGATTGTTACCATCATACAGATTAATATTAAAGTGATTAAGACAACAGGAGTCTGGAGGCAGTTTCACTGTAGCTATAACATCAAGAAAGAAATCATATAAAGTTGTGAATCACCCTATATAGAATAACACCTTTCAAAATTATAGGAGTTTGATATGAGTGGGTGATTCATCATTCTCAGGGTTGGCTCTTTGTATTTATAGCGTTTGTAATCAATATTAAAAAAGCAATTACGCTCTTAGATTCGGATAAGAAATAGCTAGCATAGGGACAAATCGGCTTTTTATTTTATTGTTACTTAAAATTAATAAAACTGATGTTATTTTTGTTCGATTCAGTATGTTCCCCGATAGAAAGTGATATTTATTTCAGGCATCAGCTTCCTGTAAATGTTATAGTTCGACAAGTATAGCGTATCTGATGAGTATTACTCGACGGATGAAAGTATGGGGTAACACAACATTTTAACCGTGACAGAACTTGACAGGACAATGGTCTAGCTGGAGACCGCAGTGGCCAGAGGGTGCCTTATAATTTCCGTTAGCGACCCCTGGAAAAGATGTCGGTAGATTTAATCTGTAAATTACACATTTCCAAATGTATGTAGTTGTGTTGCAGACATATTGATAAAATTGTTTCCAGTTCATCTAGAAGTTTATATCCCCCTTGATAACTTTTTGTATACTGACTTAATCTACATATTTATTGGATATATCGTTTTCATAACATACGATACATTTCCGTTTATCGACGCACTGTTTCATTTTACACATTTGAGGTGTCAATAACTCGTATCGCTTTAAATTTGTTAAACTCCCTTTGTTCGAACAAAACAAAGGGAGTAAAGCTATCTCACGTGTAAACACGATAAAAATTCGTGTCGCGTAGAGAAATGATCTGTCTGAAAACCTGAGAAACTTTTTGGAATTCGGGTAGAAACCATCATTCGAAGCACGTCCGGTGCCACAGGTCGTCACGGTCACGGTCGTAGTTGATTGATAAATTCAATTTACGAGTCCTACCGCAACATTCTATCTATCGCGATGCCACAAACCACCGAGCGGTGAGAAAATACATAAAGGGTATTAAAAAGGACAAATTTATTCTACTAGAGAAGATAATAAGCAAAGGTTCAGTTGAGTGCCATAATTTACATTATAATGGCAAAACATGGGTATAGAATATTTTCAGAAAAATATTTTACAACTTGGTATTGATAAAGTTAAATTTTGCTGGATTGTAGGAATTAACGCTTCCTTTAAATTCGCAATTTCATCATAAGCATTTACCACTTGATTAGGTCTACTAGTTTGGTACTGTAGGTCGGGTTTAAGAACTTTTAATGACAGCAGTGACTATTTAGATTAGATTCCCATGCCTTGGCGAATTACAGCTATATATTTTTTTTAGTATTTTCTTAGAACAACTAAAGGAACATAATGTATTTGGTCAACATGTAATGCTTTGGCGCTACGTTAAAGAACAGGATGAAAAAGAGGAACAATTAATCTAAAACGGACAATTTAATATGGAAAGATTCTGTATAATTCTGATTTCATGTCTAATAGTTTTCAATAAGCAGGGTATTGCAATAAATAGTAGTTCTTATAAAATCTTAAATTTAGAAACCATACAAGCATCATTTTATTTTTGAAAAATATAGATATTAAGATGGATAGACAGGTGAGATACCCAAAGATTTCAAACGTAACGCCATAGTTACGAAACCAAAAAAGAGATGCTTGGATAGATGTGAAAATTTCCGAACAATAAGTCTGACAGCACACGTGTCAAAAATATTAACTAGAATTGTGCAAGACGAATGGAAAAACAAGCTGAAGAAATAGTAGGAGAAGATCAATTTGGGTTTATGCGAAACAGGTGAACGCGGAAGACTATTTTAGCTCTGAGGCTGATAATGGTAAAACAATTTAGAAAGGGGAAAGTGTGTATATAAGGTTTGTAGATCTGGCAAAAGCAATCAACGATGTAAAATGGCAAAAAATGTTCGATGTACTCAAAAAGATTGGAATGAGTTCTAGAGATAGACAAATAGTACGTAGTTTATACAATGAGCAAACAGCGGTAATAGAATTAGAGCAAGAAACTAAAGAAGTAAATATTAGGAAACTGGGGCGAGACAGGGATGTGCCCTATCCCCATTAATTTTTAACTTGTACATCCAAGAGGCCTTGAATTTTGTCAAATGCAAGAAGACATTTAGAATTATTATGCAAGAACATAAGATTGATATGCTTAGATTTGCAGATGGTATAGAGATATTAGCATCTAGCAAGAAAGAGTTATAAGCTGCCCTTAATGAAATGGGAACATTTCTAACAAAGAGATACAGTATGAAAATTAACAAAAATAAAACTAAAGTACTAGTATGCAAAAAAGAGGAAAATAAATCAAAATCAAGAATACAAATAGGTAGCGAGAACTTACAAGAGGTTAAGGATTTCTGCTACCTAGGAATCCAAATAACGCAAAATGGGAAGAGCGCAAAAGATATAAAACAAAGATTAGCACAAGGTCGTACTACATTAAACAAGAAAAAGCAACTACTGTGTTCACGGACAACAAACAGAAATAAGGAAAAGATTGCTTAAAACATACATGTGGAGCACAGCACTGTGAAACCTGGACAGTAGGAGAACGGGACAGGAAAAAGATAGAAGCCTTTGAATTGTACTGCTACAAACGTATGATGAAGATATTCTGGACAGACAAAGTTATAAACAAAGAAGTACTAGAAATGGCAGAGGAAGGAAAAATATGTGGAAAACTGTAAAAAAATAGGAGAGATAGGATGATAGGTCACATACTAAGGCATGAAGGAAGAGTGCGAAATATATTAGAAGCAGAGATAGGGAAAAAGAGAGGCAGAGGTAGACCTAGGTTAGACTATTGCACACAGATAGTGAAAGATGTAGGCTGTGGGAATTTCAGGAAATGTGTAAGCTAATTCACAATGGAAATCAATGGAGGTACGCGTCCAACCAGTTTCGAGATGGAAAACCTAATGACGAAAAAAATATCTGTACTTAAACCTGATGATTATTATAAGCAACTACAGGTATTGTGGTTTTGCAATATTCTCAACTAATGTTAATTGTTTGAAAGGATTTACTGGAAAACTATTAATTCGGCAAATGTCTAGGTGTTGGGGGATTCTTGGTAGCTTCAGGCTGCTTAATTCCTTTCACATACCACTGAATCTATGTGAAATAGTGCATATAATTAGGCAACAACAGAAGGGGAACCGAGGCTATGGGAATTTTACGGAACAGTGTAGGCTAGCTCAGAATAGAAATAACTCAAGCATCCAACCACTTTCAAGGCTTATGACGAAAAATTAATTGCACTTAAATCTTATGATTATTATAAAGAACTACAGGTTTGGTTTTGTGATTTTCCAATTCTCTACCAAAAGGTACTACATTGGCCAGGAAGCGAGTTTTTTTTACCTGAAAAGATTTGCATTTTACCGAACTCTTGCTGTTCCAAACAAGGTAGGGATCTTTAACGTGCGTGACAACACTCACACAATTTTCATTTATTCATAAAAATTTAAGAAAATTTTTCAAGGAAATTTTTGGAAAAACAAATTTTGGGCTTCAAAAGGGGTTTTAAAAAACAAATTTCTGAACCCAAAACCTTTTTTTTAAAAGAATTTTTTTTAATCCACTTTTACCTTTTTTCCCATAATTTTTATCCAAACCCAAATTTTTTTAACCAAACCGAAAAATCAAAATTTTTGAAATTCCGGTTTTTTTTAATTTTGTGATTTTCCCCAATTTGCCCGGGAATTTTCAAAAAATAATGGGGAATTTTAAAGTTTATTTTTACCAGAAAAAATTTTATTTGGAACTTTTACTAAAACCTTTAAAAATTTTTTTTTTTCCCCAAAACCCCAAAATTTTGAATTTTCCCAAAAATGAGGAAAAAATTTTTTTCATTTAATTTTTAGTTTTATTTAAAAATTCTTTAAAAATAAACCCCTTTTATTTTACTTAAATTTATGCCCCCCAAAAATTTTTTTGGCAAAAAATTTTCTTTAAATTTTTAATAAATAATTTTTGCCCAAAACAAAAACTTTAAACTTTTCCCATTTGGGTTTTAAAAAAAAAACCCCGTTTTAAAATTTTTTTTATTAAGGGAAATTTTTATTTTATTTTCCTTTAAACCTTTTTCTTTTGAAAATTTTTAAATTTGAAAATATTCAAAAAACAAATTTTTTCCCGGTTAAATTTCCAATTTTAATTTGTCCCGCAAATTTTTAAAAAATGGGGTTTTAAATTGACTATTTAAAAAAACCTTTTAAAACCTTTAAATTTTCTATTTTTTAATTCAAAAATTTTGATTTATAAATTTTTTTTAAAAATTTTTGGGAAAAAGGAAAATAAATTTAATTTTTTAGGGCCCGAAAAAAATTTTTTTTTCCCTATTTCAACCAAAAATTTTGAAAAAATTTTATTTTAAAAAAAATTTTTAAATTTAAAATTCCTTTTAAAAATTCCCATCTAAGCCCTTTTTTGAAATAAAAAATTTTAAAATACCGGCCAAATCCGAAAATTCTTGAAAGGGGCCCAAACAAATAAAATTTTTTTAAAAAATTTTTTTGGGTTTTAACCCTTAAATTTTTTTCCCTTTTTTCCTTTTGCCAAACAAATTTGAAAGGGTTTTCCCAAAAACCCATTTTCAATTTTTTCCCAAAAATTTTAAAATTTCAAAATTTAAATTTAAAAAAAATTTTGGGATTAAAAATTTGAAACTTTTTCCTAAAAACCCCAACTAAATTTTCATTTCCATTTAATAAATTTTTTTAATTTGAAAAAACCTTGAAAATTTTTTCCTTTGAATTTTTTAAAAAATTTGACAAAAAAAAAAATTTTTAAATCCCAAGGTTTTAATATTTTTTGAAATTTTTAAATTTGGCATAAAAAATTTTTAAATTAAAATTTTAAAAATTTGAAAAACTAAAAAACCAAAGGACCAACCCCTTTTGTTAAATTTTGGGGGGAAAAAACTTCCCAAATTTTTTCTTAAACCCAATTTCTTTTTAAAAAAGTTTCATTTAAATTTTAAAAGGGGTGTTTAACCCCAAAAAATTTGCCCAAAAAAAAATTTTAAAATTCTTTTTAAAAAAAATTGTAAAAAAAATTTCTAAAATAAAAAATTTTTGGGAAATTTTGGGTTTTTCGGAAATCCAACTTTAAAAAAAACCGATTTGAATTTAAATAATTAAAAGGGGTGACGTTTCCTAAAATTTTTTAAATTGTAATTGGGAAAGAATTTTCATTGGAAAAACCCTGAATTTATTTTAAAAAAAAAAAAATTAAAAGCTTAATTTTGCAATGATAAAGGGTTTAGCCAAACATAAAATTTGAATTTTAAAAGTTTTTAAAACCTAACAAAAAATAGGGAAAATTTAAAAAAAAATTTTTGTTTTCCCAAAAAAATTTTAAATTTTTCCCCCATTTTAAACAAAAAGAAAAGGTTTCCCTTTTACCCAAATTTTTAAAGAAAAAGGAAAACCAAAAATTCCCCAAAATTTTCAAAAATTCCCCTTTAAACGGGAATGTCTTTTTCAAATTTTTTCCCAAAAAGGAAAAAATTTAAGGGTTTTTCCTTTAAGTTATTTTTATAGGCCAAATATCCCCTAAAATTTTTTAAAACTTTTTCTTTTTTGGGGGAAAAAGCCCAAATTTTTTAAAAAAAATTTTTTAATTTTTCCCAAAATTTTTTTAAAAACCCAATTTGGAAAAAAATTAAACCGAAAAAAACCCGAAATTTTTGAAGGTTTTAAAAAGTTTTTGAAAAATTGGGTTTAAAAATTTTTTTTTCCCCCAAACAAAATTAAATTTGAAACCCAACCCCAAAAAACCCACATTTTTCCAAATTTTCCTTTTAAATTCTAATAACCATTTATATCATTTTTTAACAAACTAGATAATTTCTCGGTTTTCTATGTAAAATTTTTAAAATTCAAAAGATGTTTTAACTATCCTCTACAATATAAAAAAACCTCACTTAACAAATTTAGCTTCAATTCGTTACTGTCAATTACAAATGACAACTAACCGGTTTCATTCTACTTGCGATTATTTGATTAACTTTAATTGAATCCCGGCCAATACCATTTCGATAATCCGTTCACAAAAGCCGATTTTTAAAAACCGGTAGATCTTAACCTTAATTTATGGTAAAACCAAACTAGGTAATTTGAACAATTAAAACAAGATCCACCTAAAACTTTTCATAATTTACGCCATCCAATGCCTTTAGAACAATTTAACCTTAAATTTACAGCTTTCCTGTAACTGGGTTTAAAGCTTTGAACTTAAACAAGTTCCAACTTTGGCTTCCCTTGCACCCGTCCGTGAGAAAAAATTAATTTTACATCCCATTTCTAAATTTCTAATGGATTACGTTCATTCCATACTTTTAACCGCCAATTTTTGACTTGGATTATTGGTATTGAATTAAAATTAAATGAATTTAAAATTTTTTCAACCACGTTTAAAATAACCATTTAGGATCACCTATTTAATTTTTAGCATGCTAATTTTCAAGAAATTTTTAATTTTAAACTAATAACCTAAATCGATTATTCAAATCGCCGCCCGATATTACTCACATTGTCCAAACATTTTTCATGGCCATTTTAACCAATTTTAAACACTTTTTAAAACAACCTAACTTCACAACTTTCCAAGTAAATTTGCTAAACCTTAAATAGTATCTTGAATTATTCAGCCATAGTCAATTAATTTCAAACAGGTTAAGTAATACTAGTTAAAATTGTTATCTAAGTTTTTTAAAATTCCTAAAAAATTGCTAATTTAAACTAGAGGAATTACATTGGACCCAGCCTTCCCTTTTAATTTAAATTAATTACTTTGATCTTATGTGTCATCAACTTACATTTAAATACCAACATTAAAACTAACTATCTTTACAATTTCCCACAATTTGCGGCCTTAATGCAACTTTTAATGCACTTTAAGTTTAATAAATTTCATAACCATTTTACCACAATTATTAATCATTGTACTCAAATTTGTAATTTAACATCAATGAAAATCTTCAATTCAGTTGCTAGCAATCCTTCCCCAACCATTACGAGTAAAATCTATTACTTCATTATTTATCCTTATACCAAACAAGTTCAATTTGAATAATATTAACTCGGCTTTAAATAAAAAACCTTAGAATTTTATTCACTTCAGCTCGAACGTTACAATTTCCAATCTTGGAAACTTTTCCATTTGCAAATCAAATTTATCTTACATAAACACACATTTGCAGTTTAGCTTCAGTCGATAATGAGACACAATCGAGCAATTTCCGACGTGTATGTGTAATCGATAAATTACTACTCTACTTAATGATCAATTTACGTTGAAAACCATATGTATTGTAGATGAACACTTTATAGCACTATACGAGATTATTGATATACAAAAACTACCGAGTAAGAATTAATTTTAAAGAACAGTTTCACCCAAAATCCAAATTTAAGCTTTTACTAACACTTAGTCTGCATTCTAAATCGAGACATTTTGTCGCTTTACTAATAACATAAGACAGATGAGACTTTGAGTGATACGTAACCATTTGGTAAGCTATAATAAATTACGTACAAATTTATATGCGTAATATCAAATGGGAAACTTGTAAGAATCCGTGTAATTCAAACGAACATTTTTCCATTCATGATTATAATTTACTGCAACGATTGAGTACAATAGGATTAACGATGCAGTTACTTAGAAAACATAATCAGTAATCATTCAGTGAGACATACAAGATTATGACATGAACAAAATGTACAAATTCGCACATACTTCGATCTACAAATTGTCAGTATATTCATTACATCATGTTACAGAAAGTAGACCGCTGTCCTAAGTAGAAATTTAGCACGAAAGTACGTCGATTTTTAACAGCACTAACCAAACTGCAAAGATCGCATAGCGTAACTCAATTGTTAAACATCACCACATGTACAAGCTAAATTTACTAGATAACGTCTGCACGTTATGATTACCAATCAAAGATTTAACAATTGCAAACAATTCTCATAGCTTCCAGTTTACCAGAACTTCCGAAACGTTGTCAAGACATAACTTACATAGCGAATTGTGTAATTAAACGTTCATACGACACTTTAGTCAATCGCACATTTACATTTCTGACTACATTATTGACAAGACAAGCTACTTTATTGAAACTCAATACGCTTATTATCATACATTCAGATTCACGCCTAATCGCATTCATTTTCTAACAATTGGCGAATTACCGATATTAACGTTACAAATTTCACGAGTAGATAAACCTTGTCGCTATTAATCATGTTCCAACTTAGTTGACTATCAATTCCAGTTTAAGTGTGCTTTGCTAACAAACTCATTCAAAATAATTTCTACATATGTCGATATTAATTGGCTATCATGTCGTAGTATTAGCACACGATTCATCAATCACTTCAAGTGCTATTACGATCATTAACAGTGATTACTGTCATATGTTAATCATGTTCGTCATACGTTCTATGCATTTAACGAATTATTTATTAAGTAATAGCATTTTGTCAAATCGACAGTCATAAAGCCATCCTAAACCAAATCTCACGGTAATGGCCTACATTTCGACTAATTTTGGTATCGTAATATAGCATAGGTTCCAGATTTAGATATCGTATCATCGTAGCATTGCAGTTACAAGTAACTTACATTGAGTTCAATGTCGAATGTAACTTACTAATTTGTAACTCGAATGAAACAGCGATTAAATCACTATACTAAGTATCATTATCAAGTACATTTCTGTATCATTAACCATATGCTCTGAAACCATTGTTACTAGTACTTCAATTCTCAAGCCATTTAGGTTACATTATTCCAACAACTATATTACAGAACTTACTAACGTATAAAGATGTTACTTACAGTTTCGATGTCATTAGCTTTATCTAGAGATCGATTGACATTTGACAGGCATATTAGTAAAGTTAATGATAACTTTTTTAATAAGTATAAGTTAATTTACACAAATACATTATGTATACAATTGCATAATCAGCAATTCTCAATTTTCATTTCGTTCTTAAGTTCAGAATCCTTAGATATAAGTTGAAGCTATTATTTGAGCAGCTTCCAATAATTAACTCACGTTTAGACTATCTGATTCTTGTTTACATTGTTCGTACATTTAACATTTAATTTACAGATGAACTTTATAATTTCCACAGAATGGATCCTTAATTGCAAGCGTAAGTAACGAAGATACGAATGTAATTTAATTATTATCATTTAAGTATCGTATGTTTCCTTCCTAACAACCAATCATCAGTCAACTTATTATCTACAGCATTTTGTCATAAGCTTGTACATAATCATGCATCACGTAGATAGCATTTATTTCGTCCATTGTATTTAATAACATTGTAGTTCTTATCACCAATCTAGTTGATAGTTGAACTACGTTACAATGATTTCTGAAATTTTCCTTTGTCGTTAATTTGTTCCAATTGAAGAAACTGAGTCTCTTAGTTATACTGAGTAGTTGATAGACTCCTTAACAGCATTACTACCCTGTTAATGTATGTTCTTAAGCATCATATACTGGTTTGCATTAACCGTAGCTTTGATAATACTAAACGAACTTGCAACATATTGTCACGCTATTATAATTGAAATTTCGTTTCACGCTTTCATTGCATTTATGATGTTTAACCATACATTCCGTTTTTGAACTCATAGACGTCCATAATCCAATTAATCATTGTAGTTAATTGTACATTCACAATTCGTGTCCAATGTTAGATACCTTTAAATATGTCATTAATTTTGATAGTGATACCGGCAGTGTACGCAATGTCTAAAGCAATTGTTAGCTAATCTGAATCGTAAGCTACTTAACGCAATTCTACATTAAGCATCACAGACTTTACATAAACATTCAATTGAATTATAGAATTATTGTGCTAACATTCCAACTGATTCCAAGCGATATACTGATGATCTTAGATCTATCGAAATCTTCATTTAATGAGTAAAATCATTTGTGCAGCGACTATACTCGTACACAATTAGCAACAAGTGTAATCATTACATGCTGACTCTGGCTATTGCAGAAAAGCATTACTAACGAATATTTGAAAATTTTCCATATTCTATAAATCATTAAATTGCGAAATCAACTACTATTTTCCGTTTCATAATGACACATTAGCAATAGGCTTAATTATTGAATTCTAATACAATTACTATGGATGTTACTGTCAAGTCTTTCTTAATAATAATTATCAGTCAATATTCAATTCAAATTCAATTCATTGTATTCAATATGGACACTATTGAGACATGTATAAGATTTTAATGTATTAGGATATCATTAATACAAACGTGACCAATTGTAGCAATTAGTATATATGCGTATTCATCTATCCATTCAATATCTTAATATACACTTTACTACATTCGAAATCTAAGTATCTTATTTTAAGGACATTCGTATAGCAATTAGACTTATATGATAATTTTAAGTAGATTATTAGATAATTTCATAAAAATATAATCTATTCTAGGCTAAAGTTTTGTTAACTAACTTACATGACTCTGCTGCTAAATAGAACTTCTTCTATATTGTAAATAAATTCTTATGTATATAACATTGGCTGTCTCAAACATTAGCATACATTAACTAATCTTTAGAATGCTATCATCCATTAATCAGTGCTTCATACGCATTTCATATAATACTATGTTTACCAGGCTATTTGATAGTACATCATCGTATTGCATCTATAGAGTTTAAAGCCGTTATTAAACTACGTTTAGTAATACAGTATTCTGAACTTTACTTAATCGTGTATTCATAATACATACAAGTCAAAGTTACATAAAGCTTATATATCCTATAGTCACAACTAGCATGTTGATAGCTTCAAATATTACAATGATTATTATATATTCATAATTGATGTACTTTCAACTCAAAGCTAGTCAAATTGTATTTAATCTTATCCCACGTACTTCAAAGTTTCATATTTTCTATTGCAGACATTAAGAATGTTTCATGCTACAATCAAATAGTAACCATAGTGAGTAAAATCAAGTTTGAATTAAACTGCATCAAATGTTTGTGCAATTTATCTTTAAGATCATAATACCCTTAAGTCCTGTGAACATTACTGTATGCATTAATATCAATGATACTACTTATGTAATACTTCTGTCAATAAAATTATCTAATAGATTTAAAACTATTTTACGGTAAAGTATTAAGATTCTCATTATATTGTATGATTGAGAATGTCTATAACATAGCTGTGTACTGTAAACAATTACAGACTGAGAATGTATAATAAACCGATGTGCAACGTGAAAAGTGTAAAACCTTGCTCTATTAAAGTCTGAACTACCTGGTGTAGTGAGAATTCAAGTAACTTCTAATTAATTAAAGTCGCAGATACAGTATTTAATTATTGTAACCTATTTAAATTATAAGTATACGTAAATTTAGTTTGTGGACTAATAAGTCTAATTGTATGTTGTATGTAGACATTAAAATTATGTACTCACATCTCCATTTTGTTAACAAGAAACTCAGTGACTGAAGTTCAGGAAGTAAAACTATTTATGAGGTAATCTATGATAAATGACATTGTATTCATCATGGAACCTCTTACAATATTATAAAATGATTCTTGCATAAAATTTATTAAGTATAGAATCTGATTTTCGTTGAAATGACTGACTTCAGAAATCTGGTATTGCATACAATTGATTTCGTAGGAAACTTAGTATGTAACTTGATGAATGACTAAACTAGTATATTAAATATCAATTTATGGAAATATGATTTAGGATTTCTTTAGAAACTGTTTAGGTTACATTAATTGAAATGTACATTTATTCAGTACTAGATTATTTGAAATTTGATAGTGATAACTTATAGTATCTTATATACATGTTTACATCTAGTATTCTAACATGAACGATATGATGTAGCATACGCAAAGTCAAAATTTAATAGCTATTTCATGTATAGAAAGTCATAATAATGTATGACAATGAAATGTAGATTCAACTGTTCATGTAGAATTACTGAATGCATTTATGCAATCTAACTTCATATAAGCATGTAAATTTACAATCCAATACCTTAATTTCAACTAAGTAGGTATAACATAATTGGTTATAATACTGCTACAATCTTGCTAATTTATCTCTAAGTCAATATAATCTAAATTAAAATAATTGTATCAGATTGCAAAATTTATTCTATACGATAGCGTTTAAATTTTATTCATCGTACTGTCATCTACATTCAAATATTTTAATGTATGTATAAGTTTAGAATACATACGTTAATAATTATTTTTATTTATAAATCGATGTATTGCAACGAACTATCATTCCAAAGATTGAGAATTGCAGTTATCGAGTATTTGTACATCAGAATGAATGCTCAGATTCAATTGGCTGTATTGGCTTAACGATTTCATTCAGTAACAGATCTAAAGTATACTCGGATAAATATTGTCCGTTTATAATGTAAAGACTTTTCGTTAAATATCAGTTTAATGCAGTTTGTACTTCAAGAATCAATTCCTTAAGTCGACAATCGTAATATACCATAATTGTTTCAACGACCGAATGTTCGTTACATTATGTATATTATTCTAGTTCGCATATAACTTGACGCGTCCTACTACATATACGAACTCGGCATCGACAGCATATATGTATTAATAAACTCCATCTGTAAAGCCTTCGGACCACGTATTAGGTTAGCGATTTTGAAATAAGTGACTTCTGATGTTTAGATCAACTTAAATGCTGTACTTAGACATAAAGCATGATTTATATGAGTTGTTGAATTATAAACTTCAACTTAGTGGAAACTAATTAGTTCAATAGAATATATAGATAAGTTGATCAAATCATTTTTATGGAACTTAATAAACGTTTAGATGTTCGTAAAAGTTACGATTACGGTTATTTACTATTTGCAAAATGTTATTAAATTGAGTAAACGAACTTCCCTCATAATCATTAACTTCAAAAGTATTTTGAAACTTAAGCTGGCATTGTGTAATCATGTCTTAATAATTATCATTATTGAAATTATCATGAATGATATAGATTGTTTATGTAAAATTTAATGATATTAGATTTTAATGTATATTGTAGCAAGGATTTAATTCGTATTATTGTCAATCTGAGTTTGTGTATCAGTAGACTAAATGCAATTTGTAGAATCAGTGTTATTCGATAATAAAGCTCGTAGATCCTAATAAGATAGTGTCATATTGATGCTATGACTGAATAGCAATGAAAGAATATTTACCATTATTAAGAAGAATTAGTATTTGTAGCTAAATAACTACTGTTCTCCGAACTTCTTTGCAAATTGCAATTGTAATGATTGAACTCTGACTCAATGCTAATCTATCGAAAATCTAATGTACGCAAGTGCCGTACATTTTTTGGATTTGTTTCATCGCTTACATCGATGTGTATTACATTTTCTCATTTGTCAAACAAGCATTGGTTCAAATTTTGACAAATAAGATTGCGTATGGGCAATTGATGATGTACTGATGTCAAACAAGTGAACTTGTTACAATAAATTTCATGCAATGGAATACAGTCTGTAGTGAAATTCGCTGGATTCTTGCAAATAAAGGCCTTAAAGAGAATCTAATTTGAACAGGCATGTTTGAAAGATATGAAAATGGATATCAATTACTCTCTGATTTGAAACTTTTCGATATTATTACGAATTGGTTATTTGATGAGAGTATAAATTTTCGCAATACAATAATTGACTGTTAGTGTAATAAATATTCGTTAAGTTAGAAAATTATTAACTATATCTTAAATGACGATGATTATATTAAATAATTGTATTTAACACTATTTACTTGATTAATCATTCTGATAATAATTGATTAAATATGTGTGAATTAAATTTGTAAGTATCTGTATTGTCAATTTATTGTATAATGTTAAAGTTAAATTGATTTCATTTGCTAACAGTACACTCTGATTAGATCATGCTAAAACTTTTATAATAGTGAACACTTATTAATCATGAGATATATGTTCATCTAGTAACAGCTTGGAATTGAGTAAGTTAGCCGAACAGTTGCACAATGTGTGCATTGACAAGCTTAGTCTGCAGCTATAAGTAAGATGACATCAAAATCATTCGTTAAAGCAGCATGTTATAGCGAAACCTAACGGAGTGTATTAGTAATAATTGTATTTCAATAATCTATAATTATGACGATTTCTAATCTTCTACTAACAAGTATCTAACAATAGCAACGATTATCTGATTTCAAGAACATGGTGTTATTAGGACAGATCGGCAAGATTCATACTGTAATGTCGCACAATATCAATATCAAAATCATAGGATTAGTATATCCGAAACTTGATTGCCTCGAAGTTGAAATTAATTAACATTTAAGGCAAATCTATAGAAAATTGACAACGTTGCTTAAAGATGATCACGTATGCAGACAACTTAGGCACATACAATCCACAGTATAGCATATTCAACATGTTAAAATACGTTAATTCAATGGTCTATAACTTCAAATTTAAAGGCTAAATTTGAAATCAATGAGTATGATGCTGCTCGTTATAAATATAACATTAAGGAATTAACTTCATAACTCGTAAGTACAATTTTGAAACTGCTTAACAACTATTGATTCGATTTGTAATTAACATCAATTATGTATCTTGTTTAATCAGTAGATTCTAGATTCTTAAACTGAGTATAAAATTATCATTAAGTTAATAAAGTTATGTAGGTATTTAATTTTACAGTTATAAGTTAATGACTCAGTAATTTGAAGCATATAGGTTAAAACCGCTAATGTACGTAAGTTAAACGGCTTAATATTCAATCTGAAATATATAATTGCGTAACTATAACTTAAATAATTTCCAATTATATTATCAAAATCATGTATTGACTAATTTCAATATTGATTGTAGTTTGACTTAATAATATCAACAATTAGGTATTAACTAAATTTGATAGCCTTGAATCGATAATTCATAATTAAATGGATATATTATAGTAATCCAAGACTATTCCGTAACATATTACCTATCAACATGCTAAAGATCTTATCATCTGGGATATCAGCAAATTCTCTAGACACGACCGGAGCTATAAATTCAATAATGTGTATCAACAGTAGGTTTCGAGTGTATATACAACCCATTTTATGAAATTACTGTCAACATTTACTCGTCGAATAAATCACTGTTATTGCTGATCAATCGTTAGAGAAAACATTGTCGTGTGTAAATTTTTAGAATTAGATGTTAAGCATACGCTATTTTAGTAGTAATGATAATGTTGGATGTTTTATGGTAGCATATCCATTTGATTTTCGTCAACCAACATTTACGGAAAATATTTTGGTCTATCAAGTGGTAACTATGCAAAATATAATGTCTAATGGACTCATTAAATGTTTATAATACTAGAAAATCTAGGTAATATTTTATATGAGTCTATTTCATGATGTTATTTAAAATTATTTGATAAGTTTTCTAAATCTTTAAATACCTTTATGTTTATCTAGAATACTATTAACATAATACATATTTCAATAAAATTAATTTAATATTTGACTTGATTTAAGTAATAATCTTTATTGAATTAATTTAGAGAAATTGAGTGTATTTATTTACATAAAATCGTTTTCAAGCATGCTTTATACTAACGAAATGATGCAAATGTTGTCAAACTAAAGCTTTCATGTCAATGATGTTAATTGAGCGGATGATGCTTCCAATTAGTCATTAACTGTGACCAATTTGTCTAATTCTAAGATCTCATTTATTAATATTCCAATAGAAGCGATCTTTTGAATTCGCATCGTTTCAGTGAGTTAACTACTTACTTAGGACTTGCCACTAATCCTAAATTATGTATACTAATGCATTACTGTATTTAAAATATTAACAAATCATGCTTAAATTGATTAGAATGTAGCTTTGGAAACTTCGATCAATTAAGTCTATTTACAATTAGCAATTTACATTTTGCAATCAATTGTGAATTAAGACCCTGTCTTACCGTTTATGTACCGTATTTAAAGATAATATATTTCTATAGGCTCTATGTACCATATAATATTATCTTAGTTGAAATCTTTAGCAATAAAAGTGCATACAGTTCTAAGGATAACATTTTAATGTATTATTTAACTGTATACAAGTG
Source organism: Platerodrilus igneus (assembly GCA_036346225.1). Classification (NCBI taxonomy): domain Eukaryota; kingdom Metazoa; phylum Arthropoda; class Insecta; order Coleoptera; family Lycidae; genus Platerodrilus; species Platerodrilus igneus. The sequence continues at coordinate 1,059,785 of JARFIW010001258.1, read as the reverse complement.
ATCTCTCAAACTGAGTTCTAGTTATATACTATCTGCTTAACATTACTTGAGGAACTAGGAGAGCGTTCTTCTCCATTTAACCCCATAAACCTTATCATGGTAATGAAAACTTAAAATTTAACCTTCTTTACATATAATAAAGATACACTACAATAAAGTACAGTTTCTAGCATGTAAACATACTGACCCACACTCAAAACTATAATGATATTGATCGTATCAAAAAGAAACAAGAAAAACAATTATTAATACATAATTAGAATCTCAAATATGATTTATATATAAGTAAAATAACATTTCAAGGCAAAATGCCTGATAGCATGAAATTACAAATCTAGCCGTAATAAATCTTTTACAACCATGATTGTCGCACATAACAGACTCGAATAATAGCGTCTTTACCAAGGAAACTACTCAAGCGATCACTTCCTAATTCCTTAAGACTGGAGTTTTATACATTTTGAATCTACTACCATATCACCAACCTTGATTGAATGCTGTTCCCACTTGACACCATTTTTGACGCTGCTATGAGCTCAGAAATACTATTACAGATGACCAGCGACCCAAAAATGCTGAACCATTGTTTGATGTGCTGATACATATTTAAACGTTTCGCTTAATGTGTAGTTCATGGTCGTCAGGCACCGTCGTTAATTTTCGACCAATTAAAAATGACGGGTTGTTAAAGGATCTGGTTCAGGTTATGGATCTATAGATAATGAGTATTAAGAGGTAACGGGAGTTAGCACGCTTGCTATTTGTACTAGGACTGTAAATAGAATCATGTAAGTAACATTACTAAAACTTAATAAATTGGAATTTACGTGGACTTTAATCTCCACCTGCCCAAATTGCAATATCTGAATTTTGAACGATGTAGAATTAAAATGCCAAGTAATACCTGAAAGTACGCTGTATTCTTCATGTTTAATTGATTTTAGATAATTTCAGTTTCAGTATAAAATATTCAGCCAGCTTTGCATACTTTCCCTATAATTGCACCCAAAATTGTGCCATTGTCACATAAATGTTGAGGGATTAGCCTCTAACGACCTGTTAAACGCTTTAATGTAGCTTGAACGCTTTACCTGGATTAAATCGGTCACAGACCTCTAAATGACGGCTTTGCACTTTGCCATGCAAATCAAATTAATACAAATATGCCTTGTAAGACTTATACCTCCTTTGTGATTCTAGTTCAAACTGACCGCAGGCTATCTACTCCGAATTTTCAACTATATGAATTGTTTTACTCTACCGCAAGAAATTCCATTAAATATTTTATTCCCTTTACGAGGTCTAATTGAAATCGCACTATAACACATGTATTGTAATACCTCTTTGGCTTATTTTATACCATTAATTAGGCCATATTACAATTCTCAATCGCATAGAAGCTTAACAATGTTTAAGCGCGAGAATGCAAATAATGAAGATTGATAATTAAACATTATTAATTTATTAATACATGCTTATTCAGGCAATATTATTGGTGCTCAATTTATATCGTAACTATACAATGAGGAATCTAATCATTCTCACCTACTCTTAGTAGCACTATTCGCATCTATAAAAGGATTTAATGACACTAGTTTGCTCGTATTTGAAACCTGTATCAATTTTGTTTTAATTTTGAAAACTTCTCTTGGCATATACTTCTTAGTTGCACCAATTTACTAAAATAATTTCGCTTCTAGAAGCTCTTGCACGGTAAGAGGCCCAATGTTTTTTTACAACTACCTAACCTTATATTACATATGAACCTACTACAATTATGCCATTATGCGTTTATGCCTTATTAAATGTAGTAAAATTCTTAACATGACATGAATAGTTCGTTTACTAGCAAACAAGTTACACCCTTTACGCTCTAGTAACTCCTGGCTATTTTGATAATAATGAAATTTGTTTTATAGGCCATCTCACACTGCGGAAAACGAAAGCCAGAATTAATGGACCAGAACCACCAAATATCTTGATTTAAGATTTTTCTGGAGCAATACCACGAGAAGCTAAATCCGCAGGATTGTCAGTTGAATTAACATATTAACCAATCGTTTACGTTTGTTAATGATTGAATACTAGTTATTACATATTTGACGACAAATGTATTATTAAGCAGACTTGCGTTCGCTCTTAATCCACGATAACTAACATTTCTGAATCATTCATCAGATAAAACATTTATCAATCTTTAAATGCTAATACTCTAATAACTTTATCAACTCAATTGACTCAAAATTTAATGCACCACACAATTCTAACCTAGGGATTGTAATTACCTTTAGAGGAGATACTTTGGTTTTGCGCATATATAACCTAACTAGAGTATTTCCATTTCCATCAACTGATCTGATATACACAGCTGCAGTCATAGGCATGTTGCGCTGCATCTGAAAATCCATGCAATTCAATTTCGACACTGTTCTGCAAATTGTAACTTGTCTTGGTAAACGAGCTTTGTTTACATTCGAGAGATTATCCTGAAAGTTTTTCCACTTTGTATGCAATTACTGAAGAATAGATTCATTCCTAACCAATTTATATTGCACAATTTTGCATTATCATTTTGCTATGATGATACATGGATGTTAGTAATCCCAACGGATCGAAATCTGTGCAATATCAGACACGAATACTTTTTTAGAAAACATACTTTGCATAGAACTAATTTGCTTCAATCTATATTGTTAAATAATCGCCAGTTTGATGACCAAAATAATCCCAAAGTTTTGTACTTTCCGAACTGCCAATTTCTAGATATTCCTCAGAAGGATTCCATTAAAGCTAAATAGAACCTCGTTAATATACACTTTCTGAGTAAACTTCACTGTTCTTGACTTCCACATATATCTATGGATCATCTAATCCATCTGTTACAGATTGGTAACCCATTAACAATAAATCAACTTAATTGAATTCAAAAGTGACTATTAAAATTCGGAATTACATTAACATATCATCATCGATTGTAAGAATCACGAATTGCTAAATAAGACCTGATGCTAGTACGTATCAGTTACCGTATTTAAAGTAATATTTAAGCTCAGTATCACTACCTCAAAAATTTGTTGTAAATGCCTACTATTCGGTTAATTAGAACCTGACGCGTACTTTTAGCGATACTCATTAAAACCATGAATAATTCTATACATCTTAACAAGATACAGAATCGATCCTGCAAAACCGGACCTACATTTGTATCGTAATCATAACCTGCTGTCGCAGAGTACCATAACAACTACTACGAATTTTGAGCGATCAAGCTGCCATTATATAACAACAGCATGTATGTCAAACTAGGTGAACACTTTATGTATAACCAATCATCACTTATTTGTGTCAATACCACAACGCCTACCGATATCTTCATACAGTCTTTAGCCATATCTGATTCAACAACTCTTTTTGAAAGACTGTCGCGTTTCTAACCTATAGAAAACGTTTAACGCAGCCATCTGATTTAGTTCCAGCTAATTCATTCAGCAGATCTTAGGCAATCCAGACACTATGAGACCTGCCATGAACGTCCTTCTGTGAAATATTTCAATGTAGTTACATTTGCGTCATCCTTAGATCAACTAGAAGGCCATTAACATGGTTACCTCCAGTATCCAGTTCAAAATTTTAAACTGCCTCATGGATTCGAGTAAAATTGCACTGCAATGTTTTCACTGTTCTGTCTTAATTTACTACAAACGTTGAGCCTGATTAATATCCAACCTAATCACGGTATTTTTGCAAGAATAGCAGATCAATTAATTAGCCTCGTGAGAGAACGCCAATAATATCCTGCCCACTAAAGTAATTTCACAGATGTCAGTTTAATCATTTTGGATCCGCCAGACCACCCATTTACAGTTTTCCATAGGATATCAAACATGAAGTATCAAATTTCAATAATGGCATCATTTGCCGCTATTTCATCAACAATAACCATTTTTACAAGATCATGATGCATTCGGCATTTAGAATTCGCACTGCAAGGTTCAGTTTTCATGTTATGCTACAATTTCATGAACCTAAACCTGTCGACTTGAGTCATTTTTATTTTATCAAGCTACACCGTTTATTGCACAAATCAGCTAGTCCATCTGAACAGTTTGACTGACCGAACCACACTAACAATCGCACCTCATTGTTATGAGAACTGTTTCCATTTCGCTACGTAAATTATTACTCTAGCTCACGTAAAACAGAGATTCTCTATGATCACTGCGATTTATGTGATACGACCGCTTGTGACAGAACACTTACCGCACAATGCGTTGTCAGTCATTTGTATCTACCTCATGCACGATTCGATTCACGTATTCAGAAATCAGCAAATACTATCGTTTTTGACCGCACCTTTTTACATCACCATGCAGATCTACGACTTCCTTTACTAAGAACTGCATTGGCCTCATACAATTCTACACAGATTTGAGCCTTTCACGTTCTTGACCATTTCTAGTTGTTCGAGCAATTTTAATCGAACAGACCTCGTATTGGTGCATCTTTCATTTTATCAAAATGCGCATCGCTTTGTGCACAACAATCATGTACATGGTTTGACTTGCGATTTTCCGCAGCTATTAACAGACTTTGAACTCAGATACATTGCCCGATTTTTCAAGCAAATCGCTTTTCTTGTTAACAGAATTCCGTAAGATCTTCCAGATTTGGTACTTCTTCGATTGAGTTATCTTCAAAACCCTATAACTAGCTGGGTCTAATTTTGAGATATTAAACATACCAGCATGCGTCGTTCCACGCCTTGCAACATTTATCTAGAGCTTGTAAGGCTCTCACACCCATGTCTTTGATACAGAATCAATAACTTTCTAATTTTAGCGACCATCTTTCCATTTTGAACTGCGAGGCAACATCACATAAACCTTTTACATGACTACACATATACGTTAAGCTTTTCCATTGAGAAAACGTTCTTGCAAAAAGTCCCACGCTTACACGTGTAATTATTGGAACTTACTTTAGTTGTCCTGAATTGTTTCTGCCGCGATTCCACGAACCGCTTTTCAAGTAGTATAGCTTTTAGAAACGTCACTTAAATTTGGGTTTGAATCGAATAACTGACGTAAAAATGTCATGGCATTGCATCTATAGTCCTCATATGAACCATGGTCATAAATAGGAATTTGCAAAGGCGGCAGTTGTAATATCATTTCCTGATTTCAATACTAGGAATTAACTATGTTTCATTTGTCATTAGGTGTCACTTGGTCTAACCTTATCATTGAAATTAGAAAACTAAGATTGTTTAGAAGCTCGAAAATAATCTAAACATACAAATTTTACCAAATTCTAGCGCGCGTCCTCATTTGACTATCTTATACCTTCAACTTTGTCCTGCAAACATTCAATGCTTAATTGAACGTCATTAGAACCTTTCAATTAAATCCTCAAATTTATCTACTCTTAATTGAACTTGACAAATAGATTTCGATTAGCTTAAATTCTTTGAACTAAAACTCCTTGCAGAATAGGAATCAAATCTTGTAATTCTGAAGCTTTCAAAGTGCTGCACGAGATCTAATTACACTTTTCTAATTCAGTAGCCATTGACGTATGTTAAAAATGCCCTATTACACTTTTGCACAAAATGTATTTTATCTATAAAATTCGCAATATGAATTAACCCTAGTGCTAATGTTCGAAATTTCTAGGAAGTGGAATGAATGTAAGGAACTCACCTGTCGCTTTCTCAAATCATTCGAAGTAATAGGTGTCCTTGGAATGTGTGTCATCAACTTAGCAATTGTAAGGAATTCTCGCAACCCCTTGTGAACCAGGTATCGAACTCTTGTTGTCGTACTCTATTTCGAATTTGCCCATACAAGATTTGTAGCGATGTACCGTTACAACCTAGCCTGCCACGTTTTCGTTCGACATGTTCGCTTTAAGACACACAAAATTTGCCTGACGCCAATTTTTACAACGAACTGAATATTGTAGTAATTATTGTATCATCACCATAGACTTTGATAATTGACTACACACTCAATGTAAACACTTTGACAACACACGTTGATGTTTACTGGTATTGCAATACTTCGATATCAAAATGTTGCTCATGATAACTCTGTAGAAATGAAACACTTGCTCATCCTTTGCACTTATACGTTCCAATTACATTTCAAATTACATTATGCACGCACAAAAACCAAAGAAATGGTTCATCGCGATGCAAGGACCATATAATATTATCTTAGTGACCTTTAGCAATAAACAGGCAAATCTAAGGATAATCTTTTAATTATTACTTTTAACTGTATACAATGGCTATCTCCTACAACGAGATGTCTGTTACCATCATCGTTCTGCTTAACACTACTTGAGGAAAGAGAGCGTTTTAGTTCCCCGTATTACCGCTACAGTACCCTTATTGCAGGTATGAAACTAAAATTTACGGGCTTCATTTACAATAATAAGATACAATACAATAAAGTACAGTTTGTAGCTGTAACAGGTGATAATGGAGAGAACAACAGAAAAAAGGAAATCGTGTATATAGGGTTCGTAGATCTGGAAAAAACATTCGACAATGTAAAATGGAAAAAATTTTCTAAATATACAAAAAGATTGGAATGAATTTTAGGGATAGACATGGATAGTACACACGCTGTATACATAAGAGAAACAGCGCGTAATAGAAGTTAATTATATTACGGAAAGTGGAGTGAGACAGAGTTGTGCCCTATCCCGATTAATTCTTAACTTGTACATTGAAGAGACAATGAATACTGTCAAATGCTGGAAAACATTTGGAATTACTATGCAGGAACAAAAGATTGATATGCTTAGATTTGCAGATGATATAGCGGTATTAGCATCTAGCAATGAAAAGTTAGAAGCTGCTCCTAATGAAATGGAAACAGTTCTAACAAGGTGTATTTAACGTTACGAAAATTTAAAAAAACTAAAGTGCTCTATCTTGCTATAGCAAAGGAGGGGAAAATCAATTAAAAACAAGAACGAGAACTTACAAGAGGTTAAAGGATTTCTGTTACCTAGGAAGTCAAATTACGCAAGATGAGTAAAGCGCAAAAGATATACAACAAAGATTAGCACAAGGTCGTGCTACATTTAACAAGAACTATGCAGGATAACTGGGACTGTGTTCAAATTCATCAAACATAGAAACAAGGAAAATGTTATTGAGATTTTTGCAACTAAGATTATATGTCACTAAATGCGCACATAATCACTATTTCTTGAGTACTATTTCATGTTGGACAAACTAATGACTTCGGTATCGTTTAATTTTGATACTAATAAATTATTATTTCAAGCCGGAAAACACTGAAACGTATGTCTCTTAATAATTTTTTAATTAGCTTATAGCACCCCAATCTGCGACCGAAATTAGCCGGTATACTTTTCGTAGTGTTACGACGAGTTGTAAGCAACATTTTGTGTCTTTAGTGTTAATAATAAGTTCATGAACGTTCTCTTTGTTACTACGAAGCATTAACAAAGTGTGCCTAGACAACCAGAACACCACAATTCTAACCAAAAAATGCCTTTTGAAGTGTTTTTGTAAATTCAATCATTTTTCACGGAAAAATAATTTAAATAAATTTTACATAGCATAATTTACGTAAGGTAGAAATTTAAGTGAACTGTAATTTTTCTAGTAACGAATGATTTAGACATATACATACAGAAATAATTGAGAAAGAACTACTTAAAGTGAATAGCTTTTTAAAATCATAACAAATATTGAAAACGACTACATCGAACCATTACACGGTTTACACGTGGGCGTAGAGATTCGCGTATTCAATTAAAAATTCCAAGAAAAGCTCGCATTAGCTTACATGATTCGATAATACGATTGGTTAAGCATTCGAGGTTTTAAACTGGTGTTTTATAAACTAATGATTGTAAATGGTGGAAAAAAGGTGAACTATTTAATTTGGGAATCGAGCAATTCGCAAACGAGCGATTTGCAGAAGTTTCATCTAAATACTTAAGTACTCCTATACTAAATAAGTCGGGATTCTGTCATACATAAACCAGATTGCTCTTCCGTATTGTAAGAAAAAGGTTACATGCGAAACACGTTCTAAGGATGGCTTTTGCTACCACTTATAATCGCGAGGAAAATTTAACAAATTTATAAGGTGTTGCTATGGATCGCTTGTAATGCGGTTCCTCCTATTTTATTAGATCGCCATCTGACCTTTGACCTATGCTAATTAAATAAAAATGAATAGCACTTATTATTCTTGTGTTAACGATAATTAGCACAAAGACACTGAGTGTCTCATGTGTTTAATTTAATTTATTACAATGCTATTATGCTATCGTATTTTCAAGTTCTACATTTCACTTATTATATAACCTAAAGTAGGTAAATGCCATAGTTATAGAACGCTGGCCAATATTAACTATTACATAAGTAGCTTTGTGGTTCATGGAATGTGCACAACAATATTTCAGTGCTACTGAGTTAAATTGCTTAATTTACCCACCACCCTCTTTCTGCGCAGGGCGAAAATTTGCTACAGGGTGATTTGGCCTTGCAATACAAGCCATGAATAATAAGTAAGAATGGGTGTTGAATGTTTAAATAGTTAAAATTGCTTATAAATAAGTTTTTCTTCAACGAAATATCTAATTATAGATTAGTTGCGAATTCTTTCATAAACTACTATCTAAAGCCGTTTTATTCATGAATCCTTGACTATAATTACATTGAATTTCATTCCTACATTTAATTAAAATGTTAGTGCACTTTTATTAAAACTGAACACTTGGTAATGCTTGTTACAACACATATGTTTCTGACCTAAACTTAACAACTTTGTTCAAATGCACTTTTAAATTTTCCCTAAATTGTCCTTAATTGTACAGTTAGGTTTGTTAAGCGAGATAACAGTGTACGGTCTCTTAAATTAACTATCGAGTTTTGATCGATTCTCCCTTGCTAACAGCACTAAATCTCCAACCCTTATGATGTCAATGTTTTTGTTTCTATCATACTGCATCTTTCTGTCCTTCTTGCTTGCACTTTTTTCCTACACTCATTGGTTTTGGATATAATATTACGAATACTTTACGCAATATTGTCGACGCTGATTTCTTGAATTCGTTAATTGTACAATTCTTAAAAATGCTTTTCCATGTGCATAATTTAATATTTCGATATCCAATTTATCAGCTGTCTCTTGCAACTGCAGTAGAAGTTCCTCGAATAGGAAACTCCCTTAATGAAATGGATTATTTCCTCTGCTTAACATGTTCCATTCTTGCACAAACGCATACTTATATGGTGTAGTGCTACCTTAAAGCTTACCTACGATATGTTGATTAACGCTGCGTCGTTACATTCTAATTAAAAAATTGTTGCCTTATCTAAAATCACTTCTTTAACTTTCTCCTCGCGCTCTGTTTCTTCATTTACATTATTTACATTGTTTTGGTGTCTTTACTATTATAACATTAAACATTTGTAAATTAAATGTGTGTATTTTTATTGTTGGCTCGCCTCGTCCAGTTCTGATTTTGGTGGGCTTACTCGGTTTCTTGGTCCTGAATTCCGCAATTTTTTTTCTATTTCTGATTATAGAATTCTTACTTGTAACGATTTACTAAAAAAAATAACGTACGCATCGCAAGTTAGCCTTACGATCCGCCTCTAATAATTCATAAAATTTTTTTAGGTATGTCAACAATTCTTGAACTTTTCCCCCATATTATACTTATTATTTAAATTTGTCAGACAAACTATTTTCCGTTGAAAACCATGAAAAGCGAATCTATTCAGTACTCGAAAGTGTTGCTTTAATTTCTATTATATAAATTGTCTACTCGGTTTTAAAACCTTCATCTAAATCTTAAATTAATTAAATTTGACCTCAATAGATTATTAAGATCTGCTAAAATCAAATACTCCTTATCCAAAATTTCGTAATGCAACTAACCTATTAGACATATATAATTGAAAAGTTTTGCGTACTTTACGATTTCATGCACTTTTACAATTTGTTGCTACAGAATTTGCATTTTAGCAAACTTACTTTAATTACTCGTTTTTTCTATATTTATTCACTAAAATGTGTATGAAACTTATTATAATTAAAACGATTATTATAATTAATAAGTATTCCGATAATTTTAGACCGTGACGCAAATCTTGTGTAGCATCATTAGTACCTAGTGCCGTAGTTTGCATAACAATCTCCTTAAAATATTTGGCTTAAAGTATATTATGCTTACTAATTTTGTTAAGTACTTACACTTTAATCATGACATGCTATTACGAATTTCTCTGCATACTTATTGTTTAATTCCAATTCTCAAAGGGCTGATTTTTATATAATGTGTTGCAGAAAAAAATTTTATAGCGTCCATCCAGGAACTTTCTTATTCGCAGGCCTGGTATGGCAGACTCGCCATCATAACATGTGGTTCGTCCTATTTTATATAGATCTTCTTGTGACTTTTCACCCAAGCTAGTTAGATCAAAATGAACCACACTTATTATTCTTCTATTGGCAGTAATTAATACAAGGACGCTTAGGGTGTCACATGTTTAATTTGAATCACTACAATACCTTTATTCTGTTATTTTTTCAGTATTACATTTCATTTATTGTATAACCTTAAAGTAGGTAATTACCATAATTATAAAACGCTTACAAATATTAACTATTACGTAAGTAGCACTGTGGTTCGTGGTATTGCAAATGGAATGTGCACAACAATCTTTTAGTGTTACTGGGAAAAATTGCTTAATTTACCCTACAAATTGTCCATTGAGTGTCTTCTCTATAGCAGACAATATCTACTAATATTTCATTTCTCTCGCTTATTTCGAATTAAAAAAAAGTTAAAACCTATTGTTTTTGGTAAATTTTCCTTCGCTCCATTGTTTTCAGTAAATTTTCCAGGAATTGATTTTGAAGCAAGTCAACTAAAAACTAATAGTCCGTGCATGGGAACAATAATTACTTGAGTGCAAACATGTATCAAAAATATCTATAGTAATTTCTTCTTAGAATGTGGTTTATAAAAATACCCTTAGTTTATGCGTGTTAAATACATAGGTATGCTATTGTAAATATATGTTTTTTCTCCATGTTCTCATTCTCATTGATTTAGTTATTAATTAGAAAATTTTAATTTTGACTGTAAATATTTTATATGAAAATCTTTATTTGATATTTAACTTCGAATTGTAACATATTTTTAACGATAATGTGATGAGAATGACCCTACAACGCAACTTCAATTAGCTTTAATTAGTCTTGAACATATCCGCGTTTAAAGTAATCAGTGAACGCTTTATTGCAGAACAGTGCAGGAATCCTAAAAGATTTGTGTTCAGTCTGTGTTTTTATTTGATTTCGAGAATCGTTAGCGCGAAAACATTCTATTTTACAAAAGTATATGTCAGCTAGTACGATTGTATTGTCTGACAACACCGAAGTGGTTGTTTTGTAGCATTCTACCATTTTCTAGCCAGTATCCAATCTTCTGTAAAAGAGAACACGGAAATGAATTTCGCAGTAGGAGCAGCATTGTATAGTGGAATGGTAACTAGTATTACATTGCATTTGTATTCTCTAGAACTCATTAATTTTTATTGCCATAGAGAATGTTATTTGCTTATAAAGTTTTAATTTCTGCATGCGATTAATTGATTGTACAAAGCGTGAGCTTTTCGGAGGAAACTGGCGCAATCAACTTAATTTGTGCAATTAATTGCTAACACAAACATCATTAGCGCTAGAATATTTCGAAAATAATTGGGAATTTGATTTTGTTCTCTCTTTGTTTAGGAAACTGATTTAATAAGCATTAATTTGAAAACATTTGATCAGTACTAAGCTTTATTTCAAAATAGATCAAAAACCTAATTATTGAAATTTTGCACTTGCAGTATGGTGTATTAGTGCAGGTATCATATAACATTTTAATGGACATATTTCCAAACAAAAAACAGATACATGGTGTATGTTGTCTGAGTCATGTTTATTAAGCTCAAAAATTTATTATTATAACTGGAAATCTGAAATAATTATTGTAAAGGAATGTCTATGTGCAATAACAACAGTTCTTTATTTGGAAACTGGTTACACATACTTTTTTCAGTAACTCGTAGTAGTATAAAAATTATAAAACTCACCCAACTACTTACTTTCCGAACTAATCTCTAACAGTCAAGTATAATCTTCTTAAACCACGATTCTATCTTCTAAATTAACTTAATCTCGAAGCACTACAAACAATTATCCGAAGCACTAATTACTATAATTCATTTATATCGAATAGGGTGATTTATGTCAACAGTAGCGTAGTTTATGTCACATATTTTAAAGCTTTAAACCAGCATGTAGCTTTAAAATAGCACTCAATTTCCGAATTAAAATTGTGATTTAATATAATCGAAGCTGCAATTAGAACTGAACCTGCAGAATTCATTAACGTTAATATATACCTTATCCATTTATTCTGGATTAATCTACAATAACCCAGGGTATACAAATTACGATCTGTAGATTTTTTATTGTAATCTTAAATAACTTCTCGAATATACATACTTTGGCCTTTAAATGCAAAGTCTTGTACCTGTCAATCAATATATCCCAAAAGTGTAACGCAGCGAGAAGCCGTCAATCATCTTTTGTATTCAAACCCTTTTGTCCGTGTTCTAACATAATTACTCTAGTCAACGCTAGACTGAAAGGCGCTACATTATCTTACTATATACAAGGTGTGGCTATCAAATGACGAGACCAAAACTACTATAGACGAACTACGCATGCGCCAAAGTCATACTACCGACAGTTGTATAGTGTAAACCCTTCTTTTGATTACCGCCCCTTCCGTGTGTTAGACATCTTAGTCTGGTCGTGGTCTTCGTAAATGCAAGATCTACTTTTTGTTTTGTTGGAGAAATGTTAAATGTTTTAATAGAGCAACGAATTGTCGTGAAATTTTATATGAAGCTTAGAGAAACCGATACTGAAACTTATCTTTTATTAAAAGAAGTATAGGACAATGAATGTTACGACGTGTGCGGGTTTTTGAGTGGTTTACGCATTTCCAATATGACCGAAAAAACATCCAGGACGCTCTTACACATTAAAACTGGAAGAAAGTATTTAAAAAATCGGTAATCTGATTCGATGTGATCGTCGGTTAACTATTCATAAGATTATTGAAACTGTAGGAACTGAGAACGCATTAAATTGTCTTATAAGATGAAAATCTATCTGTATTATGATCACTTATTCTATTATATTGATGTCTAGTTGTTTTTTTTGTGTTCGCTAGACTTTCTGAAAGCTGGCGTATCGGTTTTGTAGCAGTGGCTTTTTTTATTATTTTTAATGCTTCTGTTTGACTAGTAGATCGTATACTCATACTAATAGCAAAGGTTTTTGCCTAAGAGATTCAGCTTTTGTCGTTTTGACCTATCCGAAGATGCGTCGAAAGATATTTCCACTTTTAGATAGAATAGCATAATTTAGAAAACTTACCGAACTATCTAACCGGTTCTTGTTTTTGTCATAAATCTGTCTTGTTTTCTGTTTGCTTCCTGCAATCTCTTCTTGATATCTAAAACAAAAATGATGCAATTTCTCTAACACTCGTTTTTGGATCGCTCGCCACCGCAGGCAACATATTTATTTTCATTATGTTTCCAGCTTCTTCTACAGGTACGGGTTCAATATTTAAATTCTTGGTTTTGCAAATTTTGTTCGAAACGAAGACTGAACCGCAGGCTCTTGATTTTGTACAATACTTCGAATTGTCAATACTAATGGAATTGGACTTTCAAGATATAAACCAGCAAACAAGTCGCGAACTTCCCTTAAATTATTTCGGCCATAATATAGCTTTAAAAACTGATTTTTTTCACCATTGGATATTATTCTCAAATAAAATATGACAAGAGCAAGATATCTAATAGAAATCATTGACCGTATGTTTAGCAATGATTTATTTCTTGTTTCAATTCATGGCCGCTACAATTTTTCAGTCAATTTTTAACAACTTTTGTCTAATTCCTGACGTTAGGAAGGTTCAAAAAAATTTTGATAATTGATTTGGATGTAATAAAGTATTCCTTAAAACGTTTATTTGATGAATTTTTTTGTGAAATAATTTGGGAAATCACATGTCTGATTTTATATATTAAATCCCTATTTTCTGGTATCTTAATCAACACACGGTATATATCGTGCCTGTTACACAGCTTGCTAGTATGAATTGATTTATTTATTTTGTTTAATTTGAAGAGTAAATACTTATTATTTCATTCGTAAATTTTGTGTAACTTAGCACGCCCTCTGTTTAGGTAAACGAGTAACTAACCTTATCTTATAAAAAATAACAGCATCTGTATGAACATTTTAAGTGTCATGTGAAGACCTAAATTTCTTAGAAAGATAACATATGATCAATCTTGTTTGCCACTTATGATTCAGAAACTAAGCGACAATCTGTGCATTGAAAGAGCCTTAGTTCGCCGAGAGCTAAAAAAGCTCGAATGAGAAAATCAAAATTTAAAGCAATGATTGTTTTTACGATACCCACGGGAGTGTATACCGTCAAATAATTGTTTATTAATATTACTATTTCGAGATTCTTCCTCAACTCAGTGAAAAAAATCAAACAAAGAACAACCAAATCGTAGACAAGTAACTCATGGGTTTTTCATCAGGACAACACACTGGAGCACACTGCATTGTCTGTCAAGACGCTTCTAACCAAGTATAACATCCCAATATTAGATCATCCGCATTATTCGCCGCCTGATATGGCACAATGTAACTTTCATCTATTTCTCAAGGTCAAATCTTCATTAAAAGGAGCAAGATTCCAAACCGTTGAAGCTACGGAAGAAAAAACAGCACTTTACGGGCTTACCGAAGACAATTCCCAGAAGCACTGATTTTAACTTTGAATATCAAACTGGTTATTTGTACACAGTGGCTTAAAAATTTTCCCCTACAAATGACTGTATTAACGGACTGGATTTAATCTTAACACCATAACGCGAATGATTCATACTCGTTATGCAATATTTTGCCGATTAATACTATTCATACACTTTGTAACTTTGAACTCTACACAAATTACTTGATTTATTTTCAATGTTAGAAATTTCAATTACTATCTCAATCGAGCTGGATTCAGGATTGCATAAAAAGGTCTGGGTTATTATTTCATCTTATTAACTGTAATACGTTAGTAATTGAAAGATGGAAAATATAAGGTATTGGACAGGACTCGAGCATGTATCTTAGTCTTTTTAGGACCATGCGTTTACCAATTACACCATCGAGACCGATGACAATTGGAAAATTTAAATCGTTTACACAACCATACATTAACATAACTTTCAATTACGTTTGCATTTTTGCCTATCATATCTGACATTGTCAAGTTTTTGACTTATGTCAGTTATAGACAAGAAGTAACGCTCAAAATTACGGCTATAAGCCAATTATTAAATATATAAATATATTAGGTAGTTATTACACGAGGTAAGTTGATAAATACTAACAGTAGACCATTATTAAGAAAACCACTGCCACATTTCCCCCAGAATCCCACATTTCCCCACACATCTGGACCAATTTACATGTAAATTCTCATAAGGAGGAAATGAGGGAGATGAATCTTCTCCTGTTCTCTCCTTGTGGAACTCCTTGTGGAATTTTTTACCCCAACCATTTTGATTACGTCACACCCGCATTCTTTCCACCCGCGAGATTAATCTTTCTCCACATTTCCACCTACGAGATAAACCTATCTTGTTTGGTATCAATTAATATTAGATTTTTCTCAGCTACCCGAATCTCTAGGAATTTTTTAGATGGCATCATCCCCCAGGGAGCTACCTTCATTTTAAGATTTTTTTACCGCTAACATTCTGAACCAAATAGTTTTCTTCGTCTAACCAATGCATCTTTTGAGATAAACCTATCTTGTTTGGTATCAATTAACAATAGAATTTTCTCAGCTACCCGAATCTCTAGGAATATTTTAGATAGCATCATCCCCAGGGAGCTATCCCAATTTTAAGATTTTTTTTATCAATGTCGATTTCTAATCATCTATCCTTTTTAATATCTAGAATCCTTTAACCAAACACGTAGCAGTATTAACACAAATAAATTAAGCACGCAAAAATTTAATAATTTATTTTATCCGATTTACAGTTTAATAAAATAATTGAATATGGTATTTACAAAGTATAACATTATCTGCTTCGTTTAACCAAATCCAAGCAGGTTAAAGTAACCTGTAACAAAAAAAGAAATTAATGTGTTGTTTAAATAGACCTGCAACAAAAAGAGATTAATGTACTGTTTAATAAGAGCGGAAAAGTGTTTACGGTCAATAAGACATATTGTCGTTAATCTAACAATATGAGAATAATGTAAAAACATTCCAATGTAATGTGTTTTTAATATGTAAATGAGAAGGTCGACTTTAACGTAATCATCCTCCGAATTACATGTGAAAGCTGTATATAATTTCTTTTTAAAAGTGTATATCTTCTCCAAACAAATACGCTAATTACAGTAGGAAAGTACGCTCAATGCGAGTCAATTAATAGCAATTTAATACTGCTTACTGACCTACCTTAATTGTTTGTACAAGGAAACACAATAAAATATAGTAACTACCTTATATAATATAATTATTTGATCAGATGAAATAATAATTTAGATTTTTATATAAAGCGTAAATGATAATTTCAAATCGAGCTAGTAATTGAAAGGTGGAAAATATAAGGTCTTGGACAGGATTTGAACCTGTATCTTAATCTTTCTAGGACCATGCGTTTACCAATTACGCTACCGAGACCGATATATGATTGTGTACACGATTTAGATTTGGAAATTTTTCAATTGTCGTCATCGGTCTCGGTGGCATAATTGGTAAACGCATGGTGCTAGAAAGACTAAGATACAGGTTCAGGTCCCGTCCAAGACCTTATATTTTTATCTTTCAATTACTAGCTCGATTTGAAATGATCATTTGGGCTTTGCATAGAAGTCTAGATTATTATTTCAGCTTATCAATTATATGTTTGTATCTATCAATTTACCTTGTGTAATAACTACCTATTATATTTATATATGTTGCTATTATTATAAGGTTATTTAGGGTCATATAAGGTCACTAAGGAGGAATACCTCATGTAAGTATCATAAGAACCACGAAAACCAAACATTTAAATCCAAAAAATGTACATAATTCATTCATTGTGGAAAAGTAAATACAAATTACTCTGTATATAATCAATAAGTTACAATTAATGAAAGGAAGCTAATTCCTTAATAACTTCACAACATTCATTAAAATAAATAGTTGCTGGAGAAATTCAATCATTTTTAGAACATTTAAAGACATTTTTAAGCTCCAAACAAATACAAGTTCAACATATTTGCGTAAAGAAATTAATAAATGCATTTAATTTATATCAGTTTGTAATAATCAAACATTTAAAAACAGCATATTTGTATAAAGTATGGATGTTTGAGGCGACGGTAAATCATTATAATACGTACAATATAGAACGTACATAAAATGCCGTATACGTGCAATTTAGAACGTACATGTTTAATACCATTTGTTAATCAAGTCTCTCTAAAAAGTTCCATACTAAATCATCCAAAGTCCAGCACATTTCAGAGATAAATATAATTGAAACGCCTTTTCCATGTACGAGCAACCGATAGCGTCCCATCAACCAATGAGAACGCGTGGAACGTTCGAAAGGAACTTGATTCTATAAAACTAACGAAGCAAATAAAGGAGAATCATTTTATAATCCACGCACCGACTGTGCCATTTTGAAAGAAGATATTTACGTGAATAGAAATTTTTAGTAAAAGTTAATAATTTTTTAAGTTGAAATTAACAAAGTTTAAACGTAAAGTGATATAAGCAGTACAGTGCATATGGTAATAAATTATATAGAATCTTGCCGTTAATATAAACGTAAGTCTAGAAATAATTAATATAAATAAAAGTCTTTGCAATCTTATTAATTTAGGGTACTAAATCACTGTAAAGAAACTAAATTACTGGTAAAGACGCTAAGTCACTGGTTAAGACTCGAAATCGCTGGTCAATACTCTAAGCCACGGAATGAACGACCCCAAGCTACTGAATAGGCGACTCTAAGTTACTGGACAACAATCAAGAGTGATTTCTAAGCTAGAAGTTCCAGAACAAGTGGGAATTTGGGCCAGGAAATTCCAGCAAGAAAAAATAACAGGAGAATTATAAAGTCAGAACTATTTATCCAATTTGCAATTTTACATAATTTGTGTATTCAGAAATGAGCTTAAAATTTGCAGGTGATTAAAATATAGTGTGTAAAAGGTCAACAAAAATTTGGTTGCTACGCAGAATTATGTTAAAAATGGAATATTTCTTTGAGCGTTCAACGAAACTATTTGTGGTAAGATAATTTTTTGCTGGCTATACTTGTTTTAAAAAGGTGTAAAAATTTATAAGACCTAATTCGATTGAAATATTTAATGTTTATTCCATTCTGTTTGTACATACTTCCTTAGTTTCAAAAATTTTCTCGAAGTCTTTCAGCAGTTCGTTTGACATTTCTCAAATCTTTTTTGGATATCTTTATTTTTTAGTTTCTGAATGTCAAATTTCCTTTTCCGTTCCTTTTAATCAAATTTGTTAATTTAAGTCCGGCTTTCATAATTACTATTTTGTTGTGAATGTCCATACAGAAGTATGGCTTCGTCAGTATTTTGCTTGATTCCTAAACCGTTATCTTCTGGCATCCACGTGTATTGTTTTCTAGCATGATGTTAAAATAATGTGCTTGTAATGGTTAAATTATTTTTGTCGCATAATTATAGCAGCCTATTTTCCTTGTCGTTTCTCGTCTCTAAACCAGATAAACCTACTACTGCTCTTTCTCTACCCTCCCTACCACTGCATTAAAATCTTCCGTAATTACTAAATTTTCATGTCCTTTTACAAATCTTAGTCTTCGATATATTTGCAGATCTCTTGTATCTCTTCCTCACTGTAGCTAGAGGTGGGCATGTATACTTGCATTATTTCTGTATTTACCGGTTTAGATTCGAATCTAGTCGTGAGTAGTCTTTTGTTCTTTTGTAAGTAATTTTCTACACGTTGTCCTATCTTTTTTCGCATAACTATCCCGAAACCTGAATTTCTTTCCTCTGATCCTGTATGAATTACCTTATAGTATCCGCTCCTAAAATCTTTCAAATTCTTTAGTGTGCCTACTTGCTTTATGCTCGTCCTATAAACAACAACTTCACAAAAAATTCCAAATTAATTGAGGGTGAACTATCCAACTCCTAACCTCTTGAACCGGTCATAACCACAATCATTCCACAAACATGTGGATTGAAAATACCTTGCCCGTGTAATAGGCGTAAGTTCAAAAATAAGTCGCACGTCGCGCTTGGTATCCCTGCGGGGATATTTACATTTACTTTTTTCTTGAAGCTGTGTTTCGTTCAGTTTTCTACTTTTCGTTGAATTCCTGCATATTCTAAATTTACTTTTTCGAATTTTGTTTTACGAGTTTTATTTTTCAAAACTGAGCTTTCCGCCACACCTACCCCGCAATCGCGCGGGTCTGCCACTGTGTTACGTGCTCAAATGATTACATTTTGACCTGTTATTATTATCGACCTGCGAATAATTAATTCTTTGACGTTTTTCGGATATTAATTCAATCTTTTCGGTCGGGTCTATAGTTTGTGTCATTCCCTCACTTTCTTTGCTTCCGACGATTGACATTCTTATTATATGAAAAATGCCTGCCTTTCTATGGTTTATTTAAATTAGCATCGTGTGTAAAAAATGTCTTCAGCAATATAGATGAATACCTTGCAATGTATGATGATATTTGGTTGGTAACTTAATATCTGTGGATTTTACTAACTCAGAGGATCTTTCTTCGTATTTAACAATATTATAATAACCTGCTTTTTATGTACCTTGAATACATTTTCGGTATATTTTTTAATGGAACTATTTTCTAATGAACGATATACAAAAGCTTTCTTAATTTTATATAAGAAATGCATATCATTGAAATCTGTTTTCCTTGTTCGTTGTTTTAAAATAATTTATGAATCTGAGAGCCGTTGTAATATGTATTTTGCCATAAATAGCTATCTGATTTCGTGGTTTGAGTTTATTGCATGACGCACTGCATTCATCATATATTTATTACATTGTATCATTAATGAAATCTGTCATTTCATCGGTTTTTATTATCGCGACGTTTATCCTATTTAAGGCGTTTTCTTAATATTGTATTTAATTATACCACTTTATTTTTAGAAAATTAATTTTTTGCAATCTCAGGAAAAGTAATTAATTTATTTGATTGCAACTTTAAAAAAACATATGGATCTCGTAGTAAATGCACTTTCCCAGACTACAATGTTGTTGGATTCGGCTGCCGACAAGACCAACGATTAAAATTGTCGTCAGCGAATGCGCTCTTTCTACTACAAGTTAAAAAATATACTACATATTCGTAAGTTAAAATTTCCTTTCGATGGTCAATGAGGTGGTTGCCCCTTGTATATTAAGCACTACATGACTTCCTCTGTTTATGTCTGGTGTTACGCTACATTTCATAATTGTTATTGACGTTGGTGCTTTGCCGCCTACTTTACACTTTAAGGATCTTCTTCGCATTGCTTTACAGTTGCGGAACATTCCCTAACAGTCTGATGATCCAGAGGAAGTCTTCGTGTCGCATTGTGGTGACTGAATCACCACCTTCAATGAGCATCAAAAGGAAATTCGTGCATCCCACCATTCGGTTATATAAGCAAGGCAAGGTTGATTTAGATAAAAATATAAATTATAATTAATTAGAATAAAAATTAGCTTTAATGGTACAAAAATAGAATACAAGTTGCCTCTTATAAATCAAAAACATATTTCGGATTTTGGCGTAAGCTTTTCAAAGACGCTTAAATCAAAACTCTTTTATCCGCTTACTTATTGTGATTTATTCTTTTCAGAGAGAAGCGGCGCAAAGGGATGCAGACCGCGAACGTAGGCTTCGGGCTGATAGCGAAGCCCGTACTAAACAAGCAGTCCAAGAAGCAGCTCGATACAAATCTCGACTTAAGCTTCTCACCCACGAATTTTCAAGGTAAGATGAACTTCGAAATCACTTCTAAATTTAAATCCTCTTCTCAATAACAAAGATTGCTTTAGCAGGGACGAAGTAAGCTCTCTACTGTTTTTCAATCAATAAAACATGCCGGTTTAGTAAACGCCATAAAACAGGAAATGTCGATGCAATTGTCACATGTCACGATAACGAGCTGCCGCCTTCGTTTAGTTGTTAATTAAAATCTGTTGAATAACCATAAAGCAACAACCATGGAGTAGTCTACTTCGTAATAGAAATTCTATTATTCAGCGTTGTACACCTTTCGTTCGCATTTCGTAATCATCCCCAGCTTCACACAAAGTGAATGCTCTTTGTCAAAGCACCTATCAAATGTCACGTTGACAAACGGAAATTAACAAAGGCGGCCATGTTATTGCTCCTTGAATTTTCGCAGCGTAATCAGACTAAAGAAGAGACCTTTGTTTTACGTCGATAAAAAAAACTTTATAGTATTTTGCGTGGCAGGAATTTATTTATTTGTTGGAAAGAATTTTGCCTATTACCACAAGATAACTTCAGGGTTTTGAATTTATGTATAAATTAACGATTTCTCGCGCATTTAAAAACGTATTATGCAGTTTTTAAAATTTAGCTATTTATCTATTGCCGGCTTAGTTTTCACGTCAAAATAAAACATTTTTCATTCTCCCCTCTACGAAACTGTAACTTTCTGTCTTGACAAGGGAATTGAAAACGAAAGTAAAGCATGTTAAGCGATGGGTTGCTACTTTACTAGATGGTTGCTAGATATGAAAAACTTTCGCACCTAGGACAAAAAGTAAAAATGGCAACAAGATTGATATTTATTTAGAGCGAAATTTAGATGTAAAATTACAATTGTTGTTTGTTCCAGTAAAGTTTAAAGGCATTATTTGTCGTAAGATTAAATATACTGCTCTTTGTATTTCTCTGGCAATAAACCCTTGCATGTAATGTTTGCAGCTTCTTCTATTAAATTCATTTTTAACTAAATTATGAAGATGTTTGACAAAGTCATAAAATACAGTTCTTAAACAGAACAATATTGTTACCAAGGTAATGTTGACAGCACGCCACCTTGCAATAATTACTAATTTTATTATAATCACCGATTCATTTTATTTTATTATAATTTCTTCTTCTATGGTAGTTAAATGTCGAGGGGAGAATGAAAAATTTAATAATACTTGACACGCTGCGAAAGCCATTTTATGTGCTGTGAGTTTTAAAATACCTGGCGCCTAAAAGTGTACTTTCGCAGTTTATAATGTTCGCTACTTGTTCAATATTTTTTTAACCAGCACGAAATTTATACCTGTTTTCGATTTAGACCAAGAGCTGGCAGTAAAATTAGCTTCCCCATAAGATACCAAAAGTGTGCTATTATGTGTAATGCTGCCAGCTGATTAATGAACCACCCATTTGCCGCAGTAAAATGGTCGTCTTTAACAATCCCAATTTTGATGTCATCTAGAAATCCATAATTAATACCAGGGTCTTTGGGTCATATGCATAAAAAACTGATCAGACGAAGGAAATTAATTAAGAATAGGTATTTCTGCCACCCAAAATGGTCCCTTTTAAAAACGGACGGGGCCGAAGTGCACATAAAACCATCGCCAACTTCCCCATAAGATACCAACAAATTTTTCTTTCAAATTAATGTATTATCGTTTAACCTATCGCAATAAAAAATTAAACGGTGGCAGACGGTCGCGTTTCAAAAGCAGACGAACTCAAAGGCGACGAAAACGGCCTGTAAGGATCTTATCTTTGGTTACTACGTAATTTATACACAGTTGGTTTTTGTATAGAAATGATATATACGCCTCAAAGTATTACTAATAGTATCTGCCACTTATAGGGGTCGCATTTTTAATTCAGACGCATTTAATGAGTACTGCAGGCTACATATTTTAGCAACTTAAATTTTAGTATTTGAAGAGAATGGAACTGTACTAAAAACAAGCATTGTATGTCTTTAGTGAATGGTCACGGTACTAGTGCTCTGCACCGATGCACCTGTGTAATTTCCACCATTGTCTTAAGTTATTATATGACGGTATCATGATATGTATTTAAGACGAATAGTTGAAATACCTCTATCAATAGTTTCTTAAAATACTTTATTCTATAAAAATATGTAACTACAAACAGTTTTATAATAAAATATCTTCAATGCACATGCACAAACTCGACATCCTCTGCATCACTAGACTGGTGATAGAGAATACTTATTTCAATATCAGCATGACCATCAGATGAAACTGAGGTCGTTGTAATTTCTGCTAGAGAAGTAGGAGTCTGTAGGCCAACAAACCATTTTATTCGATACTTGTTATCAAACAAATTCCATCCATAAAGTTCGGGTTTATAAAACATTGGCTGTGATTCTGTTGCAAAGTTCCATTTGATTTACTCTTTTGATTTTACAAAATAATGTATTACTGCATAGTGGCAGTAAGCTGCTATCAAAGTATTTCATTTTCTCAAAACGGTTTTTTCCTTGTGATGTACGACTGCTGCTAAAATTTGACATAAACAGGTCAAACCGCATTTCGTTTACCTGCGCTAATTTGAGTCTGCCGTACATTCTACAACAAACTTTTCTATGTAATCGTTTTCTAGCGACACTAATTCAGACATACTTAACAAAGCAGACCTGTAATTTTTGAATTCTTTTGAATAACGCTCAAAGGTTTTACCTTTCCTTTCCTAGCAAATGGCGCAGTATAGTCGCTTGGTAATTTGGTAAAGCTCTCGACACAGTTTCACCCAAACTTTTATAAATTTTATTAACCTGTAAATATTGTAAGGTATTCTTAAACTTTAAACCTGTTTCTAACCATAATGATATTTTATTTACCATTGGATTTCCTAGAGCTATTATTGAAATATCCGTGTCCGAGGCGCGTATGACAATATTTGTGTTGCCGTTAGACTAAATACATGAAAAATAATTCTAGTATCAGCTTCATGGTGAATAGAACAGAGTAACTGAGCAACTTCACTTACTACTTGGCCATCATGCTCCTAAAATATATAATATATTTCTTCGCAGTTTATTCGTATGATTTTATTCCCAAGAGCCCTTAATGCATTGCCTGATATGTACCAATAGTTTACTAAAAAGTGAACAAGGGCTGATTTAAAAAAATCATTTTGCAATGCCTTTACAAAATCATTTGGCCTTTATTGTTCTTTTCCAGAAATCACGAAAGACGCATTCCTATTGACTGATTCAACACTGCGAATCTTTTATTGACGGTGATACATTCCTATCAAGGATATAAATCCTTTTACTTGTACAACGACACAACTTTTTATGAATATATAAAGCTGCTCTTCCAAAGGTAAAGGGAAGGTCTCCTAGAAGATGTACAAAGAAGAAACCATCAAAAATAGTGCAGTCTATTTTATTTACAGGAAAAGGAAGGGTCACCTGATTTTCTAACAGCTTAAGTAATTTAGACTTATCAGTTTTATTTATTGATTCATCAATATTGCTTGAAGATGGAGAAAGTGCCGTCAATGGAAATCACAATACATTTAGTAAGTCAATTTTGTGTTCTATAGCTAGAATCCTTCCCATTAAATTGCGTTCTACTTTAATTTCTGTTATTTTTCTATTACTTTTCTTTATTTTTAACTAATTATCTGGTGTAATGTATGAATTATTTGTTTGGGAATTGGTTTTCAGACCTGGCTACATTATTTTTGCATTCTGCAATGAATTATCTCTCGCCGTTTCGCCTTTGGAATTGATATTGAAAAAGAAATTTTGGTGGCTTCACTTGCACTTTTCCTGATGGCAAGTTGATGGGTTGATTCTTGTCCAACATTTTCGATGAAAATGGATTTAAGGTGTTACCGATCTGATTAAGTAGTTCTTTTATAAACATAGTGTCATTTGTTACACCTTCATTAAATTAAGTCGTAGAGTTCCTAATAAATGTGTTACTAGCGATGTTCGTAATGAATGGCGTGCTGCCTATCGCCTTCTTGCGGGTATGGAATTCATGAAGGAGCTAATTCCTATAAACCAAATTCTAAAAAAACTATATTATTTTCATATTATTTTTACATGTTAATTTATTTGCAGCATTCGCATTGAAAATTTGTTCTAGTGCTAGGTCGATTGATGTTCCGGAAAAATATTTATCAGTTCTTCGAATACAAATACCAGTATTCGCTACGGACTCCTTCAAACCGGGATGCTTGTTTTCCACATTTACTAAGTTGCTAAAATCTTACAATCCATCTTACGTAATTTTGGTGATACATTCAGAACATAGCGTTACTATTTTGGGTAAGCAAAAAGATTTAACTCAAAAGCTCCATTTCGTATGGTCCTTGAAGATTTTTGGAATAATTTTACATAATTTATGTAAGTAATCCAAAATGTTGTCACTCTGTGTATGCCATTTTCTATTTTACGGTAATATTTGTCGTATCCATTCAGTGAGTCTTTAAGAAGGTCTGAAAAATTAAATTCGGTTGATTTTTGCTGTTGGATAACTTGCAATTCGATTATTATATCAAAAGTACATACATTATTAACATAGAGGTAAAATTTAAAGTGTATGATTTGTAAGGCCGCAGCAAACGTAGGGTGAATCCTTTTACATCTGTTAAAATGTGTGCAGTAAGAAATCCTTTCAGTGAACCAAGCGCTAAGATCACAGATTCTGTGAGGATATAGGGACCACTGGATTCTTCGATATATTTTCCACTGCTTTATAAAATGATATCTGCACATGAAAAGCTACTGATATTGTCGGAGGCTTTCACGGCCAGGTGAAATTGCCTCAGGGTGAAATTACCTCATAGAGTGAAATTGCCTCATAGGGTGAAATTGCCTCATAAGATGAAAGTGTCTCCGACATAAGATCATTGATTCCTTTTACTTGTGTCAAACTTACGTTAGTACCTTAAAACATAGACTCAAAGATAACGCCAATGTAATCACATTATGGAAACAGGGTCACAAAAACCTTCGCCATATCTTTCTTGATCATATTATAAGTGGTGACATATCTAAAATTTAAAAAATGTGCATGCAGTGTTGGGATGGGGTGACTCGAAACATAGTTTTATTACTATTGTAAAAGATTTTGATTTTGATAAGGGGCGATGTAGTAAAAATTTCGAGGAGTATATAAATATAGAAGAAAACGTTCAATAATTTGCCACAATTTCGAAGTTTCATGACGACGAACGTTAAAGATTTTATTATAAATAAACGTAAGCTTCATTTTATGCAGGATTCCGTACGAAAGAAGTTTGTGGCATACAAAAAGGGAGACACTACATTTCTGCAAAAATTCAAACAGGTGCACAAACAATTGATCGATCCTTGCAAATCACCGCTTCCCAGTCACAAGGAATAGCGGAAAG
The DNA here is from genome assembly GCA_036346225.1 of Platerodrilus igneus. Classification (NCBI taxonomy): domain Eukaryota; kingdom Metazoa; phylum Arthropoda; class Insecta; order Coleoptera; family Lycidae; genus Platerodrilus; species Platerodrilus igneus. The sequence continues at coordinate 1,033,216 of JARFIW010001258.1, read as the reverse complement.
AATGTCAATACCTATAAAGGAGGCAGAGGGTATGTGTGTAAAACGGTAAGGGGTGGTCGGATTTTAAATTTATTTGTAGATTAGGATTCTGGGTAAAATTTTAGACTAATTTGATGTGTCGCATGGTTAAAAAATTTTATAAGGACGGTCAGAAATCGCTGCAGGTAAAAAAACTTAAAATGAGGGTAACTCACTGGAGGATGATGCTATCTGAAAAATTCCTAGAAATTCAGGTAGCTGAGAAAAATCTAATATCAATTGATACCAAACAAGATAGATTTATCTCGAAAGATGAAATGGCTAGTCAAAGAAAACTATTTGGTCCAGAATGTATGTGGAAGCGAGGATGCTGGTAGAAATGAGGCGCTGATTTTCCCAATTATTCTCTACTCATGTTGGCAGCGATTCGTTGCTTAAGCCTTACCATAACATATAATTTAACACTTTTCCTTTTTTGGAGGGGATAACCAGGTAATATTTCATTTTCTTATAAATGGAAATCATGTAAACATGTTGGAGTTCTTTAACAACCATCAGGTTGCTAATATCTATGTAGAGTCGGGTAGATAAGAAAAAGATAGAAGAGTATAGGAAGACCTAGACCAAGCTATATTAGTCAAATTATTATAAATTTAGGTTGTGAAGGGTATGTACAACTTTTTAGATTAGCAGAGAATAGAAAAGAAGTTAGAGCTGCGTTAAATCGACCTTAAGTAAGGTCAAAAACAAAACGATGATGATACTTGCGCAAAGTACAAAGACATTCTGGGAAATACAAAATCCGATTAGGTTACCTCAAGAGAAAAAGTTACAGCATGGCTAAATATCACATAAAATTTTAATACACCTACGCCAAATGACATTTACAGTAAAACGATTTTTAAAAATAACAAAAAAAATTTTGAAAATTGCTGCTGAACAACATTGCATCAATTGCAACTATTAAATTAAGGTAAACCAAAAGTAAAGTTTTAAATATGAAATTAGACTTTAAACTAGGTTTAAATTACAAACCCCCAAAATTAACAGTTTAATTTATCCTCAGTTTAGATGGATTTAATCTCAGTTTACAGAACGGTGCAAAACAATTTTTGACTTTTAATCAGCGTTTAGTATTAAACGTTGCTTAAGATGTACGGAATAAATCACTTTTGGAATAAGTTCTAATATTTTCAGCAGTTAAAAAGTTTCGGTATTTTCCAATCTCACCTACAAGATCAACAGGCTAAATATCCGAATGATTATTATTACTTAATTTAATTTGTTTATATATTATTTTACAAAATTTTGCTAATGTAGCTTTATACGTAAAAATTCATTTATCGAAGTCATATAAAAAAACTGAAAGTGCCCATGTTCTTTTAAGCGAGAAATCACTAGCTTTTACATAGGTAGAATTAATGTTGAACTTTCAGCTGCGAAAATATTTTATTAAAAATACATATATTTTAGGTATTTGATTCATCAAAAAGGCGCAACCCTATTAAAGGGTGCCACACGTGTTCAGTAACAATCCTGAACACGGAGTTGACGCGAATATGACCACAACATAAACAGATTTATCGTTTATACGGTGTGGTGACCGTGGCCAAGAATGTTGAAATCGATTGCACTATCCACGTTTAAAATATATTGACGGTTATCTATGAAAATAAAACATTCACAAAAACCCTAACCCTATACTTTGTAGTATGAAAAACCTTAGCCCTTCTATTTATTTCTCGCGTACTGTGTTAGGGATTTGTAATGTACAAATTGTTGCACGCACGAGCACAACAAAGTATGATTGTTTAATATGGCACTAAACCTGTATGCAGCTACAGAAATTTTGTCATTCAAACTTTTCAATTTATCAGAAATATTTTACGCGAAGGAATTACTGCACAAAATCATACGAAGAGAGGACAAACTCTTATTAAACTTTACTTTGGCCATATCAAATTCTACACAACCTACTAAACAACTGACGCATATAAAGCAATTGTTGATAAACTATCGTTATATGGATGAAAGATGTAATGAATATCGTACATGTAATCGCACAAGAACTTTTTGCGTCCGTATATTATTGTAAACATTTGAGATAATGATATTACTCAGTTACAAATGGTTATACGAGAGTTGTCTTTTAAGTTTTGCATATAGAGCTGGAATAAAATAGTAGGTAGCTTTTAAAGACTTTATTGTTTTTTGAAGTATTCTCCAGGAAGCAATTATTTCACTCGTTTGTTGGTACAGTCAAAATTGCATTTTTGAAGGCATCAACTACCTCTTCGGACAACTGGAACCTTTGACCACCCAGTCCGTCCTTGATTTTCGGAAAGGTACAGAAATCGTTGGGATTTAAGTCGGTACTGTACGAAGCATGGTCTAACAATCCTATGTTTTGTTACGTTAAAATTCAATTGTCTTGTGAGCTGTGTGCGAACCTGCATTGTTTTGGTGGAGATTCTTGGATTCGTCGTTTGGGATTGGGTTTTCAAAGCTCCGCGATGACTTGCGGTAAACAAATGGTTGTATACCAATCAGCAATAATAGTTATTTGATCATGTAGAGTAATTGTTACTACATGACCTGCTTTCGAGATAATTGTTGCGATCATCTTTCTGGAGACAGTTTGATAACGGAATGACTTTTGTTGGCTTTTCTTCACCTTGGAAAACTCAAACAGACGACTAGCATTTAATTTTTGGTTCGTATAAGTAAATCCATTCACGATGTTGTATACGTTTATAGAGTTTCCTGCTTTGAAGCGGTCTAACATTTTTTGACACCAATTCACCCAAGCTGGTTTCTGTTCTTCGGTCAACAGATGTGATATCCAACGGGAAACTAATTTTTTTACACACAATTCTTTATCAAAATTTTTGAATTGAAGTCTTTGAAATCCCCAATGATGCCTCAATTTTGCGGTATGTCACATGTAGATCTTCATTGATGAGCTTGCACACAGCATCGACGTTTTCCTGAGTAACTGCCGTTTTTGGTGCACCAGCTCTTGGATCGTCCCCACGACTAATCCGTCCATGTTTGAATTCTCCATACCAACGACAAATTGCTGACAGATGTGGTGCTTCATTGCCAAAAACAAAAACCAACTAGACAAGGCATTTTTGTTGAGATAATTGACTTCAAAAATTATAAAAAATTATTGTGCGAAAATTTATTTTCACGGTTTAATACTGTTTTTCGATTCACTTGTTAACTTTAACAGTTCGTTGTAGCTACAACACTTCACGTATCGCACTGAAACTTTGGATTTAAGTTAACTAAAGATGGGCGTTAAGTTTTAGTATTGACATTTGATTAGTGGAGCTTTTTATGTCCCAAAATGCAAAATATACGAGACATCGCTTGTAGATGAAAGGTTCACTAATCGAAGCACAAAATGTTCCACTTCAACATTTCATCAAATAAGAGTACGGCAACCAACGCTCACCTCTTGTTGGAACCATAGCCGTGCATGCGACAGGACAATAAAGGGCTTCGTCCTTTGTTTACCGTGAGTTTAAATGCGATTCTCCGTCACATTGCAATAGGCGAAAAAAGTTATACCTTAAGAGGACTGCTTACATTCAGCGCCGTTGTAGGAGATTCCCAATTTATTGAACATTACACCTCGTATTGCTGTCAGCAGAAGTACCTGAAATGGAAATTATATCATGATCTTCAGAAAAAAAGGTAAACTGCCACATTTTGTTGTACACTTTGTAATTTAACAACGAAAAATTGTAATCAAAAATAATGGTAATAAAACGTTAACCTAATTTTAAGTTTTTACCAATGAAATGATCGTTCAATTTTGAGTTTTTATAAGTGAAATGTGCGTTTGATTTTAAGTTATTCTCAATAAAAATTTCGTTGAACTTTTGTCGAAAAACAAACTTTTATTTCAAACTTTATTAACCTCAAAGTGCCGTTTTAACAATCCCGATTTTCAAATATTAAGTTATGGTCTATTTTAAACTCCCAAAAGTAGCTGTGAAGAAAGTATATATGGTACACCCACATAAATTATAGACATTTTTAAAACCCACCAGTTGAATTCTACATTTTCACAGGGGTGGATTAAAATCGTTCAGAGACATTGTGAAGTTAAGGTATTCCTATTCAACTTTATCAATAGTAAACAAGAGGACTACCAAAATACATAGGTTGAGAGATGGAAAAAAATAATTTTTTGATTTAACGCAAAAGTTCAATGCTTTTCAACTGGTTGCACCACAAATTTTGAAAATAACTCGGGTTATTTTACATCTAGGCAATATGAAACAGGCTAAGATCCATAGAGTTTAGGGCTGCTTAAAAATAAATATGATTTTCGGGTACACTGCGAAATTTTTGTTTCTTAATAAGTTAAAAAGTTGCTTATGGCAAAAATTTACCTTTATAATTGTATATCTGTAGATCAATAAAAGCGATCATAACCGGTGGCTAAGATAGAAAATAAAATTACTGCACAATGTAGCACAAATGGGGCATAAACGATAACAAGCACTTTTAACAAATTTAATGCACTTTCGACCACACACATCTTTATTCACGTCGTTTCTACAGTACCCCCAAATTGTTATTTGAATATCTCAAGTAGGGGGTAGCACAAACGATGAGGATTTGCAGCACAAACCAGCATAAACGTAGCACAATCGAATGTTCCACTTTCTACATTCTTCCGTATGGATAAGGGTGCGGAAGTCTCAGCAGCACCCTAATTGTTTTTTGAATATTTCGAGAAGGGATAGCACAAGCCATGGGGTTATCAGCACAAATGTATCGCAAACGAATGAACCACCTTCTATCCTTTTCACACCAGCACTCCAATTCGTTTTTTGAATATCTTGAGAAAGGGAGTAGCACAGACGATAGGGTTTGCAGCATAAACCAGCACAAACATAGAACAAACGAGCGCACCCCTTTTCACTCGCCCACATAAAAGTGGACATGCCTGTGAAATACACCGTTCAGCGTTGCGTCTTTTATGGTCCCCACTCAATTTCTCTTTTTAAGTTACTAATTACAATTCCCAGATAGAGAGAAAGCAATCTTGGTACAGAAAAAAGCCATAAGTTTTGCATAATCTTCGGAGGTTTACTCCTACGTCCAAGCTTTAACAGAACTCCTTCAGTCCCTGTATGATGTTGTTTGATAAAATTTGTTTAGGTAACCATGAACAGTTAGCTGTTTTAATCAAAAGTTTTCATAATATACATTCTCTATTAGAAGCGATACAAATGAAGTCCTTGTTTTCTGAACGCGCTAAGTTCGCCAAATTTAATTTAGTTTCGGATTTCCAGTAATCTTTCAATTGTGTTATATCGTAGAGGGGATATAAACGTTTAGGAAACAAAGCAATAATTTTATTTTGCACCTCCTGTTAACAGGGTCTGCATGGAGCAAGTCTCCTCTAATACACTTATCTTAGCCTGAGCCAGATGCGAGTTATGTCAATTTAGGAACCCTCTGCTTTATTATTCATTGCTTCTGATGTAGAATATTAACAGCGACGCCTTGTTTTATAAGATTATGCATTATTACGAAATAAACAAATAATTTGCAGGCGCAAATCTTCTTCGCTTTTACCTCTGCGTGTTCTCGAAATTTATTATATTTGTTTTCTTTAAATAATGAAGTTAATATAAGTAATACCGCTACTTGGTGAACGAAAAATAAGGGTAGATTTTCATGCTAAGCTCATTCCCTTACAGAGAAAACGAAAAACAAATATTTGTCGTTTTGTATATTTAGCTTCCCTTATCTTATTAAGGTTTGCTTGTACCGCCTTTAGATCTTTTACGTTATTCTTGTTTGTCTTTTATGTGAGCCGATATAACATCCAAAGAAGCTTTTGTAGACATACGTCAAAAGGAGTATAATCAAGAATGAAAGGCATTTTTTCAGCGATTTTCCTGAACCCTACAAACTAATACCCTTACAAATACGCAGTGGATAGTATCTTCCGTGTATCTGTTATATTTTAATTTATATACATACTATGTTTTGGTTATATACAATATGCTATGCGTACATAATGCCTTAATGGCTAAACGGACGGAAAGCTGGTTGAAGTTTATCGAGAAATTTTAGAGTATAATTCTTGAATTAATTACTCTTCTGGAGGAATTGTTCGATTATTACAGCTTTGTGGTGTACCTTTACTTGTTTTCAATTACACGAGATTAAGTTTCTTAGCGATTATTTGTGGATTCAAAATTACAGTGAAAGGAAAAAGTAGCCTATGAAACTTCTTACAATTTTAGCAAGTTGTCTTGACGGAAAATTTCTTGGTTGCCGCAATTTTTTATGTTTTTCAATTGTGGGTTAGACTGTCTGCTGCACAATGGTTTATGTTTGTAGGTAGAGTTGAACTAGACGTCATCTTTTTCTAATTTATTGTTTCCCGTGTTTTTAAGCTTTTTAGTTTTTTAATTTTATTCCCGTTTGGCGCAATACACATAGGTGTTAGTTCAGTGGTGATTGTGCTATGAGAGGCCGTTTTTCTAAATCTTTTCTTTAGATAATTTGGCGATTTCTCTTTGCTGATATACGGTTAACTTAACTTATCGAAGAGATCTTAAAAAGTGTCGTTTGAATAAACTAGCAAAATTTACTTCGGATGCGATAAACACTGATAATGTGACGGATCTATGATGAACCGTACATAGTCGCAAAACGAAAAATAGCTACTCTCCGAAAAGAATTTACTCTATTCTAATATGTAATGCGTTGCCTTGCGCTAACTATGGGAAAGGAAAATTTAGTAAATTTGAATGGACAAATTGAATATGAACGCACCTATTATGATAGATTTCAAGAGTAATCAATATTAATTAAACATGATATTTCAAATTTTGTTTCTATAAAAATAATTCAGATAAAGGTAATAACGTTGTTACTTTTAAGTAATTGTAGGCGTAGTAATCCAGGATGACTTAAATTAAAACCGTAAATGGAAACATATCTTAATATGGCAAGACGCGACGGCGTGGTATTTCACATGAACAAGATAATTTACAACAGACAGATATCGTCCGACCAGACCACCAGGAATATGAAAAAGTATCATTTTGCAACAGTGATATGAATTACACACACAGCTTATCTAGCAATAACCTTTATTCAGCATGGATTAGAATTGATACATTGTCATACCGAATGCTGATCGCAATTAATAGGACATTATAGTGGGAGAAATAAGAGTAGTTAGACCCAATAGAAAAGAATGAGAATTAATTATTCGCACCTAGTTAATTAGAAAGGTTGAAAATGTAGTTATACGAGGAAGTAATAAGTCGAAGGGGTCGCACTGAGGGGGTGGTATGGGGACAAGTTAAAAATTATGAAGTGAGCGATACACAGCTTCAAGAATGGTTTTTCGCAGAGAAAAATATGCGGCGAGCGACACGTAGTTGAAATATGCTTGTAAGTACGGGGTAGGTTTACACATGCGGAGCACGTGGTTCATCCCTTTCGCTAATTTAAAATTGTATATTATGTTGAGTTAAGGGAGCTGTGTTAGCTGAATGAACGAAAAATTGTAATGCTGGAGGTCTCTTGACTACCTGAAAATTTTATAGATTGGAACTTAAAATAGTGAAGTAATATTATGAACTTTTATGTTTATATTTTTTTATAATTCATATGTGAGTTTTAAATGTGAACGGATTAGTATCCATGTAGTAGGAAATGAAACGAACATGAAAGCTTATTTATTTGGTTGAACGATGAGTTAGCGACGGAATTAGTGTTGGTTAAATTTATAGCACGATATTATCGTGCAAGGAAGTTGGAATATTTTGAAGCATTTTAAATTATTAAGAAATGGAAGTTTTAAATGTAAATTTTATTTTATTAGTTGAAGCACCAAACATTAGTATTTTAGTTGGACAAAGAAATTATAAAAGGAAAAGTTGGTAATTTAACTGCTTTCTATGTTGTTATTAAAGGGATTTCCAGAAATTAGGATTTATAATGTCACGTAATTTAATATGGGAAACGTGATAGTATTATTGATGGATTTAATTTAATGTTCTGGGCATAACGATGTTGTATAACTAGGTTTTTAAGTGTATTTGTAATTGTATTGAAATATTCAATGTCAATAGAGGTTAAGTTTAGGGTGAATTTTATTTGCATTTATATAGGAACAAACTAATTTGTGAAAGGATATCCAGTCATCCCAGTAATGGAACCGTCCATATACCATAGAACGCCTACCTTACCTGATATCACAAGGTCGAGAATTTCTTGTTAATTATGGACAGCACCTAAGGTGAAGTTGAATGGAAAACGAGCTTGTAGGAAAAGGAAAACTCCTTAAAGATAAACGGCTAGTAGAGTGTTAGCTCTGGGTGAATCATGAGCTTGGGTGATGGGTTGGCAAATGACCAAAATATAGATAAAGAGCGCCACCATATGTTTCGGAATACAACAACATACGAAAATACGTGTATTGATAATTATCGAAGGAAGTTGCGGAAGACCTAAAGTCTACACCGCTTATGTAGCCACAAAACCTAATTATGATCAACCTTGCAGAAACACTTACCAAAATGTCACCTACCAGATGTATTACAGATATCTCTGCATATCTGTAACAAACATGCACAACTGGGACACCGTTTGTGTCCTGTAAAAATATTCAGTCAATTTTATTACATATTTGAGTTTAAGTTCCAGAAATATATACACTGAGGCGTACTTGTTATAATTAGACAGAGGTAATCTTCTGCTTCTCAAGAACCGAGAAATTTCCTTTGAATTTTTACTACTAACACTAAAACGAATTAAGCAAATATTCTGTTCAGTTTAGATTGGTTTACGCTTGTTTCAAGTCATTAATATTTATAATTAAAATGTACATGGAAAGATATTAAGTATTGTTCTGACTTTCAAAAACAGTGTATATCTTTAAACTCAATATTTCAACATATCTTGACTGATGTTTGCTTCTAATGGCACTTCTCAAATTAGTAGTCTTCAGTAGTACTACAGTTGACTTTACAAGTGTTTAACAAGATTATTTTACCGTGATTCTAAAATGCAAGCAATTCAGACAAAGAATAAGCTTTAACTTTCAGTATTCTTACAACAATTTAGGTCATGTCTTAAAGTTAACATTGCATGACCTCATACCAGCATAATCACACAGATATTATTACCATGTAACATAGAATAGCATGTGGTAATAATATTGAATAACTAGATATCTTTGACATCAATGTCAATAACAATTTGTATTAGTGCCGCTAAAACTGTCTGCTTGTGGAACAAATATAATAGGCATAATGGAACCATTTTTAGAAATTTTGTATCAGTTACGAGAATTTGAAAACAAGGGTGCTTCGTTAAAAGCTGGAAGTTTCAAAATAACTAAATCACAAATAGAATCATCAACCTTTCATTATACGTAAGAGTTTTGGAAAAACTACAAATTAGGATTAATTAAATCACTCACGTGCTTGAAGTAGATGTTGGATCGGAAAACTTTCCAGAACCAAACAACTTGAAATGAATTGCGTTTACACTATTGATTTTATTAAATGTTTCACTAACATTTGCTATAATTCAGTAAATTGTTGGAGTGTTTCAATCTAGAATTTTTTAGGCCAACATTCTGTACTGATATTGCTCGCCGTTTTAAAATACCTAACGACTTATGAATATGGATGAACATAATTATCAGATTGCAAAAGTGGTTTTCATGTTTTTGATATAAAGTTTATGCGAGTGTTGACCATGTATAATTTCTTGAGTACATAAAAAACAAACGCAGACATACCATACTCACCCTAGTTTTGCTGCATTTGATTAAAATAAGACAAAAATGGGTAGACACATGTTGTATTAAATTAGGCTTTAATTTTGTAAATTCATTCAAAGACAGTAAGTCAGCCGAAATTGGTGTTATACTAATAAAATTTAATGGTACACATTAGTATACAGGGTGTTTTTTTTAAGTGGGAGGTCACTTGTATATGGAAGATCAATGTTAGGAGGAATCTGAAAATTTGTACTAGGTGGTTATCAAAGGTGCTCTATACGTTTAAAATAGTTTCGATATGTTAGCACTTCCGGTTATACCGGAAGTCGGCATTACTATCGTTATTTTAAATGGAACATCCTGTATATTTATGCATTTTTGAATTCCTTGTCAAATTTTATGTGACCTTTTATAATACAACCATATCCCTATCTAATGCCGTTTTCGAGATTTTCGGCTTTTAGTAGATTTTTGACATTTGCGCGCGGTCACATAAATTGGAATAACTAGAAATATACTTGATATTATTGCTACGTGCAAAGAAAATCTGATTGCAATGTACAGGGTGCTAGAAAACGCATTTTATAATTTGACTAATAAAATGTCAAATATTCCGTTTTTTAAAATGGAATCTACCATATTTTGTTATAGTAATCGATTCTATGGAAAAAATACCTTAGGTATGTAATTACAACCATCCATTTATTGTAAGCCGTTTTTGAGTTATTTGCATTAAAAGAGCAAATGCACTAGTTCAGTAACATAATACATTTGCTACTATCAAACAGCTTTTATCAACTACATTAACAAAAGAGTATTTGATTGTTGTTACAAAACGTCAAATGTAAATAATTCGACGCAGGTTGCAATTCCTGTACTGTAGTTATTTATGAGGGCTAATCGAAACTTTACAAATCAAGATTATCTCGAAATGATAATTATTTATGGCGAATGCAACAGAATTCTTCAAAAAACTTGCGATGTCTTTCATCAAATATTTTGTTATATTAAACAATTAATTCTATGGAATTAATATATTTGTACTTAGAAAGCAGGAAATGCTTTTGCACATTTTAGTTGCCAAAAATGGCAGCGCAAGAACATTTTTTGAAAAATAATGTTTAAAAGCTACAGAAATATGGAACAATGTATTACATCTAACAATATTTTACCTAAAGAAAAATAAATAAAAACATAAGAAATTGTTTATAAATGTTCGATTTGTCGACCATTTTGATCCCAAGCATTTTAAAATGCGTCTTTTAAACTCTTAGTTTGTTGCCTTTTGTATTTGTTCTGGAGTTAAAGAATTTAGAGCATAGAAAAAAATCCATTGGAATAAGATCGGGTGATCTGGGTGACCATAAGTGAGGTCCGTTATTAGCTATAAATTGGTCTTCAAACAAGGCATGTAAGTACTCGGTTACCACGTTTCCATTGTGCACAGGAGCACCGTCGTGCTGGTAAAATATTTTGCGTACTTCATTAGGTGGGAGGTTGTTTAAATATTCTACAATTTCTCCATGCACAATTTCTAAATATCGTTCCCTGTAAAAGTGTTCATCGAGAAGAAAAAGAATTACTAAAACAATATGTACTTTACCGTTTAAATTTTCCTTGTAAAACACTACACATACGATTTGCGAATCTCTAATAGCACAATAAACGTTAAAAAACCATCTTTCCTGAAAATTGGTTATGTATGCTTGGTGAGGATTTTCTGTGGACCAATAGTGTGAATTATGTCGGTTAAACGCTCCGTTTTTCGTAAACTTTGCTTCATCGCTCCAAATAATATTTTTCAAAAACTCTTCATCCTCTTGCGTTCTAAGTAATACAAATTCGCAAAACAACATCCTTCTTTCGAAATCGGTTTCCTTAAGGTGCTGAACAGGATAAAGTGACCAACTTTTAAAATTATTTGCCTTCAAAATATTGTATATGGAACTACGGCTCATTCCTATATCCTGCACAGCATTATTTAGTGAAGCTCTGGGATTGGCTTGAAAATATGCCAATACATTAGTAACTCCAATTACTTCCTCCGTCACGGTGCTGGTCCTGTTCTTTTTGTAATGAATGGCACCCCTTAATTATGATAAGAGAAACCCTTTCGGGGTAAGTGAATATTGTAACGTAGTATGTTTGTATTTCAGTCATTTTATTATTTTTATTTAATTAGATATATCCTGAGGCGCGAAATTTATAATTTCACTTCTCAACCGAGGTATATATAGATTTTTTACTACTAACACTAAAACGTACAAATTTTGTTAGTTTAGATCGTTACGTTGGCAAGGTCAAAATTATTTTAAGTTATTAAAATACTATATATCAAATTATAAAGAGTTGATTGATGTTGTTAAATGGCCACTTCTCAAATTAGTAGTAAAAAATACATTATTTTTAATTGATTATGTATTTACTTTTATTAATGCAACAATGGAGGGTTATATTTCAGTATTCTACAACCAGGTAGTTTATTAAGAAATACCTATACCAGCACACCGCACAGTATTAACCAAACTTATGGAAATTAAAATCTTTTTCTACACATTTGTATTGTGCCGTTGTGCTTTGACGCTTTAGCGTGAATACGTTAGAAAGTATCAACAAATTTGAAAACAGGACCGTTATGAAGCTGGAAGTTTTTAGTTCACATTCACAATTGTATTATAGAAGTGTTTGAATCTAATAGGATTTTATCAGTTAAGCAGATGTTGGACGGATTTATCAAAACTTGAATTGAATTAGTCTTACACTATTGATTTTATTAAATGTTACACTAACATTTGCTATAATTCAGTAAATTGATGGAGTGTTTGAATCTAGAATTTTTTAGGTCAACATTCGATACTGATATTGCTCACCGTTTTAAAATGCTTATCGACTTATGAATATGAATGAACATAATTATCTGATTGCAAAAGTGGTTTTAATGTTTTTGATATAAAGTTTATTCGAGTGTTGACCATGTATAATTTCTTGAGTACATAAAAAACAAACGCACACATACCATACTCACCCTAGTTTTGCTGTATTTGATTAAAATAAGACAAAAATGGGAAGACACATGTTGTATTAAATTAAGCTTTCATTTTGTAAATTCATTCAAAGACAGTAAGTCAGCCAAAATTTGAGTTATAGTAATAAAATTTAATGGTACACATTAGTATACAGGGTGTTTTTTTAAGTAGGAGGTCACCTGTATATGGAAGTCCAATGTTAGTAGGAATCTGAAAATTTGTACTAGGGGGTTATCAAAGATGCTCTATACGTTTAAAATAGTTTCGATACTTTAGCACTTCCGATTATACCGGAAGTCGGCATTACTATCGTTATTTTAAATGGAACATCCTTGATATTTATGCATTTTTGAATTCCTTGTCAAATTTTATGTGACCTTTTATAATACAACCATATCCCTATCTAATGCCGTTTTCGAGATTTTTGACTTTTAGTAGATTTTTGACATTTGCACGCAGTCACATAAATTGGAATAACTAGAAATATATTTGATATTATTGCTACATGCAAAGAAAATCTGATTGCAATGTACAGGATGCTAGAAAATTCATTTTATAATTTGACTTATAAAATGTCAAATATTCCGTTTTTAAATGAAATCTACCATATTTTGTTATAGTAATGGATTCTATGGAAAAATACCTTAGGTATGTAATTACAACCATCCATTTATTTTAAGCCGTTTTTGAGTTATTTGCCTTAAAAGAGAAAATGCACTAGTTCAGTAACATAATACATTTGCTACTATCAAACATCTTTTTTTAACTACATTAACAAAAGAGTATTTGATTGTTGTTACAAAACGTCAAATGTAAATAATTCGACGCAGGTTGCAATTCCTGTACTGTAGTTATTTATGAGGGCTAATCGAAACTTTACAAATCAAGATTATCTCGAAATGATAATTATTTATGGCGAATGCAACAGAATTCTTCAAAAACTTGCGATGTCTTTCATCAAATATTTTGTTATATTAAACAATTAATTCTATGGAATTAATATATTTGTACTTAGAAAGCAGGAAATGCTTTTGCACATATTAGTTGCCAAAAATGGCAGCGCAAGAACATTTTTTGAAAAATAATGTTTAAAAGCTACAGAAATATGGAACAATGTATTACATCTAACAATATTTTACCTAAAGAAAAATAAATAAAACATAAGAAAGGTTGTTTATAAATGTTCGATTTGTCGACCATTTTGATCCCAGCATTTTAAAATGCGTCTTTTAAACTCTTCATTTGTTGCCTTTTGTATTTGTTCTGGAGTATAGAGCATAGAAAAAAATCCATTGGAATAAGATCGGGTGATCGGGGTGGCCATAAGTGAGGTCCGTTATTAGCTATAAATTGGTCTTCAAACAAGGCATGTAAGTACTGGTTACCACGTTTCCATTGTGCACAGGAGCACCGTCGTGCTGGTAAAATATTTTGCGTACTTCATTAGGTGGGAGGTTGTTTAAATATTCTACAATTTCTCTACGCACAATTTCTAAATATCGTTCCCCTGTAAAAAGTGTTCATCGAGAAGAAAAAGAATTACTAAAACAATATGTACTTTACCGTTTAAATTTTCCTTGTAAAACACTACACATACGATTTGCGAATCTCTAATAGCACAATAAACGTTAAAAAACCATCTTTCCTGAAAATTGGTTATGTATGCTTGGTGAGGATTTTCTGTGGACCAATAGTGTGAATTATGTCGGTTAAACGCTCCGTTTTTCGTAAACTTTGCTTCATCGCTCCAAATAATATTTTTCAAAAACTCTTCATCCTCTTGCGTTCTAAGTAATACAAATTCGCAAAACAACATCCTTCTTTCGAAATCGGTTTCCTTAAGGTGCTGAACAGGATAAAGTGACCAACTTTTAAAATTATTTGCCTTCAAAATATTGTATATGGAACTACGGCTCATTCCTATATCCTGCACAGCATTATTTAGTGAAGCTCTGGGATTGGCTTGAAAATATGCCAATACATTAGTAACTCCAATTACTTCCTCCGTCACGGTGCTGGTCCTGTTCTTTTTTGTAATGAATGATCCACTATTCGCACAGTTTCCAAGAGTAGTTTTAAGAAGCCTAACATTTGGCGCTGGCTTTTCAGGAAATTTTGGATGAAAGACATCGCAAGTTCTTTGAAGAATTCTGTTGCATTCGCCATAAATAATTATCATTTCGAGATAATCTTGATTTGTAATGTTTCGATTAGGCATTACAAATAACTAGAGTACAGGAATTGCAACCTGCGTAGAATTATCTACATTTGACGTTTCGTAAAAATAACCAATTATTCTTTTGTTAATATGTCGGACAAAAGCTACTTGATAGTAGCAAATGTTATTATGTTACTGAACTAGTGCATTTTCTCTTTTAATGCAAATAACTCACAAACGGCTTACAATAAATGGATGGTTGTAATTACATACCTAAGGTTTTTTTTCCCCATAGAATCGATTAATATAACAAAATATGGTAGGTTCTATTAAAAAAAAACGGAATATTTGACATTTTATTAGTCAAATTATAAAATGAATTTTCTAACACCCTGTACATTGCAATCAGATTTTCTATGCACGTAGAAATAATATCAAGTATTATTAATGTGATTGGAAAAAATCCATTCTGTATGTTCGTTGAATTTCCAGATATTCCAATTTAAGTGACTACGCGCAAATCTCAAAATCTACTAAAAGTCAAAATATCTCGAAAACGGCATTAGATAGAGGTATGGTTGTGTTATAAAAGTTCACATAAAATTCGACAAGGAATTCGAAAATACATAAATATACAGGGTGTTCTATTTAAAATAACGATCGTAATACCGACTTCCGGTGTAACCGGAAGTGGGCACATTCCATAACCTCCTAGTACAAATTTTCAGCTTCCTTCTAACATTGGTCTTGCATATGCAGGTGACCTCCCATTTAAAAAAAACACCCTGTATATTTTTACCGCAACTAACCAAAGTTTAACATAAACGGAATTATTTCACTTGATTCATATGAACAAAAGAATTGGCTATGATTGAACAAAATGCTATTGTTCTTAGAAAATTTTGTTAAAATGCTACCAATGAACAATATAACCTGCTGAATAATGCTGATCTTAGTTTACTGGTAAGTGATATTGATTATTTACAAAAGTAGCAGATTTATTTTAAAATGCTTTTATATCAATCAATTATTTTCTTGTTTCAACTTATTTTAGATTGAAAAAAACTTATTTTTACAAAATGTTCTTTTCTTTTTAATCAATACAACCATTATCTGAATATTATCAAACCATTTGTTTCCGTGTTTTATCAGATACAATTTGTGTAAAGTAAGTTTTATTTATACCAGCTCGTAAATCGAAGAATGCATTACCTCTAACGTAATAGTCCTGTGAAATAATAATTCCGGATATTATTAATCCACGTGGGTATTACATTTAAGTTTATCTGCATGCTATGGAGGTAACATTCCATTTTAAGGAATTCAATTTCTGCAAATTCCCTATCTGTTGCTAACAAATATGAAACATACGAGGTTTACATTGATAACATTTTCTGAGCAGTGCAAATAGCAGTTTCACATCCTTACTGAAATAATTTGATACAGCAGGGTGCGAGCACGGCTCCCCAATATAACATACTACGAATCACCCTTCAATCACTTTGAATTACATTAACGCCAGATGTTACCTGATCTACAAATTCGCACAGTATTACAGTTTATGTGTACTATTAAGCGTCACAGCAGGTAATAATATTAGATGTAGTGTAAGAGAAAGTTGACTATTAACGTATAAATCTTAAGGAGCTTTTCGAAATAATGCTGATGTCGTTCATAATCCGCATTTCCTCAACTTCTTTGTTCCTAATTTTCCTTATTTTCTTTGATCATTTTCACTAGCGTTTCTGCACTAACATAACACTAAACGTCATAATCGCTTTAGATTGTCCAAGTCTCCTTCGTTCTTTATAGCAGTGGTCGCCAACTTATTAGTTCTTATAAGGACCGTAAACTAAGATCTTTACGACGTACTGTGTTTTATCGCCTAATAAATGTTGCCTTCGCGTTTTTGTCATTGGTAGGAGTTTTCCTTTGAACACGGTTTTCTTTCGACATTCACGGTAAAAGTACAAATATTCAGTGACCATAAGTGAGGTCCGTTATTAGCTATAAATTGGTCCTTCAAACAAAGAATAATAAAACTAACAGGTTGTTTATAAATGTTAGATTTGTCGGACATTTTGATCCAAGCATTTTAAAATGCGTCTTTTAAACTCTTCATTTGTTGCCTTTTGTATTTGTTCTGGAGTATAGAGCATAGAAAAAAATCCATTGGAATAAGATCGGGTGATCGGGGTGGCCATAAGTGAGGTCCGTTATTAGCTATAAATTGGTCTTCAAACAAGGCATGTAAGTACTCGGTTACAACGTTTCCATTGTGCGCAGGAGCACCGTCGTGCTGGTAAAATATTTTGCGTACTTCATTAAGTGGGAGGTTGTTTAAATATGCTGCAATTTCTCCATGCACATTTCTAAATATCGTTCCCCTGTAAAAAGTGTTCATCGAGAAGAAAAAGAATTACTAAAACAGTATGTACTTTACCGTTTAAATTTTCCTGGTAAAACACTACACATACGATTCGCGAATCTCTAATAGCACAATAAACGTTAAAAAACCATCTTTCTTGAAAAATATGGAACTACGGCTCATTCCTATATCCTGCACAGCATTATTTAGTGAAGCTCTGGGATTTGCATGAAAATATGCCAATACAGTAACTCCAATTACTTCCTCCGTCACGGTGCTGGTCCTGTTCTTTTTTGTAATGAATGATCCACTATTCGCACAGTTTCCAAGAATAGTTTTAAGAAGCCTAACATTTGGCGCTGGCTTTTCAGGAAATTTTTGATGAAAGACATCGCAAGTTCCTTGAAGAATTCTGTTGCCTTCGCCATAAATAATTATCATTTCGAGATAATCTTGATTTGTAATGTTTCGATTAGCCATTACAAATAACTAGAGTACAGGAATTGCAACGTGCGTAGAATTATCTACATTTGACGTTTCGTAAAAATAAACAATTATTCTTTTGTTAATGTGTCGGACAAAAGCTACTTCATAGTAGCAAATGTTATTATGTTACTGAACTAGTGCATTTTCTCTTTTAATGCAAATAACTCACAAACGGCTTACAATAAATGGATGGTTGTAATTACATACCTAAGGTTTTTTTTCTTCATAGAATCGATTAATATAACAACATATGGTAGGGTCCATTTGAAAAAAAAACGAAATATTTGACATTTTATTAGTCAAATTATAAAATAAATTTTCTAGCACTCTGTACATTGCAATCAGATTTTCTATGCACGTAGAAATAATATCAAGTATTATTAATGTGATTGGAAAAAATCCATTCTGATGTTCGTTGAATTTCTAGATATTCCAATTTAAGTGGCTACGCGAGTTATGTATCCCCCCCATTTACCTATATATTAAATAATAGAATCTAATAGGAATTATTAGAAATTGTTAAATAAATCAAAAATCAATTGCAACAATGTAATACAAGGATAAACCAGACCGGTTATTAACAGTTCATGAGAACGGATATGCAACTTTGTATCCGAGACGACAGTGATACTGCAGGTGGCAGGTCACAGACGGTTAAGATATCGCAATTATCTAGAAATAAGATTGAAACAATGTAACAAAGTGTAGAATTAAGAGTAAAGCAGACATGAGATCTGCAAGTTCCCACAGCCATGTGAGGGGGTAGGATTATTATAAAAAGCCCGGAAGCTCAAGGCCCGGCAGTCAGTCTTCGAACTTCATACTTAGTTGTTCAAGCTACTCAATAGAGTCAGTCTGAGTATTACAGCTTTTGCATTATTGTTTACCTAGGTTACTCGCCCTAATATTAGTACAATTAATTAATTATTTTGGTTTAAAGAAAAGAACAGTTTGTCAAAATTCCACATTAATTTCTGTTTAAAATAAATAAATTTGTTAAGTTTTAGAAACGTTTTTCTTAAAACATCGCTTCAAAGGCCCGAACCTTAACTCGCGCAAATGTAAAAAATCTACTAAAAGTCAAAATATCTCGAAAACGGCACTAGATAGAGGTATGGTTATGTTATAAAAGTTCACATAAATTCAACAAGGAAATCGAAAATGCGTAAATATACAGGGTGTTCTATTTAAAATAACGATAGCAATACCGACTTCCGGAAGTGCTAACTATCGAAACTATTTTAGACGTGTAGGGCACATTCGCTAACCTCCTAGTGCAAATTTTCAGCTTCCTTCTAAAATTGGTCTTCCATATGCAGGTGACCTCCTATTTAAAAAAAAACCCTGTATATTTTTACCGCAACTAATCAAAGTCTAACATAAACGGAATTATTTCACTTGATTCATATGAACAAAAGAATTGGCTATGATTGAACAAAATGCTATTGTTCTTAGAAAATTTTGTTAAAATGCTACCAATGAACAATAAAACCTGCTTGAATAATGCTGATTTTAGTGTACTGGTTAAGTGATATTGATTATGTACAAAAGTAGCAGATTTATTTAAAAATGCTTTTATATCAATCAATTTTTTTCTTGTTTCAACTTATTTTAGATTGAATAAAACTTATTTTTACAAAATGTCCTTTTCTTTTTAATCAATACAACCATTATCTGAATATTATCAAACCATTTGTTTCCGTGTTTATTTCAGATACACCTTGTGTAAAGTAAGTTTTATTTATACCAGCTTGCAAGTCGGAGAATGCATTACCTCTAACGTAATAGTCCTGTTAATTAATAATTCCGGATATTATTAATCCACGTGGGTATTACATTTAAGTTTATCTGCATGCTGGATGTAACATTCCATTTTAAGGAATTCAATTTCTACAAATTCCCTATCTGTTGCTAACAAATATGAAACATACGAGGTTTACATTGATAACATTTTCTGAGCAGTGCAAATAGCAGTTTCACATCCTTACTGAGATAATTTGATACAGCAGGGTGCGAGCACGGCTCCCCAATATAACATACTACGAATCACCCTTCAATCACTTTGAATTACATTAACGCCAGATGTTACCTGATCTACAAATTCGCACAGTATTACAGTTTATGTGTACTATTAAGCGTCACAGCAGGTAATAATATTAGATGTAGTGTAAGAGAAAATAAAGTTGACTATTAACGTATAAATCTTAAGGAGCTTTTCGAAATAATGCTGATGTGGTTCATAATCCGCATTTCCTCAACTTCTTTGTTCCTAATTTTCCTTATTTTCTTTGATCATTTTCACTAGCGTTTCTGCACTAACATAACACTAAACGTCATAATCGCTTTAGATTGTCCAAGTCTCCTTCGTTCTTTATAGCAGTGGTCGCCAACTTATTAGTTCTTATAAGGACCGTAAACTAAGATCTTTACGACGTACTGTGTTTTATCGCCTAATAAATGTTGCCTTCGCGTTTTTGTCATTGGTAGGAGTTTTCCTTTGAACACGGTTTTCTTTCGACATTCACGGTAAAAGTACAAATATTCACCATTGCTTTAGTTGATTCAAACAACGCTTTGGATGTGCTTTCTTGTTATATAGCTGACTTGAATATTATTTGAAGGGGAGTAAATTTAGACCAATAACATTGTTTGATAAAGGTCTTTCATATTTACGACTCAAAGATAGAAGCGCCTAGTAGAAGTAGTCGAGATGACATGAAGTGGCTGGGCTGTGAGAAGGCATTTCAAGAGCTCTCAGTTTCATCTACAGATACGTGAATCTCTTGACTGCGAAGGGTAATGTAGCGTGGTTACATGTTCTATGCTTGCCTTAGTTCATCTTCATTTTCAGTGTGGAAGCTTTGTAACTCGAAATGTGTTGAGTTTTTGGTTCATTGGCAACAAAGGAAATTGAATATTTTTTGTATTGGACAGTTGTATCAGTTAGAAAATTGTACTTTTACGTATACACAAAAAGTACAAAGATGTTGCAACTTTCAATATAACAATATATAATATGACGACGTTCAGTATATCTCAAGGATAAATTTAGTTCGTGTTTTTGTAAATTTTAATACATAGTATATTGTTTAACCACGAATAAATTTTTACTGAATCACAAATTTAATGATCAGTTGAGCTTTGACGGCCGTTTGATGTCGGAGATTACACCTTGTACAATTGCACAACTTGACTAGTTAATACGTTAGCAATTATGCGTATCTATAATTATATGAAAGAAAAGAAAACGCACGTGGAAAAATATTTGCCTTAGTGATTGATATTACCGAGCGGCTTCTTTAAAACGCAACTTGGTGTTGAAAATAATCAATAAACAACGCAAAATAAAATTTATTTTGATAAATATAAATGTTGAAATTGTCAACCATTGTCGCCTCGGCGCAGACTGGCTCATCGAAGTTGATTTGTAAATAACTCTTTTTAACATGCACAAATTTTTTAGCAATTTGTTACACTCCCGGCGTTGTGCGTTCGAACCACTTCCACAGTTGGCAACACGGCTACTATCCACGTTCACATTATTGCACAACAAAGATATTACGACATAACTACGTGTCAAATTGTATCACATGCCAAATATATTTACAGTGATACAAGTTGCACCTTAAAAAAAAGATAAAAAGTACTCACTTAAAAATGTGGAACGCTTTACGATTTTGCGGTCATCCTTGCGCAGGGGCCGTGCTGATTTCCGGGTATCTCGTTTGGCGTGGGTTACGTTATGCCCTCGTTGAAACCAGATTTAACGTCTTCCCTCTGCTTCTGTTTGTAAGCAGGACCAAGGAATAAGGTGAAGACAACGAAAGAAGGTAGAGATAAAGGGAAACCTACATTCTGAAAGAGAAAAACAAAGGAACGACACAGGTAAACGTCACCGTTCGACGTCTCGTTGGCTAATAATGTCGTGTCACCCACCGCGCACTTGCTCCATCACTCCCCGTCTGCGCATTTTTTTTGCGCAAACGCAACTTTCCGAAATGACGGAAATGCACAAGTCTATTTTAAAAATAATGGCGGGAATTCATTCACAAATTTAAAAATGTACAATGCCCTTTTGGTATGTAACAAATTTTGTGTTTAATTTTCTATAAACATCGCAAAAGCATTTTAAAGACTTTATTTTCTTTGAGTGTCCTCAAAAGAAAATATTCAATGCCGGGATTTGCCAAAGGCAATTTGATACAACCGATCATTAAAAATCTAAAACAATTGCATATACGTGTATGCAGCTTCGCTCCTCTATAACAGTATAATAGCGTAGGTACTGAAAGAAACGATGTCGCTATCTTGGTATATCTGTTAAATAAAGATAGTGATAACGAAAATTGGTTCAGCGATACCAAGACAACAAGTCATCTTGTATTTTTTCTCAGATGTAGATGTAAAGATATAGAGAGTTTCATAATACCCATAGGGATTCATTTGGAAACTGAATTCTCAGAAGTTACCTAAATACCACAACTAAGTCATGTCTCGTTACTAAAGAAAACATTGCCAACCACATCGATATTACATTCAAATAAACAAAGCAGCGAAAACATTTAGAGCGTTTTCACACTATGCGGTTGCGACACAGTTTACCGCATGCGATAAACCATCCGGCAAACCGGACATTGCTTTCATATCTAAAAATATCGTTCAGACTTGTAGTTCGACATTGACAGATTGCGTACGTAGTAGTAAGTTTGTTCATAATGAAGAGAAGAAGTCTATCTATCTATCTATTGAATTTGGAAGGGTGGCCTGAGCCACACGCACTTATGCCACAAAGTGGACCCGTTGTGCTACCTTCCTTGCACTAGCTTGGTCTTCGCTCGCTCAGCCACCCGACTTCACAAGTAAACTTAAGAATATATTACCATGGTGCGTTTCTAATTCTGGCCCTGTCGGGCCAGAAGTCTCCTAGCATGGAACGTCGAAGTCTGACGAGTGCCGGACAGGAACACGGAATGTGTGTCTCCGTCTCGTCGTCTTGTTGGCACCCTCGGCAGATAGGGTCACCAGACTGATCTATTCTGATTAGGTGTTTTTTGAAATTACCGTGGCCAGTCAGGATTTTTTCGAGTAGCCGTTTCTGTCTCGGCAGGTTGATGCAATATTTTCCGTTTTTGGTCGCAGGGGACGTGATACACAATTTTGCCTGTCGGCAGCTTGTCAAGTTAGCCCACCTCTCCGTATGATGGCGCAGGGTTGCCAGTTTTAGCATGGAAACCACTGCAGAAGGCGAAATGGGAACCGACGGCTTAGAGCTGACGAAGCACTGAGCTGAGCCCAGCTTTGTCAGATCGTCCATCTTTTCGTTACCATGCGCCCCCGAGTGCCGTTTGATCCAGACTAGCTGGAGGACGTTAGTGCAAGAAGCAAGCTCTAACGTGTGGTGGCACTGTAGTACCATCCCTAAGAGGAGCTTCTCTTTGTTTAGGGCCATTAGGGCTGCCCTACTGTCGCATAAAATGCTTGTTGTTTTATTTTGGATTCCACGTTCCAAAATGGCAGATGCACTGTGCATGATGACAACGACCTCTGCTTGAAAAACTGTAGCCATCGAAACCAGTGTGGCGCTAATATGAAGGCCAAGGTCATCCAAATAGATGCCTGACCCTGAATCTTCCTTTGTTTTGGATCCATCCGTGAAGATGGAAATGTCTGGTGGGACGCTCTCAGGGTCGATGAAGACGGTGAAGTGCTTCCTGAATATTATTTTGGGCGCGATCGAATCTACCACCCCATCCAAAAGTAGCTTTGTGCACGCCGCCTCCTTGAGGATGCTATGATGTCTACTTCCTTACATGTGATTTTCCAATACTCCACCCGAAGGTACTACATTGGCCAGGAAGCGAGTTTTTTTTACCTGGAAAATTTGGAATTTTGCCGAATTCTTGCTGTTCCAAGCAAGGTAGGGATCTTTAACGTGCGTGACAAAACACACACGGGACCTCCATTTTACCTTTCATCCGAACGAGGGTGTATTTTTGTGAAAAATGCTCGCCTAACCTTTTTCAAGCGGACCGTGTCGGGATTCGAACCCGGGACCTTGGGCGTAGTAGTCGCGCACATAACCACTACGCCACGGAGCCGCCAATGATGTCTACCTCCGCATACCTTGTCGATCCACAACCCTTTGACCTGCAGCCTTATTGACACTTTCAGAGCCATCTCCTTCACATAAAGATCAAGCGGAGTGAGGCCGAGAATAGCTTTTGAGGCTTCAAAGGGTGTGGATCTTATCGCGCCCGTGATGCTTAAGCAGGCTAGTCTTTGACTATTTATGAGTTTCTTTCCTGCGTGTGCCACTCTGACCTGGGCCACCAGACCACAGCACCACAGCAAAGCATTGATCATACTACCGTGGAGAACAACCACAGAACAGTCTTCGGGTTAATCCCCAAAGTTTACCTATGGCTCGTTTGCACTGCCAGAAGAGTTTGCTGGCTTTTGTAGTTTTGGTTTGGAACTGTTTGGCCCAATTCAGCTTCTTGTCAAGTATGATACCCAGATACTTGATCTCATCCGAAAGGTTTAAAGGAACTTGGAAGAGTAGTGGCAATCACGTTAAGATTAACTTCCTTTTGTTGGTGAACAGCATCAGCCACGTCTTATTGGAGTTGATGGTCAGAAAGTTTTTGACGCACCATCGTTCTGTTAGCTTAAGAGCTGTTTGCACCAAGTTGCACAGCACTTGTTCGAATTTCCCGACTGCCACTATGGCTATATCATCCGCATATCCTATCGTGTAAAAGTCCGCCTCGTTAAGACGTCGGAGAAGGCTATCCACTACCCGATTTCAAAGTAGTGGTGACAAGCCACCGCTCTGAGGACAGCCTTTCCCCACCAAATGAGGTATCGCCTACAGTAACATGCACCCTGCGGTATCGTAACATCTGTAGGTTTAGTTGCCGAAGAGTGTCCTCAGACCCGCGTTTCCGCAGGGTTTTTTCAATGCCTGCGAAAGTCGTTTCACTAAACGTGTCTTCAATATCGACAAAAGCACCTGGATCTCCCTTATATTTAAGCATACTGATTAGAATAGAGAGGAAAACACTGCATTATGCCCTCTCTCATATAAATGTCGTAAAATCTTTCCAGTGTCTTTAACAGAAAAGACGTTAGACTGATTGGACGATACGATTTCGCCTGGGAATAGTCATTCCGACCAGGTTTGGAGATAAAAGCCACCCTGACATATCTCCAGCCGCTGGGGATGTATTTAAAGACAATACAGTCCCTGAAAAGTACCACCAGGAATGGAAACAGCCCCTCCAGGCCCCACTGTAGTAGGGCAGGAAAGATGCCGTTCAGACCAGTGGACTTAAAACCGTTGAAATGGCCAATTTTACTTTCTCCTTGTCCATCACCCGGTTCAAAACCACCCAGCCTGCCTCACATGGGACAGACGTAGGTAGGTCCGCCCCGGGGCTGGGAACAACAGGTGCACTCCCAGGGAAGTGTGTTTCAGCAAGTAGTTCTGCAGTTTCCTTCTCACTATCCATGTACCTGCCGTCTGGACTTTTTAGACAGCGTGGTAGGTGGCGAGGATCTTTTGACAGAATTCTGTTGATTCGAGAAGTTTCCTTGGCAGACTCTACTGAATTTCAGAAGGTCTTCCAGGAGTTTCTCTGTCGTTTCCTGATCACGGTTTTGTATTGTCTCATCGTAATCATACAAGATCCACCTCGATTAACTAGAGACGGTTGCTTAACTTGTGTTTCATGCATAATTTCCTACAATACGATTCTGCTGTTATGGCTTCACTGAGTTGCAAGACAGGATAATGAACTACGCATTCCCAAGTCCACCAATCTGTCACCATAACCTTTTTTGGATAACGTCTTGCTTTTGTCTGATGTCTTGTAAGGTTAGCACAATCCAACCATTTTCCAGAATGCTTATAGTTCATCAATTTTTCGTTGTCGTTTATAATACATCAGAGAAATATTCCGATTTAGCAATGAAGATGACAATTAACTGTCGCAATTTGTTTGTAGACGTTGACTAGTGTTTTCTAAACCCTACCTCGTTGATTGGAATGACGACTTGTACTTACGGATACATCGAATATCTCTGTAAATTTTTCTAGCAAATTCGACAAAGTTCTTTCAACTTATTTTTCAATGAAAAATTTTCGTTGTGAAAATATGCGAACCAACGGCGCACGGTTTGTTCATTGCAAGTGTTTTCTCTAAATTCCTGGTTAATTCGATTAACTGCTACTGTGGCATTTAAACCTTTAAAGGACCCCAATATCATGCGTTAACATTCTTGGAACTTCCTTTTATAGTTATTGAAAAGTGATTATTATGTCAAATGACAAGAAAATGAATGTTTAATATCTGTCAAAACTAAAATCAAATAACAGTTCAAATAAACCAAGGCCAGTTGATCAAAACGATCGATACCTTTGAAGTTTAAGAAATAGGTTATTTCATATGCAATAGACTAATACGTACTATAAAATGCACTATAAATACGTATCGTTTCTAAAATGATTGTTGCTAGAGAGGTAGCCTATTTGGCTTCGCCTTCTAGGTATAAGCACTTGTGCGACAGACTTCAAAGCTTCTTAGTGTTGTTTAGTCTAACAACAACAACTGTAAAACCTGCCGCAAACATGTTTATGCTATGAGGCGAAGACCATTATATGTTTAGTTACAATTCAACGGTTATAAACTATGCAAGAATGCGCAATGCTTAAATTTGAAACCCGGTACAGATAAAATAAAAATTAAACATTCACTATAATAAAACGGTAGAGTACTTGCTGATGTAATTCTCAATGACCGGAGTTTCTGTAAAATAATGTAAAGTGGGTAATGTACGTTCTATCTGCAAATTCCGCATGACACTTCCAGTAGGGCCGACCTAAGGGAAAAGATAAAAACGATAATGGACGGAAAAAGAATAAAGGTATTTCTTTGTGGCACTGGGGGACATCAGTTAACCGCTTTAAAGCACCTTTTAAAAATGTTCACTTTACTCCAGGGAAAGCTAAGCTTCCACACGCGTAGTAAAAAGTATATTGTCATTGGTTTACGACGTCGAGCAATCGGTGAAGACCTATCACATCATTCCCAACAAGAAGTCGCCTAAGAGTTGAGAAAGGTGTTTAATTTAGACATAAAATTATTGTAAAATTATATATATATATATATATAAAATTATAAACTAGAAAGGGCTTGATACGCGCTAGAATGGCACGTAATAAGTAAACGCAGCCTACCACAAGTAGTTGCTAGGAAGATACGTATGTCCAACGTCGAAACAGTCGATGATGGAATTTCTTGTATATTCAAGAACAGGGCAACAGAAAAGACAACGATCGAATATCTTGATAAATAAAGCGCGGCAGCTTATGCATGTGTTTGAAGTTTGAAGCTATTTATACTACTGTTTACTGCTATCAAAAATTTTAAAAAGGCAAATAATTGGAATGAACGATATAGAGATATACTTTATGCAAAAATTTACTAGACCTGAAAATGCAAAAATGTGTAGGATTCTACTTATTGAATTTTTATATAACAGACATTCTACTACTAACAAAATATCGTAAATTCTAGAACACTTCAATTTAAATAGGTCTTGCACTTACAATGTTTTAGAGGTTGTCCTGGATTGAGCACATAATTAATTTTATTGTACTAGTATGTTTCATATTGAATCAGACCGCAAAAATGGTGAAGACAATCCACCCACATTTGTTTAAATTGCAATATAAATTTAATTCATCAGTATGCATTGCAGTTTCTACGTAGTTGTATTGTTATGTGTTATCCTAGGAAGCTCAAATCGTATATAATTACTTGAATAATATACAATGATGTGTGTGCAGTATTAGGTTTCTGCGGGTTGTATTATTCTCTTGCGGTTTTGTGTGACGTACTTGCGGGGAATACATCGAAACGTCAAACGGTTGCTGAATACGTATTTTGTACAAACTTGCTATTTCCTTATTATATTTTTTTCACAAAAATTTAATATAACAAAATTGTTGTCACACAGCGGACCGTACACATTTTAGAATACAGGATAATAATATTACTACCACATGCATTCTAAAGCAAATAGAAGTTTCCAAAATAGCACATTCTAGTGGCGCCACCTATTGATTGCTGCTTGAGTTGGAAAGCTACATCATTCATTGACGTTCTGTCAAACGCACATAACATTAGGACGTGTCGAAACACTAGACGCGATAAACGGGTTGAGACATGAGCAAGCTCTTTGATCCTCCCACGTCCTACCTCTACCACATTCCACCTTCCACTTTCTAATCTGTAATTGGATACGCAAAGTTGGTCCTGATTTTCGAACTGCAAAATATAACGGAGTCTATTCCTGCACTCTACTATTTTAACCCCAGCATTAAGAAGTTCTGTTCTCCATCTTGTTGCTTCAGTCTGCGACACTCAGTAATGCTTGTACGCCCCTTTATTTTCGTGCATATGAATTTCATCCCTTTGTTCTACTTCTTCTATAAGGCTTACATGTTCTATGTTTTTCCAGGCATCCAAAGAAAAATTAAGTCTTCCACTTTCGAAAGTGAGTGACTATTATATGTTGTAATAGCATTAGTTTTTATTTGTTGAAAAAGGCTTCTCCATAGGCATGCAAATCAAATCCAATTCGTTAAACGAACTAGCACGAATAGTAGTATAAGTTAATCTTAAGTAGTAGAATTGGGAATTTCTTTCTTTTTACTAACGCTTAATTTTAAGAACCAAACTTGCACATACCTAAGGCAAATAATACAACAAACACGCCCTTTCCTCTAAAAGAAGCTAGTTTTTAATGTAATAGTGTCAAACCTGTATGAAATAAACCAATTTAATCCAACAAATTAACATTTCGAACACACATCAAGTACATCTCCTAAACATTCTTTCCCAAAGACTGGATTTCCGGTTGCCGATGGTCCTAATATTGGAGGGGGGGGGGGGGGTTGCAAAGCGGATACAGATAACACACCAAGACACACACACACACATTGCCTTTTTAACATTTGGATTTCCGGCTGCCGATGGTCCGCACTGATTAGGCAATATCCGTTGAGCATTCTTCCTTGACGAGTGGAATATCTGGCTGCCGATGGTCCTGGTCCTACAGGGAGAACGTAACACGGATATCAACACCACATACACAACACACATACACACACACCCTCACCCACACACATACACACACATAACACATGCCCTCAAGCGCGCGTACATACACACACACTTTACTTAAGGTTACATTCGGGGGGGGGGGCAGGTCTGTTTAAATTTCAGGCAGCAAACTACTGAAACGTTGGAACAAATTAACAAAAAAAAAGCTAGCACGAATCCCTCTTTGCGAGCTCTCGCCTTGCATCGTACATCTTAATAAAATGGGTCTTGCAAAATCTTTTTAAAGAGTATACATCATTAGGCTGATTTTTCGTCTCCGCAAGAATTTCAGTATAAGAATGTTTTTCTCGGTTATTAACTGTAAATGCAGAAACAGTATATACGCCAGTTGTGTCTAAATTTTTCCAGCATGTTTTTAAATGTACTATTAGTCTTCCCTTTAATATTTCCGCCTGGCATTTTTTTGTACTAGACTAGATGTTTGCACTATTGCACTGCTTTTTTAATACGATGGTCTTTGTTTCGTACTCTAACTTCTTTCCTTTTAAATCTACTTCCTCCAATTCTAATTTTTATTTTCTAATCGATTGTACATAAATAGCCGACACCGGTTCTATTTCTTTTACGGTGTACGGTAAAAATTTATTGCATACATTGGTTCACGTTCTTAAAATTTGCGGAAAACATTATTATAGCGATCAGTCTTAGATCGCCGATGTTTACATTTTCTGGATTTGTCGAGAAGGGTGTATAGGGTTTTGCAAAAGACGTGCCTCCGGCTTTAACCTAACATTTCTATTTAGTTACAACGCCGTCTTTATTCGATCCATCTTCCACTACTTTAATGGAATTAATTGGTATACTTGCGTTTTGGATTGTTAAATTTCTGCTGGTAATCATATTTCAATTGCCACCCGTCTTAGGAATTAACTGCATCAAAAAATTCTGGGTTCCATTTTTAGAATTTAATTTTAATTAATCTTCATATGCCGAAGTCTATTTCATCAGTTTTAAAAGTACTTTTATTTTTAATAGATTAAAATATCATGTGACCTTGCACTAAGTTCAATTATTGTTTATATTGGAGCAATAAAATGCGTCGTCGGTGCGCTCCATAAAAATCAAATCAATAACTACCTATGAAGGACCGAATGTTGAATGACTTATGATGAATGTCCGCTCCTCGTTATCTTCCTGCTTTATATAATAAAAATTGTAAATATTTTATGGTCGTCGATCGTTCCGATTACATTCTAGGAGATGTATTTTATTCCATGATGTAATAATTAACTGTAATTTTCAGTGTTCCTATATTTAGTGGTCTGTAAGTTTAAGATTTATTGCAATCATAAAATTTTACTATCTGTTATTAATGAAGGTAACTAATAATTGGCGCCTGGCTCCCGATTATAATTTTATGAGCTTCTGTTATAATTTGTAGGCATTGAAAACGTTTTATCTTATCTGGTTTATAGTTTTTACCGGTATTATCGCGTTCCACGAATTGACGTGTATTCATTCCCGTCAGTCGTTAGCGTAAAAATAATGGATTCTAAAACAATCCCGAAGGTAGCTTGTTTAAAAAATACATCGCATTTGATACTTGCAATTATGTTATCACGTTTTTAAGAGGAGTACTTGACATTAAAGTTATTTAATATTCTTAAAGGGCATGAATCTTTACATCTTAGAACGCGCCTACGATGTTTTGAGTCTGCATAAATGCAATAAAACTTATTTTTAACTGATTTTTATATTTACACACGGATGCTTTTGTATTTTTGTGTATTATAACTTATTTTAAAATTGGATTTTATTTTTAAATGGTATGTCTCAACACTATATGTATTTAGGGCGTGTTATTTTACATAGAATTTTACTTACGTGCTACAGGAATAATAAGCTTATCTTACTAGAAATATTATACAGGGTAAAATTAAATATTCGAAATTTTTACTTTTCTCAACTTTGGAGCAACTTTTTCCACAGAGTGTGGTGATCAGTGACCTTTTATGACCTCATTATCACATCAATATAAGTATTGATGTGATAATGGAATCATATGGGGGTGAATGAGCACCATATTCTATAAATAAAACAACCCAATAAAATCATTTACCACCATAATTTTTATGATAAGATATAACGTGTAACGACCTTTTGAATTATAATAAAGCGATAACAAACGACCGAGAAGCCAAGAAGCGAATGATGTGGCAAGATTATTATACAAGGGCCGGTAAATAATTAGGGCGATTCGTTCAAGATCGGTTATTTATGAATAGTCGTTCTGTTTATAAAGGCACTTGCCGATTATATGTTTAACGATCAACTATGTGTTGTAATTTAAATTGCATGCAAGATCATACTCTTGAGAATGCGTAATTGACCGACAAAAAGACAATTCGTAATTGACCTACAAAAAGACAATTCGTAATTAATTGACAAAAAGACAATCCTTAATTGATGTCGTACTGATTATTTACCGGTTTATATAGTATCAGTGTTTTACGTCATAAAATCTAGGAGCATCCTTTTGGATGCTGATGTAATTTTTCCCGGAAATGAAATCATTTTACACGTTTATTTTGTCTAAATTGTTAGTTTTTCATTTGCTACGTCATAAACTACTTCACTAGAGTCTATTAACTAGTGTAGTTTGAAGGACGAATCAAAAATGCTTATCTGTGATTTTGATTAATAGCTTGTTATCTCTTGATTTATAGATTGTTAAACGCCTTATATCATATTACAGTTTTACTAATTGGAATGTCCATTCATGTTACCCGTTTTAATTAATCTGTCACCTGCTTATATTTATAATTTGATTTATGGATTTTATTGATTGTCTTCGCTACTTATGAATGAATTTAGAAATTCTAAAATCTATAAATATGAAGTAATTTTGACTTAAAATACACGATTTCTCATTTGGCATTAAAAATGTTTTTAATGGAAAGAAATTTTTAAATCTTGTTACGAAGTGAACTAAACGGGTTGTTAATTAATGTCTTCAAGAAGTAGTACTTTGGGAAGCACGGATATTTGCGGATAAGGTGCTTAATCGCCTTTATATGACACCTTATCACAACTATATATGTGTATATATACTAATATATACTAATACTAATACATATATATATATATATATATATATATATATATATACTAATACAAAACAAATAGTAACCTTTGGCGCCTCAATAAAAATACGCTTTTGAGTAATTCACATTTCTCATATTACAATTTGCTCCAATAGTATACATATTTTAAATTATCAACAATAACAGATTATTTGTTTTAACCAGTTAACTTAATCTAGTCATTCAATATAACATTCCTAAATCTTTACGACGTACAATAGTCATAATGTATCTGCTATCCATTTAAAAATGTTTTAGTGCAAGTATATGTTTACAGTGTATAATTTTAAAGTATTTACAATAATGTAATTTTTTAGCTGCTATTTTGAAAGTGGTTATTTGGAACCGAAACGCGTAATAAGCATGAAAATATATGAAAACCTATAAAAACAAATTGAGTTATTTTATTTATACCTGACCATTTTCCAGGAACATTTATTACTATATATATATATATATATATATATATATAGTATGTATTATATATATATATATATATAAAGACAAGTTATTTGCAGTCTGCAATAAGGAATTTGTGCAGAACAAAATAAAATGTAGAATGTACCTGTAAATAAACTTATGAAAACAATAAGAGCTTTTTCACCTACACAAATCGAGCTAGTAGTTGTATAGCCATTAAAAAACAATAGCTCTATTACTTCACTTGAATGAAGTAATAAAGCTATTGTTTTATTAATGACTATACAATTATTAGCTTGATTTGTATAGGTGAATAAGCTCTTATAGTTTTCATAAGAGTTTATTTACAGGTACATCCTATTTCTTTTTGTTCTTCACAAAGTTGACCTAGGTCGGGCATTTAAAAAGCGGTTCAAGAGTAAAATGCCTTATAGGTTTTTTGTTTAGCTAATCAATCTCTATCGCCTACTAAATTTATTGATATAAAAATTGTATATAGCTCTTACTAATAGTAGTTGTGAACTTTCATTTTCAGTATTAAACCAGTGAAAACTGCTTTAACATCAACATTAGGCGAGGAAAAGCTGAATAATCAATTTATTTTGACTACTGAATCAGAGTTTGTGGCCAAAATTGATTTTGATAAATAAAAAAAAAATTGCTTAAAAAAGTGTCGTAAAGTTGCTTTATAAAAGTTGTATTCTACATTTTCCTATTATAAACATCGTTTGGTAAGTTTTATAAATGTGGGGGGGGGGGGCAGATTAAGACGCATGAACGTAATAAGCGTAGGGCGCCATATATTTTGTAGGGCTATATCCTTGCGACATTTTTGTCGTACATTTTTTGATGGAGAAGATTATTTTATGCAATGGAATGTGTAACTAGGAATATTTAGAGAACAAAACATAAACTAACTATTTGATGGAACAGGAATGTATAAAATAACTTTCATTCATTTTAAAAGCAAGTATCTATCCCTTTCGTTTCATGCATACAGAATTTAGTACAGTACAAATATACATGTATTTGGATCTTTCGAACAATTTAAAATTACAATAGTTGAAGGTCATTCGGCTCTAGATTACATTATCAAGGTATCGCCGGACTCGCTGTTTGCTTATTCTCTGAGGGAAACTATTAACCTTTTTACAAATCTCTTTTTCATTTGAGATCTATTTGTATGTATGATACCTACCTTAAACGTATTCAGCCTTTTAGTTTAGGTCACAAAAGACGGCCATAAAGCTTGTACCGTTTATTCGGGACTTTAAATAATACTTTGGATTAATTGATTAATACCATGATTAGTCCTCGTTCAATAATAAACTTACAGTAGAAATTATGGTGAGTTGTGCTATAATTATATATTACGGGTAAAAATGACGTTACGTTATTAATTTTGAATTGCCCAGAAGAGGCGAAACCCCGTAACAATTTTAAAGGTACGTCGGCTAACATTTAGTGGTGCCGGAGTGGGCTGTTATGATAAAACGATAAAAATAATAAAAATCTAAAATATAAAATGGTCGAAATACAAACCTACTGTACTACTACTCACCTTGAAACACTCACCTTGAAAGGTGTTATGCATTACCCAAATTAAGGCGCCAAATAGTCGTCCTAGCAATACCGGTGATGTATTTGCTACCCGGAAGACAGTTATTCCAGATAGCTCTCCTTGCTTCTGATTTCAAATTCGTCAGCTCAGCTATCTGCTTTTACACACTACTTAAAAGCAACTCCTGTCTTTGTATCCAATTACAGTAATTTTCTAAATAACGGCTCCTTCCAAATATAACTTCATAATTCAGGGTAACTGGATATCCTCTCACAATGATCATCTTACCTACCTTATAACTAACTGTAAATGAAATTCCATATAACTCTTTCGACCCTCTTAATAGTTAACTTCAAAAACAAAATAATTACACGTCCATTAACTTCAAATAAAACAAAATTTAATCTATGTTCTTTTGGTCAGGTATTTATTAACAGAACTCCTAAAGATACCTTAAACTGAAAATAATATTACTTTTTCATTATGACTCCTAAATCGCTATACGATACCATGTAAATCCGAATTGCTTGGAAGTGACGAAAAACTAACTTATCAATACGTAGCGCAATACAATCCTGTTTTAGCCATTCCAAGGTCCATTAAAAACATAAAATTTATAAACAAAATTTTACATACACTGCTTTTTACAATTAAAGTTTGCGTTTCACTTAGTATGCACCTTTCGCACTTTAAAAGTTTCAAACTTCTTTTCTACTAATGTTATCCGTAAATGTAAATAACTAATTCTGTCGTTCTACGACAACGAACTATTATACTCATATTTACAAGTTTGCCTCTGACATAATTTTCAAGCGTCAAACAAAATACAAAAAAGAACCGTATTCACAATTTATGTTTAAAGGGTTTTCAGATTAACTTCATTGATGAACATATTATTTCCTTGGCCCATGAGTGCACCTCATTTTCGTGATTTATCCAATATACGTTGACGAGTGACAGTTCGCTTTTCACTCTTTTATTATTTATTTATTTATTTATTTATTTATGATAGTCTTTATTATTATTATTAACAAATTATTACAGAAACATAAAAGATATACAAACTAGTAAAGTACAAAAAATATAAATAATTGGATAACCATACAGTTGTTGAAGTAGGCCACAGAAGAGGCGAAGTTTAGCTGTGAGCTACTCTTACACTTAACCCTTACTGAAGCTAAAAATTAAAAGTAAAGAAAGGCAGCGGAATAGGCTGATGGCATATAAATAAAACTAAACACAAGTACTAAAAGGGAAGTAAGAATTATAAAAGCAAACCAGTTGAGTTATATAATTAAAACTATTTCTAAGCTAACGAAGTTATTAGTACATATTCTCTTGTCCATGAGACAGTGATAATTATAGTTAGAAAAAAAATGAGATAGCAAGATAATAAGAGCATAAAAAGGTATACAATGAGTGAGCATGCAAAAATTAGCGTATTGCGCTGTAACATAAAAACAGGGCTAGTTCAAAAGGCTACTGTGTAATTTGGATTTGAATTTTATGAAACTAATAGAGCGATAATCGAAGGATAAAGAATTAAATAACTTAACTGCATTATAAGTGAAACATTTCTGAAACATGGCAGTACTGTGTCGAGGCATAGTTAAACGTTCATTATATCTCACATTTACTGAGTGAACGAGAGATCTAGGAACTAACTTATTCTTTAATGTAACCGAGGATGCTTCAAATAGCAACTTAAAAACGAAGCCGCCAAGGTGAAGGGTTCCACGATCATCCATTTCTAACCATTTGAGTTCTTTAATCTTAGCGGAAATATGATCGAATTTTCTAAGACCGAACACAAAACGACAACAAGAATTTTGCAGTATTTGAATTCTTTTTTATGAATGATATCGAGACAAGGGCCATACACAATATCGCAATAATTTAGATGAGACAAAACCAAAGATTCAACTAAAGTTAATCTTAATTTAAAAGTTAAAAAATGACGCGAGGCATAGAGTAATTTAAGAGAAGAGTACGCTTTAATAATCACTTTAGCCACGTGTGAATGAAACTTAAAGTTATTGTCCAAAGTAACTCCAAGAATTCTAGAAGAATTAAAGACAGGTAAAGGGACATTATCAATGTGTATAATTATATTTAAAGCTACAGTGTCGTTAATGCTGTTGTGACAGAAGATTATTAGTTGAGATTTTTGAGAATTACGGATCAGATTATGAGCCTTTGACAAAGAACTAAGAAGTTTTAAATCTTCATTAATTCGCTCTTGAGCATTTAACATATCGCAACTAGGAAAACTATAATAAAGATGTGTATCATCAGCATGAGCTTGAATTTTACAATTCCCAACAGACTTTAAAATGTCAGATGTATAAAGAGAGAAAAGAATGGGTCCAAGAATGGAACCTTGGGGAACCCCACATAAAACTGGCAATGTCGACGAATACAGTTGGTTAACCATAATTTTCTGGGATCTGTTAGTAAGATAAGATTGTATAAGAGACACTGCTGACGAGCTAGCACCATAATATTTAAGTTTAGAGCACAAAAGCTTATGATTTACTGTATCGAACGCTTTCGAAAAATCAAGAAGAATAAGAAAAGTTATAAGTCCATTATCTCGCGCACGTAAGATATCATCGGTAACGCAAGCCAAGGAGGTATTAGTACTAAAAAACTTACGTAATCCAGATTGAACATATGAAATTAAATTATTCGAAACAACAAAGTCATATAGCTGAATGTACAAATTCCTTTCTAATATTTTAGAAAATGCAGGCAGAATACTTATAATACGTAGATCCGACAGCAGTTTGCAGTGGGAATTTTTGGTATAGGTCTACCTATAGCCTCTTTTCAAACATCCGGAAAAACACTGAATTCAATGCAACTATTAGCAATATGAAGAATAACTTGCTTGATGTATGGAAAACAATACCTAATCATGAATAATGACAAGTTATCCGAACTATATGCATTTGATGAATGATTTAAAACATTGCGTATATCCTCAACAGTCACCAGCTTGAATTCGAAGCTATCAGAAGGGTTAACATTGTTGTTGTTGTAAAAATCAATCTTTTCTTTACATAAGTCGTCATTTTCTTTATAGACTGATGAAAAAAAGTTGTTTATCTTATCAGGGTTAGAAAGTTCTAAAGGCAAGGCAGCATTACCTGAATTCATAATTTTTAAAGAGCTTAAGGCAGACCATGTTCGTTTCGGATTATTGTCTTTAGCTGTATTGTATATATAGGTTCTTTTTGCTTTCCTAATAGCAGAAAGAGTGCTATTGCGAAGTTGTTTATAACTACCCTAGTCAAGGGGAGAATTAGACAACTTGAATTTATTAAGGCCAAGTCTCTACGCTTCATTAAATATCTAATATCACTCGTAAGCCATTGCGCTTTAGGTTTAGACACGCGCACTAAGGAGCATGTGTATTAAAAACATCAAGAATAAGTCTGTTGAATGATATCACTTTCTCATTAACGTTTTTCTCCAGAAAAACAGTACGCCAATTAATTGATTGAATGTCCTTTATAAGGTTATCATGATTAAGATTTTTAAAATCACGAATAGTTAGAAAGCGCTGTTTTGAGTTTTTAAGCTTTAAATTGATATCACCATACACTAGTTTATGATCACTAACCGTATCAGCATTAAGGCATCCTGACTTGAGAATATAATCATGCGTACTATTTACAAAGATTTGATCCAACAGAGTCCTCGTGTTTTGAGTTATACGTGTCGGTTCATCAATCAAAGGAATAAATCCATAAGAGTCAAAACATAGAGATAATGGATTATTACTATTAAGTAAATTAATATTCATGTCACCAAGACAGACGGTGTAGTTAGCAAAAGTAGCCAAGTAGGATAAAATACAATCACTGTCCATAACAAAATCCAAAATTCTAGATTGTTTTTTACTTTTATTAGGTGGTCTATAAATGACACCAATAACTATTATTTTATGATTAATAGTAAATTTAAGAAAGATACATTCAATATTGCGTTTGAATCTGAAATCAAAGGTTAATATATCATATTTAAGAAATTGAGTAATGTAAACACCTACGCCCCCTCCTCTGCCCAAACGATCGACACGTTCAAATCTATATCCGGGAATAGAAATCAATTTAGAGTCAAGACTAGCATCAAGCCAAGTTTTAGTGACACCAATAACGTCAAATTTATGCTCGTCAATAATGTCAACAAAATTATAAAAATTAGAAGCAAGGGATCGAGTATTGAGATGCGCGAAAATCATATGTTACGAAAATCGGTTTATAAAAATATTATTAAATTTAATCACGTCCCACAGACAAGAAGAAGCACAACTCTACTAATACGAAAAATAAAAAAAACAACTTAAATTTAATTAAATAAGATTCCTTATGAAAAGTATGCTACAAATTAAGAGTTAACAATTAATATTAAGCAAATCCGCGTGATTTCTAATTACAAGCTTACGATCACCAACTAGTGCCCATACAGTTCCATCTTGAGTCCAAGTATTTTGTTTAGAGAATTTATCTTGAGCCTGCTTAAAGAGAGTAAAGCTAGACTTAATGAGATCCTCAGCAATATAAATTCCTGATCCTTTTAACTTAGATCTATTAAGTAGAATAAGTTTACGATCATGATAATTAATGAATTTTACAATTATATGTCGTTTATTACCAGTTGAAGATCCAACACGATGCGATCTATCAATACGTTCATAATCCAAATTCACATTTAGCTTATCTTTAAATAATTGCATAATTAGATTATCACAGTTTTCACCATGTTCTTCTTTTATACCAATAATTCGGATATTGTTGCGTCTAGAATATTGTTGCATATTATCCAAAGATTCCATCAACTTAGTATTTTCACGTATAAGCTGCTCATTCTGATTTTCGATAACCGTTAAACGAGTTTCAAAGGAATGCATTTTCTTATTTTGTTCTTCAAAGGCCTTTTCCAAATTAATTTCAACAACCTTTAAAAACACCTGCCGCAACACTAGCTATAAATTCCTTATCGGCGATAAGCATTTTACCGATTTATCAAGAATCTCTTGGATATCCTTTATTTGCGACTGCGTTAAAACTATGACGAATATTTGTATATACTTATGGCAGCTATGAAATTGAAGTTAGTTTGAATACAAAGCTATCACCTGGTAATAATATCACTACAGTTAAATGTATGAGCAATAGCAGTAAATAAAGATAAATATAAACCGGCAATAACTAAAATATTGTAGCACACCTAACACACACGTCTACTCTGACCGCGCCAGCTTTTAATTCATTACTTAGCTGCGATTTAAATCTACGCACCACGCGTGTTTGAACACTTTCTGGCCTACACCTCCAACGAAGCTCCACACAATTTGCGACCCGCTTGAAGGCCTTAGCGTCGGAAAACACCCGTATGTTACCTTTAAATCATATTGCTTTTCGTGTCCCCGTTGAATGGCTACCTTGCTTAATGCAACAGCCTCTAAGTACGTGTCCGGTGTTATCAACACCAAATTTCGTATTTCTCGTCGAAGAGCAACAATCTCTATGTACGCGTCCGTTGTTATCGACGCTAATTTCGTACTTTTTGTCGAAGGTCAATAGTCTCTACGTACGCGCCCGTTGTTATCGACGCATAATTTCGTACTTTTCGTCGAAGAGCAACAGCTTCTACGTACGTGTCCGTTGCTATCGACGCATAATTTCGTACTTCTCGTCAAACGCGTTCGTTGTTTTCGAAGCATAATTTCGTACTTCTTGTCGAATGGCAACAGCTTGTACGTGCGCGCCCGTTATAATCGACGTATAATTTCGCACTTCTCGTCGAATGGTAACAGCTTTTATGGAGTCGTCCGTTGTTATCGACGGATAATTTCGTACTTGCCTAGCTTACTTCCTAACAATCGTTATATTTTTAATATCCCTCTCTTCGGTTAAAATTTTGCACTCGATTCCCACGCAATATACGCCTAAAGCTTTCTTACAGTAAGATCAGTGTTATCAGTTTCTGTGAGAACGATTATTAATTTTAGTGCATTTTATGAACTCAATGTGCATCCAAACAATATTATTGCAAACAATACTGTGCCTGATCTTTATTTGCTGCTTTCTAATTATTAGGAATATGTAAAATCCTTATCGTTGCTGCTGTTTAATACAAAAATGTACTAAGTTACTTCTTGGTGTACTTGTTTGTCATCATTTAAATGTCGTGATGAATTAGCCCCTTTCCACCAGAAAATCAACCAAACTTCTATAAAATTATCCAGGTAGTTTTTCACTACGGTTCCTGAACTTTCTAAAATTGAAAAATGTTTATCTATTAACGAATTCATAATTAAATAACGCGTAATCTTTATACATATAAATCTTTTTCAAAATATAGACCTTGATTTTCCCTCAAAATGCAGCACTAACTGTTTATTATTTTGTGTGTAAAGTAGTTATACGTTCATAATTCTATACACTCGGAATAATTTTAACAAAACACCCGCATTATTTTACCAGAATAACATTTCATTTCTTCAAAAGCATTTAGTCATTGGGTGTCCGTATCGCAATTTCTAGTAAACTTTGATTTTATACAGAATTATAAGCAATCTTGTTTAACGATGCCCTGGATATGGCTCCCGTGCAAGTTGACATTCTTGATATTTTAAAATATTTTATATTAAATTTTCCAAATTCTTTAGAACTAATATTAGTATAAAAGGAATTTTTACCAGCAACAAACGTTATAGAATAAACCTGCATAGGCGAAATAAATTAACTCATATTTAAACAGGCTTTCACTTGCTTTATTTGCAGCCGGGATTTAGGATTGCGGATAATTTAACAACTACTCTGAATATTCACGTTGCTGGAATTCGCGCCTGGAGCGGTTTAACTGTTTGTCCTGCTCCTTAAATCCTCTTACATTATTCTCAGTTTTCTCGTTACGAAGTTGCGTGTACGGCTGTCTCTTTCCATTTCATTATTTGTGTCACATTTATCGTTACATCAGCAAAAGAAACACGAGGATTATTACAAACCCTCTCTTTCGGCAATAGACTGGAGATTTAAAGTTTATTTTGTTTTATAACATTTTTATGGCGCTGTTTCACTTTTTAGCGTGTTTTTTACTGCCATTCCCTCATTTTGTATTCGGGAGATTGGTAGAGCTTTTCTAATGCGTTTTTCTTCCATTTTAGTTTAAATTCATTTCAATCTAGGTCAGATACTGTAATAACTTTTTATGGCTATGAAAATGCCTTATGGAAATTAATTTCCTTATAACTTACTTTTTATTAGTGTTTATGCGTTAAGAGCGGTATTAGTATGCATGGCGGGGGTGATATTTATATTAATTAAAGTTTTAACTCTTTTTGAATTTAAGGCGATCTAAATTACTCTAAAAGACACACCTAACTTGTTTCCTACAAAAATTTTACAAGTAGTAATAACGTTAGTGATAATTTTATAGGTACCATGCTAAATAATGCGAATGAATTAGTATCAAAGATTGCATTAAACGATTTTCTGAATATTCTTAATATTTCCATATTTACGGAAATAATTACAAATTTGTTACCGGTGAATGAAGCTTTAGATTGTTGAATTTTGAATTGCCCAGGAGGAACGGGAATCCCGTAACAAAGTTATTTAAATTTATTAGATAATAAACAGGAACTAATGCAGTATAAATATTAACTATTATGCTTCAAACATAACATAACAACAACCCCATAAATACCCTATAAATTGAGGATGCACAGGCTAACTACAATGGCGGTGAAGTGGGGTCTTATAGAACAAATAAAAAAAATAGGAAAATCTCTAAACGTAAATAGATGCAATTACAAGCTACGTTATACTAAATTAATGGGTGCTAACTTGTCCGGTCTAGGGTTGATATCCGGCCGACGAGGATTCCTAGTGATCCTTTTCAGCTTCCTGGTGGAATGGAGTTTTTTTTACAAAATGCTAAACCATAATTTTAAGCAAAGAAAAGCGGCCACTTTCTGTTCACTGCGTCACCTAAGTCTATTGAGTACAATCATCATAACATGATTTCTGTAAACAGGTACCCATCTGCCCGCACGCACGCTTGCCCACGCGCGCGCGCATGCATTCTCGCGCGCGCACGTACGTGCGCACGCACACAAACGCACACGCGCGCATACGTACACACATGTGCGCACCCCCCACACAATTATGAAATTACATAAATTAATTCACTTTCAATTAATCATAACATTAAAAATCCAATTGTAGTAATTTAAAGCACGTTCTCTATTTTTTAATTAAAATTGCAATGTCCAGGTTTTGTACATCTAATACAATTAACACTATACACTGATGGTGGACATTGTATAATTTCATTAGTATTTAATTTAAGAAGCGTCATACATAAACGCGACCAACAAATCAATAAAGGAAATTTATAACTAGCCACTAAACCTACAGTTGAACTTAGTGTGTGAGAATAATTCTATATAGCCAGGATGGAGTTCACATTCCGTTGAGTTTATCCTTTCTAACGTCTATTTCTTTGGAACCAGCCCGTCCCAATTTTATCGGCATTGTCGGGTTCTGTCGAAAATCCGTGTATATCATCACGTTGAACTCCCGTTTACTAATCTCATAGTCATAGGGATTTACTTGACCACCCTCTCAATGGTCATCTCCACATGTGCTCTCGTCTCCGGTTTGAGAATAATTAATTAATTGTTTCCTTCCGCTGTCTAGTTTT
Organism: Platerodrilus igneus; assembly: GCA_036346225.1. NCBI lineage: Eukaryota > Metazoa > Arthropoda > Insecta > Coleoptera > Lycidae > Platerodrilus > Platerodrilus igneus. Next base: position 990,447 of record JARFIW010001258.1, on the reverse strand, counting down.
GGTCATTTTCTTTCACGCTAAATGGCTTCGAGAGGTATGTCATTGAGTTACGGTTTTAATATTGAGCTTGCATTGAATCACGTAAAAATGCGCAATTTCAGATGGTTTGATGTGTGATTAATGTTATCGTAAATACTCAACAATCCTGCCAATAGATGTATAGTAACTTTTAGCACTATATTTTATTATATGTATGGCTAGAGCATCTATGGCATGATATTTGTGAAATCCACTAAATCATCATCCGTATTTGAGTGATTGAACTACATTGTAATGACATTATTGTTATCTTGTCTGGGGGTTACTTTGTATTATAACTACACTTGTTTCCCTGTAACGTTAATTTTGCTTAATGCTAATAAAAATGGTAAAAAGTTCTTTTACTTTTGGGGTATGAAACATGTATATTGATAATCCCATAGTTATTTAATCCTTTAGTTAGTCTAAAAGCTTTCTTAAGTAACATGGCTACGCTATGAAAGTTTACCATTGTAATTAGTCTGTTTACACAAACTAACCATGGTATTTACACATGATTGCATATTTGTATTCGAATTTGTAATGCATAATATTAAATACAGTTTTCCTTTTTGCGGCTTTAAACTAAGTTATTGGCTTGAGTTACGTGTATTGTACAAAAAAATCCATGGCTTTGTGATTTAAGATAATTACTTAAATTCCCTTTATCAAATTAAAAAAGTATTGAAAGCCATGCTAAATGAACACTACTTTTCGTGAAATCATAATTTACAGCGTTCATCCTTATTTATTTTATCCGTTTAAGATAAATTTTCCCTTTTCCTATTTGGTTTTTATCTAAAGTAACGCGAAGGCGTTACAAATTCTTACGGTATCCAGTTTCTAGAAATGAAATGATCCTGACAATTGTATGAATTAATAGTATTTCTTATTCATATTTTTGATCGCGATGCAGACAGTCAGCCTTTTTTAAAATAGCCTCATCTTGAGCTGACACAAAAGAATTTGCCAGTCGGAAAATTTTCTATTATCCGATAAGTATAATTTTTATCATATTTCCAGAAGTTTTGAATTTTGCAAGTTTTTAAACTGGACCTAGATCTTATTGTTTTATAGCTCTCTGTTTACCGTTTAAGAATGCTGTTATTTTTTTTAAAGAAAAGTATGTTGTACTGCAAGTTATTTAGTAAAAGTTGTACTAAAAGTAACATCGGTGATCACTAATTTAATCGTTTTTAAATAAACCTTCTAGGAAGTTATTGATGATATAAGGGAAGTTCTGTGATGTTCACAGATTTTAATAAACTATTTGATCAAAGTGGCGTATATTAGTTGACCTTAAAGTTGTTTATTTTCAGTTTTGTTGTCGTTGATTTGTTTCTTAGCTTATGGATCTTGAGCTGCTTGTACAGTATAGTAATTGCATCTCTGGTCTATTTACACGATCTTCAGGAACACCACCGAGATCTAATCTTTGTTAACTATTGTTTTTATGATTTATTAATAATATTGTTGATGGAATTTCCACTTCACTCTTATTATTTACTAATGAAAATTTATTTCCAAATCTTTTTGTTTGAGATTCGAAGTTGCTACGAACCTATTTTGACTCTTTGTTAAATTAATATTTAAGTAACGGATTTTTCTTAAATATTAGAAATGATGTGACATTTATTTAAAGAAAACTAACAAGAAATCCTTGCGTACCCTTATCAAGTTGATGGAACCATTTTAAAATGTTCTTACTTTCTTAAAGAATCAAATCTCGTAACGTACTTCAGTTTGTTGTTCTTTATTCGGCTCTATATAAGCATATATACAGGGTGTTTCAGAATAAAGTACCGTAAATTTGGAAATATATAGATCTTGACGAATTATTAAGTAAAGTTAGATAACAGTTTCCTGTATATCCACCCTTTTCCATTATACAGGGTGATGAAGTGATAGTGGAAAAATACTTGTTTTTTAGGATATTTTCATGTAGGGTAGAGACTTTAACTTGAAAATAGGTACACGTTAGTTGTCTACTAATACGAATTATGAATTATCACACTTCATTTTGACAAAATAGGATGATCCACTGGCGTGGAATAAGGGGGTGGGGGGTTATCAAACAATTTTGACCTATACTTTTTGCACACCCTGTATTTCATAAAAATTAAAACTCATAATTATTCCTCATACAATTTGCCACAGAAATGTTACTCTTGGTTAACCTCTGTAGAGCTTTCAATTTTCGAGATATTTTAAATTAAGTCATATTCAATTCATGCATAAAAACAACGCATTATTAATTCTTTCAAAAATGTAAAGCTTTATTTTATGAATTCAAAACTGGTATCTGATTTAAATCAAATACAGTAAGCTGACAAACATGTACATATTTCGTAAAAATAATGTTTCATGCATATTAGTTTTACTATTAAAATACAAATAATTACAAACTGTTGGTGAATTTAGTAGGCTTCTCTTACTCGGTGTAGTTGTCAAATGTTATACTCGTTCAATACGTAACTACAGCTTGCTTATTTCTTATTATTTTATTAATAATCAAACACAAAACTGGCAACATACACATTTTCTGTATTGCTGGCATGCATTTGGTACTACAGACTACAGTAATAAAAAACCGACACTGTAACCGAAGTCCTATACTATACAGAACCCGCCTGTTAGTTAGAACGTCTCAAACTATTCTGTTTTATAAAGAGGACGGAACAGGGTAATTAAGTAGTTCGTTCCATCGTGGGTATTACTATGTATACGGAGAAAACCGAACACACTGTCCACCAAAATAACGATAAAAATTCTTATATTCTAATAAAATACAAAAAAAAATTAACTTCAACAACATAATTTAATGTAGTGCTTGCCCATGGGACGCGGTCAACTCTGCTAGTAGCATTTTAATAAAATCGTGCCTAATTTTCACTATTATTATTCGCACAATAGTATCCATTACATAGTTTAAGAATTCGATGCGATTTAAGTGTACGAAAGAGGGGAGTGTAAATATTCTTGTTTGAAATTAAATTAACAACCAAAATTGGAAGAAGCGAAGTAAGCAATTTCGATTTTTGATGTGCTAGTGCAAGCAAGTATTATGCCAACGTTTCCAGTAATCTTGTTGAATTCCTTGAAGAAGTTGCCAACGATTTAAGCGCGAAAGTTATATTTTGTATAAGATCCTGATCATGGTAGTTTTTGGTTCGATATCGAAGAAAATGAGTGGGAGCCATACATCAATTAAGGATTTTGAAGCAACCGCCGATCCTGAAAATAATTCAGCAGTCAACAAAGGGACTATGAAAACGGTTACAAGGTTCTTTTTTTTATGCATTCGAATCTTGATCAGAAACTTCTTTTAATCAACAAATATAGTGCAAATAGCTTTTTTATGGAACAAACGACATGTTTTCTGAGAACTCAATATAAGAGACAAATCGGGTTTATAAATGTTAAATATAATGGCGAGCGTAGGTGATGATTTTACAGATGCTCTAAGGTTATGAAAATTTATTTTACAAGAGTACTAAAAAAGTGAGTAATAAAATTAAGGAATAAAATGCTCCCTTTTATATCTAATTGCCATAAACCAATAATCTCAAGTATGATTACACTAGGCCATTTTTCATCAAAAAGTACTAACCATGCAAGATTCTCCACTTTAATCTTTGGTTAACGTCCGAGATAAAAATCCACAAGAGGTGCAACCAGCTGGGATAGCTTTGGATTTAATGCAAAACTTAGACCATACGCAGTGCTATTACTAACAGAAGGCTTCCAATTGTACGACGAAGAACGATTCCATAATAAAACAACTAATCAAGCGAAGTATCAAATAATAAAAGAAATTCTTGTAACTGTTTTGTACGAATTTTAACAAATTCGATAAAAGACCGCTGCGCATGGTTCAAATCTAGGCGACGAAATGCTATTTGGAGGTGCAACGCTGATTTTTTATGTGTATCACTCAATGTAAATAAACGATTGTACCGTTGGCGCGCCATAGAACACACGTAATTGTAAATTTTGATAAGTTTCAAATACTACTCATCGAGGAAAGGTATGATTTGCTAATTGTTTTACATAGTTTTTCATTTCGATACAATGTTTAAATAGAACTTTTGTGCTAATCAATTTAAAAAATATTTTAATTCAAGCATCGGATTTACATATAGTACTTCGATCCGAACCGAAATCTATAAATTCATATTTACAAACTACTGGATTGAATTTCTTGAATAATTTAGATTGTTCTTGGAAACAAGCATTACTATAACATCTAACATCTATATCGAAGGTGCTAACAAAAGAAATTTCAAATTTCAGGAAATACATATCGTTATCGTTTTGTACGTTATCAAAATTTAAGGAAAATTTTAAGCACTATATATTGTGTTAACTATGAAATCAAATATTTCTTAGAACTCAGATTAAGAAATCGTTAACCAAGAAAATAGTTAGAATGGATTGAAGTTTTCCTCATTGTTTCTGGCCCGGTTTCTCAGGAATTTACTATTTACATTTTGATCCATGATTTTCTCAGCTATTCTTGTTTACAGGAATGAATCAATCGTGTTTGATTTCTTTTTAAAGATTTTTTTAGAGATCGCATTTCTGGTGGAATTTTTAACCCAAGCAAATGTGTTCAAAACAATCGTTTTAAATTGTAAAGCGTCATGATATCTCTGTTCTGCTTTGGCGTTAATCCTAAACCATTGCCGTTGAATAGACTTTTGTGTTAAAATTTTTTAAACTATAAGATTTTAGACCTTACCAAAAGAGGATAAATAGAAATATATTTTTAACAAATACAATAGCCATCGCAGAGGATATGTGAGCTTAGGTTACAAGACATTTTGCTGTTACCTCACAATACTAACAAAATATTTAGTTGTTCCGCCAAATGCTTAAGAAGACCAACACATGGTTACCACGATAAAAGGATTATCGGTACACACATTAAATGTAAATATAAGAATTAGAAAGAAAATGAGAGAAAACAACCGATGAAATGCATCAACTACAGATAATACGTCTAAAGGTGTAGTGAGTAATGTTGTCTTAGGGACCAAGAATTTGACGAATATACTGCGCAAGTGGCATTTTTGCTCTTATCTGATATGTATTTGTTCCAACAGTTAAGGTAAGTTAGTTGGTTTTTCTGAATGTGAGGATAGGTTAATCGCAGTTTTGTCCCAACACTTCATCACCGACGAAATCTATTAATCTTACTCGATACATGAGGGTTAGATATATTTAAAAACTGTTCCACAACAACCTGGGCGGATTTTCTGCGTTGTACTCCTTTCTTCTGTAGTCGATGGTTTGTTTCTTGGGTTATATTTAGGATAGCTTGTTAAAATGGGTTACATCGTGGATTGTGAAAGAGTATTAACAAATAATTGTAAATTTATTCTTAAGATGGGGAATATAATGCCATTAATAGTTACTTGTGTGGTAAGTTTTCATATTTGTATCAGCTATATATCGCATAAATGCTGAAGTTCTTTTCCTCTTACAAAGCTGAAAGATGGCGCGTGGAGTTAAAAAAATTTTGAAAGTGACAAAACTGTTGTCAAAGACTACTTTTCATTAACGATGTGAAGATGTATGACAAATTTTTATACTATACAACCAGTCCAGGTAGTAGAAAGAGATGAAAAGTTATATTTGAAGAGTTTATTCAATATTTCAATGCTCGATTAAGACAGGCATTTACATATACGTAGTAAAGAAGTTAAATTATTGGATTTGAAGTAGCATTATCAACTACATGGAAGGCAATTATTACATTGTAGGTAGCGCATATAAGAACGTGTCTTATTGTGTCGGAAAACAGCAAATTATACCGGCAAAAGGCCCAAAGTACTCGATGCGAATTGCAAAGATGCAAGTGAAACTATCCAAAACTCTACAAAACATCTGCTGTCTTGTATTAAATTTATTGGAGAAATGGTATTGTAAAAAATCTGAGCAGTTTGTGGTTTAAGTGATCATACAATATTTAACAGAAATAAGTTAATAAGTTACTAATTTTATTACATTTAAAAGTTATTGTTTCATCTAAAGTTAATTAGAACTTTTTATTGCATTTAGATATTTTGAAATTAATTGAGATTATTTGAACTGGTATAAATTGTGCAGCGTGGCATAATATTTAAAATACGAAATCATGCGAAGATGTCTTACAATTTTTGGCCAAGGGTCTGCAAGATATTTTTCAGGAGTAGCATTCATGGCTGTCCAAATCTGCTGCAGCAGAAACCTAGGAACCACATAGATAAAGGGAAGAAACGGGATAACGAAGAGACATACTTCTGCATACCTCACACTTCAAGGTACGGATAAAAGTGTCTACTTCACTGCCTGGAACGAAATCACATCTTCACTTCTGCTAAAGAATGAATTTTAATTGGCCGACAACGATCTAGCGACCGCTGACAACAAGCTGCACAATTACCAACAAGAAGTTACATAAATGTTCGGAAAAAAGCGCTTAATTTAAATAGAAAGTTTTAATGAAATTAAATACTAAAAAAACTCTATTGTTGTCAAAATGGTACGTGTCAATTTCCGCATGCAGTTTTAATACCGACTAACTGCATACAAATTATGGGGCATCAAGCAAACAATGGTGACGTTCTAATTAGACACAGAGATGTAATATTTTAGTTGGAGGTACGTCAGGTTTTTTAAAACCTATCTGTTTACTTCAAGGATTTAGAACTTACCGCTATGAATAGGGTTTTAAAAAATATTCATACAACAAGTATTTACCGTGCGCTGTAAAATACATAGAATACACATTGAGAGTTGATACAGTTTAAAAATTTTGTATTGGCAAATATGTGTTGTCTGTCGTGTAAGAAATAGATTGTTTTATGGGTTCCGAATGAAGGATAGACACTGAGATATAAACATAAACTATAAGTTTTTATATATTTTTTTAACTAATGTGGTCTGCAGCAATGGTCCCTTATTGGGATGATGTCAGAAGTAAACCACGAAATTCTGTCAATTAGACGCACTTTGTTTTATTATTATACACATCAATCTGCACCAGAAACGATATCTCCAAAAAAATCGTCGTAATTCTGGACGTGCAAGAGTAAATCCTGTTTAAAAATGACTGAAGTGTGAGGAAGACCTATATCCATCTACAACCGCTACTCAATAAATTAACTTAAATATCGGTGTTAATTTTAAGGATACGATGCGTTTCTATGCTTTAAATCCTGCTGAGTAAGAGATTAGCGGATCTATTAAATTTAAATCACTCTCTATCGAATATGCTCTGTCCCGTAAGCACAATAAATCTTTCACGTATGGTGTGGAAGATTTGCGATTTAGGGATTTTTCAATTAAACGCGCACAAGGGTAAGTAAGAATGACTATAAGAAACCAATTTTGCAACAGAATCTCTCATAAAAGGGATATATAACACTATATCACTGATACAGGGGCGCCTTCGACTCGCTTCATTTCACTTTTATGACGCCCAAACTAAATGAATATTGAAACTCTGATCAAATTTAATTTATATACAAATGAACAGTGCCGTCGAAATTTATCGATTCCGATGTTCGCTGCTAAACTTCAAGGAACAAGATTTACTCACAGCTTATATTTACAGCAGTAAATAAAATTCTAAAATGCATACAAAATTCTAATAAGGCCTAAGCTCCGCTGGAATGAACATACCAAGGAAGATTATTGCAAAACGGAATTCACAGGGGGATTTGTAGGAATGTAAAAGCAGGAATCAATATATCAGATCCTAGATGAGAACGAAGAAAATCGTCGTCTCAAGTGTGATCGAATTTTTTAGCCAGAGAAAGAAGGATAGGGTATAAGGTTTGATTATAAATCCAGTTTTGTCAGCAATTCGTCAAGATAGAAATCCGTATAAGATATTATTTACTGATAGCAAATCATTATTTATATCTCACTGAGCATCCTTTTAAATCCCCATAGAGATATTGGGGTTATTATAAATATATCATCCTTTGTTCATTCGCTTCTGTAATAGAATTCGCATGAATTTTTCTTATAGAAAAGAAAAAAAGTACAGTTGTCTTGTTCGATGCAGTATAAAAGGAGTTAACTGAAAGATTAACTGGATTACAAAAATTCTTTATTCATATTCAATTTACTCCATGATATGTGGGATATAAAACTTTATCGATTTAAAAGTTCTACAGTACAAGTTTTCTATTTTTTGTAGTTTATAATTTTGCTTTTTTTGTTATTAATGAAAAGCAGTAAGTGTAATCAAGTTTTTTAAATGAGCTATCTCCAAAATTACGAAACCTTCTGACTTCTATATCGCAGCCTTAAAACTAGAATCCATTGGATACACATAGCGTAAACTATGATGTCCCGAAGAAAACACAAAATCTGTGTTTCGTTTGCGTTTATAGTTAAAATTAACTTCAATTATCGCATAAGATGTAGCTTGCAGGTCAATTCCCCTCCGTCGTGTATATAATATAATCTATGGTGTTGTGTACTTGAAGGTTTCGCTTATTTAAACTTTGCTGATAATTACACGTTCACTATTCTCCGCCATCTGCCGTTATCGAAGTACGCAAAACAATGTGTATCGTAATATTTTGTTATTTAAGACTTAACATAACGCCCAACGAATTAACTGGTGTGTATCTTACCTTTCAGATAACTTTGGTAACTCTACACCAACTCTGCTTTTTCCTGCAGTGTATACCCAAAAAAGAAAATGGTTACATGCCTTTTTCCATATTATCAATCAAATAAGTTAATCTAAAAGCGGATTTGAAATTGAAAAAAATTCCAGGGTTTGGATAAACAGAGGGGGAGGATTTGAGCATGAACAATGAACCTTATCCTAGCTATCTTTGGTCTGAAATTGAATATCGTATAAAATACCGGTAGCAAATGGTACTGAAATTACGTATCTTACAGTTTTATAGGATATTAACTAAATACGGAGAGTGCCAGCAACCGTCTCTTGTGATTTAACAACGACAATATGACAATACATGAGACTTACTACACTAATGATATTTAAATGAGACCTTAATCTTTAGATGGCTGCTTATGGATATATAGAACTAATCGCTGGATGTTCACTCCTAAAGATTTATCATTCTTTCTGTAGAATTTACAGTATTTGAATGGTCTTGCCACCTCATCTCGCATGCGATCCAGCTACACACAAATATGAAAAACTACAATATCTTTAATCAACAGCTCCAATAATAAATCAGTCGTTGTTATACTATTTTAAACCATATAAAACTTCAACTTTAGAAACCATATTCAAGTATTTCTTTTATTCAATGATTATGACCTATTATTACTCGTCAAATGGCATGTAGAAAAGTAATATAATTTATCGCGTTACTGTACAGAGGGCGTAATAATATTACATAGATTTTACAAAAACAAATAAACACAACTCAATGAATATCTTAAGCTTACCTTGCTTTATCTAGGTGGTTAAGGCAGGTAGAACTAATTACTGCATCCGCGTAATACGGTCATTTCTGCACGGCAAATACTATGTATTATTCCTTTAGCACGCACGTTCGGGTCGAATAGTCCATTGGCCTTGATTCCGCAAAGCACAGCGAAGTTTGTTGCTAACATACAGCATACTGGAACAAGAAATATTTAGCTTCCAAGAAAGGTAAGAATTTCACAGATATCATCACTTTATTTAACGACACTGATTCGTCACTTAGTCTGTTTGGTAGAACAGCTCAAGATAATCTGCCCGATCTTGGTGTTCGTTTACACCAACTCTTAAAAACACCTTTTTTCTATTGCATGTTCTCAATGGTCGAAGCAATGACGCACGTTCTTCAAAGCGTGGGAAACGTCTCTTGACCTTCAGTTCACAAGAAATGCACATATACACAATAAACTAATTCTAATAATCTCTTATTGTGCGTGGAAGTTCAAAACTGCATTTTTATGCGTCACGACCTACTTACTAGCTAAATGACGATGGGGAATATTTTTCAAATTTAGAATTGGAAATCCCCTATGTTTAATTATTAAAATTAAGCCTATGACACTAAAAAGCGTAACAATTGCGTGAACACATTAAAAAGAAAAAATCGAAAAGTATCTTTGTGTAAGAGTTCACATGCATGGAAAACTTATATTAAATAATGTCTTTAAGCGCCATCTGGTTTTAAAATCATAGCAATACTTGCGATACCGGGAAACGGAAACAAGTAGCTACCCGATCATCAAGCTACATCATCTAAACGCCCAAGAAATTTGCCGCCACACCTTCCCCACAAAATTCGAGACAGTGTATGAGGCTTAAATATTTAAAACTAACAGTCAGTTGCACTATAAAACTAAATAGAAAATTCATTTACATCATTGAGTATTAATGCATAGAAATTTTTATAAATATCTTTAAGTTATTTTATCAGATCAAACAAACTAAAACACCGACTACAAGCAAAATCTAGACAAAATACATTGCAGCAATACAAACCGTACGTTAATAAATTAACGATACCTAATTTTCTTAATCCTATTCTACCAAAATACAAAACTAAAAAGCAGGTTTGTTCTTTTCAGTTATACAATAAATCCTATCCCTCATCGTAATACCAAAGGTTTGGGACATCCAATAGATAAGTTCTCAAAGATATTTTCAAAGAGAAAGATACATAGATAATTTTTGCTTTGCAGCAACGGTAAAATAAGGTAACATCTCCAAGATAATTTTAAAGAGAAAGATTTTTGTATAACCATTTATGGTTTAAAGCATTAATTAGATATGGTAGTAACTTCAAGATAATTTCAAAGATAGGTAACTAATCATTTATGGTTCAAAATATTATTTAGATAAGATAAAATCTCCAAGACAATTTCACAGGAAAAGATAAGTAGCAAACCATTTGTGGTTTGAAATATTAATTACGTAAGATAAAATCTTCAAGATATTTTAAAGACAAAGATAAATAACAAACCATTAGCGGTTTAACCTGTTGATAAAATAAGATAAGGTCTTAAGAAAAAATTTCAAAAAAGGTTACAATTACTTTGACGCCGAGGCTTTACTCTTGGTAAGGCACACCGCCCCTCCAATAAATATAGATAACATACTGGAACTCCTAAGAGAGTAGAGTGATCCCATAGAATCCCTCCAAAAGCAGAAGTTCCTGAAACGGTACCCGCTCATAAGGACAGCATGAGGTACCATGCAGGAATGTAGATGCAGACCTTGCACCCCTAAGTCGCGTCGGAAAAGAGAAAATCAGCCCGCAGGTCAAATCAATAACAAATTGCACTGTCAACAGCGTAAACGTAGACCAAGCGGAAGACAGTGGCGATAAAAGTTAGACGAATATTACCACCCCCACGGCCCAAGGTCGCGAAATACAACCTTCTAACTATGGAGCGACTTACAAAGTAAAGGAAAAATAGATAAAATAGAAAAGATAGAAGAGGAATATAAGAAGTTTGGAGATTCATAGCAACCACATAGAAAAGAGAAGAAAAGGGGCTCGCATTAAGCAAAAGCGATGGATAATGGTGGATAACAAAGCACTACTCAACCAGTCAAAATGAGTCAGCAGCCCAGAGTGGGAAAGAACCACTCTTATGTGATGGACGGTTGTCTCGGACTAAGACAGGTCCAACCAAGAAAAAAAAATTGAAGCGAAGGTATAAGGATATGAAGAAGTAAAGTTCCAGGATAAGCATCCTAGATAAAGAGTAGAGAGTAGAGTGTATCTCTATCAAAACTGTTCGGTCTGAAGGACTACTTGCATCGCAACGTTAAAATAACCCCTACACTAACACGTGGATAATTAAAAAAAATCTAGGTTCCAAATGAGAGCTAGCTAAATCATCTTCCTACCGAGCGCATCCACTGCGATAAGAAAATCATACAAAAGGTAAAACGGCCAACTTAAATATACCCACACAGTAATTTTACAAAATGTAGCTACCACAAACATACAGAAATAATTATATGAAGACAGTTAATCGAGGATAAGATTAGAAAATTTGCAATACATTAAAAAACAATAAGGGATGGGCGTTAAAAATAACAAACGTCACAACCCTTCACCAATACGTTCAGAGAAAACAAAAAAATTACAAACATGTTTATGATACAGAAAAACGGTTGATAACGAAACTTGTAAAAAAAAATTGATCGAGGTATTTGCGAAAGAAAACTTATCAAATTGAAATCCTTCATAGTCATAACTGTAGAAATCGATTTTTTACTACAGAGGCTTAGTTCTCGAGTAGAATGTGTGTTCGAAGATATCAATTAGTACAAGTTCTAAATATTCGCTGAGTTGTTCAAACAGAAGATACACAACCACCAGTGGGTTATGTAATAATACGAATAATAGCGAAATAGAATATAAGAATTTAAGGAAAATGGAATTATATAAGTGTAGTGACAAATAATTTTTTCAGAACTAAGAATGAGAAAACTGTCATTTTAAAATGATTGAATTATTTAGAAAACAAAAGGGTTTGAAAAGATTTAAGGTTCAAGGATATCATACATTTATATAAGAGGAGATAAATTCAAAAGATATGGGTAGGAAAAACAAAATATATTTAGATAAATGTATAAACATACATATGAGTACGTACTACTTGTTAAACGTTAGAGCTAAAAAGGAAAAGATTGTAGATCTTTGATTTGCTATAGTTCTTGAAATTTGCCATTAAAGTCTTGTAATTTACTATAATTTACCATAGGGACACTTATAGGAAGAGTATTTGGACCCGAAGATATTTCACTTTTACCAACCTGAATTAAAAACTAACAATCTTCTTACTTATTACATAGGAAAGTTTTAGATTGCTTAAAAACCTACCAACTAAATAGAAAATTTAAGGAATTGATCCAAATATAAAAATAAACTAATGTGAAGGCTTAATGTATTCAAATTACATTACTAATCTGTAGCATTTTCAAATGCTACGTTTGCAAAATAACCCCAATAATTACTTTTATTATGTAGTCATACATAACCCCTAATATATGCAACACACTTTACAATATCTATTACGCAGTTGGCATATCTAATCAGCTATAATAAATACATTAGAACATAATAATTATATCCCAACAATTGATTCAGTTGTTGTTTACAACATTTAATTTATATTCTTATGTGATTTAATAAAAAATTCATTATTACATTTATAATGTAGATAAATAAATACATTCCTAATTTACATCTTTATGAAATATTTGGTAATAAGTGCAGCCATCTGCCGTAAATATACGAAGTTACGAAGGTGTCGTAGTATATGACAACTTGTTCTTAATCGGAAAGGAGTCTAAGGTCGCCTCTTATCAAACGAACATGGCTTGTTTAGCATCCTCTGACCTGAGGATCGGGATAGTAGAAAGAAGTGAGTGAAGCGTCGAGAATGATCCGCGTGATGATTCCTTAGGGAATTAACAATGCATTTTTCGGTACGTTAGTTCAGGATCTAATATTACAATTCGCTTAAAATGCACACACAAGATTGTTAGTCTGGTTTTTGGAAGAATCGCCGTGATATTTATTTACATCTATCTAGGATGCTCGTAATTTCAATGCAGTACAATTGCTTGGTACAAGATTGCAAGATTCCACCTTGTTTGAATTAAATAAATGGATTAATTATCTGCGAAGAGGCATGGTCAAAGTCCGATCAGCCATAATTCGTTACATAAGCAGCACGTAATTGATACATAAATCTGGTTGGAATAACAGGTGTTGAACTAGATTTTCAAGGTGCGTGCCCTTTATAATTTTATTCGAAAGATGTCACTTGTCAACTTCGTTTTATTTACATTCTAACAATGGCATTATAAAACCTAATTTGGCTATAAATATTTCATGAAATTTAAGTGAATTTAAAAATTAGAAACAGGGCGTATTTCGCATTGATTATGTAATTTGATAATATTGATCAATACATTTAAACATAACACTAGTTCTAGCTTAATTAATTATAACTTGCTATAACAGCTATCAAGTAAATTTTTATATTGTTCACTTCTTATTATGATTAAAGAGAGACATTATAATGCTCTAGTGAGTTTATATTGAAGCTTATTTGTTTACAACATTCCATACTTTAAATTATATTAATATATAACTTGTATAAATCATACAGCTGATTTAATTTTTGACTAAATATATTTTTGCTTCTTTTGTCATCTGATTATGAAACGTTACTCAATTTATTTACTATATCAATGTATTTAAAATTTATACATTCCAATTGTGAGTAGTTAACGGATCCGATTTCTACATAAAATAATATCTGTTGCATTTTATTAGAATCAAACGTTAAGGTTCAGCATTAACGTGAAACTTAAAATCAAGAGAGTTATATTTTCATTTTATATATATTTAAAGAAAGTTAAGTTATTATTGCACAAAACTTTTTAAATACCTGAATTATATATACGTTCCATTTTTACTATAACATATAAATTTGTTAAAGGATATTATGCTACATTATACTTTTCAAAGAAACTTGGAACACTTTTATTTAAACCAAAAGGTATACAATCTTTGAGTATATAAAATACTCTCATAAAGGTTAATGCTACAAGATATAGATAAAGGTACTTACAATAGTGTTATTTTTAAATATATTGGAGGAGCAAACTGCTGTCTCATATGTTATATTTTAAATCTTGTAATTTATTTCAGGTATCTCATCGTTGTAGTCAACTTCTGGGTTCTACATTCCCCTTTTTTCTGAATGTAGTGGCGCTCAATATTTTGTTAATTTGTTTACTATCAATTCCCACCCCTGAACCATTGCTTTCTACCGCTTAGAGTAAAGTCTAGAGCATAGCATCGGTAACATCCAATTCCCCTGAAAAAGGTTTGGTTGTTTCTGAAATGCAACCCTGCTCTACCTGCTTATTGTAACGAAAACTCTATTTGCAATAACAACAGTTCTTTATTTTCTAACTGATTATGAGCTTTTTCCACAACTCGTAGTAAAAATGGAATTTGCTAAAAGCTCTCCCAACAATTTATTTCCGAACTAATCGCTAATAGTACAAGTATTATCTTTTAAAACTACGATGCTACCTTCTAAATTAACTTACATCGATGCATATGATTAACTATCCAAGCACTAATTATAAGTTTTCATTAGCACTACAATAATTCATATCACAGAATAATTTATATCGACAGAAATTTATTTCACATCTTTCAAAGCTTTAAACTAAAACATATGCAATCGAAGCTTCAATCAGAACTAGTACTATAATTAAAGCTGCAAATATAACTGAACTCCAATATCCACGATGGCAATTATGTACATATTCAAAACCTCTAGGTTATTCTAAAACATGCCAGAAATTATGCAAATGACATTTTCGAATGTAACTATTGTAATCTAAATAACTTTTAAACAAAAGCCTTGTACCTGTCAATCAACTCTATTCGAAGATGTCACGCCACAGGATGCCCAAGAATTATCTTTTGTGTACAGATGCTTCGTTTGCGTTCTAATGTAATTATTTTAGTCGAAGACAGACCAATCGGTTCTACATTGTTATTAACTGCTGAATCTTATTCACATGTTATATATTTCTAGTTTTTGTATTTTATTTTACACGTAATATATTTCAAATTATGCATTATTTAGTGCGCTATTATTTTATCGTACACTTCTATATGGTACATCGGTTGTATTAACAGAAGGTATCTAAGTAGAATTCATACAACGATTAAAGAATAGGATGCGTTTCATGAAATTACTTTTTAAAGTGAAATACATTTTAGAAGTTAAGATGTGCGATGTTTGCTTACGTGAAAAAGGAGCTTTCTTAAAACAAGCACGTGTTTTACTAAATAGTCAGCTTATATCAAAGTGACATCTTTTTTTAACAATTATGTATATATATAGTTATGTACCTAAAACTGAATGCTAAAAAATAGCACTTCCGCCTAATTCAAAAACATTTTAACTATGAAGTAAAAACATCTGTAGGCTAGTGACCCACAAAAGTGTAATAAGAGATACACTCACAGTTTTGGAACACTCTGAAATAACAATTCAGACATTGGTTTAAAATTAAATATTCTATATATTAAAAGGTGTAAATAATTGTCTTTAAAAACACTAACCCCATCACTACACATGAATTTGACTAATTAGCGGATGCAGTAAATAGATTGACTCAGGTTATGTACCTTTGTGGTATACAAATAAACTGTATTAATTTTTGCTATGCGCAGATTATTTTTTAAAAACTAAAATAGTCAACGAATGTTATGTATATGTTACGGTAAATGTACACTCTTGGGAAATGTACACTTTTACCGTAAAATGTGTACATTTCCCAAAAAGTTAGGTATATGTGAACTGAATATAATGTATATGTACATTTCCCGGCAAATGTGTACTCTTGCTTTCACGTTTTGGTAAATGTATACTCTTACCTTCATGTTTTAAGAAAAGTTGGAATACAAATAAATTAAAAATGTTGTTGCAGTAAAAAATATTTATTTAAATAAACATAATACAAAAGGCTTTAATAACGAAAATTATTTTAATTAAAAAATGTAAATGACAAACAAAACATACTTTTTTTGCATATTATATAATATGTCGTAGGTTATGATCCCAATATTCATAAATACAATTTTCGTCCTAGTTTTTCAGGACCAATACGATGGGAATCAAACAAATAATAATAATAACATACTTTCTTTATTATAACAGTTAAATTTTATAAAACTATAAAGGAACATATAGAAATTTTATAATGAAAAAAGTTTTATTTATTTGAGCAACAATTGCTATTGTGGCACTTGGTATTACATAATATTCCAGCATTTTACAACTGCATTTTTTGAGGAACATGTTCCTTTACAGATGCATTTTTTAAAATCTTGTGCACCAGTAAGGGTCTGCATTCCTATAATTTTTCTTACCGATTTCTCAACATCTTGAGGAACATTTTCGTATGATATAAATGTTTGTTCGCAAATGACGAATTCATGCCTAGAATAAGATTGTTTTAAAACTCCCTGTTTAGTTCCTAATTTATATAAATTTTTATCGTCATCTCTAGATAAAACAACGCAAATCAAATTTTTTGCATCCGTTTTACCACGATCAACGTCTGGAATGGAAACTCTAACATTGTCACCAATCACAGCAGCAGGAAATTTTTCTTTCGAAAGATTACAAATTTTGATAGCTTGATTTTCTAAATTTTCCCTTGCTTTCTTTCGAGCATTATCAATTAAAATTTTCTTCTCGTTTAAAACAGAATTTAACTCAAAACTTCCATCTTTATCTTCTATTCGGTTGCATAATAAACCATCATCCAAAATTATGTCTAACGTTTCGATGAAAAATTCATCGTTTTCTGCGACTTTGCTATGTGGTGAATTGGCTGTGTGTACTCCTTCTAGTAATTGCTCTAACTCTTCTTCTGTTTCCAGCTGTTCAACAGATTCCATAGGTAAATTTGATGTTTTCAAACCCAATTTCATTCTTGTTCCGAATAAAGCTTCATAGGGAGTTTGCTTTATATCTTCATCAAAAGCTCTATTTTTCATCAGTTGAACATATTTTAAACCTTCTGACCACTTGGTTGTTTGGTTAGTGATAAGCCAGGTTGTAAGCATATTTTGAACATCTTGATTCGCTCGATCTATCGAGCCCTGGCTTTGAGAATGGCGAGGCTTCCCGTGTATTATTTTCACACCATCCCACATATTTGCTAATTCTTGGATAATTTTATTTGCAAACTCCTTACCATTATCACATTGGAGAATGGATGGGGCTCCCAAAAGAGTGAAAATGTCCATAAGTTGTTTTGCTACTTCTGACGCAGTTTTTGTTTTTAGTGGGCGCAGTACAACAAATTTGGTTAAATGATCTTGATAATTTAAAATAAATTTAAATTCATTATCTTGTCTGTAAATCTATAAGATCCACTTGACACCTAGAATTCATTTCACTCTCAAAATTGGTTTTATCACAATTCCTTTTTTCTTGCCCTTTGCTTTTTTTTGACATGCTTCACATAAAGATAAATACAACATAACTGCTTCAGTAGTAATGTTGTTGTATGTGTTATTAATTTATTTCACTAATCTGTTTCGGCCACCATGGCCAGTTACCAAATGAGCATCGTGTATAATTCGTGTATAATTCTTTCTTCAATTGTTGCAAAATATTTTATGCTACCCCCTTCTTTTAATGGACTTATTAATTTTTCTTCCTTCCCTACCACTATTATATCGTATCTTTTCAGCCGGCGGTAACCTACACTACTTTTATTCTTTTCTTTTAATTTTGCTGCTTTTACTTCCGGTAATATTTTTTCATACTGATGTTGGTTTAAATAAATATTATTTTTGTTTTTGTGTGATACAATCTGTTCTAGTTGGTTTTTTAATTTTTCTTTTTGTTCCATTGTTTTTCAAAAATTCTAACTAAAAAAATATTTTTTTTGTTGAAAAATTAAAATTTTAAATCTATAATTATAATAATTTTAACTTACCTGAGTTTTATTTCTCTAAATATTATATCCAGAAATCCTCAGTACTATGGCATTAATTTGTAATGTAGTTATTGTAGGGTACATAAACATAATAACATTAACATTATAGATAGAGCACTTGCACGAAATATGTAACGTGAAATAGCAGCGCTTACTGAACTAGCCGAAACGGTAGTTCACGTACCACTACAATTGCGCATGCGCACCACATTACTAACACTTGCGATTTCGTAGTTTGTATGCTCACATTTACCAAAACGACATGGTCATTGTGAATTCAATGTACATTTCCCTTATTTGAAATTGTAAATGTTAGTTGAATGCACATTACCCAAACGAGGAGGCAAATGTGCACATTTACCGGAAAATGTGTTCATTTGCCGCAATATCTACTTTTACCGTAACATATACATATCAACCAAACTTACGAAGTAAGTTAGGTTAATATAATCGCTACGTCGTCGTCGTCGCCGCCGTCGCCGCCGTCGTCCGTTGCCATATTCCCATAATGATACAATAAATGATATATATGTACCTTGTTTAGTTTTTTATGCTGATTACAAATATGCTATACACTTTTCGATATCTCATTTAGTTTTCGAGATTATCGAATTTATTTGAGAAATGTTAACAATACAAACTAATATAAACTTTAATAGATATCCTATATAATAAGTATAATTCATGTTTAAATTAAGATTTATGTTTGTTTGAGTGGTGCTGGGAGCTTATATCATTAAGTAGTCCGACTCAAACTTGATTAAAACAATAAAATTTATTAAATTATATTTATAATAATAAAATTTTGTTTAACACTTAAGTACTAGTTATTTAATTTATTTAAAATATATAACTTCCTTTTATAAAATTTCCGTCATACAGATGATACTGGAAAGAGATCTAGACGACGTAGCGTAAAAACAAAAAGCTGACGTACTGTAAATTATTAGATTGTCAAATTAATACATGCGTGTTTATGGCAGGCACTACGTACCTGAATAATTATAATCATATTTATTTGTACTAATGAAATTATTTAGACCGTAATGTTATCTTAACTACACTAAAGTCGTAGACTTATCATTTCAAATGATTTTATTAAGTACAAAGTTTCTACAATTTATGTTCACATAGGTAAATGCTTTTTGTGTTTACTACAACTAACGACCTGAAATTGTTTTTGCTTACAGATTGAATGTATTTTAATTACTACTAGTTGAATCAGACTTGTGGTTTGCAAATAGTGTGACGTCAGTCGTAAATTGCGAATTATACTCAATCTATTCAATGTTACTAGATTTGCTAACATGGCAAACTGGACCAGAAAAAAGGTTAAAGACTAATGGTTAACAGAATGCTGTTATCCGTAAATTGCGAAGTATTTTGTATCTACTGTATCTATTAGCAAATTCAACGTTGTTAGATGTACGAATATTTGCTAACATGGCAAAAAAGTCTAGCAAAAGGTGTATAGGCTTAAATTACGAAATATACTGAACCTGTTTAAAAAAATTGTTCGCAAGTATACCATATAAAGTTAGAAAATGTTGGCTCCTATAGGCAACACATCGTATGTCTAATTTGCAAAATAATGCATAAGTGATGTATGTTATATCACGGGCTTAAAAGATTACTTTGTGTAAATATTGTGTAACATAGCCTATTTTAGGGTTAATTAAAAAATATGTGTATGCTAATATTGCGAAGAGATTTGTCTGTGTATGTTACTATACACAAAAAATTTGGCATTAACTTAATTTGGCAAACAGATCTAACGAAAGGGTCAATAACATTAGTCATCATGGTCGAGTGACCAGCACAGACAAAGAACTACGTGTAATTAGCAATATGATTAGGATAATGTATGTCTATCTCTACTGCACTCCCGTATACTGCATATCGGGACAATTACCACGTATTTCTTATGGTAGGAGCTGCCTTCATTTTTACATTGCCGTATATTGCAGGCCTTTAATACGGTAGTTCCGGTTGGTTTGTAGTACTCATATCGGAAAAAAAAGGAAAGGATTGAAGCAAACTGATACTATTATAGGCGATATAACCGAATGCATGAATGGACTATAGCCATAAGAATTGGGATTGCAGCAACGTACAGGTCAAGTTGCATATTGACGGTCTTTGTATCTCATTCTTATCTTTTTGAACTAATTTAATAGTGCAACTGTGGGAACATTGATACATTTCTATAGCGATTTCTAAAATTTTTACATTATCTTTTTGTTTCAGGATGGAAGAAGCGGTGCGATCAATGCTAGTTTACAAAAGCAAAGCTGATCAACTTCGCCAAGAAAAAGCTACACTCACTGCCGCCTTTGAAGTAAGCTTTCAAACCAAATTAAATTTTATTACTTTTAAATCTGAATATCTAATTTATATTAAAGTCAAACGAACTTCGTGTTATTGTAATTTTTTCGTAGAAATCGTTTTCATTTCATTACCTTTTCGTATATTTTAGCAATAGCTTCTCCTTAGAATAGAGTGAAGTAATTTAATTTAAATAGAAGCGAGGGATTAAAATCGGGGTTGCTTCCATTCACTGAGGATTAGTAAACTTAATTACTTATTTAAAACCTCAGCACTGTCTTTTGAGTTCTTATCTCTTTTAACTCTTATAGAATTAGAAACTTTTCATAAGGCGAGGTGCGCATTCTTTCAGTTTCAAAAAATTGTTGAAATCGGTATCTCACAGGTGATACTACTAGCGTTTTGTTAAGAGTAATTGCAATTAATTATGGCTTACCGTCTAATTTCGGTAATTTAACATCTGCTTTTCTGAAATAGAAATCGGTAGGGGTAAATAACGGAAATTTGGTTTCTAGACTGATCTAGGGCTAAAAGGTATTTGGCAAATTAGTACGATACAACGTAACAAATTTCAAGTAAATCCCTCGTTACTTCTAATAGGTGCGCTCCCTTCGTTATCATCTACCCTCTACTTTGTAAATGTCCAACAAGAATAAGCGTAAGCAAGGAAAATGCTATTTCTTGAGTTACTGATGTGTTTACGGATGCAATTTTGTGCTCTACATGACGTGGATCTTATCGGTGCTGCATAACTGATTTTACTATTCTTACTGAAAGTTGTCTAACATTAACAAATTTGTCTTTGACTATAATATTGTATTATGTTCACTGTTATATAATCTGAATCCCTACTTTTAATATTTTGTAAAAGTGAAAAAATATTTCAAATTCATTACTTATGTTATCTTAGGCACAAGTTTTTTTTTGTTTAACGCTACTTAACCGTAGATTTACGAATAAATCACTTAATAATCGCATTAATTTGATAGTCAGACAGTAAAAGATACATTATATACCATTTAGTCAAAGAAACAAGATATTTGAAGAAGAACAACTATCTTCAAACTTTGCAAATACAGTATTGCCCGAAATAAACAGTACTGAAATTGTAATTGTTTTGTATATTTAAAAAATACATATTATTGACACTTTATTATATGTTCTAAATGTGCACCTCCTCGTTCGAGAGAGACTTCATAACGATGTTCTAAGTTTCTGGTCATGTTATTGAATAAGGGTTGTCTCAGGGCTGCGAAGAAGACTCTAACGGCATCCTTTAATTCATCGATGGTTTGTGGTGCCCGTTTGAAAACGGCATTTTAGCCATGCCCCAAATGTATGCGTCTGGAGGTGTGAGGTCTGGAGAATGTGAAGGATAAGGAAGTCAGTAAATCGTGATATGAATTTGCTTGGAAAATGTTCTTGAAGAAATTGACGAATTGCGGCAGCAGTATGGCAAGTTGCCCCGTCCTGCTGAAAAATTGGTTTCGAAATGCCAAGTTACGTGCACGACAGAATTGACGTAGATCAGGGATAAATCGTGTTAAAATTTGTCTGTACCTCTGTTGATTAAGTGTGACTTGCCTACCATTCTCTTCGATAAAGTACGGACCAATGATTCCGTGTCCGGAAACAGCACACTAGACACTCACTTTTTCACTATGTAAAGGAACCTCTTGAACCTCATCGGGTCTGGCAAAGCCCAGAAATCGATTTGTGCGACGATTCACATATCCTGACAAGTGAAAATGTGCTTCGTCTGAAAACCAAACATTTTTCAAAAATTCAGGATTTTCATACTGTAACGCGAGAATTCTGGCGCAATATTCCACTCTACTGCGATAATCCAGAGGATGTAGTTGTTGATGTACCTGAATCACATACCAAAATGTACCCAGCTCCTTCAGGATTCTTTGAAAGGAAGTTCTTTTTAAATCAAGTTGTAACGCTGTGCTTGCCTGGCTGACTTTCGGATTTTCTAAGATTTGCTCAAAAACACGTTCATGGTTATTGTTGTTGTTAACTGTCCTGGGACGCCCCGAGTTTCCTTTTCGTTGGCACAATACACTACCTGTATTTCTAAACTTTTCAATAACCTTCAAAATTACAGCATTACTTGGAGAACGTTTATTAAACCTTTGTGTGAATTGATCAGACACGTATAGCAAACTTGCACCATTACGTCGGCCGATTCCGTATGAACGAAAATAATGCTCTACCAGAAACACTTTCTCCTCTGTACTTAACACCATTTTTAACAATTAGGCCCTACTAATTACTTGTTTGAGGTTTACTTGACAGGTCTATACTAGCTAACTTGAGTGTGACAGCGCACGCATAAAAACACCGCCAACTTAGTTTCAGTACTGTTTATTTCGGGCAATACTGTACTACATTGAAAATTATTTCTGTCCTGCTTCATACGTATACATTGAAAATGCTATTCTCGAATTTTTTATTTTATATTAAAACTGTTGACATTGCTTCTTTTTGTAATTTTCTTACTTGGCAACATAACTAACTCTAGAAAAAATAACTGTTAGCGATTACCAATCCCATTACAAAATCTTACAGTAGTATATTGTACTGAAGACCATAGGTGGCTCAATTTTGAGATTAGTTCGAGACACATTTAATAATAAAGAACTATATGCAATGGCGATTATTTATTTGACATAGGGTATGTGGAAACTGGGGTAGACCATGATTTGGACAAAAAGGGGTCAAAATTATGTATTTAAGCACAATTACATTGGTTTTCTTTTGGTGAACACAAATTGCTAGTTTTGGAAATATGTTAGAAATTTTGTTTAGACCTGGCCTAGCTTCATAAGGGTTCTGGGGGTCTATATATTTGTTAATACCACCATATTTTGTATTATAAAATCTTTTTAAAGGTGCCGGGTGGGTTAGTTTCATTTAAATGATGGTTAGGTATTCTCTAAGTTGTGTTTTTATAGTTATAGTTATGTCTTGTGAAATTTGAAAATGTATTTATGTTAATTGTCATAGGGATATTTTACTTGGGTTGGGTATTTTGATTTGAGTTGAAATTGAAGTTAGAAAAGTGTGTTCTGAACTAAAAAATAATAATAATTGAAACCGGTGTGGCTAGCTTTTGTGGTAAATAAGTGTGTTGATATTTAATTAATAATAATTTTGGTTTTAAATTAGACAGTTTATAAATTTGTTCTGTAAAAAATTGGTTAAAAATGTTGAAATAAAATAAAGTCATTACACCAGTGAAGAGGTTTAATTATTGTTGAAGGGAGAAAGCTGGATATTTAGCGTGGAAATTATATATTGGAAGAAGGATTTGGTACAAGTATAATTAAGGGGGCAGGAAATATTATACAAGGAGTGGAAAAATAATTTGGATTGCAAGACATAGGAGTGTATAATTTATCTGCAGAAAGCAATTGGTGTGGAGTCATCATTGGTAGTATTGCGAATTATAAGAGTAGTTTCATTTTGACGTTTAAATAGGTGGTATAAAGAAAGGTATAATTGTAAATGACTCTTATAAGTATTAGGAGCCGTAAGGAATCCATTTATATAAAGCAATTTGGGTCAAATAAAAAGATAGCAATGTTTACTTTTTGGAAATTTCATTCAATTTGATAACTATCAAAATTCAGAAAGGGGGCTGTTACTGTTAACTATCAGATAATTCTTTTTCAGTGTACTAAATATTTGCAGAAAGGAAAAACCGTGTATTTGGTTAGCCACACACTCGTCAAGGAACCCTTAGCGTGTGTGTTTAAAAAAAATTTATCGACGCGTTAAAACCCTGAGGTAAGAGTATCTCAAGTAAAAAACAATAAAGCTGACACGTCCCACGTAATACTAAAAAAAAAGGAGGGGGCTGAAGCTGAGTACGTAGTCACCAAATGTGGTGCAGTAGTGAGAATAATATATTAATAGCCAAAATATGTGATATTGTGGAAAAGAGACTCAATAAGGAAAGATAATTTTATTGTTTAGGAAAGGACGTGTAATTCCTAAAATGAAAAATGTTTAAAATTTGTATTTGCCACTATTGTTCCTTCTATAAATCAAAAACAAAAGAAAGAAACAATCAAAAAAAAGGATCTCAAAAATACCAATAATAAGTATGAAAATCCAATATGTATTCCATACAAAGTGAAACCAGGAGATGTTAAATTAGAGAATTTATTGGAAGAGCTGCTACATAAGGTGTGTCTTAAGTTGATGCTTTATTTTCAACTTAGTGTAGCATTCGAGAAAATAAACAAATTTTTTAAATAACTTTGTAGACTTACCTCAAAAATAAACGAGCTGGCGCTCTCTGAAGTGATGTAACTCTAAGTGCCCCGTCTTGCAAAATTCACTTGTTTTGGCGAATATTTAATGGCACACCTTCTAGCAGCCCAGGAAGATGATTTTACAGGAAGTCTTGATAGCGATCGCCGGTGTAATGTTCTGACAGAATGTAAGGTCCTACGAGTATCCCGTTATAATACAATGTCGATTTTCAACAGCCCAATAGTGGGTATTCTGAGAATTGTTAATTGTATTGTTACATTCCAACTGGCATGTATCACGTTAGATTTAATTTGTAAATAAATTGCCGCGTATTTTTAAATGAATACGCCAACTTCCGTCGTCCCTGACAGTCGCGTCTGCGCAAAAGTGATGCGGAGCGGGCGTGGTGTAAAAAGACGCTATTAAGTTACGAGCCCTCGACGAAGCAACATCTATCTGTGTGGTGTGTCTTTTCTTTTTAGGTATGTAGGTTCCTTGTACCTTTTACCTTTTATTGTACGTGGTACCTTAATTCCTGTCACCCGCCTTAGAGTGCAGTAAATGGAAAGTCGGATGGTAATTTGATTCTACATGGCGTGATTGAACCCCACCTGCAAAATCATCGTGGGACCCTGAGATGAATTTCCGAGATGCCACCACATAAGTAATTTGATTTCATTGAAATTGTGCTTGCAAATTGACTTAAAAAGCGGTTGCATCACTCTTAAAGCGTGGTCGGTATAAATTACAATATGGCGGGTAAATTTGCCGCGTAATTATGCGTTAAATTATGACAATGACGTGTAGTTATCGCGAGTATAACAATTGCATAGTATAACAAATGCCCGAAGGTATAACAGTATTTCGAATAAACAATGTCTCGTCCATAACAAAGATATTTTGCTAAAATTAGGATCGTTCGCTTGTTGTAAGAACCATTCACAGAATTGCGCTCTCTGGGGATGCTCTGCAGATTGTAGTGATTGGACGCGCTGAACGTGAAAAGGATAAAATTGGTTCTCACGCAATGTTATCAACACTTACATGTGACTTACTCAGACCTGGTGTGTAATTTCCCAAGTAATTACTGTTGAATCTTCTTCAATAATAAGTCCTCTTAAAGGAAAGCGATCCGCATATAACTGCACTGCAGTAGCCACATTTTTTTTACGTTTGCCATAAGTAAATCATATTCATCGGTTAATTGGTTGCATACATGTGTGCCATTTCACTTATAACAACACAAAAGCACAATCCAACCGATAAAAATGAGCGATCACCAATTCAACATAAACTACATGACTGCATCTCGAACAGACGTAACCAGTGATATAACTAGAAAATGTGGGCTCTTACGTAAAATATTTTATGAGCCTCTATAAAAATTGTGGTACCTGCAGTGGTTATTAGCAGAGGCACCACGCTGCTCTTTATTAAATTTTATGTGAACCCCCTGATTATTGCCTATTTATTTTATTACCACTATAAATGTGTACCGTAATTTTTTGAAATTTACTAAATAAAATGTTTTGTCATACAAAATTGGCACCGTTTTGGTTGTCAAAGTTTCAATTTGAATTACTGTCATTTTGTATTTAAAAGTTCGTTAGTAAGAGAATTATTTTGTATTATTATAAATTTTATGTAGAGTACAGTTTTTTTATTGATAAAAAAGTTAGCAAAAATAATTAGACAACGGGCAATTTGAAACCTTCATCATAGCATCTTTTATTTATTTATATTTATATATTACAAAAATATAGTCCATTCCTCACAAATACACTTTCTGTGGTGTGTCGCCTATTTACTTTTCACGTATTTGTAGACATTTTTAAAAACATCCGTTATTTTTTTAAGAAATATTTTTATGCGTAAATATCATTCTACGTTTGTTTCTTAACCATCCCTTAAAATATTTATATGAAGTTGTGAATCACCCTGTGTGTGTGTATACAGAGTGGTCCATAAGTCATTGCACATCAAGAAAAATTATTTAAATCAATGTAAATATGAATTATTTATTAATTATGATGCAAAACAATCTAAATTACAATTAGTACAAATGCTCAAATTGCGTCCCGTCACAATTTATGCAATCATCGAGGAGCTGAATACAATTTGCAAGGAAGTGATGCTTCAAAATTCGTCTTCATTCAAGCCATAAATGAGGCGTGGCTTATAACATTTGAATGTTAACTTACGTCTAGCTCTCGAGACATATCAACTTGCAAACACCCTTTGCGTGAATATTCACCTGGATTTTCTACGTGCTGTTCTGCTACACGTTCTAACTTTTGTTGTGTCACTGTAGTCGATGGTCTTCCTGTTCGTGGTGTATCCGCTACCGTACCGAATCTTTCGAATTTCTTGCGTTAATAACGAATGTTTCGCAGTTTGAATAGATCATCTTGAAAATTATTTGGCCATTCATTTATTACAGCCCGCGCACCTCTCGAATACAAAGTTTTTAGCTTAAAAAAACGTTGTTCTCGGCTGTAATCCATGACGTACACAAACTTACGTATAACTGTTCCTCTTTTACAATTAACACGCGCCGCGGATACCGACAGACAGAGTGTAGCATGCAATACTACGGGTGTACTGGCATTGGATCACAATACTGTACTTGTAGGAGTGGGAATATCTGGTTCTGACAACTCGCACAATTTAAGCAAACTTTAGGCGGAGCACATCAGATTCCCAAGGTTCAGATTTGTTCATGCAGTTTCCTTTCATTATTACTCATAAAAACCTATATTTTTGTTGACTTAAGGCTATACACACATTTTTCTAAAGTGTGTAGTGACTTTTGAACCACCCTGCACCACTGCTTAAAAAAAGTGTACGTATAGCCGCTTAAGTCAACAGAAATATAGGTTTTTATGAGTAATAATGAAAGAAAGCTGCATGTACAAATGTGCACGTTGGAAATATGATGTGCTGCGCCTAAAATTTGCTTGACCTGTAAATATGTGTGTATATATGTAATTGGTAAACGCATGGTTCCGGCAAAACCAGGATACAGGTTCAAGTCCTGTCCAAGACCTTATATTTTCCATCTTTCAGTTACTAGCTCGATTTGAAATGATCATTTGGGCTTTGCATAAAAGTCTAAGTTATTATTTTATCTTATTCACTGTAATACGATAGTATTTATCAACTTACCTTGTGTAATATATATATATATATATATATATATATATATATATATATATATATATATTTTAGGAATTGGTTTCGGGGTTGTAGTCAATTAGGGCAAATTAAGAACTCCTTTTTGATCGATTCGAGCTTTCGAAAATTTTATTTTCTTCTTCAGGAAACTGCAAATATGTATAATTACAAGATGTAATTAAAATGTTTACTTATGATCTAGAGTCTAATCTTAAATGTGAGAAGCATGAAACTATTTTAACTAAAACGACTATTTTAGGGTTGACATTTAAAACTATTGACACATACTTGATGAATAATTAAAACGGAATAGTTATTGCATTACAATGAAGGTTGCATTAATAAATAAATCTAAAAATACATTGATGGATATAAGGGGTGTTGTTATGAAAATAAAATAATTAATATGAATTAAATTATGATTGTTGACATGTAATAAACTAAGATAATAGCTGCAAGGAGATTTGTTTAATAAATTAATCAATTGTAGGGGTGTTGGTATTCTTTATTATTTATAGTAAATATGAATAAATGTCATTTAAATTTTGCGTGTCTGTCCTTTTGTTTAGTGGAAGATCTTGTAGTGAAATAGCAACCATTTCGAGAAACAAACGTTTTTTGTAATTATCTTCTTTGAAAATAATTTTGGTGTTGTTGTAATTAATAAATAAATTACTTTTCAATATTCCTAATATCAACCATAGTTTAACTACGACGATATCTAATAACCCAAAAATTTTTATTCCTCTTCCTTATATAAATAAACTTACAAACAAATTGAAACACATTTTTAAAGACATTGAAGGAATACAACTGACAAGTAAACCCGTTTTAACTTTAGATAAAGTGCTTTTTAGTAAATTAAAAAATCGAACTCCTAAAGATAAACAATCTGGAGTCGTATACCAAATACCATGTCAGAACTGTCATGGCAAATATGTGGGACACACATCTAGATGGCTCTCCGCCAGAATTACTTCTCACAAAAGTGATTGCAATAGAAAAATCATGACCTGTGCATTAGTGTCACACGCTATAGAAACCGGTCACACTTTTAATTACAACAACACCAAAATTATTTTCAAAGAAGATAATTACAAAAAACGTTTGTTTCTCGAAATGGTTGCTATTTCACTACAAGATCTTCCACTAAACAAAAGGACAGACACGCAAAATTTAAATGACATTTATTCATATTTACTATAAATAATAAAGAATACCAACACCCCTACAATTGATTAATTTATTAAACAAATCTCCTTGCAGCTATTATCTTAGTTTATTACATGTCAACAATCATAATTTAATTCATATTAATTATTTTATTTTCATAACAACACCCCTTATATCCATCAATGTATTTTTAGATTTATTTATTAATGCAACCTTCATTGTAATGCAATAACTATTCCGTTTTAATTATTCATCAAGTATGTGTCAATAGTTTTAAATGTCAACCCTAAAATAGTCGTTTTAGTTAAAATAGTTTCATGCTTCTCACATTTAAGATTAGACTCTAGATCGTAAATAAACATTTTAATTACATCTTGTAATTATACATATTTGCAGTTTCCTGAAGAAGAAAATAAAATTTTCGAAAGCTCGAATCGATCAAAAAGGAGTTCTTAATTTGCCCTAATTGACTACAACCCCGAAACCAATTCCTAAATAATATCAAAGTAGTCGAAAACTATAATAATTTATATATATATATTTATGTTTATATTGTTATGATAATAGGGTTATTGAAGGGTATATTAGGTCACAAGGGAGGAATACTTCATGTAAATATCATAAAAACCGCGAAAACCAAACGTTTAAATCATAAAATGTAAATAATTCGTTTATTATGCAAGAAGCAAATACAAATCACCCTTTGTGAAATCAACGATAAGATACGGTTAATTAAAGGAAGGACATTCAGTAATAACTTAACCACATTCATCGAGATAAATAATTGCGGACGCAATTCAATTAATTTTAAAACATTTAAAACATCCTAAGCTCAAAATAAATAGAAATTCAGCATATTTAAAGCAAAATAAACGTAAAATGAAATTTCGTTCAATCTAGATGCATTTGCGTAAGAAATATGTCAGTGAAACGCATATAATATACCAATTTGTACAGGCAAACATTTAAAAGCGTCCATATTTCATAAAGTATAGAGAATTGAGGCGAAAGCGAACGTGTCGTTTGAAATGTAGGAATTGGCACATTTAATAAAACCCAATATAGGTAAACAAAATATGGACATTAAAAATTATGACTACGTGCAGTTTAAGCATATATGATATACCAGTTGTTGGCAAATTCCAGTACATAGCTTTGATGTACGTGAAAATTTAAAGGTATAAAGGATGCATACCAAATAAAATTCAACAGATTGAAGATAAACACATAATTGCAACGCCTGTGCCTTGGTGTAATACGAACACGTGGGACGAATTTGTCTATAAAACTGACCGGAGCCGATAAGAGAGGGATTCAATATTCGACGCGCGAACCGTATTAGTTGAAACGAAATTATTACGTAAATTTCAATTTGGTCAAAGTGACAAGTGTAGTAAACGCAACATTACAAATTTCGGACCAATCAAATTTACAATTCTTTCTTAGCAAAGCCGTTAACGGGGCGACAATTGACGAAAAATTCGGAATAAAACGTCTATACCACGAAGCCATACCTACAATTCTCCTAAGTAATAGCAATTAAGAATTGCAAGTGAAGTAATTAATAAAAGTGCGCGTTGAAATACAAGTGCAGAACTCTGCCGTTAATATAAAACGATTGTAAGTATGCGACAATAAATGGATTGTAAATATGGAAAATTAAATCGTCTAAGTAAATAAACATCTATAAATTGACTCTAAGTATGGGAAATTAAAATCGACCCTAAGTAAGGAAACTAAAATCGAGACTAAATCGACTCGAAGTACAGGGTTAGTAATTCAAAACAACCTCAAGTTGCTGATAAACATTTTTGAAGTATTGGGGAACACGCCAAGCTGAGAGTTAACAACTCGAAAGAACCGATTTGGGTCCATAAGCTCTAGTGAGAAGCTACCGCAGGAACATAAGGTCAGAATTATTTTGTAAATTTATAGTACGTTACTTTTATTATTTTAAATATTGGATGAGCTTAAAAATTGTAATAATTTAAATATTTGTATAAAAGGTCAACAAAATTTTGGTTGGTACGCAAAGGTACTTTTTAAAAAGAGAATAGTTCTTTGAAAGTTCAACGAAACATACGTTGTAAATTAGAATTCTTTTTGCTGGCTTTAATTGATGTAAAATAGTGTAAAATTCTCTGTTATCATATCTTCGTTCACTTTGTGCGAAGTATCACTGAGCTAATCGGTGCATAAAATTAATTGTTTTAAATTTAAATTATTTTAAAGGCACAGAGAGGTGGCGATCAGCAGGCAAATAAATGGTCGTTATACATCTGACGAGCGGCGATATCGTTGCAATATATATATATATATATATATATATATATATATATATATATATTAGATTGATGAGATATTGGGGTATCAGTCATGTCTTTTTGAAATAAAACTTCTTCTATACTAATTCGAGCTTTCGAAAATTATTATTTTCTTCTTCAGGAAAACTATAAGTACAAACTTAGAGTAATTAACAATTGTAGGTTACTTACGAATAATGAAGTTTTTATAAATTAGGATTAAAATGTAGCATCTAAAATTAATTTGAATTTGTATAAATTGAATTTGACATATTTTGATTGAAGACAACTGTAAGTGTATCTTAGGTAATAATAAAATTAAATTTTGTATCTCTTGTACGGCGAATTGTAAAGTATTCTGTTTGAATTGATGTCAGGTGTTGGTATGTCTTTTGTATTTATTAGATTTTTTAATAACGGTCAGAAGATATGAGTAAATGTTGTTGAGATTTTGTGTGTTTGTTTTCTTATTCAAGGGTGTTTTTTGTAAAAAAATAGCGATCATTTCTAAAATAATCGTTTTTTGTAGTTTATTTCATTGAAGATTATACTGGTATAGTTATAATTAATTTTATGACCTGTTTCGATGGCATGGGAGGAAAGTGCACATGTTTTATTGTTGTGTCTGCAGTTGCTTTTATGTGAGGCTATTCTGGTTGAGAGCCATGTAGAAGTGTGTCCTATGTATTTTCCATCGCAGTCCTGGCAAGGTATACAATACACAATTCCCGATTTTCGTTGTTTTGTAGTTATATCTTTTAAATTTGTGTATAATGCTCTGTTTAAAGTTAATGTAGGTTTTATTGAAAATTTGATATTGTTTAGGTTTTGAAGAGTTGTTTTAATTTACCAGTAAGTTTATCTATGTGGGGTAGTGAGATGTAGGTTGAGGATCATTACTGTTGTTTACGGTGTTGTTAATTATATTGTTGTTGTTTATTTTGGAGGTGTTGAAAAGAAGTTTATTAATTAGGGTTTTAGGGTATGCGTTTTTTAATAATAGATCTTTTAGTATCAATAAATTTTTATTTTTTAAGGTATGATGTGATACAGATTCTATTTTTCTCTTTAGACCTAGAATGATATTAATCTTTATGTGTATGGGGTGGAAAGAATGGTAATTTAAGTATCTTCCTGAAGATATTGATTTTCTGTACCAGTCGGTTATTAAAATGTTATTTTACGTATTAGCAACATGTCTAAAAGGGAACCGTAGAGTTTGTTTCTTTTCTATCGTAAATTGAATGGATGGATCATAACTGTTAAATATTTGTAACGTATAATCTTCACTTTCTGATGGGACGCAGCAAATTAAATCGTCTACAAATTTTTTTAGGAAAGGAAAATCAAAATTGCATTTGGTAATGCAGTTATCTATTAAGTCATCCATAATAAACTGTGCTATTATGGGTGATACACTGGCTCCCATAGGGTGCCTAGTATTTGTTTGTAGAAACTGTTATTGGCCGAAAAGTAAGAAGTGTCAAATAGGAAGTCAATTAATTTTAAGAAGTTGGTTTTGTTGATTGTGCAATTATTTTGGATATTGTCCCAATGAAGGTCAATACTTTTTGACTAAGTTTATTGAAATATTACTAAATAAAGATATGACATCTAAACTAATGATAACGTAGTTTTGAGGTATTTTGAATTCATTAATAAAAGTGGCAAATTCAAAGAGTCTTGGACATAATAAGGGTTGTTAGTGTTGTATGAAGATGTAAGAATTGTGGTTACTATTTCGGAAATTTTGGAATTTGGTGCTAATATAGAAGATATTATCGGACGTAGAGAAAGTGTAGGTTTTTTGGTTTTTGGGTAGGCCATAGAATTTAGGACAAACGGAGTTATAGATCATTAATTTAGTGGCTTCTTCTGGATTGATGTTTTGTTCTTTTTAGCTCATTGATAATTTTGTTTGCTTTCTGTTGTATGGTACTAGTTGGGTCTCTGTTGATGGGAATGTAATATTTGTGATCGTTGATGATTGTGCTTGTCATTTCTTTATATTGTGTAGTGTTTAACAGTACAGTTACATTACCTTTGTCTGATTTGGTTAAAATTAATTCCTTATGATTGTTCATAAATTTAGAAGCTTTGAATAGTAACTTTCTATATTCTGTTTGAGATTTGAATGAATTATTATTAATGTAATTGGTTATAATGTTAGTGGTGCGTGCGAGTAAAACGTCTCTAGTTTCTGTACTTGTATTAGATACAATTGATTCTATATCTGCTAATAATTTGGGTAAATTGATATCATCATTTGTAGGATTGATACTAAAATTGGGTCCTAATGACATCAATTGTTGTATTTCTTGTGGTACGTTGATATTGGACATGTTTCTAAACCAAGATGGTTGTGTATTGATATTGTTTACTGTGGCTTCTTTGAGGTTTTTTATCTTCTTTAAGTTTGTGTTTTTTATATCGAGGAAGATTTTATTGTAGTGTATGGATATCCGTTGTTCAAATTCTGATGTGATAAAGTCTGGTAATAAGACTTTTGTGCGTGTTATGGAGTATTCTAATTGGTTTTCTAAGGTTTTTAGATTTTCTAATGTGATCTGTATTTCTAAGTTTAAAATTTTTTTTTTCTTGAAATTTTCATTGAATTTTATAACAGTTTGTTGCAATTTTCTTGAGTTGCTAACTAATAAATTTTCAACGCAATGTAAAGATGCTGCGATATGTTTTGGGCGAAGATTATTGGTACGGCAAGTGAGAAGATAAATACGTCTGTTTCTAATAGATGCTAATTTCATAGTTAAATTGGACCATTGTTTCAGATGGATGACGGCTTCATTACCATAAGTAAAACGGATGTGTTGGTAGAACCCCATGTTTCGATATAAATTCGTTAATATTGACTGTGCTATATATTTTAGATTGATGAGATATTGGGGTATCAGTCAGGTCTTTTTTTGAAATAAAACTTCTTCTATACTAATTCGAGCTTTCGAAAATTATTATTTTCTTCTTCAGGAAAACTATAAGTACAAACTTAGAGTAATTAACAATTGTAGGTTACTTACGAATAATGAAGTTTTTATAAATTAGGATTAAAACGTAGCATCTAAAATTAATTTGAATTTGTATAAATTGAATTTGACATATTTTGATTGAAGACAACTGTAAGTGTATCTTAGGTAATAATAAAATTAAATTTTGTATCTCTTGTACGGCGAATTGTAAAGTATTCTGTTTGAATTGATGTCAGGTGTTGGTATGTCTTTTGTATTTATTAGATTTTTTAATAACGGTCAGAAGATATGAGTAAATGTTGTTGAGATTTTGTGTGTCTGTTTTCTTATTCAAGGGTGTTTTTTGTAAAAAAAATAGCGATCATTTCTAAAAATAATCGTTTTTTATAGTTTATTTCATTGAAGATTATACTGGTATCGTTATAATTAATTTTATGACCTGTTTCGATGGCATGGGAGGAAAGTGCACATGTTTTATTGTTGTGTCTGCAGTTGCTTTTATGTGAGGCTATTCTGGTTGAGAGCCATGTAGAAGTGTGTCCTATGTATTTTCCATCGCAGTCCTGGCAAGGTATACAATACACAATTCCCGATTTTCGTTGTTTTGTAGTTATATCTTTTAAGTTTGTGTATAATGCTCTGTTTAAAGTTAATGTAGGTTTTATTGAAAATTTGATATTGTTTAGGTTTTGAAGAGTTGTTTTAATTTACCAGTAAGTTTATCTATGTGGGGTAGTGAGATGTAGGTTGAGGATCATTACTGTTGTTTACGGTGTTGTTAATTATATTGTTGTTGTTTATTTTGGAGGTGTTGAAAAAGTTTATTAATTAGGGTTTTAGGGTATGCGTTTTTAATAATAGATCTTTTAGTATCAATAAATTTTATTTTTAAGGTATGATGTGATACAGATTCTATTTTCTCTTTAGACCTAGAATGATATTAATCTTTATGTGTATGGGGTGGAAAGAATGGTAATTTAAGTATCTTCCTGAAGATATTGATTTTCTGTACCAGTCGGTTATTAAAATGTTATTTTTACGTATTAGCAACATGTCTAAAAGGGAACCGTAGAGTTTGTTTCTTTTTCTATCGTAAATTGAATGGATGGATCATAACTGTTAAATATTTGTAACGTATAATCTTCACTTTCTGATGGGACGCAGCAAATTAAATCGTCTACAAATTTTTTTAGGAAAGGAAAATCAAAATTGCATTTGGTAATGCAGTTATCTATTAAGTCATCCATAATAAACTGTGCTATTATGGGTGATACACTGGCTCCCATAGGGGTGCCTAGTATTTGTTTGTAGAAACTGTTATTGGCCGAAAAGTAAGAAGTGTCAAATAGGAAGTCAATTAATTTTAAGAAGTTGGTTTTGTTGATTGTGCAATTATTTTGGATATTGTCCCAATGAAGGTCAATACTTTTTTTGACTAAGTTTATTGAAATATTACTAAATAAAGATATGACATCTAAACTAATGATAACGTAGTTTTGAGGTATTTTGAATTCATTAATAAAGTGGCAAATTCAAAAGAGTCTTGGACATAATAAGGGTTGTTAGTGTTGTATGAAGATGTAAGAATTTTGGTTACTATTTCGGAAATTTTGGAATTTGGTGCTAATATAGAAGATATTATCGGACGTAGAGAAAGTGTAGGTTTATGGATTTTGGGTAGGCCATAGAATTTAGGACAAACGGAGTTATAGATCATTAATTTAGTGGCTTCTTCTGGATTGATGTTTTTGTTCTTTTTTAGCTCATTGATAATTTTGTTTGCTTTCTGTTGTATGGTACTAGTTGGGTCTCTGTTGATGGGAATGTAATATTTGTGATCGTTGATGATTGTGCTTGTCATTTCTTTATATTGTGTAGTGTTTAACAGTACAGTTACATTACCTTTGTCTGATTTGGTTAAAATTAATTCCTTATGATTGTTCATAAATTTAGAAGCTTTGAATAGTAACTTTCTATATTCTGTTTGAGATTTGAATGAATTATTATTAATGTAATTGGTTATAATGTTAGTGGTGCGTGCGAGTAAAACGTCTCTAGTTTCTGTACTTGTATTAGATACAATTGATTCTATATCTGCTAATAATTTGGGTAAATTGATATCATCATTTGTAGGATTGATACTAAAATTGGGTCCTAATGACATCAATTGTTGTATTTCTTGTGGTACGTTGATATTGGACATGTTTCTAAACCAAGATGGTTGTGTATTGATATTGTTTACTGTGGCTTCTTTGAGGTTTTTTATCTTCTTTAAGTTTGTGTTTTTTATATCGAGGAAGATTTTATTGTAGTGTATGGATATCCGTTGTTCAAATTCTGATGTGATAAAGTCTGGTAATAAGACTTTTGTGCGTGTTATGGAGTATTTTAATTGGTTTTCTAAGGTTTTTAGATTTTCTAATGTGATCTGTATTTCTAAGTTTAAAATTTTTTTCTTGAAATTTTCATTGAATTTTATAACAGTTTGTTGCAATTTTCTTGAGTTGCTAACTAATAAATTTTCAACGCAATGTAAAGATGCTGTGATATGTTTTGGGCGAAGATTATTGGTACGGCAAGTGAGAAGATAAATACGTCTGTTTCTAATAGATGCTAATTTCATAGTTAAATTGGACCATTGTTTCAGATGGATGACGGCTTCATTACCATAAGTAAAACGGATGTGTTGGTAGAACCCCATGTTTCGATATAAATTCGTTAATATTGACTGTGCTATATATTTTAGATTGATGAGATATTGGGGTATCAGTCAGGTCTTTTTTTGAAATAAAACTTCTTCTATACTAATTCGAGCTTTCGAAAATTATGGTAATGAAGCCGTCATCCATCTGAAACAATGGTCCAATTTAACTATGAAATTAGCATCTATTAGAAACAGACGTATTTATCTTCTCACTTGCCGTACCAATAATCTTCGCCCAAAACATATCACAGCATCTTTACATTGCGTTGAAAATTTATTAGTTAGCAACTCAAGAAAATTGCAACAAACTGTTATAAAATTCAATGAAAATTTCAAGAAAAAAATTTTAAACTTAGAAATACAGATCACATTAGAAAATCTAAAAAACCTTAGAAAACCAATTAGAATACTCCATAACACGCACAAAAATCTTATTACCAGACTTTATCACATCAGAATTTGAACAACGGATATCCATACACTACAATAAAATCTTCCTCGATATAAAAAACACAAACTTAAAGAAGATAAAAAACCTCAAAGAAGCCACAGTAAACAATATCAATACACAACCATCTTGGTTTAGAAACATGTCCAATATCAACGTACCACAAGAAATACAACAATTGATGTCATTAGGACCCAATTTTAGTATCAATCCTACAAATGATGATATCAATTTACCCAAATTATTAGCAGATATAGAATCAATTGTATCTAATACAAGTACAGAAACTAGAGACGTTTTACTCGCACGCACCACTAACATTATAACCAATTACATTAATAATAATTCATTCAAATCTCAAACAGAATATAGAAAGTTACTATTCAAAGCTTCTAAATTTATGAACAATCATAAGGAATTAATTTTAACCAAATCAGACAAAGGTAATGTAACTGTACTGTTAAACACTACACAATATAAAGAAATGACAAGCACAATCATCAACGATCACAAATATTACATTCCCATCAACAGAGACCCAACTAGTACCATACAACAGAAAGCAAACAAAATTATCAATGAGCTAAAAAAGAACAAAAACATCAATCCAGAAGAAGCCACTAAATTAATGATCTATAACTCCGTTTGTCCTAAATTCTATGGCCTACCCAAAAACCAAAAAACCTACACTTTCTCTACGTCCGATAATATCTTCTATATTAGCACCAAATTCCAAAATTTCCGAAATAGTAACCACAATTCTTACATCTTCATACAACACTAACAACCCTTATTATGTCCAAGACTCTTTTGAATTTGCCACTTTTATTAATGAATTCAAAATACCTCAAAACTACGTTATCATTAGTTTAGATGTCATATCTTTATTTAGTAATATTTCAATAAACTTAGTCAAAAAAAGTATTGACCTTCATTGGGACAATATCCAAAATAATTGCACAATCAACAAAACCAACTTCTTAAAATTAATTGACTTCCTATTTGACACTTCTTACTTTTCGGCCAATAACAGTTTCTACAAACAAATACTAGGCACCCTATGGAGCCAGTGTATCACCCATAATAGCACAGTTTATTATGGATGACTTAATAGATAACTGCATTACCAAATGCAATTTTGATTTTCCTTTCCTAAAAAAATTTGTAGACGATTTAATTTGCTGCGTCCCATCAGAAAGTGAAGATTATACGTTACAAATATTTAACAGTTATCCATTCAATTTACGATAGAAAAAGAAACAAACTCTACGGTTCCCTTTTTAGACATGTTGCTAATACGTAAAAATAACATTTTAATAACCGACTGGTACAGAAAATCAATATCTTCAGGAAGATACTTAAATTACCATTCTTTCCACCCCATACACATAAAGATTAATATCATTCTAGGTCTAAAGAGAAAAATAGAATCTGTATCACATCATACCTTAAAAAATAAAAATTTATTGATACTAAAAGATCTATTATTAAAAAACGCATACCCTAAAACCCTAATTAATAAACTTCTTTTCAACACCTCCAAAATAAACAACAACAATATAATTAACAACACCGTAAACAACAGTAATGATCCCTCAACCTACATCTCACTACCCCACATAGATAAACTTACTGGTAAATTAAAACAACTCTTCAAAAACCTAAACAATATCAAATTTTCAATAAAACCTACATTAACTTTAAACAGAGCATTATACACAAACTTAAAAGATATAACTACAAAACAACGAAAATCGGGAATTGTGTATTGTATACCTTGCCAGGACTGCGATGGAAAATACATAGGACACACTTCTACATGGCTCTCAACCAGAATAGCCTCACATAAAAGCAACTGCAGACACAACAATAAAACATGTGCACTTTCCTCCCATGCCATCGAAACAGGTCATAAAATTAATTATAACGATACCAGTATAATCTTCAATGAAATAAACTATAAAAACGATTATTTTAGAAATGATCGCTATTTTTTACAAAAACACCCTTGAATAAGAAAACAGACACACAAAATCTCAACAACATTTACTCATATCTTCTGACCGTTATTAAAAATCTAATAAATACAAAAGACATACCAACACCTGACATCAATTCAAACAGAATACTTTACAATTCGCCGTACAAGAGATACAAAATTTAATTTTATTATTACCTAAGATACACTTACAGTTGTCTTCAATCAAAATATGTCAAATTCAATTTATACAAATTCAAATTAATTTTAGATGCTACGTTTTAATCCTAATTTATAAAAACTTCATTATTCGTAAGTAACCTACAATTGTTAATTACTCTAAGTTTGTACTTATAGTTTTCCTGAAGAAGAAAATAATAATTTTCGAAAGCTCGAATTAGTATAGAAGAAGTTTTATTTCAAAAAAAGACCTGACTGATACCCCAATATCTCATCAATCTAAAATATATAGCACAGTCAATATTAACGAATTTATATATATATATATATATATATATATTATATATATATATATATTATATATATTAGGTAGTTAATTACACAAGGTAAGTTGATGAATACTATCGTATTACAGTGAATAAAATGAAATAATAATTTAGACTTTTATGCAAAGACTTTTATATATATACAGGGTGGTCTAAAGTCACTGCACACTTTAGAAAAGTGTGTGTATAGCCGCTTAAGTCAACAAAAGTATAGGTTTCTATGAGTAATAATGAAAGAAAACTGTATAGACAAATCTGAACGTTGGGAGTATAATGTGCTGCCCCTAAAATTTGCTTGAATTGTGTGAGTTGTCGGAACTAGATGTTCCCACTCGTACAGGTACAGTATTTATATATATATATATATATATATATATATATATATGAATTGTTTTTATTGCGGGTTTTAGGTCTGCTGGTAAGTAGGTATATAAACTCTTTCTTTAACTGCCTAAATTTTCCGATTTATTTTTGAATCCTTGATCACAGGCTTTCTATAATTATATAAAAATGAATGGGCTAAACTACACATAGAATCTGTATAAACTTACAAAATTGAGATTAATAAAAAGATTGCATCTAAATTAAAATGTAGTCGTAAAAGTAGTTTGCATTTGGCTAAGGTGTAAAATTAAAAATTTGTATATTCTATTAAAGTATTTGAAATGTCTTTTTTGAAGTTTTTGTAAAAACAGTATGACACAATTTGTTTATTTATCTGCATGAGCAAGTGTATGCATGCATGGAAGCGTATGTGTGTGAACGAGTTGGCATGAATATGGAGGTAGTGTTTAAATTTTATTTGTATGTATACCCATAAAACGCATATTTATACACACAAAATTTTACGTGTACATATATATACATATATAAATACACATAAACATATACAAATGCATACATACAATCGCACATAAATATACAAAAAAAAAATACGTATATACATTCACACATAAATATACATTTATATATCTATACATGCATACTTAAATATATATATATATATATATACATACATATATACTTACACATACACACATATATACTCATACATACACAGACACATTTATACATACATACATATATACACACACACATACATATACATGTAAATAAATATACACTAAGAAATATAGACATATAGACACACATTCATACAATATAACACGTACATATACATATATATATATATATATATATATATATATATATATATATAGTTGGCCAGGGCCACCTATAGGGTCGCAAATGTGGTATAATTGGCTCCTTTGGGGTCATTTTACTCCTTTGAGGTCCAGACCTCAAAGGTACCTATAAAAAATTGGCTCCTTTGGAGTCAGACTTTTTATCCCCACCACTATATATTCCCCTCCAATGTTATTCTAATTGCGCCATTTCCTGATACACCAATTATTCCTTATAATGCTTTCACAGTACAGATGCGTTGCATGTGTAGGTATTTTAGAGGGGATTATGAATGCTCATTAATGCAAATACAAATGGGCAAGCTAATATATTATGAAAATAATGCACCAACCAAGGCATATTAATAACTCTACTGTAAGCAATGTAGTAAAATGGTAGCAGTGATCAAATATACAATGTGTCTAGATCGGATTGTAGTTCCATTTAATTCATACGAACAACTAAACTTTAATAACGGTGTATGTTCTGTTTTCTATGGGCCTTCCTGTTTCTATAATATTAAATATGTGTTTCAGTAGAATGGTTCAAGTTGATACACAAAATTACGATGTTCGTCTTAGCAACATGCTAATACGAAGACTAAACAGAGTTATGATGATTTGTTATTGTAGTTAACAGAACATTGCTTTTTACATATCTTATGTTTGATCTATGAAAAAAGATAGTTTTCCGTTGAACATGGAAATGCAATATAGATGCAGGGTTTGCAAAACAATAACAAGTAGAAGATAAACCTAAAACATAAGATTTGCTAATCATATATAATTATTAAATTACAAAAAAAATCTAAAT
This sequence comes from Platerodrilus igneus, assembly GCA_036346225.1. Taxonomy (NCBI): domain Eukaryota; kingdom Metazoa; phylum Arthropoda; class Insecta; order Coleoptera; family Lycidae; genus Platerodrilus; species Platerodrilus igneus. The sequence goes on along the minus strand of JARFIW010001258.1, from coordinate 948,083 downwards.
TTTAAACATCTATCGATCTTTGTCGCCCCCTATGGTCTTTTATTGTTTTTTATTGTCATTTACCGTCATATTTAGTCATTTAAAATTTTTACTGTCATTAAACACTCTTCATTGTCAGTTATTGTCGTATGTTATCACATGTATAGCTTCTTGTAATTTGTTGTTTTTTATAGGGGGCTTGAGTTTCTCAGTTAGTATGCGTGTGACTATTAAGCCCAAGGTTTCAATTCTAATGTCAAAATGATCGGTTTGACAAATGTTAGGCGAGCTTTCTTCATAAAAACATGCCCTCTTTCGCATGAGTGGTAAAATGGAAAGCCTGTGTGTGAGTGTTGCCATGCACGTTAAAGATCCCTACCTTTCTTGGAACAGCAAAGGTTTGGCCAGTGTAGTAACTACCTTCGGATGGAGCATTGAAAAATCAACTGTAGTGTTATTTATAGGCATTTGTTGCCATATTTTGTGATTTGTCATCATTTACTGTCACAGTTGCATTTATCGTCATTTATAATTACATATAACTTTTTATTGTTACTTATATTGTCATTTATTTTAATCTACTGACTTTTATTATCGGTCATTCTCCCTTTGGCAGATACGGTAACACATTGTAATTAGATGTCATTTGTTATTATTTACTGTCATCCCTTGTCATTTATTTTATTTTTGTCATTTGTGGTTATTACTGTCTTTTATTACCATTTATTGCCATTAATTGTTATATACTGGCATTTATTGTCATTTATTGAAATTTATTGTTATTTATGGCCATTCATTTTAATTTATTTCCCTTAGTGTTATTTATTAGTTATTGGCAATTATGGTAATTTACCATTATTTATTGCCATTTATCTTCATTTATAGTATTTTATTGTCATTTAATGCCATTCATGATGATATATTAATATGTGTTACATTTATTGCCATGTTAGTTTTAATCGCCACATACCGTCAATTGTTGTCCTTTATTGTATATTCTTGTTACTGTCGTCACTATCATTTCTTGTGATCTATGGTTATTTGTTTCCATTTGTTATCGCTTATTGTCATTAATTTGTTATTATTAGATTTCAATGTCGTTTAGTATCATCTACTACTATTTATTGCCATTTGCTGTAATTTGACGTCTACTGTCATTTATTGTAGTTTATTTGTATTTACCTATATGGCAACCCGTCAAACACACAAGCAACGTATATACTACAGAAGCCTAGAATTTTCTAGCATTATACTGGAGAATGAGTCATCCTTTTAATTCAGGGTATATATAAGACCGCTAATAAATGTAAGAGTTTAGTTTATATCAGAATGTCGAATATAAATTATATCGTGTAAAGTTAAATAGTTGAGCTTTTGAAAGTCCAAGAGTAAACATAAATGTTATATGATGTGAACGTGTCTAATGTACATGCAGCTTGTAGAATACATAAATAGACAAAAGTGTAATAAATAAATTATAGTAGTGTTTAGTGTTGCTAAGAAGACTTATAGTTAAGGAACTAGTTTAAGAAGATATTAATGCTTGTAAATTCATTAGTGTGATAGTGATTCATTGTTAATTGGACTGAAAACATCTCTAAATAAGCCATATACTGTTAATTAGACTCGTGAACAGTGAGTAATAAAGACCTTTGTTATTATTTGTTTTAAATTAGTGAAACGCGGTAGTAGTAGCCCGCTACAATACATTTTGTGTTTTATGCAATTTCAGACAGTTGCGTTATCATATTTATTCATTCATCCTAAAATTTTTACAATCTGTGTATAAACTCGTCTTTGTATTTAATTATATCTATGCCAAATCATATATCTATTGGATTTTGTTGTTGTTGAGTTTCGCCAACTACCATTTATTATCATATGCCACAATTTATTGTCATATATTCATATTTATTGTTGTTCAATATTATTTACGATCATTTTCGGTGACACATTGTTATTTATTCCAAATTATTGTCATTTATCGTCATTCGCTATGTGTCATTCCCATTTAGTGTGTTGTAGTCAATCGGTGTTATTGCTGTCGTATTTTAATTAATTGTTTAACTATTTGTCATGTATTGTTATTTGTTTTCATTGTCATTTATTGTAATTTATTGTCGCTTACTGTTATTTATTGTCATTTCTTATATTTATTGTCAATTGTTGTCAATTGCTATCATTCATTGTAATACAGTATGATTAAATGGCATTAATGTTATTTATTGTTTCAATGTCATTTAATGCTATTTATAGCCAATTATTAATGTGTCTTGACATTTATCGTTAGTAATCACCACCCACCATCATATTGTCAATTGTTGTCAACTTCATGTTATTTTCGTCTAAAATCATAGTTGGTATTGAGTGCCATCTATTATTGTCGGTTGTCATTTATTGTCAGTTATGGTCGGTCATTTATTATCATTTTGTGTCAATTATATTCATAGTATCGTTTATGGGCGCTGATCGCCTTCTACTGTGATTTATCAACATCTACTGTCACTGTGTCAGATTTGGTCGTATATATAATGTCATTTTTTTTCTTTTAGGCACTCTTATAGTTATTTATTGCCAGCCACTTTCAGTTATTAATGTAAATAGTCATATATTGCCCCTAGATGTCATGTACTGCTAATTATTGTCATCTATTGTCGTATATTGGCATTTTTTGTCACATATCGTTACTTATTGTCACTTACTGTCACAATTCCCTTTTATTTTTGTTTATTACCCTTATGTGTCGTGCATTACCATCTACACCATTTTTCACTGTAATTCATTGTCACTCGTCACAATTTATTAATATTTATGGATATTCATTCATTTACTGTAATAATTGCACTTATTGTTATTTATTACCACTAATTGTCATTTGGTGTCATAAGTTCCATTTATTGATATTAATTGCCAATTTTCGTCAGTTACTGTCATTTGCTGCCATTTTATGCCATTTATTATAATTTATTGGTATTTATGACCATTTATTTTGATTTATTTTCCCTTATTGTAAATTATTATTTGTTAAGATTTAATGTCATTTACACTTGCTTATTTGGTTTAATATAATTTATTGTTATGTAATGCCATATGGTGATTTATGGTTGTTTCGTACATTCATTGCCACTTATCTTTGCTAACGTCATTTATCATCAAAAGCCGTCTATTGTTACCATTTTTTTTAAATAATCGTCATGTATCATAGTCTATGGTCATTTGTTGCTATTTGTTGTCAATTACTGTAATTCATTAGTATGTATTTTAATTTATTGTTATTTATTTTAATTTAATGAACTTTATTGTGGTTTAGTGTCATTATCTGCCATTTATTGCCATTTGATTTTATTCATTTTCTTTCCTGTATACTGTTTTTACTGTCATTTATTGTCATTTATTATTTAGTGTCATCTATTGGTCTTATTTTGTATTGTCGTTAATGAGTATTTATCCAATTGCATGTCTTTTAGTGTCGTTTAATGTCAATTGTGTTCTTATTTTGTCATTTACTGTCATCTATAATCAGCATAATCATTTATTGTCATTCACTTTTATTTTGTGCCGCTTATAGCGTTTATTAGTGTTTATCTTCATTTATAGTCATGTAGTGTTATTTATTATCACTCGTTAATATTTAATGTAATTTATTGCCATATAGTTTATAGTTTATTTATTGATATTTACTACATTTGTTACTATTTATACTTGCTAATTCTGGTTATCATCATATACTTTTATATATTATTGTTACTCCTTACTTGTCATCATTGTCATTTATGTTGTATAATGTCATTTATTTCATTAATTAGATTTTATTGTTGTGTAGTTTCATCTACTGCCACCGATTGTCTATTGTTTTCATTTGCTGTCATACTTGGGCATTTATTGTCATTAGTTGTCATGTAATGTAATTTATTTTAGATTAATATCATATATTGTAAATTGCTAATACATATTTAATACATTTATTATCATTTATCGTTGTTAATCAACATTTATCTGCATATACTGTAAATTGTTGCAATTTCGTATCATTTCTTGTTACTTACTGCCATCTATCGTCGTAATTTTAATTTACACTCATTTATTGAATTTTATCATTATTTCGTGTCACATACTGCTATTTATTATTATCTGTTTTCATTTACTGTCATTTAATGTCCTAACTGTCTCTTATTGTCATTTATTGTGACCTACTGTCATATATCGTTATGATTATAAATTATTGTCATCAATTGTTATTTTTTGTCGCTTATTGTAATTTATTTTACAATTTACTGTTTTTAATTGTTATTTATTATCATTTATCGTTATTGATTCACGTTTATTGTAGCTTGTTGTTACTTAAGGCTTTTTGTTGTCGTTTGTTATCGCTTATTGTCAATCAGAACCATTTACCGCTATTTATTGTCATGTATTATCCTTATTGTTTACTATCATTTTCATTTGTCGTTTGGTAACATTTATTTCCATCTACAGTCATTCACAGTCATTTTTGTCATTTGAAGCTCTTCATTGTCAGATATTGTCATTTACTGTTATATAGTGCAATTAATCATTATTTATTGTAATTTTTTGATACATTTCAACTACTGTTGTTTAATGTTATTGCTTATCGTATATTGTGACTCTTATCTTTTGTTCTCTTTTATAGTTATTTATTTTTAGAAATTGTCATTTTCTGATATATAAAGTTACAGAATGTGATCTACAACAGTTAATTGTGAGAGCAGAGCTTAATATATTATGGATTTGTTAAAGTTAATGCTAAATAAACTTTATTTTTATTACCAATTCTGAGTAATAGTGAAATGAATTTCATACTCTTATAAATTAGCATGTGTTGCGTACAGAGGACCCGCATAATTCTTCTTGTTTATCTATGTAGGTGTTGGAATACATATGATCTTTTTGGAACTAATAGCGTCAGTTGCATGTTTCCGAAAATGGGTGGATGGTTAAAAAACGCAAATATATTATTGTAGCGGGCTACCGCTAACGCGTTTCACCAATTTAGAACAAGTAATAACAAAAGTCTTTATTACTCACTATTAACAAGTCTAATTAACAGTATATGCCTTATTTATAGATGTTTTCAGTCCAATTAACCAGGAAGCACTATCACACTAGTGCAATTTACAAGCATTAATATCTTCTTAAACGAATCCCTAACCATAAGTTTTCTTAACAACACTAAACACTACTATAGTTTATTTATTACACCTTTGTCTATTTATGTACAAGCTGGTGGTACAATATACACGTTCACATAACACAAATTTATATTTACTATAGGACTTTCAAAACGTATTGACAAACTAACTATACACAAGATGATTTATATACGACATTTTGATATAGACAGACTTTGTAGCTCAACACCGATCTTATATATACCCTACATTAAATAGATGATTCATAGTCTGGCGTTTACTGGAAGGTTCTAGGCTCCTGTAGAATACATTTCGGTTATACAGCTTGTGTGTTTGACGGGTTGCCTAATAGTTCGTAATAATATTTAATTCCAAACGCAATTTACAGGTCTACCAGCAAAACAAACTTGTTGTTTATTAAAAAAAGAAAAGTAATAGTTTATCCGCCCTTGTTCATTTAACATAATATTATTATAACGATAAAATACAATTAATCGATCACACACAATTAAGTTTGCACTTTCTAGAGTTTTAGTAAAAAGTACGATTGATAAAGATTTTGTGACCCTAAAGGAGCCGATTTAATTTTGTTGTTCAAAAGAAAACTGTTACATTTATAATGTAACTAATACATCTTGTTGAGACTTTTGGATCTTTTATTCTTTTCTTCCGCTTGAGTGTCCCCTACGATACCTGAGAGAAGATTGTGCCAGGCAACGTACAGACCTCCTATTCTGTTTTCCGCTTGCCCTGCCCTAAATGATAGGATACTAACCTAAAATATTTTCTTTTACTTCGGGGTGGCTTTAGTTGCTGCTCGCAGGAGCTCGGGAGATACATGCTACCACACCCTACATTTGATTTCCCAATACTCCACCCAAAGGTACTACTTTGGTCAGGAAGGCGAGTTTTTTGCATGGAAATTTTGAATTTTGCCGAAATTTTGCTGTTTGTTACAGATAATGTAGGGATCTTTAAAGTGCATGACAACATCCACACATGGGACCCACATTTTACATTCCATCCAAACGAGGGCGTAGTTTTTTAAAAAAAGCTTGGCTAACAATCGTCAAACGGCATGTTTTGCGAACCGAACCATGACCTATCTAACCCACGAAGCCGTCTCTCATGCTTCCAGTTTCTAGAAGTTAGGGCGATTCATTTCCTCGTATAACGTCCGTATTAGGGGTGTCGTTTTCTGCACTGGAGCACTTTTTTTGTAAGAGAATAAGATCTTCACAAGATTCCTTGTATTTTTCTACTGGTTCTTGCTCCCCTTGGCCGAGAACTTGCTCTTTCCAACGGTTGTCTTGACTCCCTCCTTCACCCATCTCTGACTGTTCATTCGCTATTCTTGGCTTTTCCTTGCGAACCCGTCCTCTACCCGAATAGCCTCAGAATTTTTAGTGGTATGGTCCATGATATAAGATTAGTGTAGCCATCATCATGCGGGGTTTAAGCCTCACCGACTTACACTTTTCACCCGTATGTTGTGGGAACACTCGCGATGGGTAACCATCAACCACACGGGATCATTGTCTAAACACTAAACATCTTTTAAAGGAGATGTCGAACTAATTTACTTACTGTCATGTATGTAAAGTTAGTTTGTAACAGGAAATATGATTACCTTAGGTTTCCAAGCTAATAAAATCCACTTGGAAGCTATTTTTTTAATCACGAATCAGTTAGGGTTAGCGTCGGCGGAGGAGGCGGTGGAGGCGGCGGCTTGGGCGGGCGCTGCAATGGCGGCGGTAGAAATAGCTGTAGTAGTAATAGTACTATCTTTATTATTATTATAATACAAAAACATTCAATATAACATTTTATTTAGCGAGATATAGGTTATAATGCCCGTCCCTACTCCTAACTAAGGACACACATAATACATGCATTCGCATAAGCACGCTTGTACTCGTAAGAGTATGCACGCGAGTATTCATTCGTGGATGTACAAATCACATACAAAAATAAACACACTCGCACACAGTACTTTATTAACGCATTTAACTTTAAATCTTCAATAATCCCCCATTAATTAATATCTATCAATAACTTGAAAGAAGATACTCAATCTTTATTTATTGTTATCTATTGTCAAATGTTTTCATTTATTGTCATATACTATAATTTATTGTCATTTACTGTTAGGTATGTTGTTATATATTGTTAATTGCAGGTTATTACTATTTCTTGTTACTTATTGTCATATATCCTGATAATTGCCATCTATTTCACTTTACTGTCATTTGTCGCCACCTATTGACATTTATTGTCATTTATGGTAATATATTGTCATATAGCATAATTTATTATCCTGTATTGTCATTTATTTTCATTTTTGTCATATATTAGCATTTAATGTCTTTTAACGTTTTTATTTGTCATTTATCATTATATATAAATAATTGTTGTAATTTATTATCATATATTGTCACTTATTGCCACTGATTGTCATTTATCGTTCTTTATTGTCTTTTATTGTAATTTATATCATTTATTATCAGATATTGTCATGTAAGTCCAGTTATTGTAATCGATTTTCATTTATTGCTATTTAATGTCAGTTATTTTCATTTACTGTCATTAATTGTCATTTATGGTTAGTTATTGTTATATTGCCTTGTACTTTCATCTGTTATCATTTCTTACCGTTTATTGTTATTAATGAACACATCATTATATATTTTCAACTGTCATTATATTATTTCTGTACTTACTGTCAAATATCACCATGATTGTCATATATTGCCACTTATAGTGGTTTTTTGACATTTTAAATAATTATTGTCATGTATGGTCGTATAGTCCTTCATCCAATGTCATTCATTGTCAATTACGTTGTCATTTAATATCGTTCTTGTCATTTATTGTCATATATTATTTTTATAAGTCGTCTATCGTAGTACATTGACAATTGTTGTTTTTTATGAAATTTGATTGTCATTTGTTTTTATTCATGTGTCATTTATCGTCAGCTCATGTCATTTTCCCAGTCATTTATTATAACTAATTGTCGTTTATTGTTGCCTATTGTCAGTCATTGTCATTTAATGTCATTAATTGTCATATATTGTAACGTGCGTTGTCGTTAATGGGTGTATATGGTTACATTGCCTTTTACTGTCACTTATTGCCATTTCTTGCCGTTAATCGCTATTAATCATCATTTTTTGACGAGTTATTGTGAATTTTCGTTTCATCATCATTTGGTCTTCAGTCCGAGAACTGGTTGGATGCGTACCTCCATTGTTTTCTATTCTAAGCCAACCTACACATTTCTCTAAAATTCCCACAGTCTGTCTTTCACTATCTGTGTGCAATAGTCCTATCTAGGTCTACCTCTACCTCTCTTTTTCCTTTTCTCTGCTTCCAGTATGTTACGCACTATTCCCTCATGCCTTAATATGCGTGCTATCATCCTATCTCTCGTATATTTACTGTTTTCCACATATTTCTTTCTTCCCCTACCATTTCGAGAACCTTCTTGTTCTTAACTTTGTCTGTCTATGATATATTTATCATACGTCTGTAGCACCCCATCTTAAAGACTTCTACTTTTTTCTTGTCGCTTCTCCCACTTGTCTATGTTTCACAGCCGTACATTGCTGTTCTCCACACATGTTCTCAGCAATCTTTTCCTTGTTGAATTGTCATCAATTTTATTAATAATCCCTCATTCTCACTTATTGTTATATACGGTCATTTATTGTCGATTATTATCATTGTAACCATATACTGTCAGTTTATGTAATTTTTTGTTGTTAATTGTCGTTCAGTATCATTTATTCTCATTTATGGCTAATTAATGTCGTATTGGGTAACGTGTCTTTTATTGTTGTTTATTGTTACCTATGGTTATTTTGTGCCATTTTTGCCATTTATAGTCAATCATTACTCTTTACTGACATTTAAAGCCATTTATTGTCATTCATTGACACAAGTTCATTTCCTGATGATAATCGCCATCATAGCCATTTATTGTCATTTAATGTAAGTTTCTGTCATCCATTGTCGTTTTTTGTCATTAAATGTTATCAATTGTCATTTATGGCTATTTATTATTGTTTACTGCTACTTTTTGCCTTTTATTGCCGTTTATTGTCGCACATTGTTGGTGTTTTGTCGTTTGGCGTCATTCATTGCCATCTATGGTCTTTCATTATCATTAACTGTTATTTACTACCACCTACATTGTCATTTATTGTCACTAATTATAATTTATTTTCAGTCGTAGTCATTTATTGTCCCTAATCGTTATTTATTGTCATAAATATATTAATGATCTAAACTTGTAATAGGTTTTAAGTGTTTTTGATTATTGGTACCATAATCGTTACCAAAAAACCTTTGTAAGATATGGTACCTGAGATAAAATACTATTTATCCAATCTGCTAAAAATGCGAGATAATTCTATAATATAAAGAATCCCAGATATGCTTTCCCTAATTGCCGATTCCGCAACCAGAGAATTAAAGTAACACGTCGGAGTTTTTTTCCAATTTAATTCAAATAGTACACCATCGAGGTCGTGACCCCATAGGAGTCTATTTTAGTTTTTCTGCATTTATTCAAATTTAAATAATGTTATCGAAAAAATTGTTGAAGTTATAGAAACAGCTTCTAAGTTGTGATGTGTAGACCAAATTTGCAATTTTCCCGCCAAAAATGGTACAATAGTGGGGATTTTGAGGGGAAGTGTGCGACCCCAAAGGTGGCCATGGCCAAATATATATATATACATATACACACATACATACATACACACATATATATATATATACATATACACACACATATACATATATATATATATATATATATATATACATATACACATACACATACACATACATACTCATACATACACATATATACATACACATATACAGACATATACATATACACATATAATGTGTTACCGAATACCCGTTCTCCGTAACGGATACAAATAGAACCACCTTGAGTGCAAAAGGCCGTAAACAAGGGGTTCCGAGATAGAGCGTGGACTGTAATTATTAAGGGGTGAGGGTGAGAACAGTTTATAGGAGTAGAATCATACAAAGGCATAAAAACACTTACTGAAAGTTCCTTGGGCACTTGAGAGGCACTAAACACTGTAACTACCGCTTTTGGCCAAGGGTTGAAGGAAAGGAGGGAGACAGGAAAGGAAGAGTCCAATGCCGGATTAGAAGAAGAGAGCAGACTTACTTTTACCAGTTGTGGCTATCACGAGACTTGACGACCGACTCGCATTAACTAGCGCGAACCATTCGGACCCGCTCGCGCGGAGAGAGGGAATGCCCCGAACGGGGACAGATATGGCGCGTACATACCGCCCACCTAAAATTAAGAAAAAATTTTACAAAAAAAAACGAAATATAATTAGAGCTAGGCATTTCCTCCTAGCCGCAGAGTACGGTTAACCCGCCGATACTCGGGTGGGGAAGAAGAACACCAAGAGAAAGAAAACAACTAAAAGAGTGACTAAAATCGTAAAAAAAAATTAAAAATATCCTAACGAAAATTTAAGCATTACTTTTCTAAAGGAAGGGAAAGAATTTTATTCACGGGACGAACGAAGGTACCACGAGACGTTTTTACTGAAAAACACGAGTAACTCCGTCGCGACCGGGAAATAGCTTTTCGATACGGCGTAGCGGCCATGACAAAGGCGAGGTATTTATTCCTAGGAGAAAAACCATATGACCCACCTTCAAGTCGTTATCCAAGGAACGGTTCCACTTTGTTCGCTGCGCGAGTGTGAGTAAATATTCGTTCGACCACCGGCGCCAGAAAGATTGAGTGATTTGACATAAGCGTTGCCAACGTGAATGTAATTTGATACTCTCGGGAAGAGTGATTTCTGGCAAACTCAGAATTGGACCCCCAATCAGAAAATGACCAGGGGTTAGGTAATCAGGGCTATCAGTAGCGTCCAAGGAGTAGAAAGCTAGAGGTCGGCTATTCAACACGGCTTCGATACGAGCAAATATAGTTGTGAGCTCCTCAAATGTGAGGGCCTGATGACCGATAGTTCGCAGTAATAAGGCTTTTGCGGATTTTACGCAAGCTTCCCAAATGCCACCAAAATTAGGTGCATATGGGGGGTTAAATTGCCACTTAACTTGAAGAACAGCCATTGCAGAAAATATTTCCTCATGATTTTGACGCAAAAATTCATTGGCTTCCTTCAGCATGCGAGCGGAGCCAATAAAATTTTTGCCACAGTCTGAATAAATGGAATCAGGAGCGCCGCGACGAGAAACAAAACGATTAAAGGATGCCATAAAGGCGTTTGTAGAAAGTTCAGAAACCAGCTCTAAATGCACAGCTCTGGTGCACATGCAAACAAAGGCACATATATAAGATTTTCGATTAGAAGAATTTCGATTTAACGAAGCTTTTGTTAAAAGGGGCCAGCAAAATCAATTCCGACGTGAGCAAATGCGCGAGTTAATTGTACACGAGAAGGAGGCAGATCGGACATTATTGGCTGAGGGGGCTTAGCGTTTAATCGAAAACAGGACAAACAATGGTAAATAGTTTGCCGAACTAAAGAGCGCAGACCAAAAATCCAATAAGTTCGGAGAATAAGAGAATGTGTTATAGAGGGGCCTGAATGTAACGATAAAACGTGATAATGTTTGCAAATTAATTTAGATAAGTTCGCCCGTTTAGGCAATAATAGAGGATGCTTGCTAGTATAGGGCAACTGAGAATGTTTCAAGCGACCGCCCACCCTAAACAAGCCTTGGGAATCAATAAAGGGCGATAACTTTCTAAACGAGAGAGGAATATTCTTATTTTTTTCATATAATAATAATTCTGAAGTAAAAAACTGACGTTGAGTCAACTTTACACAAGTCATCAGAACATTTCGGAATTCGTCGCAGGAAATGGGGCCTAACATTTTTTCTCGGGGGTGGCGACAATTGTGAATAAACCGATTCACATATGCCATGCTGTATTGCAAATGAGATAAACAAGAGAATCGCTCCATAAAATCACAAAATTCATTTTGTTCTGTAGCAATAAGCGAGACCGGAATTTGTTTCAATTCGGGAACTTCCCCTATAGGAGGGAAAGAACTGTTGAGGTTGATAAAATCGTAATTGAAATTGCACGAACCATGCCACCACAACTCGTTGTGCAATAGTTGAAGTGGAGAAAGACCTCTTCAAGCCACGTCTGCGGGATTATTTTCCCCGCAAATATGACGCCACTGAGAAATAGTAGTATATTCCAGAATTTGGCTAACTCGATTTCCTACAAATGGCTTGAGCAAATATGAAGGAGTCTGTAGCCAGGTTAGTACTACTTGAGAATCAGAAAATAGTTTCGTTTCCAAAATTGGGTAAGAAAATTTATTTAAAGTAATTGAATGAATTAATTTCGCTAATAAAAGGGCACCCGAAAGTTCTAAGCGGGGGATACTTAAATATTTTAGAGGAGCAACCTTGCTCTTAGCTTGAATTAGGTTGCAATTCACTGAATCACCACAACTTATATGTAAATAGACGCAAGCGCCGTAACCCCTTTCGCTCGCATCACAGAATCCTAACAATCTGTAGGTTCCCGTGAATGGAGACAAAAGACGAGGAATTTTTAGCTGCGATAATATTGTAACTTGATTACAAAAATCTTGCCATTCAGAACACCAATTATGGTCGGGGACATCATCCCAACCTAATTGTTGTAACCAAAGCCGTTGTAACAGGTGTTTGACTATAAAAATTACCGGGGTTAACCAACCTAACGGGTCGAATATACGAGCCATATAAGAAAGTACGGCGCGTTTATTAAACGGACCTGCAAAGGGAATTACGTTATAAGTGAATACGTCTAATAAAGGATTCCAAACTAAACCTAATATTTTATACCGCTCACTTGATCAGAGAAAGTAATAAGAGTTTCTAATTCCGATTTTCAAAATCTTGTAACAATTCCACGGCATTGCTTGACCATTTACGCAAATGAAATTGTCCGAGAGAGAAGCTTAATAAGCTCGTGCTGTAGCTGTCTCGCTTCTGTGACACTACAGGCACCAAAATTACATCGTCCATGTATGTGTGATGCATAATAGCTTCGGAGGCCATAGGGTAAGATTTACCCTCGTCAATTACTAATTGCTGAAGTACTCTTTGAGCCAGAAATGCGGAGGGCGCTAACCCATACGTGAGAGTTTTGAGTTCATATTCACAAATATTTTCTTGAGAAGTAGATCGCCAAAAAATGTGCTGGAATTGACGATCCGAGGAACAAACCAGAATCTGACGGTACATCCTTTGGATGTCCGCACAAACAGCAATTTTGTGACAACGAAATGCAGATATTATTTCGGGTAGATTTCCTTGTAGTTTAGAGCCAGAATATAACCTGTCATTAAGAGAAATTCCTAATGAATCAGTAGCAGAACCATTGAAAACAACGCGTAGCTTCTTAGTGCTACTTGTTATTTTAGAAACTGCATGATGCGATAGTACATAATCGGAGGGGGTTTCGGCAACGGACATGTGACCAAGATCAAAATATTCCTGCAAAAAGCCATTATAAGCATTTAGCTTTTCAGGAGAGAGTAAAAGACGCCTTTCTAAATTTAAATAGCAATTATAAGCGGCCCGACTATTTTTACCAAGCGGTTCAATACTATGATTGAAAGGAAGAGCAAGCGTGTAACGACCAGAATCGTCACGCGAGTGGGTTGCGAGAAAATGCGTCTCACAAAACACATCTTCTGGGAGGTTTCCGTGGAATTTTAATTTCTTCCAATTCCCAGAAATTTCTTATTTCTGTATCTATAGAATCAGATTGAATGAAAAGTGAAGTAGCATTAACCGTAGGGTTAATACACGGAACTTGACCGAGCAGCACGTAACCAAACATGGTTTGAATCGCCAAAGGGCGGCCAGGAATAATAGCGGAATGTTCGGAAAACAGTACTTCGGCACATATCTCGGCACCTAGAAGAATTTCTACGGGCAAGGATTGATGGAAACTTTTATCAGCCATTTGCATATTTTTAAATTTATTATAAACAGAAATGGGCAATGAACTACCGGTATATTTCCTGTTATTTTAGGAAATATTGAAGCCTTGAATTGAATTCTATTTTGAGAATATTTAGAATAGACTGTGCAACAAACAGTCCCCTTGAACTTTATTAAAGCGTCGGAAATTCCACTAACTTGGCGGGAATCCCTAGTACGCTGAAGACCCAAACGTTGAACACATGTACTCGTAATTGCGTTTATTTGAGATCCAGAATCAAAAACGCACCTTACGGGTTGTAAATCCTGGTTTATATCTAAAATAAGAGCCTGCACTGTTGCCAACAGCACAGTATAACTTTCATGAGAATTCGAAACATTACAAGCCGAAACTATTTCGGGTGCTATTGCAGTAGAGGATTTTTCCGAATTATGCACCACCTCGTTGGGCAGGGGTTTATGCAACAAAGTATGGTGATATGAGGAATGGCAAACTTTACATTTACCTTCAGAATTGCAACCTCGAGTATGATTACCCAAGCATTTAAAGCACAAATTTAAAGTTTTAATAGTGGAATAACGATCGGCAATATTAAGTGCATGAAATGTTGAACAACCATAAATTTTATGAGCTTCACCACAGCACGGGCATGAAACTCGGGCAGCTTTAGCCGTAGCGGCATTTTGCGAACTTTTCATTAAGAGGGACTGATTGAAGTTGGATTTGAAACGAGGATGCGCATTAGGTTTAATAACCCTATCTTTTTTCATATCGTCATAAAGCTCAGAGGTTTTGCTTTGCAACGATAAAAATTCGAAGAGCTGAGAACAAGTAGGAACTTCGGAACCTACTTTTAGATCAAAAGCATTTTGCGTTTTGAACTCAAGAAGTTTGATTTTGATGCATTTTGTTTGATGTCTAAATACCGCGTACGAATAACGTCTAACAGATTATCAAACGAAGAACTTTGAGTTTTAATCTCATCCTTTTCGTCAACAACCGAATTATATTATATAGGTTAAAATTTTATCGTAGACAACATCTAGTTGTCGTTCAATACTTTGCATACGTAGATATCTCGCTTCTACGGCAGCTAAACGGGTTGCGGTACGAACATAATCGGCAATTTCGGTTAAGCGCGCGAAATAGTCTTCAAGTTTTTTCTTTAAAATATTACCTTCCGCCATAATTAGGAACTTTATGAATAAATTAACAATAGTTAAGTAAACTAACGTACGTATTAAAGGACGGTTTGTTTGTAAACAAACAAATTCTGAATGGAGTGCAATGATCTTGATATTGGAATATGGTAACTTTACATCTTAACAAGATTATGGAGATAGTACTTAATCACCCCAATAATGATTTTATTATACTAGGCGATTATAACTTACCGGAACTAATTTGGTCTGTTAACTCAAATCCTACATTTTATAAAGCACTGAACATTATAACCAGTCTTAGTGAAATCTCCATTGATACTTTTACTTTGCTAAACTTAAAACAATTTAACGGGATTGTCAACCTTAATAATAAAATACTAGACCTTGTCTTATCGACAAGGGAAGGTATTATAGTGAACCACTGCGATAACCCGTTTGTTCCTGAGGATGTACACCATAAAGCACTAGACATAACCTTTCCATCTTGTAAACTAGTAACGAAATCTGTTATCTCTTATAATAAACCAGATTTTAAGAGGTGTGATTATAATAAAATAATAATGGACCTGAATTCTAATGACTGGCTGAGTTTATTTAATAGCGATGAATCCGTTGATGATTATACACACATCTTGTATGACGTGTTAAACAATTCGATTAGGAAACATGTCCCGTATAGAAATGTAAAAATACAGGTTTCCACCATGGTTCACACGCGGCACTATTAAATGTATCAACGAAAAAACAAAGCTCATACTCGGTGGAAAAATATAACAATAATTCAGATTATAATACATTTTCATTATTAAGGAAGCGCAGTAAACAGCTTATCAAGACAGACTATAATCAATACATAGTGCGTACGGAAAGTCAAATAAAATCAAATGTTAAAAATTCTGGTCATTTGCGCAGCAGAAAAGAAAATTAATACCATACCCACTACCATGTACTTTAATGACAAACAGTCATCTGATAGTTCTGTAATATGTAACATGTTTAGAGAACATTTTCACTCGGTCTACGAACCTGAGGCTGTTTCTACTCCGCCACATTGGGATGTGTACAAATTTAGTAAAAATTCTGATTTACACACTTTTAAAATAACCCATGACGAGTTAATGGAAGCACTCAACAAATTAGATGTTACTAAGGGCGCTGGTCCTGACGGGATTCCTCCAAGTTTTATATATGAATGTCGCGAAGCACTAATAGGTCCATTGCTTATCATTTACAATAAAGCTCTAGCATTTATAACCCCTATTCTTAAGAATGGTGATAAAAATAATGTAAAAAATTATAGACCGATATCCATACTTAATACTTTTGCAAAAATTTTAGAATCTATAATTACCAAGCAACTTTTTTTCAAAATAAAAAATCATATCAACAAGTTTCAACATGGATTTTACACTGAGCGGTCTACTGTAACTAATTTGACATCATTCACGCAAGATGTTACTGATCAAATGGATAGTAGAACTCAAGTGGATGCTGTGTATACCGATTTCTCTAAAGCATTCGACAAAGTCTGCATCCAACTTCTGGTTCTTAAATTGGAGAGGATTGGTATAGGCGGTATGTTACTAAAATTTCTTCATTCATATCTGACATCACGTCAACAGTGCGTTGTGGCAAACAACCAACAATCAGATTGGTTCTTAGCAAGCTCCGGTGTTCCGCAAGGTTCACATATAGGCCCTTTGCTCTTTATTATATTTATCAATGATATCTCAGACTGTTTTAAGCATTCTAAATTTTTACTGTACGCAGACGATCTGAAAGTCTACTTGCCTATAAATTCAATAAATGATTGTCACTTTTACAACAAGATTTGGATAGACTCTTAATTTCTGCCGTAAAATAAACTTTCACTAAATATAGATAAGTGCAGCAAAATCTCCTTTACGCGTAACAGAATAATTATCAGTAACGCTTATCATCTAGATGGTCAAATATTGAAAAGTGAGGTTATTGTCAAAGATCTCGGTGTTACCCTTGACACAAAATGACATTTGAAACGCATATAAATAATATTGTTAGCAAAGCGTGTCGTAACCTAGGTTTCATCCTCAGATTAACCAGAAACTTTAAAAATCCTTCATCGTTAATTTTACTATTCAATTCCTATGTTAGAGTCATTTAGAATATTCTGCAATTATTTGGGCTCCTTTTACCATAAATATACAGCTCGTATCGAACGAATTCAAAAAAATTTATTAATAGTTTAAACTATAGATTCAATAGATATTTATACCATACGCCTTATGAATCAAACCTAAGCTTTTATAATTTACATCCGCTAACAAAAGAAGGTTGATCACTGAGCAAATTTTCTTTTAAAATTTTACATGGCGTGATTGATAGTGAGTTTTAGTCGGAGCCTTGTGTTTTAACGTTCCTGTATACCCTGTCCGAAACCCTCCTCTATTTGCTTTAGAACATTGTAACACCAATCACGGTTTAAATGCTCCAGTCACAAGAATTATGCGTAATTACAATAATTACGTACACAGCACCAACCTGGATATAGTTAGCTATAGTCTTAGAAAATTTAAACGCTATTTAATGCAAATGTTTTAACATTGAATTTGTTAAGTTTAAAATTTGTAGAAACATCTTATTTCTGTTATGTTAAATATTGATTATTTTAGTCTTATACTAGTTTTTTAGCTTTATAGTCATTTATTTTTACTACATCAAAGCTATTAATAATTAAGTTTGAATTTGTAAAATTCCGTTGTCACTGCAGTATTATAAAGTTGTGGCACCTTCATTGGAAGATTTATACCTTCTGTTTGGTGTCCTTTATTGTAAATAAAAAAATAAAAAAATAAAAATAATCTAATTGCAATGAACTTGAACTCGAAAGAATGCACGTGCGATTTAACAACAAATTGAAACGTACAGATAACACTTTCAAATCGTTTCTATTATCAAGTACTAAATTATTTACGAATTTGTAAATTAATAAAGACCTACGTTCGTATGTCTTTGAATCGATGAGGCGAGAAAGAGAGAACGATATAAACGTGGTTCTAGATCCGGTCGATGGAGCAAATTTTTTGTTATCGAATACCCGTTCTCCGTAACGGGATACAAATAGAACTACCTTGAGTGCAAAAGGCCGTAAACAAGGGGTTCCGAGATAGAGCGTGGACTGTAATTATTAAGGGGTGAGGGTGAGAACAGTTTATAGGAGTAGAATCATACAAAGGCATAAAAACACTTACTGAAAGTTCCTTGGGCACTTGAGAGGCACTAAACACTGTAACTATCGCTTTTGGCCAAGGGTTGAAGGAAAGGAGGGAGACAGGAAAGGAAGAGTCCAATGCCGGATTAGAAGAAGAGAGCAGACTTACTTTTACTAGTTGTGGCTATCACGAGACTTGACGACCGACTCGCATTAACTAGCGCGAACCATTCGGACCCGCTCGCGCGGAGAGAGGGAATGCCCCGAACGGGGACAGATATGGCGCGTACATAATGTATATACATACACACATACGCACAATATAAAAACAATTTATCTAATATATAATTTAAGTTTTAAAGTTAAGTAGGTAAGTATAATTAGCAGGTTTTTGTGGTTTATGTTAGTCATGCTGATAGTCAACGTCATTTCTTGTTTCTATGCCTTAATATTAGTCGATCTAGTGAAGATGTCCAGTTAGCGGTGAATCTCCGAATTCGGATGTTTTTAATTGTTTAATGTGTTTTAGAGTTTGCTTCAATCTGTAGCAAAGACATTATTTTAAGCTTTTATTTCTGTGCATTGTAGTATTTTAGTTTATTTCACCCAAAGCATCTATTTAACAATTTTTTTGTCTATCGCATTGTTGATGCATATCCCTTTCTCTTAAAGTCGTATGTTTATAATTGCAGACATTTTGTTACTTTTGCATAATTACTTCCTCTCTGCCATTGTATTGTTGGGATTATCACATTTCTTAGTCTTTTGCGTATCATTAATTTTTTGGCCGATTTTTGGAGTGGACCACTTGCCTCATGTGTATAGGTGCTCAAAATGCTTTATGCTCTGAAAGGTATGTGTATCAATCGACTTTTCATTAATGCGTCCAAATGTCATCTTAATAATTTCTCCCGTAACCGTTACT
Source organism: Platerodrilus igneus (assembly GCA_036346225.1). NCBI lineage: Eukaryota > Metazoa > Arthropoda > Insecta > Coleoptera > Lycidae > Platerodrilus > Platerodrilus igneus. The sequence goes on along the minus strand of JARFIW010001258.1, from coordinate 928,684 downwards.
TGTTTAAATTTGGGTACAATATTAATTGATCTCCATTGCTACCGGTCGAAGAGATGTGGGACTTCGGAGTTATTTTTGAAATAAGCTACTATTTGATAAGCATATAATCGTTGTAGTAAGTAGTGCATACAAGATACTTGGTTTCATAATTGGCGCCTGTAAGGATTTTAGATTATTTGAACCAATGATACTTCTATACTAGTTGGAACTAAACTTGAATATGCTTCAGTATTATATCTACATTAATAGTTTGGAAGGGATACCAAACAAATTTTTAAAATTTATTAGATTCCCATTTCCCAATAACCATCACATACTTCCATTCTTTGGTCAAAAGACGACACAAAGCTGATATGTTGTTTTTACTTAAATTGTACAATAATTTCATTGATGCTCCGCAAATATTGGAACAATTTTCTCTCGAAGTACCCCCAACAACACAGGATCTGATCAGTTTCTTAATATTACCATTAAACACGTTAACTTAGAAATTAACTCTTCTATATCGCGAATATCGTCCTTGTTTAATTTATATTCACAATTTATAAATCTAAATTTATTTCACAGTTCCATTTATAACATTCAGAAACAATGAAAATCATCGTGGCATAATTTGTTGACAAAAGTTAATTCGTTACATTCAACTTGGATATATTAAGTGTATATGTATGTATGGAGTTTTCTAGTATTAAGTCAATTGCAAATTTTAATAGATATCTAGTAATTATTATTGTTTTCTGTAATACTGCATAAGAATTGTTCATTTCTGTATAACTGTTGTATATATTTTTACAGTATTCTTTGTACGTGCTGAGCTGTTATTGGATTTTTTTTCTGTTACACACCCAAATACGTATAAATAAATAAATAAATAAATAAATGCGTTAGATAAATTAAGTGCAACTAATATAATGATTTTTATCTTCGTTGAGGTTCATTTTTACTGAAAATTAAATAAAAAGCCTAAGGATTAAGAACCTTACACACTCGGATATTTATGTTTCTTGATTAAATCGAATTTTTATTCTAATAAATTCTCTTGAGAATGAAATCCATAAAATATTAGCGTGTACATGTATTTATCACTTTCCAGATTACAATCATGTTTGGTTTCCTGATTTATAGGGAGACAGTGTGGACATATACCAGCAAACTTCAGCAGGGTTGTGTATGGGAATATTTCAACGTCAGGAGCAAATAAACTATAAATTAGAAAACGTAATTTTTCCATCATAAACACTAGCTGTTATACTTCAAAAGGGATGCCATTTTATTAAAACCCCAGTTGTACAACAGGCAAGTAATTCAGCTATGCATTCCGTAATAGCCATTCTACAAGCTACCCCTGACAGTTGCAGCATTCACCCCAATTCTAAATAGTAAGCAATGGAGTTTTAATACCAAACCATTAGGAAACTAAATTTTAGAGCTTAATTGATAGGTATTTATATAATCTAATTGACTCTGCGTAATTGCAATTCTTTCTTATTTTCTATTTATACTATTGTTAGTGTACCTAAAATGTACGTATTGAAAACGGTGGTGTAAAATAAAGTACGTTTTGATTTCACATTTTGCCACAGTTTAAAATATTAAACAAAGCCTTCTAATGTAGCTCCTGGTAAGTTAAATTTCTCCCTTCATTTCCCTTTGTAGACAATTTTATTGTCTTTAATGATTCTCATTACCGCTACAAGAATAGGAAAGTATACCTGAAGATGAGCGACAAACTTCATCTTTCGAAAAGCCAAATGAAGCAGGTAGAGCGAGTTAGTGCGAACAAGGTGCGTATTAGCGTAAGCTCAAGGGGACGCCAGAAGCGGCGAATTAATAAAAAGATGTTGGGGATCTCCCCTTGTTTGCATGCAACCACAGGACTTCTACTAACGGAAACCCTCCAAAATACAGAAAATAGGGTCCGGTTGCTAACTAAATTCGGGGCGGATAACACTATTTTACTGTTAAGGTTAAAGTTATATGGCGGCGCTCATTATACACATCATTTCGAATTTACAAATGGAAACTGAGAATATACTATGGTGATTTTTTGCGTGTAGGTGTACAATTATATAGGGAAGGGAGACTGGTTACAATTATAACAAGAATTACTTTGAATGTTTGTAGTACATCCAAATATTTTTATATTTTTTTAGGCCGTTTCTAAATCAAATCTACTGTATATTAGTACTTATTTTTAACGGTCCGGGCGCGAGGAAGATGTGTTGCTAGCTGCGAAAAGATTTTTTACAGAAGTTTGCCTTTCTTACCAATCCATACATTTCAACTACCTTGAGATTATCGTCTCCATCTACCGCATTTCAGTCATTCAATACGATTTTTATATTCTCTTATTTTACTTTCAGTTACTTTATTTTAACTTGTCAGAGTGCTTGTTCCTAATTTCCTTCATAGGATAGTCTTACTGACAAATTCCGTTAAATACAACAAAAAATTACTTTTTTAAAGTTATCAACGTTTGCTTCTGCTTTGAGTAATTGCATTTGCACAATTTGTTTTTTATTTTTTCTTTCATATTTTCTGTTCCATGCAAACTTTTTAAACAAACGATTTAGTGTATCCGTTTTTAATTTTTTTTTCATTTTCGTCTTTTCTGTTTCTTATTCTTTTCAATAGACCATCTTCGAGCATCAACTACCCGGAAATCCAGAAAAGAGTTGTAATTTGCAACTAACGTTCATATATAGTGTCTAGTATGTGGAAATAGTAAACTGTAATACATTCAGTATTGATTAAACGATAAAACTGAATAACCATGCTCTACGGATAAGTAAAAATTTCGAACTATGCCACTTCAGTGGTTATCAGCATCAATATTCGTTTGACCGACTGTAAATGATTTCAGTATCTACTCACTTATTTAGAGATAAATCTCCCGATTTCGTGCTTCCATAACTATAAAACTGGCACCTGTAGATACATTTTGGAGCAGGTTGGTTTGTTTCGACGTAACTTCCGGCACTTTTAACTGATAATTATCTTTTTATTCGTCAGTTGCACATGCACTTTTAAACTTATATAAAATCACCACGCACGTGTAACTAAGTTATCGTTAATGAAGCATATCAAAATGTAGGCATCTACGCTTTATCTTATTTCTTAAATAATTTTGTAACTCGACATCTTCGTACATATTTAGTTTTAATTATTTACGAAATTAGACATGTATTGTACATTTTAAATTACATCTAAAACAGAATTACATTCCATGCCACAAACTGTTTTTAAAATTCCACACTATATCCATCCCACGAAAAAGCATTTCATTCACTCCATTTCGCAGAGCCCTCATTTGTCAAGTTTACGTTTAGGATAAGGAACCAGAGTATAAACAGGTGGACTTGTATAGGTAAGAGATAAGAATCTAGACAACCAAACTCGTGGATTTAATGAAGGATGAGTAAAGTTGGTTGCCTATTTCCGCGGTTTGAAATTATAGCAAACGTAAATTAAATGATTGAGAATGAATGGTTTTTAAATTAAATTAACGAGGCAGGAGATCCTTCAATAAAAATGGAGCATAACAAGTTGATGTGGTTAGAAGTCATCAAAATGTCATATATCATCATCTCGTAAACACACGGCGCTGCAAACCCGAGTAAATTAAGACAAATTTAAGAGAAAGCTCAAATTATGTAAATATTCATTTTCATAGAGAAGAGTATTTGTGAAAACGCTTAGTATATTGAATATAAATACATAAAAAAACCCGTGATTGAAAGAGTTTTCATTCTTAATGACGAAGGAATAGTGTTTCTAGATCACAATAATGATACATATGGCGTGTAGAGGGGCATTTTTCAAAGAATTTCGTCTGCAAATTGGTTATCAAAATACTCAATTGTGTATAATATTTAATTGCGTTTTTTCCTTAATACCAAAGATGCGTAAGTATTTAAATGAATGCGTATTCATTTAAAATATCAGTCGATATTCAAAGAAAAAGTTACAAGTGTATTTCAATTGAAAAGATTGTATTTTGCAAGTGATGAAGAACGTATTCTGGAATAATGTAGTAATGAATAATGTAGTAATGAATAAGGTATACGACATCGTAAAAATTCTAAGATAAAATAAGATTAATTACAACCATATATCTTGAATGTTGTAAAAATAAGATAACGCGTACGTAAACGGTGTTAATTATAGCTCGAGACGATTGAAACGACGGATTTCTAAAGGTTTCATTATTCATGAAGGTTCTTGATGCTTACATAAAAAACAATCCCACTTTAGAACCAATCCGGACATAGAAGCGACAACTAGACTTTGCGAGATTTTTCTAGATGCCTACGTCACACGGATTATCGTCTTTATAATCCCAATCGGAATTAATCAGTGGATCAGTTGTTCAGTCTTCATTCAAACGTCACGATGCAGTAGAACTAATGATAATATATCACGTAGTAAAAGTACTACAGTTATACCAGTTGAAATTATTTTATTGAAATAGCGAAGGAAAAGTATTTTAAACGCTCAGAAGTAAGTAATTGGAAATACGTAAAATGAATTAAAATGGACAATAAATGAATAAATAATATTTGACTACTCTACATGTGATTTTTTTCAATGCTCCACCCGAAGGTACTACATTGGTCAGGAAGCGAGTTTTTTTTACCTTGAAAATTTGGAATTTTGTCGAACCCTTACTGTTCCAAGCAAGGTAGGGATCTTTAACGTGCGTGACAACACACACACGGGACTTCCATTTTACCTCTCATCCGAACGAGGGTGATTTAAAGTGAAAAATGCTCGCCTAACATTTTTCAAGCGGACCGTGTCTGGATTCTAACCCGGGACCTTGGGCGTAGTAGTCATACACATACCAACTACTCCACCGAGCCGCCTAATATTTGACTACTGTAAGATATAGTTTTTAATTGAATAAAAGCATATATGCAGCTCGAATGGTATTTGTGATATTTAATGCTAAATATTAAACGAATTGAACAATTTTGAACATGAATGGATGAGTACCTGCTGAACAGAAGCAACTACAACGACCAGCATAATTTACACGGTAAAATTTTACTTTCGTTAAAATTTTAAAAAGGACATTTATATTTATTAGTTAAGTTCTATGCTAGTATTTGAAATCAGACTGGATTGTGGATACAAGTTGATAATTTGATTGAAGGTTTACGGCATTCGGTAAGGTTTTGCCATTATATAAAAAAATTATTAAACCTAACTGATGAGATACATTTCAATCCGATTTTAAAGAGGTGGATATTGAGTTATCTGACATCTTGACAAATTTCGTACATAATAAGATTTAATTAAGGAGTTATTGATGAATGAAATTAAGATTAGAGTGTACTCATCCTGATTATAAAAGAGACTTTGAACTCTATTTTTAGTATAAGTGAGTGGTTATTCAGAAATAGTAATTTTGTTAGATTTAAGACATTATTTGTAAAGTAAAGCTGTTGTGACAATTTTGAACTCTACTTTTAAATTTTAATATTTCTGTGAAAATGTTTTTCCTGGAGGTTATATGTAGGATATTGTTTGTTAAAGCAAGGCTGTTGTAGATGTCGTAATTATTATTTGAAAGACTGTTTGTTAAGGAATATGTCGAATCATTATAAGTTTGATGTGTGATTCTAGTGGTTTTTATTTAAATTGAGCTAGCAAAAATAATTAGGGCAACACGTTTATTAACATCTTCAGGAAACAGCATCTTTTATCGGACGCCAAACGTGTGGCTTATTTATAGCCACAATCTACAGCAATATATATATATATATATATTATATATATATATGATATATAGAGAGAGAGAAGAGAGAGAGAGAGAACAGAGAACCAACATCCCAACAAAGTCATAACTTAATTTCTCCTTTTTTATTTTAATTAAGAACTGTCCTTGAATTTCGTCACACTTTCGTCTATGCTTCGCAAAACTCTATCTTTGCGTCATTTGGAAAATAGTACAACGAAAACTGTATTTGCACAACAACAGTTCTTTATTATCAAACTGATTATACAAGCCCTTTTAACAACTCGAAGCTACAATTAAATTTTCTGAAGCTCTCACAACTTACTTCCAGCTAATTGTTAACATTACAAATATTAACTTCTAAAACTACGATACTCTCTCTTCTTAATCACTATCGAATTACTATAATTAACTATTCAAGAACTATTATTAATTTATATCGATCTCTACTGTAATTTATATCACATAGAGCAATTTATTTTAAACAGTATATACCATTAATTTATTTCATATAACGACTTTCAAACCTTGAGTAAAAACGTAATATCGTAATCAAAGCTTCAATTAGAACTGAACTCCAATATTCACGATGGCAATTTATATACATTATTTAATTGCGCTAGTTATTTCAAGAACATACCAGAAATTTGACAAATAACATATCGAATGTACGTATTGTAATCCAAATCACTATTATATGCAGAACTTTTGCACCTGCCAATCGAGACCATTTAGAGATCTCTCTCCGCGGTGTCCATCAATCATCTTTTGTGCTTAAACGCCTTGCTTTACATTGCGTTATACTATTCTGGTCAGAGGTAGATTAAGCCGCACTACAATATGTATTTCAGGCATAATTATAGCTCATCAATATAGTAAGACTTCGATGAATTAGGTGGGTTTTCCGGTAAAGCAAAATAGAGCTTGGAAAACATATTTCAATTGCACAATTATCTAACGACTCTTTCCCATTCCAATAGTGCTTGATATTAGGTATTTAATTGTAGAACATTATCCAGTAATTTTTAAAGTTTTTCTTTATTGATGACTTTTCCTTTTTGGTCTTATTCAATATTTCGTCATGGATTGGCGAATTATACTATTTTTAAACAATGCGAACGAAAAAAGTTTTTGAAAAATTTGCAATGAGCTCACGTGTGAACTAATATTTTCACTCGCTTTACAGTTTGTATCTGATTATTATTTCGAAGCACCTAATCTAAAATATTATTTACGTCACCTTAATTTGTTTCGTTTGAGTAAGATTTATGAACTAAATTTTCTTTTGGGTTGCTCATATCCCTGCCCGTTACACTAGTCATAGATTCTCGAACTAGTAACTCATCTTGGTCACTATCGATCTCTGATTTCACTGATACTTCCAGGAATCATCACTGGTCTCTATAGAATACGGAGCTTCCTTTTCTGAGCTATCAAAGACTGGTAAATGTTCATCGGCATATTGCCACCGCATAATATTGCAATTATGAATTTGGAAAATAATAACAAAACTTCATAGCTGATGACAGCTTAAGGCTCCTGGGTAGCTTAACGTAAGAACTCTTGTATGTTGGGTCGATGATTAGGAATGGGGGTTCTTATTGAACAACGATGTGTTTGGGCCTCTGTAAAACTACTCAATAAATGAAGGCCTGGACACGGAGCTAGTAGTGACATACAGAACTGTTCCACGAACTCCGACAAACCACAAAGTAACTTTATAGGTTACATGAAAACGAAAGATAATCATATTGACAGTAATGTTTTTACTTTTGCTAAACTTTACATTCATTAACCTAAATAATGTTACCAAAGTTTAATAATTAAATTCTAAGTAAATCAAATTTCAATATTAAATACATACTAAGTAAATAAAATTTCAATGGGACAATAATTGATTAACTTACCGTGTTCTATAAAACTCTACACGGGTGCGTTGAAAGAACTAAGAATATTTTGTATTACGTTATAATGTTAGCATTGCTAGGTTTTTACATGGCCACACAAAAGTCGTAGCATCTACCACTGAACGTCGCAGGGCGTTCAAATGATGACAGGCAAATATATACACTCGTATAAGGATTAGTATTATTAATACAAACCAATTTTGAACATGAATGGATGAGTACCTGCTGAACAGAAGCAACTACAACGACCAGCATAATTTACACGGTAAAATTTTACTTTCTTTAAAATTTTAAAAGGACATTTATATTTATTAGTTAAGTTCTATGCTAGTATTTGAAATCAGACTGGATTGTGGATACAAGTTGATAATTTGATTGAAGGTTTACGGCATTCGGTAAGGTTTTGCCATTATATAAAAAAATTATTAAACCTAACTGATGAGATACATTTCAATCCGATTTTAAAGAGGTGGATATTGAGTTATCTGACATCTTGACAAATTTTGTACATTATAAGGTTTAATTAAGGAGTTATTGATGAATGAAATTAAGATTAGAGTGTACTCATCCTGATTATAAAAGAGACTTTGAACTCTATTTTTAGTATAAGTGAGTGGTTATTCAGAAATAGTAATTTTGTTAGATTTAAGACATTATTTGTAAAGTAAAGCTGTTGTGGCAATTTTGGACCCTACTTTTAGATTTTAATATTTGTGTGAAAGTGTTTTTCTTATAGGTTATATGTAAGATATTGTTTGTTAGAAAAGAGCTATTGTGGATGTAGTAATTATTATTTCAAAGACTGTTTGTTAAGGAATATGTCGAATCATTATAAGTTTGATGTGTGATTCTAGTGGTTTTTATTTAAATTGAGCTAGCAAAAATAATTAGGGCAACACGTTTATTAACATCTTCAGGAAACAGCATCTTTTATCGGACGCCAAACGTGTGGCTTATTTATAGCCACAATCTACAGCAATATATATATATATATATATATATATATATATATATATGTATATATATATATAGAGAGAGAGAGAGAAGAGAGAGAGAGAGAACAGAGAACCAACATCCCAACAAAGTCATAACTTAATTTCTCCTTTTTTATTTTAATTAAGAACTGTCCTTGAATTTCGTCACACTTTCGTCTATGCTTCGCAAAACTCTATCTTTGCGTCATTTGGAAAATAGTACAACGAAAACTGTATTTGCACAACAACAGTTCTTTATTATCAAACTGATTATACAAGCCCTTTTAACAACTCGAAGCTACAATTAAATTTTCTGAAGCTCTCACAACTTACTTCCAGCTAATTGTTAACATTACAAATATTAACTTCTAAAAACTACGATACTCTCTCTTCTTAATCACTATCGAATTACTATAATTAACTATTCAAGAACTATTATTAATTTATATCGATCTCTACTGTAATTTATATCACATAGAGCAATTTATTTTAAACAGTATATACCATTAATTTATTTCATATAACGACTTTCAAACCTTGAGTAAAAACGTAATATCGTAATCAAAGCTTCAATTAGAACTGAACTCCAATATTCACGATGGCAATTTATATACATTATTTAATTGCGCTAGTTATTTCAAGAACATACCAGAAATTTGACAAATAACATATCGAATGTACGTATTGTAATCCAAATCACTATTATATGCAGAACTTTTGCACCTGCCAATCGAGACCATTTAGAGATCTCTCTCCGCGGTGTCCATCAATCATCTTTTGTGCTTAAACGCCTTGCTTTACATTGCGTTATACTATTCTGGTCAGAGGTAGATTAAGCCGCACTACAATATGTATTTCAGGCATAATTATAGCTCATCAATATAGTAAGACTTCGATGAATTAGGTGGGTTTTCCGGTAAAGCAAAATAGAGCTTGGAAAACATATTTCAATTGCACAATTATCTAACGACTCTTTCCCATTCCAATAGTGCTTGATATTAGGTATTTAATTGTAGAACATTATCCAGTAATTTTAAAGTTTTTCTTTATTGATGACTTTTCCTTTTTGGTCTTATTCACTATTTCGTCATGGATTGGCGAATTATACTATTTTTAAACAATATGCGAACGAAAAAAGTTTTTGAAAAATTTGCAATGAGCTCACGTGTGAACTAATATTTTCACTCGCTTTACAGTTTGTATCTGATTATTATTTCGAAGCACCTAATCTAAAATATTATTTACGTCACCTTAATTTGTTTCGTTTGAGTAAGATTTATGAACTAAATTTTCTTTTGGGTTGCTCATATCCCTGCCCGTTACACTAGTCATAGATTCTCGAACTAGTAACTCATCTTGGTCACTATCGATCTCTGATTTCACTGATACTTCCAGGAATCATCACTGGTCTCTATAGAATACGGAGCTTCCTTTTCTGAGCTATCAAAGACTGGTAAATGTTCATCGGCATATTGCCACCGCATAATATTGCAATTATGAATTTGGAAAATAATAACAAAACTTCATAGCTGATGACAGCTTAAGGCTCCTGGGTAGCTTAACGTAAGAACTCTTGTATGTTGGGTCGATGATTAGGAATGGGGGTTCTTATTGAACAACGATGTGTTTGGGCCTCTGTAAAACTACTCAATAAATGAAGGCCTGGACACGGAGCTAGTAGTGACATACAGAACTGTTCCACGAACTCCGACAAACCACAAAGTAACTTTATAGGTTACATGAAAACGAAAGATAATCATATTGACAGTAATGTTTTTACTTTTGCTAAACTTTACATTCATTAACCTAAATAATGTTACCAAAGTTTAATAATTAAATTCTAAGTAAATCAAATTTCAATATTAAATACATACTAAGTAAATAAAATTTCAATGGGACAATAATTGATTAACTTACCGTGTTCTATAAAACTCTACACGGGTGCGTTGAAAGAACTAAGAATATTTTGTATTACGTTATAATGTTAGCATTGCTAGGTTTTTACATGGCCACACAAAAGTCGTAGCATCTACCACTGAACGTCGCAGGGCGTTCAAATGATGACAGGCAAATATATACACTCGTATAAGGATTAGTATTATTAATACAAACCAAAATTAAAGCATAATTAAGTGTTTAAAGTTTCAAATGGTACCTTCTCTTGCGTTACAATCAAACAAATACTATAGCGCTATTAGTCAAACACTAATGTAAAATGGGTTGCCGTCCTTTCATTTTTAAACAAGAAAATTTACTTATAACCAAACCTTTCTCCCCTAAAAGGTAGCGCTTGTTAACCGTACAAATAAGAATAAATAAAGTCATACATTCTTATAAAGCGTCACTGCTACAGGCTTAGAGATACCAAACCATTGTTGATTGAATTTTAGTAGTATTCCGATCCAAATACAAACAACTGAGAATTTCAGGACAATACCACCAACGGGCAAAGTTCTTCGTATACCACCAGATACAATGCGTTGTTTACTAATTATACTGCAAGGGTATGTTCCAACCAACTAGTAAGTATGAAAATCGCCGGAGGCAGATTTTAGTTAACGTTTATAAGTTTTCAAATGACAGATTTTTCAGCACCAGAGAACCAATACCAATTATTGCTCTTAAATTTACAGGTGAACAACAGCAGGTGATTAAATAAGTTCTAAGGGCCTCCTCATTAAATCCCTGTAATATAGTAAACAATAGTAAAGATTTCACTCCGAGGCTACTTTAGGTAGAAAACTTACCAACAAAAAAGGGAGTGTAATTCCTTAAAGCAGAGATATAACAGTGTACAGGAACAGATGCTCTGCACTTGTGAGCAAACCAGATACATAGTTGATTCAACCCGTATAAAGCGTAATTAATTACTAGCCCACCGCCAATCAAAGGGTAGTAAATCAAACTAAATGGGAGATACTGTAAAATATCTACCAAAGAGGGTAACAGAAGTGCGATATTCCCTTCAACTACGTCACAGTTCTGTGACCGATACTAGACTAACTGATGTAAAAGCCGAAAATACCACATTGTCACCAGCTCTAATGATAACCACATCTAAAACAAGTTTTTCTTTTAATTATTTTAAACATAACGACGCAATTACCTTCAAAAATATTAAACACTGATATGACAATTGACATAATAATACGAGGAAGGACATACTACAGGGCTGACAATCATAGGGTGCAGCAATAGTGCATAGAATCATCATCCTAAACCATAATACACTATAGATCAGAATGAGAAAAGGGTCGCAATATTCAAGTTCCTTTTGTATCGGTAATCATTTTGAGTCATAATAGTAATCGTAGAAACACATGAACACTATGATCCTAGTAGCACAAATACGCACCGCCAAAAATCACTGTCGGTATATATGTGAGTAACAAACCGCAAACAAAACGAGCTGATCTGAAAATAAAATAAAACATACGCACTTCAGAGATTATCGTTGTCTAACGAGGCATTATGTATTCACAACTGCTAAATTTACGCGTTTTCAACGGAGAAATATTGTATTTTTGTACTCGCCACATGTGCAAATAAACACTACTACTAACCTCTAAATTAACATCACTTATGAATATGCGTAAAGTATACGTGTTAAGACGTAAACACTTGTGGTACATTTGCCATAACCGAATAGGTTTAATTGCACATTCTGGGATTTTCAAATCTTGATGGTATACGTATCTGTACGCCTCTTCTTTTACACAACTGATTCTGGTAAATTTATGAACTACCTTTGGAAAATTATTTTTGTAGGTGTAACTCGGTGCCATTTTGATTTTGATTACATGAGTTACATATCCCCCAAACTAGAATATATATGTAATTAAATGAAACTATTAAGAAACTTAAGTTAGATGCAACAATGTAATTCAAGGATATATAAAGAAAAGGTTAGTGAAAGTTCACAAGCAAGTTGTGAGAACGAATGTGAATACAATGTATTCCAGACGCAACGTGATACTACAGGTGCAGGTCACAGTAGGTTATAAAACCGCAATTATTAGAATTAAGATTGTTACTTTGTATTGTATAAATGAATAAAGAAATAAGCAGACATGAGCTCTGCAGTTCACACGAGGAATGTGAGGAGCAGAGACAACATAAATACCCTGGAGAGCCCAAGAGGGTCGGTCACTCTTGAGCTTCTCAACTTTAACATTGTTGTTAGTTCAGCTACTCACCGTAATTTAGTTTAATTAAAATAGTAACTTCAACTTAGAATATTTTTGATCCACGAACTTGTAATTAAAAAATTAATATTGTAATTCAGTTTAAATAAAATTGTTAGAAGAGTTTTGGAAGAAGACTTTTTTAAAAAGCAGCTCCCAAGGCCCAAAACCTAACTCACGTACTGTTTGAAGTATCAGTCGGCTAATTACTAAATAAGTAATTAGGTTTTCAATTTTGAACTTTTTGAATGCATCCTGTACAATTTTTATGAAAATATTGGAACATTCAATAAATTGCATATTATGAGCTTCTTAACAAACAATTCATTAGCATATCATACTTTCTATCATTAAGATTTAAAAAGAGAAAATGGGTTGTCATTATAAGCATTCCAAAGCTCTACAGACATACTAATTTTCTTCCTGGCGAGATATTTTTAGTTATCTAGTATATCATTACGTTTATGAATACATAATTAATCTATGTCTTTTGTGCTACACTGAATGCTTATTAGCTTTTAAAATTATATAAAAGCAAAAAGCGCCCGGTTATCAATTAACAGCATTATGCACTAAAAGCACCCCTAGCAATGACTCACGAGTATTAATAATCATTAAGCGTGGTTCTTCTGTCAGAAGCGCTTTATAATGATCCCGCATTTTTCCAAATGATCACTGAGAATGAATTAAAGTGACATTGTCAGGATTGTCGTAAATTCTAGCAGTCCATTAATTTAGTTCCTTTAAATAATCTTTGGTTAGTAATTTGTGGCAATGTAAAATAAAAAAATACTTGAAATTCGAACAACCTTTTAGTTTACAATATAATAAATTATAAGGTTTTAGTTGTACTTCCTCTATGTATAGGAACGAATTATGAAATTGCTAACAAAAATTAAAAAATGTGAAATAAGTTAGTTGTCGGTTTAAAAATATTAATAGATCCCCGTCCAAGGAGTTTTAATTTACCTCAAAGTGTCTTTTTCACCCGAAGCCCTGTACACCTAGTAACTGAAAGCTCTCCATGCATTAAAGTCGACTACTTACAAAACATTCGGTCTGCTCCTCTATGTTACTCACAGTTAAACATTTGCAATGAATTTGATACTATCACACTGCTCCTACTCCAGCTTCTTTAAATTGTTACTTAAAGCTGAAAGTTTGATTCATCGCTTGCCTAAACAGTGGGCGTAATATATTACACAGAATTTACAAATCGAATAATGTAATTTACGTTTCAAATTAACAATGTAAATTAATTATTAACTCTGTTTACCTTCTGGTTTAATGCATATTGGGAGGTTGTGGACCAAATAATGATTATTTATCTCAGTTATCCGCGTGCGTATGGTTCCCGCTCTGGTCCATATTCTGTGATAAGCTCGTTGCTTTTTCCGAAAACGTTAGACAGGGAACGCAGATAATATATGGTACGATAAAGTATAGGTATAGGAATCAACAGGATCAACTTGTCTACATCACAGGTCTACAATGCTTCCCGCACAAGTTCTTCAAGATAGGTGGTGACGTCGAAAATTCCACCATCGTCGCGCTTCCATTAACTGGGAAACCCGTCACCGCTGTTCGTACGCATCCTGATTAGTCGGAAAACTTCATGTCCGTTTCACGACCCGTGAGAACCAACCGTCCTTACCACAAAAATACATGATAATAAAGACTATTCCATTAACACTGCAGAGGGACACCAAGACCGCATTTATTATGCGTAATACCATAAATAATATTAATGCAGTAATCCCCTAAAGTTTATTATTAACTAAAATAATTTGTGGGGTGCTTTTTAACACGTACAATATAGAACTTTTGTCCCGATCAAATCCCAGCGTTTTTATTTTTCAAATTTTTTTCACCTACAACCAAAATTCTGGTAAAAATTCTACGTGTTCCAATTTTTTAGAACTTAAAGCTCGCATTAATTCCCTGAAAACCGGGGAATCACTTTCGGTAATCTTCTGGACATGCCTCTACATCAAAATTAATCTAGAATTTTCAATTCCAGAGTTTTTAACCTAACATTTCTTTTGTTCTACAAGCACAGTTTGCATACTCTTACCAGACCCTGATCTCAATTTGATCCATTTTACTTCGGTTATGGTGAGATTACATCGGGATTTTCAATTTCCAAAAAATTTTAACATTGAGCTTCGTCTCTCCTCTCGTTGTTCGACTTCCATTTATTTCTTAACTGCGATGGTATCACCGCAATATAGCCAATGCATTACGTATTTCTTTTTTGACTCCGTGATGATGTTCTTCGAATTTTGAATTCTGCTCAATTTTTGATCATTAGTTAACTTGTGTGGAACAAAGTGTGAACACACTTTTCAGAGACCCAAATTTTCAGGTAGAATGCGATAAATTGATGTTTTGGTGATATTTAATTCTATTTTCTTTAATTTCAATTCAGATTTTATCAGATCTTTTATTAATTCAGTTTGATGGCATCTTCGGTTATCATCAATTTGAATTGCCCTATATGTTGGTCATCAATTACGTTTTCACGACCATCCCTAAAGCGCGTAGACCACTCGTGGACTCTACTACGGGATAAACACTGATCACCATAAACTTGTTTCATCAATCGAAGCGTTTCCAGTTTTGAAAAACCCTGTTTATTTTAGAACGCACCTTCTATTTGTCACCAAATGCATTGATTTTTATAATGTGTACATAAGTGCAATCTACTACACCAATTGCTTGTGGAAATCCATTTCTTGTAGTTCAATGCTCTTTGCCTGGATAAACTCTTCTATTGTCTTAGGGACTCTATTCCAAATATGAACTTTATTTAAAATTTTGTTCATAACAAAATAACAAACTTTAGAAACTGTACTTTAGCTACTTCATTCTAAAACGAGGCTGAAATATCACTCGAAGAAAAAAATTCATTTTATTGATATTTGATAACGCAACACCACTACCTTCGTTGTTTTCTTTTCAAAAATAATTCGCCATCACTCAACATTTTCCACATCAAACTGGTATAACTTTTTATGGTCACTTCTCCGCATTATCTTCTATCATTCATCACTTTTGGTTTACAAATGTTTATAACATCAGCGATATTATATATGTAGACAGTAGGACCTACTCTATAGCACACCACTCCAAGCAACTGTTAGGGGCGGCATAATTTTTGTAATACATCAGTAGTACGAGTTATAATGTTCAACAATGACTAGTTGATCTTTTACTGTCAACTGTCGTTTTTATACATTTATTATCATTGTGAAAATAAAATAGAACGCCTGCCTACTTTTGGAAGTTGGTCTAATTGACTTAAGATTAACCTAATAGTAATTTAATAACGATATGGTTTGGAAAAATGCAATCTTCAATATATGTGTACTGTTCATGTTGGTTAACTATGATTTCAATAATATTATTCGCGGCAATGTTTCCATTACCTTTACTTAATTATTAACCACTGGACTCATAACCACAAAAAATATTGTTAAAAATTAAATACGTATTTCGACCACTAAGTGGTCATCATCAGTAGTAAACTTAAAAAATTAAATGCATTAAAAATTGTTCAGAAAACCCTTCTGAGGATATTCTCCTCACCACGTAGGCTGAAGTGATCCTTCCCAACAAACAATTTACTAAAATTGTTTTGAACACCTGAGGATATTCTCCTCACCAAGTAGGCTGGTGATCTCTCATAAAATAAAGTGAATTGTAGCCCTAATAAACAAAACCACTTAATTTATACTGAAATTAAAACTGTTTTAGTGGAACCAAAGTTAATCATGCGTTTCCATTGGTTGTTAAGCTAATAGAGAAAGCAATTTAGATGACGTTATTGAACCCTTGTCAGTATTTAAGAGGGGTCCTTTGTGTTTAACTATTTTGATTGATTCATACGCATTTAGGGAGGAATACGTTGGGTACCGCCTTCAACAGTCTGACATCCTCTAGTTTAAACGGGTGACTGGTTTCAAAAATATGTTTGGCGACTTGAGATCTTTTATATTTACTATATTGGAAATGAGCAATGTGCTCTTTAAATGTAGTTATAATATTTCTCTTAGTCTGACCAATATATTTTTTATAACATCCAGGTTCCGAACAGCTAATCTCATAAATCCCCGACTTTTGCAACTTATTCACTTTGTCTTTTGGATTACCTAACAGATCTTTAATTTTATTAGTATTATTATAAGCAACTTTGAAATTGAATTGTTTAAATATTTTATTAAGACCCTTAGTGGTGCTGTGAAAAGGAAGTTTGACAAATTTGACTAATTCATTAGTGGTGTTAGGTAGCAAAGTCGTTGATTTTTGGATGTTATTTCAAATCTCACATTTTCTTAGAATACTATCTACAATAACTGCAGAGAAACCATTGTGAATCGCTATTTGTTTAATAAGTGCAAGTTCCTTATTAAACCTGTCCCTATTTAAAGGACATTTAATAAATCTGTTCACCAAAAAATTAAACGCTGCCCGTTTATGTTGTAAACTGTGGTTGGAGGAGGATAAAATAAAACGATTCACGTTAGTTTCTTTCCTATATATATATATATATATATATATATATATATATATATTGAAGTTATATAGCGTATTTGTACAGACATGAAAGATGATGAAATTAGGGGTTGTGTAATAATTAATTTATAAAATGCGTGGAGTGATTTTAAATAAAACTAGAAATTTTTCACATCACCAGAAGATTTATAAAGACCGACGACGAAATGTCCACTTTTGTATAAAATCAGTGGGGCCTATGAAGTGTACGTAATATCTAAAAAGGAAGGTATAAAGAGTATTTTGTTGTTTTAAGGTTGTGTATATGCCAAAAAAAAGCCAAGATCACGTAATTGTAATTTTTGTGTTTGCCGTACTTTACAAATGGTGAAGTATTTAAAGTAGATTGGTCAGAGTAAAAGTGCCAATACGTGAAAGAATGACTTGATGACGTGAGAAAACTCAGTATTCAAGGATTTATACTAAATCGTACGATGATAATCCATAGAGTGTAAATTTGCTGATCTTAAAAGCCGGGCGAGTACTGTGTTTTTCGGAACGTCAAAGTCATTTTGGTAAGTGTATTTGAATTGACACAAGGCTACGCGGATCTGTTTGTTAAATTTGGCATATACGCATAAAAAGGTTACGTATACTAAAATTAAGGTAGTGCTGTTTGGTCGGTGAATTCCCTGAAAACCGGGGAATCACTTTCGGTAATCTTCTGGACATGCCTCTACATCAAAATTAATCTAGAATTTTCAATTCCAGAGTTTTTAACCTAACATTTCTTTTGTTCTACAAGCACAGTTTGCATACTCTTACCAGACCCTGATCTCAATTTGATCCATTTTACTTCGGTTATGGTGAGATTACATCGATTTTCAATTTCCAAAAATTTTAACATTGAGCTTCGTCTCCTCTCGTTGTTCGACTTCCATTTATTTCTTAACTGCGATGGTATCACCGCAATATAGCCAATGCATTACGTATTTCTTTTTTGACTCCGTGATGATGTTCTTCGAATTTTGAATTCTGCTCAATTTTTGATCATTAGTTAACTTGTGTGGAACAAAGTGTGAACACACTTTTCAGAGACCCAAATTTTCAGGTAGAATGCGATACATTGATGTTTTGGTGATATTTAATTCTATTTTCTTTAATTTCAATTCAGATTTTATCAGATCTTTTATTAATTCAGTTTGATGGCATCTTCGGTTATCATCAATTTGAATTGCCCTATATGTTGGTCATCAATTACGTTTTCACGACCATCCCTAAAGCGCGTAGACCACTCGTGGACTCTACTACGGGATAAACACTGATCACCATAAACTTGTTTCATCAATCGAAGCGTTTCCAGTTTTGAAAAACCCTGTTTATTTTAGAACGCACCTTCTATTTGTCACCAAATGCATTGATTTTTATAATGTGTACATAAGTGCAATCTACTACACCAATTGCTTGTGGAAATCCATTTCTTGTAGTTCAATGCTCTTTTGCCTGGATAAACTCTTCTATTGTCTTAGGGACTCTATTCCAAATATGAACTTTATTTAAAATTTTGTTCATAACAAAATAACAAACTTTAGAAACTGTACTTTAGCTACTTCATTCTAAAACGAGGCTGAAATATCACTCGAAGAAAAAAATTCATTTTATTGATATTTGATAACGCAACACCACTACCTTCGTTGTTTTCTTTTCAAAAATAATTCGCCATCACTCAACATTTTCCACATCAAACTGGTATAACTTTTTATGGTCACTTCTCCGCATTATCTTCTATCATTCATCACTTTTGGTTTACAAATGTTTATAACATCAGCGATATTATATATGTAGACAGTAGGACCTACTCTATAGCACACCACTCCAAGCAACTGTTAGGGGCGGCATAATTTTTGTAATACATCAGTAGTACGAGTTATAATGTTCAACAATGACTAGTTGATCTTTTACTGTCAACTGTCGTTTTTATACATTTATTATCATTGTGAAAATAAAATAGAACGCCTGCCTACTTTTGGAAGTTGGTCTAATTGACTTAAGATTAACCTAATAGTAATTTAATAACGATATGGTTTGGAAAAATGCAATCTTCAATATATGTGTACTGTTCATGTTGGTTAACTATGATTTCAATAATATTATTCGCGGCAATGTTTCCATTACCTTTACTTAATTATTAACCACTGGACTCATAACCACAAAAAATATTGTTAAAAATTAAATACGTATTTCGACCACTAAGTGGTCATCATCAGTAGTAAACTTAAAAAATTAAATGCATTAAAAATTGTTCAGAAAACCCTTCTGAGGATATTCTCCTCACCACGTAGGCTGAAGTGATCCTTCCCAACAAACAATTTACTAAAATTGTTTTGAACACCTGAGGATATTCTCCTCACCAAGTAGGCTGGTGATCTCTCATAAAATAAAGTGAATTGTAGCCCTAATAAACAAAACCACTTAATTTATACTGAAATTAAAACTGTTTTAGTGGAACCAAAGTTAATCATGCGTTTCCATTGGTTGTTAAGCTAATAGAAAGCAATTTAGATGACGTTATTGAACCCTTGTCAGTATTTAAGAGGGGTCCTTTGTGTTTAACTATTTTGATTGATTCATACGCATTTAGGGAAGAATACGTTGGCACCGCCTTTAACAGTCTGACATCCTCTTGTTTAAACGGGTGGCTGGTTTCAAAAATATGTTTGGCGACTTGAGATCTTTTATATTTACTATATTGGAAATGAGCAATGTGCTCTTTAAATGTAGTTATAATATTTCTCTTAGTCTGACCAATATATTTTTGAGAACATCCAGGTCCCGAACAGCTAATCTCATAAATCCCCGACTTTTGCAACTTATCCACTTTGTCTTTTGGATTACCTAACAGATCTCTAATTTTATTAGTATTATTATAAGCAACTTTGAAATTGAATTGTTTAAATATTTTATTAAGACCCTTAGTGGTGCTGTGAAAAGGAAGTTTGACAAATTTGACTAATTCATTAGTGGTGTTAGGTTGCAAAGTCGTTGATTTACGGATGTTATTTCTATTCCTACATTTTCTTAGAATATTATCTACAATAACCGCAGAGAAACCATTGTGAATCGCTATTTGTTTAATAAGTGCAAGTTCCTTATTAAACCTGTCGCTATTTAAAGGAAATTTAATTAATCTGTTCACCAAAAAATTGAAAGCCGCCAGTTTATGTTGTAAACTGGTGTTGGAGGAGGATAAAATAAAACGATTCACGTTAGTTTCTTTCCTATATATATATATATATATATATATATATATATATATATTGAAGTTATATAGCGTATTTGTACAGACATGAAAGATGATGAAATTAGGGGTTGTGTAATAATTAATTTATAAAATGCGTGGAGTGATTTTAAATAAAACTAGAAATTTTTCACATCACCAGAAGATTTATAAAGACCGACGACGAAATGTCCACTTTTGTATAAAATCAGTGGGGCCTATGAAGTGTACGTAATATCTAAAAAGGAAGGTATAAAGAGTATTTTGTTGTTTTAAGGTTGTGTATATGCCAAAAAAAAGCCAAGATCACGTAATTGTAATTTTTGTGTTTGCCGTACTTTACAAATGGTGAAGTATTTAAAGTAGATTGGTCAGAGTAAAAGTGCCAATACGTGAAAGAATGACTTGATGACGTGAGAAAACTCAGTATTCAAGGATTTATACTAAATCGTACGATGATAATCCATAGAGTGTAAATTTGCTGATCTTAAAAGCCGGGCGAGTACTGCGTTTTTCGGAACGTCAAAGTCATTTTGGTAAGTGTATTTGAATTGACACAAGGCTACGCGGATCTGTTTGTTAAATTTGGCATATACGCATAAAAAAGGTTACGTATACTAAAATTAAGGTAGTGCTGTTTGGTCGGTGTCGTTACCATCTACCTATCACCGAACCCACGGTAGGTAGGTGTAGAGACCCTGAGAGAGATAGGTTCAAAATAGTAGAGGCACACTTATATAAGTTTTGTTTTGTAGACCGACCAGACATACTTAAAGCACGAAAAATAGAGTCAAAATTTGTACACTAACAAATAAATGAAAGGTATATATAAAGTATTTAAAAATATAAATAAATAAACAATATAATATATATATATATATATATATATATATATATATATATTGATATGATAACGCCGTACTCGGTGTAATGACGTTTTCTATAATTCCACCTCTCTGTGTTTTCTAATCAAATTTAAATCTCACTAATTTTATTATTATGCCACGGCTAGCTTTTATTAATCTACAAAGAGTGCACAACGTTACGATGATCAATTTTTCTCTTCTCCACCCCTTTATGATTACCTATTTGTTTGAATTATAAAACGAAGTCAATTAATTTCATATAATGAAAAGAAATATTTACAAGTTTTGATAAATATTAAAATACACTCCTCAATTAATCAATATCATGTGTATCATTTACCCCAAAATTTATATGCTTTGAAATCAATCTAAAGTCACCAAAAACTATCCTTTTTACAAAAGAAACCTCGAACGTTCTAGATCCCTTTATTATATTACGTACTTTTAACGTATGCTATGTTTGTTGCTGACTTCGTTACACTTTTTATATCAATAGAATAAATTCAGGATTTAAATTTAAATAGAAAAAAATATCTTAAAACTAATTAGATCTGCCCTGCTACAGGTTGTTCTTCGGATCGTGGATCAACAGCCCTTTGTTGTCCTCATTCATCTATCACTGCTCTGTTTAGTTGAAACCCTCGTTTTCCATAAATTACTTCGTGCTTCTTTATTGATTCTTGCAACTCAAAATTGTACCAGAATTGTACCAAAATCGTCGACGCTGATTTGAAATATTATATAAATCCATTTAAAATATCCCCACATTCAAAGTATTATATCAATCCACACATTTAAAGTATTATACCATTAATTAGAATTGTCATCAACACATTAGGATTATTGTCATCACATTCGAATTATAAAAAAAATGTACCATCCATTAGAATTATTATATCTATCCATATTCGGAATTATTATCAACCAACTAGGAATGTCCATGCATTTGAAATTATTATTAACCAACTAGGATTAGAAGCCGTTAAACGGCAACAGAAGTCTTCATATTTGTAGCACTTATTTGTCACTATAACTTCCACTATTATATTATTAAATATTTAAAATTACGCGTGACTTTTAATTCACAGTGACACAGCTTGGCCCTGCTTGAGTTTAAAACTGACCTGTCTTATCATTGCTCGCTGTTAAATATAGGCTCTTCCCCCTTGCATGTGGGCTGGGTTTTCAACAAGTCTCGTAGATATCTTAACCAATAAGGCCTTTGTACTAGGAATGTCCATGCATTCGAAATTATTATTAACCAACTAGGATTAGAAGCCGTTAAACGGCAACAGAAGTCTTCATATTTGTAGCACTTATTTGTCACTATAACTTCCACTATTATATTATTAAATATTTAAAATTACGCGTGACTTTTAATTCACAGTGACACAGCTTGGCCCTGCTTGAGTTTAAAACTGACCTGTCTTATCATTGCTCGCTGTTAAATATAGGCTCTTCCCCCTTGCATGTGGGCTGGGTTTTCAACAAGTCTCGTAGATATCTTAACCAATAAGGCCTTTGTATTCCGTGCATCTTGAAGTGGTTTCTGATGTAATATATCGGCTTCCCATGTAATGTGTTTATTTGATACCTCATTATTCGCTATCTTGACCATACGTTGTTTTGTTTAGATATCGCGTTTTCCATAATTAAACAAAATACATGATGTAACTTCAATTTTACTTTCGTTTATTTATTTTTTTTAAAACTGCGTTTTCTTATCAAATGTTTATTATTTCTGCGTAATTGCGTAAAGCTTTGTTGGGTTTTATCTCTTACCTTCGTATTATATTATAATTAATTAGAACACTTCTCAACGCGTGTTTAATTACATCTTCTATGATTTTCTCCTGAATAAGCATACTTTTACTGAAAGATATTCTCACTTTGCATTACTTAATATTAATAAAGATCTATATACCGAGTGTTGAATACTTGTTATTTACCTAATGTATGAATTACCTATTTTCCTGCTGAATACTAGTACTTTTGTTGTAAGATATGCTTATTCGCATTGTTTAAAGCTAACTATGACCTACATACAGGGTGTTAAATGCTTACTATTTACATAATATCCAAATTACTTAATTTTCTGCTAAATAAATGCAATTTTCTGCTTCCTATTGCAATTTATGTTTATTGCACGATCTTTGCTATACAATGCACCCCTAAACAACCCCTTATCACAGCAATATATATATATATATATTATATTAAGTGCTATAAATATAGGGTAATTTAGGGGTAGGTTAGGTCACAGGGGTCGTAGAATAAATAAAAGAAACTTCGGGTTAACAAAAGCGCATAATTACAGATATTATAAGAGTAAATAGGTCACTATACATATTGTTAGTTGAGAGCACACTGTATATAAAAATACATGAGATTAAACGCATAAGAAATAGAAATATCCAAGAGTAGTTACAAGTTAAGATAAGATTTGAAAACGTAACAAAATGCATCAAAATTAAATCAACGGGAAACCTATATGGATTGACTTTATAAATATTTAATAAGTGCGTTAAACATATCATCGTATACGCAATCTAAATTATGCATTATTTGAAAATCGTACGTGACATAAATAATTACATTTGTTCAAAAATCCAATATTAACTAGGAAATAAACAAACACCAAATTTATTTCGGTTTAGATTAGAACAAGCAATATACAATGAATACGTGACTTAATAAACGGAAATTCGTGGGATTTCTCAATTAAATATCATGGTATGTAAATGAATACGTGACAACTCAAGCATTCAACCGAATATTTGAACTATACAATTGGTAAAATTCCCGGAGTACACAAAGATAAAAGCAAAAGGTGTCGTTCCAACACATGAATAAACGAATGGAAAACAAGAAAGGTACGGCCTTTAAATACGATAACAATTGAGCGACGAGTTTAGTATACATTTTAAACTGGGCTACGACGATACTCTGAGTGCTAAATTACTTACGTAACCAGTGATACGAAAGTAAATTAAAATCAATTTTTAAAAGTGTACAAATTGTTCAAGTGTGAGCCGATCTATTATAGACCTAAATAAACAACCACTTAGTAAAAATACAATTTCTAACATAAATAAAACAGGGCTCTGGTTAATCACCTCCTGTTAGTTACTCTGGTTAATTACTTTTTGGTAATTACTGATATGGTAAATGTTCTATTACTGTCTTGTTAATTACGGACATGAAAAATCTTTTATTTATTAAGATTCAAATTGAATTTTAAATTGGATCAATTTAGGGGAGTTTAATAACGATTTGGATAGCATTTTGGTTTTGATGTCGACTTCCAAAGTCGACTCTAAATATTCAGACTGGGCACGAAAACTCTTGGGGATGCAGAGTAACTACTGAACCATTCCAGGTTAGCGATATTGATATAATTTGTTACTGAAAACTGTTTTAATTCAATATTTTTCGTATATGTAAGAGTCAACAAAACAGTGGTTTCATTGATCAATTTATGAAAGGTAATAGGCATCTTGAAACGTTTCAAAAGTTCTCTAAATATAAACAAAAAGGCTAGTTTTGCTGGCTTCAATTTCTTAAATCTGGTATATGTAAATATTCTGAAAAGGGGAAGATTTTACAAGTTGTAAATATTTAATCATTATATTGTGTATTGTAGAATTGCTTTATTTAATTGAATCAGCTAGTTGAGGCAAATCCATAACTTAACATTTCACATCATAGGTGCTTGATTAATAAAGGGGCTGAAATAACACAGCATTTTATGACTTGCTTAAACGTGGGGCATAATATAAAGGGAGTAATATCACAGCAATATATATATATATATATATATATATATATATAGTGCTGTGAACCTCACCATTATTCGGAAACTAAGGTTTTCGAATCGAGCCCCAGCGTTGGGCCGTCATTAAATGCTGTGACATGTACAAAAAGCCTCGCCAGTTTCCTGTAATAAAATCACAAAAATTTTTATTTTGAACTCGAGCCTCACTTTTGGGCGCTACGATTTGCTGTGATTCTCTTCTGATAATCGCCTCTGTCCTCTTTCCGCCTCGGCTGCTCCCCTAAATAACTTTCATCCTCATTCATAAAAAAAAACAAACACATTCCTACCACAAACATCAACGTTAACTCTATTTACATTAATATTCACAATGCATTAAAATTTCAAAATTAAAATTCAGCATAAATTTCAGTATCAGAAAATTTCAAGATTAAATTTGTTATCATTTTAATTTGCATCCAAAATTAAAGTCCTTGTAGGATGCCTACTAATTAATTTAACAATATTTTCAGACCTGAGTCTGAGTACAAAGGGAGCATCTTCCACCCCTTTACGTTAATTAAAAATTTTCATCATAATCAAGAACATAAATGCTAAATACTCCTTTCTACTTAAACAAGAAAATTTCACCTTAAAATTAAAAATTTGTTGTTTGTACAAATTTACTACTGTCCATTTTAAGTAAACAAATTATAAAGTTATTCAACACACACCAAAACATCAAAAATCGAACAACAAAGCATAAGTTACCTGAAGGTTAATGCACTCGTGGCTCCAATGTACATCGTCCTTTGTTAATCACACCATTCCAACTGGGTTATGTTTACGGCTTCTGATTCTGAACGCTTTACAAATTTTCTACACCACCATTCATCTAAAGTTGTTTCAGGGCTTTTCAGGAACTCGTCTATGTATATCTGAATCTTGTTTTGTGGATCCAATCACGTTTACTAATCATTTAATTATTAACACCCCCGAAAATAGCAAAGAAATTCATACTTCTTTCACGCTATACCCAAAACTGCCTACTTTTGTTTATTCATTTATCGTTACAAATTTGGATACTTAGTACAGTAATACTCGCAAATATAACTAGACTTTATTACCTTGTATCTTCTTTTCTAAGTGCACTAACGCATACTAACTTGTATCGTAGCACGTAAATAGCAAACTGTTTTAAAGTATTCGATAATCACCAACAATATAAGAGCAAACTGTTTAAAGTATTCAATCAAAATCGAAAATCTAAGAGAGCGAAACTGTTTAAAGTCCGGGTTTATATAACCGCCTTGCCTGCACATCGCTTTTTTCCCTCAACGGACACTTTCCTGAATTTCGCATTCTCGGTTCCTTTTCGACGGTCGGGCACAGCGATTCTTATTAAATTTGCACACGCGCCAGTTGAAATCTGAGAAATTTTCCACACGGCACGCAACCACGTCCGAGGATACCTAATTAATTTTGTATCGAAATCGTTACGTTTACACCTCTCATATCTGTATCTGATTACAACCAATCGTAGTTCTCGTGACGTTGCTCAAATCACGCCTTTTACTATCTGTGTCTCTGTCTTGCGCATATTATCCGTCTCTATCTACCCTGTTCTGAGTGGTACAAATCGATACTCTGTACTATCAGTTATTTCAGTCCACGTGGACTGTTAAATAACCCACTTTATTAGCATTTCCCGCGAATATTAAGCGACGGTTTCTCCAACATTCTCTGTAACCATTTGTTATCTACAAAATTTAAGCAGAACGTGACTTTTAAAAATACTCAGGTGTTCAATCGTAATACTTCTAAATAACACATCTACGATTTGGGATATTCCACTTATTTTAACCTTCCTATTAGCGATTTGTTTATCAACTTTGGACTTTCCACAGGCTTTTATGCTTATTATACCTTAATAACCATTCAATTAACTCCAATTAAAATAATAATGAATGGCATTAACTTCTACCCTTTAATTTTTAGTGAATCCTAATTAAATATTAATTATTGTTTGTACATTTTGTTTAATACCGGTTACTTTTGAGCATTTTAATTCTGCTTCTTTTTATAGAAAGCGTCTAGTAAATAATTTAAATCTTATTTTTAATAAAACGAATGAATTTTTATGCTTCACGGTTTTAATAACGCGTACCTTTTCCCAAAGCTTCCTTCTACACGGTGATTAAAATTATTTAATGTGATTAATTAATTTTCTACCCTGGTCTAAATTTGAGTAATATATATATATATATATATATATATATATATATATATATATATATATATATTACTCATATTTAGACCAGGGTAGAAAATTAATGGATTACATCAAATAATTTTAATCACCGTGTATAAGGAAGTTTATTAGATAATACGCTTTATTAAAAACCCGTGGAGAATAAAAATTCATTCGTTTTATTAAAAATAAGAGATTAAAATTATTTACAAGACGCTTTATATAAAAATAAGCAGTTTTAAAATGCTCAACGTGTAATTTAATTATTCCAAAGTAAAGAATCAAATGGAAATTACGTGCAAGATTATAATACCAGAAAATAAAGCTCTGAGAATTAATATTATTTTGAACACCTGCGTAGTTTAAATATCACATACGGCGTAAATTTTGTAGATAATTAATAGTTTCAAAGAATCTTGGAGAAACCGGGGCTTAATATTCACGAGAATGTGCGATACGGGGTTATTAAACCCAGATAACAGTCCACATGGACTAAAATATAATCGATAATAAAGAATATCAATTTGCACCAATACGAACAGGTTAGAAAAGGAAAGAGAAATGCGTCAAGCAAAGACACATATAGTAAAAGGCGGGATTTAAGCAACGTCACGATGGTCACAATTGGTTGAAAATAGGATGCAAATATCAGAGGTAGAAACAACAATTTCTGTACAAAATTAATTAGTTTTTCTCGGACATGCTTGCGTGCCGTGTGTTGAAATTTCTGAGATTTAAATGGGACGAGTGAAAATTCGTAAAATCGACGCGCGAGCGACAGACTGGGAACATAGAATGAGGAATTCTTTAGAATTACCCGTTTTGAGGACAAAAGCGACGTGCCGGCTTTTTGCTATATATACCGAGATGAATATAAACAAGCCCTCTTAGACTCTTAGACTTTTGACTATTCGATGCGTTAAAAGCTCTTACATCCGCGACTTGATTGAAGATGTTAAACAGTGCATTTTAGTTTGATAAAATAATTTAAAATTTTGCTCGTATATTTTAGTGATTCAAAATAGTTGGTTATTTACGTGCTAACATGAATGTACTTCAGTGCACTTAGATACAAGGTTATAAAATTTAGTTTCACTGTGCCAATTAGCAAAATTTACAACGACAAATGTATACACAAAAGTAGGCAGTTTTGGCGTATATTGGTGAAAGAAGTATGAAGTTATTTGCTATTTTTCGGGGGTGTTAATAATTAAATGGTTCAAATACGTGTCTGGATCCACGAAACAAGGGTCAGATATACATAAATGAGTTCCGGAAAAGCCCAGAAACAACTTTAAATAAATGGTGATGGAGAAAATTTTAAAAGCGTTGAGAATTAGAAGCCGTAAATATAATCCTGTTGGAATGGTGTGATTAACTAAAGGGACGATGTACTTTGAAGCTACGAGGACAGTAACCTTCAGGTAAATTATACTATTTTGTTTGACATTTTTGTGTGTGTTGAATAACTTTATAATTGATTTACTTTAAATGGACATTAGTGAAATTGTACTAACCATAAAATTTTAATTTTAAGATGAAATTTGCTTGTTGAAGTAGAAAGGGTATTTAGTTTTGATGTTCGGTAATATGATGAAAATTTGGGTATGTCTTTGAGCTCAATTAGACGACCCTGGTTAATTAACGTAAAGGGTGGTAGATGCTCCTTTATACTCAGACTCGGTCTGCTTATATTGTTATATTAATTAGTAGGCATCCAACAAGGACTTTAATTTTGGATGCACATTAAAAGGATAATAAAATTAATCTTGAAATTCTTTTGAAAACTGAAATTTATGCTGAGTTTTAATTTTGAAATTTTAATGTATTCTGAATATTGATGTAAATAGAGTTAACGTTGATGTTTTTGGTAGGAATGTGTTGTTTTTTTTTATGAATGAGGAGGTTTATAACATTAGGTGAGCAGCCGAGGCGAAAAGAGGATCACAGCCGTTTATGACGCCCAATCTGTGGGACTAGAATTTTTTTGTTGAAAGGACCCAGTTCCCGCATTCAAAGGAGGATATCACAGCAATATATATATATATATATATATTTGATGCTTCTTTGTCGATATGTGGTTGTGTAAGGTAGTAGGGATGTTTCCCGTATAGTGATTAATCTTCCAGTTTTCTTGCTTTGTGTGTGTTGTTGGGATTTCTTCTTTGGGGTTGAAAGTACTGTTGTTAAGATTAGTGGTGTGGTTGATGTATTTGCGTGTATAATCACTTTGTGTATATTACTCATTTCTGCTCTTTTTATGAAGTAGTTCATTATATTATCTATTTGTTTTATGCACACATGTTTCTTACATCGATGAATCCTCTTCCTCCATCTTTTCTATTGAGCGGGAATCTTTCTGTAGCTAAGTGGATGTGCTGTGTGTTGTATTTATGACATTGTAATCGTGTGAGTGTGTTGAGTGCCTATAGGTCAGTATTGCTTCATCTTATTATGCCGAAAGAGTAGATCAATATAGGTATTGCTTATGTGTTTATTGCTATTATATTGTTTCCTACTGTGAGTTCTGTTATGAGTATTTCAGTGAGTCTTTGTTTGTATTCCTATTTCAGTTCTTCTTTCATTTCTGAGTGTTCTATTCCTAGTTTTTGCTTGCATCCTAGATATGTGTAAGTATCTGTGGTGTCCATTGCTTGTAGGTGATCGTTGTTGTATAGCATGTAGTTTTTTTTGTTCTGTTAAGTTTACCTTTTATTATACTGTTTTTCTTACATTTGTCTGTGCCAAAGGTCATGTTGCTGTATGTTTCTGTTATTTTAAGTTGGTGATTGAGTTTAGAGTTTGCTGATACTATTAGTTTGAGGTCATCCATATATTGAAGGTGATTTATTTTGTGTGGGTGTGTACTTGTGATGTTGTATCCGTATTTTTTGTTGTTTAGTGTGCTCGATAGTGGGTTCGGTGCCAGTCAGAACCAGAAAGCACCTAGGGAGTCCCTTGAATACGCCTTTTCTGATCTCTGTTGGCTTCGTTTTTACGTTAGGTACCTATGTTTGTTATTATGATTAGTGTTGTTTCCAGTTTTCATTATTGTATCTAGGAATTTTATTAGTGTTGTGTTTGCTTTATCGCTTGTACGTATTTTGTATATTAGCTATGAGTGTGGTATGCTGTCGTATACCTAACTTTGGTAGTCTGTGAATGTTTAGTGTAATGCATTTTTGTTTAAATTTTAGCTTGGTCGTTGTTATTTCTGTGTCTGTTATCAATTGCTCTTTACATCCTCGATGTTTCTTTGTTGCATCCGTTTTGTTCTTTGTGTTTATGTTAATTTGTGTTGCATGTGTGACTAGTTTTGTATTATTGTGAATGTTAGTATTTTGTATATTGTTAGTAGGCATGTTATTGGATGGTGTTTTAATGGGTTTTGGGTGTTTTTTACATCCTTTGGTTTGAGATATGTTATTTCTTCTGATAATGTGTGCGGTATTGCGAGCGGTTGTGTGATATATTTGTTGAATAATTTGGGTAGGCGTGTGTCGTAAAACAATTTTTATCCAGAAGTTTGTTATTTTGTCGTTACCAGGTACTTTCCCGTTGGCTAATTCCTTCGTATGTGATGTTTATTTCTTGCATTTCATTTGTTGTGTTGTATTTGTTTGTTTTAGTTTGGATCCATTGTGCGTGCTGGTTGTGTTGGGTAGGGTTGGACCATAGATTGTTTCAAAAGTGTTTGGTGTCTGTTATGTTTGGTGGGTTGTTCATTGTGATTCCGGGTTTGTCTATAGTTTAGTAAAATTTCCTTTGGTGTTGGATGAATGTTTTGTTTATTCTTTCTTGTTATTATTTTTAGTGTCTTATGAGTCTTTTGGCTGGTGCTTGTAATTTTTGTTTCTTTCCACCTAGTTGTTCTATTGCTTTTTCTTTCGGTATTTCTCCTATTACTTTTCGTTTTCTTATGATATTTTGTTCTTTTATGTATTGTTTTAGTTGTCCTATGTCTTTCCTCAGTTTTAGTATTTTAGTTTGTTTTTTTTGTTTGTTGCCTGTTGATTGTTTTTGTTTCGTATGGATTCTTGTTATAATGAGTGCTCCCGTGTAGATTAGTTGTTGTACTTCTTCCATAGTTGTATTGTTTTGTGTTTTGTTTTTTATGATAGTGTTAATGTGTGCAATTGTTGTATTTATTTTTGTATATGAACAGTTTGATATCATTGTTTGTGTCTTTGAATTCTATGTACGTTATTTCAAATAGTAATATTGGAGTTATTCAACTTTAATTGCGATTTTCTCAAACTTTTTCTCGACAGGATCGATCCGCTGTGGTCGTATACTCTTCATATATGTAGGAGATTAGAAAAATGATTACTTCTCCTGAAATGATAATAATAACGAATTCAATACCAGTATTTCAATATTTATATCAGAAGTGAAACAAATATCGCCCATAAGATATGTAAAAATTTCCAAATTTTAATTTCATTTTTAAAAGAACCTAGACATTTTTGTCTTCAATTTCACGTTCATTTGTTACGCTTTAAAATCTCTCCACGAACTTTTTAATTAATAATTAATTATAGGGACTTTTCTATAATTACGTAGTGTATTCCACAATATATAAATGCGGTTTTGGGTTCACGGCCAAAGTTTTGGGGATTGATTCTTATTATTGTGTATCTGTGGGAATAGAACGTTAATATGGCTCCAAGCGCCTTAAAATAAATATACATCGTTGCTTTGACCAATCAGAACGTGCTATGCGAAGCTAGTGATTTATAAGTTGAAAACAACGACGGCCATGTGAATTTTGAACAGTTTTCAATTATTCTGACATTTGATGTAAAATAGAGTTAACGTTGATGTTTTGTAGAATTCGTTGTCATTATTTTAATGAATGAGCGTCTAGGAATATTGGATAATCTTATTTAATGCAAGCCGAGGCTGATATAAGTTTAGGACTTCACAGCCGTTTTATGACGCTACCTTTCCTAATACCTATAGGGATTAAAATTATTTAATGTTGATAAGGACCCATTCACCCATGTCAAATTGAGTAATATATAATAATATATATATTATATATATTTTATACGTTTTTGATGCTTCTTATGTCGATATGTGGTTGTGTAAAGGTAGTAGGATGTTTCACCGTATAGTGATTAATCTTCCAGATTTTCTTGCTTTGTGTGTGTTGTATAGGGACTTTCCAATTCTTTGGGGTTGAAAGTACTGTTGTTAAGATTAGTGGTGTGGTTGATGTATTTGCGCTGTATAATCACTTTGTGTATATTACTCATTTCTGCTCTTTTTATGAAGTAGTTCATTATATTATCTATTTGTTTTATGCACATGTGTTCTTACATCGATGAATCCTCTTCCTCCATCTTTATCTATTGAGCGGGAATCTTTCTGTAGCTAAGTGGATGTGCTGTGTGTTGTATTTATGACATTGGGTAATCGTGTAGATGTGTGTGTGAGTTTGCCTATAGGTCAGTATTGCTTCATCTTATTATGCCGAATAGAGTAGATCATATATAGGTATTGCTTATGTGTTTTATTGACTATTCATTTATTGGATTTCCTACTAGTGAGTTCTGTTATGAGTATTTCAGTGAGTCTTTGTTTGTATTCCTATTGTCAGTTCTTCTTTCATTTCTGAGTGTTCTATTCCTAGTTTTTGCTTGCATCCTAGATATGTGTAAGTATCTGTGGTGTCCATTGCTTGTAGGTGATCGTTGTTGTATAGCATGTAGTTTTTTTGTTCTGTTATCAGTTTACTCTCTTTATTATACTGTGTTCTTCTTACATTTGTCTGTGCCAAAGTTTTTTTGTCATGTTAGCTGTACTGTTTCTGTTATTTTAATTGTTGGCAAGTGTATTTGTATTTAGTTGTATGAGTTTGTTCTGATACTATTAGTTTGAGGTCATCCATATATTGAAGGTGATTTATTTTGTGTGGGTGTGTACTTGTGATGTTGTATCCGTATTTTTTGTTGTTTAGTGTGCTCGATAGTGGGTTCGGTGCCAGTCAGAACCAGAAAGCACCTAGGGAGTCCCTTGAATACGCCTTTTCTGATCTCTGTTGGCTTCGTTTTTACGTTAGGTACCTATGTTTGTTATTATGATTAGTGTTGTTTCCAGTTTTTCATTATTGTATCTAGGAATTTTATTAGTGTTGTGTTTGCTTTATCGCTTGTAGTATGTATATTAGCTATGAGTGTGGTATGCTGTCGTATACCTTTTGGTAGTCTGTGAATGTGTAGTGTAATGCATTTTTTTTTTAAATTTTAGCTTGGTGTGTTATTTCTGTGTCTGTTATCAATTGCTCTTTACATCCTCGTGTTTCTTTGTTGCATCCGTTTTGTTCTTTGTGTTTATGTTAATTTGTGTTGCATGTGTGACTAGTTTTTGTATTATTGTGAATGTTAGTATTTTGTATATTGTTAGTAGGCATGTTATTGGATGGTGTTTTAATGGGTTTTGGGTGTTTTTTACATCCTTTGGTTTGAGATATGTTATTTCTTCTGATAATGTGTGCGATATTGCGAGCGGTTGTGTGATATATTTGTTGAATAATTTGGGTAGGCGTGTGTCGTAAAACAATTTTTATCCAGAAGTTTGTTATTTTGTCGTTACCAGGTACTTTCCCGTTGGCTAATTCCTTCGTATGTGATGTTTATTTCTTGCATTTCATTTGTTGTGTTGTATTTGTTTGTTTTAGTTTGGATCCATTGTGCGTGCTGGTTGTGTTGGGTAGGGTTGGACCATAGATTGTTTCAAAAGTGTTTGGTGTCTGTTATGTTTGGTGGGTTGTTCATTGTGATTCCGGGTTTGTCTATAGTTTAGTAAAATTTCCTTTGGTGTTGGATGAATGTTTTGTTTATTCTTTCTTGTTATTATTTTTAGTGTCTTATGAGTCTTTTGGCTGGTGCTTGTAATTTTTGTTTCTTTCCACCTAGTTGTTCTATTGCTTTTTCTTTCGGTATTTCTCCTATTACTTTTCGTTTTCTTATGATATTTTGTTCTTTTATGTATTGTTTTAGTTGTCCTATGTCTTTCCTCAGTTTTAGTATTTTAGTTTGTTTTTTTGTTTGTTGCCTGTTGATTGTTTTTGTTTCGTATGGATTCTTGTTATAATGAGTGCTCCCGTGTAGATTAGTTGTTGTACTTCTTCCATAGTTGTATTGTTTTGTGTTTTGTTTTTTATGATAGTGTTAATGTGTGCAATTGTTGTATTTATTTTTGTATATGAACAGTTTGATATCATTGTTTGTGTCTTTGAATTCTATGTACGTTATTTCAAATAGTAATATTGGAGTTATTCAACTTTAATTGCGATTTTCTCAAACTTTTTCTCGACAGGATCGATCCGCTGTGGTCGTATACTCTTCATATATGTAGGAGATTAGAAAATGATTACTTCTCCTGAAATGATAATAATAACGAATTCAATACCAGTATTTCAATATTTATATCAGAAGTGAAACAAATATCGCCCATAAGATATGTAAAAATTTCCAAATTTTAATTTCATTTTTAAAAGAACCTAGACATTTTTGTCTTCAATTTCACGTTCATTTGTTACGCTTTAAAATCTCTCCACGAACTTTTTAATTAATAATTAATTATAGGGGACTTTTCTATAATTACGTAGTGTATTCCACAATATATAAATGCGGTTTTGGGTTCACGGCCAAAGTTTTGGGGATTGATTCTTATTATTGTGTATCTGTGGGAATAGAACGTTAATATGGCTCCAAGCGCCTTAAAATAAATATACATCGTTGCTTTGACCAATCAGAACGTGCTATGCGAAGCTAGTGATTTATAAGTTGAAAACAACGACGGCCATGTGTAACGGACGTAGTGTTTTATAACGCAGTGAAGTTTACTTTATCGAATTTTCCTACCTCATCCTTTTATACTCTCTTATCTGTGTTCCCCGTTTGACGTTGTAAGTAAACAACTACCTTCGCTGCCACAACATGTATTTACAATTGTATGTATATTATGTTTACAGCATAAATATCAAACATATTTTTAATTTTTTTGTTCATATTGAAGGGTGATCAGGATCTCGGTATTACATTCTTTATTTATAGGAAAAACGTTTATAAATAATACGTAACTTTTTGTAGTAGAGTAACATGTATGGTCAAAAACGAAAAACCTAGAACTGCATATAGAAAGCAGCAACAAAATAAACAAAGATTTAGAAAAATTATTGGACTTTATTCAAAATTATCTAGTAAACAAACAGAAATGATGATGAAAATGACGTAACCCAAAAGTAACAGTTACTAGTACTGATAAATAAAAAAATGATGAAAATATAATTCAAGAAGATGTAATCTATTACGTTACCAGTCAAACAGTTACATGTTTACATTCAAAGAAAGCAATTGAAGCTAAACTAAAGGCTTACCTTGATTAATTGCCATAACCAAGGCATGGACAGATCCGTCACGGTCCGCTTGAAAAATGTTAGACGAACATATTTCACAAAATTAAGCCCTCGTTCGGATGAGAGGTAAAATAGAGGCCCCGTGTGTGTGTGTGAATGTTGTCACGCACGTTAAAGATCCTTACCTTGCTTGGAACAAAAAGGGTTGGGTAAAATTCAAAATTTTCAGGTTAAAAAAACTTGCTTCCTGGCCAATGTAGTACCTCGGGGTGGAACATTCGAAAATTAAATGTAGGAGTAACCAATGCATGTTCCTGTTTTCATTGCATCTAACCGAAAATCACCACTGACATTTTCATGTAGATCAGGTTGCGTGGAGGTTGGTTTTTTATGTTTTGTCTAAATTCTTACAGTGAAGTGTGTTAAACCTGCACTTTTAGAGAACAGATACAGGTGGGGTTTAGATACGAGATTTGGTTGGTCCGGTAGGTTTAGGTAAAGTGAAGTTTAAAACGCGCCCTTCCCGTGAATTTGTCGTTGTTCCTACCATAAACACATTTCTTATTAGCTAAGCGCGATATCTACACGTTCCTTCGGCCTGAGAAACGAGTACATCTACAAATTAAAAGTTCTCGACTTAAGATCGCATGAACCCAGAAACTACAAACTTTACAAGTAGTAACTTAATTAATTAATGATGGGAAAAACGTTTTCCCTTTCTGGATTAAAAAATTCTCTATTCCTAATATTAAAACGAAAACTTTGTCAAGTCAAAAGGCGTAAGAATGGCAAAGCTTTAAAAAATAAAAAGTCTTTTTGTACGAAAGCTCACATGCATGGAAAACTTAAATTAAATAATGTCTGTAGGCACCACCTGGTTTTTAAGCCGAAGCAAATTTTGCAATACCACCAAACAGAAATAACTAGCCATCCGACATTTAGGTTACATCATCTAAGCGCTCAAATGTCTTGTTTGCCGCTACATCGACCACACAAATTTAGTCGGGAGTATGAGACTCAAACACTTAAAACTAACACTTAAGTTCACTATAAAACTAGATACAGAATTCAATTTTATCATTGCATATTGATGCATACAAATTTTCATCAAAATCTTCAAAGTATTCTCTTAAGCGAAGCGAATTTTATATTGGCTTTTAGTAAGATAAAGACGAAACACGTTGCTGCAGTAAAAACGTTATGTTAACAAATTAGCCAGGACTACTGCATTAACGTTACATAATTTCTTAAATACCAAATACAAAATACAAAACAGGTTAGCTCTTTTCGTTTTACAATAAATTCTACTTTGGTCATAAATACCAAATGTTCGTAACATCAAATAGATAAGTTCCGAAAGGTATTTCCGAAAGAAAAAGATATAGGTAATTTATTTGCTTTAAAGTAACAGTAAAATAACGCAAAGATAATTTCAGAGAGAAAGATTAATACCTAACCGTTTATGGTTTAGGGTATTATTTAGATAAGATAAAATCTCGACGACAGTTTCGACGAGAAAGTTAGGTAACAAACCATTTGAAAGTTTACCATGTAAGGTAAAATTCCTGAAACATTTTACAGGAAAAGATAACTAACCAGCCATTTATGGTCATATGTTAATTAGATAAGATAAGATTTCAAAGATAACTTCAAAGAAAAAGATAAACACAAAACATTTATGACTTAACCTAATAATAAGATAAGATACGGTTTAAGAAAAAATTCAAAGAAAAGATAATTTTGATTTGATGGCCTTACATCTGTCAAAACACATCGCCCCTCCTACACATATAATAACAGAAAGGGACTTCTAAGGGAGTAGAGTAATCCCGTAGGATCCTAAAAAAGGATTTTTACTCATGTCCTCCAAAAGGAGAATTTCCTTGAAGTGGCACTCGTTCAAACGAACAGCATGAGGTACTAGATAGAGATGGGCATGCAGTAATTAATTGCACTGTCGACTGCTTTACATAAATCAGCGCAAGACAGTGGCGATACACAGCTAGGCGTCCACGGTCCAATGTCGTGAGGTAATAACCCTCTAACTATGCCGCAATTTAGAAAGTAAAAGAAAAAATAAGATATAGAAAATATACAGGAGAGAGATGGGATATTTGGAGCTTCATAGCAACCAGGTAGAAGAGAAGAGGAAGGACGCATTGAGCAATAGCGATAGAAAAGCGGTGGATAGCGAAGCCCTACTCGACCAGCCAAAGTATATTCAGTAGCCCAAAGTAGGGGAGCACCACTCAATGAAGGAAAAAAATTGGGTTGCAAACAAAGATAGACGAATAAGAAAAAGTAGAGTTTTTATATAAGCATTCTAAAGAAAGGGTAGAGAATAAAGAATGTCACTATTAAGACAGATTGGTCTGAAGAACAACACGTTAATGATAGGATAAGCCATATTCGAATACGTCGATAATTCAGAATAACTAAACAGATAATCTTCCAACCAAGCGCATCTACTGCGATAGGAAAATCAGACAAAAGTAACATGACCAACTTAAATATACCCACACAGTAATTTTAAAGACCAATAACTACCACGAACACAGAAATAATTGTACGATATACAGTGAATCGAAGATAAACGTAGGAAAATTTTGAATACGCTGAAATAATAAGGAATAACGGTGAAACGACAAAGGCGACAGCCCTTCACTAACACTTTCAGCATAAACAAAAAATGTATTAACGTCAGCATAATATAAAAACAGTTGGTAACGGAATTTGTAACAAATGATTGAAATATTGCGAAAAAACACCTCTAATACGAATTTTTGTAGTCGCAACTGTGAAAATCGAGTTTTACTACAGAGGCATATGTCCTGATCCTAAAGGTTTCTAAGGAGTAAATCAACAACCGACATCAGACAATACAAGTCGTAAAGATTCACCGAGTTTTTAAACGAAAAATACGTCAACCAACATAAACGGATATAGTGGTTTGTGAAATACTAGCAAGATAAAAGATAGACTTTAAAAAAAAATAGAATTATTTGAGAGTAGGGACGAATACAAAATTTGTTTAACTAGGAATGAGGAAGCTATCGTTTAGAAATGAATAAGCGATTTGAAATGATTCAAGGTTCACGGGTAAGGTACATTTGAGTATACGATAGGACAAGTCTTAAAAGGTATAAGTTGAATTTAGGTAGAAGTAAAGGAAATGAAAGAATAAGGGGGAAATATATTTATAGTGAGAAGGTAACGTCAAAAGAAAAATTTTTTATTCAAATAAAGTTAGAGAAGACAAGGTATATTTACATAATTAAAGTTAAGACGGTAGGTACGACTTCCGTGTTAATTGTTAGAAGTAGAGAAAAGAGATTGTAAATCTTTCATATACCACGTTCCTGAAATTTACAATTAAAATCGTGTAATTTATAAGTTAATAGAGATATTATGTGATAT
Source organism: Platerodrilus igneus (assembly GCA_036346225.1). Classification (NCBI taxonomy): domain Eukaryota; kingdom Metazoa; phylum Arthropoda; class Insecta; order Coleoptera; family Lycidae; genus Platerodrilus; species Platerodrilus igneus. Next base: position 889,455 of record JARFIW010001258.1, on the reverse strand, counting down.
TATACCTAGAACTCATTACATGGGTTTGAAGCAATTGCTTTACGTTCAAGCATTGACTTTATATTTCATTCGTCTACTTTTAAGACTATCCTAGTAAATCTGGAAGAAAATCTCTTGCTTAATTGCTGTTCGTCAGTCTCGATGTTCTGACCAGATCTACTGTGGAACAAACGATAGCTTTTAAAATGTTTAGCAGTGGTAAAATGAAAAACTATCAAACATTTAGATATTTGTAAACATTATTAGTGTATAAACTTTTACGAAGGAATGCAGAATTGTTCATGAAGTTATGTAGCGCCTATCGATCTGTCTGTCACAAGAGTAATACATCGGAATGTAAACGAAGGGTATGAATACACAATTGACAGGTATAAGACTTTGCATTTTAAGATTACAATAATTAATCTCGAGAACGTTATTTGCATATTTTGGATTGTTGTAGATTTATCTAGAACAATTGGAAAAGATATAAATTAACGTTAAGGGATTTTGAAGTCAGTTCTAAACGCAGCTTCGATTATAATAATAGTTCTAATCGGCTTTGATCGCCATGTTAGTTCGGAAGCTAAGTTCCAATTAAAGCTTAGGAAGTCGTAACCTGATATAAATTAGTGGTACAAATAAAGTACCCTATGTGGGATAGATTATTGTAGAGATCGATATAAATTTATTGTAGTGATGATATAAATTAATATAGATTAATCATAGTTCATCGATATAAGTTAATTAAGAAGATTAGGATTATAGTTAAAGACGATTATACTTGTACTGTTAGTGACTAGCTAAAAATAAATTATTGTGTGAGCTTTTAAAGCCGAGATGACTCCCATTTTCTAAACGCGAGGTTGAGAAGATGATTGAAGGTATGGAGGGGCAATGAGTGATTGATCTCTCTCGTAGCCCTTGAGCCTCCCTTGTGGTGCTTGTTAATGGATAACATCTTGCGTGGGTTATCGTGGAAAACGCCGCGTATATTTATTTGGAGGACGGGATCGTGATTGGGGAGCTGTTTGGGAAATACTTGGGATATTTATAAGAAGCGTTTTGAAGACTCAAAGAATCCAGTCTAGGGCACCTAGTTTCAGGCAACAGAATCAGGCCAAACCTGGAAAAGATGAAGGCAGTACCAAGAGTGACCGACACCAAAAGACAAACATCAGCTACGCATCTTCCTGGGCTTGTGCACTTGCTATAGAATATTCGTTTCTTGGTTTGCGAATATTACCAAGGCATTGACGAAGCTGACTGAAGATGGGCGTGATTACGTTTGGGATGAGGATTGACAAAATGCGTTCCAACAACTAAGGCATCTATTGACAACAGCTACGATCTTAAGTAATTCTCGGTCGGAGGGCAAATTCATCTTGGAACGGACGCTATCAATGCCGTCATCGGAAGTGAACTATCCCAAATACAAGACGGGCAAGAAGGAATCACTGGTTACTTTGGCAAAGTGCTCTCGAGACCGGAACGAAATTATTGCGGTGCTAGTAGGGCACTATTGGAGATTGTGAAATCCGTAGAACACCTTTAGAGGTACCTCTACAAGAGCAAATTTTACCCGAGAACTAATCACGCCACTCTGAAGTGGCTATTAGTTTAGAAATCCCGAAAAAATTTTGTCAGATGGATAGAAAGCTGCACGATTATGACTTTGACACGGACAACCGTGCTGGTACGACTCATCGTATTGTGGATGCGCTTTCGAGACGGCCATGTTGCGAAGATTGTAGCCATCGCTCACTGTTAGAAACAATGTGTAATCTACTTGGACGGACTACCATGATTAATGACGATCGGCAGCTTCTACAAATGCGAACGGAACAAGAGAATGACAAAGATCTAGTGCCATTCTGGGTTGGAAAGCCCGAGGAGAACGTCCATTCTGGCAGAACATTAACCCGTTAAGTAGTTTCTTGAAGTCGTAGTGGGCACAATGGGACCCTTTAAAAGTAGAGAATGGGATCTTGATACAATCCTTGGAAAATCGAGATGGATCCTTGAGTACGCAGATGATCAAATTTAAAGACAAGAAGTTGGCTATACCCAAGATCGGTTGTGGGCTCGATGGGTTGGACTGGAGGGAGATACAAAATGTGTTAAAGGTACTGTACCGTTTCAGAAAACCGAAATCCAGATTTTGATGCGTGGTTACAATCCAAATGGAACTACGCCCGCCATTAATAGTGTTGATTGCTACTTCTTTCAACATGGGAACTACAGAAATGGTTTCGACTGTTCTTACTGTCACAAGGACTTACAACATCCAGGTCAAAGAGTGTTCTGGAACAGAACAACTTAAAGAGGAGGTAGTGCAGCACCTATTGGTCTGTCTATCACCAGAATAATACATCGGAATGTAAACAAAGGGTTTGAATACACGATAGATGATTGACAAGTCTTGCGGTGCAAGATCTTTTGTTGCCAGATACAGGACTTTGCATTTAAAGGTTACAATAAAAATCTCGAGAAGGTTATTTACATATTCTGAATTGTTGTGGATTAATCTAGAATAATTGGAAAAGGTATAAATTAACGTTAAGTAGGGATGGCCACGGGCCCGGGCTTTGGCCCGGCTCGGCCCGAAGCCCGGCCCGAATATCAAGCCGGGCTTCGGGCCGGGCCGGTCAATTTTTTTTCGGGCCCAAGCCGGGCCAAGCACGTGTCGGGCCCGGGCCGGGCCGGGCCAGACTGCTCAAGCTTTTCGGGCTTTTCGGGCTATTCGGGCCGGCCCGAAGTTTATATAACAAAATATACAATTTATTGATTTAGTAATAAATTTTATTTAATGATTTCTTTAGGTGCCTCTTAAACAAAATTATAATTAACGCTCTTCTTAAAATATCACCCAGGTACAGTTACACACATATTGGTAAGTGTGTCATAATGGAAATAAATCGAAAACGAAAATGATTTGATTTAAACCGATTTGTGAATTTCAATTTTTTTTTTCGATAAGTAATATTCACTTCTTTCCACTTTTCAAGAACTTTGAAATAGAAATTGTTTGTGTTATATTTAATTAATCTGAAGAAGTATTGCAACGTATGTTAATTGAGCTGGTTTATTGTATTATACTTATTAATTAACTTATTATTGTGGCCTCGCACTAAAGATTATTTATGAATAAATCGAAACCACTTTGTATATGTAAAAATATTTAAAACTGCCCGATTACAAAAAACCAGCTTAATTATATTTAATTATTTGAATGTATCTTTTGTTGAAAAGCTTACCGAATACAATGCGATTAGCTTTTTATAGCTTTAAATAACAAATGGATACAGAAAATTAAAATGTAAATACTAAATAATATTCTATGTTGCGGCATTTTTCTTTTCATAATAATTAAAATTTCCAGTAAAGCATGCGACAAAAAAATATTCATAGACGACAAAGTAATGTCTACCTGATACGAGAGACTTGAATAATCAGTTCTCTGAACGGATACTAGCACATTCTCGAAATGTAGACCTATACACCAGCAATTTGTAAAATGGAAATTGGCAACGTTCTTTGTTTAGAATATGAGGAAACAATATTCAATCAAATTTTGAATACCTTCCTTGAAATATTTTACTATATACTAGTAGTAGTACATGAATTCTAAAATGCATTTTGTTACTTAAGGTTGAAGTTTGACGCAAACCACCTTCTATTTTGGATTGCCTGTGCAAGTGTGCATCATCTCCAAATACCTTTGAGATTCTTCGAGGTTAAAATGATACTATAAACTATAATTTATTAAGGTTGATATATTCAACTTTTGTAGAAAAACATAATAATAGTAAAGAAATATTTTTATACAACTGAAAATACATATATTAACAAACGATACGTTCCATTTGGATGTTGAAAAATCTATACATCACTTAAGGTTTGGTTACATTCCGGCCCGAATCGGCCCGGCCCGGCCCGAAGCCCGGCCCGAAATTCAAGCCGGGTCTCAAGCCGGGCCGATGCGTTTTGGTTCGGGCCGGGCCGTCGGGCCGGGCCGGAGCAAATTATTTCGGGCCGGGCCGGGCCGCATCTAAAAGCCCGGCCCGGCTCGGCCCGAATCCATCCCTAACGTTAAGGGTTTCTGCAGTTAATTTTAATTGAGTTTCGATTATATTAATAGTTCTGATCGACTTTGATCACGATGGTAGTTTGGAAGTTAAGTTCCGATTAAAGCTTTGAAAGTTCTGACATGATGTAAATTAGCGATACATATAAAGTACCCTATGTGAGATAAATTGCTGTAGAGATGGATATAAATTTATTGTAGTGATAATATAAATTAACATAAATTAATCATAGTGCATCGATATAAGTTAATTAAGAAGAGCAGCATCGTAGTTTGAGAAGATTATAATTGTACTGTTAGTGACTAACTAAAAGTAAATTATTGTGTGAGCTTTTAGAAATTTTATTGTAGCTAAGAGTTGTGAAGATGCTTGCATAATCATTATGAAAATAAAGAACTGTGTTGTGGCAAATATAGTTTTCGTTACATTATAAAATGTTCCTCACATCGTGGGGAACTGGTTGCTTGCACCATAAATTATAATTGGTAGCGAATTAGTAGCATAACATCTGTGAAATTGTGTATACCAACACTGCACATACACCCCGTAAACTTATATATTGTAATTAAATAGCAGTGGCAAATGAACGTTTTGGACTCAACTTTACATCGTACTTAATGTTCTGCGAAGTTCTTGATTAAATGTTGGTCTATAAAGTTTAGGTTTGCTATTACGGCTCAAGTTTCATTTACATTTCACGTTTAAACTTAATTGTCAGACGTTATAACTTTGCGCTCTTATCAATACCCAGAATATGATGATTTACGTAAATTTCCGTAAATAGCCGCATGGATCAATATCAAGGGATTGTAAAGTAACCCTCTAGTGTTTAGTTGCTAATCTGTTTCACCCTCGTAACAACTGTACATTTGCCCAACCAACCACCCCTATCAGAACTGTGGTAGTATAAAATAAGCATGTGAGTCAGGTTTTTACAACGGGGCATGCGGTAAAGTATGTCAAAATACGATGAGAAAGTTCGGAGAAAAACTGTGGTCTGCAGAAAAAGCCGAAAGAAATTCTCCTCGAATTAGTAATGTAATTTGTATCTGTAAATTTTTGAGAAAATGCGTTTTACACGCTATTTGTACGGTGCTCGGTTCAACAAATTCAAATTTGTGTATGATATTACATAAAAGCTGAGAACTAAGTAGGAAGTATAGTTTGATGCTCCGCGATAATTGGTTAGATTAACATTTACATTAGAACTCCTGTAATCACAAACAGTTATACCCTGTAACCGCAGCTAAGTTGCGAAGTTGGAAACAATTCACATTTAATAGTCATTTTGCAGAACTTAGTAAAGTTTAACGTGTATTCGATATTCTGAGGTATTCTTGTTGTTTTACCATAACACGACACGCTACATGTTTTATGGGATGAAAAATAGACCTTATTTAAAATTAGATATTTTTGTAAACTTTTTCAATTTAAATTGGGTTCATTTCGTTTTAGAGATAATTTATTTCTGTACGTGTGAATTTTTTGCCCATCTTTGTCTGAGTTGGTGAAACATTTTGGTCACACAACCATGATCGTCTATTGCTATTGCTATTCCAAGGCCAAGGTCGCACTCGAGGGGGTTTAGACCCCTCCTGACTCCATAAAAGTATTTTTCCGTGTTTCTCAAACAGTACAAATGAGAAAGTCCACAAACTAATGACACCGTCTTTTTAAATAAATTATAAATTGTAAGTAAAATTTCTAATAAGAACAGGCTCTCATTTCAGAATTATTAACATTTTAAAGTTAATAGAGCATACGTACATACGTAGTAATTAAGTATAATTTGTTTGCAGGGTCTTTCAGAGAAAATTCGAGGCCCAAGGAAACCAATATTGTAGAGGAGAGGCCTTTCAAAATTTAAAATACAATATAAAATGTGGGCAGAAAAATAAAATCAAGGATGTTCTATATTTCGGATCATTACATTTAATTATTTTACAGAAGCATCTGGTACTAATTTTTTAACAATAGTTTAAAATACGCACAGACAATTAATTAATGGGGAGAATTGCTACTCTATTTAGTCGTGGTGTCAGTCATACATACAATAAATATTAAAATATCATCATCAATCTTAACAAACATTTTACAATAGTGTTGTTTATTCAACGATTTTCCTTAAATCTTTAAAAGCTTTAAAATAACATAATTTCTGAATAAATTGGCCGATTACATTAAAAACCTATTATTCGATTCGACAAACGAAGAAGACTATATAAGGTGCCCTATGTTATCGTTCGAGTGGGAGGCGTCTGAAAGCAAGTAGGCTTGGCTTGATTATTTGTTTAATAAGTGTAACAACCAAAATAATTATAAGTTCATAAATACATAAAATAAAGTGAATTCGTTAAAATTGAATGAATTTTAATTGTTGAAGTAGTTCGGAAGTCTTCGGTAATCTTCGGAACTTTTCGGAAGGCTTGGTGCTTGCTTATGAAACCAAAATAAACTCAAACCCTTATAAAATGAAAGCGGCTTCGGTGGTCTTCGGAACTTTTCGGAAGCTTTCGTGTTGTCACAAAGAGTTATGATTTGAAAGTAAAAACTACTAATTTACAATATTTACAAGTATAGAGGGTTCAGAAGTCTTCAGTTGTCTTCGGAACTCTTCGGAAGGTTTCGTTTCTTCTTTTTTGCAAAACGTTATGTCACAAAAAGTTATGATTTGAAATTTAAAACTACTAATTTACAATATTTACAAGTATATAGGATTCTGAAGTCTTCGAAACCCTTCGGAAGGCTTCGGACTTGATTCGTGAAGTCCAATAATAACTTGAACGGTGGTGATTAGAAAATATTGGCAGGTTTGGGAGGCCCAGACGTCTTCGGTGGTCTTCGGTACCTTTCGGCAGACGTCGTGGACGTGGTGCCTTAGACCTCGTAGAGTACGTTTCCGTTAAACTCTACGGGGATGATGTCCCGGAGGTAGACCTGGCAGATGCAGTCGACGACATTGCAGTAATCCACTTCTCGGGATGTGCTTGTAGAAAAAGTCGTTTGAATAGGGTCTTTCGTAAACGGTGGCAGAGGAGACAGAAGCTTTGGGTGCGGTCGGTATGAACGGATCGCACGTCGAAGGGCGTTCTGTGATTGTTTGCGACTTGCTTGGTGTACGGAACGAATCTTACCACCCATACGTAGTTTATATAGTTATTCCCAGGTCTGGCAGCGAACAGCGTTACGTTCGGAGAGTACGCAAGCTATGGTGAGCGCTGCGTTTTGAAGTGTAGCAGGCTATGGAGAGCGCTGCTTGGAAGGTTTTGCAGGCTATGGGGAGCACTGCAAGAGGATTCCTAGGCTATGGTGAGCACTACGAATGTCTTCTGCAGAATTTGAAATTATATTTATACACTGCCATTTCCTATTCTTCCTGTGTTGAAAAACGTTATGATGTCTTTAACCAATGAAATGCGTTTTCCGAGTTTTTAATTGTAAAAGAATCTTCAAATTTAGTTTAACTAATGAAAGTACAGATTTTGGGTAGCACAAAAACTTAGTTGGAATTTCTCGAGATTCTTTGGTTTGTTCTATTTCCAGCTCGTGTACTCTGATATAGTCAACTGCATGTCACAGACCTTGTCTCGTGACAATCTACATCTTACAAGAAAGGCGCGCAACCACAACACCCGTATATATAGCTTAACGCGGTTCGCCCCTTTTACGATGACCACAACCCCCAACATAAAAATCGCGCACGCTGATTGACTGCGCGTCACCCCACCAGCCTCAAGGAAGAGTATAAAACCAGCCGCATTACGACCAGACCGTCACTGGACTCAGTCATCTAGCGCTTCTTTTAGCCTACAGAGAAACAGTCGAACCTAGGCTGAGGAACCACCGAAGCCCTGGCGCTTTTCCTAGCCCGGGGCACCGTCAAAGAAAACCTCGGCTCTAGTCTGAGCCCGAGTTGTAGATAGTTTTTAGACTATTTCAAAAAGAGAATTAAGTAATCTTTTTTGTTTTTAAATGACTTTGGCCATCATCGAGTATATACGTGAGGTTTATTACGTACCGCCTTACTTAATAAAATATTAGGGTTCAAATAATTCAAACTTCTACATATCAATTTTTAAATTATAGCACTCAGCGTTGAAGCCTCGGTGACAAGCTCATCTAAGGGGTTTCAGTGGAGTCCAGTTTCCCGTAGGTTTTTAACGTGGTACTTGCTGATCGTAATTGTAACGCCCGAAGGGAAGTGTACGAAGAAAAGGTAAAAGGACGAGAAGCTTAAGCACTACATAGACGGCACACACGAAAACGATACTCCAAAAAGCTCAACCGCACTTCGTCAAATCCCTGAAGTGATTACTTTTGGTTCGTTTAAATCACCTCACTCGTTTAACGCTTATTCTCCCTGCCAGGATTGGTCCATTCAAATTGGCTGATGCCCGAGAGCAGCTTAACGTATTTATACTTATATTAAATCATTCTAAGCCCATAACGTAACTACTAATTTATAACGTTCTCAAGGCCGGATACAGGAGACAGGGCATTACTTTTGCTTTTAAACCAAATACAGTAACATTAATGATTATAAGAAGTAGGAACTTATTCAATAATCTACAAACGCATGTTTCACGTTAATTCACTCAACACGTAACAATCGCGGCAGAACTACAAAAAGGAAGAAAAAAGATCCTCTTATTCGCCCCAATCAGGACAGCTACTTATAACTTAAAGCCATTAACAACTAAATAAAGTTTTTAGGTGCCTCCTGATTTTTCTTAAAACAACCCGCACTAATTCAGAAAACGGAAAAAGAGAAGTAGTCACTAATTACCCAACTATCTAATAATTGCGCACACAGTTATTTTTTGTCGTAATTCCCTCTAGCAATACATTTTATCAGAAAGCAAGAAACTTTCCTTAACCTAAAATCCTACAGTTCTAAATTAAATTCTAAGTCTTAAAATATAACTTGGTTTAACTAGCTTTTTTTCAAAAATTTTTCATAAAAACATTTTAATGTATAGAACATTCTACACAAGATACTTACAAAAATGCAAGCAAGTATCCAAATCGTACTCTGCCTATTTGACATGTGACTCATAATTTTCAATACTTTTCTAACTGTCCTAACAAATTGTAAAGCTAAAGCCAAAGTCAAGGTTCTTTCTTTCAACGTTACTTTTCGCCCAAGTTATATAAATCTTGGTTTCAAAATACCAGTTAATTAAAGTATTCCTAAAAATGTTGTCCAATTATAAGAACAAAAGGATAATGTCCACAAATAAGCTCAAGATGACGCTAAAATACCAAGATAAAGGTAATATCCCAAGATAATTTCCAAAAGTAATCCCAAGATAAAGGTAAAATCTAAGATAGCTTTCAAAGATAATGCCAAGATAAAGGTAAAATCTAAGATAATGCCAAGATAAAGATAATCTTCCAAGGTAATTTCCAAAGATAAAGGTAAAATCCCAAAGATAAAAGACTTAAAACTAAATTCAGAGACTGTTAAGATAGGAGTTTTTTGTGGCCACAATGGAGTTTTGAGAAGATATACTTGTTCTGTTGAACGCACAAGAAATCGGTTTACCGTTGTCACAGGATCTCCTGTGCCCCAGGTGTGGAGTCGTTTAGATATGCCAACGGCAAACAAATTAATTAGAACACTGCCACCACTTAAGGCTAGGACAGTGTCGACTCATGTCTAAAAATGAGTCCCTACAACATGGCTCAGTGCAGTAGGTTGCCTGGTTTTTAGACTATACGGAGACTAACAAGGTAGATAGATATAAAGAACGGTATTAAAAGAAAGATATTGGAATTAGTTGGGTTCCATAGTAGCTTACGAGGCGAAAAGAGAAGAAGAGGGGCTCACATTAAGCAAAAGATGTTAGATAAGGTGGATAGAAGAGCGCTACTCAACTTACCAAAAGCGAGTCGGTAACTCGGAGTAGGGGAGCACTACTCTTACGTAATAGGCTGTAGCCTTTGGGACTTAAGATAGGCCTGTCAAAGAAAAAAAATAGGGCAGAAAAGGAGACAGTGGAATATAAAAAAGTTTTCGGACAAGTGTTTAATAGAAGTGAGTGTGTGTACGTGTGTGCATGTGTGGTGTGTGTGTGTGTATGTGTGTGAACGAGAGAGAGAGAGAGAGAGAGAGAGAGAGAGAGAGATAGAGAGAGAGAGAGAGAAAGAGAGAAAGAGAGAAATGTCACCAAGTGAAAAAAAGCAGGAAGTCTAAAGGACCACTGCCTAGCAAAAGAAACAAAAACGAAACCACGTCCTGCTATTCTCAAAGCTATGCATACTCAACCCAAAGACATCAAAAATCAATACGATAAAGGTATATACAGTAAATTTACACCACCATAATCAAGAATGGTATAAAAAAGTGACAACGTCTCACCCATATGATAAACAAAAAAACAAAAACAATTGTTTGGGCTAAATAGGATAATGAGTGGAAACTCCATAATGAAAACATAAAAAATTGAAATACCTATCTTTACAACTGCAAATATTGACTTTTTTCAGCATAAGCATGGTTATCGACCACCACGTTTACCCTGGTTGAAAACCATGAACTCAATATCAGCTCCGACAAATGCTAAAGATCTATTGCGTTATTCATACTAAAGATATAATAATCATAATTGGAGGAAAGGAGCAATGTATAGAAAAATGGTAATACAAAGTATTAAAGAAATATGTGAAGATACTTTGAATATTTAAAGACCCACAAAATAAAACAGTTAAAGTAAAATTGTACAGATGAGAACGAAAACAATTTGAACAATTTTTAACAAGAATAAGGAAATTTAGAACAACTAAAGTGTTGTGCTTATTTAAATATCAAAGATAGAATAGGTATTCAACGTGAGGTAAGGAAAAAAACAAACAAAGAGGAACAATAACGGACATCCTGAGGTATAAAATATTTTATAATACAAGATATATTTAAAAGGTGGATAAAAAAATATTAATTATTGTAATGGTGCATTATTAGCAAAAGGTTTTTAGATCTTTTATATGCCACTTCTCTTGTGGTTTACCATCGAGATCTTCAAGTCACTTTACATAAGACAAATTGGTGGTTCAAAGCAAACTTCTTTCGTCTTTAAATGTAGTTAACTCATTTTAAAAGTTTAAATTTAATTTTCGAAAAAATTGCAAAAAAAGTTAATTTACAAGTTTTTATTAGTAACTCGGCAAATAAGGGATATCAAAAGATAGATTAAGTCAATAAGTATGCAAAAGAAATATTCAAAAAGGAAATTTTTACAAACGTCTATCTAAATAAAAAATTTCAGCATTCAAACGCGAAAAGAATAATTGTTAAACGTCGAAATCTTAAATGAATAAGTAGAAATTGCTGTGGAGTAAATGTTTTAAAACTTTATTAAAAATTACGAATATTTATCTTATGGAAATTTACATAAACGATAAGTATACTTTAATATAAAAAAGAAAAATTTTTTTTGCAAAACGAATGATAGGTAAGTCCAAGTCATTTATTAAAAAAAAATGTTGAAATAAATACTGTGATATTTCAAAATATGTTAATCTAAACAGGACTAATTACGAAAATAAATTATTTACAGATTTCGTATAAAATACAAAATTTGAAAGCGTCATCAGGTGACAAAGTTTTAAAGCTTCACATATAAATAGACGTAAATTACGTTAAATATTTGCAAAAAAAGCCCAATCTTAAGTCATTATATTTATTAAAGCTTGAACATTAATTTTCACTTTAAAAAATCGATTTAGGTGCATGGAAATTACATTGCCAGTATTACTTTAAAATATTACGCAATAACTTACGTAAACTAATACAAAAGTGAACCAATTAAGAGATCGCGTGGAATATATTCTACAGTATTGAAACTTACACAAATTTTACAATAAAGAACAAAATTATCATGAAATTTATTCATCTAAAAAAAAATAAAAAACACTAAGAAAACTTCCACTTTCATTTTAATCTTAAAAGAAGGATATTTTGTGGTCCAATAGTAGAGTTGCTGTTTTCGGCTTAGATAGTAGTTACAGTACCAACACAAAGAATAATGTTACATAAAATTTAAATTAATGTAGCTAGTGCATGATGCAATCAGTAGATTTTTTTAATTAATAGACAATAAACAATATTGTCATAGAAAACCGCCTTACCTTGAGCGCCAATTATTACGTATCTCCTTACTTAATTAAATATTAAGGTTCAAATAATGCAAATTTCTACATACAAATTTCAAAATTATAGCATTCACTGTTTGGTTCTCGGTAACGAGCTCATCATCAAACAGGTTCGTGAATAACTGCTGATTCCAAGATCCTTGGTTTGATTTCCGATACGGACTATTTGAAAAATGTTAAATGCGCCCTCGTTAAGATGAGAACTAAAATGTACGTCCCGTGCGTGAGTGCTGTTACGCACGTTCAAGATTCCTACCTTGCTTGTAATACCAAGGGTTCGGCAAAATTCAAAATTTCCAGGTAAATGAACTTGCATCCTGACTAGTGGGTGGAGCATTAGAAAATCAAATGTAAGGTGACCAGTGCCCAAGTGCAAGACATCTCAATTTTTAAGGGATCTGCTGAACCCCACCAGATATTCTATCCTACCTATGTGTGGGACACTTTTTAACCTTAGAAGAATAAAATATAAATTGGCATGATGAGCGTTAGTTAGTTCTGTTCCAATTAAAGCTTTAATTACACTACGAGTTCTAGTTTAAAGCTTTGAAAGTTGTATTATGAAATAAATTAGTGGTGCATATAAATTGCACTATGTGATATGAATTACTAAAGTGATCAATATAAATTATTGTAGTGATAATGTAAATTAATCATAGTGCTGCGATATTTAGTTAATTAAGAAGATGACATTGTAATGTCAAGAAGTTAGTATTTTCTGTTGTTAACGATTAGCTGGAAGGAAATTGTTGTAAGAGCTTTTAAAATTTTACTGAAGCTACGAATTGTTGTAAAGGTTTGTATAATTAGTTTAATAATAAAAAAACTGTTGTTTGTGCAAACAGAGTTTTCGTTACAATACCTTTATTAATCCTAATTTAATAGCTCGAAGATGAAAATGTGATATTTTTCTATTTTTAAACATTGAGTAACAACTGACTAGTGCTATGGTAACAATAATAACATACATGTTCCACAATACTAACATCTAGGATTCTAATATATTACATTCACATTCAATCACGTTCCTTGTGCTCACAATATTTTAGCATCCATAGTTAAATGTAATCATTAGAAAGAAACAAAAGTTGTGTATTCGTTTCTAATAAATTGAGTTAAGTTGGATCATCATCTTCTGCCACTATATTAGATTTACAAAGTAAAAATAAATATACATACTCTACAGGTTCCAATATACCAACAGTTGCAGTGTTACATGAATTTATTTAAACACCACTTCTTGGCTAGCTCGGTAAAATAACAAATAACAGTCAAATACCAATATAAAAATTAGCAAAAGACAATTTAAGGAATTCAATAATCATATTTAAATAGGAGTCAATATACAATTTAAAGAATTCATAACAGTTCTTTAATTCTAATAAGTAAAATTTAAAATAATTTGAAAGCATTTATAATCAATAAAAATATATTACTGGAAGCATGCTTACATTTAATCAAAATGTATCCAATTAAATATTGCCGACTGAATCAGTAAAGTCGGTCTAGTTTCTTGCAATAGTATCAAATTACTTCTCAGATTATTTGAATTAGTTTACAGTTTCCTTTAATGTATATGTAGATCCGCCTACGCAAGTATTAACATTTTAAATCTGCAACAAATACAGCAATTATAAACAACACACAAATAAAATCTAATATTAGAATTTGTTATTAAATTTCCACAGAGTCGAATCGTTAATGCTCTGAATTCCCCATTCCAATACCATAGAGAAATGAGCTCCACTACTAAATCTGCTTTTGATTCCAATTAAATCGACCTAAAATACAATTTATAAGCTGTTGAATTAGTTGTTCTAAAATTAAAATTATAACCATGATTCAGAGGAATAAATCGAATTAATGTCCTAAAATTACGTTTATTAATCTAATACCTATCTTATAATTGTACCAGTTACCTTACACTGAGATCTGTTTCGAATTATTACTGTAGAAAACATTTTCAGTTATTTCTCATTGAAATTCAAGTTTGAAATTACATTTAATGGAAGTTTTTATCTAAAGCATTGCTCAGAATACAACTAACGTATGTTGACTTTGACCTAAATTAATCTGGCAGGAGAAATAAAAAAAATTATGCTCACATCTTGAAGAACCCTCACAGTTTTACTTTTTATGTTGTTATTTTATTTTACCTATCAGTCGTGTATAGTAAAACCATCTGATCACTCAAGCACAAAAATTCAGAGAATTTAAAATACATAAATTCTCCTTGTATTATATAGTACATTAATTAGGGTCTGTACAATATTCCATAAGTTAGTAAACAAATTATACCTAAAAATGCAGTACTATGGAACGTTTAAGGAATTATGCATGGTAATGAAATTAAAATACCTTTTAATATTAAAATCAATATTTACATTTAAAATATTTACTTAGAGAACAATTGAAAAATTTACAAGCACATGCACATACTGGCCCATGCACATGCACACTCATGAGCATATGAGCACACGCATGCACAACCACACGCATGCACAACCACATACATACGCACTACTTCCAAATAATATATAGCAATATAGCAGGCAACGTATCAACCAATGAAATGAATTTACTTTGAATTACATAAATTTTTTTTCACTAGTTAAAAAAATTAGTCCTGTTATTAAAGTTTTGTGCCTATTATGCATAAGCAAATATGTACATGACAACAGTAACTTGAAAAAATTACATTCCAAAATAAGAACACAAAAAAATATTGTTACAAATACCGGCAACACAGAATAACCTTTATTTTATCCAAATAAAGGAAAATATTTTTCGTAACAATTAATAATGTTTCACGGTATGTTACCTTTCAAAACACGGTAAGTAAAGAGGTACATTGCACGGAATCCACATGTATCGTGTGTCACATCTTTACTTACGTTTAACACAAACAACGCACCTCCATTGAGCAGTTGCCTTTATTGGTTATTGGCAGAAGAAATATAAAGTTTCAAACAATTAACTGTAATGTATTATCCCCAGCTGCCTATCTCGATAATGATCAACTATAGGTTGGTGCTACATTTCTAGAGCTTCCTTGTCAGCCTTTTATGAAATTCTGACAAAGATGGGTTGTTACCAGTCTCGTTTTGTACAAGCATAACCATGTATCATTGATAAATCCACCAATTTTACAAATTTCCTAGCATATTCCACACTGGTCAATGACACCCATGTGTTCGTTATCATCCAACATACACTGCAGTTTTCATATTGCATTGTAAGTTTTGCATTTTGTTTACCAGTATCCACAACTTCACTGTTATAAAGAGTTGATAGCATAAACTTAATGCCTGCCGTGCCACTTTATAGCCAAACGTTTATTCGTAAATTTGCACTGCACCTCTCCTTTTTCTAGTTTGGATAGCTTTGGAAAATATGTGAAAAGAGTGGGATTTGTATACCAATTATTATCTAAGTACAGTGCATGGCCTTTCCATGATATGATTCAGGTAAAGTATTCCAAAATTTTTATTATATCTGCTTCTGAATTTAGTTTCGTAGCATACACGTACACAATAAAGTCAAGAACATACTCAGTTTTGTAATCGCAGAGCATAAAAAAAGGTATGCCAAATCTGTGCCACATTTACGGAATATATTGTTTGAAAAACAGTCCACACTTGAAAAGCAGCCTATTTTCGCAGTGCATATATCTTGGAAAGGGTAAAGAGACTCACTCAGCAAGCTTTTTGTAGATGATTTACAAATTGTCCGATTTTCTGCAGTTTGTCGTCTCCGGCTAGCTGAATACTATCGGAAAAGCAATAGGTATACTGTTTGACATTATTTAATGAAAGAAATTTTCACCTGTGCCAATTGCATATTTACTGCCAGAAAGCAATATATTTCATCGATGGTGATCTCTTTAAAATGTTTCAGTTTTGAGTTATCGGAACTGCTCTCTGAAATGTAGTCATAATATAAATTGTACTGCTCTGGAATGACTCTATTATTTCACTATCAAAAAGCATTCGAAAGCAGCCGAAAAGCATAGATGCAGCATCCAACCTGAATCATTATTATCAAACTCTTGGATTTTTTTATCCAAGTTTAAATTATTACAATTTTAAAATATTTAAGCGTGTTTACTGAAATTTTAACGTTGCACACGACTCGCTGCAGGAATACACTGTATAAAATTAAAGTTTTTAGGCTTAGAAGATGGAAAGGCTAAAAACTGTTTTGCCAACGGCTAACATGGCTGTCACCCCAAGGGAGAGTTTGAGATGAATCTCGCCCGAAATTTTCTTAGTTAAGCAGAAAACAATTTAATCTAAAGTTGAATGCTACTGTATCTATTAATTATTACATAAAAAAAGGGTAGTTATAGAAAACCCTTTCGTAGTGAATTCTAAATTTTTCTATTTAAATTCTTAATCGTTTAGACATTTTCAATATAGAAACATTTTTAACAGATGTGTTTTTATAAATAGAATCACTTGCGTTATAACACGTCTATTTCATAACAAATAATCAAATCATATCACAACTATATTTAACAATTAAATTATATCTCAGATTCTTTAGTTTTATAATACTTGAACAAAATTTTGTTACGTATTAGTTATCTTTATGAATTAATATCAGATCTGGCAATCACTTACAAATTTAATTTAAAAAAACTGGAATTTTAAGCAATCCCAATATAAATCTTATTTTGTTACTAATAAAACAATCTCGTTTAAGCTTCTCTTAAGTGAGAGTACTTCAAAAATTACAAAAATTTAACGTGTAATTTTTTTTCTCAAAATATATGTAGTTATGAAAAATTGGTAATATAAACTGTTGTTATGGTTTTAAAAAAACCGGATCTCGTGAACTGCAACGATGGGGTTCTTACGGCAAGTATTTTGACCATACGTGAAGAAGCAGGTTATTTAATAAATCCGGTGAATGATTCAGCAAGAGTAATGGACTCACCCCTAATCTATAGGTCACTGACTGCTACCCTTGTGCTGGATATGATCAGATTTCAGTTCATCTTCTGCTGTTCACTTGCAGGTATAGAATTCAAAGGACTCCAAATTCGACTCTAAATTGTGGTATTATTGACCGGAGGGTTTCTGCGCTAAAAATAACATAAGTTAAGGCACCATGTGCCTTTGCACCACTAATTTCTACCATCAACTACTCCCATTCTGGTTTGCTCAATCTGAGAAATTTTTATCTTCGTGGAATTTTACGCTAATCAGAACAAATGTTTGGCGGCCACGCACCGTGTTTATGAAACAAAAGTTGAAAACCTCGAAAAATAAGTTATTTATTCTTACTTTTAATGATAAGAATTATATTTAAAATGTTCTAAACAAGGTTTCAAAACATCAGAAGATTTTCAAATATTATTATTGCGACAGAATGTGCAGTTTAGTTTAGTCTTGAGATTGAATTAAAGTAGGAAATATCGGATAGTTTGATATTTATCATATGGGACCAAGGATTTATTATGAATTCGAAAGCTTATTTGGTTTGTAAATAAATAATTTTTTAACAAATTTTTGCATTTTTTTCTTTATTCCTTAATACGACTTTGTTACACTGTAAAGAATTTTTGTTACACCAAAAAAAATTGTTACAAAGTTTGATTAAATTAAATCATTTGGTTTTACTTTTTTGGGACACTGAGCTGGTCCTACAATAGACTCAACATTCTAATCAGACCCCGAGGCATCAAATTCTGCCAAAGACTCTACATATTGTTGACTGCTATCAGTAGACATCAGCGTGCTTCTCTGTACATCGCTTTCAGTTTTATCCCACCCACAAACATCTTCAGACAGCAGAAGGTGGTCGTATTCAAAGTCGCTTTTTTCCAAACTCTCAACTATTTCTACATCAGCTTACCCTACAGAGCGTCTTCTTGCCATAATGTATACATTTAAGGTGTAAAACAATACTGAATTAAGCAGTGTTACGACATTCAAAAACTACTAAACTAACACTGCCACATTCCTACATATAAACCAGTTTGAGTACTATTAGTAATGGGGATAGTAGAAGGAGTCAATCATACAAATACATTGAGAGCAATTTACAATTGCATATATTTTTTTAAGTATTTGTGTAAATAAACATTTGGAACACTGATACATTATTGCATATACGTACGGGTGGAGCAGTGAAAGGGTTAAAGCGTACTGATCCTTAGCATTTCTTTCTGGTGGATGTTGTTTGAATAAAATATTGAAATTTATTTAGTATTTATGATAAGAAGATATGTACGTCTTAAAGTAAGCTATTATTGAAATAGTAATTGTTTTATATTGCATTTCTTATTTGCTACAAATTGGATTATATTAGGTACTTATATGAAACACCTTTATTTTAGAATCGCTGTCAACAGTATCAAGCTACAATTACAAGACTGAATAAGGAAATATCAGCATTAAAGCAACAATTAACACAACTACATGTTGAACCAGAAATTCATGAAGCACATTCAGCTGCAATTCATCGACATGCTGAGGAATCACGAAAACAGTATGAACGTTGTCTGGACGATGTTGCTAATCAAGTTGTTAAAGCACTTTTGGCACAAAAGGTATTTTGTGTTTAAAAATCATAGTTTGCTGACATATTACAATTTTTAGAATGACATTTTTCTTTATTAAATTTAATAAATTTATTACAGAGTTTACGTGAAGAAATTGGAAACTTGCATAAACGAAACCAAGATCTAGAAACACAAAATAAAGCTTTAACTTCTATGCTTGTTCATCAGCTACGTAGAACCTCTACTCCTGAATCTGATTTTGAATTATCTGTGTCTAATCATCTTGCTTTAGAAGATTCAACCAAAGAAATTTCTGAAGATAATACTTCGGCTGATATTTCCCCAATAAATGTAATTAAAACTAACTTGACTGTTAAACATGGTAACTCTAATTCTGATATAATAGACAATAATATTTTATGCTCAAGTAAAACTGAAACAAGCACTAGTAATAGATTTATATCTAAAAGCAGTAGACATTTTTCATCAGACTGCAAACTTATAGGTAACACTCAGCATTTTCTAATTTATTTTTTTAAATAAAATTTTATAGATAAACGATTTTCCTTAGAAGATAAAAGAAGACACCAGATTTTAACAAAACTTTGGACTGAATTAAAAGGAACTGAAGTAACTCCCAAGCGCCTTTTAGAAGCTTTAACAGCTGTAGATTCTTCATTTTGGATAACTCCACAACGTCCCGTATCTCTTAATTTACAATTTCCTATACTGCAATCCTCTAAATATAGAAGAAGCCGCCCCATTTTAGGTAATGTACCATTTAAAAATTAGTTTCCAATTTCTTTCTATTTGTAATACTTCTAAACATTTGCTCAGAATTTCATCCGAACAGTATCAACCAATCTCCATTTGTTGTTATGAATGACTTAAGATCGGTAGATTTTGTCCTTTTATTTTTTAAAAATGCTTTCTTCTGTGAGCAGGTGGCATTTTCAAAAATTCAGTTTGTCTCTTTTTATCCACATACACCCAGGAATACAATACAGAAAGAATTAGAACAAAATAAGTTACAGCGTGCGGAAAGGAAAAGATATTCTTTATAAGATTGATATCTTCTGTATGGGCGTTGTAATCTTTTTTGTGTATTGTTCTTTGTTCTGACACTTTTTGTAGAGTGTGCCTGTACGTGTATAGGATGAGAACGGGCATGTTGAATTTTTAAAAATGCTCTTGACTGCCAAATTATTTTTATTTTTTACGAATTCTTTTTTCTGTTCGGAACAGTAACGTAGCTATCAAAGGGACACTTAAAAAAATTCGGTCTTTGCGTTTTTGTCTACATACATCGAGGAATACGGTATAAAAAGAATTAAAACAAAAACAAAACACAAATGTTAGCACGCTCGCAAAGGAGATAACATCTTATACAAGACGTATTTTTTCTGTGCAGGCACTGTAACTTTTTTTATGAATTGTTTCTTGTTCTAATTCTTTTTGTATCGCGTTCCTGTGCATGTCTAGATAAGAATGGTGAGGCTGAATTGTTGAAAGTGTCCTTGGTAGCCAAAATATGTTTTTCTTATTATTTTTTATAAATTCTTTCTTCTGTACAGAAGAGTACCATGGTTGCGAAGGGGGATTTTTAAAAATTCAGCTTGTCCATTTTTGTCCACATACACCCAGGAATACAATACAAAAAGAATTAGAACAAAATAAGTTACAGCGCCCGGAAAGGAAAAGATATTCTTTATAAGATTGATTTCTTCTGTACGGGCGTTGTAATCTTTTTTGTGTATTGTTCTTTGTTCTGACACTTTTTGTAGAGTGCGCCTGTGCGTGTATAAATGAGAATGGGCATGTTGAATTTTTAAAAATGCTCTTGGTTGCCAAACTATTGTTCTACTTTTATTTTTTAAGAATTCTTTTTCTGTTCGGAACAGTATCGTAGCTATCAAAGGGGCACTTTCAAAAAATTAGGTCTTTGCGTTTTTGTCTACATACACCGAGGAATACGGTGTAAAAGGAATTAAAACAAAAACAAAACACAAAAGTTAGCACGCTCGCAAAGGAGATAACATCTTATACAAGACGTATTTCTTCTGTGCAGGCACTGTAACTTTTTTTATGAATTGTTTCTTATTCTAATTCTTTTTGTATCGCGTTCCTGTGCATGTGGAGATAAGAATGGTGAGGCTGAATTTTTGAAAGTGCCCTTGGTAGCCAAAATATGTTTCTCTTATTATTTTTTAAAAATTCTTTCTCCTGTACAGAAGAGTACCATGGCTGCCAAGGGGGATTTTAAAAAATTTAGCTTGTCCATTTTTTGTTCACATACACCCAGGAATACAATACAAAAAGAATTAGAACAAAATAAGTTACAGCACCCGGAAAGGAAAAGATATTCTTTATAAGATTGATTTCTTCTGTACGGGCTTTGTTATCTTTGTGTATTGTTCTTTGTTCTGGCACAAGAAAAGCTATAGCTTTATAAGACTAATGTTTCCTGCAGGTGCTGTAACTTTTTTGTATACTGTTCTTTGTTCTGATACTTTTGTATTGTGTTTCTGTGTGTATGTGGATGAAAATCAACATGCTAAATTTTTTTTAAATATTTTATTTTAGTGTCTGTGTGTATTTTTGCATGTTGGACAAGTTTGTGAGGAATATTTTCTTCTATGCAGGCACTGTAACTTTTTGTGTATTGTTCATTGTTCTAATTCTTTTTGTATCGTGTTTCTGTGCATGTGTAGATGAGAATCGACAGACTGAATTTTTGAAAATGCTTTTGGCAGACCAAATATTGTCCTTTTATTGCTTTTTAAGAATGCATTCTTCTGCGTGGAACATTATTTTGGCTGTGAAGAAGACAATTTTCAAAAATTCTATCTGTCTATTTTCATTCGCACACACCTAGGAATACAACACACAAAGAATTAGAACAAAAACAAAACACAAAAAGTTGGCAAGACGACTTCTATGGCTAATTTTATCAATAAAGTTGTAAACTTAAGATACAGACGATTTCATTTGAATAATTAATATATTTCTACTGTTTAGCACAAACAAGCTTAAAGAGTGAAGAAGAAACAACTGGAAACGAATCTCCTGAAAGTGGAAATCGCGACGAAGGATATTCAACCATGTCTTCAGATGTTCAAGCAGAAGTTTCTAAAGCATCAGTTGAAGCAATAGTGCCTTCACGTGGGTTAGAAGACCTAAAAGAAGCTACAGATGAGACTGAAGTTACTGAAACTCGCCTTCTAGTTGCTGACAATAAAGACCCTGATATTTTATATATTCCATTAAATCTTCTTGGCTTAAATCCTAGGTAATATTATTTATGTAAGTTTTGTTTTGTACAAATAATCATTTTTTTGAAGGAACAGTTATCCTCCGAGTAAAGAGATATTACCATTTCAACACATAATGAGAAGTTTTTCAGATTCTCATTTGTGTATTAAAATAACAACAGCTCCTAGTCCATGTTATTCTATTAGTTCTCCAATTTCAAGTAGTCAGAGTATTCTTCTATTAGATATTATGGAAAAAAATATGAATCCACTCAGAAGAGTGAAAGCCGCAGCAAGTTTATTAGGTAAATATAATAAATTTGTGTATTATAATTTCTACATGATTTGACTACAACTAGTAACACCGACAACTACATTAAATATTATTTATAGCAAACTTTTAACTTCTTTTTGTACTTTTTTACAATATATTGCAAATAAACATAAAAGTTTATTTTTAAAGAGAATATCTATTTGGTAGATGTCGTTTATCGAAAATTTCAATTTAATGTGATTAGTTTATTATTATTACATGCGATGTCAGAAAATTAGAATAAAACTTTTGAGAACAGCAAGTGCATGGGAAGGAAGGTATGATTTAAACATGAGCACCCTAAAATGTTCATTATTGAGATACAAGCTTCCTGAGAATTTTTTTAATTGTTTATTTTTAAGAAACTTGAAGTAGATAAACAGATTTGATGAAAAATTTTGAAAGTCTCGTTGTGAAACAAACTACTTTTTAATTAATGATGGTGGACACAGTGAACACTACATGATAAAGTTTTTTTTTGTAATTATTAGCACTAGAAAAATTGTATTTAGTATTTTTCTTATGCAGATTTATTTGTCACTTTTGACAGTTAACTGAATTTCAATTTTTATTTCATTGATGACTTACATACTTAAAACGAAATTCCACATTTTTATATAGCTACAAAATCCTAATACTCAATAATTTTTGATAAAATTTGGTACCACTCCATGTCAGATGATGAATTCCATGCTGTTTAGTATTTTTTTATTATAAATGGATAATACGATTTTTAAAATTTCACCCTTAAAACTTATGTAGTAGACTTACGATTTTGTAACAAAGTAGCAATTTCTGTTACAAAGGTACATTTTATAGAGTATTTTAAGAGTGAATAGGCCACACACACTGTGCAGAATAATGCATTTCTCAGTGATGTTCTGACATTTATTTATTTAACGCACTAGCTTTTACTACATATACTGCATAACTGAATACAATTGGAATTAACTTAATAATTTTAGCATGAGAACCTTAAATTGTTTAAATGTGAGACCAAAAATGTTTATCTTATGATTAAATTTATTTGTGTTATTTATTATCCTGTTCATCAGTGAGTAAAATTCATATAGTGTGTGATAATAATGAGGTTACTATCACGTATACCCCATAGTAAGACACTCGAATGTTGAATTTCTCTAAAAGAAAATTATCGACCATAATGTTATTTAACACTTTATAAAAGAGACAAACTGCGTGGTAAATTCTTCTGTTTTTAAAAGTCTGCATTCCAAAGTATATTAGAAGCATGTGATAATCAGAACTACTATAAATAATGTGTTCTTTATAACAGAGATATTTTACAAATCGTTTCTGAATGTCCTTCAACTTATTAATATGAACCTCATAATAAGGTGACCAGACAATATAACCATAGTCAAGGATAATTCTAACGGATGAATTAAATAGTATATTAAATATTTTATAAAACCACGCATCTTTTTAAAACTTTCTATAGAACAAAAGATTTGTTTACGAAATATGACTGCAACCATAGACATTTTGTGCATTTGAAATGCTAGTTAACAATGAGTTAGTTAATAAATGTCTTTTACATGTGAAATGAGTGCGAAGTTAATTAAATTTTGATTTGCCCTGAAGGAACAGGGACCCAATAACAATTCATGAGTGTGTCAGCTAACTACAGTGGTGCGGGAGTGGGTTCTTATGGAGAATTATAAAAGCACATATAAAAATAACAAAGTAAAAGTAAGAAGGAAAAAAATAATAATTAACATGACTCAAATACAAAAATTCTATATACATCACCACTTACCCTGAAAGGTTTTTCTATTTTGTGTCAAAATCGAAGATACCAAACCGTCTGTTACAGCTATTTGTTATGGTAAAATAAGCATTAAATGAATTAAATTTTGATTTGCCCTGAAGAGGTGGGGGTCCCCTAACAATGTAGGAGTGCATCGGCTAACTGTAGTGGTGCAGGAGTGGGTTTCTATGGATAAAGGAAGAAGTAAAATATATCACATTATTTCTATACGGAAGACGGATTTTTCCACATAAAACTCATCTGTTTCGGTCATAATAAAATAAAATTGTAAACTAAAATACTTTTTCCAAATAAGACCCTATCACTGGGGTAGCAGAATATCCTTACAAGTAGATGACGTTATCTATTTCCTAAATAAATTGAAATCAAATTCAACCTAAACTTAAACTCTATTAACATAAAAATAATTTCAGTACACATACAAATGTATTTTTGTAAAAACAATTTCTTAATCTTAATTCTGGCCAAATATTGCGAAAATAAAAATATACTAAAGAAAAATCTTAAAAGACTTAAATTAAAGCCATTAACAAAGCTATATTCTACTCCAAATTTTTCATGTTTTCATATTTAACTATGACATTCATGAATCCGTAATTATTGGAAATGTTGTTCATAATAAAAAAAAACAGTTAGATACCAACTTTTCAAAATCTGTCCAGCGTCCTTTCCAAAACACTCGAATACCAACACCTACATATATTTTAATATATTAAACTAATAACATTATGCTTAAATTTAGTCACCACTTGTTCCGTCCGCAAACCATTAGTCCATCAATAAAAAAGATAATCACTGGTAGATTCAATTACTGTCCTATGTAAAATACCAACCATGTTTGCATTCAAAATTCACGTATAAATTATAAAGAAACAAACAATCCTATATTACTTACAATTTGGTTCAAAATGTCTAGACCACACAAGCTTTCCACTTATTTTTTAATAATATAATTCCTTTTTTTCAATCTTTCAAACGACAGCTTCAGCATAACCCAAAATCCCAACTTATTGACGGTATAAACAGTTTCAATTCTAGCTCTCTAAACAGTTACAATGACACTAATTCCACTCGCAGGTGCATTGAAAATACCTCACCCGCGCAAGAGGAAGTTCACATATTTTATCGTATGCCACATTTCTATTCCTTGAAGCTGTGTTTCGTTTAACTTTCTACAGTTGACTCACCTCGCTATATTTTTTTACATTCTAAATTAACTTTGCTTCATTTTTTACTTTCTGAACATATAGCTCGTCCTGTGGCCTCCCTCTGCCCATGATCTCACGTTCTTGTATCCTTATGTATTCAATGTTTTCAGGTTACCGAATCTTGTATAGCTGGCTTTATTTCTTCCGTTGTATCTAGCAAATTAATTTATTTTCACTGTAAAACATTAATTACAGTCAGCATATGGTTCATACAATGTATCGAGTTTAATCCTTGCTTACCACGTTAGAGTTCTCACATTAATGTCTATTACAATGTATTTATCTGTAGAGAATTGTATACACAGTGTTTTGACTTATTGCAAATATCTGCTTTGCGGTTTAATAATTCATCGTCCTTCATTACAATACAATGTAGTTATAAGAATTAATGTGTACTTTCTTATCTGAATTATTTTTATAGCAACAGAATTTGAAATATGATATTTTTAATTAAGAATAATTATTTGCGAAATCTTTTATATAGAGTGCATCCATATATTTTGTCCCTTCAAAATAAAATTTTCTTTTTTCACATCTAATTTATTATTAGCATAACGCAATGCATTACAAATTTCTTTTAATATTATTCGGTATTCTAAACTTTATAACTTTATATCTTATCTTTCTCAAAAATACATTTAAAACCACTTATTGATGTTTTTATAATTGAAGAAATTTCTCAAAATAAAACGCTTCTTCCAAATACGTTTCCATTACTGAGGCAGCTGGATATCCTCTACAATTAGCTGACTTTACCTAGTTTGTAAATGAATTCAAATAAAAATTCAACCTAAACTTAAATTTTATTAACATAAAGTAATATCGATTAAAATACAAATTTACGTTCCTAAAAAAACAATTTGCTAACTTTAAATGTGGCTAAGTATTGTTAAAAGGAAAAAGATCTAAAAATACCTTAACTCTAAACCATCAACAAAGCTATCATTTCACATTTCTTCTAATTCTAATATTCAATGACATTTATATATCCCAAATAGTGGAAATGCCTTTAATAACAACACCGAAAACAGTTAAATACCAGCTTTTCATAATATGTTCATTGTCCTTTTCAAAATACTTTAATATCAACATCTACATATTCCTTAATACTTTAAACTATTAACATTATGCTTAAATTTAATTAACAGTTGTTAATCCTTATACAATAAAATAATAATCACTTTTTTTTGTTCAATTAATATCCCACGTGATAAAATACCAATCATGTTTACGTCCAAAGCTCACACACATTATAAAGAAGCATAAACAAACCTACAATATTTGATTTACCTATTATAAGGTTCAGAATGTCCAAACCGCACCAGCTTTCCAATTTATTACTAATTCCATTTTTCATTGACCCAACACAACACAAAATTCAAAATTAATGGTCGGGTGAACCATCCAAATTCCAACACCTGTCTAAATAGTCACAACAACAATGATTCCACCCACAAGCGCATGGAAAATACCTGGCCTGTACAAGAGTAAGTTATTTTATTATATACAGTGTTTTTGTCTTTGTGGGATATCCATCTTTTTTCTTGAAGCTGCATTCCGTTCTACTTTCTATTAACTGTATAACTATATTTTACTTTTCAAAACAACCTGGCATATCAAACCCTGACCACCCGGGCCACCACCATATTACGTTTTTGGTAAAACTACATTCTTACAAAATAAAATAATCGTCGTACTGGTTATGGGTTTATCACTTGCTGTTGGAGTTAATTGAATAATTAAAGTAACCCGTAGGTTCTTTAAGATTCTCAAATGAAACCAGTGAACTTTAAGGAAGGATTTCCTTAAAATGATGGAATGCAAATATCTTCCGACTATGCTAGGGGTCTATTCCTCGGGTAGAGCTTATGAGGATTGGTCGTGGTTCTTTTTACAAAACATTATTTGCTTATTAGGGCTTGATTCATACCAAAACAGGGGTTTAGGGAGGGCGCCACCAAGTCATTAAATTTTAAACAGAGGTTTTCCCCAAGGGGGACTTGGAAGTCCTTAGAGAGGAATATCGTATTAACTGCTTACGCAGGAGCTGTAAAGAAAATTGAATTAAATTAACAAAGTTAGGACGCAAGAAGTATACTCTTGGTACCTCATAAAAAAATAGCCGAAATGATTAATTATGCACACAATTTTATAAACACTAATATTAACCATCAAATTCTGAAAGAGCAATTAGAGCTTCTTTGTTAAATTGGAGCTACAACTATCATTACCTCGAAGATATGTATGCCTTTTATTCATTGACCTGGTTACACTATTTCTGAACTCACTTGTTCAAAATAAAACAATTAATTAAGAGAATTAAATGTTGATTCTTTAATTAAAAGTAGTTTCGTCATAAAAAATTGTATGTACAAAATTTACGTTTAAAAAGGTTAATATAATTTCTCCTACTCTGAGGTAGAACTATGAATTTGAATGAAATATCAAGAACTTTAAGCGTTTTTTTACTACAAAAATTAACTCAAATCAATACCAAAAATATCAAATCTGCTATTCGGTTTACAAATGTATATGAAAATATCTAAAATGTCTAATAAATCAATGTTCAAAAGCTGTAACTAAAATTATACATAGATGAAACTTTAATCAGAACTCAATGGAGTTGCTTAATTTCGTTAATAATAATAACTGTTATTACACTGCAATAAAAATTTATCAAAGTCCTTTCTAGTTTGTTAAACAAAATAATAGTTATAGGTCATCACAAAGTTATTTTCCTGGTGTAGCCTTGTATCAAAATTCGCCAAGTGCGGACGTGGTGTAAGAATAATATAAATTTCTTACCTCGTTTCAACAGGTGTTGTTTGTGTGGCAGCGTTACATCGTGTTAGAGCAGATGTTTATACATACGCTCCCTGGACAAACAAATGACGTCGCCTTCACGTGTTGTATTGCAAATAACCAGCTTCGTGTTTCTTGTACCTGACCATACGAGCTTAAAGCGTATTTCTTATACACAACAACGGGACAAACCAAAATCCATTCCAATGATTACCACAAAAATGCAAAACTTCGATGTACTACTCTATTTAGATCGTTACCAAAATAATTATCTTCGTGTAATTATCCACATAGTTACTTGTAAATTCATACTAGCAATTTCAAAAAGACCATTATTGTTAATTATTGGACGATAGATTGAAACAAAAAAATTTCTATCTACATTGCAGAACATTTCATTAAAATTTAAAACATACAGTTTCATCGCAGAACATTTCATTAAATCCAACTATTATAGTAAAGTTGAAGGACGTTCATGCTAGACCAATATTTTCTTATCGCTGCATCGAAGTAATTGAACTGTAAACTCGATAATCGTAAATGCAAAGAAAGGGTCCATATAATCTTGTAACACAAAATCTAAACGGGCTAATTTTTATAAAACCAGATAAAACAGAATCATACTAACGAAGAAATATACAAAGAGTATTTAAAAGAACTTTCAAAAGAGTTTTCAAAAGAATATACGAAAGAGTCTTCAAAAGAATATACTAAAGAGCGCTACAACAAAATTAGTCTAGTAGATTATATCCAATTGCTTACCATTATTAAAAAGCACTATGTCAAGTGTTTATTACACTTGAGTTTCACTACGACGTAAAGCCACACGCAAATTACTCGCTAGAACTCTCAGGTTCTCCATGGTATCTTCGTGCTAAGTGTTCTAGCTAAAGTGACCGTTGACACATTGTGCACGAAATAGGAAAGGTATTTGGGCCTTGAAATATTTATAGAAATAATTAACACCTGAAGTTAGCAACCAAACTAGCATCTCTGTATTGTGGTTAGACCACATGATCCCAATACGGATATTTATTTAATTGACGATGTTTACTGGTTTAATGGACTAGACAAAAAGATGTATTTAACTAATAATTTATTGGTGCTTTGCAGTGGTAAAAAAAAACTGTTACAACATCTTGATGTTGATTTATTACCAGTTCACAAATAACTGACTATTCATTTTCCATCGGATGTCTAATTCCGGTATTCTTTCCCATTCTACGTTTATGTTCAGTTCGGAGATTTTGGTGTAGTTCTCCTAGTTCTCCTATTAAGTTTATTGAAAGGCCTCCAGGGAAAGTACCTGCGTTGTCATGTTATTTTCTAAAGTTAAATTTGTTTCTTTCTGTCTGCACTATAAAAGATCACTTTGTAATATATTGTATGAAATGACTAACTCATATCTGTAATATAATATATGTGAATTTCCTTTAGTCAGTATCTGGGCCTCTACATTGTATTAAAGTATGTCTGTGGTTCTCTTTGTATTTGCAACTATGTAATATTGTGCTTTATTATCTGAATTATTTTTATAGAAACAAGATTTGAAATATGATGTTTAATTACGAATAAATGTTTATGAAATCTATTATACCAGGCACATCTATATTTTAGTTTGTCCATTCATATTTTAAAATTTTTCTTTTCCCCTGTAGGTTATTTCTAGCATAACACGATGCGTTACAGGTTGCGTGCCAAACCATTAGTTCAATTGGTGCTTGTACGGTAATTGTTTAATGGTAGTTTGTTTTATAATTTTTTGGAAATATATTGAATACAAAATTTGAACAACAAATTATTTTTAAATTTTCCTTAAAGAAAATCTGCGGGCATCTTTCATTTGTTAAATATAGAAAAACTGCATATCTAGAGCTTGAGTTTTTGATTAGTATGAATGGTTTTGTAAAGGAATGCAATACATGGAAGGCAATAAATGTCCCACATCCTTATAAATTCTTATAATAATTATAATGTTATAAATCAAATCTTGACATATAAGGGGCTTTTTAAACTTTGTAACTTATTTTCTTTGTCTTCAAATTAAGTAT
The DNA here is from genome assembly GCA_036346225.1 of Platerodrilus igneus. NCBI lineage: Eukaryota > Metazoa > Arthropoda > Insecta > Coleoptera > Lycidae > Platerodrilus > Platerodrilus igneus. Next base: position 859,315 of record JARFIW010001258.1, on the reverse strand, counting down.
ACTGGCTTGTAGTTTCCGTTTATTAATCAGAAATCAAGGGTAAACTATAAATGAAAGACTAGTTGGAGTAGTTCAAAATTTCCTAAAATCAACAATAACTAATAACAATTTAAGCATTAAATTTACAATTTAAACTTACACTTATACCCTTTATATACCTATTGCAGATTATTTTACAGCTAAACAGCTTTACGTATTTCAGCACGTAACGGTTATACAGGTGGCATAACATTACACACATTTTTATACCAAGAAAGCGATTTACAAAAAGACAAAACTTACTTTTGATTAATGGTCATAGTATAAGGTATGCCCCATACTCGTTGCTTCCAGCAGAAAACCAACACTGACATCTAAATATAGGGCGGGGTTGTAGTAGTTTTCCTATGTTTTCTTCAGATTCCTGCGGTAAAGTGTTGTTGAAATTTACACAGTTTTGGAACAGATACATGTACTGGTTAGATACGAGATAGGTAAAGCATTCCATAGGTACACTTCGCTGCAATTATCTGGACAAAACATGTGAAAACTACTATGACCACGCTGTACATTTGGTTTTCTGACGGAAGCAATAGCATGGGAGCATATCTAAAACTACGAACATTAATCATAGGTAGGTTTGTGTCTAGTTGTAAATCACTTTCTTTGTATGAAAATTTATGTAATGTTATGCAACTTGTATAACCGCGTTACATGCTAAAATATGTATGTAACCATTTGACTGTAATAACACCAAATGACACTACATCATATTTTATTTGTAAATTTTAATCTTCAAAAGTATTATAAGAACAGAATATTTGGGTGGTAAATTCATATTCTAAACTTCATTCATTATTTTAGCAAATGCAATTGATTTAAACGATGACCAAACATCTCCATCCTCATGGTCAAGTGCAGTTGATGAATGTTTGAAGTGTACAACTTTAGATGCTGAATATATTCAACAATGGCTACGTTTAGATGAAACACGCTCGTCTTTGCAGCAACACCATCGGGACATGTTAGAATTGGAATATGATCACGCAGAACTAGAGGATTGGACTTTAAGCTTATCTAATGATGACATAAACAATGATCAAAAAAAAATTGATGTATCAACACCTGGTCAAATATCTTCATCAACCCTACCTAGTATTCAAGAAAATAATGCCTTAGAATTAGAGGAAGATTCTAACGAATGCCTTTGGAATAGTTCTAGTTATATGATGGATAAGGAAGGGCATGAGTTAGTTTCCCTATTGATGGACGGTAGTGATTGTCAAGTTGATAAGCAATGGCCTTATGCTGTACGAAGTACAGAAAATTTAAATAATTCACCAGATACTAGCTGGTCTAGTAATGGGTCTGATTGTTGTCATTCTTATGAACCAGAAACTTGTTCCAAGAGGTCATCTGCTGCCTTAAGTGGTTGTAGTGATGATACAGGTGACCTTTCAGCAATTGGTACTGATTTTACTAGAGATTTTTATAGGTAAGTTAATTGCTTAATAAATTTTGATTATTGTTTTTTTAACCATCAACATGAAAATGTATCAAAATTTAGCAAAATGTGTCATACATTACAGAGTGGCAAAGAATTTTAAGGTGAATTTTTAGTTAAAGCTTTTAAAAATATATGCTCATGAAAACTAACTATAAACCACATAAAGTTGGGCATGACTAACGTGACCATACCTCCGCTTTGGGCGAGACAGTCCTGCTTTCACACTGTCTATCCCACTGTCCACAGTAAGAGCAAAAATGTCCTGCTTTAGCTTTAGGCTAAATGAATGCCATATTGATCACCAAGACAAACATCAACAAATCATGTAATCAGCTCCATTCTTACTTGAAAACGAGACCTGATATTTTGAAACAGATTTGCTCTGCTGACACATATAAAACAAGTCTCTAGAGACGTTATATTATTCATTCACTTTCTTATTATTAATAAATAAAAAGCAGTTAAAACAGCAATTAGTTTTTGTTTTGTTAAAAATTCTGCAGGTTTCCCGCTCTAACAAAAAACATAAATGGTCACTTTAGGCATGACTACAACATTCATAATCATTTGCATAAACCTATGTCAAATAACCTCCAAAATTCAGAACACAAGAGTTTTGTTTTTGACAACTGAAAGTTTGGTTAGTTTTGTATATTTGAAAACAAACTTAGATAATAAAATGACAATATACGGATATTACTATGAATAAATAATAATTTTTCGTTTTTTAGGCAGTTGTTATTTTTAGTTACATTGCTGGTAGCGATTATTCTTGGCACCAACATTACAAAATCTTAATCAAACCCAAGTGTAACCCCACTATTTGTTCTATTGAAACATGATAAGATATATTATATTTTATAATGATGGATTTAGCAAAATCAAAACAGTAATATACATAAAGTTGTTTTTTTAACATATTGCGATGAATCACATATACTTCATTTGCTTGTTACAATAAATGCAGAGATACTTAACCAACTATACAAGTAATAAAAGAAAGAAACACACTCTCAAGGATTAAACATTTGCTTCATTTTTACAAGGGCTACTACCTAAACATTGGACGTGGCAACAGTGAAGTCGTTAGATGCTTAACTATAAAAGTTAATAAATTTTGATGGTTGTCAAACAATAACAGAATGGATAATATTGAACAGTTTAATTACGACATAATTTTAAAGTTAATAATATTAGAAAAACACTGATTTAAATTGTGAGCACTTTTAAGCAATTTTTGCTCCGTTTTAGACTGCAATTTTTTAAAGATCCAGTAGCTATATCTAACATGGCAGAAAACATTGATACTATTCGACTCATGACAACAGCAGTTAGGCAGGTAATGTACAGGAAGACTGCACTACACTTGGGCATCAACATGAAATAGATTAATCAAATTTTATACATCACTGTGGTGATAAAAGTTTGATGTATGCATATGAACTTGAAACAAAACAGCAAACAACTATTTCAGTACTCCAGAATAGAATACAGCAAACAAAAATTACACATTGCATTAGTGTTTCCAAAAGAATGATTGCTTGTTTCGTCTCAAAAACTGGACATGTGGCTACCGTTTCTTTAAAAGAAACTAGAACTGTGTATGCACAATGGCATCCATCCATTAGTTTATATTAAGTGTTTTCTGATATGCGAAAAAGAAATAAGAAATATTACATCATTCCTTATTAGGATTATGGAACCTCTCATATTTCACAGTAAACATTGAATTACTTGACTAGACAAATATAAACTTACATTTCCAAAAATCAAAAACCATGTTGGTGTTCAATAACCTTCAACACCAAAAGAGCAGTTGCTCTCGAAACATTATACAGTATTGGAAGCAAAATTCAAATTGCCCAAGGCATTTTTGCATTCATGTGCTTTTTATTTCATCATTTTCTTCTATGCATATTTTATGTTCTGTTTTTGACAACTTTGTTTCAGAAATTTTCTATATTATTTTTACCTTGCTAATGCCGTGGACAGCACTCCTATGGAGTGCAGAAACTGGTTTAGTCAGTCATTGATTATGTAGTTAGCAGTGGCGGCTCGTGAAAGTTGTAACTCGGTGTTCACGGTACATACATAATTGTTCCAAAATTATAATGTATTATATGTAACCATTCATCAACTGATGCATCTAGTATTACTACTACTCTATTTATGAAAAAAAAAACTTATTTGTACAGAAAATTCATTCTTCTGTGTTTTAGATTCACAAACTTTCCAATTATTCTATTATTAAAATCGTTTATGGTATTAATCAATTCCTTTTCAATGGATAGCATGGCTAATGCATTTAATCTGCTTTCTGACTTAGTGTTTCTAGGAAAGGTTTTTATGTGTTTCAACGTTGAGAAACAACGTTCTGGTTCTGACGTAGTCATGGGAATATTGTTACCAACATTTTTAGCAATTCACATAACTGGAGAAAAGTGTCTTCATCCAGTTCATTTTCTATGAGAAACTGCAACATTGGTCCAGCTCCAGTAGCATTCTGCAAATCCTGATGGGTATACAGTACCTCTAACATGTTTTTATTTAACAATGGGTACACTTCTATAACTGCTGCAAGCTGCTCTATAGGCAAAAATACTTGATATTGTGGGAAAAAATCAGGTTCCGGGACTGTTGCTGCAATTAGGTGATCGGAATATGAAAATCGGGCTTTTACATGACCCATTATTGTGTCACATATTTCTTTAGCATCCGCCCCTATATTAGATACCTTGCGTCTCTTCTTAGAAACTGATTCACAAGATGCGCTAGTAATATATGTGTTGTTATCTTGAACACCTTGGATATGATTTAAAAATTCTGCAACATACTCTTTTAATTTAATCGGATCAATCTTTTTTTTGCTGAAGTTTTTTAAATAGAATATCCGCATGTGGCATTATCTTACTGTAGAAGTCAAGCCAAAACGAAAATTCGCCGTCGCTTAAACATGCCAGTAGTCCATAACATTCCATCTAATTTTGTCATCTACACGTTCTGAATCCTGGATTACTTCCAAACATTCTATTATGCCATTTTTGTTTGTATGAAGAGTTTGAACTAATCTAATATTATGTACCCCACGTATTGTAGCAAGTGACGGTAATCTCTTTTTGCATATTGCGTTCAAAAATTTTGTCCTTTGTGTGGATCTGGAAAGCCCGTAACGTTTGAAAAAAAAATCTAACGGAACGATTTACTGATGAGGCTTTTTGTAAAACTAAATTGAATTGATGAGCGTAACAGTGAATAAAATGTGCTCTTGGATAAACCCCTTTGATTCGGCATTGAACCACGCTTGAACCACCACCCATAACTGCTGCTCCATCGTGACACTGCCCAATTAATTTTTCTTTTTTATCGCGTAAATGAACCTCTAACTCTGATTTTAGTACCTTGCTTAATGTTTCGGCATCTTGTGCTTCAGGATTGAAAAGGCCCCAAAAATGCTCAACGGCAGATCCATTAAATTCATATCGATAAACTATAACCATCTGTTGAATTGTAGACACGTCCGTAGTTTCATCAACCATCACTGCTAAATAATTTGCTTTATTTATTTGTTTTGATATTTCTTCTCTTCATACATCCAAAATGCAATCTAGAAGTTTATTTTGAAAACCGTCGCATTCTCTAGATGCTCCCTCATAGCATCATCAATTGATCCAACTAGGTTAATTAACACCCGAAGAATACCAGGGTTATTGGACCTTTAGTCTCATCATGTCCCTGTAGTGCCAATTCATGTATGCCACAAAATTTCACACAATCAATTAATCACGATAAAATGTACCGATTTTTATCCACCTACTTATTATGTTTTTGTATAGTACAACGGTAAGCACTATCTGTGCGCTTATATTCACACGGCCAAGCATAGAAAATTCAATACTGGCATTTTTATGAGCATGAGTATTTTCATGTTTTCTAATTTTTTCACTTTACTAAAAAGCAAACACGGCAAACAAACAACAAATTTTTGTGGTTACAACCACACAACCATTTGTTTTTTGTATATATATATATATATCGCTATTAAACTTACGACTATAAACACGCTTTTCAAGTTTTATTAGATTTTCAATTATCACATCTGGTTTATGTGGACAAAGTTTCTTTATTTCCAATTTTTCTTCATAGGATAACTTTTTATTCAAAATATTTTTAACTGAATTCATTATATAATTTAAATCTTCACTCTTTACCTTTGTCCTAATAAATATTAACGGTAAAAAAGATTAATTGAAAAAGATAGTTACGGTACGATTTAAGTGAATTAATTACACACTAAAAAGTCAAAACGAGCAAACAGAGACTAACTAAATAGCAGCGACACATACGAAAACAGTAATACGCGTTCCGTCCGAACCCAATCACGGATAATAAGCTGAAGTTCACAAAATATTTGTAAACCCTCCTTATGTAAAATCGTGTACTATTTCTCAACCAATCCTATACTCGCAAGGCGACAGTCGGTTCGCAGTTGTTGTGTGAACTCAGAAGCTACTTGTAGGTGATCGTTATGGTTAGATCGGCGGCAGCGTTTTCCTACTTTTTTATAGCACGTTATATTGTAACTAGCAAAAATTACATTTTGATAACAAAGAAGAATAGATGTGTTTAAAATTAGGGTGATCACATGAACATGTGAACCTATACACCACCCGCTACTGATAGTTAGCAAATTCTTCTTCTTCTTTCTAATTTGGTTTCCTATATAAATAAGTAAATGCCTGTTTTATCCCAATATCAATTTTATACCTTTAACTGCTAACATCATTTAGTTTTAGTGGTGTTGATGGTTATATTCGGATATTTGACTTCTTAAGTATGTGGTATACAAATTGTTCTGAGTCTGCATTGCCTCATCAGCATAACACACCACATGGAAATATGTTTCTCCTATTCTGTAAGTTATGGTTTTGATAGGTTTTCTATTATCCTGACTATAACCATGTTTAAACACTTATGCATTGAAGAAGTCTCCTTGTCTTAGTTCAGTATCTATCTATATATCCACAGTTAGTAGTTGTCCTGCTCTTACTTGATTTGGTATTGTTAGTTAATGTCTGTGACCAGTTAGATCAAGTATTCTCTTTTTTTTCATATTTTCATGACATCCGAGTTAGAAGCAGTTAAGCTATTAAATTAAAAATTTTTTATATTATTTGTTTGATGATAAAATTCTCTTAATGGTAAATTGGTTCTTAAGAAAACTTTGTTGTTCCTCTCTTAGTTGGTAGGTTTTACGTATTTCCGCAAGTAATAATTTAATGAATGTTTTACTGTTTAGTAGTGTGATTATTGGGAAGTGTTGTACTAAAGATTTTCGACCGTTCTTAAAAATAGGAATTGTGGTACTACTTTTTCATTTCCTGGATATTTTTTGTAGTTTAAAGAAGGTTGTGATTTTCTATTGTAGTTCTATTCAACCACATTTCATCTGTTATTTTATCAGGTAAGGTGTTTGGTTTTTATATACAAGATGATCATTGAGGTTGTTCCAAAAATGCATATAAAGTTGTTTGGGTGATTTTGAACCTTTTCTAAGATATCAGAGACTAAAGTTGCTGATCTGGTTGAGTTTATTTGTAAATTTTCAAATTCAATCTAGTAAGAATAAATATGATTGCTGTTGTTATGGCTTTGATTCCAGGAATTCTGCGAATTTGCTTCTACAAATGACAGAATGCAAATCTAAGCAAAATATCATAAATTGTGTTCTGCGAAGAAGCTACTTTCATCCATGATGGCATAAATAATTCAAGCGGAGAACATGCATGGAATGATGAAAACTCACATAAGTGACTATAACACATTTTCAACATTGTTTTGCTTTCAATATATGAAGAGGGGTTAATCAGAAACGTTTTGGTTGACGGAAAGCTGAATAGTGATGACTACAGAGCGTGTTTAGAGACGGACTTGTCAACATTATTGGATATTATTCTACATTATTTATTTATTTATCGCTCATCAGGTACATTAGTACATCGAGTCAAGTTAATAGCACATAACATACATCAAACAAAAGATATGTCACAATTCAAATACAAGTTATTGTTTGTTGTGCCATTAGTACTCACCAACTTATGAATTTTATGCACAATGGTTCTCCGGCTTATTTTGAATGTACCGTTACAGATTTTTTAAATCAAAACTAGCACAACCATTAGACTGGAAGGAACGAACCGATTCATTGATCTGGCTCAATTGCCAGCTTTGACGCTGATGGTTTCTGTTCGAATTTATAATAGCCCCATTGTGTATGGGACAGACAAGTCAATCACAAGATATAAATTAATGGACAGAATCTACTAGACATTTCCACTTCTTCGTGACAATATGCAGAACTACATTTAGGAATGAGAGTTGTTGAGATGACTAACAAGTTGCATTGAGGAATATGGCAGGTTTGTAGAGCATCTTTAATTTCTCTTACAATTTGTAGTTAATTAAAGCTACCAGGTCACCAACTCTATTTTGATATCCCATAGGTGGTTCAGAATTTGGCAAAATTGAAGAGATTCATTTGTATTCAAAATCTCCCAAACAATCTTTATATGAATTTTTAGAACAATCTCAGCAGCCACCCTATTATATTATATAGGTAAATAAAGTTAGTTTTGGAACACTTTATAAACAATTTTTATATTGACGACAAATGATTTTGTGATTATCTTAATGCAGGCATATTATAACTGGTAATAGCTATGGGCTTTTAAATCATTCATTGTGCTTACAAACTTTGTACTAATATATAGAACACTACGTTTTTCACTCCATTTCCCAATGCGCACTTTAAAGCAAAATTAGGTTTTCCCTTGTTTTAGATTTGTATTAATTATGTCCATGGTTTGTCATTTCTATCAGTTCTTAGTGTGTCAGTCAATAAATTTTTTTTTCTTAAGCAGTTTTTCTAACCAAATCAGGGCTATTTCTATAAATATACATCATGGTGCCAGACCAGTAACAACAGTTATGATCATTTACTTACCATTTTTATTATAAAAGTTTATCATTTACAGAAGTCTTTATTATTCAGGCTACTTTTAGTTAATCTTTACATCTTTTAAAGATGAATTGCACTTTTAAGTATCGTCTTCGGTACTATTTGTGGTTATCTAGTCAAATCCCAATATGGCCCAACTCTCATTATTATACTTTGGCTCCTAGGTGATAATTCTAGATGAAATTTCAAACACCAGAGTTTGATCCCATGTGTCAAATCCAATTATCTTTAAAATCATGATATGAGGAGTTGAGTTTAATAAGAAATATGAAATGTTCTTGACTAATTTTGTAGACTTTGAAATTATAGAAGGATATGACAAATTTTGCTGTTAGTTCTTTAATTATGCAACATTGCAAAATGCACTTGTATTTTTTATCAAAATGTAACAAATTGAGCAGATGCACACTTTGGTCATTGTTTTCGTGCAACAGCATTTGATTCAAAACACTTTACAGTTAAACTTTTCAGTAATTAAAAAATAAATAGTGCATGGTACTTTATTAAAACTCGCTTCCAAATGAGGCGTCACTTGTATGAAGTGTTCTATAAACAGCAAAGATGTTACGTTAATTCGAGACAGTCACGTTGGGCGCCAAATTTCTGCTACGTTGGCTCGTAGCCGTGCGTAACACAAAGAAAACCCAAGGAATGACCGGGCTCAATCGGAGATTAGGGGGGGTTGTAGAAAGCAGACCAACATATAATGTACGCGGCTGTAAGGAGTTAGTAATAATACCTGCAATAAAAAAAAAATTAGAATAGCAACCCTGAAATAAAGAAAAAGCATAGCATGCTGATCGAGCATAGATTGTTCAGTACTTTGTAGAATGTAAAAAAAACTGTTTGGATAATCTATATAATATAACAACGGTGAAAGCAGTACAAAAATTTTTAGTACAAAGTGAGGTAATATTGGGGAGTAGCAGAAACGTTTCCTCACACACCAATTAAACATAGATCAAACAAACTTATAACAAAAGATAAATAGGTAGACACAATTGATATGAGTAGTCCAGTATTGTCGATTTTTCTTTTTTTTTGTTTTTTTTTTTAAAAATAGCATGCACTTCTATTGTAAAAGGTATCCAAACGACAAAGAATATTGCAAAACAAATGGATAGATATTTACAGTAATAACAAGTATGAAATAGTTCAACTTACACAACCAGGAGCACCGGAAGAGTTTCTATAGAATTGGACTAGTTCGGCTACTGATAGCCTTGCAGTTGGAGCTGGTGGAGTGTGGGGTGCCCATGGTTCCATCCCATTATCAACTTGAAACTTGACACTACTATCAACTGCAGATTGTTCTTTTACTTTCTGTAACCGATCGAAAGCCTCCTGATAGCTTGGTAAGCCGGATGCACTGGTGTAGCTTGGCAAAGATTCACAGTCGCCGGGTCCAACTTCACCTCCATTTGCATTTCTTGTTGCTAATATCCTTCTTTTCTATTGTTGCAATTTGTGGTACAACAGACAGGAACACATGCGACACACGCAACTAAGAACAATTAAAGTTAGTATAATTCCGATCCAAACATCCATCAAGAATTTTTCGTATTGTGGATCTGCTTCAGCAGAAAGAACTTCGTCAACTTCTTAAGCTAATTTCAGTTGGTAAAGGCATTGTTTGAATACGGTGAAACATTTAAAAGCACGATCACTCTCACAATCTCGTCTTTAAAAAAATGTACGTTCATATTTTATTTACTTATTAAATGCAAGGTAAATTTAACATATCATTAATACGGAATGAGTTAAACACTTCTGCAATTTCATTTTGCAAATGTTTTAGGGAGTTTAAAACCTGACTAAAGTGGCTCCTTTAAAAATTCTGTACAAGTTTATTGCACTTACCCTGATAAAAAAGGGACCACTACACTAGATCGCACACACATTAATCCTAAGAAGAATCGGTCAAGTTTACCAAGCAAGTTCTACAACTTTTATTTCAAAAGAAACTTAACTAAAAACACAATTAGTAAAGCATGTGTAATCACTAAGTGCGTCCGTCAATGTTCCGTAAACAAGCATGTGCGGTCGAGTAAAACACGTTTGCCTATAAAGCATCTTTCCTTCAATGTAATCAGAACTACACTGCCTACAGTTAATACACAACCTTTATTTCACAAGAAAAACAACTAAAATCGTGTCGTGCTTGTTCATGAACAATTCGAAAATTTATCCCGCATTAATTCTCACTATTTTCAAAGCAAACAGCACACCGTATTTTTAACGTAATTAATATATAGGAACAAAGAACAAACTACAACTCCTCATCTGTTTATATCAACTCGTTGCTATTACAACCTCTTATCGTATATTATCTCGAGTTCGATAATAACATAAGGAACAAAATTTATACGACGAATAATCCAATTTAAAATTCGTTCCTTGCAATTTATTTATTAATGAAAATCAATCTTCAATTAATCTATTTTTAAATTAATACACACGAGTTAAATTGCATACAATTCTGAATTATTCTGAAGTATTTACGAATTGGGTAGTGTAAAATGTTAAGCCTAATAAAAATGCACGTTACAAAGATATAAACTTATATTGTTTGTAGTAAAATATATGCAAATTGATCAATGTCTGAAGTAAATTCTGCTATGGTACATCTAAAATCTTCTCCTCTTTTTTGCGTTGCTTGCGATAGAATGATACATGATTGTGGGGTTGCTGTATTTAATTGGTGCCATTGGTTCATTTTCACTACATGTGGTTGTTCTGTTGGTGATGTGTGCAACGGTTCGATTGTTGGTAGGTGTAGTATAAGTCTTGATTCGTAGTGTGGTGAAAATGCTATCCAATAAGTTGTTAACTGGATGTTCATTATATTGCTTTGAAGTTTTCCTTTGACTATCAACAGATTTTCATATATGTTGAGTTTTGCCTTTGTGATATTTGTGTGGTTTTAAGGTTTGTTTTATGGATCCACAATGTGTGTTGATTCCATCAAATGTCCATATATGCAGCACACATTGTCGAATTAAAACGCTATTGTAAACCAATACAAGAAACCTTAAAAATTACACATAAATGCCACTTAAGTAAAGCTCAACATACTTGAAAAAAAAATAGAAATATTCAAAGAAAAATTTTCCAACAATTTATTGAACACATAAAGTTACCAGCCAATCAGACTGCTATTCAGAATGTGCAACACACTATAAATGACAGACTGATGATAAAACAATCACATGTAGTGCCAACAGAATAACCACACATACCAGCAACAGAACAATCAGATTTATATGTTGTGGGAATTTCAGGAAAATGTGTAGGTTAGCTCAGAATAGGCAACAATAGAGGAACCCCATCCAACCAGTTCCAGGACCGAGAACCTAATGATGATGATGATGTTATCACCTTGTTGTACAAAAAGTATAGATAGTATCATTAGGTTCTGTCTTGGGACTGGTTGGACGCAAACCTCCATTGTTTCCTATTCTGAGCTAACCTATACATTTTCCTGAAATAAAGCATAAACTTTTTCTACACCTCCCAAAGTACAAAGTGTTCTATTCGATAGAAGGCATAAGATATGGTGTACATGTTTTAATCATGTAAGCTGTAAGTCCATAATAGCCTGCCACATTAATTTGATTCAGTTAAGTATTTGGATTATCGTTACATTTGTTGTTGGTCTTAAAGGAACAATTTATGGAGAGATGGTGTAATATAGAATATTATTACTTGTTTATAGTCGAAAGCGGTACTGATTTTATAAAACAGGAATTTATATTGTTGACATCTGTTAATATTGGAGGCAGACGGGGTGTTGTGTTGAGATGTAAAAATTCAGTTTTATACCTGAACCATAAATTGCAATTTTGCTTTGAGTTGACTAATGGTTAAATATACCTTTATACCTTACAAAAAGCTTGCATTATCTGATTTCGAAGTTGCTTATATTAAATACTATTGAAGTTGGGTGTATTATGCTTGTATATCGAAAAAGCATGGACACACATTTTCATAAGATATTTAATTTTAATATTTAACAATGGCACCCTTTTTTTTTAATTCTAAATATTGACATGGGATCATTTTTATCAAATAGAAACACTAAATTGGTCGTGAAAAACTCATCATTTTTGTCAATATCTTGCTAATGATATATTTCGTTCCGATTTGTGCATTCTAAATCTAGTTTAAAGTCATCTTAGTTACAGTTATTGAAATCGCGATGCGTTTTTGAGAATTGTTTCAATTTGTTAAAATTCGCCTTGCAAAAACCTATCTTATGATCAGAAAAATGTTCATTTGCAATAATTCCTTACTTAAATATTTCTAAAGTTACCGAGAATAAAATTAAGTCAATTAAGTCTTTAATGCAAGTGGCTTCATTAATATGTTGTATTGGTTGATAGCTGTCACATAACAAATATATTCGTGGCGAGTTACACACTAAAACAATCAATAGGCAAATCTCCCATAACTAGGATGTGATTTGTTACTGTAAGAGTTTCTAATGAAGAACCTGAAGACTATTTTAAAATGAAATATACAATGAATGTTTGTTACGTGTGAAATTGACGCTAATTACTTTTTGAACTTACTTTACCACGGAAACGTAACAAGAAAAGTTGCACCAGCTGATTTTCAGTGGTGAGAGTGTGGATTCTATGAAAGCAACAGGAATTCTTTTGAACTTATTTTACCACAGAAACGTAGCAAGAAAAATTACACTAGTTGATTTTTAGTGGTGAGGGGGTGGATACTATGATAGCAACAGAAATTCTTCTAGTGATATAAAATTCTAATACCTGCACCTGCACCTAGCTATAAATGTCTATGAACTCGTTCAATAAAAATGCTGGGTGCCAACTTCACTTGGAGCTGGTCTTATTTAATTCTACATTTGCAAAACGCGTCCAAGAGCTTTTCACTATCAAAGTCGAGTGCATGAAATTACTGTACTGTTTAATTACTTAAAACTTGTCATTGCTCAAGGGCGGTGCTTGTTCAATTAAAATATAACTACTTGAAAAGCATGACTAATCGACTATGTTTGAATGACTCCTACTATTACGATTTAAAAGCATATATAAGTTGAAGGGTTCCCGGAGGTTTACATGATGTACTGAATTACATGGTTCGTGTACCTTGAACTGAACTTGTGGTTGAGGTCAAGAGTTTTCTCAGTGCATAGGAACGTTAGGTGCTGCCACGATTCTTATATACTATTGAACATCTGCTTCATCGGGTAGGCCCAATACTTTTTTAATTATAATAGTTTATGCACTGGTGTCTTTTTGAGTAATTTATAATAATTTCAGTATCTTTGCACTGCATGAGAATATTGTCATATCCAAGTTCGTATGGTAATTAGTCATGGAAAATATGTTGGTGTTTTTCGAATTTAGTATGTCTATTCCGGTTTTGAATTGTTGATTGTAAAGGAAAGTACAACGTACTTTACTATTTATTTCAGTAATTTACTTTAATAATATGATGGAACAATCCTGCTAGTAAATTGTAAACCATCCTGCTTCCATAAAATTGTGCATATATTTTCTTACTATGTTTCCTCAACTAGGTAAATTTGATAAATGTTTTTCTATATACCAATGTATGCATAATATTAATGCACTAGTGTTACACATTTGGAGTTGTATATTGTACTGTTAATGAAAATGTTTAGTTATACTGTAATCCAGATTGCCTGATAGTTTTATCAGAGTTAATAACTTGAAAATTTAAGATATTTTTCACAAAAATGTACACACCTCTGCTGCATATCGTCAATCACATCTAGCAACCTAAAAATTCTGTAGTTCAATTTCTGAATTTGATACGTTAGGTTTTAACCATGTTGCTGAATATAAACTACATCAGGATTAACGATTTAATGACAAAGTTTTTAAGTTATATAACTTTTGAACATAACAATCTAATAATAGTGTAATTTACTCGTAGTTCACGTACACTAGTAGTGCAAGTTAAATAGCTCATTATTTTAGTGTTTATATATAAAGTTAAGAATTAGTTTTTGAAATTAACAATATTAAAAATAAATATATTAAAATGTTAGATGCACACGTACACATCTGCTGAATATTTATATAAAACTAAGACCAGCTGTTTGATTTGAAATGGCAACCTCATATCTACTAACCTTAAGTATATATACTATTATAAATAAGCAAGTGCACGTAAATTTAACTAATCAATAATTTTTAATTATAATTGTAATATAAATTATTCAATTTAAATTATGAAATAATATCCGAAATTGTGGTTTCATTACCTTCTTTAACTACAAAAATGTTACCATTAAATGACTTTATTTTACCCATAATATATTGCTTCATATTTCCTTGCTGTTGAGCATACTACGTTCATTTAGTAATATCATCTACAATTCGAATACCAGTTCCCTTAAAAAGCTTTTTCTCTGTGAAAATCATGTTTCAGGTACTATGTTCATTAAATTTAATAATAAGTCTTGGTGTACACAAAAGTTGATATCTCAAATTGTAATATTTAAATTATTGGCAAAAAATTTGCTCAATCATAAGTTGGAGGTTTACATTATCTTGTACAAAAATGCCATATATCCTGAGATTGTTTCTTTATGTGTAGCCATCCAAATAGTCTAGCTTCATTTTAGTTAATAATTTTAAATTTTAAATTTTTTTGGTTGCTTGAATACCCAATAATTTTTTTGCAAGTGATTTGCCCAGTTTTCAGAAATTATTAGTTGTGACGGTAGCAAATTTGTCATCTTGTAGCAATTCTCTTACAGATTGCTTAGTTATTTGATCTCTAGTTGAAGATGTTTGATACAACTTAACAAAGTTTTGGGTTACACAAACTTGTTAGACGATCATATTCATATTATAAATGGGTTAGTCGCAAGAACGCAAAATATAAAGATTCAGGAAGTAGAATTTGTGAAACTTGCACTAATAACATGATTGATATGTTTCCATTTAAAACACATAGAAGAAGTAAAAGTTTTCTAGAATTGTTCATTTAATTTTTAGATCTTTAGTAGTGAAATTTTCTTTCTTTAAATCAGTTTTAAAGCTGGTAATAAAAAGATGCATTCTTATTGTTTGACAATTTTGCCGTGTTTTCTAGTAATATAATAGGGCTGTGTAGAGTAAGCGATTTGAAGCTAAATCATTTTTTCTATTTTTTATTTTAGGTTAGTTAAGTTTGAAAGTACAAAAAGCCTAGCATCAACGTCTTCCAGAAGTGTAGGTGGCGCTTTATCAGAAAATGGCGATAGAGAACTGGCCTTACAAAATGTGCTCACATTTATAGCCGAACAACAAAAATATGCTCAAACACGAGAAGGAGGGCCATGTTCAGTTAATGAAATTACCAAAGACTTCAAAACAGAGGAACAGTTGCAACATATTGAAGATACTAATACTAATGAAATGAATAATAAAATAATAAGCGAACATGAAAGCTACATAACTCTTAAACAGTTAGTAACAGAATTTACTTTAAATGAACAAAATTCAGTTAAAGATGTTACTTTAGAATCACGCCAAAGTGTTTCGTATGCAAATGAAATTTGTTTAGTTACTCCTTTAGACGTTGAAAGTGAAAGTTGTTCAAATATTAGTGAGCATCCAGTTGACATTTGTGGTAGTGTTGTAAGTATTTCGGGAACAGTTGTAGACATGCATGAAAGTATTCAAAGTGATAATAGTATTAGTGATTTAGTCAAATCTGGTGATACTCTTTTTAGTGACAATTCTATTACAAGTAATAATATGAGTGAATCGTTAACTTCTAGTGTAAGCACTCCCGATACAGTAGTTTCTAAAATACCTAGATTTAAACATACACCATCAAAAATTCCCATTAGTCCAAATAAATCGTTAAAAAATAGCAAAAATACTAATACCCAAGAACCTTCAAAATCACCAAAGAATAAAATGCAGTATACAAGTTCAAAAATTTCAAGACCAATAAGTGCTCAAAAGCAAAAAATTATAAAAGTGCAACAACATTCAGAGGCACAATCTATTATTACTTCAGAAAAACTACCTCATTTTGCATCTGGAGTTATAAGCAACATAATTGATGGTCCACCACATCGAGCAGTTAGTTTCCATGAACGTGCTACATCCAAGGATGTAATTGATGAGCTGAATCGAATGATACAGAAAGGAGATGATATAAATGCTGTTCATGATCGAAACGATGATACACAAGGTACAAAGCTAGATGAAGCATGTAAGCCAACAGGATGGATTCATGTTGAAAAGGACATAGACCTTACGGATCCTAAGGTAAGTCTTATTTGATGAATGTTATTCTGTATTTTTTGTTATGTGCACTTGGGGTTTTGACATAATGAGAGTAATGTAGCGGAGAAGTACAAAATCAAAGTATTTTCACAGATTTTGACAAAATGTAGATTAAACACAAGAAGTTATGATGGATAACTTTGGTTTTAGGATAGTTTTAGTTGAGAAATGGAGCGAAGTACAGTAATTTCGAACAAATCCTGAAATTGGTACTTCCCACTTATCTGGAATGATTTTAAGAAGTCAATTTCGGTTGGGTGCCGACAGGCTTAAAATTTTCAATTTTGTTCATGAAGGGTGGCATTACTTTTATGCCATTAATTTAAAGGGGGGTGTAGAGACCAATACGACGAACAAAAATAGTTAATCAACTTGTGGTCTAAAACGAATGGTTAGGCTACAAACGGACTCACAATAAAGTATCTAAACTGTTCGAGAACCACTGGAATGTTAGCTAGGTCACAAATACATAATAACATCATCTTTTAGAGTGATAAGAGTTGACCAACAAAGTTCTGACACTTTCCAGACATAATGTATTGAAATACTGTGTGTGTGACTTGTAATACAAAATAACCCAATGCGCTTTAGCTGCTACTAAAGTCAGTTTAAAAATTTTTTAAACACACTAAACCTCTGATGATAATCACAAGAAAAAATAAAATTTCATTATGCTAGTTTGGTCGACTGTATTAAGTTTCTGCCCCCGTAGTTTGGAGGTTCTGCAATTCAGCTATTATACTCTTACGGTCCCGTCGACGCGGCACAAGAGACACAAAAGACAGTTGGTAACGATAATCCATAATGTGGAAATTAGCGCGCCCATCTGTCAATGACGTCACACAATATGCAAATTATTACACGTAATTTTAATATATACCAATTTTACATGACCCCTATGGGGTACTTACGTGAATAGGTAAAGCTTCCTGCAGAAGTACTTTCTGATGGCGGCTTGTGGCTCCCTTCAGGATTATTCCATAATGGCGGCTGCGGGGCTTCCTTTAGGATTATTTCATGATGGTTCTCGGGTCGTGGATTTCTACCAGGTTGCTTCCAGATTCGTCGTCTTCTTTCTATGTAGGCAGGGAACGATAGGAAACTAGTTTAGGTAACGACAATTAAAAGGCAAAGGGAATCTACATAATAAAAGATAAGATACGATACCAGACCAACCACTCTTGTTCACATTCAAAAATCCAGTCACAAGCGTCTTTCGGACACTCCCCACTTTTTCTCCCGCCACACGCGTCGGCACGAATCTTCGCGCAACGCACTTCTGACGTGACGGAAATACACGCGCCAAGTCTTTCAAATTTATGGCGAGAAATTCCCGCATATTAAAGCTTATATGAATGTTTAGTGCCAAATTTTTGGCACGTAACAATCGCGACAAAGCCATAAAAGAAAAAACTTAAAAAAAGAAAAAGACTGTTAGCACAGTAACATCTTAAGATCTAAATCCTAACCACCCTACATAAATCCTAACTTAAATCCTACAAAATTTTTATTTGAGGCGCCACCTGGTTTTTAGACCGATAACGTCTTTCGAAGTACCAGGAACCGGAATATGTAGCCCCATTGTCTTTGACTACATTTATAATCGACAGCACAAATTTGTTGGGGAGCATGAAACACTACTTACAGTCAAACAAATGCGACAAGTCGCCTAACCTATATACTACAACTAAAACTAACATTACAGTTTCTTACGTGCAGACGCACATGAGCGTTGCATCTAAACTGCATCTTTATTGGCAAAAAAAGCCCAAATTTAAAAATGTTCAAAAGAGTGAGTTACTCTACACTCTAGCAAATTTTTAGTTACTGGTACTCTGGTTTAATAAACAATACACTTAAAAACTTGTCCATGACGTGCTTGTGAATTAACAAATTTACCAAAAGTACCACCCTACTAAATCCTTACATTGCTAACCTAACAAATTACGTTTCTACCATCAGGTTAGCTTTTTCACTTAATATTCAAGAAAAATAATTCCCACGTCTGGTCATAAATACCAAACGTTAGGAAGATAAAAAGATAAAACAAAATCTCAAGTTATTATCGAAGATAATAGATAAGATAACGATATTGAACTTAAGTTATTATCAACGGTAATAGGTAAGATAACGATATTAAGCTTTAGTTATTATTAGAGATAATAGGTAAAGATAACGCGATATTAAACTAAAGTTATTACTAACGGTAATCGGTAAGATAACGATATTAAACTAAGGGTATTATCCAAGATAATAAATAAGATAAAGATATTAAACTAAGTTATTATCAAAGATAATAGATAAGATAGCGATAGAGTGGCTCCGTGGAGCCGTTAAATGGGAATTTCTCGTGCCCCCTAAAAAGAGCGACCTGTGAAGCAGGCCCGTTTGCAATAAACGGCACGAGGGACCGGCAAAGGCATTTTGGTGCATCCCTGCACCCGGCGTTAATTGATATCGGTGATATAATCACACGACATCCACACGATATATCGATACATAAATATACTCATGCACTCACACACTCATACATACATTCACTGTTAGCGACCATGTGCGCTGACAGCGGCACCGCATGACCTCACGAAAGATTCCCAGAGATGTGGTCCGGGTGTCTGTGAAAACCCTCCGTGCAACCACACGGTGACTAATGGAAATGAAAAGGCAGTAGAAATAGGAACGGTAGAAAGAGGGAGGTGGGTATTTGGAGTGCATAAGAGGCACTTCCAGGTAGAAGAAAATAGAGGAAGGGCTCGCATTGAGCTAAAGAGACAGAAAAGGTGGATAGCAAAGCACTACTCAACCAGCCAATGTAGTCAGTAGCCCAGAGTGAGGGAACATCACTCTTATATGGCAGACGGGTGTTCCGGGACGAGAACAGGTCCACCGACTAGCTAGAGAACTTGAAAATTGAAATGGATAGGTTAGCACTAGACATAGTAGGGGTCAGCGAAGTTTGGCGGTCAGAGGCGGGGGACTTTTGGAGTGGAAACTTTAGGGTAATTCATACAGGATCAGATGAAGGAAATCCTGGTGTGGGGATAGTTATGCGAAAAAAGATAGGACACTGTGTAGAAAACTACTTAAAAAGAACGATAGAGTACTCATGGTTGGATTAGAATCTCCAGCCACAGTGAGGAAGACATTCTAAGATACGTAAAAGTACACGAAAATTTAATAATTACGAGGGATTTTAATACAGTGGTAGGTGAGGGTAGGGAAGGAGCGGGTAGGTTTGTTTGGTTTAGGCACGAGAAACAACAGGGGAAATAGGTTGGTAGAATCTTGCGACTAAAACAATTCAACCATCACAAACACATTATTTCAAAATCATGCTAGAAGACAATACACGTGGAAGATGCCAAGGGATATAGGAAGATATTAAATATATTATATTCTTTTTTGACAACTATTTAGGAATCAAGCAAAAGACTGTAGAAGCTATCCAGAAGCAAATATAGATAATTGGTTTATTTAGGTTCCTGTGGTTTAATAGTATATTATTCAATGAGCGAGTTATTATAGCCATTAGTCATTCGGATGGTTTGCGCCGCGAGCCCTGAATAAGTAATTGCCATAACTCGCGAGTAGGATACTATAATTTTCCCATGACTACACAAATCTTCATTATCAGATATTTTCTAAACATTTTAACTAATATTGCAAACACTGACAAGCAAAAATTTATTTGTCAAAGTGTAACAGCCTACTCTGCATGATACGAAAATTATACCCTGCAGATTATGAAAAATGAAGGTTTGCACTGATTGGTCAAAGGTGTTGGATTATGATCATAATCCAAGACCTGGTGGTTCCTGATTGGTTAAAGATGCTGGATTATGAATTCATATACACCTACAGAATAATGAGCACTATTATTAACCCATTCTTAAATGCGTAAAAAGTGCATTACTGGATAAACGTGGGAAAAATAATTTACAACCCTTGATTTAAGTTCCAATTTTGTATTTAACCAAAATAAAACAATTACCTGTGTGGTTTTAGTTTATGATTTGAATAAGAATAGGGATGTAGTTGCAAGTCTTGTTTTTGAACACTATTCTACATGAAATTAAGATTAACAAGTTTGTCCATTCATGATTAATTTTCTTTCTTTCACATCTAATTTAATGTTAGTATAATTCAACACGTTACAAATAGTAACAGTGAAATTCATTTAAGAAGACATGTATATTACTTGTGTAATGTCTCCAACTATCCTCAAAAAATAACAGCCTCATTTGATGAATTTACTTTGATCACAACAAATTAAGTGCACTCTACATTAGAATGAATGTATGGAAGATTCTTGTTTATGAGATGTTTTAAAGAAAGCTTATGGAGTTTTTGCAAAAAAGAGTACTTTGGTACTCTGTAAAATTGATAAGTAATTTTCACACAAGCAAACAATCCAGAACATTTGAAATTTTTACCGAAGCATAGTATATTGTAGGGTCTGGTATGTTCGAAAAGACTACGTCAGGTACTGTTGTTTTAGAAAATAAATTGGACTAGTTTTAATAACCTTTGTCGTAAAATATGTCTCCATCTTCTCTTCGGGTGTTTTGTCTTGTTACTACCAACACAGTATATGCATGTATATATCTGCTTCCGTTCTTTCAACTATGTCAAAAACCTGTAAGGAGTACTCAGTTTGCACATGTAGGCATAAATTACAGAAAAAGTTTTACTTTATTATTTTTTGTTATACTTTTAATTGTTTATAAAATTACTCTTTATATTTAGGCAAGAGCAAATTTGCTCGATGTAATGATGGCATCAGTGTCAAGTGATTCTTCTCCAACTTCATCATGTGGTGGCAGCGTCGCTAGTGATTCTACTGAAGAAACGCCAGATTATGGTCATCTTCACAGACTGCATAAATTTCATCGACAGAAAAAAGGTATTATTTAGATCAGGTCACTATTGCTTTTATTGTGTAGTTTAGATTAGCATTTGTACAACAAAAGCAGTTGCCTGCATGAAAATTGCATGTTACCACTAACAATAGTTTTTGATTATCGTTGAATCTACATTTAGAGCATTTTTTAGATAAAAACTGACAAAAGCAATTACATATGGTTTCTAACAAAATTTTTATCTTCGTTCTTGGTAAAATAGATGTTGCTGTTAGCTTTGATTGATTTAATATGATAGTCAATTAACTTGTAATTGAGTCTCACATCTTTTGGGGTTAATATATATGACTTTATATACAAATACTGCAAGTATTAATCTGTATTAGCTATGCAGATTACTTAGATTATGTATGAAGGGATCTAGTACAAAAAGTATTCTGTGAGATATAGTAATCAATAATTGCAACAGGGTTGAAAACATGCTATGTTGCAAGGGTACCAAAGTTTTATGTATTTCAATCATATAGAGTATAATCTAAAAGTTTATTCATTTAAATATTAACTATAAGTTTCTAATATAAGATCTTATCAAAAATATAAAAATATGCCAGCTATCAATTTTAGTAATACTACTTTGTTACATGTAAAATGGTCTATGCAATTTTCTGTTCAAATTTATTGTGGATTTTGAAACTGAGTTTTTATAGGTAATTTGGAGTCAAAAGATAGATAAGATCTTGTTGTTCTATTGAAAAATTTTTTAACGTTGTTTATGTTCTTAAAATATGGAATTATCAGTGTTTGAGCAACAGTGGATTTTATGCCATCACAGCACATTAATCATTTTTGTTAGGATTATGTATGAGTAGAAAAAATGTATAGTTCTGTCATGAATTTAGTATTTTAGCAACAAGTTTGCTGTCGGCCAAAATCTGTAATCATAAGTCCGATGCTAAGGGATTAATAAACTACTTATGACATTACTAAGACATAGTAAAGGATTTGTCAGACCTGTATGAAGACTATCTTACACAATACTTGATGAATACCTCAAATTTTTGTCAAGTCTCAGAAAGTGGCACAAAATTAATTGGTGCATACGAGTTATTATGTATGTTCTAGAATGTCTCGAACCAGCCCCTATAGTTAGAAATAAAAACATTTTGAAGTAGTGGTTTTGATCTCCCTTTGTTTGCAGTGGATAATTCGAAATCAAGAAGGCTAGGGAGAAAAAAAATTAATTTGATTTCTATGTCAAAGAATTTTAGCATGACACACGTTAGTTTTTTTTTTGAGAAAACAAAAATAAGCAAACAAAGGAGTTCAAAACCCAGGTGAAAACACATTGAAATTTATAATAAACGATAATATATTGTCTTTATTAAAAATGATGCATCTCCTGCCTTGCAGCCATGTAACATAAACCCAACAGCTTATAAATTTCAATTAGATATACCAAGATGCTGAAGTGTGCGTCTGGAACTATTATAAGTATAGCTGAGTTAGAGGTGTTTCTACTACAAAAGAGATTACTATCCATGCGTCGTACAGTTTCTTAGAATTTACATCTTTTTATGGCTAGTTCCTAATTTTGTTCATCGTCAGTTATGTCCTTCTAAAACTATATTTATGGTTTAGACGAAATAACCCAGCCAAATGGTTTATTAGTAAACCACTGCCGTTATAAAACAACTGATTATAAATGTAACATATGCAACAAATCCTGAATCCAGGAGTGTTACTGTTGCTCACAAATGCAACTCACTATCTTCTCGAGTTACAAGTAGACAGCAATTAAACCAGAACATGCTTGAGGAAGAACACTTGCTACAAGTGAAATATTTACAAAAGAAGTACTAAATTTTAAAACGTGATTTGAAAGCAAGTCGCCTTAGTATGGGTAGTGATGATAAGGAAAGTTTACAAGAGTGAGCAGCTCAATGGGTGAACAACTTGCAACATCATCGAGTGGGTTTTACGGAAATAGAAGATATGTTTCAACAGCTGCAATTTGTACCACGTTGTTACATCATTGCAGGCAAAAGACCAGTTTATGTGCAAAAGTTAACTACACGGCAACACTAAATAACGAGTGCCTACAAAAGTGGAACCGCCATCCATGGATCTGGAATGTTTGACGACTGTACAAAACCAACATCAGCTTTTTTAAACACCCTTGGTTCAAACAACAACCACTCGGTTCCATAGATGTTTGCAAGGACGCAAAAGATTTCTTCAACAGTATCAGTTTTTACACGTCTTCTAAAGAGGCGGAGGTAGAGATCAATCTTTTTATGAAACAAATTATCATTCGGCAATCAAATTTGCTTGAGATTCCAAAATTTGATTGCTATCCAAGGCTGTGACCTATATTCATTTCCAGCTATATACAATTTGAGGACGCTACAACATTGCCTAACAGGCCAGACTGCTCAATTAGTTGAAGCTAAGTTGTTACTGCCGAAGTCAGTGCCACATGGGTGTGCAATCCTTTGTATTTAGCGTGAATGACTTAAACAATTTTAACGCATTGTAAATGACCAACCTCGACGTTGTTTACAGAAGCGAGAATTGTGTGATTTCAAGCATGAGCAACATAGTCTCTTTTGGCAAACCAAGTCCCATTTTTCATTATATGACTTTTTTTTTGAAAGATTCACAGTCTGTAATAACATGTTCTTCTAGACAGATGTAACATTGGTTTCCTTAGCGTGGTCTTTTACGTGCTACAATATTGGTGGGACGCGATTCCTCATGAAATCCAATTCGATATGCTTTATGCTTTTCTTCGTGGTTTATACATAGAGGCACTATGGTTACAGAGCTGACTATGGTCGCTAATTTAAAAAGTCGCTGACTAAACACGAGGAGGTTCGTGTCCATAAAGCTTTGAGAATATATTGCCCAATCCAAGCGAACTTAAGCTGGTAATTTATTTATTAAGCATTTATTAAGCATTGGGTTGTGTAGATGATGTATAAACCAGCCGCATACATGGTTGCAGTTGTTTTAACTTCTAAAGAAAAATCAATGAGAGACTCCAGTTTGTTAATGTTTACACCTGGAGACATGCGAATTTTCTGTAATAAACTATGTATTATGTACTCGGGTTTTCCAAGGACCATCTTTAAAGTTTGGGCTGGAACAACTAGCTGATTTCTTACATAGTCTAGTACTTTTCCTTTTAGTGCACGTTGCAAACGAAGCAGGTTCTCGTCGTTGCTTAGCCCACACACTCTGCTAGAATTTTTGTAGCAACTAATAAATAGTGGCCACTCTTCCGCTTTCCCGCCGAATTGTGAGAGTTCCTTAAACACAGCGTGTCTAGCATGTATCTGACTTAAAGTTAAATACGAATCAGAAGGTGGCGCAGCTTTATTCACTTGAAGCGAGTTGAATGTGTTATCGAACTTGGTGGCAGGGTTGAAAACACTTTTGTTTTCTTGACCAAACGTATTAACTTGATTACAAGCATTGGCTTGATGTATTTCTGAGTGCATATGTCGAAAGGAGGCACCTAACGGCGCAGTGGCCGCAGTTTGTGCTTGTAACTTATTCTCTGCATGAGAAGAGGCGATAATACTGACCGCCATCGGGTTTTCGATGCAAGTAGTTTCTTCGATTAATTGATGTTCAGTAGACAGTTCAGTAACAGGCGTGTTTATAATCGCAACTTGTGTACTACATAGAGCATCAGTGGTAACATAAAATAGAGTTTCTGATGTGGCTAGAGGCACATCCGCGTATTGCCGCTGATGAGTATCCATGTTGCGGGCTGTTTTTATAGAACACTCGGAACACGTCCAGTCATGTTCGGCAATACCAGACGATATACCAACGCAATTGAAGTGAAACCATCTGTCGCATTGAACCATCTTTTACGAAGTAATTTCCTTTTGTGTAAGTCCAGACCCTGGTGGTAGGATTTGGTGCACCTTGTCGGCAGGGCATGGAGTATCCACGTTAGTGCATGACGCACAACCTTATGGTTTAACCTCCAGGCTTTGGTGTACCATGAACAAAGGTTTAACTCAGAAGACCAGAAGCTATTGCTTGCTCCTGACTATTGCCTGTCAATATATTTCCAACAACAAACGAAAGTTCGCCACCTTGATCATTATACTTAATGTTTGTATTGTAAGAATCGGGATTCCCAGGCGAGTCTATTCGATTTTGAGGTGTATTGATTGTCGAGTCTATTAATAAGGGTGTTCACGTTTGCGTTTCTATGACGCCTATAAAGTTTGTTAGGTATAACTTGGGTAGCATACCTACATAAGTAATAAGGTGGTTATAAATACTTTTGGTTCCGGGTTGGGACCGTGTCTTTTTATAAACTAAGTCGACGTTTTGCCGACTTTTGTAAGGGGTTTCAACAGGACAAGAAAAGAAAAATGAAAATAAATAATAAAAATAATAATAATAATAAAGCTAAGAATGGTAATATTAAGTAGATAAGTTAAAGTGTAAAGAGTATGTAAAGTTACTTCTGAGCTAGCAGACTCACCAGCCCATTTAAGCCAAAAGGTGTCTTGTGGCAAAGTAACTGGTGAAAGTAGCGAAAGTGGATATAGGGCGAGAATTTGATACATGATTGATTATGAATAGAGAGGAGTGTTGTAGCGGATCAGTGAACGTTACGGTTCTAGTTTTGTGCACATAGGCTCGTTTTCCAAATGGGAGAAAGGTAGTAGTCATCGTCTTTGTTTAAATTGTTAGAATTTTTAGTGATTTCTACAGATTCTCTGATTTTTCTATTGTAAAAAAATGTAATTCTGGCAATTAGTTTCGTCTTGTCAAAGTTAATTGACTTGTTTCATGTTAGTGTTAGGTCACCGCTGAGCGATTGTACTGGCTTGTTCTTAAGCATCGCTTATGCTCATTTAGTCTAGTCTGTACTTACCATATGAAAAATAAAATAGGCTTTGCAAACATCCCATAAAGAAATGCCGTGAAAGTCAACCTCTTCCTCGTTAATTTGAGTTGGTTTTTTACTTTTTAGAAAAATGTTTGTACCTATAAACGGCTTATTTGTTGTAACCAAATACCATAATACTACTGCTTATAAAGCACAACAGCATAATCTCTACATGAAACTTTGATAAAAATTTTTGCGTAGCGCAATGGACACATCTTCAAAAGCTCATAAAAATGCTATAAACGTTTTAAACCAAAACCAACTTGACATGTAAATGCATTGGGTAAATCTTGGTTGATCGATTGTGCATTCTTTTGTTTAGTATTTTCAGCTGCAATATCACCACCTTTCACAACTCCTTTCTTTCGTTTACCCTCCACGTAATTTATTACTCTTAAATTCCCATCAACAGGTATGGCTTTATTTTTTTCATACGTTTAGTGTCGGTGATGAAGTGTTTCGTATATATCAATCATAATTCATGTCTACTAATTAGTTTTAGTGATCATGTTTACATAAAGTTTTTAGTGAGCTAGATACATTATAAAACTGTACTTACCGTCCTGTTTTTCCAAGCACGAAAATCCGCTACAGCTGTCAAAACCTGTAGGATGACCTGAAAACATCTCACATATTTGCATTTACGTATAAATGAGTGTATGTTGGTGTTACATACACAAAAAAGACAGAAAAATGAACTTTTATTATCTACTATGCATCACAATGATAACAATGATGAGGATTCAGTCAAATTCTTGCCTACATCAATTATATTGCATAATAATACAAGTAGGTGTCGACATTGTGGATAAACTATCTGCCAGTAACAACTGTGCAGGATATGCAAGAAGGTGGCCCATGGTGGTATTTAATGCCATGTTAAATATTTCTGGTATAAATATTTGTAAATGATATATATTTTTATGCTCACCCCCCCCCCTCTTTTTATTATTATATTTATTTTAAACTATGGTTTATTTATTTACAATTTTTATATACTCGACAGTGTGAAACTTTTGACTCTTATATTTCGTGCTTTAACTAAGTTTGGTTGGTCTACAAAACAAAACTATACGAATATGCCTCGACTATTGAAACTCGCCTTCTCAGGGTATCCACACCTATCTACCGTGGGTTCAGTGATAGGTAGATGGTCACTACACCAACCAAACTGCACTACCTTTATTTTAGTACTTGCAACCTTATAATCGTATATGCTAAATTTTTAATAAGCGGATCCACGTAGCCTTGTGCCAAATCAATTACTCTTACCAAATTGACTTTGACGTATCAAAAACACAGTACTCACCCGATTTACTCGTCGCTGTAAGGCCTCTCTGAACTCTGGCTCAAAATCTCAATCACCGGATGAGTCTTCACACTGCGTTGCACTATTACTATGGCTCCTCTGCTTTCCAGACACCAGGTTTTGCTATACTTAATTTTGATATTCACCCAAATCTATAAATAATGACCAAATTTAGAATTTTGAATACCTTGCAATTTTACTTCCCCCCGCGCTAATTTTCCTATATTTATGCCTTCTGTCCGTATAATACTCCTTCTAATCCAACGCTATCCTTTCTTTAATCTGCTCGTTCCAATTCTATGCTCCTTTCTAGTTTCCACTCGATACCAATCTATCCGCAATGCACTATCCAAATCACTCCAAGTAGTTTCTCCTTCAGTCTAATAAATCCAATCCAATTCCTTTCTGCCTTAATCCAACTCGTTCCAAACATCCAATATTAATTCCGCCTGTTTCAATGTCGCTCCAATCCACTCTTACAACTTTCCACCCGTCTTTACTATTATTATTATTACACTCACTTATCTATACTCTTCTTTGTTTCAATTAAAGACTTGAACTTTTCAAAATAATTTATTTACTCTTTTTAATATTCAAATTAGCGCAGTATACAAAAAACACGTCTTGTTACAAACAAAATTTTAATCGAACTCCCTTTATTTATGTTTACCTAGGTGATACCACCTTTTAAATTATGCCTACTCTTTATACATTTTACAAATCCCCCATCCAATTAAATCGTCCCAACTAGTTTGTGTCACTAATACCTATAATTCATCTTTTACACTTTACAATTTTATACTTAAATGTTCAATCATTGGTTCATAAGACCGTGTCACCCTTCAATCAGCTTTGACAATATTTTCACTTATAATTTTGATACTACACGTTTGTCCAAAGGTTGATTCTACTAAATAAGTGCCGAAATGTTTCACATATAAACCTGGTTCTGTGTGGTGAATAGTGGAACTTCTACAGACGCATCCGGTTTTTCGATCAGCAAATGTACATTCTTTGGCTTATTAACGTACAGCTTAGTATAAATCCTTGAATACTGTGCTTTCTCACGTCATCAAGTCATTGTTTTACGTCTTGGCACTTCTACTTTGACTAATATACTTCAAATACTTTAACATTTGTAAAGTACGGCAAACACAAAATTTTCAGTTACGTGATCTGATATTTGGCTTTATTTGGCATATACACAACCTTCAAACAAAATAATCTTTATACCCTTTTAGCTATCACTAACACTTCAATATATATATATATATATATATATATATATATATATATATATCATATATATATATATATAGATGGTCGTATCCACTAGAAGAAGGTATAACAAGTACGATCAAAGATTAGTTTATGTACGCGGAAAAGTACATTATAAAACTGAAAACACCACACAACGGTGTGTTTGAAATTCCTTAGAACGACAATTACTTTGAGTCGTTTGTAGAAAGAATAAAGATGAACTCGTTTGATAGCACGGATTAACATTAATCTCGGTATTATCAAACGCAGGTGTTAAATAGAAACTTGAAATAACCTTAACAAATAAGTACGAACCATTTTTTCAACGAGTTTTTGTGATTGGGTATTATAAGAAGGTATTATAAAAGGAAACTTTCTAATTCGCAGCAAATGGATTTAAATGAAATTATAATAAAGTGTACTTATTGTAGGAAGGTAAAATATACAGGATGGTGTTTGAGTATTGGAAGCAGAATCTATGTGTATGAGTTATGACATAAAAGGGCATAGGGTTTAATACACCATCGGACGGTGAACGTAACAGATTTTTCACAAACGTAGAATCCATGCAAGGAACATTAAATGTGGATTTTAGAATTAAATAACAACAAATTTAATCTTTCATTCGGCAACTAGGGGCACTATGTAACACGTAAGCTCTATTTATGATTTTTTCTTAAAATTTTTAAATGCAATGCTATAACTCCAACCACCTTACAAAAGGCAAATAAGATAACTTATTGGCCTGTCAAAACTGCAAACTGATATCTCTTATCATTCCAAAGATGTTGGTATTTCTTTAATTTTGATGAGTGTTGGATCACATTGTAAGTTGTAAGAGAAATTATGTTGCTAAAATTATTTTGAGATCTAGTAACAAGTAAAAACGCATCACAAAAATATTTAATAACCATAAATAGTGAAACATAATCAAACTAAGATTACTCATAACGGAAATTTACAAAACCCAAAAAAGATAAAAATCATCTACTACCTACTTATTTTAAATGCTCAAAGTGCTGGACATCATTTGCTATGCACAAATTCAGTCTTTGTCTAATGAAATTAACACTGGTCTCAATTTCAGCAAGAGAAATACTTTGAATTGCTTTTCGGATCCTATCTTTCATATCCTTGCGGTGTAGTTGGATGTGTTTTAGAAACTAAATCTTTTATTCTTTCCCACGAGTAAAATCCAAAACCATAAGTTCTGGTGATCCTGTTGGCCATGGAAAAATACTCCCTTGTCCAATCCACTTTTCTGAAAATGCAGTTTGTGAATAAGATCATACATCTGCTGCAAAATGCGTTGGGCAAACATTTTGTTGGTACCACATATCTAATCTGTTTTGTATGGGAATCTTCCAGGAGAATTGGTAAATCATTAGTTAAATATTCTAAGTACCTTTCTCCGTCTAATGTTTTTTCAAAGAAAAAAGGTCTGATAATCTTTCTATTTAAAATACCATACCATACATTTAGACTCCAAAGATTTTGGTAATTGACTTCACTTTGCCTGTGTGGGTTGTTATTTGACCAGTAGTGGCTGTTGTGCAAATTTATTTTACCATTGTTATAAAACATAGCCTCCTACATCCATAATATTT
Source organism: Platerodrilus igneus (assembly GCA_036346225.1). Classification (NCBI taxonomy): domain Eukaryota; kingdom Metazoa; phylum Arthropoda; class Insecta; order Coleoptera; family Lycidae; genus Platerodrilus; species Platerodrilus igneus. The sequence continues at coordinate 828,576 of JARFIW010001258.1, read as the reverse complement.
TCGACAGGAAGTCTGGATCATCGTTCAACATTCATTTAACCAATTGCAATAGTTCTGTCGTCGATCAAAATTCATTTCTTTTAATTCTTGGTTTAAAATAACTTGGGATGGTTGCATTTTACAATCCTTTAGTATTCTATTCATCAAAGAATAATTCAATCCTAGATCTTTTGCAATTTCCCAAATACTTAAATGTGGTTTAGCTTTAACATACGCCAATACATTAATAACATTTACTTCAGTGTGACTTCTGCACATTTTATTTCTTACCGCACAAAATTGAACATTTAGCAATTACTTTATTTTGTAGACATTCAAAATACACACCAAACATATCATACGCCTCTTCATTTGAATAATAAGGCATCATAAAAGAGTTAGTTTCCAAACGTTCAAAATCAGTTTGACAGCAACGACAACTTAAAAGAAAACAATAATGAAACATCAGTGTCATTTACAAAGCTAACTGGATGACTTTTTAAAAATCTCTGATTTGTTTAACACTATTCGTTTCTAATGATATCTTTTACCAACTATAATTAGGTAATACTTTGTAAATAACGCAATTATACTTTGTAAGTGATAGATAACACCACCTAGCGAAAACTACGGACTTAAAAGCAATTTTAAGCATTTTAAAGGCCGAATTAGTTATGAGAATTTTCTCCCCAAGTTCTAGAACATAGGTTTCAGAGATACGGCGGTCACCATCCTTAATAAATGGCATTGGCAGTATACCAGTTAAGTTAAATTCTTAGGTTAACAATAAATATTTACACTTTTGCACGTTCAATAAATACATAAATCTTTGAATTAGCTTCTTGCTATTGGTATTGTGTTATTGAAATGCAGATTCTTTATATTGTTTTAATATTGTTGATAATATAGTGCATTAAATAATATCGGTATATGAGACTGGTGTGACTACTGGCGATACAATTCTTCGCGTGACCACTGAAGGGCTAAAAACAAATAAAATTATCTTATTTTATTTTTAAACCAGTATAAAAAAATATATAAAACTTTTTACTCTATCTATTATAATAAATGAGCCATGAAGCAAAAAAGAGTTAAAAATTTTATTATTTTGTCACACTATTTCTATATGTTAATTATTTCTTTATGGCTGAACCCACATTAAAAACTGCTTTCCTTTCTCTATTTAACCTTTTCTCTAATGTTACAAATAACAGAGTTGCTCATAAACCTGCAAGAAATAGAGCCAGCACGCTATATAGCTTGCATGAAAGTCAGTTTAACCAATGCAAGTAACTAACTCTATTAAACAAAATACAGCTTTTTATCTGCACAGAATTAAAACAATAACATTTTAACATTACTACAGTTAACACGAAATCCAGAATATATGAAACTAATATGCTTCATCAACATATGTAGCAAATTGAAAAACTAATCGCACTGAGTGTAAATGACGCGACAAGTTAATTTTTCTTTTTCCAGTGATGGTCTCATGTTTGCTTCTGTTTACTATGTAGTAAAATTGACTAAGTTTAATTAAATACCCAAAATGACCTTCATAAATGTATTGACAGTAGACTATTTTGCTTCTGTTTAATTTTATCCCGTCTTAATTATCTTTTACCTGGGGTTCTTCTGCAAGGAAAGTTTGCCAGCCACCAAGGACCACTGCATCATGAGATAGTTGTAATGTAAGTAAAATAAATTTACTTAATCTCTGTTTTATCGTCATAAAATACATTATGATGTAGGATATTTAGAACAAGTAAATTTGTAACAATTTAAGAAAGTTAAATTTGTAACAAACCAGTACTTGTGAACACCAGAATTCGTTTTTGCTAGATGCTATTTCTTCTCTAATGCAGTAAAAAGCAACTTTAATTAAGTAGTTGCATGATAATGTGTTATATTGCACAATGTCTCACTGTACTAGATAACTTCTCTGAAAAGGGTTTTTACTAATACTAAATGGCTTCTAATCCTGGTACTTCGCCGATTGTGTAGGTAGATGAAAAATTGTTCATTAGATAGTTAGGTTACTACCAATAATTTTATTAATTTACACTGTATTAAACATAAGATATGCATACACATCCTTGATGTGATCCTGAAATTGAAAAAGTGCCCTTCAAAGGTAAATTATACTGTATTGGTTTGTTTGAGGTGACGTAAACTTTCCATTGTGGTTATGGATCATTGTAAAGAATGCTGAATGGTATTAAATACTGAAATTAAACAAATTCGTTCCATAAATTTTAGAAACTTTAGCTACAGATTTCATCATGTGCTTGCTTTTAAAACTGTTTTTGTACAATGCTCTAAATGTAAGATTACTGATTGCTGTGTTACCAATTGAATGCAAAATCCTGTACATATACAGTTCGTTCGGATTATGAATATTTAACCACACAAATTAGTTTAAATCAAATTTATTATTTTAGTCCTGTAGTATTTGTAGAAAATAATGATTGTCACATGAGTAAATGGTGGTAGTTTATTTCATACATGTCATTTCATATTTTTAAGTTGTATTTAATTATATATCTGTTTACTGATTTTTATCACATCATTGCATTATCAAATTATTTGAAAATTAATTCTAATTTCATAAATGATTTGCGTATAGCTTTACGATAAATTCCATAAAGAAGTTTTATCTGGAATAAATTTTCTGAAGGGAAATCTTATAAAAACATAATAGGAAAGTATAACGAAAATTTTGTATCCAATAAAATTGTTTCGTTAAGAACATTTCTACAGAATTTTTCTGCGGAAAAACAACTCTTGGGCTGTTATTATTTATGAAAACATAGTACCACTATCATTTAAGTCACAATGACATTTTATCTAAGAATGGTGATACCCGATAATTTTCGTACCCGGGTACCCGAAATTAATACGCGGGATTTATCTGATACCGATAATTACCTGATAACTACCCGATAATTACCCGATAGCAGATAATTACCCAATACCCGATAAATACCCAAAACTCGATACCCGATAATTACTCGACAACCAATAATTACCCGTTATCCAAGAATTACCAGTTAAACGTAAATGTAAATTCCTTTTTATATATTGTTTGCATGTGCATAACATAGAACTCATAATGTTGTATAGACATACACATAACATTAAAAATAAAACTGTATTACACATTTTATTTATATTTTATTTTTGTATTTAATTAGTGTAATCATAATTTCTATTAACAAATATAATGGCTTTCGAGGTTTCGGGACTAAACCGAGCTTGGTGTTTCGATATTATACGCCCAGCTGCCGAAAAGTGTCTTTCACTTGCCATAGATGTGGCTGGCATTGCCAAATATTTCATTGACAAGACGACCACACTGGGGTATTTTGTTTTGTGATCCTTCCACTACTTTAGTGGGTCCTTCCTATGAGCTAAAGTTGGTTCCCTCAAAAATAAATCGTATTCGTGCATGGTTGCTTCATTTGGGTTATGATTACAATCATAATCCGGCCCTGAAATGGTAATTAAATATTAATTGTATAAAAGGGCTGTACTTTTTAAACGATTTTGTTTAAACGTTTAACTCAACCGCAGTTAATAAAACATCATAATTCTTCACTAGTGTTCAAAGTGCATATAAAATAAATCACGTAGTATTTATCAGGTAACGGGTATTTATCGGGTTCAGAGTATTTATCGGGTAACGGGTAGTTAACGGGTATTTATCTGGTATCGGGTATTTGTCAGGTTTTGGGTATTTATCGGGTAACGGGTATTTATCGGGTATTAATCGAGTTTCAGATATTTATCGGGTTTCGAGTATTTAACGGGTATCGGGTATTTAACAGGCATCGGGTATTTATTGGGTATCGAGTATCAAAACTTCGTCCCGGGTATTACGTTATCGGGTACGTACCCGGGTACCCGTCGTCATTTCTAATTTTATCCGACAGCTTCTATCTATATTTGCAGCAGATGCTACATGTCATGGTTGGCAAGATCTTTGACAATTTTAATATTAATATGACACATACTACAAAATTTGTTCTTATCAAATCCCTCCCATTTTAATAAAGATTTATAATTCTATCACAGTTATTTTGTACCTTGTTTTAAGATAATATCTTGGATGCTTTATTCTGCTTTTATCGCATAATGTGCTTTGACATACAACATTATTTCATTATTATTATTAGAACCAGTTGAAAATTTTAGAAACAGCTCCAGGAAATGGTGATTTTAAAATTAACTCCGTTCATGGTTGCGCTTACTTATGACAAGGGAATTGTTTCTTTGCTGCGAATAGAGTTACCATGACAATAAAGCTTCTATTGATGGTACCCCCATGGCTTGCGTGCGTGCTTCTGTCTTTACATATCATGCTATTTTGTTTTACTCTATCGCATCTGCAAAAGCATGTTTTATTTTAGTTTTAAACTCATTGCATAATTTTACTCTAACCACCATATATTCAGTAGTAATACTGTAAGTACTTCAAAATAATCAGGTTATACATAAATAACTTGTTGCACAATTACAGTTTAATCAGACCATGAAGCATATTTATTTTGAAATACCAATTGTATTTGATGCGATTATTTGTTGAATAAATTTGAACAATAGAAACAATTTATTAATTAAAGTTCATATTATGACCATTAATATTTCAATTAATATAAACCACTTTTTTTTATTTGATTTACTATCTGTAATTGGTTGAGTTACTCTAGGCATAATCATATATTATCGAAATTATATAAGGTAACTCATATTCTTGTCATGGTACTGTTTATTCTTTGATGCTGCACTTTAAGATTAGTTTGGTATGGTAATATTTTCAAATCAAGAATATACCAATATACACTTTATTTATGTTTACTGTGATGGACATGCAAGAGCATCAGTACGAGGAATATCAGCAAAGGTTCCCTGATCAAAATATACCTAATTTGAAAGTGGTCATCATTTGAGAGAAACAGGTAATTTTTCTAAAGCTACTGCAGAACGCCCTGCATAAGAAGAACTTGCTGGAGAGGAAATTATTCCTAATGTGATCATGGAATACATATTCGTATTCTTGTTAGTATATCACATACAATCTGTTTAAATTTTACACCCTGCACACTATGCAGCACATGTTGACTTTTGTCGTTGTTAACTGCACACAAAAAGCTTTGTGGACAAAAACTGTTTATAGGATGAAACTATGTTGTTTACCAGAGATGGAATTACGAATACCAGAAATTCATTTTTATGGACACTTAAAAATCCTTTTTATACCATGGAAACCCATTTTCAACATCGCTTTTTGGTGAACATTTGGTATAGTATTCTTAATAATCTTCTTATTTGGTCATTTGTATTTTAAAAGGGTTTAATATTCTAGTATTATCCAAATTTTTGGCAAAGAGTTGACAGGATTAGTGGGGGAAGAACTAAGTTAACCTATGGTTTCAACAGGATGGCACACCTGCTAATTTTGGTATAAATATAAAAGCGTATTTAAATAACCCTAAATTTGCTAACCAGTGTATTGGAAAAAGAAGTCCAATTCAATGGCCTGCGAGACTAAATGCCTCTTAACTATATGTTTGAGGACATATAAATATATATAAAGACAAGCTATTTCCAGTCCGCAATTAAGAATCTGTGTACAACAGAAGTAAAACTAAGATGTATCTCTAAATAAACTCTTATGAAAATAATAAAAGCTTATTTACCTATACAAATCGAGCTAATTGTTGTATAGTAACCATATATTAAGTAAAATTCTAAGTCTAGTCAACAAATAAATAGAATACGCACACCTTAATTTTAACCTATCAATTCCCACTATCAACACGTGATCATAACATTCCATTTTATGTTTACATTTGTTATCTACGGAATTGTGTTTTACCAGAGAACAACTTGTTTATAAATACTGTTTTGGGTAAAATTGGCATTTAAACAATTTAAATTTTGGTTTTCCATGAAGAGTCAAGGAGACCGTAATTTTAAAAGGGTGCTTCGGCCAATATTGCAGTGATGCACGAGTGGGTTTCTGTGAATAAAAGTGAAAAAATTAATATAGAAAAATAAAGAAATATTTATATAAAACAAGGTTTTAAATTCAAAAATTCTACATTACGTTAACACTTACCCTGAAAGGTCTTGTCTCTTTCAAAATCGAGGGGTGTCAAAGAGTCTGTCACCGCAAGCTCTTGATGTCGTTTCTATGTGGAAAACTGTTATTCCGCATAAAACTCCCTTGCTTTTGGTATTCTAAAGTTGTTCATTAATGAGGTTGCTTAAACTAAGATATTATATTTCTTTCAAAGACGACTATCACTGGAGTAGCTGGATATTCTTTACAAATCACTGACTGCCTAATCACTGACTACCTATTTCCTAAATAATTGAAATAAAAATCCACCTAAACTTAACCTCTATTAACATGAAAACATCATTTTACTACACATACAAATATCATTTGCTAAAAATAAATCTTACCCTATAATCTGGCCACGTATTGCCGAACTAAATCAGATGATTTTTTCTTAAACAACCTGTAGTTAAATACAAAGGACTCTGTAAATACTGATAAGAGATTCATAGATTCATACGGTTTTCTCTCTATTGATTTTATAAGCAATAATAGTGCAAATTTTGTGTTGGCTCCGGTCAAGCACTTTTAGATAAACATAACTTGCTGGTTTCTTTGTATGAATGTTACTATTCACTTTTGTGTTGTGAAATCACCAGCCTGCGTGGTGAGGAGAATGTGCTTAGATGTTCAAAACAAGTTGTCTGTTGGAAAAATTTCAGCATATCCAATTAAAAAATATTCTCAGGAGGGTTTCCGAGACAACTTTTATTTTAATTGTTTTATAGTTTTGCTACTACTTAACAGCTAAAAGTAATAAATTTATTTAAATTATTTTGTGGGGAAGGTTTTTCTATTATATTTAATTTACAGGTATAAGGGTAGTTGCAATTACCTTTACTCTATACCTATATCTATAAAATACCTATTTGATTCACTTTCTGAAATGCTAACCCAATCTTAGGGCCTTTATCTTTCTTATACTTGTAAAATAAATGGAGAACGCAAAAATCTAAACTTTTGTATGGAAATAAAATATAATTTTAATGATAAATTTTCTTCTGTCTATATTTAGAAACTTCAATCTAATTAATTAAGTTCGTATGGAATCAGTAACTATCAAAAAGCTATGCTGTTTTATAAGTAAACTTCTCATCTCAAAAGCTTTCTAAAATTGCAGATTCTATTTTTTTAACACCACACAATGTTCCTTTTCGTAACAAACAGGGATTGAAATTAATGTCCTACTATTTCAACACTGTATTTACAACCCTCAAATTTTTCAGAACTACCATTTCATAGGTTTTAGTATTACTTTCAATTTTCATGAATGTTAAGATCTCGCAAAAAATTTAACCTATTAACACTTTGTACAATATTGATTTATATTATAATTGTACATAAAGAGATATTAAAAATAAATTAATAACCTTAAAACCTTTTAGCTTATTTTAAATCAGATTATGCCAATGACCTTTTGCAATCTTCGATATTAAATTATATCTTTCTCTGCAATGTGTACCTGTTTGTAATTTTAAGTGCAGTATTTCAAATTTTTGTTGCTTACTGGTAATCCGGGTTTCTAATTTTATTGATGGTGGCTATGCTTTTATTCCGTTTCTACAATTATTCTTAGCAGCATTGAAGGTGACCTTATATTACAATAAACTACAAATATGTAATTTAAGATTAAAGCTTATGCTCATACTCAATGTGATTCATTAAATTAAGATTATATTTATTTATTTGCATTTAAAATGTGTTCACTGTACTTTAATTAATTACTCAATATATTCATTTACATACGTGGTTACTTGAAAGACAATATTCAACTTACTTGTAGTTTGTAGACGTGTAAAATAATACGTTAGTGAAACTAGCGGCCACTATTTACCGGCCGCTAAATACACCTACCAATCTCGATCACTACAAAACCACGCCTACTAAACTGAACAAGCATTTCTATGGTTCAATTATGTTTCTTATATTGACCCAATTAACTTACGCATTTTAAATCTAAGGGTGATTGAAACTAAATAACTTTGAGATACCTATATTATTCATACGTATATATTTTAAGCAGTTGCTCTTTTAAATTGAAATACATGTAATTTTCTTAACCTGTGTAAACCTGAGCTCATAAAACTTGTTAGAAAGCTAGTGTAGGTATAATAAAGCAACACATACTTTTACAGAAACGTGTTCGACCCGGTTCACAAATTTTTTGGAATTTGCTTAATGGCAGCATAAGAAAATTAAAAATTTTTTTTCTTACTTTCTGTAAGACCTGCGCTCTTGAAACTTCGTAAGTAGCTAGTGTAGGTGCACTAAAACAACACATACCATATACAGAAACGTGCTCACCTTGGTTCATAAATTTTTTGGAATTTGCGTAAAGACACCATAAGTAAATTAAAGAAACTTTTTCTTAGCTTCTGTAAGACCTGCGCTCTTGAAACTTGGTGGAAAGCTAGTGTAGGTACACCAAAACAACACATACATTTTACAGAAACGTGTTCACCCGGGTTCACAAATTTTTTAAAATTTGCTTTAGAACAACTTAAGCAAATTAAAAAATATTTTTCTTAGCTTCTGTACTACCTGCGGTCTTGAAACTTGGTAGTTAGCTGTTGTAGGTGTACTAAAACAACACGTACTATTTACGGTAACGTGTTCGTCTCGATTCACAAATCTTTTGGAATTTGCGCAATGACAACATAAGAAAATTAAAAAGATTTTTTCTTAGCTTCTGTAAGAGCTGCCCTCTTGAAACTTAGTAGAAAGCTAGTGTAGATGTACCAAAACAACACATACTTTTTACAAACACGTGTTCACCCCGGTTCACTAATTTTTTGGAATTTGCGTAATGTCACCATAAGAAAATTAAAAAATTGTTTCTTAGCTTTTGTAATACCTGCGCTCTTGAAACTTGGTAGGCAGCTGGTGTAGGTGTACTAAAACAACACGTACATTTTACAGAAACGTTTTCGACCTGGTTCAAAAATTATTTGGAATTGCGCAATAACACCATAAGAATATTAAAAACACCTTTTCTTAGCTTCGTAAGATATGCGCTCTTGAAACTGGGTAAAAAGCTAGTGTAGATATACCAAAACACCACATACCTTTTACAGAAACGTGTTTGCCCCGGTTCACTAACTTTTTTGGAATTTGCATAATGACACCATAAGAAAATTTAAAAAATTTTCTTAGCTTCTGTGAGACCTGCGCTCTTGTAACTTGGTAGGCAGCTAGGGTAGGTGTACTAAAACAACACATCCCTTTTACACAAACGTGTTTGCCTCGGTTACACAAATTTTTCTGAATTTACATAAAAACACTTTAAGAAAGTTAAAAGTTCTTTTCCTAGCTTTCTATAAAAGATATCGGTTATTTTAGTACACCTACACTAACTGCCTACCAAGTTTCAAGGCGCAGGCATTACAAAAGCTAAGAAATTTTTTTTTAATTTGCTAAAGTTGTCCATACGCAAATTCCAAAAAATTTGTGAACCGGCGCGAACACGTTTCTGTAAAAGATATGGTTTATTTCAGTACAGCTACACTAACTGCCTACCAAGTTTCAAGAGCGCAGGTATTACAAAAGCTAAGAAAAAAATTTTTTAATTTGCTTAAGTTGTCCTAATGCAAATTTCAAAAAATTTGTGAACCGAGGCTAACACGTTTCTGTAAAAGATATGGGTTATTTTAGTACACCTACAGTAACTGCCTACCAAGTTTCAAGAGCACAGGTATTACAAAAGTTAAGAAAAAAAAATTTTAATTTGTTTAAGGTGTTCTAACGCAAATTCCAAAAAATTTGTGAACCGGGGCGAACACGTTTCTGTAAAAGATATGTGTCATTTTACTACACCTACACTAACTGCCTACCAAGTTTCAAGGGCGCAGGTATTACAAAAGCTGAGAAAATTTTTTTTAATTTGCTTAAGTTGTCCTAAAGCAAATTTTAAAAAATTTGTGAACCAGGACGAACAGTTTCTGTAAAAGATATGGTTTGTTTTAGTACACCTACACTAGCTGCCTACCAAGTTTCAAAAGCGCAGGTCTTTCAGAAGCTACGAATTTTTTTTTTTAATTTTCGTATGGTGTCATTTTGCAAAATTCCTAAAGATTTGTGAACCGAGTGGAACACGTTTCTATAAAAGTATGTGTTGTTTTAGTATACCTATACTAGCTGTCTAACAAGTTTTAAGAACGCAGGTATTACACAAGTTAAGAAAATGACGTATTTCAATTTAAAAAAGCCACCGCTTAAAATATACACGTAAGAATAATATAGGTATCTCAAAGTTATTTAGTTTCAATCACCCTTAGATTTAAAATGCGTAAAGTTAATTGGGTCAATATAAGAAGCATAATTGAACAATAGAAATGCTTGTTCAGTTCAGTAGGCGTGGTTTTGTAGTGTTGGAGATTGGTAGGTGTATCGATATTTAGCGGCCGGTAGATAGTGGCCGCTAGCTTCACTTACGTAAAATAAGTATCCCTTGCATATGTAACTTGCTGTTTATATATCTTTGTGACTGTAACGTGTAAAACCCCTCACAGTTAACCTGAAATGGATAAGAACAAAACCGAAAATAACAATCTCCTACAGCATTCTTAAAGTATGCAAATTTTACGAGTTTATCCTCACCATTTCGGAACTACTTGATACCACAGCTCACTTCTGGAATTTGGTGTCACGTTTGGCACAACCTTTTCTGTTTGATACAAAGTTCGCATGGCAACACTAAATTATTGATATTCAATAAACTTTACACATTTGTGTGTTTTAAAGAATGTATGTGTATGTGCATGTGCATGTGCTCGTGTGTGTATGTATGCATGCTTGCTTGCACGTCGGAGGGGTTGTACGTGGATGTGTGGATGTACATGTGCCCATGAGGATGTGTGTATGCAGATACCTGTGCATATTTATTAGAAACACTACAACTTAGAAAGTTATCTAAACCCACTCTTTAATGAGTGAGCCTTCTGCATCTTTTTAATTGCACTTAAGATATTAATCAATCACCCTTAATTGTAATTTATCCGAAAGGTTTCAATATTTTTTACAATTTATTTTAAAATACAAATTCTTGCTTTAATTTAACATTTTCAAATTTATTTCCTTATATTAAACCATTTTATATCATGAACTTTACAAAGTTTGATATAATTAAAGCCAACAAACGCCTGATTTGAATCGATGTAGGTTTTGTAACATTTAAAAATTTTAATTATTCTCATTCTTATGTGTAAATAAAATTAGTACAAGGGTTGCAGAGCTAAGATTTAAACTAATTCTGCTATTACAACACCTTTTGGGCGAAACACTGCGTTTCTTACCAGTGCAATCTATTTGAAATTTTCTCTAAAAGTCAGTAAACAAATTATTTTATGCTGAGCGAACTGTACAATGTTGGATTTTAAGCTTCAACATCAGCACCCTGCACACCAATAACGGAAACACCAGTTTGAACTGATGGCCTTCTTCTAGTCAGTGCTGCTCATCCTGAACTGGCTGTTGTCCATCGAGGCCCTCTGAACCGACCAACTATAGTTGGAAGAACTGATTTTTTCATTCGCTATGGAGAAAAAGAAAAAGAAGCAGTAGCTAGTTTTGATTTTCTTGATGAATTAAGCAGTAGCAGTTCCCTAACAAGTACTACCATAGAAGAAGCTGCAGAAATTTTTGAAGTTGATGGTAGAGCAAATGCTGTTATTTAATGAATATGTTTGTTTGTACAAAAGATTCTGTAAAAAAAAACTTATTTATCGAACACTGTAAATATATAACAAAATTTTGTTTGTAAATAATTTCAATATTTATTTTTATGTATACGAAGTTAATAGGACTACATTTAACCAAGTTTTATATGTACTTATAGAGTGTAAATTATTAAATGATACGAATTAAACATTGTAGTCCACACGTATGTTGTGATAATATTTTATTAAAGTTTTAAAAGTAGAAATTATTCGGATATATGCATCTTAATAATTGTGTATACTGATAAATCAAAATTGATCAATTTACTTTATGTATACTATTTTCATAAAACTGCATTTCATAACAAACTATTCATACAATAATCTTTATTATTAACATTCAAAGCATCGACTCTAATAGGTATTATTAAAATATCATGTAAACAATATGTATGTATGTATCGTGTGTAGAGTGAGTATTTTTTATATAGGCTTACTTATTTATATATTAGTACAAATTTAGAAAATAGATCTATTTAAATGAACCTATGTTTTTAATGTAAGTTGTAATAAAACCTCAGTGAGTAAGTAATTTCCTAACTACTGAAAATACAGTGTCTTCATAATTCAGCTATCTCTAACTAAAACGTTTTTATGTTTTGCACGCTACTGGAAAAGCTGATATGGAACAAAAACGTTAGTTTGGTCCAAGGTGAGGTAGGTACAGCATACTATTATTAAGTTATTGTGTTATAATTATTAGCTATAACAAAGAGTTGGTTACCATGCGTTTATGTATTAGCAATTAAATAGAGAGTACTGGGGAAAAACGATCAGTCACATAGGACAAAATGACTCAGTCATGATTTCTTATAGTTTCCAACCCACCCTTTCGTGTGGTGTTGATATAATTTACGAAATATGGATCTAAGTCTATTAGAACTGCTGTAAAAAAGAATATACGGATCCCAAGGTCCCGGGTTCAAATCCCGACACGGCCGACTGCTTGAAAAATGGCAGGTGAGCATTTTTCACAAAAATTACGTCCTCTTTCGGATGAGAGGTTAAATGGAGGTCCCGTGTGTGAGTGTTGTCACGCACGTTAAAGATCCCTACCTTGCGTGGAACGGCAAGGGTTCGGCAAAATTCTAAATTTCCAGGCAACAAAAAACTCGCCTCCTGACCAATGTAGTACCTACAGGTGGAGCATTGGAAATGTAAATGAACTGTAAAAAAGAATAACATAGGCAGCTCCATGGCGTAGTTGATATGCATGTGACTACTATGCCCAAGTACGCACTCGTTTGGACCAGCAGTGTGTGAATGTTGTCACACATGCTGAAGATCCCTTACCTTGCTTGGAGCAGCAAGGGTTTAGCAAGATTCAAAATTTCCAGGTAAAAAACTCGCTTCCTGGCTAATGTAGTGCCTGGTAAAATCGATTAAAATGCTCATTAAGTTAAATTTCCCTTACTTTTTGAAGTATTTTGGAAAATGTTGGTTAGGTACTGATTGGCCTCAAGTCTTTCATAAGAGAAGGTGGAATACATTTGGTAGTGGTATTACTATTGATTTTTTCCATTATTTAGGAAAAACCAAATTCAATAAACAAAAATTAATTATGTGTTTAATGATTGGTAAAAGAAACGGAACAACCAGTCGGTTAACACTAATATTAACTCCGTCAATACCAGTTGCTTTGGTTTTGATGATAAATTATTTTATATATTTCGTCTTCTTCTACCGTTTTAAACTGAAACAAATCATGTCCAGCTTGAAGCGGATTATTTTGATAAAAAATGATTAAATTATCATCATCATGCACAGTCACCTTAGGTATAGTGTTTAGAAAAAAGTTATTAACGTCGTCGCTATTTGATAGGTGATTAGGAGTTTCAGAATTCTGACTTTTTAAAATGCTTAACGATTTTAAATCCTTCCAAACATTATTCGCATTCTTTTTAAATTGAAAGTCGTAATAATGTGTTTTTGCTTTACATACAAAATTACTTGCACGGTTTCGTATCTGTTTGTCCGAAGCGGATAACATCTCTCGGCTATGGTCAATCTCAACTTAAATTATGGTATCGGTAAAGGCGAGCTTGGACATCCCATATAACACAATTTTTTAAAATTGAAAAATCTTTATTCATTTAGAAGATATTTCACTGTCATATTTCTGGCTGAATACTTTGTTTATATTTAAAATGTCTATAGTACATTTCCCAAATGCTTATTTCATTCTAAACAAAAAATGTCTCTTGAATTTTTTGCCCAAAATTAAACAGTTCACAGAAAAAAATTATTTTACAAACAACTACAGAGATACATCGTCATAAGACAAAAATGCGAAACTAATTTATCTAGTATGCCGCTATTAGTGATAGTGACAATTAAGTTGTTATCACGCTGTCAGTTTCTAAATTTTTGAAATAGAATTAATAATTGTGTGTCGTTGTTCTGTTCTTAATTTGTTAGTTTAATAATTCACTTGTTATTAAAATGCCATACACAAATGCGGAAATGGCTGATATGCATTACGTTTACGGTCTGTCGCAGGGTAATAAGTTAGAAGCTTGTAGAAGGTATGCTGGAATGTATCCTCAACGGCAGCTTCCTTCGCTTAGAATATTTGCCCAACTTCATCAACGATTATGAGAATATGGTTCATTCGAAAAAAGAATGCAGGATTGTGGTCGCCATCGAGAAGTTAGAACACCACAGCTTGAGGAAGCAGTACTTAATTTGATTGAAGAACAACCCACTAGCAGTACTAGAAAGATTGCTTTCGAGTTAAATGTTGATCATATGACGGTATTTCGAATTTTAAAGGAACAACTTATACCTCTACCATCTACAACGAGTGCAGGCACTGTTACCGCAAGATTTTCCGAACCGTCTTGAATTTTCCAGTTGGATGCTGAAAATGATTAGAAGAAATCCTGAACTTTCTGAAGTAGATCGAATTCACAGACAAATGTACTTTTTCTTTGGACAAGATTATTAATTTGCATAATAACCACATATGGGTTGATGAAAACCCTCACGCTATTGTCCAAGAACATTTTTGTCTTGACGTGTGGGTCGGAGTTATTGGGGATTATTTAATTGGCCCTCATTTTCTACCTCCTCGATTAAATGGTGAGGCATACACTCAATTTTTAAGAGAAGTACATCCAGTACTGCTGGAGTAAGTTCCTTGTGGTATCAGAAGGGTTATGTTTTTTATGCATGATGGGGCTTCCACCAATTTTAGTCAAGCAGCACATCAGCATTTAACTCAAATATATCCAAATCATTGGATAGGTCTAGGAGGACCACAGAATTGGCCCGCTCAATCCCCAGATTTGAATCCTCTCGATTTCCCTACTTGGGGCCATTTACAGAGTTTGGTTTATCCTACTCATGTTCGCGATGTAGAGGACTTAAGAAACCGCATTATCGATGCGTGCAAGGTAATTAGAGAGACTCCAGGAATATTTGAACGAATATGTGGCTCAATGTGCCGACGTCTAGATGCATGTGTAATGACTGAAGGTGGACATATTGAACATTTACTATGATTTCTACATGTTGTATGTTTTGTTATTAATAAATTAGTTTTGTTTATTCATCTTTAATCATACTTTGATGCAGGTAGTAACTACAAAAAAACAATAATAATCCAGTTCGCATTTATGATGATGTATCTCTGTTGTGGTTATTCCCCGTGAAAAGAAAACCTAGCTTTTATTAATATACTTTAATAAAAAACGAAAATTAAAAATTACATAATGACAGACAGTTCTCGATTAATTACAAAAAAAAACATTTCTGACAATTACCTTGGCAACATATACCTACGTCCTAGGCAAATTCAAAACAACTCGTGGTATATGTTTCATTAGTATATCTGCCGCCTGTTTATTCCCAGACACATATTCAATGTCAAAAGCACCATTTTGATATTGTTCGCGAACATAGTGGTAATGTATGTCGATATGTTTCGAACGCTTATGGCATTCCGGGTTTTTAACTAGTGGGATAGCACTTACGTTGTCGATATGTAGAGTGGAAGTTTTCTTTAGGGTGTAATTTCATTCAGTAATCGAGTCATACAAACATACTCCTTGGCCGCTTCGCTTTCTGCCATATACTCAGCTTCAGTTGTTGATAAAGCGACTGATTGTTGACGTTTACTAATCCATCCAATAACTCCACCACTGTACTTTGTTAAAACTCCAGATACCGATCGTCGCATGTTCACATCATTTGCATAGTCAGCATCGCTAAGTTTCCAAAAATTGGGATTCGGCATTAGCTCGATAGAGAATACCCCATTTAGAGCTTCCTTTGATGTATTTCAAAATTCGTTTGACCATTTCCCAGCGTTTTTCTTCAGCCTTGTCAAGATAGCGACTAACATACCCCACAGCAAACGCGATATCCGGTCGTGTTGCAATAGCTAAGTGCATAATGCTTCTAACAGCCTCTCGATATGGTACGTTAGCCCTCGTGTTAACCATATCTTTCGAACGTACTTCTTCTGAAAGTGAGCCTGGTTCGATAGGTGTCGATACTGGATTTGCGTGGGTCTTATTAAAATGTCTTAAAATGGTGTTAGCATATAATTCTACTGTAATAAAGTATAAAGTGTGTGCAACATGTTAAAGTGTTTCTGCTATTAAACTGATATTTGATGTGTTTCATCTTTGAAACTAATAGTGAAATATATACTAAAAAAATCAGCGCATTATGTAGTATTCAATTGCCAATTTGCTTTACAAAGCTTATCCATCCATCTTAGATCCAGAAGTGTTTTACTGTACAATTTTAATTCTTCACTCATTATCAATTATAACAGCTGTTGTCAATACACAATTATAACACAATTCAAGACCAAGATAATTATTATCATCAAAGTCCAAGGGTCTTATCAGCATATTGTTTATAATACACTAAAGGAAAATATATCTACTATTATGGAAAATTGTACAAAGTGTAACAAAAATTGTAATGGTGAAAACTATCTAATATGTGATTGCTGTAACACAGTAATTCATGAGAAATGTTCTGAACTAGGAGCATCAGAAATTCGCGTAATGCAACTTAAAAAACAGAGATCGCTTATGTTCTTTTGTGAGGAGTGCACACTATCTTTCAAACAGGTCCCACTAATCCTGAAAAAATTTAATGATCTAAATAAAGAAATAAATAATTTAAAGGAAAAAGTAGCCAAACTAGAAAACGAAAAACCCAACCAAATTCTGAGGCACTCTTAGCGGAGGTAAATGACAGGAGCAGAAATCTGCTTATTTTCAATGTGAAAGAATCGAAATCGCAAAACTCCAAGGAACGAATTGAACATGATAAAAAGATGGTAACCAATATCTGTCAAATACTTGAAATCGAACAATATATTCCAATTGCAATAATTAGACTTGGCATTAAAAGAGATAAGATAAGACCATCAAAGTCATCTACTCTGATTCATCAATAGTGTGGACATCCTTAAGAAACGGCTCAAAGCTTATTTCTTCACCCTATCGCATCTCCTCGGATCTTACTATTCAGCAAAGGGAATATCTACAGATACTACGTACCGATCTTGATAAACGCAAATCTAATGGTGAAAATGTCACCATTAGATACATAAATGGAGTTCCATCTATTATTTCTACCACAGCTGCTAAAATAAAAAACTAATACCATCCCATTTACATCTAAAAGTCTATTCCCAAAATGTCGGGGGGATTAGGACACGAACTACAGATTTCAAAGACAATGTAATTTTAAGTGATTGTTATGATGTTATTGCTATTACCGAAACCTGGCTAAATAGTGCATATTTTGACTCTGAACTTACTTCTAACCGTTATACTGTATACCGTTATGATAGAAATATCCAACCAGCACCAAAATGAGAGGAGGGGTGTACTTATCTTAGTCCGTTCTACTTTATGTGCTCAAGTAATTGATGGGGAACAACTGTTTGTATCCATACAAATTGCTGGTCAGAACATAATTATTGGTTGTACGTATATCTCGCCCGCTTCACCATCAAACATATATGAATTACATTGTTCTGCTCTAGAAAATATTTGTTACAACTATCCCTGTCAAGCTCATATTATGTGGTGACTATAATATACCCAATTCATCATGGAGTAATAAATTCATATTGTGTAATAGTGGAGATAATGCTGAATGCCTTCTTGATGCTCTTCCTCTATTAGATCTACAACACAGCCATGTATACAATTCAAATAATAAGCTGCTTGACCTTATATTTTCAAACTTACAAAATGTTACAGTATCTGAAGCTGTGGAATTAATTATGGAAAATAGTATTCATCATACTGCTATATGTGTCACTATTCCACTTAAATCGTTAAGAGTCCTTATATTATGACATATCACAATTTGATTTCAATAAGGGAGATTACGTATCACTTAATGCATACTTCAACACAGTTGACTGGTCATTTTGTACTAATAATGTGCAGTTCAGCTATTCTATAACATAATATACAGTGGACTACAATGTTATGTCCCCAGACTACGAAGAGAACTCTCAAGGTTCCCAATGTGGTTCAACAATGATTTGAAGTACCTTTTAAGAAAGAAAAAAGCTATGCATAAAACATATAAGACAACTAGCCGTATTGAAGATTACAACGCTTTTAGTTCTCTTAGATTACAATGCAAAATTTTAAGTAGAAAATTACATAATGAGTATTTAATCTTTACTGAACGATCAATCCAAACAACACCTGCTAACTTCTGGAAGTATGTGAATAATTTAAAAAAAGATATCGAGTTACCAGCCCAAATGCATTTTAAAGATCGCTCCAGCTACGAGGGTTTAAGTACAGTCAATTTATTTGCATACTTCTTTTCTGAAATGTACATCAACGAATGTGTTATACCATATGCTCCAATTTACAACAATAATGTCAATACCTTAGATGTCAATGAAATTGTGTCGAGTAGCGAGGAGGTTTTTGAAGCCCTTCGAAAAATAAAACCCTCCAATTCAACTGGGCCAGATGGTATACCTGCCAGTGTGTTACAAAGATGTATTTATAGTTTATGTACACCTCTAACCAACCTATTTAATTACTCTCTTATGCAAGGTCAATATCCAACAACATGGAAATTAAGTTTCATAAATCCTACATTTAAAGCAGGTAATAAAAATTTGATTCAAAATTATAGAGGAATTTGTGTCCAGTCGTCAATTCCTAAATTACTAGACAACCTAATTACTAATCATCTATCCTGAAAGTGCAAGGAGATCTTTGCAAATAATCGACATGGGTTTGTGTCACGGAGATCAACAGTCACAAATCTTTTAGTTTATACTAACTATATAACACAGGCATTAGAAAATCGTTACCAGGTTGATGCACTATATACAGATTTTGCCAAGGCTTTCGATCGAGTAAACTTAAATATACTCATGTCTAAAATGTATAACGCAGGTTTTGATGGTAAGATGCTACAATGGCTCAGTAGCTATTTATATGGAAGATGGCAGTGTGTCAAATACAAACAATTTACATCGTACAAATTTCCAGTACAGTCAGGAGTCCCACAAGGCTCCCACATTGGGCCCTTATTATTTCTTGTGTTTATTAATGACATATAAATTTCTTCATCTAAATTGCCATAGAGAAAGGCAGTTTTAACGTCAAATTTCATTAAGTGGAGTTTTTCATTTGCTGCGATACTTAATACCGCACGTATAGTATCAAAACGTACAACTAGACTAAACGTTTTAAAGTAATACCATTGCGCTGAGAAAATCCATGAACTACTAAACGAGCTTTGTAATGCTGAATGTTACCATCTGCATTTCTTTTAACTCGATAAACCCATCGATTGATGATTGGTTTACGTCCTTTTGGCAGTTGAACTACCTTCCAAGTACCATTTCCACGTAATGAAGCCATTTCATCATCCATTGCAGCTTTCCACCAAACAGCCTGTTTTGAACTTACAGCTTCGTTGTAGCTTTCGGGTTCGTTAACCTCCACTGCCATTGCTTCAATTAAGCGTTTAGGACAAATAATCAACGAACGATCACGAATATGGTAATGACTATCGTCAACATTTGTCTGAGAATCATCTTGTCCGTTGCCATAATCTAACTAGGTTTCTGGAGGTGGAACAATGATCGTTGATTCAATTGCATATTCTGGTTCAAAAACAACTTCGCGACTACGTTTTATTATATTGCTTCCGCATACCCAAACTCGGTAACTATCAATGCTATCTGAATAACCGACGAGTACAGCCTTCTGACTTTTCACAACCCACTTTTTTCGGTTCTGATCAGGAACGCGAATGTAGCAGTTAGTACCAAAAATATGTAAATTATCAATTCGTGTTCTTTTTCCAGTAAAGACTTCATATGAAGATTTTTCAATAATGAGACTTGGACCTGTATGATTCAAAATGTAAACAGCCGTATTGACTGCTTCGCCCCACAGCGATTTTGGCAAGTATTTTGCTAAAAGCATTGTACGTGCTAATTCAACAACTGTTCAATTCGTACGTTCGGCACTTCCGTTTTGTTGTGGTGTGTAAGGATTTGCTGTTACAAATTTTATACCACTATCTGCTAATAGATCTTTTACTTTAAAATTATCAAACTCTGAGCCACCATCGCTTATGATCATTTTGATGCTTTTTCCGGATTGTTTTTCTACAAAATTTATGCATTCAACAACTTAATTAAAAACATTCGGGCTCAAGTTTGATTTAGCAACCATGTTTTTTTAAGGAATCGTATATATATATTTCGACGTAGAATTCAATGCTGAGTACGAAAATGGCAACCATTTTGTTTGGAAATGAAAAATAGAAAAGTTATGAAATTTTTTATTTTCCATGTTAAGTTTATGGGAAAATTATTTTTATCACGTTTTTTTTTAGCACGTGCCTGAAGAAGCTTTTGCAGAACATCTGTGTGAATATTTATGGCGTCGTTGGAATAAGAAAAATAAACGGGATCCGTTTGAAGCATTGCTTGTAACACTTCACCCCCTTTCCTGACCTATCTAGTAGTCAAAGAAACAAGGACCGAGTTACCTAATACCTATGTAATCGAATGCAAACTCTATATCACTTTTTATGGTTCAAAATTGCAATACAAGGGTCCACTTACCTATTCCAATAGTCTTTACTCTACTTTCTTCAAACGCCTCGGCTACTCTACAGCGGAGAGTACATGGACATGTCCCAGGGTGGATAGGCTTAGAATTCTGAAACCGATACTGGTGAGTTAACTTACCCAAAAGTTTACAAAGTATCTGTACCTTAAATGTATTTCAACAAATCCCTTTTAATTATATATCTCAAAATTATCAAGTACGAATTTAATAACCTTTAATGTGGTGATATAACTATTTACATTTACTATACTGACATACTTGAATGCAATAAGAAAAAATATCTCTTACTTAACTAAAGTTACTTTAAGCCGGGTGGTTAAATATTGTACTAAGCATTGCAAATTCTACATTTAAACAAATTGGCTACCAACTGAAACATAACCAATAACTCTTAATATTCTCTACAAAATTCATAATAATAAACAGTAACGTTAATAAAGTCCAAGAATTCCAATCTTAATCTGACAACTTAACATATTCATGTAAAGCATATATTATTATTATTATATAAAAGTTCATACATACAACACCCCGTGTATGCATGCAAATACACGTCTGTTCTCTCGAAACATTTATTCAAAGATTCACTCAATACCTGTGTTGGGTATGCAATACCCACTGTTGCTCCATTCTACACAATGCCCGAGGTAATTTATTCTCATCAAGGTTGGAAATGTTTAACCCGGTTGTTGATAACTTTTGTGCTCGAAACTCTTGATATCACGCTACTGCTATAACAATTGGGTTTGGACTCGAACTCTCGAAATCCAAACTTCCACAATCAATCAATAATGAACCGTATAGGTGGGGTTAGTTATCATCTTTTCTGCCGTTAATAAGCCGGCGCCTCCAACCATTAGTCACCCATATAATTCTACTTTAAGAGCGAAACGTATCTGTGCTCTTTATCTACTACTTAAATTCATTATCCTTCTCGTACTAAACATACGAATTTATTAGTTCTGCTCACTAACTATTGCTTTAATTTACGCGGTCAAATAACCACTATAGCTACGCGGCATTGCAGCTTAACTCGCCCTAGCTACGGGTTAGTTACTTTATTATTTCGTGCCTTTCTTCATATCTTTTGTCTTTGTGTATCGTCTTTTGGCTTTGTGTGACGTGTGTGTTAATTTCTTCACTTCCCCTATTTATATACCTTTGATCACGTGATTGTTCTAGCCAATTATAAACCTTACATATTTCACAATTGTGTATCATCCCTACATGTGCTTTTAGGTTAATGGTTTAAATCCATTTTTATTATTGCCATTGCTAATTGAACTTACCCTATAATTAAATTTAAGTTATTCTGCAATATTCTAAAGTATTTCCTGTTAATATTTTGATAGATATCACGAAAAATTGCATTTTATTACGTACTTCCGGTTTTGAAATTTCTAGAACAAATTAGCATTTCCTTTGGCGCCTAAATTAAAAATCTTCTACATTTCACAGGATGTTCGATCTCAGTTGATAGGTTAAGTTAATTTAAAGTGTCAATTGTCACCCCAAAATCAAACTAGGATTGGATAACTATCTTAATTCTGGTCTTTGATAGGTTACATTTTAGATAGAATTATTTGTGATTGGCCGAAAATATTATTTGAAATTTAAATCAATTTAAAAATGTTCTTGGGTGTTACATGCTGCAAGCTATCTGTTGGGAATTTGGTAACTTTCGTGCATAATCAAAAAATGTTTTCTTTCATCCTTAGAAAAACTAAGTCCAAATAAAAATTGCTTATTTTCAAATTTCCATTTCGAATGGACCTGCACCTTGACGAAGTTCTAAATTAATAGAACAGGTGAAATGGCTTGCGTGTTCTAATGAGCTAAAGAGCCAAACTACAGGTCCAACCAAAGTAGTAGGGTCGTTAGTGAGGAACCAGACTAAGACAGGTCCCCGAAAGAGGGCAGCGGCTCTTTCGGTACTTAGATTGGCAGAGACCATAAGGTCGGTATGACAGTCTAAGACACACTACCGCGATGTGGAAGGCAACGGGAAACCACCACATTATCTCCCAAGTACACAGCGTACTTAAATTGTAATAAACATGATGGCATTCTCTGGGGTAAAAATTCCGGAGTTAAAATAGTCCCCATTCGGATCTCCGGGAGGGACTACTTGGAGGATGCGATCGGAAAGTTAAAAATAAGAGTCAGGAACATTCTGCGAGTCGGAGCGTGGAATGTTAGAAGTATGAAGCAAGTAGGTAAGCTAGAGAACCTAAAATCGAAATGAATAGGTTATCACTAGACATAGTAGGGATTAGCGAAGTTCGGTGGCCAGAGGCGGGGATTTTGGAGTGGAGACTTAAGGGTAATTCATACAGGAGCAGAGGAAGGAAATTCGGGTGTGGGGATAGTTATGCGGAAAAGATAGGATACTGCGTGAAAATTACTTACAAAAGAACGAAAGAGTGCTCATGGTTAGACTAGAATCTAAACCGGTAAACACAGTAATAATACAAGTATACATGCCCACCTCTAGCTACAGTGACGAAGAGGTAGAAGCCATCTACAAAGATATCGAAGACATATTAAGACACGTAAAGGACATGAAAATTTAATAATTACGGGGGATTTTAATGCCGTGGTAGGTGAGGGTAGGGAAGGAGCGGCAGTGGGTTTATTTGGTTTAGGCACGAGAAACGACAGGGGAAATAGGCTGGTAGAATTTTGCGACAAGAACAATTTAATCATCACAAACACATTATTTCAACATCATGCTAGAAGACGATATACGTGGAAGATGCCAGGAGATATAGGAAGATATCAAATAGATTACATTCTTGTTAGACAACGGTTTAGGAACCAAGTAAAAGACTGTAGAAGCTACCCAGAAGCAGATATAGATACTGACCACAACATCGTAATTATGAAGGCCGCACTTAAATTTAAGAATATGAAAAAAAGGAGCGGAAAAAGGCACTTGGACTTAGAGAAACTAAAAGATGAAGATATTCAAGAAAGATTCGAAAAAAAGTCAAAGATATCGGGAAAATATCTGATACTAAGGAAGTAGAAACAGAATGGAATAACATTAAATCTAGCCTAGACATGGCGGCCAGAGATATTCTGGGCTATACACAAAAAGAAAATAAGAAACCATGGATAACAAAGGATATCCTGAATTTAATAGAAGAAAGACGAAAATACAAAAATAAATCAGACAAAACAGGAAAACAGAGATACAAAGCCATAAAATGGGAAATTATTCGAAAATGCAGGAAAGCTAAAGAACAGTGTATTGATGAAAAGTGCAAAGAGGTACAAACGAAGATGGAAATAGGAAAGACAGACGAAGCATACAAATTAATTAGAATGAATTTTAGGATATAAAACCGTACAGCAAAAATATAAGGGACGACAAGGAAACGTCATTATAGAAAACGGAAGAAAGTGGGTAGATGGCAAGAATATATAGGAATTTATATGCAGGAGAGGAACTAACTGCATTAGAACAGGAATCAGACATTGAAAATGAGGACTTGGGATATCCTATACTTAGAGATGAGTTTGAATTAGCATTAAAGAGTCTGAAAAATGGTAAGGCGCCGGGTACAGATAAGGTGCAAGCAGAAACTCTAAAAGCTGGACAAGCAGTAACAGAACGTCTCTTCCAACTTGTAAGCTATATGTATGAGACAGGCGAGATACCCAAAGATTTCAAACGTAGCATCATAGTAACTATACCAAAAAAGAAAGGCGAGGATAAATGTGAAAATTTTCGAACAATAAGTTTGACAGCACACGTGTCAAAAATATTAACTAGAATTGTGCAAAGACGAATGGAAAAACGGGCGGAAGAAATATTAGGAGAAGACCAATTTGGGTTTAGGCGGAACAGGGGAACACGGGAGGCTATTTTAGCTCTGAGAGTGATAATGGAGAAAACAATAGAAAAAGGGAAAGCGTGTATATAGGGTTTGTAGATTTGGGAAAAGCTTTGACAATGTAAAATGGAAAAAATGTTTGAAATACTCAAAAGATTGGAATGAGTTATAGGATAGACGAATAGTACATAGCTTATACAAAGAGCAAACAGCAGTAATAGAATTAGAGCAGGAACGAGAAAGTAAACATTAGGAAAGGGGTGAGGCAGGGATGTGCCCTATCCCCATTGATTTTAACTTGTACATAGAAGAAGCAATGAATACTGTCAAATGCAGAAAGACATTTGGAATTACTATGCAAGGACAAAAATTGATATGCTTAGATTTGCAGATGATATAGCAGTATTAGCGTCTAGCAAAGAAGAGTTAGAATCTGCTCTTAATGAAATGGAAATGGTTCTAACAGAGAGATACGGTATGAAAATTAACAAAACTAAAACTAAAGTTCTAATATGCAAAGGTGGGGAAAATAAATCAAAAACAAGAATACAAGTATGTAACACGAACTTACAAGAGGTTAAGGAATTCTGCTACCTAGGAAGCCAAATAACGCAAGATGGGAAAAGCACAAAGATATAAAACAAAGATTAGCACAAGGTCGTGCTACATTTAACAAGAAAAGCAACTACTGTGCTCAAAGACCACAAACATAGAAACAAGGAAAAGATTGCTTAAAACATATGTGTGGAGCACAGCACTGTAATGGATGTGAAGCCTGGACAGTAGGAGAAGCGGACAAGAAAAAGGTAGAAGCCTTTGAAAGGTGGTGCTACAGACGTATGATGAAGATATCATGGACAGACAAAGTTAAGAACGAAGAGGTACTAAAAATGGTAGGGGAAGAAAGAAATATGTGGAAAACGGTAAAAATAGGAGAGATAGGATGATAGGCCACATACTACGGCATGAGGGAATAGTGCGAATATATTAGAAGCAGAGATCGGAAAAAGAGAAGAAGAGGCAGACCTAGGTTAGACTACTGCACACAGATAGTAAAAGATGTAGGCTGTAGGGGTTTCAGGGAGATGTAGGCTAGCCCAGAATAGAAATCAATGGAGGTACGCATCCAACCAATCCCAAGAAGGATAAACTAATGACGAAAAAAATAACTGTGCTTAAACATGATGATTATTATAAGTAACTACAAGAATTGGTTGGGCAATATTTTCGAATAATGTTAAGTGTGAAAGGATTTACTGGAAAACCATTATTTCGGCAAACGTCTAAGTGTTGGGGGATCTTGGTAGCCACAGGTTGCTTAACCTCCTTCACTGAATCTCGGTGATATAGGGCATAAAATTAGAAAACAATAGAAGGGGAACGAGCTGTATACACATGCTGTGTGAGAATTTCAGCAAACTATGTAGGCTAGCTCAGAATATAAATAAGTGCAGGTACGTGTCCAACCAGGAAAACCATTAATTCGACAAACGTTTAAGTGTTGGGGGATCTTGGTAGCCACAGGTTGCTTAACCCCCTTCACTGAATCTCGGTGAAATAGGGCATAAAATTAGAAAACAATAGAAGGGGAACGAGCTGTATACACATGCTGTGTGAGAATTTCAGGAACTATGTAGGCTAGCCCAGAATATAAATAAGTGCAGGTACGTGTCCAACCAGTTTTGAGACGGAAAACCTAATGACGAAAAAATAAGCGCAGATAAATCTGATGATTAGTATAAACAACTAGTTGTTGGTTGCGAAATATCTGCAACTAATGTTGACTGTGATATATTGGAAAATATATTAAATCGGTAAATGGTTAAGTGTTGGGGGAACTTGGCAGCCACAGGCTGCTTACCTCCCTTCACAACCACTGAAGGTAGGAAAAATAGGGTATATAACTGTAAAACAATAGAAGGTGACCGAACTGTATCTAACAAGAAAGAACAGCACCTATGAGGAAAGACAACAAACATAGAACAAGAAGAAAATTGTTGAAAGCATATGTGTGGAGCACAGCACAGTATGCCTATGAAATACGGGCAGTCTGAAACGCAGACAGAAAAACGGTAGCAGCCTTTTGAAATACTGTGCTTCAGATGTATGAGGACGATAGCATGGACAAACAAAGATAATAACAAATAGGTTATAGAAATAGAAGGGGAACAATGATATCTGGGGAAAAAGAGAAATAGAAATGCGGAATACGTTCTAAAGCATTTTAGGGAATAGTATGGGATATATTACAAGCAGAGATAGGAAAAAAGAGGTAGATGTAGACCTAGATCAGATAGTGATAGATGCAGACTGTGCAAATTTCAGGGAAATCTGTAGGTTAGTTTAGAATAGGAAACAATGATGGTACGCGTCTAACCAGTTCCAGGACTGAAGACCTAATGATGATGATGATTCAAATTTATTATTATATTCATAAGGTTAGGTTAGGTTAGGTTAGGTTAGGTTACGATAGGTTAGGTTATGTTGGGATTGGCTTTTTTAGGGTAATATTTATTAATTATAAATTTCAAAAATAATTTTTCCATACCCTTAACATGGGAAATAAAAAAATTCATAACTTTTTTATTTTTCATTTCCTACAAAAATGGTTACCATTTTCGTACTCAGCATTGAATTCTACGTCGAAATATTTATACGACTCCTTAAATAAACATGGTTGCTAAATCAAACTCCTACCAACATCCATTTTTTCTTTAACAAAATAAACCTGCCGAAAACGTGAGTAATCATCAGTGAAGCAAATAAAATATTTTGAACCACCAATTGAAGTTTTTTCCATTGGTCCGCATAGGTCAACGTGAAGTATTTCACCAACAGCAGTTGCCTATTCCATCCGTGATTTAAAGGTTACTCGATGCTGCTTTCCCTCAATACATGCTCCACAAAATTCTTCATCGTCTTTAACGTGTATGCCATATCTATCAAGAACCTTTTTAACGTGACGTTTATTTTGATGTGCAAGATGTTCGTGCCAAATTTGTAACCTAATTTGTTCTGTCAAATTAGCTTCAATTTAATTCATTATGCTTATTTTAATAAGCATCTGAAACAGACGACCAGAACGTATGACAATCGCGCACGTTATGTTGTCTTTTACGAATATACACTGGTTTTTTGTGGATTTCAACTCCATGCCTTTGTCTAGGACCGCATTTACCGAAAATAAATTACGGCGAAGATCGGGAACGTATAGAACATCGTCCATATGACAATTACGCCATTCCCCATTGACATTCGCCTTAAAGTATATACGCCCCTTTTCCAAGTGCCTGCGTAGTTGTATTGTTGCCCATTCGTATATATATTGAACATGGAAATCTCGAAAATGCTGTAAACCAGTTATAGCACTTTGCATGTGATTTGTTGCTCCAGAATCAAGTATCCAAGAATCGTCGTCTAATTCGTTATTCATTACCTCACTGACAAATGCATCTGTTTGATTATCCATTTTTTCGCTCGTACTTGCTTCCTTGTTTACCTTTTTGCCAGACTTCCATGCATGCGTTGGACAATTTTTGAGTATATGACCGAATTTATTGCAACCCAAACATTTAACATTTTTCTGATTGATCTGATCTGCCTTTTGCTTTAGTTTTTGCCTTCGTTTTTGTGTTGCCCTTATTATCGTTTACATTTTTAACCGTTGTATTGGCCATAAGTGCAACTATATCATCTCGTTGACTAATCCTAGATTTACGTCGTTGTTGATCTATTGATAAAATGTTGCGCAGATTATTGTACGTTTGTTGCTCCGTTGAGTGAGTCCAGAACGCTTGTCTAAGTGATTCATAGGTATCTGGTAAAACATCGAGAAGCCTAACTACCATTGCTGAATCTGTTGGTTTTACTCCGATGTTTTCCATTCGTAGAATTAGCTGATCATATCGTGATAGTAAATACAGATCCTCTTCATCATAAACGTAAAGAATTCAGACTGCACCATATGCGCAGCTTGTTGCGTTTGCTGCTAATATATCGTATGCAATTTAACCCATATATCTCTTGCCGTATTACATTCCATAACTAAGGTCGCTGGTTTTGATTGTAATATTCTTGTCAGTACAGAAATAGCAAGGTTGTTACTTCTATTCCATTTTTCAACCTCCTTATTAAACATTATTTTTTGTTGCTCCGTTGGTTCAATAACCATTTGTTCAGGTTTTACGTAAACACCGATACATACTTCATATGCTCGATCGTGAGCAAGTAAAGCACCTCTTACGTTAAATTTCGAGAGTAACCAGTTGTCTGCACCTCAAAGCCGTTGGTCATTATTAGTTGTTGCAATTATCTCCATTGTATATACAAATTGTTAAACTCTTCGTTTAAAACCAAAAATTTAATTAATTTTTTTTTGTTCGTTATTTTCGTTATGATAGGATTAACGACACTTTGCTACCATGTGTGGTTATTCCCCGTGAAAAGAAAACCTAGCTTTTATTAATATACTTTAATAAAAAACGAAAATTACATAATGACAGACAGTTCTGGATTAATTACAAAAAAAAAATATTTCTGACAATTACCTTGGCAACATATACCTTTGGGCAAAAAATTCAAGAGACATTGTTTGTTTAGAATGAAATAAGCTATTGGAAATAAATTTTTAAATGGCAAACAAATAATAAGACAAAAAGTTACATTGGAAATAAATTTTAGGGGTTGCGTTTTCCACTCCTTACAACCATGGGGTAAACCAAATAAATTACTGAGTAAGTGTATTTTTGATAGTAAAAAATGTCACCTTAATTTCAATTTTGTAACTTTTCTAGTGTTTGTAAAAAAAAATGAAAAACAAATTTGTTTGTACCCCCTTTAAGGGGCCGTATCTTAACAAGGGATGCTCCAATGAAGTTTCTTTATATGAAACACCCTATCTCTTTTACGATGAGGAATCGCCCCCTGAAATGTTTTACAATTATTTTGTTACACCCGGTATTTACCATTTAATTTGATTTCCATCTATCTTACTTTGTTAGATATTTTAATTTTGTTTTTAACTTATTATTTATTACCTTTCAAGATGATTCAACAACTACTAATGTCTTATTATCTAATTCACTTGATAACCTTGCCATGTCTTGTTATTTTAAAATAATACTGTGATGTACAAAGCAATGGTATGGAACCCCCTACTTGCATTTTTCCACATATATATAGAGGATATTCATACAACTTTTGAATGATTTAATACGAAAAAAGCTAAGTTTGAGATTTTAAAGACAGTGTGAGAAAAAATGTGGAAAAATATATTTCATATAATTGTTGAAATTATAAAATATATCATAGTCGAAATAATAAGCCGATATAAAAACCAAAAGTGCTCTTCAGGTAAAATTTTTACCTTGCAGTTAACGAAAGAACAGTACAGTTTCAAGACCACCAAAGAAACAATAATACCAAGAAGTGTTAATTACCACTTTACTCGTCAGTGTAATTACGAATGTGGATTTTGCTTTCATACTGCTAAAACAAGTTTTATATTACCAATGAAAGAAGTCAAAAGAGGGCTTCAGATGTTACAAATAGCAGGTAAGATAATTTTTGCAATAATTTTTAGATTGTAGTAAGGGTACGTGATTTATATCTGTCCTTAGAAATCACCGAGTGTTTAATACATGGCACTCAATTAGTGGAGTCTCAAAGAGCAAAAATCATAATGATTAAGCTTAAGATGCAATTACTTGATCTGTTAAATTACCTCTCATTTATATGCTGTATATTCCAAAATTGATATATGGGGGGGTTGCTCTATATGTATCGGGAATAAGTAACAAAAACAAAAATTAAGGTGTGAAAACTTCTTTACTGTTTTTCAAAATATTCTCCACGATGATTGATAACACTTTTGCATATGTTGGAACCAATTTTCATATAATTTTTTTCCATTCCGATTGAGATATTTCCAAAATATGGGTTTTGAACGCATCAAACCGCCTCTGCTGGTGTCGAAAATCGTCCATGCAGTTTGTTCTTCACGTGTGAGAACAAAAAGAAATAAATGTGTGAGAACAAAAAGAAATAATTAGGTGCCAAATCAGGCTATACGGCAAATGACCCATCAATTTGATTATATTGAGTGCTCAAATAGTCACTTGTTTGAGCCGATGTGCGAGAGCTCACATTGTCATGATGGAAAATGATTCGGCATCGGTTTATTTTTCCTATTTCTCCAAAAACTTGTGGCAAACGAATGGTTGTATGCCAACCAGAATTAAATATTCTATGATCCTCTAAATCAACGATCGTGACATGTTTATTTATTCCATAAAAATAGGCAACCATTTTCTTTGAAGAGCTTCGAGCGTGGACAACTTTTGTTGGATTTCATTCATCTTAGAAGATGCATACAGTTGAGTAGTGTATACTTTCGGGTTCATACGAATAAATCCAAGATTCCTCACCTGTGTACATGTTATACACTGTGTTTGATACACCGCAATCCTATTTTTGTGGACATTTCGTTGCACCAATCGACACAAGTCTTTTTTTGAGCGATTATCAAATTGTGTGGGATCCAACGTGCACAATGCTTTTTCACAACTAAATGATCGTGTAATATTGAATGTATACATGTCATACTAGTGCCTAGAAATGCCTGAATCTCATGATAAGTCACATAACGATCTTGCATTATCAATTTGCGCACAGCATCGACGTTTTCTGGCACACCGGCCGATTTTGGACCACCTTCTGTAAATTAATCTGCTAGCGAACTAAGACCATAATTGAATACACTATACCAAAGATACACATACAGTGGTTTTAGTTGGAGCTTCTTCCCCAAAAGTCGAAATAAGTTGATTCAGGCACTATTGTGGAGATAAACCGTGTAGGAAATTGTAAAAATCATCGCACGAAAATGTTTACAAGTTAATTCCATTTTTTGACCGATACGAAATTTTCAATTCAATCAAAACAAAATAAATAGTGTTCATGTGGCAAAATACTACGAGCGTCTCACGGCAGTAATGCAGTGGCTGCAATGATAGGTTAGGTTACTATTAGAAATAAAATTGTTATTAAAATACACAAATCACTTAACACGCATATTAGAACAGTTGTTGCTAAAACTATGGCAGACTGATCTGATATGCGTGTTAAGTGATTTGTGTTTTTTAATAATAATATCTAATTTGTGTTTTTTAATAATAATATCTAATTTGCGTTTTTTAATAATAATATCTATTTCTAACAGTAACCTAACCTATCATTGCAGCCACTGCATTACTGCCGTGAAACGCTCGTGTATGGCTGCAATGCAGGGCAGGCGCACTCCTGGCATTTGACAATTCCGTGTTTTAATAGGTACTCGCAACACCGAAGCGTTGTCGTCGCTAATTATAATAAAGCGGTTAAGGAAAAATACTACTTTACCGGCAAATCTGTCATATGTTTCGCAAACTTCATTTCCATTTGAATATTTATTTAGTCAAATATTTAGAACTTGTGTTCATCTGTGGTATTTATTTATTTGTGATTTGAGTTTTAAGATTCAATTTTAAATAATGGGATTTAAGTGTTCCATTGCTGGTTGTAAACTATTGTTATTTTAAAAACTCATTGTTTACCAAAGGATCCTGAGGTAAGTTCTTCAAACATTTTTAAATGCTTATTAATTTCAACTAAATGCTAAACTATTTCAGTATTTTCAAAATTATCATATTAATTTATGGTTTTTTGATACAGGATACTTTTTATTTATACCATTCTTGTGTTTATAGATTTGTCGTTTATGGTGCGCAGCAGTTGGTCGTAAAGATTTAATGAATTTTAATGAATAGTGTTTCTAGGTTACAGCTTCAAGGTAGCTAAAGTGATCATTGCTTTTACTTTTGTGTTAGTATTGTTGATTAGGATGTTTTTTGAATTATCCAATGTACTGTATGACCTATCAGATATGTTAACATGTAACATGCATTTAAAATTTTTTTTGTAAAAATTGGAGTTGCTCATTCATTCTTAAATAAATAAATAAAAAATGTTTGTTGTTGTGAATATTAAACTTATGCAAGGCAGTCATAGGGATTTCAAGGACAAACTGTAAATTATCAATTCCTGCCTGATTTTATAATAGTGTAGCTACAATTTTTGAAATGTTGACAAATGATTTCACTTAACAATAAATTTTGTTTTATTTAGAAGAGTTTGTTTTCTGTACCATTAGCGTAATTACATAAGAAAACGTCCCTATCACTTAACACGCATATCAGAACAGTTGTTCTAAAACTATTGCAAACTGTTCTGATATGTGTGTTAAGTGATTTGTGTTGTGTGCTTTTTAATAATAATATCTATTTCTAACAGTAACCTAAACTGTCATTGCAGCCATGTCATTACTGCCGCGAGACGCTCGTTTATTTTTGACTATTTCAAGGTCAACTTTGACGTTTCGGTTTAATCTCACCGTTAAATTATCGGTTAAAGCTGAACTATCTGTAATGGTATCTTTTAATTTAAACGGTAACGAAATCTAACTGCTAAAACACCTCTCACAACATATTTTATAGATCTGTACATAAAATAAAACATACTTTTCGCATAAATAATACAGTAATTATAAAACATCACCGCACCGCGCCATATAAGTTTTGAATTTCATTTTTATCTGTTTTTTTCATAGAATTAGGATTAGATAATAAGTTTTGTTAATAAGTATTATGGAAGAGGAAATTATTTGTGAAGAGTGCAAACTTCAAACATGACCTTGAAACAGCCAAAAATAAATGTGTCCCGAGACGCGTGTTTCTACAATTCCGATGCGATTGGAATCGATACGAACGATTTGTATCGTAAAAATTCTACGATGCAATTCGCTGTAATCATGAATCGTACTTTAAGAACACCCCCAACCTCACATTTGATGTTGATGAATTTAGTGTTTAGCAATGGAGGTAACAATTATGTTGGACGAACTTGGCAATGAAATTCATAATGAAAGTGGGTAAACTCTTGTACAAGATGAAAGTAAGTAAACCTTATCTAAATTATGAAAAATAACTATAGCCTTTCATATTTAGACGGTGAAGTGTTGTTTGTTACACTTGCAACCAATTCAGAAGAATTTTGCAGTCGATCAACAACGCCACAATCGTTAGAAGTCGGTGAAGTCATACTACTTCTACAAATGAATTTTCAGAGGCAGCAACGTTACCACTGATTTCTTTATATTCTGAATTACAAGATAAATTTCGTAGTTCTAAGGTTAAAAAATTATCATTCTTGAGAGAATTATCTACAAAAATGATGGAACATATGGGTGTAATTTCACAACACAAATCATTGAACGAAAGTTCCGGAATTTAAAAGGTCACTACTTAAAAATTAAAGATAATAACACGAAGACTGGTAGAAGTCGTAAGTCTTGGCAGTATTATGACTATGGACCTCTCTACTTAGGACATTAATCTCGGCCAGAAACCTGTGCATATTTTTGCGCTGTATTTCTAGTTCGCGACTTGCCGCTAGGGAATTGTAGGCGACTTATACATGCAGTCTTATGGAGCATCCGTTACTTTTCTCATAAATAATTATAAATTCGGATTTTATTCAAAATTCCAGTCATTGGAAGTTGAAATATACACAAATTCTTAACAATGACCAATTTAACACTCCCGTATTCCTCTAAGAATTTCAAATTATTACACAATCAAAATAGCATGCTGGGCAATGTATACATACATAAATAATATTTATTCAAAGCACCGTTAAAGCATTTTATGATACAAATACAAGCGACTATAAAACAATAGGGGATATTGTTCATCCGGAGAAAGAATGTTTTATTTCTGGTAACACTAGTTTTCAGGGGATCATTTAAAGTTATTGTTAATTTATGTAAGTTTTATACTATAAAAATTAGAAATTTTAAGACTTTAAAATTATTTAAATGTTTGAAGTCTTAATTTCTGAGAATTTGAAAAATAATCTGGTTTTGAATATAACATAAAACAAAGATACCATACAGAGACAAAACAACACTTCATATTTTATATCTATAGATATAAATTACCATATATGATGGTCTGTCTTAGTCTAATTAGACCTCACAATTTTATAAAAATGCGATTACAATACATACGCCATAAGACACAATAGAAAATTGACTCTACTTTTCCCTAGCGGTAACATTAATAACTAGAGATTATTTGTCACAGTTTTATAGTATTGCAAGGATAGGAAGGTTAACGTCCTAAGTAGAGGGGTTCATAATTATGACCTACTTGACAAATTATTTCGAAATGATGCATGTATTAATCCATCGTATGTCGTTGCGTCAATGGTAAGAGGTAATATAGAATTACTTATATTTCAATAATTTGTTTTAGCCTGCACAAGATATTTCAAGTTTAGAATACGAAACAAGTGCGAACATTGCTAGCAGTACAGCAGCCTCTGTAAATACTGAAATAGGTACATGTATACACAATTTAAAATCGTTTTATTGTAAAAAGCTCCTGTAGCGGGCTACTACTACCGCGTTTGACTAATTTAAAACAAGTAATAACAAGAGTCTTTATTACTCACTGTTCACAAGTCTAATTAACAGTATATGCCTTATTTATAGATGTTTTCGGTCCAATTAACAATGAAGCACTATCACACTAATGAATTTACAAGCACTAATATCTTCTTAAACTAACTTCTTTAGCATTGGTCCATTAACAACCCTAACACAACTATTATTTATTACACTTTGTCTATTTATGTATTCTACACGCTGCATGTAGATTAGACACGTGCACTTAACATTTATGTTTACGCTTGGACTTCCAAACGTCCAACTATATAATTTTACAGGATATAATTTATGTTCGACATTCTGATATAGACTAACTCTGTACTGCCGCCGCCGTACATTTGATGGACGCAACGCTCTCAGCGTCGCTATAGTGCCATGTAACTCCACGAGTTTTTCGGCATGTTGAAATTTCTTCTTCTGGTAAGTTGTGGTTTGTAGTTGATGTTGATGTTCTTGATATATATGTAGGTCTGGATTCCAGAAGACCTGCTCCTGGAATCCTCTTGGTTTGGTGCAGTGAGCAGTTTCCCGGATCTTCCCCTCAGTTGTCCTCCTACTACACAGTATTCCGGATCCTGGGTCCACTGGCCTGTGGTTTTCGCCCAGGACTGGCTACTCGCCACAGGCCGCTCCATCGTCAGGTAGCTCGTCTAAACAGGACTGACGGATGTGCATCCCCGACGACTTCACTTGTGTACCCATTCCTCGGCACCCCGCATAGCTGGAGAACTCCCTCAGGACGTCACCGTTCCGCTGCCCACCTTTGAATGCCCGAAGGCGGTGGTCGGAATACGTGAGCTGTTGCCCCATCGGAGTCTGGGCAACAACTTAACTCTGTACTTCATCATCGGTCTTATTTATACCGTGAGTTAAAAAAGATGATTCATCCTCCAGTAATTGCCAGAAGCTTCTCGGTCCATGGAGAATATACAGTGCTTGCGGCGTTTTGTGTGTTTGATGGGTTGCCTAATAGTAGCACGCAACACTCCGTTTGTTAATAAGTCCCAATTACCACAATCCCAATTACCTTCTGGTTATGCAATGATTAAAACTATGTATCCGTCAACCGACATGTTACCAGAAAATGCAAACTCTTGAGACTATAGCAGACGCTACAAGGAAGAGGAGGATAACCAAACCTGCAAAGAATAATCCTCATATAAAAAAAGCTCGCAAAACTGAACCACATTGGGTAGAAATACTTTCTACTTTGCAGAACAGTTGCATGGAAGAGATGGCTAGTATTAAATCTGGATTAGTCAAAAGCAATGACATTCAACTTTCAAGAAATAGCCTACTGGTAAAATTGTTGGAGAAAATGAAGATATCATCAGGTTACATATTGTGTTCTTTTGTAATTTGATATACCTCAACTTTTTTGCAATTGGTAGTATCTTTTAATATTGAACAGTTACACAAAATAAAGTAATACATAATTACTTAAAACTATATTTATTAAAACTTTTATTTGGTATTACAATAATGTGGCAATTTCATTTCCATTATTTATGCCATTTCTAAACAATACTGGTTGGTCGTGATCTGGAACCTCATCCAGATCGTCTAAGATATCTTCACCCACCTCATATCCTTCATATGTTAGAATAAAATTATGCAAAACACAAAAGCTGTAATGACGTGGAAATTCTTCCATAATACTCATATCCAGGTAACATAATTGTCTGAACTTATTTTTTAAAAGACCGAATGCTCGTTCAATACAACTTCTTATTGCAAATGTGTTGTATTATATCGTTGTTCGAGATCAGTTAAATGTCTGTTATCTCTAAATGGCGTCAAAATATTTTCATGTAAAGGATATGTAGAATCTGCTAAGATGTGCATATGTTGCAGAATTAGTCCAAGATCAATTTGTTGACTTACAGGTCAGCCTGAATACTCGGGTATCATGCACACGACCTGGCATGCCTACAAAAATATCAATGAATTTCAAAGTATAATCACAAATCCCTTGCAATTTAATGGCATGGAATTGCCTTCTGTTATAAAAATCGTATATATTTCTCTTAGGTGCTTTTAGCTAGATATGGCAACTGTCAATGGCCCCAATTACACCAGGAAAATTTGTTCTGGTAAATAATCATCTGCTGTTTCTTCACAATACTCTTGGCCTACCCATTTAATATATCACCCTTGCATAATACATAATGCAGAACAAATTTGTAAAAATAAAAAAATGGACATTTCCTGTGCTTAATCCAAACAACGTTTCACATTCTCTAAAGGTGACGGCATAGTTTGCCAGCATCCATACTGTTACGTGCGTTTTTCTTTCTAATGAAATTGTCATTGCATATACATTAACACCCTGTATGAGAAATATGCTACCTAATTCTTCAATCAATTTCTAAAATATAATCAGTTTAGTTTCCTTACTGTGGTTCTATATATAACAATTCTGTACCGTCATGGTATCTCTGGACATGCGGAAGTGACTTCTGAATGTTGCCGCTGAATAATGGGGGACTATTTCTTCAAAATAATTATTTATATAAACGTTCAGTTCTCTTTCTGCAAACAACTGTATACAACGTAAAAAATTTCGCCCATTTCCGACATGAGTTTAGATATAAATGCTTTAAAGATGTTACAATGGCATCTGTTAGGTTTTTCACTATATCTAATAAGATGATATTTCGAATTTGCTGTCTCACAAACTGCTAGCCCAAGTCCATTATTTATAATTTGTAAAAAGGTAGGTTAAGCGTATCTAACAGATCCGAGTCTGTTCAACAGTAATGAATCAATCACAATCATAATCGAAAAATGTTAAGTGATTATCGAGTTGAATACACCTAATGTTGTTACATTCCAAATTTGGAAATGTACATTGTTAAAAATGTGAGTAAATTCCCGCCAATATTTTAAAATAAACTTGTTAATTTCCGCCATCCCGGACAGTTGCGTTTCCGCAAAAGAATGCGCAGGCATGCAGTGAATGGCACAAGTGCGCAGAGTGACACGACATTATTAGCCACGAGACTTCGAAGCTGGTAACATCTACCTGTGTCGTGGTGTCTGTCTTTTCTCTTTTTTAGGATGTAGGTTTCCTTATCTCTACCTTTTATCGTTCCCTACACCTGGTTGCTACTATCGTTCCGCTACGAAGGGAAAAGAAGACGGATTAAATCTGGAATCAACGATGGTGTAGCCGACCCACACCAAAAAACAAGGAAATGGCCCTGAGATTTAACTGCAAGGCGCGTTTTAAGTGAGTACATTGCTTTATTTATATTTTGAATTAATAATTGTATCATTTTAAACATGTTTGGTATTTGATACAATTTGCCGCGTAATCATGTCATAATATACAATTGCGCAATAATGTGAAACGCGGGAATGTATCAATGTTCATATAGAAAAATGTTATAAGTATATATACTTTCAAAAATTTCAAACTTTAGGTTACAAAAGTGTTAGAAATGTCAGATCGCAACTAGCAACACGTGTTGTTGGTTCCCGATACATATCGAGCACCCCATGTATTGCAATTTGTATTTAACTCAAATAATGTGTAATAAATGCACACAATAATCTAGTATGATGTTATTATTTAAAGATCAAGCCAGTAGTGGTACAAAATCAGAACAGCCTATTGCCTACGGTTTGTTCATAACTGCCGTACATCTACAAATGATAGAATATTAGGATCACTCAGTGGTAGTGAGATTAATCGTTCTATTATTCAACTTGTTAAACGTGCTGAAAGTGATTCCTTTAAGGAAGAACTTAAAATGCTTCAGAAAATCAATTGAACAAAACTCTTGAGGTCAAAATTTGAATTTGAATCTATTCTTAGATGAGGATGGTGTCATTTGTGTGGGTGTACGTTTGCAGAACTCACAATTTTCTTTTGACAAGAAGCACCCAGTACTACTTTCAGGGAAACACAGATTATCATATCTCTTGCTTTCTTCTGAGCATCTAAGACTTTTACATACCAGACCTCAATTGCTGCTTTCCTCTACAAGGGAACGATTTTGGATAACTTCAGGTAGAAATTTGTCTAATCAAGTCTGTAGATGTTGTGTAACTTGTTTTTGTGCTTCTCCGAAAAATTTAAATCTTCTT
This sequence comes from Platerodrilus igneus, assembly GCA_036346225.1. Taxonomy (NCBI): domain Eukaryota; kingdom Metazoa; phylum Arthropoda; class Insecta; order Coleoptera; family Lycidae; genus Platerodrilus; species Platerodrilus igneus. Next base: position 789,187 of record JARFIW010001258.1, on the reverse strand, counting down.
ATGGGTAATCTACCTTCATTGCGTGTTACTTCTTCCTGTCCGTTCATGACTACTGTCATAGATTATGCAGGTCCATTGCTCATAAAAGACGAAAAGGGTCGTGGATCAAAAACTTTCAAAGCATACACGTGCTTGTTCATTTGTTTTACTACAAGAGCTATACATGTTGAATTGGTCACTAGTTTAACAACTGAGTCATTCATTCTTGCTTGGGACGGTCTACTGTGCGTCGTAGAAAACCATTACATATATTTTCGGACAACGGCAATAACTTTATTGGTGCTAAGCATGAACTCCATGAGTTAGGTAAATTCTTAAAAGATAAACATTCTGAATTAACAAACAGTTGCTGCTGATGAAGTAAATTGGCACTTCATTCCTCCGAACTCTCCACATTCCGGTAGATTGTGGGAAGCAGGGGTGAAGTCAAGCAAATATCACTAAAGAGAGTTGTTTGTAATACTTTACAACATTTTATCACAAGTGAAGGCAATTTTGAACTCCAGACCTTTATCATCTCTTTCTTGTGATCCAAATGATTTTAACCCTTTGACTCCTTCACACTTTCTGATTGGACGAACAGCAAACTTGATAGCTGATCCTCGTTTAGCAGACATCCCAGTCTGTCAGTGCATCAAAACATTCAGCAGCTTCAACAACATTTTTGGGCTCGTTGGAGCAAAAAATACATAGGTGAACTTCAAACTTGTGTAAAATAGTTCAAAAATCAACATACACTACTTGAGAATATAATGGTTCTTATCAAAGATGATAAACTTCCTTCGTTATATTGAAAACTTGGACGAATTGTAGTCTTGTATTCTGGTAGCGATGGTATCTCCAGAGTTGCATCAAAGGGCATAATCAAAAGGACATTTTCGAGGATATGTCCACTTCCTATAGAAGTGACTAAAATAAATAAAAGTGACCAGATTCTTTGGTTTTCATTCCTTTATTAAAAGACTTCTGTGTTATACATTGCATATAGTTATGTACTTAATACTAATATTTACATTGTTCTTATATGTATTTGTTTAAGATTTTGAAATGCCTTTCCATTTCAACGTGGGGATATGTTTAGAATTGTTTACTTTAAAATTTGAAATTAGCGGATTAAAATCCCACTACTAGTTTTATGGGCAGCTGCATCTGGCACCACCATGTTTACATTGTTGCTGTGCGTGAGAGTCCATCATGTACACATCACAAGATGTGCTTTTTAATAATTATGTTTAATTCTTTATATTCAAAATATACAGTCCTACTAATATTGTTCTTCTTCTGTGCAATTGAACTAGCACATTACCATCCAACAGTATACGATAAAATTTCCAAAACTAACCTTTCGTAGTCTCATGACTAACAATGTCTTCCAGGTTATTGAATGAAATAAAAACATTTCACGAACAAAACGTTTAATTTTTTGTATTGAAGAATCTCACAGTTCAATCTTGTATTATATTCCCGGTTATTACTAATAGGTGAAAATTTAAAGTTAATTTTGATTGTAAAACATAAATTAATTTGTTTGGCGCATATTTTTAATTGAGTCATGGTGAAGGATCATAACTAAAATGTCTTTTCCAGAATCTAAACCAATTTTTAAAAGAAGCACTACATCAACGACCATACTAAGTCTTGGACAGACAAAACGTTCCCTGTAAGGTTTGGAAGAATTCACATTAGTGAAACAAAAGCTAGATCATAAAATGGCAATACTATGCTATGACTATCTGGAGATTATTAAAAACTGCCAAATAGTTCTATCTGTTTGCTTAAGACTGGGGAAATTCTCTCCTTATTCTTCTGGCACAATCTTAGATAGGCCAACTTTTTTTTTTAAATTTTGGAAGTGGTGTTGGTTTTAAAAAAAATCAAACAAGATAATGACAAAAAACAAAATTGTGAATTTAATTTGAACATTTTAGAATTTGTTTATAGCTGAATTAAATAAAATATTGTTGTAATTTGTATACCATCATCTTCAGAATGCTTTCTTGTTATGAAATGCACCAAAAAACAAGTTGAAAATGCAAGGCATTGTCGCAACGAACTTCCAAATGTAGACTTACTTTAAAACAATTTAAAGAAATTAAAATTATTATGTTGTAATAATTATAAGTATTCAGATAAAATACAAAAATTTATAAACAACAAAAGAGACATTTTAATATATTTTATTTTATTGAATAAATATTTTAAAAGCTATATATATGTGTGTTGTATGTATGTATGTATGTATGTGTGTTTGTGTGTGTGTGTGTAAATAAGGGGCATCATATTTCGATTCAGTTTTTCAGAGGATTCTAAATATGTATCGCACATTAATTTTGGACCTATTTGTGATAAAAATTAATTCGGGGGTATCCGTGGTCAGATTTTGTGGGGGTACCATATTTCGACTCAGCTATGTTAGGGGAGTCCAAATATGTATTGCACATTAATTTTGGACCTATTTGAAATTTTAATTTTCTCGACGGAATATCGCGGGGGCACGGCGTCCCCGTGGCCCGATTTCAACTGACATCAAAACTTAAGCTCAGGACACCGAGCTGAATCGATTGATGTATCACACATTGATGTCCGACCATTAGAAAGGCCTCGGACGGACAGACAGACGGACGACAAATCGATTTCATAAACGAACGAAGTTCGTTGATAAATTGTTTTGTTGAATTTTCCTATCTATTATTGTGCCAGAAGTATTTTCCATAAGCACAGTGTGGATTTAAACTAGTCGGTATGCGGGAACATTCCCAATAGTTCACCAAGTTTTACGAAGGTGTCGCTAGGCTATTTTTATGAAAGTGGGTGTACTGCAATTAGACGTGACTGCAACAAGCATTTTCTGCATCCGTTAATGTAAAAGGGAGAACGATGATTGTCAGTAAGTGCATCAAACCAGAGCAATAGTGTTTAAAGCTCATTGGATAGGAAATCTAACAGATTACTGACATACTATTCAACTCCACGTGGACCGAGTATAATAAGACAACTGATATTTAGTGTACGTCTATTAATTGTTTGCTTTTGTTAGATATGCACAACAGCCATCTCAATATGAATTGGATTTTATAGTTTTAATAATTAGTAAATAACTTCACAAAGCGTTATTGAGGCTTTATTGTTATTTTAAAATAAAAACCTTGAAGGTACTTAGGTATAAATTAAAATTATAGGCTTGCCGATGCTTGTTTTATGGTTTATAAAAGCCTTTCCTAACAACTCACCGCATTCAGGAACATCCCAGAAAAGCTTATTTGATCAATATCTTACACCAATAAAAATTGATAGTTACGTTTTCAATTTTCGTTGAATAATATGTATTCGTGGTAATGAATTTATTCGTTTCTGATATTTTGAACACGTTTATACATGGGCAAAATTATTGAGCAAGCAATATTCTTATAATCTAATTTAGAAATGTTTTCTAACCGAGCACTGCAATGTGTTTTTGTATACAGTTCTATATTCTGATTTTTTATATCCTTTTCTTGGCTGTGTAGATCAGAATGGACAGGCAAAATTTATGAAAAATGTTTTCTTTAGGTGTCCATGACTCCATGTGTATTTTTGCATGTTGGATAGGTTTTTAAAGAATGTTCTCTTCCGTGCAGGAGCTGCAAATTTGTTTGTGTCTTGTTTATTGTTCTAATTCTTTTTGTATAGTGATCCTGGGTGTATGTGTGTAAATGAAAATGAACAAGTTAAATTTTTCAAAAATAGATTTTTAATGGAAATGCATGGCTGCGACGCTTCAGTAGTGACATTATGTATGGCACCATCAATAAAAAGCAACGATAGAATGACTAACACAAATGCCGTGGTTGTGCTTTATGCATCGGGTATTGTGAAATTTGTTCGAGATTTTGTGGTGCAATGTAATGTTTATGTTATAAATTTGGCAAGAATATAAGTTTTGTTAATGTGGCAGTTTGTTAGTATTAAGATGTGTTCATTTGTTTACTGTATAGCCTGAAGTTTGTCGGCGGAGATTAAAATTTGTCGGAGAAGTTGACTTTTGCAGTAGTTTACAGTAAAGGTGAGTTTGTTGAAAATCGATGTGTTGGACAACTATAGTATAAAATAAAGTTTTTGGTACGAATTCTAAATACGTGCATATTGTCGAAATTTTTAATTAAAAAACCGTTTTATGTCAGGATATGTAGCAATGTAAACACCCTATTCGAACATGTTAGAAGAAGATATACCTGGAAAACACCAGGTGATAGGATTAGATACCAAATAGATTATATTTTAATTAAACAAAGATTTAGAAACCAAGTTAAAAACTATCGTAGTTATCCAGGGGCTGACATAGACAGCGATCATAATTTAGTTAAATTGCAGTGTAATCTAAAATTCAAATTATTGAGAAAGGCTAAAAGAGAGGGATGGGATCTAGGTAAGCTTAATGATAGTGAGATAAAAGAGGAAAATAAACAAATATTAGATAATAAGATCAAAGGGATAACTATAGGAGGGAACTTAGAAAATAGAGAGATAGGAAAAAATATAATGGTATTAAAAATGAGAATAATGAGCTTCTAATACATAAAGTTGAGGTAGCATATAGATGGAAAAGATATTTAGAAGATTTATATAAGGGAGATGATGTGGATGAGTTAGGGAACGACCAAAAAGAGGATATACAAGTAGAGTTCTCAATATTAAGAAAGGAATTTGATAAAGCTGTTGGGGATCTTAAACTAAATAAAGCGATGGAGATAGACGATATACCTGCAGAATTAATAAAATATGCAAGTCTGAAAACTTTAGACAGATTATATGAACTAGTAAAAGTAATATATGACACAGGTGAGGTCCCAATAGATTTTGAAAAAAATATTATTATCCTAATCCCAAAAAAGTCACGAGTTGATAGGTGTGAGAATTTTAGAACAGATAGTTTAACTTCCCACGCTTCCAAAACACTAACAATAATAATTAAAAATAGAGTAGAAGCTCTGACTGAGAATTATTTAGACGAAGACCAATATGGTTTTCGTAAAGACAGAGGCACTAGAGAACCGATACTAATGATTAGGGTAATTATCGGAAAAAGGTTAAAAAACAAAAAAACTTTTTTGTAGGTTTAGAAAAAGCATTTGATAGGGTTAATTGGATTGTTATGTTCAGGGTTTTGCAAAAATAGGAATCTCTCATAGGGACAAAAATATTATTTACAGTTTATATAAAAATCAAAGTGTAGTAATTAGATTTGATGAAATAGAAAAGGAAGCTAAGATTAGAAATGGTGCTAGACAGGGCTGTACACTATCTCCCTTGATTTTTAATGTTTATATTGAGGAAGCTTTAAAATTAGCTAGAGAGAGAAAAAAGATAGGTATTAGTGCACAGGGACAGAAAATAGACATGTTACATTTTGCATGTAAACATGTTGGAGTTCTTTAACAACCATCAGGTTGCTAATATCTATGTAGAGCCAGGTAGATAGGAAAAAAGATAGAAGTGTATAGAAAGACCTAGACCAAGCTATATTAGTCAAATTATTAGAAATTTAGGTTGTGAAGGGAGTGTAGAACTTTTTAGATTAGCACAGAATAGAAAAGGAGTTAGAGCTGCATCAAACCGACCTTAAGTAAGGTCGAAAACAAAATGATGATGATGCTGTAGCAATGGACCATTCTATTTATAATTGGAAATTGAAAATGATAGGATTTTAGCTAATCAGAGCTTGTCTATTTTCGACCATCCAACCACCCAAAGATCTTATTTTTATAAATAATCCCATTATTAGGTATATATAAATATAGTTGAACATATATTCTCAAAAATCAACAGAAACATTAGCAAGTTTTAAATACATAAATTAAATACAAATTATCACATACAAAGGCATACACAGAATAACAAAGTACACTGATATTAAAAACAATTTCGACGTAATACACCCGTATACCCGTTTCCACAAACGCCGAAAATATATGCGATTAAACGTAGAGTATTCGGCGCGGTTTTTTTACAAGTGGTATCCCCATGTAGGCCTAGTCCACTACATCAGTAGTCACTATTCAAGTGTATCTTCTTTTTTTCTAAAAGATAAAATTTTTAAAAATATATGCTAACTGTTTCACTTTTTGAGCGTTCCTTATATAATTGGGATCAACACATCTTAGTCCTTTTTTAAAGTTCCCGCATACTCTTTCCGGACGAATACAGTTTATATAAAACACTCTAATTTTGGAAGCCATTGTTTTTTGTCCACAAATCGTCATCGAGTGTTATTTTCTCGATGTACAATGGCGATTCATTGCTAATTAACACGGCAAAATAACATATGCTTTTGTTGATGTCGAACTTCCTTCCCAATTTTTAAAACACACATGTTGATGTTCATTCACACGTTTCTTACAAATTATACAAAATTTATTCCGAACACAAACATACAAAACTTTTTTTGTTTTCTGCCCGACAATAGCTGCCTAAAATTTAGATAAAAATTACATATATACTAATGTCACGATCATAGTGAATACCAATCCAGAAGCAGAATCATATTTGTGGCCAGAGCTTCTTTTGGCCCATCTGGCATCTAGATAAACAGTTATCCAAGGAATTCGGTCGTCGTCTATGTCACCATTTTCCAATGCAATGTGTTTTTCTTCCTCACCGGCTCGTTCCATTGCAAGTATACTACTATCGCTCCAAACCTTGGAGATATTTGTAATAGTTTTGCTTTGTAAAGTATGAATGTATATTCTACCTGGCACAAAGTTTCTTGAATTGAATAGAAATGATTGTTACTCATACAGGGTATATCCAAAATTGACAAAAATTCTTCCACGTGGGTAAAGGTACTTCCAGTCGACAAGGTTCCCCATACTGCTGCATGGTTTAAATATGCATTTTTTACAGTTTCCGTGGAACATGAATATGTTTTGTCGCACATATTGCATTTAAAAACAGAATACTACTAAGGCCATTGTTTCGTAATAATTAAACTTCAAATTATATTGTGGAACAAAACTGTGCAGTGCGCTTGCGCCTCTTATAGTGTAACACGTGTGAAAGTAGTTTTGTCAAGTTGGTCGGCGACTCTTCTTCCGACCTAGCACCGGAACGAGTTACCGGGCAACCTATACAGACAATGAACAATAGTGCCTTGTAACCAGTGTGTTCAACCGACTCCCTCGGGGTCATTGCAACAATGAAGAGGACAACACACTATGGACAATATTAGTGAGAGACTTTATGTAACATTATCGTTTGTCTTTTACCTGCATACACATTCTCGTATCGAAAGCTCGCGTTTTGTTATCTTTCGTAATACAGTCTACTCAAATGGTGACGCGGCAGCTCATTTATTCACAGTTAATTAATTACAGCCATTTCTCTTTTCTTTCTCAAGAAACAAGTTACTTGCAGTGCATACACGTGCATGAGTCTGCAAGAAACAGTGTCCTCTGCAAGAGATAAGTGATGTCCACAATCTTGTTGCCTTCAACTGTATACTGTAGAGGCTCCTTTTCAATGTAAGTTCCTCCGCCATAATTCTATATAGAATATTATGAAATGGATTTTTACATACTCATTAAGTTCGGCGTCTGTTCCCCATGGGTTTGAAGGATCATAAGAGCTATTTGGAATACTTATGTTGCTCTCATTCCAAACTGATTCCAAGTCAATCAAATCAACACCAGCCGGTAACTGACGGGAAGCTAACGTATCGTTAATCCTACAACTTTCTTGAAATACATTGCATGACTAACCTAACAAGGTTATCGGAAATAAAGCGTCTATATTAGGAAGAGCGATTCTACACAAAAAAATTAATACCATAAAGTCCTTTACACTTTCAAATTTTTGCATACTTATTCATGTTCTTTTGTCTTCGCGTTCTAAATTTTGCGCAGACCTCCAATGCAAAAAGCGAAAACCAACCTTGCTTCCTAAACATGATTCAAAACTTTTTTAACATTTTTATACGTTAGGATTGAAAGAGCATCCAAAAGTGTTCAAAAATATCCCCCCGTTATATGTGTAGCGTAGAATCGATGTGTGTGAACAAAGCACCCCGTTTGTTAAAAATTATGATTTTGAAAGTTGTTGCAGATTGTTCTAACGTTGTGCTACTTTGTTCCTAATCAATATTATTTTATTCCAAACGATTTCTCGAATTAGCCGAAAAACCCATTTTAATACTAGCACCCTTTTTTCACAAATCAAAGATTTGATACTCGTTGAACAGTGTTCTACTTGTTCCAAACATTGCTCCAAAAGGACAACCCCACCTGAAAAATGATTCTTGAAAATACGGAAAAACACTTGTTTGTTGGAACCCCTTTTTCACCAACAAACCCAATGTAGTACCTTCGGATAGAGCATTGGGGACGCAGCCGCCTAGCGGCCCTATATAAATTATAAAGTATGAATCTCGCATCACCACCAGATTTCCCAAAATCGATTTTTGGACTATATCGAAAAGAGTAAAACATACCCGTCATCTTCCTCTTTTATTCTATTGGCTAACTTTTTGTAAGTCGAATTGGAACAATGTAGTACAAAGGTAGAACAACATGGAACAATTTTCAAAAACATAATTTTTAAAAAGGGGTGCTAACTTTACACACATGTAGTACCGCTCCTTGGATTATTGACGCATCAAATCGGGACACTGAATATTTCATTATTTTAGCATACTTACCTACTCATATGCAATTCGATAGTTTTTAGTTCAGAATTTATTGCTTTTGTTACTTGAATATTTTTGGTTCGTTTGGTTCTACTTCTATTAGTTGCACGCGTTCTTGGTTTATAATTGCCTTTACCAATTTCGAAAACAACAATACTCACTATTTTCACTATTACAATTGTCTGTAAGATTTGAGCTATCGGACCGGTATAGGTATTATTTCGATTTTCAATTAGTTAACATCAATACTTACAGTGCGTATCAATTGAAATATTTAGAATTTATGTTTGATTGTATTACTACTCTTAAAAATAAATTGATACTACCTACAAATAGCGTAAATCTGTAGTTTAGTTGCAGCAGTTAATTCTCTATTTCGGTCAAGTAAAAACCAAATTTGTTGGGAAAAATGAGTAAATATTGTAGGTCCTTTTGCTTGTCTTGCTAAAGTTACACATCAAACACGTAAACAAAGAATGTTCAATGTTAATTGCATTGAAATGTGTGAATTAGTCATCAAGCAGCAAAACAATAAATTCTACTTGTTCGGTCAACAAGAAATATGTTGCATTTACATCCACACAACCGTTATGTTAACAGAATCAATTTTTTTGTATCAATCACTGTAGCGCAGTAATGCAAATATGACTAAAATTTGCCATACAAGTAACATCAACAAAAGTTTAGGCAAGTGCATGCGATTTCTTTGTTCCTCATTTTTATAAGTAAGAGAAATGACTCACATATAGTGCTGCGTTTTAGCGACAATATATATCTTTGTTCAATTAGTAGTAATAAAAACTAAACCTACTTTTTACTTTTTCATAATGGAATAATTCCAAACGATTGATATTTCAATTGACACTCAGTGTATTTTAAAATAATATAAATACCAATGTATAATGAAACAACGATCACTAAAATAAAAAATGCATCTTCTTGTAAATAAAATGTACAATCAAACCAAATAATAAAGCGGAATGCTAGTGACTCTGTTTTATGTAGGTAAACGCAGTGCTCTCGAAGGAAGTTCTAAGTGGGCGTATCTGCGAATTCTATCATGTCTTAAAAGATAACGTAAGCTCGTTGATGACAAGGTAATTAAATACTGGTTTATAATAGTGCAACTAAACTCCACTGACTGACTGTAAATTCGTGTTTAATAGTTTTTATGGAACAGCTGCCCTCTATCGTAAAATGTGTCTACACAATGATATTCCCCAGTCTTAAGCTGTTGGCAACAGTTTGTATAAAATACACATCTAGAAATGTTGGAATACAATAACCTATCATTGAATGCCTGCTTTTAATCATATTTTTGAAATTTTGGTTTACTCCTTGGTACAAATTCATTTGAACTAATTTACATTTTAACCAAATTTATGTCTAGGTTAATTTGTTCAACCAATCTTCCTTTCCCCAATTATCGTCTAATAGCATGACATGGCAATATGTTTTGGTTTTTTGATACATACTTGAGATGTGCGAGTTAAATTCACATTAACGTTATTAGAATATTCTTAATTTAAAATTTTAGCAATTCTGTTTAATGCAACCTATTTTCAATACATACTACATGAATTAAAATGTAGATTGTCTAACACGTAGCGTAAATGCAAATAACTTTATTATATGCATAATCTCTGAAATACTTTCTATTGCATAGTACTGATAAACCTTTCATAGGAGACGTTTATCTGATAAAGTAGGATTAAATTAAATTTTGAATTATTTCACAACAGTGACATGAGTTTTAAAATATATATAAGCGTGTTTTTCACATTTCATATTTCTTTACTGATAAAGTGTACTTGTATTCAAATTCAAAATGAGTTTCATAGTGACAGAATTAAAGATATTAAGTGAATATATTCTTAAAGTTTTCATAGCCGTAAAACTTGCAATAAGTATTACAAGAAACAACTTGTTATATTTTCTTCACATTGAAGATATAACTGAAGATAAGTTAAAGCATCAGGATCCTCATATATTGAATATAGAAAAGGAACTGGAACCTGGTCAACCTATACCACTTAGTGTAAATTATCATTTCACACGTATGTGTAATTATGAATGTGGATTTTGCTTTCACACATCCAAAACTTCCTATGTATTAGAGTTGGAAGATGCTAAAAAGGGACTTCGTCTATTGCGTAATGCAGGTAGGATTATGTGCTTTAAAGATATACTATATTTAGGTACACGATAATAACAGCTATAATTCTAAACTAATAGTCTTGTGTAATGATTTTTGACTATTATAATTTACATACTTTATCATGATTGAAACAAATCAATTCATATCCTTAACCAATTTGAGAAATTTTAAATACTAAGAAATATCAAGTTTTCCAAAACAGACACTTCTCATAGGAATGTGCAAATAATACATGAAACAGTATATAATTGGGCATAAATGGCAGAATACAAAAATTGTGGCCAATTATTAAACAAATATGTTTAGTTTGTCGAAACAATCAAACTTGATTAAAATTTAACCTCAAGCTCAAGAGGTATTATTAAAATGCTATTATGGAAAATTCAAGTGTACTTTAAAACTGTGAATGGCCACATGTTTATCTCCATGGCATTGAATTATCTGAAGTGTTTTGAATGACAGTTGCTTGAAAGATAATATTCAAAAATTATTATTTTACAGCACCACTTTATGGTTTAGTTATAAGTAGTTCTATTTTTGCTGCGCTCCATATTTTATTTACCAAGAAACAATTTTATGCTATTAGAATTGAGATTAGCTTAACTGCGTTTCACCAATCTGTAAAGTTAATATAAGAATCAATTCCTTTTTGCTAAGTAATTTACAAATACCCTTAATTAAAGTACCTTTCAAGATGTAAGGAAGACATTAGTTTCTTCAAGTACTAATGCAAAGATATAACTGGTAATTAAAATAATAGGTTACTATTGATAACTATCAATCAAGATTCGACTTACACATTAACCAAGTATGACCCATTTAGTAACAACTAATAATTCAATTATACCATGGATTAAATCTCTCTCAACAATCTAAAACTCTATAAATGGTATGTCATTTGGAAGTTCACTGAAGTAATGCAATACCTAAAACATAAGTTTTATTTTTCTGGGAATGCTTGAAGAAACAATGCATTTCTTGTGTGTTGAGATATACTATACAAAAAGTGCTGTTTTTGGTGGCACAAACCTACCCTACATTTGACTTTCCAATACTCCACCCGAAGGTACTATATTGGCCAGGAAGCGATTTTTTTACCTGAAAATTTTGAATTTTGCCGAACCCGTGCTGTTGCAAGCAAGGTAGGAATCTTTAATGTGCGTGACAACACTCACACACGGGACCTTTATTTTACCTCTCATCCGAACGAGGGTGTATTTTTGTGAAAAATGCTCACCTAACAGTTTTCAAGCGGACCGTGTTGGGATTTGAACTTGGAACCTTGGGCATAGTAGTCACATGCATACTAACTACACCAAGGAGCCGCCTTGCATAAATCTACCTATGTTTGATGCTACAGGATGGACCATTAGTGAGCAAATGGAAAATTGTAGAATTGTTAATGCATCATTAAAAGTTTTAAGGATGGAGCATATTAAGGATAATAAGGGGTGCAAAAGACAAACAAAAATCTTTTCTATTGGTGGATATACAGGACGAAACCTTAGATTTGTATTTTTCATAATAGAATTGCATACTTGCATAGTGTGTTTTGATGGGATCGCCCTTAAAACTTGTACGGCATTTAAAATGGTGTTTAAATGCTATTTTGATATTACACAAAAATTGGACGTTTTGAAAAAGCCACGATTATGTAAAAATTTATAGTGCTGTAATTTAAGCAATGTACTAATAATGAACTGTGTTAATTAACGGCACACTATTAAGGTCCAGTAACTGTTACTCCCATTTAAAACAATTTTAACTATAAATAACTCGATTTCTACAAATAGAATGCCATAATTTACACTATAGTATGCAAATGTTTATTATTCTCTTATTGGTATAAAACATATGAGAAGTCTAATCAATATCGTTATTGATAGGCGGCAAGGTTTGTAGCTATATACATATTTCATCGTCATTGACCCTTAGTGCTTGTGAACCCATTTACATATTTCCTGTGTGACTGATGACCGAAAAATTTTAAAATAAAGCTGAATCATGTAAGCGAGCACTTATGAAGTTTCTGACAAGGTCCCTAGACCAGCGAATTAAAGTGATTATACCGCGGCTAGTATGGTGAAACATGGACAATCGCAGTGGGATAACACACAACTTTTGGAAATATATCCCACATTAAATTCATAAAAATTTGACAACAATGTTGTACTTCTATTATGTGTTGGACTTTATTTTCATCAATAACCCTCCTGGGGGTCTATCCTGGGCAAGTGATTTGAGATGAGTATGCGCAAACGCACACATTGATATTCTTGACCCTTCAAAACCTTGACGTATGCGGATTGAAACCGAATGTAAACAACGACCGGTTATTTTCATTCGTTTTGAATATTTTTAGTGATTTCTAACCTAAATTACCATCTTAGTTTATTGACATTTGTATTTAAGTTATTTATGATTGGTTTTTACAAAAACAATAAACGCCCGTTACATTTTTGTTTTTATTTGTGAGATCTAAAATATGGCGGATGAATTGAATCAATTGATATTGGTTAATCTTTTGGAATATATGGAGCAGGTACCGAGGTGCCGCCACCGAAATCGAAGAAATACTTTGTATGATTTTTCACAAAAACAATTTATTAAACTGTTTCGCCTTTCTAAGAAGTTAGTACGTTTTTAAATTAATCTTATATCTGATTATATACAACCTGCAAATCGTGCCACGGATTTAAATATTTCTACTAAGGTAAACCTATTTGCGATTTATTCTATAAGATTCTTAATATATTTGTAGATATTAATATTTCTACGCTTTGTGGCTAGTAGTAGCTAGCAGTTAGATATTGGTTGTAATTATAATTTTTCGGTAGCTCAATCATCAGTATCGCGTTGTGTTGAAAAAGTCGTTAACGCATTACCAGAGATAAGATATTTCAAGAATATGTAAAATTTCTTACAAATATAGGAGATTTCAATAGCTTGTAATTGTATTTATTGTTTATTATAATTATTTTTTATCTTAACTTGGGTTGACCTTTTAAATAAAATAAATAAAAGCTTGTGATAAAGCAGTACAGAAAGTATGGTTATATTTATAAAATGTAACATTATTATCGTGGTTACATGGTTTCCACATAAACCATTCGTTCACCGTGACTCGTATACCGTTTAGCTTACGAAGGGTTGTCGAAAATTCATGTGTTCGCACTATAACTGTTCGCTTTGGTATGGTATATGTGAAGTGCGAGCATTGTCGAGGATACAGGCCCTGGTCTATTTCAAATTTGCCTTCTTGTTGACTGCTATTTCATAAAGTTCTGTCAAGGACTTAGTTTCAGACTTTCACATAACCTATCTAAAATCAGACCTGGATTAATGCCAGTAACGAATTTATTTTTCACTCTTTCGTTTAGTGAATTTCCAAAATTACACGATGTTGCCATCTGCTTCACCTTAACAAATCATTTGCAAACACTCTCCCAGTTTTCTTTAAATTATAGAACAGGATTCTCTTACGAAAGATGTTGCTAACACATACTTTATACTAACTATTAAGTATCGTTTTCAGTTTAGCATATGGTTTTTACTTTGGAAGCGCTGTAAAGCATAAATTCTTCAGGGACTTATAAACACCCCAATCTATTTTCGTCAATAACATCGCAATCATATATTCTTCCTCAATTACATTGACTTGAAAATACTGATCCAACCTAGCAGAGAAAATTTCTGTTTTCGCCAAACCGGAACTCTAATCCTACAAATGCTGTCACTTACAATCACCATGTTAGGACTGTTATTCATTCTTGACAAAATTTAACAGTATGTTACGCTACTGCAATTGTGTAAATAAGTATACTGTTACACATTGAAAATTCCGTTATCCTCATCGCCAAACTGGAATTTACTCAACTTTATTCTAGTTTTAAATAATAAGTGTTGTTGTACAAACGCGTTTAGTTATATCAATGACATTTCTAAAAAATCACACCAAGAGAGGCCCCATTTCTTTTTTATATACCCTTTATCCATCAAATTGTATTGTTTACCCAACACTACTCTTAGTCCAATATACCACAATATAGTAATTTTTTCTAAATTTGATCATTTCAAGTTTGTTTACAGATGTAACATTGTCTTGTTGTCTATTTAAACATATGGACTACTAAATATAGAAAGAGGCAAATGATAATTTACTTACCTTATATTTCTGCTTCTACCTCAGATTGAATTTAAACTGTGATATTGTAGCTGTCTGTTCTGAATGGGCCTGCACCTTGACTACTAGAACGGCTTGAGAATTCCAGTGATCCAAAAAGCCGAACTTTAGGTTCAACCAAATTAGTGGGATCTTTAGTGAGGAACCAGACTAAGACAGGTCCCCGGAAGAAGGCAGCAGCTCTTTCGATCCTTAGAATGTCAGAGACTGTGGGAGTCGGTATGACACTTAAGACACTACTGCGATGTGGAAGGCACTACATTTGTAGCTGTTTGTTCTGAATGGGCCTGCACCTTGACTACTAGAACGGGTGGAATGGCTTGGGAATTCCAGTGATCCAAAGAGCCAAACTTTAGGTTCAACCAAATTAGTGGGGATTTTAGTGAGGAACCAGACTAAGACAGGTCCCTGAAAAAAAGGCAACAGCTTTTTTGATCTTTAGAGTGGCAGAGGCTGTAGGGGTATAACACTTAAGACGCACTATTGCGATGTGGAAGGCACTACGTTTGATTTTTCAATGCTCCACCAGATGTGGAAAGCAACGGGAAACCACCACATTACCTACCAAGTACACACGTACTGAAAATGTTTTAAAGTGATGACATCCTCTGGGATAAAAGATTCCAGAGTTAAGTCCTCCATTCGGATCTCCGGGAGGGACTACTTTTGGAGGCTGTGATCGACAGGTTTAAAAGAATAGCAGAGACTTTAGGGTAATTCATACAGGATCTGAGGAAAGAAATTCAGGTGTGGAGATAGACATGTGGAACAAGATAGGACACTGTGTAGGAAACTACTTATAAAAAACGAAAGAGTACTCGTGGTTAGATTAGAATCTAAACCGGTAAATACAGTAATAATACAAGTATACATGCCCACCTCTAGCTACGGTGAGGAGGAGGTAGAAGCGATCTAGAAAGATATCGAAGACATACTAAGATTCGTAAAGATGAAAATTTCATAATTTTGGGAGACTGTAATGCAGTGGTAGGCAAGGGCAGTCAAGGAGCAGTAGTAGGTTTATTTGGTTTAAGCACGAGAAATGACAGGGGAAATAGGCTGGTACAATTTTGCGACAAAAACAATTTAACCATCACAAACACATTATTTTAACATCATGCTAGAAGACGATATACGTGGAAGATGCCAGGAGATATAAGAAGATATCAAATAGATTACGTTCTTGTTTGACAATGGTTTAGAAGTAAAAGACTGTAGAAGCTATCCAGAAGCAGATATAGACACTGACCACAACATAGTAACTATGAAAATTGTACTTACATTTAAAAATTTGAAAAACAGGAACAGAAATAGGCACTTTGACTTTGAGAAACTAAAAGATACAGATACGCACAAAAGACTTGAGAAAAAGTCAAACGAAGTTCTGAAAGACATTGGAAAAATCTCTGACACTAAGAAAGTAGAAACAGAATGGAATAGCATTAAATCCAGCTTAGATATGGCAGGAGTATAAACAAAAAGTAAATAAGAAACCATGGCTGACAAAGGATATTCTGTATTTAATAGAAGAAAGGCGAAAATACAAAAAAAAAGACCAAATGAAGCCGGAAAACAAAGATACAAAGCCATAAAATGGGAAATTATTTGCAAATGCAGGAAAGCTAAAGAACGACAAATTGATGAAAAGTGTAAGAAGGTACGGGGAGAAACATTATAGAAAATGTAGAGAAAGTGGTTATATGGCAAGAAGCTATAGGGAATTTATATACAGGACAGGAACTAGAAACATTAGAACAGGAACCAGACATTGAAAAGGATGATTTGGGATATCCTAGACTTAGAGATGAGTCTGAATTAGCCTTAAAGAGTCTGAAAAATAATTAGGCATTGGGTATAGATAAGGTGCATGCGGAAACCCTAAAAGCCGCTGAACATGCAATAATAGGACGTTTCTTCAAACTTGTAAGTTATATGTATGAGACAGGCGTGATACCCAAAAATTTCAAACGTAACACCATAGTCACCATACCAAAAACGAAAGGTGTGGATAGATGAAAAAACTTTTGAACAATATGTTTGACAGCATACGTGCCAAAAATATTAACTATAATTGTACAAAGACAGATGGAAAAACGGGCTGAAGAAATATTAAAAGAAGGTTAAATTGGGTTTGGGCATAACAGGGGAACACGGGAGGCCATTTTAGCTTTAAGGGCATTAATAGAAAAAACAATAGAAAAAGGAAAAAGCGTGTAAATAGGGTTTGTAGGTCTGGAAAAAGCATTCGACAATGTAAAATGGAAAAAAATGTTCGAAATACTCAAAAAGATTGGAATGAGTTATATAGATAGATGAATAGTACAAAAAGCAAACAGCTGTAATAGAATTAGAGTAGGAACATAGAAAAGTTAATAAGACCGGGATGTGTGCTATCCTTATTAATTTTTAACTTTTATATCTAAAAGGTAATGAATACTGTCAAATGCAGAAAGACATTTGAAATTACTATGCAGGGATAAACGATTGATATGTTCAGATGGTATTAGCATCTAGCAAGGAAGAATTAGAAGCAGCTCATAATCAAATGGAAATAGTACTAACCGAAAGATAGGGTATGAAAATCAACAATAATAAAACTAAAGTACTAGTATGTAAAGGAGGGGAAAAAGGTAAAAACCAGAAAACAAAGAAAAAAGTGGGAATTTACAAGAGGTTAAGCATTTCTGCTACTTATGACACCAAATAACGTAAGATGGGAAAAAGATTGCTGGAAACATGTATAGAGCACAGCAATATACGACTATAAAACATGGACAGTAGGAGAAGCGGACAGGATAAAGATTGATGCTTTTGAAATCTTATGCCACAGATGTATGATGAAGATATCATGGACAGACAAAGTTATGAACAAAGAGGTACTAGAAATTGTAGGCGAAGAAAGATATCTGTGGAAAACAGTAAACAAATAGGAGAAATAGGATGCTAGGCATGGGGAAATTGTGCAGGATGTATTAGAAACAGAGAAAGGAGAAAAGAGTTAGACCTAGATTAGACTATTGCACACAGATATTGAAAGATGTAGGCTGTGGGAATTTCAGGTAAATGTGTAGGTTAGCTCTGAATAGAAACAATAGAAGTGCACGTCTAACCAGTTCCAGGATGATGATGATGTTAAAATTATATTTGGTAATATTTCTTTCCTAAAGCAATGAATACTTTGCTAGATTCTCACGATGTTGTTAAAAGGCAATGTGTCACGCGTGCCAAGAAACAAGTAGGCAGTACACCTTGAAATATTGTTTGATGCAGATGTACCCGATGTTATTAAGTGTGGTTTTTAGACAGAGTGCTTGATCCCCCCAAAAATGCATCTGTCGAATTGAATGATCATAGGAGAATACGTGTTACAAATATTTATTAATTTTGTTGCATCCTTGTATGTATATTTAGGAACTCCTCACCCCAACAAAATTCGATATTTGTCCTAATTGATTATTTTTTACTTTGCGTATGAGCAGGTTTTAAGAAAATTTTTTCTGTGATACCTGAGTAAAGGATTTTATCTCTAAACTTATTTGTCCAGAAAATTTGGTATATCAGTTGCCAATATTTTTACTTTTGCAGCATAATCAATGTTTATGGTTTAACTATCGAACCAGTATTTCAGATGATGAGGTCATTCCAGATTTCATTATTGATAATCAATGTTGACAATCGAATTATAATCACTAACAAATCGAAAAATCTTATCATTTAGTAGCCTGTTTCTATTGTTCTCTAAACTTTAACTAATTTTTAATCCTGCAGGAATGGAAAAAATAAATTTTAGTGGAGGTGAACCGTTTTTAGCAGAGCGGGGTAGACACTTGGGTGAAATGGTAAAATTCTGCAAGGCTGATTTAAACTTGCCATCTGTAACTGTTGTCACCAATGGTTCTATGGTGTTTGAAAAATGGTTTAAAGACTATGGTGATTATTTAGATATTCTTGCTGTATCCTGTGATTCTTTCAACGAATCAACAAATAAAGTAAGGGGTTTTAAGTATGTTGAACTTTATGTAAGTTATGATTATTTACAGGCAATTGGTCGTGGACAAAAAGGCAAAAACCATATTGAACATATGCTGAAGATTAGAAATTGGTGTCAGAAGTATAACGTTTTGTTTAAACTTAATACTGTAGTAAACACCTACAACTATGATGAAAATATGGTGGAAGAAATAGAAAAGCTGGCTCCCGTTAGGTGAGTTACAAGAAAAATATATTGATATTCGAAAATTATATTTTTGATATAGGTGGAAAGTATTTCAGTGTCTATTACTGGAAGGTGAAAATGTAGGACCGGATGCTCTTAGGAATGCTGAGGCTTTTTATGTTACAGATCAACAATTTGATAGCTTTTTGGAAACACATAATAATGTCAAGTGTCTAGTGCCGGAGTCAAATACAAAAATGCAAAATAGTTATCTTATTTTAGATGAATATGTGAGTGTGGTTAATGTATTTAATATTTTATGAGGAATAATATTTATTTTTAGATGAGGTTCCTTGATTGCCAAATGGGATCTAAACAACCTTCGAAATCTATTTTGGACGTAGGTGTTTCTAATGCTTTGAAATTTTCTGGATTTGATGAAGCAATGTTTAAAAAACGAGGAGGAATTTATAAATGGTCTAAAACCGACCAAGATATTAGTTGGTAGTAATGCATTAAAACTATTCACTAACTCATCCAGGTAGTGGTATAAATTTTGAATGAATATTTTAGTGTACCTTACTTATTAATGCATTTAAATCAACGCAGAGTAGAAATTTTATTTTATAATATTCTTTACGTGTACTTAAAATTTATTGTATATAAATAGTGTACTTTTCGTATTTGTGCTATGTTAGTAACTGACTGCCAGAATCGTATTTTGTGTTGTAACCTATTTAATTAATATTGATACAGACCATGCTGTTAATAAATAATAAATTTTTGTATTCCTTTTTGTGTTTACGATAGCATTTAGACCTACTAGTATGCATGTCTATTTGGTGTACCATACAGACTATTTTGAATATTTTTCTGAAAAATTTAATATTACAGATAGGGCCTAACTATGTGAATTTTTTCCGGTTGGGCAATGCATTCCAATCAGTTGTACAGTTGGATTATATAGTTAGAAATTAGAATCCAAAGGGATGCCAACAGTTGACTTTTCAGTTTTACACTGGTGTTCAAAAGGGTTTTATAGGAAGGTATTTGGAAGAAAAAACGGCACACCTAACTGCAGAACTTGTTCAGAAAATTTTCAAATAAACTGAATTGACGTTCTAAAATTGTACATTATTATTCTACCTGGACAAGTTTTTGTAATTTATATGCAAATATGGATCTTACAAGGCCTGATGTGGAAATTATATCCACTTTTACAAGTTATTAGACCAATATTTCCCAACCTTTTTTGTGCCATACCCCACCTAAGTATTTTTAAAATTCTTAACCCGCATTATCATATACATAATTTTAAATATTCAAAAATAGGGTTGTTTGCTGAAGAAACTTAAATGATACATTTCAGAAAGAAATTACTAAGCCATTGGTGAGGAAACATAGCAAGTACATTTTCAAAACAAAGAGAACAAATTCAAGTATGAAATAATTTTAATGAAATAGTTTTCTATAGTTTAATTATTAGTAATTATTTAAATTTAGTGAGATGTTTGTGCTTGACGCTTGCTGCAAAGCGTTTTTATATTAGGTTCCTATTTCGTTTGCTTCAGTTTCAAGTCTTCTCGTTGTGTTATATCCAGGCAATTTTTTTGTGCAACAAATCATGGCACTAACTCCACATTCAGCTAAACATGTAATGGAAACATTAACAATAGTTTTCTTGCACATTTAGTTGTATTTGGATATTTGATTTCTGTTTCCTCAAAAACATCATTCCTTTTATATTAAATAAATTTTAACAGACTCGTTATTTTTGCGATTTTTTGTTGTTGCTGTACATTTGAAATTTTAAACAAATCCACTAACATTGGCTGCATCATCCAAGTTGGAAAATCAATTTGTTTCAAACCACAAGATATTTTATGAAAGAAAATCACTCGTTAAATTTTTGCAATATTTGAAGCTCTCACGAAAAGCCCAAATGAAATTATTTTTCATTAGTAACAAATAAGATTTGTATTTAGATTGCTTAAAAGTAATCACGCTCAACCCTTCCAGTAAATACTCGGGCAAATAAAATAAAGTTATTAAAAACACGCCCTGAAAGCTACTTGGGTGTTGTTCTCAGGAGCGGTCCTTTCGGTTTTTGTTCTGTTGTGAGTTGTGGATTCGCTGCGTCGGCTCCTACTGGTAGGGCTTCACTGACGAGACGGTAAGGATGGGTTAAAAAAGGTGGGAACGGAACTCACTCGTGCCAGCACTGCCCAGTAGCGGTGCGGTATCTGCCTTCATGGGAATCGGTACGATAAATCTCGCGAGTTAAGCGGCAGTCCTTGACTTAAATGACGGACTTCCGCCTGTGTACGTGGGAAAATGAACTTCTTCTCACATTCTCACAACAGAACCCAATGCCAGTGCTTACAATTACAAAGATAAGCAACTGACGTTGACTCGCACGAACATTATTAATCCCAGAGTTTCACGTCAATGAAATTACACTATTTAACGTGGATTTATCAAAATTTTAAAAAAGTCCCTAACTAAATTAATGATCTAATACCTAATTTTTACCATTTTGTTGGACCTAGAACCTTGCCGAATTTCTAGATTACTAGAACATGTGAAATGGCTTTCGTGTTCTAATGAGCTAAAAAGCCAAACTACATGTCTAACCAAAGTAGTAGGGTCGTTAGTGAGGAACCAGACTAAGACAGGTCCCCGAAAGAGAGCATCGGCTCTTTCGGTACTTAGATTGGCAGACTATAAGGATCGATATGGCAGTCTAAGACATGCTACCACGATGTGGAAGGCATTATAATTTGAATAAGGGCCGCTATACTTGCGGCCACGTCCCCAATGCTCCACCCGAAGGTAACTACATTGGGTTTAAACGCGAAAAGTAAACGTGCTCCAAATTAAACCTAACTTCAAAATTAATCTAACCTAAATAAAAATCTAACAACCTGAAACAAAAACTAAAAATAGGGTTTGAATAAAGGTATCCCTAGCGTTGATTTTGGAGTGTGTCCGATCAACAAGACACAAGCGAAAGTAAAAAAGGAGGGATCCGTAATACTGGGTAGCAGTCGCCAGCTCTGCTTGCCGGTACGACCAGAAGGGTCGACTTAAAACTATCCAAAGCTAGCTAACTAATTAAAAATGGATTCAAATTTCTAAGCATTCGCCAAACATTTTAATAATGAATCCAGCTATTTTGCCTGCTCTATATATTTACAAATTCGTCCTCCCTGGTCTAAGTAATTTAGCCTAAATCCGTCCCTAGCTTTCCCTATCATGCCCTAACTGATTTATATTATAATTACAATCTTCCCTAGTATATTCATCCTTCCTATTAATATACTGCCACCAAAAATGGGGGCAGAACGTCAGAAAAAACAATTCAAGCCCCAAAATAATATAATACATGCAAATACATATAATATATATATATATATATATATATATATATATATATATATATATATATATATATATATATATATATAGGGTGAGTTTTTAGTGTGGCAACGGTCGATAACTCCGTTATTATAAAAGCTACGTAAACCAAATTTGGAGGCATATTAGGCATGCCTAAACTGCACATTTTAAAAATATTTGGAAGCATACAGGGTGTTTTATAATTCCAGGGCATATTAAACTTATATTTTTTTAAATGGAATACCCTATATATTATTACATTTTTGAAAAGCCCATAAAGAGAGCTTTAATTTGATATAAAATTGTATCTGTCTATTCCTTTTAGTTTTTGAGATATTCAACTGTTTTTAGAAAAAATGACCCCACTTTACATGTAATAGTTATTTTTTTCAAAGCCTGCCTGATTTCCTGCTTGAACATTTTCTATAAAATGCATATTGTTGATCTGGCAGAATTCTGTTGATAGCGTATTATTGTAGGTTGTTATATCTTTAGTGAAAATTGTTATTGGATAAGTGTAGTTGATTGTTAATCAAAATGTATTAATTGTTTTATAATATTCTCCAATAGTAAGTTATTTTTAGTTATGCAAATTAAAAACATTCACAAAATTTGAAGAAAATTCAAAAATATCTCAGAAAGTAATGGATTTAGGTATAGGGAATGCTTAACAAAAATGAAAGGACGCTTAATGAACTATCTATTGTAGCAATAAAATTGGTAGGGTGCCATTTAAAAAAAATCTTAAAAATTGCATTTTGCGAAACCTGACACACCCTGTATACTGGGAAGAAATTTCAAAAAAGTGATATTTACAAATATACTATGGTATGTGGTAAAATTTTCTGCATCTTGAAAATTAACATAAGTTGTGTATTAGTGCAGTGGCAATGTATTTAATCGGGGTCATTTTTTCTAAAAACAGTTGAATATCTCAAAAACTAATAGGAATAGACAGATACAATTTGATATCAAATTAAAGCTCTTTTTATGGGCTTTTTAAAAATGTAATAATATGTAGGGTGTTCCATTAAAAAAAATATAAGTTTAATATGCCCTGGAATTATGAAACACCCTGTATGCTTCCAAATATTTTTAAAATGTGCACTTTAGGCATGCCTAATATGCCTCCAAATTTGGTTTATGTAGCTTTCATAATAACGGAGTTATCGACCGTTGCCACACTAAAAACTCACCCTGTATATATATATATATATATATATATATATATATATATATATAAACAAATAAACATCTAAAAGCATAAGCATGTAACAGTGCATTTAGCAGAAGCATCACCCAAATAAATTATCAGGTGCACTCGTATAAGCATTATGTCGGCTAGCGCCATTACACACAAAGACGTGTGCGTTAAATTATTTCAAAATCTTATTAATACAAATCAATGCTTATGCGAGTACAGCCGCCACAATTTTATTCTTACCTTAATTATAAATTTTCCCAGCATCCGAGGACCTGGTCATCTGCATACGTCTATTTGTTTCTTACTTCTAGGGGGATGGTTATGCACTGTTATAGTCCTGGAGGGTATGCACTAAACGTTCTGGGGGTTTCACCATCACCATCACTTTAAAAGCCCTGGAGGGGGGGGGATGTGCGGTTTCACTCTATTTTATTTCTTTACACTGATTTAAATTAATGAGGTTTTCTGATTTAGTTTGTTATTATTTATTTGTTTTCGTTTATTACCGATTTTCCGCGCGTAGATGGTGGGATAGCGATTGCTTTAGTGGTGTGGGGGGTTCGCCGTGAGTATTACTTTTGATTAATATTTTAATATTATTATTTTTTATATTTTTCTTATCTTCTTTTTTTACAGGTTATGGTTATCATGCTCATATCATTTCTCACGCCAAGTCAAAGATAAAGTTTTCTAATCCTCCCTCCGCCCTCCCTTCACCCTCCGATTTATGCGCGGATATCACTGTCCAATCTCGCAACCCTTCCCGAAAATTCTTTGAAGGCGGTCCAGAACGCCTTCTGGTTAGCCACTTCCCCGACTTCCTCTAGGCTCTTTGGCCATGCTAGCCCTGCGATAGCTAATTTCATATCAGCTAACTCCCGATTTGCCACCTCTAGTGGACAGTCGAAGAGCACGTGCTCTGCGCTTTCTGCGCCCTCACCACACTCGCAGCGGTCATTATCAGTTAAACCAAATATTTGTAAATACGCTTTCAGGGCGCCGTGCCCTGTTAACAGTTGCACCATTTTATGATCGAGCTTCACCTCGATTCTATCTCTCGCTACTATACTCGGTATGAATTTGTGGGTCAACCTGCCCGTGGCAGCGTTGTTCCACCTCTCTTCCTATTGTCGAATTGACTTTTCGCGCAGTTTTCTTTTAATTTGAGACCTCGGTATCGACGAATGTGATATCCGAAAGTCGCCCGTCACAGCCTCTTTAGCTAATTCGTCAGCCCTATCATTCCCTACGTTACCCAACCTAACCCAACAGAACTTTAAACGTCGAAACTCGAGCGCCGTATACACCATCCTTCAGACGTCCGCCTGGAGGTCTGTTGAGGTGTTCATGTTTGTTAAAGCTGTCAGCGCTGATTTACTGTCGCTGATTATATAATATTCATCTCTGCCCGCGTGATGATTTATTACGTAATTGATAGCCTCTCGTATGGCTACCAATTCGCACTGGAACATAGTACTCCAGTTCGCGAGTTTGGTTTGAAATCGAAACACCTCCCTTTCCTACTTAAATACGAGAAACGCCGCGCCTGCTTGCCCGTCATCCATGCGTGAACCGTCCATGTCGCATCCCCATCACCTTCTACAAACTCGATTCCTCTAATATCGGCTGGGTGCCCCAACTCCGATACAACGATCTTTCTCTATACCTCCCTATTACCAAGATGAATATCTTCGATAATTTCGCGCTCTTTCCCTATATTTATCAATCTCCTATCTCTAAACTCCCTAACGACATATTCGATAGGGACAGTCCTACTGATCACCAGGACCGCCTCCGTGGAGGTGGTCCTGTACGCCATGACCGCTTTCACCGCGGTTATGCGTTGTACGCTCGTCAATTGAAGCATCTCACGGACTTTATAACCCTCCTCCCATACAGAAGCTGCGTACTGCATTGCCAGCTCAATTGCTCCGGCATAAATCGTCCTCAGCGATTCGCCTCTGAAACCTCAGTTGATTTTCGCCGCCGCCATCATTTTGTTTGATATTTCGCTGCCTTTGCTTTTAACGTATTGCACGTGAGCTTTCCAATGTAACTTATTGTCAATCTTTACCCCGAGATATGTAATTGCTTTTTTAAACGGTGTTTTCTCTCCTCCCAGCTCTAGTCTAGGGGGTTGCTGCCCGGTTTCATTCCGAAATAAAGCGCCTTTGACTTCGCGGTGTTAAATTTTAATTTTACCGCCTGCGACCGTTCCTGTAGTTTATTAACCGCCTCATTCGGTTTTGTGCGCATATCCATTAACAATCGCGATCTGACGTTTTTAATTGTCAGATGTGGAAGACAATGGGAAACCACCACATTACCTCCCAAGTACACAGCGTACCTAAATTCTAATAAAATGATAGCATTCTCTGGGGTAAAAGATTCCGGAGTTAAAATAGTCCCCCATTCGTATCTCCGGAAGGGGACTACTTCGGAGGATGCGATCGGAAAGATCAGAATAAGAGTCGGGAACATTTTGCGAGTCGGAGCGTGGAATGTTAGAAGCATGAAGCAAGTAGGTAAGCTAGAGAACCTAAAAATCGAAATGAATAGGTTAGCACTAGACATAGTAGGGATCAGCGAAGTTCGGTGGCAGGCAGGGGATTTTTGGAGTGGAGACCAGAGTAATTCATACAGGACAAGAGGAAGGAAATTTGGGTGTGGGGATAGTTGTGCGGAAAAAGATAGGATACTGTGTAGAAAATTACTTACAAAAGAACGAAGGAGTACTCGTGGTTAGATTAGAATCTAAACCGGTAAACACAGTAATAATACAAGTATACATGCCCACCTCTAGCTACAGTGACGAGGAGGTAGAAGCGATCTACAAAGATATTGAAGACATATTAAGATATGTAAAAGGACATGAAAATTTAATAATTATGGGGGACTTTAATGCAGTGGTAGGTGAGGGTAGGGAAGAAGCAGTAGTAGGTTTATTTGGTTTAGGCACGAGAAACGAGAGGAAATAGGCTGGTAGATTTTTGCGACAAGAACAATTTAATCATCAGAAGCACATTATTTCAACATCATGCTAGAAGATGATATATGTGGAAGATGCCAGGAGATATAGAAAGATATCAAATAGATTACATTCTTGTTAGACAACGGTTTAGGAATCAAGTAAAAGACTAGATATAGACACTGACCACAACATCGTAATTATGAAGGCCGCACTTAAATTTAAAAATTTGAAAAAAAGAAGTGGAAAAAGACACTTAGACTTAGAGAAACTAAAAGATAAAGATATGCAAGAAAGATTTGAAAAAAGTAAAATGAATTGCTGAGATATATCGGGAAAATTTCTTATACTAAGGAAGTAGAAACAGAATGGAGTAACAATAAATCCGGCCTAGAGATGGCGGCCAGAGATATTCTGGGGTATACACAAAAAGAAAATAAGAAACCATGGATAACAAAGAATATCTTGAATTTAATAGAAGAAAGGCGAAGATACAAAAAGAAATCAGACGAAACAGGAAAACAGGTGCAAAGCCATAAAATGGGAAATTATTTGCAAATGCAGGAAAGCCAAAGAACAACGGATTGATGAAAAGTGCAAAGAGGTACAAACGAAGATGGAAGTAGGAAAGACAGATGAAGCATACAAACTAATTGGAATGAATTTTAGGGATATAAAACCGTATAGCAAAAATATAAGGGATGCGGGAGGAAGCGTCATTATAGAAAATGTAGAGAAAGTAGGTAGATGGCAAGAATACATAGGGAATCTATATGTCGGAGAGGAACTAACAGCAATAGAACAAGAATCAGACATTGAAAATGATGACGGGATATCCTATACTTAGAGGTCTGAAAAATGGTAAGGCGCCGGGTACAGATAAGGTGCAAGCAAAAACTCTAAAAGCTGCTGGACAAGCAGTAACAGAACGTCTCTTCTAACTTGTAAGCTATATGGCGAGATACCCAAAGATTTAAAATGTAACATCATAGTAATTATACCAAAAAAGAAAGGCGCAGAGATGTGAAAATTTTCGAACAATAAGTTTGACAGTACACGTATCAAAAATATTAACTAGAATTGTACAAAGACGAATGGAAAAACGAGCTGAAGAAATACTAGGAGAAGACCAATATGGGTTTGGGCGAAACAGGGAAACACGGGAGGCTATTTTTAGCTCTGAGAGTGATAATGGATAAAACAATAGAAAAAGGAGAAAGCATCTATATAGGGTTTGTAGATCTGGAAAAAGCATTCGACAATGTAAAATGGAAAAAAATGTTTGAAATACTCAAAAGTTGGAATGAGTTATAGGGATAGACGAATAGTACATAGCTTATACAAAGAGCAAACAGCAGTAATAGAATTAGAGCAGGTACGTAGAGAAGTAAACATTAGTAAAGGGGCGAGACAGGGATGTGCCCTATCCCCATTAATTTTTAACTTGTACATTGAAGAGGCAATGAATACTGTCAAATGTAGGAAGAAATTTAGAATTACTATGCAGGGACAAAAGATTGATATGCTTAGATTTGCAGATGATATAGCGGTATTAGCATCTATCAAGGAAGAGTTAGAAGCTGCTCTTAATGAAATGGAAACGGCTCTAGCAGAGAGATACGGTATGAAAATTAACAAAACTAAAACTACAGTACTAGTATGCAAAGGAGGGGAACATAAATCAAAAACAAGAATACAAATAGGTAATGAGAACTTACAAGAGGTTAAGGATTTCTGCTACCTAGGAAGCCAAATAACGCAAGATGGGAAAAGCGCAAAAGATATAAAACAAATATTAGCGCAAGGTCGTGCTACATTTAACAAGGAAAAGCAACTGTGTTCAAAGACAACAAACATAGAAACGAGGAAAAGATTGCTTAAAACATATGTGTGGAGCACTGCACTTTACGGCTATGAAGTCTAGACAGCAGGAAAAGTGGACAAGAAAAAGGTAGATGTCTTTGGAATGTGGTGCTACAGACATATGATGAAGATATCATGGACAGACAAAGTTAAGAATGAAGAGGTACTAAAAATGGTAGGGGAAGAAAGAAATATGTGGGAAACGGTAAAAAATAGGAGAGATAGGATAATAGGCCACACTACAGCATGAGGGAATAGTGCGGAATATATTAGAAGCAGAGGTAGGAAAAAAGAGAAGTAGAGGTAGATCTAGGTTAGACTACTGCACACAGATAGTGAAAGATGTAGGCGCTAGGAATTTCAGGGAGATGTGTAGGCTAGCTCAGAATAGAAATCAATGAAGGTACGCATACAACCAGTCCAAAGATGGATAAATTATTGACGAAAAAGTAACCGTACTTAAACATGATGATTATTATAAGCAACTACAAGTATTGGTTGGGCAATATTCTTGAATAATGTTATTTGTGGAGACATAGAAGGGCAGAATACGTTCTAAGACATTTTTGGAGAATAGTATGAGATATATTACAAGCAGAGATAGAAAAAGGATGTAGATGTAGACCTAGATAAGATAGTGATAGATACAGACTGCAACTTTCAGGGAAATGTGCAGGTTAGTTCAGAATAGGAAACAATGATGGTACGCGTCTAACCAGCTCCAGGACTGAAGACCTAATGATGATGACCTAATTTTTAGCTTTAAAATAAAGCATAACAAATTCTAGTGTTTTAATTAAATGTTTCTATTTATAAATGGCTGGCAGATCTGACATTAGTAAAGCAAATATATAAAAAGTCTTGTTCAAATAATCGCAATTAAAGTATCTGTGATATAATATAATTGTTAAAAATGATCGTTACTTGATGAAATTGTTTGTTATGGAGTAGACGTGTTATCATACCAGTAATTCTTCTTGTAAAAAAAGATCGGATAAAACTATTTCTATGTTGAGGACATCTGTAATTGTAATTTAATCAAGGAATTTAAACTAAAATATAGAATTAACAAATATGAAAGCGTTTTATCTGCTCTTTTTAATTGATTGATATTTGCTAGATACAGTGGCATCCAGCTTTAGATTAAATTGTTTTCTGTTTAACTAAGAAATTTTCAGCTATGACCCCCCAACTCTCCCTTGGAGTAATAGCCAAGTTAGCCGTCACCGTACAGTGTTTAGCATTTTCATCTTAATTTTTTAAAGTATAATACTATAGCGAGTCGTGTGCAATGTGAAAACCTGTGCAGTAATTGTAAAAGTTATAGCAAGGCCATAATTTATTTCTGTAACACGCCTAATATTATTAAAACCTGTTACATTAACACTCACAACGAGGGGCATAGTTCCTTAAGAACGTAATATATATAAAACTGTTACAATATGCCGTGTTTAAATGCTTTTAAGTCAATATTTCCTATATAACTGACTTTAATTCTCCTTCCATTGTATCCAACAAATCTATTGTACTACCGCCGCAAATCATTCTTTTTTACAGTCAACGTCCGGTTAATACAATGTTTTGAATTTACTCGTATGCTTACTTCACCATTCTCGTGCTTAGTCTTTTGTACGAAATGATTACATCATTCGTATAACCCTACTGCATTTTTATAACTCAATGTCTATTTTATTACTTTATAGTAAAATGTATATGTGGTTTCCCTTTATGATATTTGAAACTGTCTGTTAATAACTGTCATATTGCATAGAATTACTGAAGCAATTTTCCTATAGCTCATTTGGGTCACATATTAATGAGTTCACTATTATTTCCTTTACAATTCTGAAAGTTTTATTAAAACTTGACATGCTTCCGCTATGAAATTTGATTGTTATAATATAGTTGGTTTGTTTAAATTCTTGTTGTTAAAAATAATTTACAACCCTTTATTTGAGTTCCAATATGTTCTTAAAAGAAATAAAATGATTATCTTAGTGGTTTTCAGTTTAATTCAAATAAAAGTACGGACTTAATTGCATCTTGTTTTTAAACATTATGCTACATGAAAATTAAAATTATACAGGGAGCTTCAATAGCACGTTTGTCTATTTAAGATTAATTCCTTCTTTTTTTCACTTCTAATTTATTATTAGCATAACGTAACGTGTTACAGGTGGAACAGTCAGTTTGTATTTTCTGACAGATCCTCACTCTCATCCTCATTTTTCATAGTACTATCAGTCCTCTGGCGACAATTTGAAAATATTTCAAAAGATATCGTTTGCTCTTACTATTGATTTTAGAATGATGGCTTTGTTCATATGTCCAATATTGTAATTAGTCTTTTATCAAGACAAGACAAGCAACTTCTGATTTTATTCCATCTTGCCTTTATATTGACTTTTGTTACGTCCTCTGAATTATGAAAGTGGGAAATTTCATTACAACTAACCCATCATTGCGCATCCTCTAACTTAGTCGGTTCTAAAGTTATTAGATAGTTCCTTATAATGTTTGTGCACTATTCCATATGCAAGAATTTTTTGAATATGCATGCCATTCATTAAATGGTAGAGAAGTAA
This sequence comes from Platerodrilus igneus, assembly GCA_036346225.1. Lineage (NCBI taxonomy): Eukaryota > Metazoa > Arthropoda > Insecta > Coleoptera > Lycidae > Platerodrilus > Platerodrilus igneus. The sequence goes on along the minus strand of JARFIW010001258.1, from coordinate 758,015 downwards.
AATAGTTATCAAAATATACTTTATGATATTCACCAGCAATGCCTTTGCATAGATCTTTCACAAAGCGTCTGCTTAGATGATTATTTGCAATGTAAACTTTTCAGGTATATATTTTAAAATCAGAAATATAGTCAGACTTGTTATCTCGGACTCAGGCTTGTAACCTCTTTTTATAGGTTTTTGAGGCATGTATTAATATGCAAAGAGGAGCATCCTTTAAATATTACCATTGATTCATTTACTGACTGGTGTTTGTCCTCTACGCTGCGATGCTTGTTTGTAAAAGTGTGTTCAGAAATGGACGAACTTTATACAGCACATCACATCCAGGTTTGCCTGTCATTGGCTGGTATTTATTAGCATTTAGAAAGGTTTCCCACAAGCCATCTATTGCTTAATATAATACTCCGAATATAGAAATCTCAAATTTCTAAGTTAATAATGTTTTATTGTTGACAATTATTCGATTCTCATAAGTATGTTGATGCTCAAGAAAGTTCATGTTACTTCTTCTGACGTGTTCATAAATTTTGCAGGGTCACTACATCGGTTTTCTCTGTAATGTAGATCACAAGCTTTTGGTGAATAAGAAATAAATATAATAGGTCATATGATGTAGCAACCTCTGGAGGAATATTTTTTGGTCCTGAAAGTCTTGTGAATTCAAAATCCTTAACACTTGAGTTGGTTTGATTTTTATTTTGTGTTGATACATTTTTTTGTAATTCTGAATATCCTTTGTAAACCCAGGGTTTCTTATTTTCCGTTTGTTTCATCATTAGGTTTTCAGTTCTAGAACAGGTTGGATGTGTACCTCCAATGTTTGCTACACATTTCCCTGAAATTCCCATAGCCTACATCTTTCACTATATGTGTGCAATAGTCTAATCTAGGTCTACATATACCTCTCTTTTTTCCTATCTCTGCTTCTAATATATTTGCACTATTCCCCTCATGCCCTAGATGTGTCTTATCATCATATCTCTCCTATTTTGTAATGTTTTTCACATATTTCTTTCTTCCCCTACCATTTCGAGATCGTCTTTGACCATAACTTTGTCTGTTCATGATATCTGCATTATATGTCTGCAGCACCACATCTCAAAGGCTTCCACCTTTTTCCTGTCCGCTTCTGCCACTGTCCACGTTTCACAACTGTACAGTGCTTACACACGTATGTTTTCAGCAATCTTTTCCTTGTTTCTGTGTTTGTTGCCATTGAACATAGCAGCTACTTTTTCTAATTAAATGCAGCAAGGCTTTGTGTTGATCGTAGTTTTATATCTTCTACACTCTTCCCATTTTGTGTTATTTGACTTTCTAGGTAGCAAAAATCTTTAACCTCTTGTAAGTTCTCGTTTCCTATTTGTATTCTGGTTTCAGGATTATTTACTCCTCCTTTAAATACTAATATTTTAGTCTTATTTTTGTTAATTTGCATGCTGTATCTCTGTTAGAACTGTTTCCATTTCATTAAGAGCTGCTTCTAACTCTTCCTTGCTAGATGCTAATATAGGTGACCAGACGTCCCACTTTTGGCAGGACAGTCCCTATTTTTCAAAATTTTCCCCGCGTCCCGCGACGTTTTTCAAAAGTCCTGACTTTTACAATTAAGTGTGGACATAAGAAAAATCAAAATTAAGTGTGGAAACTTTGAAAGCCATTTTATGTGTCAAATATAATTTGACAAATTCTTGTGAAGATTTTTACAATATTTTAAAAAATGACAACAATTTACTGAAACAAATTCACTAAAATAAAAAATATGTCAAGGAATAAAATATTATACATTTTTTTATATTTATAAATTGTACTTATGTTAAAAATAAAAAAATATTACGATATTATTTTTATTCTGTATGAAAATTTTTGTTGATCCCCCCTCCTTCAGAATTGCCCTGCTTTGCCCATCTATAAATCTGGTCACCTTATGCTAATACCGCTATATCATCTGCAAATCTAAGCATATCAATATTTTGTCCCTGCATAAATGTCTTTCTGTATTTAACAGTATTCATTGCCTGTTATGTACAAGTTAAAAATTAATGGGGATAAGGAACGTCCAAGCCTCACCCCTTTTCTAATGTATACTTCCCAACGTTTCTGATCTAATTCTGTAACCGCTGTTTGCTCTTTGTATAAGCTATGTACTATTTGTCTATCCGTATAACTCATTCCAATCTTTTTGAGAATTTCAAACATTTTCTCTCATTTTACATTGTCGAATGCTTTTTCCAGCTCTACAAACCCTAAAAACACACTTTCTCCATTTTCTATTGTTTTCTCCATTAACTCTTAACGGTAAAATGGCCTCCCATGTTTCCCTGTCTCGCCTAAACCCAAATTGATCTTTTTCTAGTATTTCTTCAGCCCGCTTTACCATCCATCTTTGTACAATTCTAGTTAATATTTTTGACACGTGTGCTGTCAAACCTATTGTTTGAAGGTTTTCACATCTATCTATGCTTTTCTTTTTTGGTATAGTGACTATGGTGTTACGTTTGAAATATTTGGGTATCTGGACTGTCATGTATATAACTTACAAGTTGGAAGAGACATTCTGTTACTGATTATCCAGTGGCTTTTAGAGTTTCGGTGTACACCTTACCTATACCCAGTGCCTTATTAGTTTTCAGAGTCTTTAATGCTAATTCAAACTCATCCCTAAGTAGGATATCCCAAGCCATCCTTTGCAATGTCTGATTCCTGTTCTAGTGCTACTAGTTGCTGTCCTGCAATAAACTCTCTATATATTCTTGCCATCTAACCAGTTTTTCTACATTTCCTATAATGATGTTTCCCCCCATGCCCTTTATATTTTTGCTATACGGTTTTATATCACTAAAATTCATTTTAATTAGTTTGTATGCATCATGTCTTTACAATTTCCACCTCAGTTTGTACCTTTTTACACTTTTTATAAATCTATTGATCTTTCTCTTTCGTGAAATTTGCTAATAATTTCTCATTTTTATGGCTTTTTATCCATTTTCCTGCTTCGTCTGGTCTGTTTATGTATTTTTTTGTCTTTCTTCTATTAAATTCAGAACATCCTTTGTTACCTAAAGCTTCTTATTTTCTTTTTGTTTATACCCCAGAATACCTCTGGCCGCCATATCTAAGCTGGGTTTAACGTTAATCCATTGTTTCTACTTTCTTAGTATCAGAGAGTTTCCCAATGTCTTTCAGAAAAGCGTTTAACTTTTCTCAAATCTTTTGTAAATAACTTTATTTTTTAGATTTTCAAAGTCTAAGTGTCTTTTTCCATTCCTTTTTCTCAAATTTAAGCAGTTTTCATAATTACTATGTTGTGTTCAGTGTCTATATCTGCGTATGGGTTGCTTCTAAAATCTTTTACTTGATTTCTAAATAGTTGTCAAATAAGAATGTAATCTATTTGATATCGTCCTGTCTCCTGGCATCTTCCACGTGTATCGTCTTCTAGTATGACGTTGAAATAATATATTTAAGATGGTTAAGTTGTTCTTGTCGAAAAATTCTACAAGCCTATTTCCCCTGTCATTTCTCGTGCCTAAACCCAAATAAAACTACAACCGCTCCTTCCCTACCCTCACCTAGAACTGCATTGAAATCTCCCATAATTATTAAATTTTCATGTCTATTTACGAATTTTAGTATGTCTTCGATATCTTTGTAGATTGCTTCTACCTACTTTTCACTGTAGCTAGAGGTGGCCGTGTATACTTATATTATTACTGTATTTACCGATGTGACATTCTAGTCTCAGCTTCAATAATACCCTGCCTATGGCCACCAAACTTCGCTAATTCCTACTACATCTAATGCTAAGCCATTCATTTCAATTTTCAGATTATCTAGCTTACCTACCTGCTTCATGCTTCTGACATTCCATGCTTCGACTCGCAAAATGTTTCCTGCTCTTCCTTTAAGCTTGTCGATCACATCCTCCGAAGTAGTCCCCTCCCGGAGATTCGAATGGGTGGCTATATTAACTCCGGAACCTTTTACTCCAGAGGATGCCATCATTTTAAAATATTTTCAGTATACTGTGTACTTGTGAGGTAATGTGGTGGTTTCCCGTTGCCTTCCACATCGCAGTAGTGCATCGTAAAGTGTCATACCGACCCCCATGCTCTGCCAGTCTAAGTACCGAAAGAGCTGCTGCCCTTTTTTGGGTACCTGTCTTAGTCTGGTTCCTCACTAAAGACCCCACTAATTTGTTTAAACCTATAGTTCGGCTCTTTAACTCACGGAAGCACGCATGCTATTGTACCCGTTCTAGTATTCTAGAACTTCAAGGTGCAGGTCAGTTCAGAACAGTATATGTATAATAGGGTGGCTTTTGTTAAATTTACTCACCGGCGCCTAATATGGATATGGCGATCCTGATCTTACTTATCCCTGCTTGGAGCGTAGCACAATACAACCGAAACGTACACATTAGGTAAAAACGTTCGAATCTTTCAGAATATGCTACAGTGGGGGAATGCTTAAAACAGCTGCATAGATGAAGTTGTAACACTAAGTTCATAGAGGTTTAGGAAAATAGGAAGTATCACTAAAATTATTCAGAGACAATAAAAATATAAACCACGTTACGAAAAATGTAGATGCAAATAGTTAAAAGGCACTGAAAGAAATAGCCCAGAATAAGAAATAGTGAAGAGCTGCATCAAATCAACCTTAAGATTGCAAGTAACGAGATAATGCAAGTGTTTCAAACAACTAGTACTGCTAAAAATATGTACCGCCAAAGAGTTTGCAACTTGTAATATCTCTATTGTTTTAATTCCATTAATGTTAATAATGACAAAGATTGAAACCACAGAGTTTTGTTAAATTATTTCATAATACTAGTTAAATACATTTTTTTGATGTAACCCATCAACTTTTATATTCAATCTGCTGCCCACTATGCCATAATTATAACCCATTAACAAATTACAGTAACAGTAGAGCAGGTCGATACATGCAGTTTTGGCCCCAGAATATCTAGCTGGTAATCTACAGAGAAATTGTGAAAAACCCCTACATTTGACTTTCCAATGCTCCACTTAAAGGTAATAGATTGATCAAGAAGAGTTTTTTTAACCTGGAATTTTTATTTTGACAAACACTTGCTATTCCATGCAAAATAGGGATCTTAAACATGCATGACAACACATGCACACACACAACCTACAATTTACCTAATTTGAACGAGGACGTACTTTTGTGAAAAATGTTCACCTAACATTTTTCAAGCAGTCTGTGTCAGGAATCAAACCTGGGACCGTGGAATCGGCAGTCATAGACTAACCTGTTATCCACGGAGCCACACTGAATGCTATTGTGTAAAATATGTCAATCAGGAATTATCTTGGACGCCATCTAATCTCAAAATACGAGGATATATAGAGAAAACCCCCAGAGGAACAACAAGAGGATGCCAAAACCCAAAATCAGGAACGTGATTCTGGTCTTGAAATTTACACGAGAAATAATAAAGTACTCTAATGTTAAAAGCAACCTAACTAAAATAGGACACTATATCCACTTTAAAATCTGCTGGCTGAAAATAAGATTTCCAAAATCAAATGTTAAATTCCCTGATTATTAATCACGGCTGTAGGTCATTGCAATATATTTTATTACAACAAAACTGGAACTATTAGCTTCACATTAGTCATGAAAACACTACTAATAGGACTACTATGCAATAATGTTTTCATTACAAATATATAGAAACATTCTTAAACAAAAATTAAAAATCAAATCTATCATAAATTGTTTAATATTCCATTACAGTTAAATAAAAGAATAAATGTTAATTCGTTTACAATTACTGTAGATTATAGTTTCAGAACATTGAACAAATGTGTGACTAGTGATTTTTGACTGTAGATAATTCGGACACCACTAAAACCCTTCTTCTGGACTAAATTTGTTTTGACCAGATACTACCGGGGCTTTAAAAGAAAAACTAGCTGCTCTGAATCTACATATTTTTGTTCAACATGAAGTTAAATAAATACAAAGATTAGTATAGTCGTTGTAATTTCAGTTTCGATTTACGTCATTAATGATGTTTGCATGCATACCAACATAGTATAGAGCATCTTTCCTTTCTTATTTTAAATACTCAGAGAGAACAAATTCACGTAATTTTTATGTTTGCGAGCTTGTTTTTGAAAGTGCCGGGAATGCACTTGAGTGCTAGGGGAAAGCAGCTTGTTGCTAACTTGCACGAGTTTTTTGAACAAGAGAAAGCAAATGGGGGATCTTTTATTCCTGTAACAGCCATCCGAGAGGTAATTTACGAAATGTAATTCGTTGTAAAACAAATTAATTAATTTGATTTTATAGAGTTGCAACTGCTTTCAAAGTTAATCTGTCGACTGTAACTATGGTGACCAAAGCTATTCAAAATGGTGAATCATTAGATTAGAAGAAAAGAATTCCCAAGAAACCTGTAACTGTTGATGAATTTACAGAGTGTGCAATTCACAATGAAATTTATCGAATGTGTGACAATCGTAAGTTATTAATGTGTTGGCAGCTTAGTTTTAATATAATCAAACTGTTTCAGATGAACATATTACAGTGCATAAAACTTGTGTTTAAAACTTCAGAGTGCAGAATTGTTCAAAGAATGTGATAATTCTTTAAATACACTGCTACGCAGAATGGGATTTACATAACTTCAGAGTGCAGAATTGTTCAAAGAATGTGATAATTCTTTAAATACACTGCTACGCAGAATGGGATTTACATATGTAAAGATAATCCCCGTCGTGCTCTCGTAGAATTCCCCTGAAACGGTATGCATTTCTCGTAAAGTATATGAGAATTAAAACGGAAGGCATTTATCAATTCGTTCATCTCGACGAAACTTGGATTTTCCAAAACGGTACCGTTTGTTGTTCACGGCATAATAATGATGTACAAAGTGTAAGAAGTACACAAGTCAATGGGAAAAGATTCATATTGTTACATGCAGGCAATGAAAATGGGTTTATTGAAAGTAGGGAGTTGATCTTTTCATTTGCAACAAAATATGGAGAATATCATGGAGAGATGAATGAAGCAAGTTTTCTTACAGTTGGACTAAAGGAGATATATCAAACTGGCTGACAAATCAAGGCGTTGCACATGATTGTACTTCTTTTAAAAAGATCATCTTAATCTTCATCGTGTACGTATAACAACCCAATTTATAATTTGTGTAATTAACATAGTTATTAATTTTCAGACATAAACCACAAGTCTACAAAGCAGATTACTTGGCGGAACAGTATGGCCATGAAGTTGTACGATTGTCTTCCATTGCTTTTTCAACCCGAATAAACTTGTTTGGGATATATCCAAAACTTAGTACAATCGTCACATTGGTAGGAATGGCAAATTGGCAGAGAATTGTTTGAAAATGTGGTACGAAGCATTGGCAACCATTACTCCAGAAGTTTGGGCAAATGCTATAGCTCATTGTGAAAGGTTAATTGGAGACTAGTACAATAGAGATAAGATATAGTTGATGTTGCACCTCTTGTAATTACTTTTAATGCTGATACCGAAAGCGATAGCACCGATTCAAATGCCCACATAAATTATATTTAAACATCGCTGGAGAGCTTAATGGACAAAGGTTAGCAAATTTATATTTTTCTGATCTATATAAAGCTATATGACAATGTGGCATGAAGCATTAGCGATCCTAGCTCCTCAAGTTTAGACAAATTCTGTAAAAACCGAAACAATTATTAAAGAATGGAGGATCGCAAAATTAAGCCTGGCGAAAAGGATGTTGCACCGTTTATTATTAACATACAAGACAATAGCGACGACAGTAGCTGGTATTTAGACAGCAGTAGTAACTAATCGATGGAAGGCCATGGAATCGTAGGGAAATTAATGAAATACATTTTGTACACGAAGAAATATCTATAGTTGTAAATTAATTATTGGCATTTAGTTTATTGTGAGGTAATCAGTACCTATAACTTTCTGTATGATAAATAAATAAAACTAAATATATTATTTCACTGATAATTTACAAGCATTTAAGAGAGATTCATTTAATTTCTTCGGTTACATCTGTCTAGAACATAGACTTCAAAATCACATTTTTTTTGTGATACAATTAATCATTTTTGAATAACTTTTATCGTGTTTGACAATCTTCTTTTGTTAAAGTTGTTTGCTTACATCTTATCATTAATAAAGTGTATTGTAATTTCAAATTACCAAATACTTGCATCACTCTTGAGAATGTTATTTATTTTACTAACTTCATACACATACTGGCAAAACTAAGACACCGGGTACTATCAAGCTTCTACACCTTCCAATTTCAACAGGTTCCGTATATCAATAAGTTTGCAGGATATTGTACGAGTTTAACATCCAGCAATCCTTAAAGAATAAATTTTCAAGACTGTTTGTCCTATATACTTACCTACAAGATATCAATATCCATGTACTTTGGTATTTAGCTTAAAGAATACATATTTGTTTTATATTTTGCCTAAAATCACTACGTATTATTTGAATAGTAAATATTCACAGATCAACATTATTTATCAGCAAAAGAAAATAGTACTCACAAAAGCAATAATTATTTAAGACATGAATTACATACTTTTAATTTAGTTTTAATAAGCATAACCTGTGGTGTTGAATAACAGTGGCTAATATTTCATGTATGGTGTAATGTGCTTATTGTTATAAAATGAATTATAATAAAAACACTGTTTAAAATATATTCAGTAGTAAAACTTTCACTAAATAGCATATATTATTTAGTTAAAGCGCTTGGTCTGCAATTATGTCCATATAAAATGATTCTAAAAACTGCATTTTAAAAAGTTACAAGCTACATCCTTTCATCTATTAGGAAATATTTGCAACATCAATATTCTACCGATGACCTCATTGTGGTTACGAAAAATTCGTATTTTGATATAGTGGCAACCGAGGCATGTTATGACATTACGAATATTAATTACGTAAATCGGAACTTAAATTACAATGACTATACAAGAGATTTCTAGTTGGGTTCATCGAGTCAGAAATAAAAAGGACATTTTTCAACTGATGCAACTCCTTATTTCAGTTAACTGAACTAACTGCGGTTTTTTGCTTGTTACTGTACATAATTATTTTACAGGTGCATACATACCAAATAAAGAGAAACAATAAGAACATTTATTTGTTAATAATTACAGCACAATATTATTTTCTTATCTAACGAGGACTAGTTTTTGTTAACAACTTAATAACAATTGTCAGTAATAGCACAAATATACACTTGTAAATAATTTCAAATGGTTGGTAAAGAAAATTAACAACTGTTACATAGACTACATAATACTACATAACAAAAATAAAATCTAATGATGCAACTTAAGATATGCATCTTCAAAAAGTTCTAATTCGTGTATAAGATAATTTGCTTTATTTCGTAATACTTTAGCTTTACCAGCAGCAGTTTCAAGTCCATTTATTTGACCTTCCAGTTCTTTTAGCTGGGTATCCATTTCAGTAATAGCTTCATCAACCAAATGACATAAACGGGCAAAATTTCCACTCAATTCTTGTTGTACTTGGTGGCTGCAATTTGAAGAAGTCAGATCTACTATCATTTTCAATTTCTTTGTTGCATGTGCTACATATTGCTTTTTGAAAGATCTTTCTTTTGCTTTGTTGGTCCATGTGAGCCGTTCATAAAAATACAATAAGGAATACACAGTTCCAGTGGCAATTATAATTCTCCAACCCACCGTTTTAAGCAAAAATCCAGCCACAAGTAATACGCCCATAGTACTTTGAGACGTAGCACCAGCTAAGGCTATTTTTGTTACAATAGACCAATCTTCTGAACGTGGGTTTTGATAGAATGGAGCACTTATCTCCTCAACAGGAGACATTGCCATTACAGAACTACTGGGACTTTCTCGTTTATTTTTTACCGCTAATGCACTACTACCACTACTTGCAAATCTCTGAATAAGTGCAGTTATGCCCCACGAAAATCTAAACTCTAAATCTTCACGAAAATCAGCACACAAATTATCACAATTAAGTCTATAAAGTATTTCAAAAGGCTGTCTTCTTGGTAAAATAATACCTGAAGTTCCTCTTTGTGATGGTGGGACTAAGTTTTCTATTCTTTCTGTCATTTCCTTTTGATTAGATTCCATATTTAATGCCAATGCTGTTGATAAACGAGCTCGCAAATTTGATCCTAAACCTGTTTCAACATGCGAATGGAGTTCTTTCTTGTATACGTTAAGAACTAATAGGTCAGAATGAAATGGAAGATTGAATTCATCCACTAAGTTACTTAAACGTCGAATTTCTTCATTAAGAGCTTTAGAAACCCTCTGTTCAACATCTTCAACCATATTGTGAATTTTTTGTTTCATTTCTTGTGTAATAACCATTAACTGTTGTTCAGTAAAATTCATTTTGTCTTGTACTTGTTTACGATTTGAGGTTTTTTCATCCTTTAATTTCTGACTATCTGTATAAATTTTATCCAAAGCATCTCGGAGATCGCTACAAAAAAGTTAGTATTAGAAGCAACCAACATTATATAAATTTATAATGACTGGCCAACAATTAATTTATAAACGAAATAGACATGGAATCCCATACATTTCCTTCAAATTACATATTTTTTCGTATTTTGAGTTTTCAACCACTGAATGAACAATCAAACCAGTAAATGAAGTAATCTAAGATGCCATTATTTCGAAGCATAAATTGGATAAAAATTAAAAACAAAATGTCAGGTTAATTGTGAAAACTGTAACAACCAAATTAAAACTCAATAACATTTTTAACGGGGTTAGTATTTGTAAAATTCCTAAATTGCATATATAACATACTTCCATGGTATTAAAATATCTAGCAATGAAGGAAATATATAATTATTATTATGTAAAAATTATACGACAAGAGTTCAGAGTTATATATAAAAATTAAATTTACTGATTTCTACCTTTTCAATGACCTTCTGAAAATTCCATATAGCATTTCTTTTTCTCTTGAGACGTTTTGTTGATTGCTAGTGAAAAAGGGGGGCACCCAACACTACACCGACTTCTTACAGAAGTCAAACATAAGATGTAATTTTTTGTCCATAGATGGTAACTGACTTTTGGAAAACTTTCGGACTAACTCTGAACTCTACTTCTGCGGGGAGAAACTATTAGGGGTGGGTCGGTTAATAATTGACGGATAAGCCAGGGCACCTCCACACATAAAATAAACAACTACAAGCAAATGTCTTTAAACAAAAGTGTAGAAATTTCAACAATCAAATTCAGTTTCAAAACCATGAAACTTTTACCTTAAATTCCTAGACCCTATATACCTGTAATAAAACATGAGGTTACATAAATAACATGAAACAGGTCGAACCAACATTTGAGATGGAATTAGTACATAAAACCAAGCAAGTTAAAGGTAGATTTAACCTAATAATATCAGTTGATCCAAATACTTACAATTACATAATGAAAGAAGAGGTTTTAAGAATAGGATGGTCTAGATGTAAAGTTACTGAGTTGGTTACAGTAATTAGGTGTTTTAATTGCTTTAGATATGACCATATGGCACAGCATTGTAGAAATAAAATAGTATGTCCAAAATGTACAGGTGAACATAAGCAGTCTGTGTGTAGTAGTACAATAGCTCAATGTATTAACTATATGGAGGCCAAACAAAGATATGGAGTTGATATTGACATTAATCATATAGTGTGGTCGTTAGATTGTGGTTAGAGGTTAAAAAAGTAAATTATATATAGCAACTAGAGACAGAACAGAAGAAAATATCAATTGAAAACCATGGTTTAATTTTGCACTTGAACATCCAGGGTTTAACAACAAACTTTTTGGAGATATCCCAGGCTATTCAGGATATTGCACTTATTGCAATATGTTTATCTGAAACACATATTACAGAATGCATTGAATTACATAAGATATCAATTCCTGGATATGAAATGGTTTGTTGTACTTCTAATAACAGGCATACAGGAAGAGTTATCATTTATGTGAGCAAATGGTATAGTTTTAAAGTAAAGAATAGTGTTAATATTGACTATGACTTTTTGTTTACTTCCATTCAGATGCGAATACATGGTAAAAATCTTGTACCTGGGTGTATATATAAATTTCCCAGTAGTTCATTTTGAAATTTTTTGGATTTTTGTGAGTCATTATTGAATTCTGATAACTACTCGGTGAATGATGTGATTATATTAGGGGACTTTAATATTAACTATAATAATAATCAAGATAGTGATACTAGAAAGTTAAAAAATATCATAAATACGGCTGGTTACACACAGATAATTTCTCAACCCACCAGAATAGTGAAACAGTCAGAAATTTTAAATGATTTAATTGTAACAAATTGCTTTAAAATAAAACCAGTTAGTAATCATAAATGGCCTAAAATTACTGATCATGATATCATTGGAACACTTATTGCTAGTACTGTAAGAAACTTAAATAACGCAAAAACATACTCTGTAAGAGATTGGTCAGATGTCAATATGAATAAGATTAAACAAAAATTGGTGACTAAAGATTAGCTGTATGAATCCGCTGATATAGATATTATTTATCACAATTTCAATAACAACGTTACTAGTGTGATTGATCAAGTAGCGCCACAGCATGAAAAAATATTCCAAAATAAAAAAATGAGTGGTTTGACAGTGAAATAAGAAAGGCACAAAAAGCAAGACATATTTACTATAAGAGAAAATTCACTTGGAATCGAACAAGTGAAAATTGGGATAGGTATAAAATACAGCGAAATATAGCGGTACATTTAATAAGAAGAAAGAAACGGACGTTTTTAGAACAGAACATTGATTTATGTAAAGATGATAGTAAGAAAATATGGAAAACATTAAAAGCAATAATTGTTAGGGATTATAGAATTACTAGCATGTGAAGTTACTTCACGTTTGTGCCGAGAACTACTTTTGTGGTGGAAGGCGCTCATGTTTTGCTGCGTGCTTCGTTTCCAGAATTCATCAGCGTTTAAGATGTCTGAGGGGTTAGCTCGTGATAGCTCATACCCATGCATTCTAATGTATTTTACTTAAATTTTCGATCATATTCAGTTACAATAAATGTATTCCACGTTGAACATTCTTACATTTCTATCTTAGCAAGAAACAAATTTTCAGTTTTATTGTTAAGTTAGTCCTAAGAGTTTTAATACTACAACGAATACATGGGCAGCAGATTCGTATAGAAGATGTACAATTATATAAACATATCCCAAAGATATGGTTTTTTTTATTCCAACCGGATCCTGGCCTATTTGGACAGCTCCAATATAAAAAAGTACTCGCATTCCGAAACTGTACGTATATTCAAAGCCTGCAGGCACAAATTCAAGGTTAAACGCAGCTAATGAGGGTTGCACGCTTCAAATAAACATGACGTTTAAACTCGTTTACGACGAAATTTCAGGTATTATAACATCCCTTCCTTTACTGTTTACTCATAAAATTCAATATCGATTTTTATGCCACTACCTGCGCTAAACATTTTTAAATTAAAGCTTTGCTGTACTGGTATATCTAGACAGGTTACCTAGTACATTTCGTAATTAAAATTTACTTCGTTCAACAACGTTAAGTAGTTATTCATAATTACTACAGATTTTATGACAATAAAAATTTTCTAGTGTTATTGTATAACATTTTATTACATTTCAAATGCTGTTGTTGTATTTACACTGATAGCAATCTCATATTATTATCCAATTTATTCTAGTTATTTTGAAGATAGTAATTAAAATACCGTTAACAGTATTATTCTTTAGTACAGTTGTGCACTTTCAACTGATTTTCTTTATTCCTACGTACATTTGTACAGACACTTTTATGTAATTATTAACAGATTTTAATACAATATTAAAACATGGAGTTACTCGTACGAGAACGTGGAATTATTAAAAGCAAACTTACACGCTTTATTAATTATGTAAATGGTTTCAAAAATACCTTCGACTCTAATCCTGAGTCAGTTACAAGAGAATTAATCATGGAATTGAATGATCGTTTGCTCATTTCAAAATCATTATTGCAGTCCTTCGAAGATATTCATAAGCAAATAATTGCTATTTCAGACAATTCGTTTCATGAAGAACAATATATTTTCTTCGAAGATTCTTTCTTTAGAATCACTTCTGTTGCATCAATGATTCTCGAAAATGTCAATAATTCGGACTTACCCGAATTTCATTCAGAATCGCACATTTCACATTTCATTAAACTTCCGACAATAAATTTACCGTGCTATTCTGGGAATCTATACAAAACTGACTTGAATATAGGGACACATTCAATTCTTTAATCAATAAAAATATGGCCATTAGCGACATCCAGCGTTTCCATTACGTGAGGTCTTCTCTTGGTGGATCGGCACTTCAGGTTATAGTCTCTAGACTTCGTTTCGTCCAATTTTTGTCTAGCATGGGATACGTTGTGCTAAAGTAACAATAAAACACGCATGATTGTTCATAATCATGTCCAAACTTTATTCAACATCGAGACTCTTTTTCAAAGGCGTTATCTAACAAGCTTCGTCAAATAACCGACTTCTTATCCAAACATGTTGGTGCATTACGCTCTTTGTCAGACGACAAACCTCTGATTGAGACATTTCTCATTTATGTTATTGCCAACAAACTCAACCCTACTACTTTTAGAGAGTGTTGTTGGCCAAGCCTGCTGCTTAAGCTACAAGCGCCTTAGGCATAGACTTTGAGCGGTCTGTCTATTGGTTCGATTCCACTGTCCTAGGATGGCTAAAAACACTGCCTAATCAACTTAAAACTTTCGTTTGCAATAGAGTTGCAGACATACAAGCTTTGACTGCTCATGGCATATGGCAGCATGTACCTACTAAAACAAATCCTTCCGATATGCTTTCAAGAGGAGCTTCACATGTTCAGTTATTAGAATGTAGTCTATGGTGGAGTGGTCCTTCCTGGTTACATGAATATGAGAATTCATGGCCTATTTTCATAGATCGTATTTCCAATCTACCAGATCTAAAGAGTACTTTACAGTGTCATGAGCGTCAGGTCGAACCTTTCCCAAGGGACAAATTTCCTACTTTGACACGATTGTTAGTTTATTGAAAGTTAGAGCTTTAAGCGCCGGGGGCATGTTGGAGATTATAGAATTACTAGCATGTGAAGTTACTACACGTTTGTGCCAAGAACTACTTTTGTAAGGGAAGGTGATCATGTTTTGTTGCGTGCTTCGTTTCCAGAATTCATTCGTGTTTAAAATGGTTAGCTCGCGACAGCTCATACCCATGCATTCTAATGTATTTTACTTAAATTTTCAATTATATTCAGTTACAATAAATGTATTCCATGTTGAAGCATTCTTACATTTCTATTTTAGCAAGAAACAGGTTTACAGTTTTATTGTTAAGTTGGTCCTAAGAGTTTTAATACTACAACGAATACAGGTGCAGTAGATTCGAATAGAAGATGTACAATTATACAAACAATAATATCTGACACAAAGAAGGAATTAAACTATGATATTCAATTTGGTATGCAGGAAGGGACAATTGAAACCAAATTTAATCAATTTTATTGTGATAGTATTAAGGATATTGTTGAGTCTATAGAAGTGAATAGTAACTGGGTGCAGTATGTGGTACAGGGTTTAATCAGATGTTTCAAACAGTTTTAAACTATTACCATAAATGAGTTAACTAAAATTGTCAAGCACCTTAAACATAAGGCGTCTTCTAATATGGTAAATGTAAAAGTTATTAAAACTTATTTGACGTTACCGGTTGTCCGCTTTTAAATTTAGTCAATATGTCATTAAGACTAGGTCAAATGCCAACTGAACTGAAAGTAAGTACTATTATTCCTATTCCAAAAGTGTTTAAGGCATCTACACCTAAAAGCTTTCGACCAATTAATATTTTGCCAGTTGTTGCAAAATAATAGAGATTGTTGTGCATAAACAACTACTTGAATACTGTGAAACTAATAAATTACTGTATGTGTACCAATCTGATTTCGTAAAGGTCATTCATGTGAAATGGTTGTACAATGTGCCATTATTAAATGGAAAAAAGACATGAAGAATAATATGATAGTCTTGGGTGTATTTGTAGATTTGCAGTGTGCCTTTGAAACTATAAACAGAGACACTATGATACAAAAATTGGAGCGTTATAGTATAACAGGAATTGCTTTAAAATGGTTTGTTAGCTATTTGAATAATAGAGGTCATAAAGTAAAATAGGAAGACAGATAATCAGAAGTGACTACTAGTGTATATAGAGTGCCACAGGGCAGTGTTCTTGGGCCGTTACTTTTTATAATTTACATGACTGATATGTACTTGAGTGTGGACCAGTGTTTTGTGACTATGTTTGCAGATGATACACTTTTGTCAGTATCTGGTTATAACATAAAGGATCTAATAACACTATTTAATAATCAGCTAGAAAAATTTTACAAATGGTTGTGTATAAATAAATTGAAACTAAATGTGAGTAAGACAAAAAAATACAATGATTTTGTAGACAGTGACCTTCATATTTCTATAAATGGTAGTAATATTGAGATTGTAAAGTCAATCAAATACTTGGAGATTTATATTGACTCAGAACTTAAGTTTACTGGGCATGTTGATGAATTATGTAAGAAGATGGGCAAGAAAATTAGCTTTTTAAGTAGACTCTCTATTCATTTAACACTATGGGCTATGCATGTTGTCTATAATGTAATAATTTTGCCACATTTCAACTACTGCCAGACTGTGCTCTTTATGTGCAAAAGGGAGGACGTACAAAGACTGCAAATTCTGATGAGCATGGGAATGCGTGTAATACTAAATTGCAATATTATGACTCCAATTAACAGTATGTTATGGCAACTGAATTGGTTGCCTCTAGAAGCACAAGTGGAATATGCTGTTATGGTCCTAGTCTACAGGATTAAAAACAAACAGGCACCGGAATATCTTTTGCGGTATATACACTATAGATCAACATATGTTAACTATAACATCCAAAGATTATATTACTGTGAGTAGAGTGAACAGAAGTTTGACGATGAAAACAATTATATATAATAGATTTTGTTTATTTAACAATCTTCCATCTGATATTAAAAATATTCAAGACATGTAACTGTTTTCTAAGAAAGCTAGGACTCTTATAAAAGGAATATATGAAATTATGTAATGCTAGTGGTGTATTTGCAAGACTAGATTGTACTTAGTTAAGGATCTTACTTATTTACAAAAATGAGCACTTTACATTTTCTTATTTTTAGTTCTTAAATTAAGTTATTTTTTTTTAATTCATTTATGTATACTGTAAATAGTAGTGGGCTAATTAATTAAATAGATAAATAAAAAAAAAGAATAAATTTTTAGAACTCTAAATTTAACAACAGGAACCGTTGTTGCATCGACCAGATTGGGGCAAGTGTTGAAAGGCTAATGTGGATCAAGTGCAACACGTAGATCGCCGACATACAAAACTTTCCACATCTTAACTGCACGAACTTCTATCAGTGAATGTCCAGAAGGAGCCGGAATAACCTGTTGCAGAACTCGTAGCTTTGCGCATGATTTAGATGTAAACAAATGAAACGATAGAATTATGTTCTGCCTTCAACCAATGTAATCAGATTTATTTAAATTTTGTTAGATGTGTTTCTATTATACGTTCAAAAGATTTACAATACTAACATTGTGTTTGGCTCCATTTATTTCACGTATACAAAAGATTTTTAAACAAATAGAATAATACCACTACACAAGGTTGAAACAAAAATTATTGTATCTTAATTGTAATTTTATAAAATTTTTGGGTTTCGGAAAATTAAAGCGCTTCATCCAGGCTCATATTTTCTAATTATACAAAAATAAGAAATTTTTACGTTAGGTTTTAAAAATCAGGAAAATATACACGTCCCCAAATAACTTAAAGGGGCTCGACCAAAAAAATTTAGTTGTACCATAAAAAAACAAGAAGTTCGTTCAATGGTTACAACCGCGTGTTCCAGTACAAAGCTATTTCAGATCATATATCTTAATATTAAATGCAAAGACGTCACGCTGCTTAGCCGAGCATTCAAACCTGAATACACCAGATCAGTTATTAATAATATGTAGCTGCTGTAAATGTTTTGTGCTACATGTGTACTTCAATTGTTTACATAAATATAAGTACATTGGTAAATTGTTATATTTTTAAGTAATTAATAATTATGAACAGGTTCATACATAAGAGGAATTGCAGGATGTGATAGACGCAAATGCCAGATAAACAATTTAGTGAACGGGCTGGAAACAAAGATTGATGCACGTGTAACAATTGTGAAATCAAGAACACAGACTATGAAAACTTTTGTTGTCAAGAGAGTAATATAATGACAAATAGACAAAATCATGAAAAACCCTACAAATAAACTATGGAGGCATTTGGTAGATATAGGAGATTGACGATTCCTTTTCGAGCAGTAGCTGCCGTTAGAAATACATTCTCCAAACACAATCGAAATTATGTAGGCTATAAAATACAGATAGTGATGTCTCTGGCATCAGCAAATATCCAGATTAAAGCATTGTTGATAATTTAAATTAGTTTATTAAAAATGATAGCACTAATGAAATCTTGAAGATTTACTTGTATTTATGTCGGCAACAGTAGGTTTAAGTTTAGATGACGTAGATAATTTTTGCTCCTTACAGTTCTTATTTGATGGAATCATTTTCTTCTCTAACATCTATATCTTGTAGAAGTGCTTCTCGTTTCATAAACCGACTTGAGCACCCATTTCTTTGCGGCTTTCAAATATACAACTCTTTCTCCTTTTGATCTTTGATATACGTTACTACTATGGTCTAGAATAGCTGTGCAACAAAAAGAAACCCATTTTGGGACCTAGGTTAACCTTACATTGTGATAACTTTCAAGATCACTAGTGTGGTAGTACTGGTTAAGATGGTTTATATCTTATAAGAACCGATTTTAGTCGACAATTTTGTGCAATTTGAAATTCTGTTACTGGCACGATAACACAGTCGTAGAATGGGCGGTATAAAAAACGAAACAACAGGACATAAGATCCAATTTGCCTTACTTATAATATCAGTACATGAAATGATAATTAAACACAAAAAATATGTAAAGTATAACGCTAATAAGTAACTTATATGAATGTAAATGGCAAAACAATATTAAACTGCTGGTTTAAAGACATCTGAATTTTTCTATTCCACATACTAATATTAGATATAAATTATATCTAAGTAAACAATTAAACTAAAGGGTGTTTAGTAAATAAAATAACTACTCCATTATACACCTCTAAATTATTGCTGCATACTTTAGGATAA
This sequence comes from Platerodrilus igneus, assembly GCA_036346225.1. Classification (NCBI taxonomy): domain Eukaryota; kingdom Metazoa; phylum Arthropoda; class Insecta; order Coleoptera; family Lycidae; genus Platerodrilus; species Platerodrilus igneus. The sequence continues at coordinate 738,631 of JARFIW010001258.1, read as the reverse complement.
CACACTAAGTGGCATTTAACCACTAATAAATAACATTCTGTATTGGCAGAGCAAATAACTAATTAATTACATTTACACAGCAGCATAAACGCTTGTGTAAAATCGCAAGATTCATTAAATTGAGTCAAGTAAAAAGCTGTTGGTCACCACCACATGATCTTCCCTCACATAGACTGTAAAGGTTTATGGTAACTTTTCAATAGGTACCGAATAATAACATCCAAAGGAAACACGAAGTATTAATATTAAAACAATATGTATACTTTTAATGGCATCATAACACAACTTGTGCATCCACTTGACAACAGCATAAAGATTTTCTTTCCAACTGTCTGGTTGGGTTTACAGTCAATAAAAAAATGTGCAGCAGTGAAAAACAACAACCATAATTTACAACTTAAATTAAGCATTGTATGTATGACAAACGCAAAATACATTTTATCAGGAAAATTTTTAGAATGTATTCGTAGAAAGCTTCATTGTAAAACTAACATTCGAAAATATCGTCACTACAACAACCAAAAACACATTTTCAATTGTATTTAAACTAGCAACATTCAGGGAATTCTTGAACATCCAATACAAGTCTAAATAAGAAACAAAGTGTAATATATGCAGACGCATAAGTTAAATATAATGACTAGCAAGATTGGTTGCCTAACTGAGCTTATTACAAACTTGAAAAATGAAGGTGTAGCAAACAGGTGTATTTGAATAAGTAGGAATTGAGTGATATTTAAATCAAGAAGGCAGAAAAAATTACCAGTACGAAATGTCAAAAGCTACAGCTCCACCAAGCAAACATTAGCCCTGGAAGGGTGTGGCCTGGTGACATTGCTGGTAGTAGCGTGCACTCTGTGTATTTTCTAAGACATTTAAATTATTTTTTAGGTTAAGTATTATGAATACTTTACTAGATTGAGGTAATTAATATCAACAAATGATCCTTTAATCAATGTATTTAATAAATCAACAAGTATTAAAACCAAAGCATAGTACAGTTTTTATTGAACATTTCTTCAAGTATTTAAACAGCTGTACATTGCATACATTTCAATACATAATTATCCACAAAATGACATTATAACAAATTTTTGCATAAGAATTCTAGTGCTTCGCTGTCATCCATTTCAACTTGTCGTCTTCTGATTATCCTATGTATACAGCAAACTTCAAGCGTTCAACAGTATTATCCAGTAAACCATCCCTACACCAAGCCTCTTCTGTCAAACAATCAACATGATCACAATGTTTTATCCACTAGAATTCACAAATTTCAGAAAATGCTTTTTGCACTAGATTTACAATTTCACCATTCTTTGATCCATTGTAAACTTACGTTTCAGCAAACTCCATATCCATTCTATAGGATTGAAGTCGCAATGATATGGTAATAAACGTAGCAAAGTATGTCCAAGTGTTTTAAGTAATTCATCTACAAAATATGTTTTGTTATATGGAAAGTTCTTAACTAATTCTAATAATTCAGCTTTTTGTGCATTTCATTTGTTGTCGAAACACCTTGATTTGCCAACCAATCCCGAATAATTTCCTTTCACACTGCTTGTGTAAGTGGTTTATTAATTTGGACACTATGATATGTTGTCCATAACAATAATGCCATTGGGAAATAAATTTGGAATTAAACGTTTGTCTATCCATTTCATAAAGTTGTGGTGATTTGTGTCATCATGATAGTCTCCAGATTTGCTTTTTGATTTGAATTTTAAAAAGTCATTATTGACAAAGCCATATCGTCCATCTGCATGCACAATTATGTATTGTTGACCAGTTTGCATAGTCTTGTATACACCAGGTTCGTTTTCAGATTGCCAGCATTTCAATACACCATACGCTAGATGAATATATGTTTCATCCAAAATGTCACTGGCCATTTGCCTTCTTCACGAACACTGTTTTTTCGTAAGACATGTAGATAGTGCGAACACCAAGTTACAATATCTGTTCGTTCCATACTGTTTATCATGACATTTTTTAAAACTAAAGTCAATGTTTATCAAATGCTTTCCTATCGTATTCTGGCACCAGTATAATTGATTTTGTGTTTCATTCTCTTGACCAAAAAAAAACCAATGTGGGAACTTGCTTATCAACCATATAAATTTCATGAGCAGTACGCCTCAATACCCCAAGTCAAAATCGTCAAGGGTAATTTTATTAGAACCACCACTACATTGCCTTTTCGATGGAGATTTTAACGCTCGATTCGCAGATATTGAAGCTTCCTTTCTTATATATTTTATAAATGCACCAGATTTCCCAGTTGCAGCAGTAGCAAGTTCAATAGGGTACTTGCAGTACATCATGGATAACACAACTGTATTATTTTTACTAATATTTTTACTTGCTGTTTTACATAAATTCATATATTTACGCAAAAAAATAACATTTGGAGAAGTAATTAAATATTATAAATCTGAAATTAATTCAAAATAATCATAGGTTTAAAGACGTCATACTATTGGTTGATTGTATATGACGTAGATAATTTGTAAATATTGTGGTATTCTATACTGTTCGATGTTGGAGACGCGTTTTTGTTACCTTTTTGTGTGCTTTTTACCTTTTCGTAAAAAAACATCTGTAGTGTATGGTATTTGATGTTATTATATGAGTAGTTTTTATAAATAAAGTTGCTAATTACTTGACCGTGTACAACAATTTTCAACATGACTGAAGCTGGTTTTGTGCAAGGCCAATCTGATAATCTTCAAATTGGATTCTTTTATGGTAGCAAAATTTTTGGAAACAATCCTTTGTTTATTTCTGCAGAAATGCTGGTTAAAGCAAATTTGTAGTAAAACTTATTTATAAAGTAACCTAACCTCAAACAGTATTTTTAATTAATTTATTTTGTTAGAGTATCTAAGATACTCATTTTAAGTTTAACTGTTGAAGATTAACTAATAAGAAATGCTAAGCTTTATGTGTGTTAAAAGATATTATTAATTACAGGGCTGGTCGAAGTAGTTATGGTGATGCTTCGATAGGTTACGTGCAAGTAAAACGAGATGGGCCAATTTGCATTGTAAAAGCCAAAGTTTGTCCTGAACATAAAGTCAGAAGCACTAATTACAATGTTTCACTATTGATTGATGAGCTAGAAGAAAAAGTAGACAGTGTTACATGTCATGATTGTGCCGCATCGTCAGGTAAGAAATTTAGTGCAAAAGTTATAGAACAATGAGAAACAGTATACTTTCTACCTTTAATTGCAACAGAATTTAATGATCATCAGCAATGCTGAATGCATGGTTTGTTTCTAAAATTGCTTCAAAAATTTTGAAACAAACAAAATGAATTTAGTAAAAGTTTCAATGAATTAACAGATATTTTATTGCAGGTGGCTGTAAACATGCTATTGCATTAGTAATGTGGGTTCACAGACGTAGTGAAGAACCTGCAATAACAGAGATTAAATGCTATTGGAAGAAACCAAAATTAGCAGGTGTTGGAACGTCTCCGAAGTTTTGGACGCTGGATGATTTGGGGAAAATGCCACCATGCCAGTTACCAAAACCATCAAATGGGCTGTTTTTTAAGCAGTTTATAGAGGAAGAGATTAAGAAAAAAATTAGTAGTCAAATAGTTAAATATTATATGCAGGAGGAATCCTTAAATAAAGTAGGCATACACCAGCTGTTATCGGAATTTGTTAAAACTGGTGGAACAACAGCTGGTAAATTCTTAAAATTTGCTAGTGGGGCAATGAAAGTGGATGATTGCAAAATGGCTTGCAATGCGACAAGTGGGCAGAGCGAGAATAAATTGTGGCATCAATTACGATATGGAAGAATAACTGCTTCACGTCTGTACGAAGCAGCAAGATGTAATACCAGTAGTGGTGTATTAGTCGAACAGATAGTTGGTAGCTTAAAGGTGTCAGAAACAAAAGCAATGCTCAGGGGAAAAATCTTAGAAAAAATGGTTGTTCCTGTAATTGAAAGACAATTAAATATAAAACTCAATCCCGTGGGTATCCTGCTGTCATCTGAAAACCCATTTTTAGGTGCTTCACCAGATGCGGTTACAGAAGAATTTGTTGTAGAGATTAAATGTCCCACAAGCATGAAGACGATGGCGTTATATATTAAGAATAATGAAATTACTAAGAAATATAAAGCTCAGATAATGTTGCAAATGTATTTGTTTAAAAAAGAGTGCGGAATTTTTTGTGTCGCAGATCCCAGTTTTGAAGTAAATAGTGAAATTTACATTTATTATATAAGTCTAGATGTGGATTTTATAAAGACTATAATAGAAGGTGCAGAAATGTATTGGAAAGAAAATGTTTTTCCTTTATTACTAAACAGTTTAACGAATGCATAGAATAAGGATTGAATTGTATAAACGCTTACACTTTTGTATTATACATTTTATTATTTTGCTATTAAATTTTATTGTGCGAATATTTAATTTAACATACTAACAAACAAGTTTATTCCAATCGTTTTGAAAATTATGAAATGGTGTGTAAGAAGCACAACTATAATTGTTACAATTAAATAATCTTATAACATAGAACAGAACTAGTATAATAAACCGTTTTATAGTAATTTCCTCGTCTAACAATGGTGTGTGTGAATAATTATATTCCATTATTTTACAAGGGGTCCTTCGCAATTTACCAATCCACAAGCTATTACAACAGCATCATCTATAACAGGACATAATTTAGAATGTCACGAATGAGGTTTCAGCAACTTGAATTCTCGTATCGTCTGATGACCCGCTCAATATGTATGCGAAGGCTGGCAATTCTTTTGTTTCCATAACTTCCTTTTGTTAAGTTTCTGTTGTGCAGTAACACTTGGTGGGAAGCAAAATACACTTTTCTGCATTAAAGATTATCTATGTGCTTAAAGCCTCTATCCGCCATAATTACTGAAAAGGTTCTAACAAATCCAAAATCCACTGTTCTCTCGATTATTGTATCTGATGTTCTTCCACCAAATCCTGTTGATACAAAAGTGATGATGCCATCCGGAGTTGATGCAATTAAATACTTCAACGTATTGGCCTTTTTGTATTCCGACCAAGTTAGAGCTTGTTTAACTGCATCATTTGGTTTTTGGATTTCTATTTCAAAGCAATCTATAATTGCCCGTACTTTACTATATCTTGCTCTAAAAGGCAACTGAAGTAATTCTATAATTTTTTCATTTGGTGGTGTAATTATAAATTCTTTCATCAACTGACTTATGAGTGATATAGATTTGGCAAATTTCCTGCTTGCATTGCTTTCCGACATTCCATATGCATCGCCAAGCTCATTAAAGGTTTGTGCCAAACGCACTTTTTGTAATGTCAGATAAATACTATTAACATCCAGTTTGGTATACTGTTTAATAAGGTCAATGATAAATAGACATTCTTTATTAATTCCCAAGTACAGTCTTGGTTTTGTAACCACAATTCTTGTTGTATGTTGAACAGCCATTCTTGAAAATTCTTTAATCATGCTATTTGGTGAAACTTCATTTGTAGATGCTGATGTGGGACTACTTTGAGCGTAACGCTCGCAGTTTCACTTTCGTTGGAAGAAAGCGAATCTTTTTGAGCTTAGGAATACGACAGGGTATGTGACTCGGTGTAGATTTTAATGGAGATGTAGCTACTGCTATTTGTTCTATTTTATTTGGTGAACAACTTTTACACAGCATTGGAATCTTCGTTTGGGTTTCTTTGCTGCGATGATATGATTTTGCAGTGCATCCAACGTCTCGTGTTTTGCGATTGGTAGAATGTACAACTACATCTGGTACTTCTACTGCAAGAAAATTTGGTTCATGCAACCTTGATGTTTCAATTTTCGCCAAAGGCATTGTTGATGTAAGCACTGACTGTTCTGACAATGCTTCCGCTACTGTTCGTATTTTTTGTCGCTTTACAGCAACACTTCTCGGAGGAATAGTGAAAGCACGTTTTCTGTCCACTTGGCAGTCAAATTTATGTGGTACCACATTTGCCTTAAGAATTTTTCTGCATTTCATATGCTTCCACATAATGTAGTTGTCCATGTCGTTTTCTAGCTGCAAATATATTGGGGAATTATAAATTTTCAAAGCTGTTTATTAGTGACCAGAAACATTTTCAATAAATTGAATTTGATCACTGATATATGTGTATTCTAATTCGTTCATATTATAGCTATTAATGTAACAAGACTATTATGCGAATTATAATAATCGAGGACATTGCCAGCCGAGTCGCCTGCCAAGTCCGAGATAAATTTAATTTGCTAATAATCAAGTTACATTCAAAGCTTTATCCTATCATTGACAACTTTCAAATTTGAAATTTTGAGCGTTCATATTTGAAGTGTCAAGATTTTGAAGTTTATTTGTTAATAAGTCATTGTTTTTAAAATTTTGTATCAAAGGTAGTACATGGCTTTGTAACTAACAACTAACGTATTATGGTTTCCTAACTAATGCATTATGACGTATCTAACGTATTATGATATAATTATCAATAAAATTTAACAAACTGAACTCATAATAGTCAATGTCGATAAATAATATAACATGTTCGTAAACAATACTTTATTTATCGGAGACAAAATTTATTTACTTAGTCTTTACTCTTTACGTTTATACTGTATAAAAATATTTTACCCTACAAAATTTTGTTTATAGAATTCAAATTAATATATAAATGAAAGCTATTAAAATTTACCCACAAAACGTATTAGAAATATAACCTCAACTTCCTATACAAAGATTAGAACTTGTATTATAATACTTACATCAAAATGGTCTTCACAGACAAAAAGTACTCCAGTTTTTGATTTCATCGATTGAAAATCTCGCCTTATAGCGTCAAACCACTTTTTTCTTAACTGAATATTCAGAGGAACTTGAAGAAACACTTTTTCCTTATTTCGTATACTGGTGTTTGTACAATGAGGTACAATACACCAATGGTAAGTACTTGACATTCTTTAATAAAATTATTTATGATAACTTATTTTAAAATATTCAGCGTTGTTTAGAGAAACGTGGGTTGACATAACGAACAAATCTTTATTTACAAATTATTGACGTCACATGCCATCACGTGACCAAATGATCGTTTTGGCGGCAATACGAATGACCGATTTTTAAACATTTTTCTATTTACTAATATGGCCGAGATTGATAAATCAATCTAATGCACATCAATAAGGAACATGTATTGAACCCTTTTAGCATATAATTTTTTTTTGTGCAAGTAGCCTATTGCCTCTTCTAAAGGTAATAAGCATATTTCTGTTTATCGAAAAATTCTATAACAGATTTAATGATATCTTAGAATTAACACTTTTAACTTTACAATATAATTATACAGTTTTTATACAAACCTCTAGTTTAGCAAAGCAAATATGTAGTCTTGAAAAAAAACTGTTAATAAAGTTGAATTAAAATGCAGAACAGTTAAACAATTAGAAAGAAGGCAAAACCATATACATCTAGGATTGTGGGTTGGTATATTCGATAAGTGAAAAATTAATAGATATCGAATGGTAATCATATCATAATAATTTTTGTGCACACAAGTTATTTTAAACATAAAACAACTAAAATTCTTTAAATTGATTTTTGCAGCAAATACATTTTGTTAATGTATAAGGTTATCATAAAGTAAGGGATATATTTTAAATTATGATAACTTTTTAACAAATTAAGTTAATAACAAGAAATAAATGAAATCTAATTGCTTATGAAATGGGATTAGTATGCCCAAAACAGGTTACGGCAATTGCTCAATATGACCTCCATTTTGTTGTTGTAAGATCACCATCCTTACCTCCAAATTGTACACAGCATTTCGTAACATTTCTGGTTGAATTGTACCAATTTGCTCCGTAATACTGTCTTTTAATTCTTGTAGCGTAGTTGGTCGTCTTCTAAACACTAAACTTTTTAAATAACCCCACAGCCAGTAATCCGCTGGGTTTAGATCAGATGATCTTGGTGGCCATGAATTTGAAATGTCTGCTTAACACGCGATCTTGAAAAACGTTGGTTAACAATTCTTTGACTGGTCGAAAAATGTGCGGGGTGCTCCATCCTGCATAAAATGATGTTTTCAATTCCGTAGTGCTCGTTTTGCAGCTGTGGTATAACATAATTTTGTAACATTTGCAAGTATCGTTCACTATTTACAGTTACAGATACGGCTTGTCCATTCTGCATTTCCTCGTGAAATACGGACCAATAATAAAATCAGCTGTAAAACCGCACCAAACAGTGACTTTCTTGTCATGAAGACCTTTTGAACGATTTGTTGCGGATTTTCTGCAGACCAGATTCTACAGTTTTGAGTATTGACTCCACCATTCAGAGTAAAATGTGCCTCATCTGTCCATAAAATACGGGATAACCATTCGGGTTCAATTTCCATCTGAGCCATTACTGCAAAGAAAAATCGTGCCTAGTAGCCAAATCTCGTCCTTTAATTCAAACAGCATTTTCAGTTTATATGGATACATGTTTAGAATTTTGCGTAAAATTTTCCAAACCGTGGTATACGGCATTTGCAATCGCTTGGATATCGCATTTGCACTGCTGATTGCGAGTGAATTGCTTCTGGCTATGTCTTGATTTTCATGAAGAACCTCTGCAACTTGGACATCACTAATAATTGGTCTTCCTGATCTTGGTAAGTCAGTTACATACCCTGTTCTTTCAAATTTTTGTATCAAATTGCGGTACGCTTTCATTTGACAGGGTCCCGCTCTCAAACCCATTCTCGTGCGAAATCTTCGTAATCCAGCGGTGTAATTTTTGCCGGATTCATAATAGCACTGAACTACACCAATTCTTGTTTGTAAATCCATGTTATTACAGTTGAGTCGTTTGAACTCAACGTTTACTTGAGTTTTAATTTCAAAATAAAACTTCAAATTGAATAATTTCGTTTTGACACTAGTGTCAACAATTGTTATGACAACGCTTTTGTTTCTCATAGATACGGTAAAATCCCATTCATTAAGCAACTAGATTTCGTTTATTTTATGTTACTAACTTAATTTATTAAAAAGTTGTAATGATTTAAAATATATCCCTTACTTTATGATAACCTAGTACTTTGTATTCAGTTATTTGTATTTAATATTTAAATAAAATTTACATACAACTCGATAAACTGTGCGATAAATTAATGCTGAATACACTCGCCATTATCAATTTTCATATAATTAAAGTTATATGTACGGAATGTATAACATAGCAAACGAATTTTCTCATTGGGTACATATGTTCTTGTCAAATTTTAGTTCGCATATTTTCCTGGGCTAATGTTTGCTTGGTGGCACTGTAGCTCAGAGCGTTTTCATTCAAATTTAGAGAGATGCCATATATAAAATGCGTGGTGTGTTGATGGATAACTAGGTTTCATTAACATATTAATACTACGGTGTCGGTCTGTTAGAAATAGCCGTATACCAACGAGCTTATTGAACATTATTGGAATAATTTATAAAAAAATACTGCCATTTCTAAATCACATTGTACTACACTTCATTGTATAACGTAAAATCCATACCTTCATTAGTTTTTATATCGATAATAGAAAGAAATATAACGTATTTGGCTGAATGCCTTGGTGAATTGAATTGGTCATTGCCTGCAATTTGTGCACTGTCACATAAATTGGCATCATTATAATTTTTCTTTATCACGGTGACTGTCCAACATGCACAAAGACAAGGTCCAATATGATTTTTCACGATGTGATAAAATTTGCTTTTTTTTGTTCAGAAATAATAGTTACAGTAGAAACCAATAATTTAAAATGAGTGTACGAAATTCCATAAATATACATCCCAGCAGTATAAAATATATCGCAATTTTGATTCAGAAAAATATTATTTTCCAGACAGCAAGACTGGTTTTGGGCCCCCACTACTATGCAGCAGGGTTGATAGTATGTAGTTGGCATTTCAGAGCTGATGTCACTACTTTGCTAAGAATTACATCTTTACTAAACAAAGATAAATAACTGCAAAGAGAGTTCAATTTAACAATGTCTTAACAATTGCTGGTGATCTCGTTTCACTACGTACAAACTCATTTTTCGTTCTTTTATTTTAGGCGTATTATTAGATTTTTTAGAAGAAATTACAATTTTAGTAGATAATGCAATAGGTGGTTTTCTAAAACATCAGATTCATTAAAAATCGGTAGTCTTGAAATACTTATGGCGCACAACAGAACCTTTTTTAACAATGAAATCTTTGCGCTTTCATGTTATTCACTAACACCCAGAATTGTTGTGGCAATTTCTTCTATTAGAAAATGCAAAGAAATCTATTTTACTGTTTTATGGTCCCACTAGTATTTTTACATCCATATTCTGAACAAGTAGGCATATTGAGAATTAAAATTTCACTGAACTACTACCTGGGAATGTTAATCGGACTTTACAACTGTTCAAGCACTTACATTACTAAGTTTGTATGCACACTACTGAGGTGAATATGCAAGCCGGTAACTTTAAGCAACGTAAGGTTACAGACAAACACGTGCAGATGTAAAGTGCACGAACTCTCTTACAAGATAATGAAATTTAATGCAGTTTTTGTTAATATTTTTCTGAATTATGTCTATTAGCTAATGAAATATGTGTTTTTAAGATCAGTGCTCCGTTAAAAGCTAATGTCGGATTTTAAATTTTATTCAACATTTTCTCGTAATTATGAATTATTTATTATGGAGTACATCAGAGTTATAAGAAACAATTAAAGTTTTTAAATAAAAAATTACTTTGCATATTTCATAAATTATGAAAAGTTACAACATTATCTATAAGTCGACAAAAAAAATAGAGGATTGAATGGCAAAATTTTCTAAATAATTCCATCGACGAACATTAAACGAAAATAGACTTTAGAATTATATCAATGTAATAAATTAAATAAGTAAGGATATGAATGTCGAAATCAATATACATGCTAGGTTTCATGATGATCATGACATGAAAACGTCTTTAAAATCAATTCTGGATCTAAGGAGGGAATCATGTTCAATTGAGAGGTAGTTTCTGTAGTACTAACAAACTTCAATCAATTGGTTAAAAATAAACAGGTACTGCTATTTTTGTCTTAAAGAAAAAAGATTAAAGAATAGGACAAGAACGCGAGGACTTAAAAATTGCCTGTATTCCATAAATGTAAGTTGCAAATAAATTAACTGATTAATTATTTTCGTCTCATTATCCATAATTGACATTTTTACGAAATTAACTGTAGCAGCATCTAATACAGCCTAAACTACCTTTTGAGAAAGTATACATAAATGTGCAATTTACAATACAGAGTTTAATGCTAGTAGTGAAAGGTGCATTTTCACTACTTTTCAGAAATTCCTGGTTAAAAATTATATTCCCCGATGTTTCCAAGTTTTTCAGGAACGCTCCAGAACCCTGTTAATATTATACTTACTTGCAAGATGAAAAAATGGTTCCATAAAATTAAAAAAAAGTGCTATTACCTAGTTATAGATCGTCCCCTCTGTGCATGCTGTTCAAATTTAGTTTTAACAGCAGATTTTGAAATGCACTCTTCAAACTTGCGTTCAAAATCTTGAAATTCAAAATATCGGTTTTGAAACCCTTCTGCAAGTGGTGTTGGAGATGCTTGGCCTTGTTCTGCCAACCTCGCAAATAATGCTTCCTTAGCAGAAATGAAAAATATTCGTTCTTCTGCTTCTTTGGGTGTACATACTTTTAGTTCCTTAACCAAGAAATCAATTCCACGTTCCTGATGTTGTTTTCGTACCTTTTAAAAATAATGATTAGAAACCAGCTTAGATTTTTTTTTTATTTTAAGGACTTTTGTGAGAAACTTACCTCTGCCTGCTCGTCGTAGTGCTAGCAGAGGAATAAAAAATTACAGTTTTTATAAATTTTGATGAATATGAAAAGCAAGTCTTGCAAAAAGTAGTGATGTTGAAAAAGGGGTTTAGTTTTGAAAAGCATATTATATTTACCTGATCTAAGAATTCTGGTTCAGAAGCAGAGGCATCCCAACGATTATTTAGAATAAAAATATTTGGTTTGGAAAGTCGCATTGAAACTTTATGAAAAAAATTCTTTTCCTAAAATTGAAAAATACATTATCAGAAATGCTAAAAGTAATAAAGTTCGACTACAAATAATATTATTTTAACAGTAATGATTTATATAAATTATTTAGCAGTTAAGTTTTGTAACGGTTAATGATGTAAACATGGCTCGAACATGAACATTTTCGAAATGTTTAAAGATTTTATTGATGAAATGTAATAACGTATGCGTGCATGGCACATATTCTAAATTTCCAGTTGAAAGATTTTGAATTTGAAATAAAAGATATTACAGAACATGTTGTTGTTCATGTTGTAAAATATTTTCTGAACAACCACTTGACTTCTGTTAAATACTAGCAAGCTGGTGGAAAGGCAGTACATGAGTCAAGTGATGAACATAGAAAATAAATTGTTTTGGTAGTATTTAAAAAAATATCTAACATGATCTGAAGATTTTTTGAACATATTAAAACCAATACCAGTTGCACTAGATGCCGTACAAGAAACAAATGCATCTTTATCTTTGATACAGTTGAGATTTGGAAACATTTTGAAATGTTTTTTGAGAAGGAATTGAATTTGTTACTACAGCAAATAATAAACATTCTCAAAAACGTTACAATCAAGCTTTAACACCATATCACGTTATCAATTATTTGTTAGATCCCACAAAAACAGTTTACAAGTTAATTGCTGGTGAAAGAGCGCAAGGATTAACAAAACTAAGAAATATGTATAGAGATACTGGTATATTACCATTAATTTTAAAACTTCAGGTCCAATCCAAACCCTTTACAAAAATTATGTTCACCGATGAAGTATTGACCAACATAACTTCTCTGCAGTGGTGGTTAATGCAAAAAGAGATACCTGACATATCAAAGAATTTACATATTGTAAAACAATTTCTGTGTGCAATAGCTTTTTCCGCATCTGGTTAAGTATTATAATCAAAATGACCATTAAAAATTTAGTTTCTTACAAAATATATATTTCCTGCCTATCAGAATATTTCTTCTTTTATGTCTGTCAACAACAATAAACAGAATTTATATTTGTTTTGATTTATCTATTATTTATATTTACTATTTTTATTTCTATGGTCTTCATCTATACTTTAAAATTGAAATAAAATGTTATGTGCCAAAATTATAACAAAATTTCTAATGTTAGTGATATAATGTTCCATAGCATTAAACATATACTGCATGTTATGCATGAACAAACCCATACATAATTAACTAAATTTTACTTTAACATTATTGTATTGTATCTTAGTCGGTATCATCCTTTTAGATATTTGTTATTGTTCTGTAATTGGAATGTTTTCTGTTGAACAATAAATTCCTTATTATTATAAAAAAAAAGAGAAGAAAATGCATTTTATTTTCTACTTCTTGCAGAAATTTTATAGTGGTCGAAGTGTCCAATATTATTTCAATTGAAAATGCATTTAAAGGCAGAAAACACGAATTAAATTTATACTAATTTAAAAAATTAAATGAATAAGTACAAAAATAAAAATGATTTAAATCAATGATTTTTTTTTTAAAAAATCGTTTGAATTAAATCAAATTGTTGGAGTTTCGTAAATTATTTCTTATTCATCAAATTCTCTTTATTTTCTATAGGATTAATTACGTTCAAAAATGCTCTATTCTTATTTCATTATTTTATACCAATATTAAATTCCATTTAATTTCCTGTCCAACAGACAGAAAGATAACCTTGTAGCACGTGCAGCGCTGTTTAGCGCTCACGTGCTTTCGTTCTAATAAACAAACCACATAGTCTGCTTCTAGCCTTCCAAGTTACAGATGTATTCGCGCGGGCTGTAATTACCTTTATGCTAAAACGTTGCTCTATAAATTATTTCTAGTGTGCAAAATTAGCAATGAATTCGTTTCTATCGTAATAGTTACAGATTAACTTATAAACGAGGTGGTCATTATTCGTAGTAATCTCTATCCTCTCAACACAGGTGCGTGTTTTTCCGGATGTATGTAAATTTCTTACAAATCGTCCAAACATTATTGATCCTTCCGGTTATAATCGTAATTAATAACCATTTTCTTAATCTGGTATCACAACAAGTTATCTCGTGCTTGTGTGGTATTAATGCAATGACACTTTCCATTGGCGTATCATAAAAAATACCTTAGTGAACTTGATGCAACCTCATATGTACTTAAAAATACAATAGTGTGACTAAAGTAGTGCGTTTATACAAACTCGGATAATTCAGAAATTGAATATACTGTAAATTGTGCTTTTCGCTGTATTTCTAATTCTTATTGACGTTATAAAATGTGATCCTCTTACTACACGGTGTACGATTAATTGGTTAATTTATTCACCTCAATAAAGTTCACCATATTGTCGTTGTGATTTGTTATATTGTCAATAGTGTTCATTTCCTACTATTTGGTCCTTCGTATTTTTTCCCCTAGTGTCTCCCCCTAATCGATTACAGTTCACTGCTCTGGGAGGTGGAACTTCAGAGGTGCCTACTTCGCTCCACCTTCCCCGAGTTATCCGATCACAAACTAACCCTAATTTGAAGCACAATTGATGGATCAATTAGATGATTATGAATCCTGACATATCTGATATCAGTTCCATCAAAATTGAACAAGTACGAAAAAGATACGACTACTTCAAGCAACCCAAAAACCTCCCTCCTCCCCGGCCATCTGTCCGTCTGCCTATGTGGCTGATTCGACTCGATCTGTAAAACACGACTTTTTAAGTTAAGATATATTGAAATGTCAGTCAACATGCAGAGATAACCCAACAAAAAGAATTAACTAAATATTTACCTACTTCATTTTTAAAACAATTTAGAAAATTATTAATTTCAGAATTTTATGTTATTAACTGTCATGAAATTATTGAAATAAAGGAATAGGCAATATTAAAAAATATATTTGTTATATTTTCAGAAACTTTGTATATTCCTGATGCTTTTAATGAAAGAAAATTTTAATATTCTTGTGCATGTTGTCACTGCTAGGAAACTGAAGAATACCAGATAGACCTATATCCACAATCTTTTTCCTAACTGCATAGAATAATGCAAGTGCAAGTGTTTATATTTTAATTACTTAAAATATTATAAAAATAAAATATAAGTTAGAATTAACTTCCTCCTGAAATATTACAATCAGGCAAAAAATAATAGAAGAAAACTATGCACTCTGCTGAGTGCTAACCTGGCCAGTAACATCCATGGTCATCCGGGGAATTTTAAAACTTTTCCAGCTATACACACAATATACTATTTATGCAATTCATTATACAAATTAAAGCATTTCTAAGAGTTTATAAAAAACTGCTGGTGACAAGTTGTGTAATATAAGGTAGTAAGTTATAACGCTAATCAATTCTACATTTATACTTTCACATTGCAAAATTCGAACAATTATAATATAAAATACTTTCTCAATGGAAATGATTTTTATACTTACAGTAACCATAAGGGTAGATTCGGCATTAGCGACCAATACAAAAACATCTGCATCTAAACAGTGTTTATCAATCCATTCATCTAAGTTTGGAGATACATCAACGCCAGGTGAATCAACAAATACAACATCATCACGTAATAACACACACCGATTTCTTGGCCAAAACACCCTTACTAATTGAGATTCGTTTAATTTTTCTTTACATAAGGCATGTGCTAATTGACCAACTGACTCCACTGCACAGTGTTCATTTGATCCTTCTAGAACCAAGTATGGTTCATCTGTAGGCGAACCTTCTACCTAAAAGCAAAAAAATAAATAAATAAATAAAATACAAAATTGAAATATTATAAACTAACTACACCAATAATTATATGTAAAAATAGTATGTTATACACAGAGGGAGAGAAATGCCTCATTTTTCATGCAGCGCAGTTTATAGCCTGATGGCCACAAAGCGCTGAGAGAAAAATGGCATTCTGTTCTAAAGTGTATATACTATTTTTTCACGGCCGGGGTTGGAATCACTACAAAAATTAAATAATATTGTCTTTAAAAAGTGTTTCCCTCACATTTGACAAAGTAATAAATTTAATATATAAGTAGTCTACGACAGTTTCACCTAGACAACAAACTGTTTAAACAAGCGTTGAAGTCTTTGAAAATTTATATCGATCTTACGTTGTACTCGCATCGTGTCTATTATTGAAATCATCATCATTTTGTTTTCGACCTTACTAAAGGTCGGTTTGACGCAGCTCTAAGTTCTTTTCTATTCTGTGCTAATCTAAAAAGTTCTACATACCCTTCACAACCTAAATTTCTAATAATTTGACTAATATGGCTTGGTTTAGATCTTCCTGTACTCTTCCATCTTTTTATTATCTACTTGGCTCTACATAGATATTAGCAACCTGATGGTTGTTATAGAACTCCAACATGTTTACATAATTCCCATTTATAAAGAAATGAAATATTACCTGATTATCCCATCCAAAAAAAAGGAAAAGTGTTAAATTATATGTTATGGTAATTATACTACCTAAATAGCAAAATTCATCTACCTCTAACTCGGTATTACCTATTTTTAATTTTGGCTTACAACTCGGCTGTAACTCACTTGTCTTTGACTTTCCCGAGTTAATTCTCATACTATAGTTACTCCATAATTATTGAAGTGCAATGCGATAAATTAAAGAACCTCAAAAGATTGTCGAAGTAGCTTCTTGCGGCGGTTCTATATATCTTATCAGCTAAATTAAGAAAGTTATACGATACAGCTAACAACCGCTGTAAAGAAAGGTATGCCGAAAGGAAAACGCAATATTATACCAAAAACGTCATGTTGGCATATTTCGAAGAGAGATCAAATAGCTATAAACCTCCTGCGTTACAATATTCGATAATAAGGTCATGTCTACTAGTTTAAGACAAACTTCAAAATTAATTACTCTTTTAAAAAGGAAGTCCGGAGGTTATCAAACCAAAAAATCTAAGGTTTTAACCGAGAAATCGAATTAAAAAGTTTTTGTTAGAAACTGATGACAACCAGTATTTAATGATGAAGGTATGTAATTATAAAGATACTATAAAAATTGTAAATTTTTATTCATTGTAGGTGTCTTAATTATTGAAATTGCAGCTGCCCGCCATTCGGAGGAATTATCAAATATTACAATCGATCACATTGAAACAAAAAGTTCATCTTTAATCATTACAGTAGCAAACACAAACTAAAAAGTAAGATCATTTGTGGTTACCAATCAAAAAGAAATTGTAGCTTTTATGGGTTTATATTGCAAATATGCTGGACTTCGCCCTTCTGATGTTAACCACAGTCACTTTTTCTTATTTTACAAAGGAGGAAGATGTGCATGCCAACCAGTGGGGAAGAATACATTAGGTAAAATGCCAAGCATTATTGCAACCTATTTAAATTAACCAAACCCGTCAATATACACTGGCCACTGCTTGCGTAGGTCTTCAGCTACATTACTTGCAGACTCTGGGGCTAATATTACAACTATAAGAAGCATGGAGGATGGAAGTCTATGGCTGTGGCCGAGGGTTATACTCAAGATTCTCTTCAAAATAAAACAAACATTGCAAATAAAGTGCTAAAAGATATCTCAAATACATGTAATTTAAGTCGCAAAAGTGTCAATTTGATCTCAGACAAAAAGGTTATAAGCGGCGATATTCCTTCAAATATACACATTCTTTCAATAATTGTGGACCAGTTTCGTTAGTTGTATATATGAATAAAGGATGAGTTTGTGTTTCTAATTTTCTTTTAAACTATCAAAATAATGAGAACTCCCTAGAGAGAAAATGGTGTACTTCTGTCGTGATTTTGACACCAGAGAAGATGATTTCTACTCCCAGTCGTGAAAAATGATTCATTTCTCATAATAATGTGTTCTAGCTTTGAACCCTATTATATCAAATACTAATGACATTAACGTTTCACACACTTCCATAAGAAATATCATCAGCCCAGTACATGGGTAACTTCTTCTGAATGAGCAGAAAGATGCTCAATTGAACCAGATTAGTGTCAACAGCAAAGCATTGATTGTAGGAAAGTTACTTTTGGATGAGCAGATTAATTCGTCTTATTGATGTAAAGAGATGCTTGTTTAGCAAAGTAGCTGAAGAACATTGGTAAAGTCACAGTTTACATAAACATATGAGTGACAATGTAACCCAATGGTTGTTATAGTTCTACCTGAGTGCACTCGGTGCAACAGAAGTAGTGTAGAAGAAATGGTAAAAAAAGTGCACATCTAGGCAAAATTAAAACAAAACAAAATAAACCATAATGCATTTAACACCTCACACTCATTATTTTTTGAAAATTCTCCAACTTTGGGAAAATCCACCATGGTGGTGATTGTTAAGTGATCTAAGAAGTTCCAAGGTAAGAGAACGCTAAGGTCAGATTCAAATCATTCTAAAAAGGTGTTGGCCAAACAGGTGATAAGAGTGGACTCATGGGTGTACAAAAATTTGTTGTTAAAGTGAATATTTTTGAAGCATTTATAAATAACGAGTGAAATATTTTTTTAAACAAAACTACGTTCAACCAAGTTTGCAATTGACAACTGACTATCCTTTAAACTAAATCATGATTATTTAAAAATTTGACAAGTTCTTAGCATTATCGATAGTATTAATAAACTTGTAAATTACTGCCCAATCATAAGGAAAACTTATAATACGAATAATAAGTACACTGACATGCTACAGATTTTAAAGAAATTTAGCAGCATCCGTAAGACTTCGAAAAATTTCCTAAAGTCAGAAATTTTAAATGTTACCCAAGATCCGACTTGTTAGAAAATATTCTTTACAAACCAAGACATCGCCTGCTAGTATATGGAAGATGATAAATGAACAACAATTATGTTCATACGATTATAGACAAGTACAGGAACTTATGTCTTGCGAACACACCTTTGCGATACGAATTTTGTTCTTACAGTAAAAAGTGAAGTATAGGACAGTAGAGGGAGAAGCTAACAAAGGAAGTATCACTTCGCCGACTCGAACTTTCACGCCCGCATGTCTATATTCAATAATGGTCGCTAGTGAAGTTCTGTCCTTTTAGCGGCTTAGTTCTCATCAACTATCATCCTCTCCAAGACTTTTCATGGTCCCACGGTCAAAACTGGTAGACGCCACTGCATTTTTGTAGCCTGGAAATTCAGTGTTTGTGGATTACACACCATAAATTGTATCCCAATCTCCTGAAATGCATGAAAACCTAGTATTTGTGGCTTTTACATGTGAAGTTTAAATTAAAAATGATAAAAAAAACTTTCCCATGAGAGTTTAAAAATCTCCTAAATTAAATACTAAAATAAAACTTGAAGCCTTATATTAAAAAAAATGAGCAACAATCACTTTAAAGCTTCAAAAAGAAAAATAAATAAACACGAAAACGTCTCTTTGTACAAGAGGTCACAAGCACGGAAAAATTAAATTCAATTTGTCTATAGGCGCCACCTGGTTTTTTAAACCGTAGTAATATGTGCAATATCAGGAAATAGAAATGAGTAGCCACCCGATTTTAAGGTTAACTCAACTGCATGCAAAGGTCTTGTTTGCCGTCACCGCACCGACTGCATAAATTTAGTCAGGAGCATGAGACTCAACCACTTAAAACTAACACTTAACTTCACTATAAATACAAAGTTCATTTTCATATTTGCATACGAATGCATACAAATTTTCTTAAGCTAACCAAATTTCACGAGCGTCTCGTGGCAGTAATGCCGTGGCTGCAATGTCAGGTTAGGTTACTGTTAGAAATAGATATTATTATTAAAAAACACAAATTAGATATTATTATTAAAAAACATAAAAGACAAATCACTTAACACACATATCAGAACAGTTTGTAATAGTTATAGCAACAACTGTTCTGATATGCATGTTAAGTGATTTGTGTTTTTTAATAATAATATCTATTTCTAATAGTAACCTAACCTATCATTGCAGCCACGGCATTATTGCCATGAGACGCTCGTAAATTTCTTGCTGGCTTTTAACAGGATAAGACAAAATATAATGCAGCAGTCAAAAAGTTAAGTTAACAAATTAGTCAGTATAGTAGAAAATTTTTCTCTAGCAGACGATAAAACTTTATTTGCTCGCCAAACTTTATTGGCAACCTGAAAAGATACAAAAGGCCAAATGTAACTTAGAATGAACTTCATTAAAATTTCACGAAGTCGCTGGCGATTTAGACACAATCAGAACAACTTCTTTAGTAAGAACATTTCCAGCACCATAACACTTTCCATTTATGGCAACATTGTGACCAAAAGCTAAAAAATTCTGAGAGAAACTCGTGGAATTATGCTTTGCAGAATTAATCGCATACTGGATTTGAAATAACTCTTTATCCCAAGTATAATGTTCTTCAATATAAGAGCGAATGGCAGCACACAGCATTTTACAAGATTTTTTGCCCATAATATTTTTCACGAAGACTTTTGAAAAACACGTCTTGACAATTGAGGTCAATTATCACAAATGTTAAATTGTGAAACACCATACACCAGAAAGCATTTTTCTTCTAAAAATTGTTCAACTTGGTGTGCCTTTGCACTTTTAAGAGGAAACAGGATGGTAAATTTTGAAAACCAATCTCCAACGACTATTAACCCTTTATTACCTAACTTAAATCTAGGAAACAGTCCCATACAATCTGGGGCAATAGTTTGAAATGAGAATCTAAACTTTTTTACCCATTAAACCAAAAGGTTCAACATTCGATTGCTTTTATGTACCGTAAACTAAACAATCTTTACAGAATTTTATAATGTCTAAATTCGTTTTGTGCCAATAGTACATTTCTTGTATGCAAGTAAATGTTTTCACAAAACCAAAATGTCCGGCTACTGAGGGATCATGACAAGAACGCATGACTTTTTTACACTGTGACAGGCTCTAGCAACTTCCACTCCACCATATTTGAAGAAATAAGTAAGCCAGATAAAATAAACTTAAAAATATATTCCTTTTCTATTTTCCATTGGGGATAATCGGCAGGACTGGTTATTTTTTTTCTTTTAATGACTAATACCAACGATCCAAATTATCTAAATCTATCTCAATAAAATTTCTCTCATTTTTTTCTCTAAGGAAGCACGGCTTAAGCAATCAGTGAGCACATTAAATTTCCCTTTGCGATGAACTAAGTCAAGAGAGTGCTATTTTAAACGAACGGCAATTGCTCTGGCTTTGAATATTATTGAGAGCCACAAAAGTGAATAATGGTTCATAACCTCAATCCATGATTGAAATTATTTATTGCAAAAATCACGGTAAAACATTCTTTTTCTGTTGTTGAATAATTTCTGTCTTACATAAGGTTTTACTGGCGTAAGATATAACTCTAATCATCACCTATATTCTGAATCAATAGGCTACGAGACCGGTATTACTAGTGTCACGTTCAACTGTAAAAGGAACAGAATAATCATGGCTGTACTAGAAAAGGTGCCGAAACTAATGCTTCTTTTATCTTAACAAAAGAACACTTGGTTTTAAGTTTCAAACAATTTCTTGACCTCTTTTTTCTTTTCTTTACTAAATCATTAATAGGTAAAAAATCTTTAATGAACCTGCAATACCCCTACATTCCTATAAAACATTTTACCTCAGTGGTATTCCTTGGTCAAGGAAAATTCACCATAGCTGAAAATTTGTCAGGATCAGTATGGAGAGAATTGGATCCTACAATATACCATAAAAATTTTGAAAAACACCTCTAGATTAATTGATAGATTTGCCTCCTTAAGACGGTCTTTAACAATGATCAATAATTTAACATGTTTTCCAAAGGTTTTAGAAGTCAAAATAAAATCATCTACATAGCAAAATATGTACGGTTTGACTGTGGGCCAAAAAGAGCATCAGTCGAACGCTGCTGAGTTTGTGCAGCATATCTAAGACCACAGAGCATGGTAACAAAACGGCTTTTTTTTCTAAAAGGTTTGGCGTTGCCCATGTTCTTTCTACACTACCAATTTCATCAAAAGAACATATGACTTCTTCAGCTTGACCATACTATGAATTCAAAACCAGAGGTTGGTGCAAACGACTGACCTAAATAAGGAACACAACTGTCTTCTTTACTCTGAACATTCCAAGAATTATTCTTAAAATCAATAACCAGACAAAATATTTTAATAAAGTCATTACTAAAAATGATGGCATATGGGAGTGTAATAACTCTGAGCATACGTAAAATTCTACATTCTTTACCAACACAAATGGGCAAATCTACACAACCTATAACATGAGCTATAATAATTCCTTTCTGATGCAAAACATGTACTTTTACTTTTAAATCATCAACCAACAGCATAGCTGAAGAACCAATAACCAAAGACTTGCAACCTGTATCAAATCACCCCAAAACTTCTTGATCTAAAATTGTAACAAAAATAGGACGGTCATCTCCAACTTTCTTCTAGAGCAGTATTTATTTCAGAACTAGACCTAGCATTAAAAAACTATTTCACAACATCGAGCCGCTCGGACAAATCGTCTTTACAAAAATAATTCTTAACTTCACTCAAAATCATTGTAGCACCAAATGACTTTGATGGACACTGGCTATCTAACATCTGTCCTCTAACAATTAGGACACTTACCAGCAGTAATTTCTTTCTTACCACAACTATAGCAGAATTTTCTTAAGGGATTTACAAAAACGGAAAATATGATTAGGTCTAGAACAGTTCCAGCAACCAGAAAATAGAACTTTTCTGTGGCACACTAGGGCTAGATACAACAGCTTCAGCAGCTCCTTTTGCAAGAACTTGGACGTGGGAAAGACTGTCCTTTTCGGTAGTAGAACATCTCAACAAATTAGAGTCACGAACAAGCGTTGACGAAAATGTTTCACAAAACTCAGAGATCTAGTTCAATTAGCCGACTGAAAAGCAGGAGACCTGTTTCAACAACGAAGCATCTAATAACTCTTGCATAACTTTGATAACTCTGTAATATCATACAAAGTTAACTCAGATATATATATATATATATATATATATATATATATATATATATATATATATAGGGTGATTCTACAAATATGAGCTATTTAGACAATTGCATGTGGAAATAGTCAAACATCTCTAGAAAGACCTGAATATTGGTATATAGCACAAATATTTGATCCTAATCACATTTTATGGTCAGCAGAGCTGAATTTAAATTTTTCCAAAATCTAGAGGATTTTAAAAATTCAATCAGCCATGCTAATGACATGTTGTCCATTCTAATGACACATATTCATATTTATCTGTGTCTGTGTCTATAATAAGCGGAATAAATAAAATAATTTCAAAAATTTTATTAATAGTAATATTATTATTTTTAACTTAACGCAAATAGGAATGAATGTGCGAAATTGTTTTTTTTATTAACAGAATCAAATGTGGCAAACTAAACTTCTGATAAGTTGTACTGTGATTATAGTAAAACTCCAAGTATAAAACTGTATTATTTTTACATCTATCACAGAATTTTTGAAGGCAAACCTCATTTTGAGTAGAACATGTTAGACTTTTAACCATGTCTTCAGCATCGTTTACACGAATAACATTTAAAATGTAAAACCTTTTTAGTCTGATATTTCGCGTTTAATGCATAAACAAATGTCTCGAGCATGCACTTAATTTTGGTTTCACTACCCAGAAGGGACGCAGTCTACAAAATAATGAATAGCTAATTTTCAAGTTCTCACATTGAATAAATTTAGTATGCAGATTTCGCATGGTGTCTGTCCTGAAACGTTTTTGCTGCACAAGTCTTCGTTTTACTTTGAAATCTTTTTTTCCTGGGCAGAGTATTGAATTTTCATCACTATTCCAAAAACAAACCACCTTGCCTTTCACATATTGTTTTCTTGGTGTTAACATTCTGTCAAATGTCAAAGATTTTCTTTGTTTTTTGTTAGCAATAAATAGTTTATGTGGAAGAAAAGATTGGCATTCTTTCAACAGCTTATACTTTTTAGCATTCTCCCATTAATCGCCTTGGTGAAGATTTGTTTTTCTTATTGCGTTTTGAAAGAATTGAAAGAAGTACTTAACTCAGTTTGTAAAACTTCCCCAAATAGAAGTTTCTTTTTAATAATAGTAGAATCAATTGAATTCTTGTTCAATAATTTATTTACTTTAGAGTTAGGTGTCAGTGAAAGCGAATCCTTAATTTACTTGGTCTTTTTTTTCTATTCTTAGACAACGTTTTTTATACTTTGCTGTTATTTTTCTTATTTTTTCATTTTCCTTTTGCATGAATTCTAATTTTCTATAAGCCTTAGCTCTATCACGCCTAACTGCTTTCCGTCCCCCTTTTTTCTGACTATCTCGTACAGTTGATGGTACACATAACTTTATTCATATTTTTAATTCGTTCTCGTCTATTCCTAGTGTTGTCCCTCCACTTTTTACGGTGAGCTTGTTGGTCTCTGTTGTTCATATCATTAATTGATTTTAACTGTCCTGCCTTTTTTGCTTTCAGGTATATTTCATGTTTTTGTTCTTTAAGGTTCTGCAACTTTTTACTATCTGCTTTTATGCGCTCTCTTCTTTTCATCTCGCATTCTCTTTCTTTTCACCCTTTCTTCATTACTCAACACTTTACAGTTGGCCATTTTTCTAATACTGCAAAAAAATTGTTCTCAAGTATTAGTTTTGTTAAACACTGCTCAGGTATTGTATGATATATATCTATATATATATATTTCATTAAACAAAGGACTTCAAGTAACAAAAATCCTGAAACAGTGTCATTAAAATGGACACAAGTTATTAGCATGGATATAGTACGTCCATGCTAATGACTAAGCATCTGCCCATGCTAATGACAAAAATCAAGATGGTAGGCATTTTTAATACCAGGTGTTACGTTTAAGAAACTACAAATTCATGTTGATTATTTACGTATCATATGGTCCTTACCTAGCCACAGTAGTAGATTGTAATTATTTTCCAACTTTGTTAAAACTTGACCATGCTAATGACACCTAATTTATGAACTATCAAACTTGTTGACACATTTATTATAACTAGGACCACAATGAACAACAAACAAGCAGGTCAACTACACTTTCAGAATGGTTGTTGAACAAGACTGATATATGCAGTGATATATAGCTTAAAACATAAATTCCATAGCTTTGGTTGATATTTAAAAAATGTCCATGCTAATGACAGAAACCTTGAGGGACATCCTTGGTGCCCTATTTGTGGCACTAGATAGAGTAAAATAAACACAAAAATGGTTTCCCTTATTCTGATTTATATTAGTTCACTAATATAAATGATACAGTAACAACAATTTTAGCTATAAATATATATTGAACATTTCATAATTTAGGTTCACATGAGGGACAGCCACGCTAATGACAATTTGATTAAATTTTTTTTTTTAATTACATAAGGGGAAGTTTAAGAAATGTTTAAAACATAGACACTATTACTGAAGATATGTACAATAATATAAGAATAAAGTGGTTTTAAAAAATACTCGTATACCATTATAATAACACAGGGACATCAATATGGCTTGTAATTGTAGAATCACCCATATATATATATATATATATATATATATATATATATATATAAAGTAATGTTGATGGAAAATCGTTATGGGATAAAGGCGTCCGAATAAAATAAATTATTGAATAATCATTTATTGAACATCAACGTTTCGGATAATATGAATCCTTAATCATGAGCTAAAAATTGCAATTAACAAAAACAGGAAAATAACATTATATACGGTACTTACTTTCAATGTGATTAATAACACTAATTCATAACAAACATTGACTAGAATATTAAAGTGTCAGTTTGACAGATAAAACATCAAGTAGTGTTTTAAATAAGGATAGACAAATGATTGATTTGGATAGCCAAATGATTGATTTGAAAAGTCACAAAATTAAAATATAACTACCCAATAAAAAGAGTGCAATGTATCGATCTACTAAAAATTAATCTGTTGCATATGTTTCATGTTGTAGTTAAAATATCTAAAAAGCAAAAGCAAACAACTCTAAAAATTCAAAACTATTAGGAATATTGATAACTATTGTATGGTGTGAAAAGGATTGAAAGGGTGTGTAGAACAAGAAAAGAATTTTTTTTTTTTTTTATAAAAATAGAAAAATAATAAATAAATAAATAAACTGTTAGGAATTATTATTATTTATAGAAAATAAAAGAGAATAAACTGCACTTAGATGCTGAGTGTCTGATTTTCCATTAAGGCCATTAGTTTGTTGTTGGATATGTAACGCTTCAAGAAATAAACGATTTTTGTATTTAGGTTCCATTTCTAGGATTTTTGTGTCGGTGTAATTCGGTATATGATTCGTATTATTTACATGCTCTGCTAAGGTGCAGGTGGTCTTTTGTAACTTGGCATCACTTTTGTGTTGGGTGATGCGATTTTTAAGCCATTGACTAGTGTGGCCCACATAAGTGGCACTGCAACTACAAGTAATTTTGTATACTACATTACTCAGTGACATTTTATTGGTTGGGTCTTTAAGTTTAGTAAACAAAGAATTAAGCAAATTATTATATCAAAAAGATATTGTAGAAAAGGGTTAGCAAGAATTTTTTGAGTGTGGGTGTTAGATTCTTAATAAACGGAAGTGATTTATATATTTTATTTTTGTTGTTTTGGGAGTGTTGTAATAGAGGTGGTATTAAATAGAAGTTTTTTGATCAAAATGGTGGGATAAGCATTGTTAATGAGAATTTCTTGAAGGAGACAGAGATTTTTGTTTAAAAATTGCGGTTCACAAATTTTACTGATCCGGGTTTTTAGAGCCAAAATCATATTTACTTTATGTTGAAAGGTGTGCTGTGAATAATAATTGATATACCTTCCTGAATGGGTAGGTTTAGTATACCAATCAAAAATGAGGAGATTGTCTGGATTGCGTATCACAAGGGTATCTAAAAATGGTAAGCAACCGTCAATTTCAATTTCATATGTGAACTGTAGATCAACATCAAAACTATTAAAAATTATTAGGGTATCATCAATTTTGTCAATGGGAATGGCACATATGATATCATCAACATATTTGGCGAGGAATGGAATTTTGAACGGGAGTAATTCTGTAGTGTGTTCTAATAAAAATCCATCGTAATATGAGCTAGTACAGGCGATAAAGGTGAACCCATCGGTGTACCAAATATTTGATTATAAACTTGATTTTGAAAAGTGAAGTTAGTGTTATTGAAGATTAAATGTATAGATGCTATGAATAAATCAAGAGGAACTTACAATGTGGTTGTATCAAGTCCCACTTTTCAGTGATAACTTGTATTACGAGATCTTTGGAAATGTTAGTAAAAGTGATGTGACATCTAAAGAAATTAAAATGTAATTATGTGGTAACTGAAAATTACGAAAAGTGTTGACAAAGGAAAAAGTATCTGGGACATTAAAACCGTATTGTAATGGAAAAGCATTAGACAATATCTGTGATAAAAATTTTGAAAATTTGTATGTTGGGGTGTTAATTGATGAAATGATAGGACGTAAAAGTAGTTCGAAGGTTTATGAATTTTGGGAGTCCATAGTATCTACCTGGAACGGAATTAGTAGTTAATAACATCTTCTTTTCTATATCACTAATAATACCCTTATTATGTAAAAACTTTATATGGTCATTGACTTTCTTTTGAACAGTAAAAGTAGGATCTCTAGGTAGTTTTGGTATATGTTATTATCATTGAGTAATTCATTAGATTTGTTAATGTAATCTGATTTATTCATAATAACAGTTGTTGAGCCTTTGTCAGCATTCGTAACTATAATTTGTGGATGTTTTTTCAAAAAAGTTTTAGTGAAAGAATAATCAGACTGAAAATGATCATTGTGTGCTGAATTAGTAGGTTTTAAAATGTAATTAGTAATAATGTTAGTTGCTTTTGCTCTCAAGACATTAGTTTTTTCTGTAGAAAAATGCTTACTATCTAAAATTAATTCAATATCCGCTAACAATTTACCTATGTTAAGATTATTACTGTTACATGCTATATTAAATTGAGGACCTAAGGATAAAATATTACTAACCTTCTTGGGAATATCACAATTACTAACATTAACAAACCATTTACTATTATCAGTAAACATTTTATTGTCGTAAAATTGATGGTTAACTAAGTTAGTAAACTTTTTAATATTAACTTTCTTAATTTGTCTATATCGTTTATTATAAAAGTGGTCTGTCTAACTTGAAATTGTATTAAACAGGAAAGAGGTATAATCTTACTTGCGTCACTTTTAATTTGTGTGAGTTGTTTATGACTAAAAACTAATTTGGTGTGTGTAATTTCGATTTCTAAGGTTAGTAATTTCTTTTCGAAAATATTTTTAAAATTCATGACACGGTTGTTAACTCTAAAATTTCTACACTCTAATAAACTTACAATAGATTTAGTGTTATATGTTATGTGCGAAGGAATGATTGAATATCTTCTGCAACGTTCTAAGAAAAGCTTCCTGTTTTCTAAATTGGCGAGTTTTGTAGTTGTTGTGGCCCACCTCTTGAGTAATTGCATTGCTTGTTCACCATATTGTTTCTGTATGTAATTATAAGAATCTAACACCCACACTCAAAAAAATTCTTGCTAACCCCTTTTCTACAATATCTTTTCAATATAATAATTTGCTTAATTCTTTGTTTACTAAACTTAAAGACCCAACCAATAAAATGTCACTGAGTAATGTAGTATACAAAATTACTTGTAGTTGCAGTGCCACTTATGTGGGCCACACTAGTCAATGGCTTAAAAATCGCATCACCCAACACAAAAGTGATGCCAAGTTACAAAAGACCACCTGCACCTTAGCAGAGCATGTAAATAATACGAATCATATACCGAATTACACCGACACAAAAATCCTAGAAATGGAACCTAAATACAAAAATCGTTTATTTCTTGAAGCGTTACATATCCAACAACAAACTAATGGCCTTAATGGAAAATCAGACACTCAGCATCTAAGTGCAGTTTATTCTCTTTTATTTTCTATAAATAATAATAATTCCTAACAGTTTATTTATTTATTTATTATTTTTCTATTTTTATAAAAAAAAAAAAAAAAATTCTTTTCTTGTTCTACACACCCTTTCAATCCTTTTCACACCATACAATAGTTATCAATATTCCTAATAGTTTTGAATTTTTAGAGTTGTTTGCTTTTGCTTTTAGATATTTTAACTACAACATGAAACATATGCAACAGATTAATTTTTAGTAGATCGATACATTGCACTCTTTTTATTGGGTAGTTATATTTTAATTTTGTGACTTTTCAAATCAATCATTTGGCTATCCAAATCAATCATTTGTCTATCCTTATTTAAAACACTACTTGATGTTTTATCTGTCAAACTGACACTTTAATATTCTAGTCAATGTTTGTTATGAATTAGTGTTATTAATCACATTGAAAGTAAGTACCGTATATAATGTTATTTTCCTGTTTTTGTTAATTGCAATTTTTAGCTCATGATTAAGGATTCATATTATCCGAAACGTTGATGTTCAATAAATGATTATTCAATAATTTATTTTATTCGGACGCCTTTATCCCATAACGATTTTCCATCAACATTACTTTATTAATTTCACGTCCGTAAATTTGATTTTTATATATATATATATATATATATATACAGGGTGTTTCAAAATTGCATGGCACTATTTTAAGGGAGTGTTCTGTAGCACAAAATAAACATAAAACTTCTAATAAACGTATGCCCTAAAATGTACCCCTATGAAGTTATAACTCATTTAAGGGGACTAGCTGAAACTGACTTTTTTAATTATCTGAAGAACCACAAAAGATATTTTATTCAGATTTTTGTTGCTTACCCATGTTCTTATGCCAAATAAGATAGGCTTATCCATTTTTCGATAATAAGATTAGAAGCGTCCCATTCGGGGGGGATCAATCACGTTTAACCCTGTAATTTTTTTGTGTGTAAGCTTTTATAAATTATAATGCCAGAATTTGAATCTTTTGACATTTCTGAGTAAAAAAGTCACTCTTGTTTGAAGTCGATATCTGTAGCCGTTTTCTTAATTGGAGTGAAGCATTCAGGATGCCCTATGATACTTTACATATCTACATAGATGTTGAGAGTTGAAAATATTTATTACAATTAAACATTTAAAGTAACTGTTCAAAATGCCTACCATTTTATTGTATGCAGCATCCAGCACGGCAAATCCATTGCTCTCTGGCAAGTCTTATAACATCAGGACGATTCTTAATAGTATCAGCAGCCTCCACGATCCGATTCTTTAACTCCTCCTGCGTGTAGATAGGCTTAGAATAAACTATAGCCTTCATCCAACCCCAAACAAAATAATCTAATGGTGTTAGATCGGGAGATCAAGGTGGCCATTTAACAGGTCCATTTCGGCCAATCCATCGGTTAGCATATTCTGCGTTTAAATGGTCAATGACAATATGAGAGAAGTGGGCTGGGGCACCGTCATGCATAAACCAAATCCCACATCTACCGGGAATTGGAATATCCTCTAACAGCTCATAAAGATTATTGTGCAGAAAATTCAAATAAAACACTCCTGAAAGTCTTCGTGGTAAAAAGAAGAAGCCGATGAGATTGTCACCAAGAAGTCCACACCAGACATTTAAGGAAAATGTATGCTGATAATGATTTGTGACAGTGGTATGGGGGTTTTCTTCATCCCAAGTATGGGTATTGCAAAAATTGGTAATTCCATTTCTTGTAAAGGTAGATTTATCAGTCACTAGCAAGCAGGTCAAGAAGTTACAATGTCGTGTGCATTTTCAAATTAACCACTGCGAAAAATTCGTTCGTTTGATGTAATCTTGCGGTAACAAATCTTACACAGATGTCACGTGAAATGGGTACAGTTGCTACTCGTGCAATGTTCGCCAAACGCTTGCAGATGAAACACCAAAACGAAGAGACAATCTTCTGGTGCTAGTACTAGGAGATAACTGAACAGCATTGAGTATTTGTTCTTCAACATTTACATCTCGTCGAAATCTTTGTCGACCAGCATTTACACGTGTAGGTTTTAGCGTACCAGTTTCCCTAAGACGTGTTTCAATGGATTGAAATGTTTTACGATTTGGTATCCTTTGGTATTCTTCTAGATGGAATTTGTTCTTGGTATCTGCGAACTGCAGCATCACCATTTCTCTGTACTTCACCATATACTAACAGCATGCCTGTTTGTTCGGCAAATGTGAACAAGTTTGTGGTGTCTCCCATGATACAACAAATTAAAGTGTCTTCAAAGTACCAATTTACACAAAAACTAACAGATCTAGTAACACATATTAGTAACTTACACAGTGTTTAAACATAACAAAGGTAATACATAGTAGATACATAATCACCTGTCAAACAAATAAACGATATGCAACTGTTATATGTAGAGCTTCTAATATCCAAGGCTATTTGATTAACATCGCATTTTGACATTTAGCTTTAGTCTTCAACATCTAAGTAATACATTGATTAATTTGAGACATATGTATAGTTTATACATATGCCAAGTTGTTACAGAGATATTGAAGGCATATGTTTATTAGGTTTATACCTATACATATGAGAAGTTCATATTAAAACTAAACGAATAAGGTTAAGGGTTAAGCGTGATTGTTCCCCTCCGAATGGGACGCTCCTGATCTTATTATCGGAAAATGGATAAGCCTATCTTATTTGGCATAAAAACATGGGTGGGCAACAAAAATCTGAATAAAATATCTTTTGTGGTTCTTCAGATAATTTAAAAAACTCAATTTCACCATGCCCCCTTAAAGAGGTTATAACTCCATAGGGGTACATTTTAGGGCATATGTTTATTAGAAGTTTTATGTTTATTTTGTGCTAAAAAACACTCCCTTAAAATAGTGCCGTGCAATTTTGAAACACCCTGTATATATATACAGTGTGTCTACTTAAGTTGGCGGCATATGGAAAACTTTTTTATTTTTAGTTTTAGGAGAAAAAGTCACTCTTTATAAAAAGTTCTGCTTGTTCTGAAACCTAAAATAAAACCTTCAAATAGCTAAATTTATTAGTCATATACGAGGTTTATCAATAAATATGAATTTGGTGCAAGAGTAAAGTACCTTTATTTTTGATAATTTCGAAAAATGTTATTATGAAATGTTGTTCAGAATCAAAAACCACGTTCAAATATGCAAAATATCTATCGCTTATAAAAATTTTTTTTAAACTTTTCTAAAATAAAAATTTATTTAAGCTTACGCGTTATTTCTTTTAATCTAAGATGCACTGACAAGAACTGTCCATGAAATGTAATTTCTCAGCATTTCGAAAGACTTTCTTTAATAATAACAATAGTTTAATAATAATGTAATAGTTTTTGTTACACATACGGATCTTATTATTCCATCCCTCAATTAACTAACTTTCTTTTTTCGAGAATCTTTTAATGCAGACCGTTATTTACTCTTTTTACAAAAAGAACTACATGATTTTCTTGATGATCTACCCCTACTTGAACGTCAACAGATATGGTTCCAGCAGGATGGTGCCCCATGCCATAGCAGGTTAGATGTAAGACGATATCTTGAAAATTGTTTTAATGGAAGAGTTGTGTATTGGTTTTGGAAAATTCGTTGGCCACCTCACATTCCAGCTTTGATCCCACTCGACTTTTTTTTTGTGGGGCTACTTGAAAGAGGTGTACCTCCAAGGGCCATTCACAGATGTTGTCCATTTAGAACAAACCATTAAAGAAACCGTTCAGAGTATAACGCCGACTATGTTTAGAAAGGTGTTGACAGAGTTTCGAGATAGAACGATTACCTGTATTTATAAAGAAAGCGGATATGTTGAAGTGGTAGTTAATTGAGGGACAGAATAATAAGATCTGTATGTGTAACAAAAACTATTACATTATTATTAAACTATTGTTATTATTAAAGAAAGTCTTTCGAAATGCTGAGAAATTACATTTCATGGACAGTTCTTGTCAGTGCATCTTAGATTATGAAATAACACGTAAGCTTAAATAAAATTTTATTTTAGAAAAGTTAAAAATTTTTTTTTTATAATCGATGGATATTTTGCATATTTGAACGTGGTTTTTGATTCTGAACAACATTTTATAATAACAATTTTCGAAATTGTCAAAAATAAAGGTACTTTACTCTTGCTCCAAATTCATATTTATTGATAAACCTCGTATATGACTAATAAATTTTGAAATGTGAAGGTTTTATTTTAGGTTTCAGAACAAGCAGAACTTTTTATAAAGAGTAACTTTATTTCCTAAAACCAAAAATAAAAAAGTTTTCCATATACCGCCAACTTAAGTAGACACACTGTATAGTAAGTAAGTAAGTAGATTTATTGCATAACTCAATATAGGTTAATAAAGTATAAAACAAAAATATTATACTATAAAGCAAATTATTAAAATACAGTTAATAATATAATTAGTTTTCATTTCTACAACTTAAAATATATTTTTTTAAATTACTCTTGAATTTTCTTTGAGAAGGCTGATTTGTAACTGATTTTGGTAATGTATTATATATCTTAACGCCATAATGAAATACATTTTTTGTGGTTATCGTTTTATTCTTCTTGTACATATAGTAATTGTCTGCTTGTCTTGTGCTGTAGTTATGTATATCTGACACTTTAATTAAGTTTCTAACCAAGTACGAAGGCAGCAAACCATTTATAATTTTATATATAAAAACCATACTATTATATTTCATTTGTTCCTGAACATTTAAAAAATTAAGGCATTCTAACATTTTACGGACTTTGGCAAATCTGCTACATTTTAATAAACATCTCATTGCACGATTTTGTATCTTTTGCAATCTTTCCAAATCGCCTTGGTTTGAGACAAATAAAATGGTGCTGCAATATGTTAGGTGTGGATAAACTATTGCTCTATATAAAGTTATTCGAGCAAAACTTGATAACTTTGCACTAATTCTTCTCAGAAATCCAACCTTTTGCTTACTTTATTTATAACCATCTGTAGATGCATTTTAAAAGTTAATTTTCGGTCGATTATTACGCCAAGGTATTTAATGTTCTCTACCAGTTCAATATCAGACCCATCTATTTGTACATTCCTATTTTCTGTTTTTATCATTTGATAACTTCTATCATTCGTTAACAACATCCATTTTGTTTTATCAACATTTATCTTCAGCTTATTTCCAACTAAATATTTGCTAATTCTTATTAAGTCACTATTTACAGATTGAATCAGGTTTATTACATTTGCACCTTCAGCATATATTAAAGTGTCATCAGCAAACATATGCATCTTTGTTACCTTCACTACATTCACTATATCGTTTATGTAAATTATAAAAAGCAATGGTCCCAAAATACTTCCTTGTGGAACACCCCACTCAATTTCTGATTTATTAGATGTTTCCTGTTGCCATCTCGTTTCTTGCTCTCTGTTTTGTAGGTAGTCTTTAAACCACTCTAACGCATTGTCTTTAACCCCATATTTTTACAATTTTTTAATGAGAATATTTCTACTTATAGTCTCAAATGCTCTTTTGTAATCTATAAAGACTGCACACACTGCCTTTCCTTTATCCATTGATTCTTTCCAGTCATTTATAATTAGCTGAATCGCTGTTTCACACGAGTGTTTCGTTCGAAAACCAGACTGATAGGTGGTTAATATATTAGTATCATCCAAGAATTGCTTCAGTTGCTTATATATTACTGTTTCTAATACCTTTTCAATTGTGGCCAACATATTTATAGGCCTGTACTCTTCGCATTTCTTTGTTGATACTACTTTTGAATTGGTGTAATTGTTGATATCTTTAAGTCCGTGGGCACAATACCATGCATAAGAGATATTTATTATGTTTAGTAGCGGATAACCAATAATATCAAAAAGTTCTTTAAGAACTCTACTGTTTACACCCTCCGGGCTGCTTTTATTTGCTTGCTTATATACCAATTCTTTTAGTTCATGTATTTTTAATAATTTAAAAGTACTTAATTCCTTCAGGCTTGTATGTATTGGATCGTGAAACTCAAACCTTTCAATACCAATTGATGATGTAATTTCTGTTATACTATTTATGAAGTAAGTATTGAAGTTTTCAGCAATAGTTTTGTCATTAGTTTCTAGTGTATTCTCAAATATAATGTGCTTACTATTTTGAATACGTTCGGTTTTTAATACAAGTTTTAAAGTCTTCCACATTTTTACTGGGTTACCTTTATTTTCATCTATTTTCTTTTCATAATATTTAATCTTAGCTCTACGGATCATGAATATCACATTATTTCTGCATTCTTTGTATGCTTTCCAATCTTCCATACTTCTTGTGAATGTAAATTTTTATACAATTTATTTCGATATTAATTACTCTTTGTATTTCTCCATTAAACCATAATTTTGAACTATTTTGTGACACCTCCTTGTCATATGAATTATGGTCAATTGCATTTTAATGTTTGTGTAAAATGTTTTATAAAGTTTATCGATGTTGGTTATTTCATACTTCCAATCTGTCAATATTAACTCGTTCTTTATGGCCTCATAGTTAAGAATTTTCTTTATTTTGCTTTCTGCATCAACTTGGAGGTTTTGTGTGATGTGACTAATGTCTGCAACAACAATGCTATGATCTGTAACTTTTGGAGTGTGCCATACTGTACTTTTTAATCCATTATTATTAGTTATCACTAAATCTATTAATGTTTCAGATTCCTTAGTAATTCTTGTACTCTCAGAAATTAGTTGTACAAATCCACAGTCCTTTACAATATTTTTTAACTTAATTGTATAGAAATCATTTATTTTATTCCAATCAATATTATAATCCCCAATCAGAATGATATCTTCACTACCACGTGATTCTACTAGTTCTTCTAACAAATTTTCCAACAGGTTTAGAAAATTTGCACAACTTCCACTTGGTGAACGGTAAAACACAGCTATACTTATACTTCTACTATTCAACTTAATATTACCAACAATACCCCAATATTCTAAATGGAGGCTATACTCTTTTAATATTTCAAACTGT
Source organism: Platerodrilus igneus (assembly GCA_036346225.1). Lineage (NCBI taxonomy): Eukaryota > Metazoa > Arthropoda > Insecta > Coleoptera > Lycidae > Platerodrilus > Platerodrilus igneus. The sequence continues at coordinate 702,468 of JARFIW010001258.1, read as the reverse complement.
AGAAATGACCGATAGTAAATTATGACACCTCCAGTGTGTCGTGAACTAGAATCAACCCTACCTAAACTGTATCCTTTAATGGCTATTTCATTACTTTCAATACAATTTGTCAGATGTGTTTCTGTTAAACATACCAATATTGGTTTTTCTCGATTGATTAGCTGTTGTATTTCGTCAAAATGTGTAGTTAAGCCTTGTGTATTTAAGCATAAAATTATTGACTTATAGTCTGCTGTTATATTTAAACATCTAGAAGGTAATTGCTATATGTAGTTTATTTTACGCTTTTGTAATTCAATAATCCTTTTAAAACATGTACAATTATAGTCCCATACTGTATGCTGTTCATCTAATTCTATATTTAAACGACTTTTTGCTTCCACACAGTTAATACACTTAAATTGACTTTCTTGACAATCTGCTTCATTATGAGATTGTGCACACCGTGGGCACACTATACTCCCTTGCATTCTTTGGCAATATGCCCAAACTTACAACACTTATAACATCTTTTTATTGCCACATGCTCTAATACCTTACATCTCCTCCATCCTATTCTCAATAGTTCTTCTCTCATAATGTATTTAAATGTATCTGTATCCACTTCTACAATAATGTTGAATAACCCTTTAACAATTTTGGTTTCATACTTAATATTCATTTGAAAATTTTGTTTATGCTCATCTAACTTATTTTGATTTATTATTTTTTGTAAATGCCTTCTTTGTCACTTTCATCTACTCCTATAATTTTTATCATTGGAAGTCTTTTAATGGAGTCTTTACTGTATATTCTTCTCCCATTTTTTGTGATATAGTTTTCTTCATCACCTCCACTGCCCTATTATTTTCACATTCAATAACAATACCGCCATTTTTTGTAGTTTTCCCTACACTTACTCCAATTTCTAAACTAACAGGGTCAATATTATCTTTCAATTTTTTAAGGATTTCCTTAGAGTCTGTTTTTCCACCAATTTTATCTATTATTACTATAGGAGGTTGAGATACATTCCGTTTAGTGACTGCACTGTACAATTTATTAACATTGAGTTCTGCCTCTGGACACTTTTGTTCAAATATATATGTATGTATATATGTATGTATATATGTATGTATGTATGTATATATGTATGTATAGATGTATATGTATTTATGTATATGTATGTATATATATGTATATATACTGGGTGCTTCAAAAAAATGTATACACACTTTAAACTATTGTAGTTTTCCCGCACTACAAGGCTAATGTTATATTTCTTCGGCAGGTGCCAGCATAATCGTCCCTCTATGTTATATTATCAGTTGGAATTTGTAATATCAACATGGCGGACGTACGTTTGAGTTTTGAAGAACGTAAGCAGGTTATTAAGTGGTACTGGAAGTTTGAGAATGTAAATGAAGTTCAAAGACAGTGGAGAAGGGAGTATGATACAGAACCACCTTCAAGATTAACAATTACACGCATACGAGACAAATTCGAAGTTCATGGAACAGTGTGTGATGTGCATAAAGGTCATTCAGGTCGGCCTCGAACAGCTACAAGTGATGAGTCATCAACGACAGTCTTGGAACTGTTTCAACGCTCTCTAACAAATCTTCAAGGCAAGGGCACGTGAAAGTGATGTAAGTGCTAGCAGCGTGCTACGCATTCTGAAGAGAGGCAAGTATCGTGTTTACATTCCAAGGCTGGTGCAACAGCTAAATGACGACGATCCAGATCGAAGGTTGCAATTTTGTGAATGGATTCAGGAGATGGTGATACGTGAACCGGGATTTATGGGTAGCATCATTTGGTCGGATGAAGCCCAATTCAAACTTAATGGAACTGTCAATAGGCACAATTGTGTTTACTGGTGTGAAGAAAATCCTCACATTACAATTGAAAAAGCTGTAAATTTGCCTGGTGTAAATGTGTGGTGCGGTTTGTCTTCAAGGGGACTCATTGGACCTTTTCGATTTGAAGGCACTGTAACTGGTATTAATTACCTAACAATGCTTGCTGATTCCATATTTCCTGCCATTCGTGCATTATACGGTAATGATGATTTTATTTTCAACAAGATGGTGCTCCGCCGCACTATCACAGGGACGTCTGAGCTTACCTGGATCAAAATTTGTCGGGCCAGTGGATAGGGCGCAGGGGGCCAATCGAGTTTCAGCACGCTCTCCAGACCTTACACCACTGGATTTCTTCTTGTGGGGCACAGTAAAGATGAGGTGTACAAACGTAAACCACGTAACCTAGACATTCTTTGGAATGAGATTCAAGCAGTGTGTAGAGAAATCTCATTGGACGTTTTGATACGATGTACAGAATCTGTGGTGACTCGTACTCAGAATTGTATTGATGCTGAAGGTCACCAATTTGAACAGTATTAACATTTGTTATTTATGTTTCATTTACATTGGACTTTCAGCTTTCTATTTTCCTGAAATTTAACTTTGTACAACGGTAAATAAATTTTCTATGGAAGTTCAAAGTGTGTATACATTTTTTTGAAGCACCCAGTATATATACAGTGTTTCACGAATTATCCTTACTATGGTATATTTAAGTGGAGCTCGAGGTAGTCTTTTACATAAATTTTGCATAAAAAACTCTCCTTTCTACCGATAAGAAGTTTTCTCTTATGCGTCTTACTAAGGAATCCCCATCTGTTGTTGAATTTTTTACAATATGATACGATACGATACAAAACTAAATCATTTCTGGTGAGCAGTTCACCAGCTGAATCAAACAAATCAACAAACGAAGTTTTACGAGATACTGCAAGTTCTTGAATTCTTTCCAAAAATAAATATAAAATGTTTTCAATCTCCTGAGAATTTAACTGATCAAGTGCTTATAGGCAAAGGAAGCAAAACTAAAGTAATCGTTTGAGCAGGAATAACGTCGACAACGTACAAATGACATGCTTCTCTAAAAACTAAATTTTCTGAACATGAGTATCAGACAAATAATTCAGCTTCCAAAATAATAATAGTGGCAGAAGTTTCATTCTTAAAGAACACTGCCGTTTACTTGTCTTCTTTTGGTTATCACATATGCTGGACTCGACCAGAAGGATGATTGAGCCTCAACTGAAGCCTTTTGAAAACAGAATCTTATCTACCTTCAATAAAATCAGAATACCTTTAATAGAATCCGAAGATGCCTTGCAGCAGGTGGGCCACTTTAAACGAATCCATAATTAAAATTTTTAATGCAAACGATGTAAAGGTTAAAATTAATTTATTATCCCAACCATTCCTCATACAGAGCATCCAAACAATTAATTCCTGTATTTAAAAAAATTTTACTTAATTTTTTAACCCTTAGGGGTTAGGGTGGTTGTCAAATTGTCCCACTTTTTTGTTATCAAAAGATGCATGGAAGGGACAATTTTCATACCACTTCAGACGCGTCAAATGTCATATAATACAATGGTTAATACTTCATGCAATGTATTTAGTATAGGTTGGTCATGACATAAATAAATGAAAAAATCGTGCACAATATAAACAAATATTTATTTATGTCAAAATTTGCTTAAAATCTGCATAGTGTTTAGAATATCTTTGTAGTAATTGTACATCTTCGCTGGTGATTCTGCTGTACGTGTATTTCGTTGTAGTAATAACTCTTAGGACCAACTTAACAATAAAACTGAAATCTTGTTTCTTGCTAAGATAGAAATTGTAAAGAATGCTTGAACGTGGAATACATTTATTGTAACTGAATATAATTGAAATTATGTAAATACATTGGAATAATTAGGTATTAGCTGTCACGAACTAACCCCTCGGACATTTTAAACGCGAATCAATGGAAACGAAGCACCCAAATAGAAACATGAGCGTATTCCGCCACAAAAGTAGTTCTTGGCACAAACGCGAAGTAATTTCAAACCTTAAATTCTATAATCCCCAACATGCCCCCGGCGTTGAAAGCTCTAACTTTCAATAAACTAACAATTGCTTAAAAACATCAGCTTAAAAATACAATAGAAATAGTTTGAACAAGTATAGTACAAAAATAATAAGTATAGAACATTGAAATATATTTACATGTCGTCAATAGGTAGCGGACAGATCTTAGAAAATGATCGACGAACTAGACCAGTATCAGTTTAATCGACGCAACGCGATTAACACCGTCGACACCAGTATGAACACTCACAATGCGCCCAAGACGCCACTGTAACACTGGAAGATTGTCCTCCTTTATTAAAACCAATGTGCCTTCTTGAAGTTCGGAGTCATTGGAACGCCATTTTTGTCGTTGTTGGAGTTCGGACACATACTCTTTGCTCCAACGTGACCATATTTGTTGCTGAAGAAGTTGAACTCGTTGGAAGGTATTAAGTCTGGACTCTTTAAGATGACATAAGTAAGAAGAGCATAGCCTAAGACTCTACGTAGGTGGTGTTTGCACGATTTTACACCCGCTTCCCATAGTCCTCCGAAATGAGGAAAATGAGGAGGAATGAAATGCCAAGTTATGCCCGTGTCAGTTACTTTATCTGGAATAATGGTTCGTTGAGAAAGAAGAAAATTGCCCAGTTCAAGAAGTTCTGAATTGGCGCCTATGAAATTGGAACCATTATCAGAGTAAACGGTACTAGGTTTACCCCTACGAGCAATGAATCTGCGGAAAGTCATTAGAAATGAATCACTGGAAAAATCAGTGACCAATTCTAGGTGGATAGCCTTAGTGGCGAAGCAAATGAAAAGAAAGATATATGATTTGGAAGTTTTAGCACCCCGGCCTTTGCGATCCTTAATATGAAATGGACCAGCGTAGTCAATGCCGACTACATGAAATGGTGGTGATGGATTGACTCGATCAGCTGGAAGATTTCCCATAATGGGTTTAGTTACTTTAGAAGAAAATCGAAAGCAGCGGAGACACTTATGGACAACAACCTTTGCAAGACTGCGACCAGCAATTATCCAATAAGCGTTCTCGCAGCGTGCGAAGAAGTAATTGAACACCACTGTGCAACAGACGAGTGTGTTCACGTATAAGAAGAAGCTTAGCAAATCTATGTTTTGCAGAAATCAGAATTGGATGTTTTTCTCAAAGGAGAACTGAGAATTTTGAAGGCGACCTCCGCGCGTATTACACCATCAGAGTCGAGAAAGGAGTTAAGCTTGAAACTGAGCTTGGCTTTAGAATGGGAATGCCTTTCTGTAGACATTTTATTTCTTCCGGAAAGGACTCTAGTTGAGATGTTTTAACCAAGCAAGTATGTGAAAAGGAAATCTCTTCACACGTGAGGGGACCTAGGTTCCTCTCTGAAAGGAGTTTACGTGATTACGCATAAAACCGCAAACAGTATGCAATAACCCTTTCGAGTCTTGTCAAAGTAGAAAATTTGTCCCATGGAAAAGGTTCGACCTGACGCTCATGATGACAGTGTAAAGTACTCTTTAAATCTGGTAGATTGGAAATACGATCTACGAAAATAGGCCATGAATCCTCAGATTCATGCAACCATGAAGGACCATTCCACCATAGACTACATTCTAATAATTGAGCAGGTGAAACTCCTCTTGAAAGCATATCGGAAGGATTTGTTTTAGTAGGTACATGCCGCCATGTGGCATGAGCAGTTAAAGTTTGTATGTCTGCAACTCTATTGCAAACGAAGGTTTTAAGTTGATTAGGCGGTGTTTTTAGCCACCCTAGAACAACAGTAGAATCGGACCAAAAGACAGACCGCTCAAGGTCTATGCCTAAGGCCTTTGTAGCTTGAGCAGCAAGCTTGGCCAGCAACGCGGCTGCACAAAGCTCTAAACGTGGAATAGTGACAGGCTTCAGGGGCGCAACCTTAGCCTTTGCACACAGAAGCCGAACAAAAACCTGACCTTGCGGGTCAACTGAACATAGGTAGATAGATGCCCCGTAGGCATGAACTGAAGCATCTGCGAATCCATGCATCTCCACCTGCACGGGATTGCAACAGACAACATGACGTGAAATTACGAGATTGTTTAACACAACCCAATTTTGTCGTAGAAGAATCCAATTATTTTGAATTGATACAGGAATCGGATCATCCCATGAAATCTTTTCCATCCAAAGAGACTGCATGAGAATTTTAGCGGATATGACACAAGGACCGAGAAGGCCCAAAGGGTCGAAAATCTGTGAAATGTCGGACAGTAGAGCCCGTTTAGTAGGAATGCCATCTGACGGACTGGAAATTGAATATCGTAAGTGATCAGTTTGAAATGACCAGGTAAGACCAAGTGTTTTGGTGTTTTCATGAGATCCGAACTCAAGAATGCCTGGATGAACGTCCTGCGGATTTATACTAGAAAGTACCTGTGGATCATTGGAAATCCACTTTCTAAGTTTAAAACCACCTCCAGACAGAAGCGTTGGAAGCACTTGGCAGATAGCCTTGGCATCAGAAAGCTGATCAGAACCCGTAAGAAGATCATCTACGTAGAAATCTTCCCGAATTATTCTGGAAAACTGAGAATGTGTGTCCTTGACCAGAATACCTATCTCAGTCAGACATCGAATGGCCAGAAATGAAGCCGCTGCGGTACCATAAGTTACGGTATTTAAATCAAAGGTAGAAATTGAATCATAAGGAGAAGATCGCCATAGAATCCTTTGAAGAGGTCTTTGGCTTGGATTGATCAGAACCTGTCTGTACATTTTCTCAATGTCAGCAGACAATGCGTACCTATGTTTGCGGAAGCGTAATAAAATTGAAAAAAGATCCCTTTGGATAGTGGGCCCAACCATCTGAATACTGTTTAACGAATGTCCACTGGAAGTTTTAGAAGAACCGTCAAATACAACGCGAAGTTTGGTTGTAAGACTTTCCTCTTTAACTACGCCATGGTGAGGAAGATAGAAAACTTGACCTGTATAACTGAGGTCGGAAGGTGACATATGTCCAAGATTATGATATTCCTGCATAAAGGAAGTATATAATTTTTTGAATTCTGGATTTGACTGAAATTTCATCTCTAGAGACTTGAATCTTTTGAAAGCTGTATGCCAAGAATCACCCAGAACAGAAGGGTTTTCCTTGAACGGAATGGAAACGATAAAACGACCATCAGTGTCCCTTTTCGTAGTTTCAGAAAACTGTCTTTCACAGGAATTTTCCTCCTGCGAGAGAACCTTTTCAGATGGATACTGTTCCAATTCCCAGAAACGAGCGAGTTGCTCTTGAACTGGATCAATAACCGAATGAAGACATTTTGCTCGAATCAGCATGTCAGAGCCTAACGGACCAGCAACAACATAACCAAATCAAGTTTGTTGAAGAGTAGGAAGATTTGGACCTAATTGAAATTGTCCAGAACATAAAATCTTGAAGAAGACTGGCGATCCAAGAAGGATGTGGATTTCACCAGGCTCGTGAAATAAAGGATCTGATAACTTAATGTTATCAGGAATCTGAAGCTTGGCAATATCTACATGCCAGTTAGGTAGATTACTGGTGATATTGTCAATGACAAAGCAGGAAATTGTCAATTTGAACCACGAATGATACGAAGAATAAAGCGTGATGTCACAACATGAACGTGTTGCGAAGTGGCCTTGCTAAGACCGGAAATCGTAACATCAACTGGTTTTGTAGGAAGTCTCAACCTCTTACAAATATCCGAAGTAATAAAATTCGATTGAGAGCCTGAATCTAACAGTGCCCTAACTCTGCACAATCTTCCGTTGGAATCGATAGTTGGTGCGCACACCGTAGGAAGTATTACTTGAGAAGTATTACTAGAAAAGGCAGAAATTGTATGCGAAGAAGCGCCACCCACAAAAGGCAAAGTGTTTGTTTGCCCTGCGGAGACTGTAGAAGTTTGCGAACGTTGAACGTCCTCATGCAGAAGCGTATGATGCTTTGACTTGCACTTCCTGCAAGTAAAGCGAGAAGAACATTGTGAGACAAGATGTCCCTTGTATAGGCAATTGAGACATAATTTCAACTCCTTTACCTTTGAAATTCTGTTTTGTGCTGATAACCTTAGAAATTCAGTGCAATTACTGAGCAAATGAGAACCTTGACAGTTATAGCAACCGCGTGAATTACTAGATGTCAGAAATGTTTTGACACTAGTTTTGGATTTTTCATGCCTCTGGGGCACAACCGTAGAATTTTCCTTTAAAGTGGAAAGCAAATCCGCTTGGGACTTTAAGAAGTCTTGAAATTCCGCAAGAGTTGGTAGCTCATGAGGTAAGGACTTTCGAACAGACTCCCACTCTCTAAGAGTAGTAGGGTCGAGTTTGTTGGCAATAACATAAATGAGAAATGTCTCAATCAGAGATTTGTCGTCTGACAAAGAGCGTAAAGCACCAACATGTTTGGATAAGAAGTCGTTTATTTGACGAAGCTTGTCAGGTGACTCCTTTGAAAGAGATTCGATGTTGAATAAAGATTGGACATGATTATGAACAATCATGCGTGTATTATTGTTCCTTTTGCACAACGTATCCCATGCTAGACGAAAATTGGACGAAACGAAATCTAGAGACTGGATAACCTGAAGTGCAGATCCGCTAAGGGAGGCCCTTAAGTAATGAAAACGCTGGATGTCGCTAATGGACGTATTTTTATTGATTAAAGAATCGAACGTGTCCCTATATTCGAGCCAGTTTTCTAAATTCCCAGAATAGCGTAAATTTATCGTCTGAAGTTTAATGAAATGTGAACTGTGCGATTCTGAATGATTTGATCGCGAACTTGAAGAACGAGATGGTCCACGAAATTCGGGTAAGTCGGAATTATTGACATGTTCTAGAATCATTGATGCAACAGAAGTGATTCTAAAGAAAGATTCTTCAAAGAAACTGTATTGTTCTTCATGAACCGAGTCGTCTGAAATAGCAATTATTTGCTTGTGAATATCTTCGAAGGACTGCAATAATGATTTTGAAATGACCAAGCGATCATTCAATTCCATGATTAGTTCTCTTGAAACTGACTCAGGATTAGAGTCGAAAGTATTTTTGAAGCCATTTACATAATTAATAAAGCGTGCAAGTTTGCCTTTAATCATTCCACGTTCTTGTACGAGTAACTCCATGTTTGAATATTTACTGAAATCTGTTAATAATTACATAAAAGGTGTTTGTAGAAATGTATGAAGGAATAAATAAAATCAGTTGAAATTTCACAACTGTAGAAAAGAATAATACCGTTAATGGTATTTTAATTACTATCTTCAAAATAACTAGAATAAATTGGATAATAATATGAAATTGCAATCAGTACAAATACAACGGCATTTGAATGTTATACAATAACGCTAGAAAATGTTTAATTGTCATAAAGTCTGTAGTAATTATGTACCTAACGTTATTGAATAAAGTAAATTTTAATTACGAAATGTACTAGGTAGCCTGTTTAGATACACCAGTACGCAAAGCTTTAATTTAAAAATGTTTAAGGAAGGCAGTGGCATAAAAATCGATATTGAAATAAACAATAAAGGAAGGGATGTATTATACCTGAAATTTCGTCGTAAACGAGTTGTTTATTTGAAGCGTGCAACCCTCATTAGCTGCGTAGACCTTGAATTTGTGCCTGCAGGCGATGAATATACGTACAGTTTTGGAATGCGAGTAGAGTAGTTTTATTTATAATGGAGCTGTCCAAATAGGCCTGGATCCAGCAAGAATGAACCATATGTTTAGAATATCTTTGTAGTAATTGTACATCTTCGCTGGTGATTCTGCTGTACGTGTATTTCGTTGTAGTATTAACTCTTAGGACCAACTTAACAATAAAACTGAAATCTTGTTTCTTGCTAAGATAGAAATTGTAAAGAATGCTTGAACGTGGAATACATTTATTGTAACTGAATATAATTGAAATTATGTAAATACATTGGAATAATTGGGTATTAGCTGTCACGAACTAACCCCTCGGACATTTTAAACGCGAATCAATGGAAACGAAGCACCCAAATAGAAACATGAGCGTCTTCCGCCACAAAAGTAGTTCTTGGCACAAACGCGAAGTAATTTCAAACCTTAAATTCTATAATCCCCAACACATAGAGTAGTCTGATTGTGCTGTGATTCTAGTTTTTGTATTGTTTAGTAATTGTAGCGACGGTAAGTACAGTTTTATTTCATAAAGATGTAAGTGTAGATATAACCAAAGAAAATGTATGAGTTTATATACAGAAAAACGTCAAATTTTCTATTACATCAAACATTGACATGGTGGGATAAATGTATCCCACCATGCAAGTTCATATTTTCAAGAAAGTTTCTTTCACCAATTAGATTGACATTCTTATAACTATAAAATTTTTGATAATTAAGTTTTAATATTTTATCAACTGATTAGGTTTTTGCTAATTATGTAAATTTCTATCCCCTTAGCTCTAGTATGAATAACGAGAAAAAATCACCACGGAAGCGAGTAATAGAATTTGAATCTGATGAAGAGGATATTCAGTCATTACCTTCAGATTCAGAATCTAATACTGATTTTAGTGAAGGCGAAGATGATCCAATCCTACAAACGAGAACGAAAGTAAGAAAAAGATGTTCTTTTGAAGAGTATGAAGATGAGCCTATTCAACTGAGGAGAACAGTAAGGAGAATATCTTCTTCTGAAGACAAAATTGAGAATGAGAGACGTGACTTGGCACAAAATACATCAGAGCAAAGCAATAATGTTATACAATGGAATAGTGACAACAAAACAACACCTGGAATTTTTTATGCTAATTCGCACAACACATGATGGATCTTGAAAATCCATCACCATATAAAATTTGTTGCCAGTTTATATGCGAATAATTAATTAACTTGTCTGTCTTTCAAATAAATTTATATGCCGAACAAAAGGGTACAAGATACATTCCAACAAATGCAGTAGAAATTAGTACATTCATAGGAATAAATTTTGTAATGGGAATTAATAAATTGCCCAGTTATAGGGATTATTGGAGTAGTGCACCGTATGTGAGAAATGGATATATTAGTCAACTAATGATTGTAAATAGATTTGGATGGATCTTGTCTCGCATTCACCTAAACGCTAATATTCTAACACCTCTAAGAAATAGTGTCAATTACGATAAGCTCTACAAAGTCAGACCTTTTTTTGAACAAAATGCAAAATAATTTCACCAATAATTATCAACCTAGTGAATATTTAGCGATTAATGAAGCTGTGATAAACGGATAAAGGACGCAGCAGTTTCAAACAATATCTCTCTAAAAAAACCTATCAAAAGAGGATATAAAATGTGGATGTTGACTGATAAAACTGGGTATATATATATATATATATATATATATATATATATATATAATAATAAGATGAAATAATAACTTAGACTTTTAAGTAAAGCCAAATGATCATTTCAAATCGAGCTAGTAATTGAAAGAAGGAAAATATAAGGCCTTGGACAGGATTTGAACCTGCATCTCAATTTTGCGGAACTGTGCGTTTACCAATTCGCTACCGAGGCCGATGGCTATAATTGGAAATTTACAAATCTAAATCGTGTACAGTACCATATAAACCTGTACACGATTTAGATTTGTAAATTTCCCAATTATAGCCATCGGCCTCGGTAGCATAATTGGTAAACGCCAGTTCCGCAAAACTGAGATGCAGGTTCAAATCTGTCCAAGGCCTTATATTTTCCTTCTTTCAATTACTAGCTCGATTTGAATGATCATTGTTATAAAAAGTCTAAGTTATTATTTCATCTTATATTTCAATCGTAGTATTTATCAACTTACCTTGTGTAAAACTACTATAATATATATAATATATATATATATATATATATATATATATATTCATCATATCATCATCATATTGTTTTCGACCTTACTTAAGGTCGGTTTGAGCACTCTAACTTCTTTTCTAATCTGTGCTAATCTAAAAGTTCTACATACCCTTCACAACCTAAATTTCTAATAATTTGACTAATATAGTTTGGTCTAGGTCTTCCTATATCCTTTTATCTTTTTCCTATCCATCTGACTTTACATAGATATTAGCAACATGATGGTTGTTAAAGAACTCTAACATGTTTACCATTTATAAGGAAATGAAATATAACCTTCAAAAAGGAAAAGTGTTAAAATATATGTTATGGTAAGGCTTAAGCAACAAAACGCTACCCACATGCCAGACCGCTACCTAATTGTGAGTTATGTCATGGTGACGTTTATTAAATTATATGTTATGGTAAGGCTTAAGCAACGAATCGCTACCAACATGCCAGACCGCTAACTAATTGTGAGTTATGTCTTGGTGACATTTAGTTAACTGATTTTTATTTTTTTTTTGTTTTGTTTTCGAACTAACTTAAAGTCGGTTTGATGCAGCTCTAAATTCTTTTCTATTCTGAGCTAGTCTAAAAAGGTCTACATACCCTTCACAACCTAAATCTCTAATAATTTGACTAATATAGCTTTGTCTAGGCCTTCCTACTCTATTTTTATTTGGTAGTCTATAATCTAAGACTTTACTAAATAGTCCCTCATGTCTTAACTGGTGCCCTATCATTCTATCTCTCCTGACCTTCAATTGTTTCCACATACAGGGATCTTCACCTATCCTTCTATAAACTTCCTCGTTTGTTACTCTATCTGTCCAACTAATCTTTAACATTCTCCTATAACACTAAGTTTCAAAAGCTTCTATCTTTTTTTATCTACTTCTTTAATTGTCCAAGCCTCACTACCGTATAGTAGAACGCTCCATACGTATGACTTTAAGAAACTTTTCTATTATCTAAACTAATACTATTAGCTATTAGTAAGTCTTTCTTTTTTAAAAACATTTTTCTAGCTTGAGCTATTCTAGCTACTACATCCCTTCTGCTACGCCCATCCTTTGTAATTATACTACCTAAATAGCAAAATTCATCTACCTCCTCTAACTCGGTATTACCTATTTTTAATTTTGGTTTAGAACTAGGCTGTAACTCACTTGTCATTATCTTTGTCTTTACTGAGTTAATTCTCATACTATAGTTACTCCGTAGTATCTCATCTAAAATATTTAAAACTCTCCTAACTCTTTTCTAGACTCTGCTATAATGGCTATATCATCTGCAAAACGTAACATGTCTATTTTCTGTCCCTGTACACTAATACCTATCTTTTTTCTCTCTCTGGCTAAGTTTAAAGCTTCCTCAATATAAACATTAAAAATCAAGGAGACAGTATACAACCCTGTCTAACACCATTTCTAATCTTAGCTTCCTTTTCTATTTCATCAAATCTAATTACTACGCTTTGGTTTTATATAGACTGTAAATAATTTTTCTATCCCTATGAGAGATTCCTATTTTTGCAAAACCCTGAACATAACAATCCAATTAACCCTATCAAATGCTTTTCTAAATCTACAAACGCGAAATGAGTCTTTTATTTTTTTGTAACCTTTTTTCGATAATTACCCTAATCATTAGTATCGGTTCTCTAGTCCCTCTGTCTTTACGAAAACCATATTGGTCTTCGCCTAAATAATTCTCAGTCAAAGCTTCTACTCTATTTTTAATTATTATTGCTAGTATTTTGGAAGCATGAGAAGTTAAACTAACTGTTCTAAAATTCTCACACCTATCAGCTCCTGACTTTTTGGGATTGGGATAATAATATTTTTTTCGAAATCTATTGGAACCTCACCTGTGTCATATATTACATTTATTAGTTCATATAATCTGTCTAAAGTTTTCTGACTTGCATATTTTATTAATTCTCTTGGAATATCGTCTATCCCTGGCGCTTTATTTAATTTAAGATTCGAACAGCTCTATCAAATTCCTCTCTTAATATTGAGAACCCTATTTCTACATCCTCTTCTTGGTCGTTCTCTAACTCATCCATATCGTCTCCCTTATATAAATCTTCTAAATATCTTTTCCATCTATCAGCTACCTCAACTTTATTTATTAGAAGCTCATTATTCTCGTCTCTAATACCATTATATTTTTTCCTATCTTCCCCAAAAAACTTTTTAACTGCTCTGTAAGCCCTGTCTGTCTTACCAACTCTCAAATCATCTTGTATTCCCTTACAATTCTCCTCCATCCATTTATTTCTAGCTTTTCTACACTCATGTACTATCTTATTTCTAACTTTATTATATTTTTGCTTACTTTCACTATCCAATTCTCTGAAAGGTTTAAGCTTTCTTCTATTCTCTATTAAATCTAATATCTCCTTTGTTACCCAGGGTTTTCTCGCTTCTATTTTTTTCTTACCTATAGTCTGTGTTGCTGTATCATGTACAATCAGTTTTATTTCTTTCCATCTATTTTCTACGCTCCCTCCTACAGCTATCTCTTTGCTCTTATTATCTAATACTTGTTTATATTCCTCTTTTACCCTACTATCATTAAGCTTACCTAGATCCCATCCCTCTCTTTTAACCTTTCTCAATTTTTTGAATTTTAGTTTACACTTCATTTTAACTAAGTTATGATCGCTATCTATGTCAGCCTCTGGATAACTACGACAGTTTTGAACTTGGTTTCTACATCTTTGTTTAACTAAAATATAATCTATTTGGTACCTAGCCCTATCACCTGGGGCTTTCCAGGTATATATATATATATATATATATATATATATATATATATATGTATATATATGTTGTTCGAATAGGGTGTTTACAGTTACTAATCTATGTTCCTGGCAAAACTCAACTAATCTTTCTCCTCTATCATTTCGTCTGCCATACCCAAATTTTCCTACCATTTTTCCCTCACTACCTTCTCCCACTGACGCATTAAAATCGCCCATAACTATTAAATTCTCATCTCCTTTACTTTTCTCACTATACTATTTATATCCTCGTATACCTTTTCTACTTCCTCATCCTCGTACTGAGTTGTTGGCATGTAAACCTGTACTAAAACAGTGTCTGTGGGTTTTGTACTCAATCTAACCATAATTATTCTATCACTAAATTGTAAGTACTCTTTAACTTTATGCCCTAATCTTTTACCTAACACTATTCCTACGCCTGCCTGTCCATTAGTTGAAGAAGTTGTAATTATTCTATAATTATCTTTCCAAAAGTCATTACTATCTGGCCATCTCACCTCACTAATACCTAAAATGTCCAGCTTTTCCTTTCTCATTTCGACTAATAAATTCGTTAACTTATCTACTCTGAGTAATGACCTTACATTACAAGTCCCTATCACTAAATCGAACTGTTGCTTTATATTCTTACGATGACGAGCCCCAAGTACCCCCTCGCGGAGATCCGAATGAGGGAGTATTTTACCTCCGGACAAGAATTTTACTTGTGAGCTCTTCGTCATATGTATTTCGTGTTTTAGGCCACGCACACCTGGGAAATATTGTGGTAGGCTCCCATATCTTTCCACAACGCAGTTTTTAAAGATTTTAGCAAAAGCGTATCCGTCACGGCCAACCCCAACAAGCTTGTAAATTATTGAGGATCGCCGAGACCAACCAACCCTCCTCCAATATCTTTTAGCCAGCAAGGCTGCTGCCCCTTGCTGCGCCTTTTAATCGCCTTTTACGATAAGCAGGCTTACTATAGTAGTATTCTTTATCCCCCACTATAGGGAGTCATTGTGATGGCATTTGCAATTTCATATTGTCACGATCGGGATAAAAGTGCCACGAGTATTTTTAAGTGAATGTCCAATTTGAATGCCAGAAATTTTATGACAAAGTAAATGATCAGGTTGTCATAAATCAAGAGGTGGAGGGGAGTGCCACGGCTAGGCGAGAGTCGGAGAATGGAGGGTAGCAAGAAAATAAGGATACCGGCAACAATTTATCTAGCTGAAAAATAGAATACAGTAATGGCACAAACATAAAATAAAGATAGATATTTATCAAATAGCAGAACACTAGTCTGCTCAAAGAAAATAATTATATATTATATTTAAATATAGAAATCAATAAGAAAAAGAAATTCATACAGAACGTTAGTCTGCATAATACCTGTAGGAATTTCCCAAAGAACTTTGTGTAGAACTTTTACTTTTATTTTTTTTGTTTCTGTAAAATAAAGAAAATAATCATAATTATACCTGGAGTTCACAACCCCAAATAAAAAAGTAAGATATACTAATTTCACTTTAATAAATAATCTAGAATGCTCAACCAAAACAAATTTACTTTTATAATACATCAGTAACAATTATCAAATTACCAATTATCATTATTTTCACAATGTTTCCAGAAATTACGCATAGTAGCATTTATAATATAATAGAGTTAATAATATTGTCCAGTAATTCAAAGAACAAGTTCGATATCTGAAAATAGGAAATGACCCAAAAGAAAAAACATTAATCGGCCGACTGGGACGGAACTCGATAGTACTATCGTTTGTACCGCTTACAGCAAAATGAATAGTTATAACTTGTCTGACTGAAGCAAAACCCTTAGCTAACATAAATTTACTACTTCATTCATAATTTCCACGAATTTAGTATATCTTAAATGATTAGCCTTCTTACAAATTCTCTCATTTAAATAAGATACAGGTTTGGAGCTAAAGATTGTTAACTTAAAAAAAGATATCAGTACAGTTAGTATACGAAAGTTAAAATCAGCCATAAGTAACATGAGATATAATTGATCTATAACGAATTTTATCTGTTTAACGATGTCGCCTCACATTTTCAACTACTTTAGTAAGAGTAAATACCAAATAAGAATCTGATAACAGAACAAACATTACATTTGATTTTCCAATGCTCCACCCGAAGGTACTACATTGGCCAGGAAGCGAGTTTTTTTTACCTAGAAAATTTGGAATTTTGCCGAACCCTTGCTGTTCCAAGCAAGGTAGGGATCTTTAACGTGCTGACAACACACACACGGGACCTCCATTTTACCTCTCATCCGAACGAGGGTGTATTTTTGTGAAAAATGTTCGCCTAACATTTTTCAAGCGGACCGTGTCGGGATTCGAACCCGGGACCTTGGGCGTAGTAGTCACACACATACCACTAAGCCACGGAGCCGCCTAACAGAACAAACAGCAGATTGTAGCGATGTTAACATTCACAGCACGTGACGGCGTTGCTTAATTCGACAGGTTATTATTTTCTTTAGAAATTCCGCCTGTGTAGTATGTAGTATGATCGCTGAGTACCATTTCAATAAGAAAGTAAAAACTAAAAGTTCACGAATAGTAGGACTATTTTAGATATACGAATTAAGTCTGTAGGCATTTAAGTGTTCAAAGTACAACTTCTACAATACATAAGATATAAAAATCAAACAGGTACTTATCTGAAACTACGTTGAATGTAGCACATACTCACAAAACTACACTCGTACTTTTTAAGTGAAAGAGCACTTATTTCTTTAATTTTTCAAAACATTTAGTACAGATAGGTGAGAAGTGATTGGTTTTGTTAACAAAGTGTTAATGTGCTCCTCAAAGTATATTAAAATTAACTGATAAAAAGTGCTACTTATATATCAAATTTGGTATCATCTTAGAGCTAACTACACAGGCTTTCAAACTACTAAACTTTTTTTTATAAAAAGTGCATCACAACTATGATATCAACGGATAACTAACATTTTAAATTGGTAGTATACAAACTTTTGGTTATTATCAACAGTTATCTTCATAATAACTAGTTCTTATCTCTGCAATTACAAGTGCCACATTGTTTTGTTATTGTACAGGACTGAACCCAGCAAATTGAAAGAAAGTTATTTTGGAAAATATGCAAACATATTTTTGGTAAAAGTATTAATAATAAGGGTATAATATGCAAGTTTGTTGGGAATGTAATCTAAATATAGAAGATGACAAATGTTGTGAGTGTGATGGGTGTACAAAAATAGTACATTTTGACTGTAAAGACTTATCAAGTTCTGAAATAAGATGTATGCAGTTAAAAAAGGAAGAGTTTTAAAATTTTATTGTTCAAAGTGTGAAAAGCAAGTGACTGAGACGAAATATGTACTTGGGGAAGTTATGCAAAAATTACAATCTCTGGAAAGAACTCATGAGGAATTTTTAAAAAAGTTTGATGAACAGGGTAAACACTTGGTAGAAATAAAAAATAAATTATTTGAACAAAAGTGTCCAGAGGCAGAACTCAATGTTAATAAATTGTACAGTGCAGTCACTAAACGGAATGTATCTCAACCTCCTATAGTAATAATAGATAAAATTGGTGGAAGAACTGACTCTAAGGAAATCCTTAAAAAATTGAAAGGTAATATTGACCCTGTTAGTTTAGAAATTGGAGTAAGTGTAGGGAAAACTACAAAAAATGGTGGTATTGTTATTGAATGTGAAAATAATAGGGCAGTGGAGGTGATGAAGAAAACTATATCACAAAAATGGGAGAAGAATATACAGTAAAGACTCCATTAAAAGACTTCCAATGATAAAAATTATAGGAGTAGATGAAAGTGACAAAGAAGGCATTTACAAAAAAATAATAAATCAAAATAAGTTAGATGAGCATAAACAAAATTTTCAAATGAATATTAAGTATGAAACCAAAATTGTTAAAGGGTTATTCAACATTATTGTAGAAGTGGATACAGATACATTTAAATACATTATGAGAGAAGAACTATTGAGAATAGGATGGAGGAGATGTAAGGTATTAGAGCATGTGGCAATAAAAAGATGTTATAAGTGTTGTAAGTTTGGGCATATTGCCAAAGAATGCAAAGGGAGTATAGTGTGCCCACGGTGTGCACAATCTCATAATGAAGCAGATTGTCAAGAAAGTCAATTTAAGTGTATTAACTGTGTGGAAGCAAAAAGTCGTTGAAATATAGAATTAGATGAACAGCATACAGTATGGGACTATAATTGTACATGTTTTAAAAGGATTATTGAATTACAAAAGCGTAAAATAAACTACATATAGCAATTACCTTCTAGATGTTTAAATATAACAGCAGACTATAATTCAATAATTTTATGCTTAAATACACAAGGCTTAACTACACATTTTGACGAAATACAACAGCTAATCAATCGAGAAAAACCAATATTGGTATGTTTAACAGAACACATCTGACAAATTGAATTGAAAGTAATGAAATAGTCATTAAAGGATACAGTTTAGATAGGGTTGATTCTAGTTCACGACACACTGGAGGTGTCATAATTTACTATCAGTCATTTCTACAGTTTGAAATATTAAAAGAGTATAGCCTCCATTTAGAATATTGGGGTATTGTTGGTAATATTAAGTTGAATAGTAGAAGTATAAGTATAGCTGTGTTTTACCGTTCACCAAGTGGAAGTTGTGCAAATTTTCTAAACCTGTTGGAAAATTTGTTAGAAGAACTGGTAGAATCACGTGGTAGTGAAGATATCATTCTGATTGGGGATTATAATATTGATTGGAATAAAATAAATGATTTCTATACAATTAAGTTAAAAAATATTGTAAAGGACTGTGGATTTGTACAACTAATTTCTGAGAGTACAAGAATTACTAAGGAATCTGAAACATTAATAGATTTAGTGATAACTAATAATAATGGATTAAAAAGTACAGTATGGCACACTCCAAAAGTTACAGATCATAGTATTGTTGTTGCAGACATTAGTCACATCATACAAAAACTCCAAGTTGATGCAGAAAGCAAAATAAAGAAAATTCTTAACTATGAGGCCATAAGGAACGAGTTAATATTGGCAGATTGGAAGTATGAAATAACCAACATCGATAAACTTTATAAAACATTTTACACAAACATTAAAAATGCAATTGACCATAATTCATATGACAAGGAGGTGTCACAAAATAGTTCAAAATTATGGTTTAATGGAGAAATACAAAGAGTAATTAATATCTGAAATAAATTTTATAAAAATTTACATTCACAAGAAGTATGGAAGATTGGAAAGCATACAAAGAATGCAGAAATAATGTGATATTCATGATCCGTAGAGCTAAGATTAAATATTATGAAAAGAAAATAGATGAAAATAAAGGTAACCCAGTAAAAATGTGGAAGACTTTAAAACTTGTATTAAAACCGAGCGTATTCAAAATAGTAAGCACATTATATTTGAGAATACACTAGAAACTAATGACAAAACTATTGCTGAAAACTTCAATACTTACTTCATAAATAGTATAACAGAAATTACATCATCAATTGGTATTGAAAAGTTTGAATTTCACGATCCAATACGTACAAGCCTGAAGGAATTATGTACTTTTAAATTATTAAAAATACATGAACTAAAAGAATTGGTATATAAGCAAGCAAATAAAAGCAGCCCGGATGGTGTAAACAGTAGAGTTCTTAAAGAACTTTTTGATATTATTGGTTATCCGCTACTAAACATAATAAATATGTCTCTTATGCATGGTATTGTACACAAGGACTTAAAGATATCAACAATTACACCAATTCAAAAAGTAGTATCAACAAAGAAATGCGAAGAGTACAGGCCTATAAATATGTTGGCCACAATTGAAAAGGTATTAGAAACAGTAATATATAAGCAACTGAAGCAATTCTTGGATGATACTAATATATTAACCACCTATCAGTCTGGTTTTCGAGCGAAACACTCGTGTGAAACAGCGATTCAGCTAATTATAAATGACTGGAAAGAATCAATGGATAAAGGAAAGGCAGTGTGTGCAGTCTTTATAGATTACAAAAGAGCATTTGAGACTATAAGTAGAAATATTCTCATTCAAAATTGGAAAAATATGGGGTTAAAGACAATGCGTTAGAGTGGTTCAAAGACTACCTACAAAACAGAGAGCAAGAAACGAGATGGCAACGGAAACATCTAATAAATCAGAAATTGAGTGGGGTGTTCCACAAGGAAGTATTTTGGGACCATTGCTTTTATAATTTACATAAACGATATAGTGAATGTAGTGAAGGTAACAAAGATGCATATGTTTGCTGATGACACTGCACCCTACCCTTTTTCCAGGTGTTTTAAAAAAGATAGGCGCACGACAGAGCATAAAAAAAATTACACTCTGGCACAGCTAGCATCGACCGTTGAGGTTGCAGAGGCTGCAAGAGACCTAAAATCTCGAAGGGGAGAAAATTTGTGAATTAATAACTGTAAATTAAACAACTGTGAGAAACTATGAAAAGTTATATAGTGTGTTTATTAAATTTTATAGAAAATAAATTTTGAACAAAACAAATATTCTATGAAGTCATATAAAATGAAAGGATCAGTAAAGATTATGATACATGTTTCTTTTTTTGCAACTAGTCAATGTAGGTACATAAGTCTAAGAGAGTTTTTAAAATATGTGAATGTAGCATATAAAAGTCAATAAAATATTTAACGTGAACTAAACGTTCAAAATACAAAGAAAAGTATCTTGTGCTTTTAAATGCTTAACGAAATTAATAAATGTACTTTACTACCATAAGTTTCATGAAACGTGTGGCTTACATTTGGACAGTATCGTCCAGTAAGACTATGTATAAAAAGAATTACTATTTGTGAACACCAGATAAATTATCTGTAAGATTTATATGTTTTACAAGTGTAACATAAAGAGAAAATTTAATATTGTATAAATCAGTTCATTAAATTTTGAGTAGATAAATAGTATTTTAGTTTGTCATACCTGACATGTGCATTGAATAACATATTTTTTGTTACCCTGATATTCTTGAGCGGAACATCTGTAGAAATCCAAATCACATGTGTAGAAACTGCAGGAGTCCCAGGTAACATCAAAATTAAACTAATGATGAGGTAGAATTGGCTAGCATACAAACAAGTTGAAAAACATTATTCTGTGTTAACTTCATAGATCCATATTAAACCAAAATTTAAGAGAGTAATTAATAAAACTAAAAATGTATGTTGCGGTAGCTTAATTTAAATGTACAACGCCATCGTCATCTCATGGTCAAACGACAGCAAAACACATTTGCTTCTTTACGGAGCGTAAGGTGCAAATATAGGAAAACTGAAGGTAGAGAACGACCCTAAAATACAATATGTGAATTAGTTAACACGCAAAAAAGTCAAAAGGAAATTAAAATACATCTGTTAATTTCTTACCATCGGAAAAGCAATCCGGTGGGATTCGCAGCCCATGAAGGGAAGGAAACGCTAGACAAGATAGCTGTAATATTATTTAAATGATTACACATCTTTTATTTAACAAAATAATACATACTTGATACGACCTCATGGTCAATTTTATCACCTTGAACTCAAAAGCGACCTGTTGTGCACAAGTCAAGACAAGAAATGAAACTTTTGTCAGAACGTTTTGACAGGCAAACAATCTGTCTCAAATATCAGAGCGGGGTATTTAGGATTGTAAGGAAAGAAAACTATAGAGCTCTTCTGCAAAGTAAGTGTGAAATTAAATACCAAGAATACTGGATTGTAGGCAACTTTACAAACAAGTATGAATATTAGAAAAAACAAAACACGGTACTTTATAAAGTACTATAACCTTCTTATATTCTGAGATTATAATAAATCTATTAAAGTAAAAGTGTATATTAAGGTTCAATGGACTTTTAAAGTAAAATCTGAGGTTTAAAGGAGAGATAAATCAAGCTGAAGCGTGGCGTTTACCATAGGTAAAATGACATGTTTCACTGCCCAAAACAAAAGAAAAAATATATGAAGATATATTTTTTATAAAATCAAAATTGGATTGAAGTGAAAGACTTATTAAAAGAAAATAAAAATTGTTTGAAAAAAAATTTGAGAAAAGAAAAAAAGTTTGAGAAAAAATTGTTTAAGAAAAATGTTTGAGTGGTGGGATATCTAACGCGTATCACACGTCCCAAAGGGAAACAAAATTGGTAAAGTCAATAATCCGTGAAGTCAAAATCAGTAAGGACTAAACCACTCGACACGGGTAAAAAGATTAGAAATAAAACAAAAAAATTGTAGAAAAATGGCAATGGGGGGTTATAGGGAGGGTATAACTGTTGTACACCAGTTATGTATGTAAGTGTGGGGGGCTAGATATGATATGTCATCAAAAAAAATATTACATCAAACACGTGTAATGTTACAAGAAAAAAAAAATTTTTAGTTAAGAAAGATTATGTTTAGTATTATTTAAGTTAAGGTAGGTATTTTAAGAAAATTTATTAAGTTTATATCAGTGCCTGTATATGGCTTTAAATCTTTTATGTGCCAGTTATTTGTCTTTGACCCATCTGGGTTAGTAAGATTATAAATTAAATTAGATAGTTTTTTAATAACTGTACATAAAATATATGTGGGTGCAAGTTTTGCAGTAAAAACATCAGCGGCACTAGACAATACTTTGTTTGTTCTCCAAACTGTATCACCTACATTGAAAGTAAATGGTCTGCGTCGTAAATTGTAACGACTAGACATTTTTTTATAGGCAAGATGTAATCTATTTTTTACATCTTTGAAGAGATTAAAAAGACCTTGTTGGTCGGTAGAATATGCAGTCCTATCTTCAGGCATTATATCTACGTCATCAGAGGGTTTATAAGACGAACTATAAAATTTTCCTGAAATAGGTACATGTCTACCAAAAATTAAAAATTTGGCGAAAAACCCGTCACCTCATGTTTTGCTGAATTTATAGCGTACTGAATTTTTGCTATATTTTCATCCCACATGTTGTGTGTTTCGACATATGATCTAATCGCCGTACCTACAGTTTTATTTATTCGTTCTACAAAATTACATTGTGGGGAATATACTGCAGTGTACCATATTTTTCAACATTATAATTAGCAATTAAATTTTTAAAAATGTTTCCAGATAGTTGTGATCCATTATCACATATTACAAATTTAGGTACCCCGTAGGTTAGAAATACTTTATTTTCGATATGTTTTTCGATATTTGGTGCTGTAGCACTATGTAAAGGAAATAATAAAGTGAATTTAGAAAACCAGTCTCCTACAACAAGTAACCACTTGTGTCCTTGTTTTGACCTAGGAAGGGGTCCTATGAGGTCTAAAGCAATTGTGTGAAACGGAAATGTAACATCTTTTTCTTTACCTGCTAAACCTAATGGTTTCATATTTGATGCTTTTGTGCTCCACATATTAGACAATTTTACAATACTTTATGACGTCATATTTCATTTTAGGCCAGTAGTAATTTTCTTGAAGTCTAGCTAATGTTTTATAAAATCCAAAATGTCCAGCAGTAGGTGGATCATGACAAGTAGAAATTACTTCATTTCTTTGTTTAATAGGTACTAGGATTTTCCAATTATTTATATTCGTAGTTAACGGTAAATTTGAAGGTAGGAATTTGTATAACAAACCGTTTTCTATTTTCCATTGCGGATAGGTATCTGGAGAATTTATAATTTTATTTTTTAAAGATACATAGTAATCATCTATGTTAGCTAAATCTATTTCTAAGGTATTTAAATTTACCAGGGTATTTTTGTGTTGATCGACTAAGGGAATCAGGTATTACATGTAGCTTGCCTTTACGGTGAATTAAATCGAAGGTATGTTGTCTTAAACGGGTGGCCCATCTTGCCAGTTTCCCAGAAGGATTTTGGATATTATTGAGCCATAACAGACTGTTATGACTGTAAATTTTGTTCCTTCTATCCACGGACGGAATCTTTCTATAGAAAAAATAACTGAGAGACATTCGCGTTCTGTAACGGAGTAATTGCGTTCAGAACGTGTAAGTGATCTGCTTACGTAACAGATAATGTGATCTTCACCATTTAGATTTTGTAATAGAACTCCTCCTAAACCAGTATTTGATGCATCAGCTTCTATCGTGAATGGTTGATTGAAATCAGGTTGAGATAAGATAGGCTCAGATACTAAGATTTGTTTTATTTTTAGAAAAGCTGACTCAGCCTCGGAATTCCAAACTATTGGTTGTTTTCTTTTCCTTTTAACAGATCATTAATAGGAGACATAAGGGTAGAAAAAGATTTTATAAACCTTCTATACCAGCTAACCATGCCAACAAAACGTTTAATTTGTGTGGTTGTTTTAGGTCTTGGATAGTTAGTCATTGCTGAAATTTTTCTGGATCTGTTCTAATAGAATTTGAACCAACAATGTATCCTAGGAATTTTAATTTTTAAAAAACTCACATTTTTTGAGATTTATAGTTAAATTTGCATCTTTTAAACGGTCACGAACTGTTTCTAGTAACTTGATGTGTTCAGAAAATGTTGAAGATATAACTATAATATCGTCGAGGTAACAGAAAATATGGGGTTCCAACTCCGGTCCAAAAATAGTATCAACGAGACGTTGTTGTGTTTGTGCAGAGTTTCTTAAACCGAAGGGAACTGTAACGAACCTAAATTGGCCTCTGGAGATTACACTAAAGGCTGTTTTGTCCTTAGACTCTGTAGTTAAAGGTAGCTGCCAAAAGCTATGTCTTAGATCAAGACTAGAAATGTATGTAGCACCTCTTAGCAAATTCAAAATTCGGTCTACATTAGGCATGGGGTAGCTATCGTGGGTAGTTATTTCATTTAGAGCTCTTCCATCAAAACAAACTCTATAGTCACCAGAAGATTTTTAACTAGTAAGATAGGAGAACACCAAGGTGAGGTACATTTTCAATTACACCCAGCTCTAACATTTCATCTAATTTTTCATTCAATATTTTTGACATATATGGAGACATTGGGTATGGACGTTTTCTGATAGGTTTGTGGTCACCAGTGTCAATATTCATATAAATTTTATCAGTGCGACCTATATTTGTATCAGTGCTTGCAATTAAATTGAAGGAATCTATTATTTGTTTTGCTTTAGGTAATTGTGTAGGAAGTAAATCGTCTAACGTGCAAAGTTTATGTTTATCTAAATTTTTTAAAGGAACTTTTTCCACAGGTATAGGTATATTTGTAGATGTGTGAACATCCCAGGAATTATTTTTAAAATTGATAGATAGTTCAAACTTTTTCGCAAAATCTGAACCAAAAATAAATGAGTGAGGTAGTTGAATAAAGATTGGACATGATTATGAACAATCATGCGTGTATTATTGTTCCTTTTGCACAACGTATCCCATGCTAGACGAAAATTGGACGAAACGAAATCTAGAGACTGGATAACCTGAAGTGCAGATCCGCTAAGGGAGGCCCTTAAGTAATGAAAACGCTGGATGTCGCTAATGGACGTATTTTTATTGATTAAAGAATCGAACGTGTCCCTATATTCGAGCCAGTTTTCTAAATTCCCAGAATAGCGCGGTAAATTTATCGTCTGAAGTTTAATGAAATGTGAACTGTGCGATTCTGAATGATTTGATCGCGAACTTGAAGAACGAGATGGTCCACGAAATTCGGGTAAGTCGGAATTATTGACATGTTCTAGAATCATTGATGCAACAGAAGTGATTCTAAAGAAAGATTCTTCAAAGAAACTGTATTGTTCTTCATGAACCGAGTCGTCTGAAATAGCAATTATTTGCTTGTGAATATCTTCGAAGGACTGCAATAATGATTTTGAAATGACCAAGCGATCATTCAATTCCATGATTAGTTCTCTTGAAACTGACTCAGGATTAGAGTCGAAAGTATTTTTGAAGCCATTTACATAATTAATAAAGCGTGCAAGTTTGCCTTTAATCATTCCACGTTCTTCGAGTAACTCCATGTTTGAATATTTACTGAAATCTGTTAATAATTACATAAAAGGTGTTTGTAGAAATGTATGAAGGAATAAATAAAATCAGTTGAAATTTCACAACTGTAGAAAAGAATAATACCCGTTAATGGTATTTTAATTACTATCTTCAAAATAACTAGAATAAATTGGATAATAATATGAAATTGCAATCAGTACAAATACAACGGCATTTGAATGTTATACAAAACGCTAGAAAATGTTTAATTGTCATAAAGTCTGTAGTAATTATGTACCTAACGTTATTGAATAAAGTAAATTTTAATTACGAAATGTACTAGGTAGCCTGTTTAGATACACCAGTGCAAAGCTTTAATTTAAAAATGTTTAAGGAAGGCAGTGGCATAAAAATCGATATTGAAATAAACAATAAAGGAAGGGATGTATTATACCTGAAATTTCGTCAGAACGAGTTGTTTATTTGAAGCGTGCAACCCTCATTAGCTGCGTAGACCTTGAATTTGTGCCTGCAGGCGATGAATATACGTACAGTTTTGGAATGCGAGTAGTAGTTTTATTTATAATGGAGCTGTCCAAATAGGCCTGGATCCAGCAAGAATGAACCATATGTTTAGAATATCTTTGTAGTAATTGTACATCTTCGCTGGTGATTCTGCTGACGTGTATTTCGTTGTAGTATTAACTCTTAGGACCAACTTAACAATAAAACTGAAATCTTGTTTCTTGCTAAGATAGAAATTGTAAAGAATGCTTGAACGTGGAATACATTTATTGTAACTGAATATAATTGAAATTATGTAAATACATTGGAATAATTGGGTATTAGCTGTCACGAACTAACCCCTCGGACATTTTAAACGCGAATCAATGGAAACGAAGCACCCAAATAGAAACATGAGCGTCTTCCCCAAAAAGTAGTTCTTGGCACAAGCAAGTAATTTCAAACCTTAAATTCTATAATCCCCAACACATAGAGTAGTCTGATTGTGCTGTGATTCTAGTTTTGTATTGTTTAGTAATTGTAGCGACGGTAAGTACAGTTTTATTTCATAAAGATGTAAGTGTAGATATAACCAAAGAAAATGTATGAGTTTATATACAGAAAAACGTCAAATTTTCTATTACATCAAACATTGACATGGTGGGATAAATGTATCCCACCATGCAAGTTCATATTTTCAAGAAAGTTTCTTTCACCAATTAGATTGACATTCTTATAACTATAAAATTTTTGATAATTAAGTTTTAATATTTTATCAACTGATTAGGTTTTGCTAATTATGTAAATTTCTATCCCCTTAGCTCTAGTATGAATAACGAGAAAAAATCACCACGAAGGCGAGTAATAGAATTTGAATCTGATGAAGAGGATATTCAGTCATTACCTTCAGATTCAGAATCTAATACTGATTTTAGTGAAGGCGAAGATGATCCAATCCTACAAACGAGAACGAAAGTAAGAAAAAGATGTTCTTTTGAAGAGTATGAAGATGAGCCTATTCAACTGAGGAGAACAGTAAGGAGAATATCTTCTTCTGAAGACAAAATTGAGAATGAGAGACGTGACTTGGCACAAAATACATCAGAGCAAAGCAATAATGTTATACAATGGAGTAGTGACAACAAAACACCACCTGGAATTTTTTGTGCTAATTCTAGCCCAGCACAACACATTATGGATCTTGAAAATCCATCACCATATGAAATTTGTTGCCAGTTTATATGCGAATAATTAATTAACTTGTTGTCTTTCAAACAAATTTATATGCCGAACAACAGGATAAAAGATATATTCCAACAAATGCAGTAGAAATTAGTTCATTCATAGCAATAAATTTTCTAATGGGAATTAATAAATTGTCCAGTTATAGGGATTATTGGATTAGTACACCATATATGAGAAATGGATATATTAGTCAACTAATGACTGTAAATAGATTTGGATGGATCTTGTCTCACATTCACCTAAACGATAATATTCTAACACCTCTAAGAAATAGTGCCAATTACGATAAGCTCTACAAAGTCAGACCTTTTTTGAACAAAATGCAAAATAATTTCATCAATAATTATCAACCTAGTGAATATTTAGCGATTGATGAAGCTATGATAAAATTTAAAGGACGCAGCAGCTTCAAACAATATCTCCCTAAAAAAAAACTATCAAAAGAGGATATAAAGTGTGGATGTTGGCAGATAAAACTGGGTATATATATATATATATATATATATATAAAAAAAAGTAAAAAAAGCCCAAATGATCATTTCAAATCGAGCTAGTAATTGAAAGAAAAAATATAAGGCCTTGGACAGGATTTGAACCTGCATCTCAATTTTGCGAACGTTTTACCAATTCGCTACGAGGCCGATGGCTATAATTGGAAATTTACAAATCTAAATCGTGTACAGTACCATATAAACCTGTACACGATTTAGATTTGTAAATTTAATTATAGCCATCGGCCTCGGTAGCATAATTGGTAAACGCACAGTTCCGCAAAACTGAGATGCAGGTTCAAATCCTGTCCAAGGCCTTATATTTTCCTTTTTCAATTACTAGCTCGATTTGAAATGATCATTTGGCTTTACTTAAAAAGTCTAAGTTATTATTTCATCTTATTAATTTCAATAGTATTTTATCAACTTACCTTGTGTAAAAACTACTTATAATATATATATATATATATATATATATATATATTTTTTTCATCATATCATCATCATATTGTTTTCGACCTTACTTAAGGTCGGTTTGACGCAACTCTAACTTCTTTTCTAATCTGTGCTAATCTAAAAGTTCTACATACCCTTCACAACCTAAATTTCTAATAATTTGACTAATATAGTTTGGTCTAGGTCTTCCTATATCCTTTTATCTTTTTCCTATCCATCTGACTTTACATAGATATTAGCAACATGATGGTTGTTAAAGAACTCTAACATGTTTACCATTTATAAGGAAATGAAATATAACCTTCAAAAGGAAAAGTGTTAAAATATATGTTATGGTAAGGCTTAAGCAACAAAGCTACCCACATGCCAGACCGCTACCTAATTGTGAGTTATGTCATGGTGCGTTTATTAAATTATATGTTATGGTAAGGCTTAAGCAACGAATCGCTACCAACATGCCAGACCGCTAACTAATTGTGAGTTATGTCTTGGGACATTTAGTTAACTGATTTTATTTTTTTTTGTTTTGTTTTCGAACTAACTTAAAGTCGGTTTGATGCAGCTCTAAATTCTTTTCTATTCTGAGCTAGTCAAAAGGTCTACATACCCTTCACAACCTAAATCTCTAATAATTTGACTAATATAGCTTTGTCTAGGCCTTCCTACTCTATTTTTATTTGGTAGTCTATAATCTAAGACTTTACTAAATAGTCCCTCATGTCTTAACTGGTGCCCTATCATTCTATCTCTCCTGACCTTCAATTGTTTCCACATACAGGGATCTTCACCTATCCTTCTATAAACTTCCTCGTTTGTTACTCTATCTGTCCAACTAATCTTTAACATTCTCCTATAACACCAAGTTTCAAAAGCTTCTATCTTTTCTTATCTACTTTTTAATTGTCCAAGCCTCACTACCGTATAGTAGAACGCCCATACGTATGACTTTAAGAAACTTTTCTATTATCTAAACTAATACTATTAGCTATTAGTAAGTCTTTCTTTTTAAAAACATTTTTCTAGCTTGAGCTATTCTAGCTACTATATCCCTTCTGCTTCCATCCTTTGTAATTATACTACCTAAATAGCAAAATTCATCTACCTCCTCTAACTCGGTATTACCTATTTTTAATTTTGGTTTAGAACTAGGCTGTAACTCACTTGTCATTATCTTTGTCTTTACTGAGTTAATTCTCATACTATAGTTACTTAGTATCTCATCTAAAATATTTAAAACTCTCCTAACTCTTTTCTAGACTCTGCTATAATGGCTATATCATCTGCAAAACGTAACATGTCTATTTTCTGTCCCTGTACACTAATACCTATCTCTTTTCTCTCTGGCTAAGTTTAAAGCTTCCTCAATATAAACATTAAAAATCAAGGAGACAGTATACAACCCTGTCTAACACCATTTCTAATCTTAGCTTCCTTTTCTATTTCATCAAATCTAATTACTACGCTTTGGTTTTTATATAGACTGTAAATAATTTTTCTATCCCTATGAGAGATTCCTATTTTGCAAAACCCTGAACATAACAATCCAATTAACCCTATCAAATTTTTCTAAATCTACAAACGAAATGAGTCTTTTATTTTTTGTAACCTTTTTTCGATAATTACCCTAATCATTAGTATCGGTTCTCTAGTCCCTCTGTCTTTCGAAAACCATATTGGTCTTCGCCTAAATAATTCTCAGTCAAAGCTTCTACTCTATTTTTAATTATTATTGCTAGTATTTTGGAAGCATGAGAAGTTAAACTAACTGTTCTAAAATTCTCACACCTATCAGCTCCTGACTTTTTGGGATTGGGATAATAATTTTTTTCGAAATCTATTGGAACCTCACCTGTGTCATATATTACATTTATTAGTTCATATAATCTGTCTAAAGTTTTCTGACTTGCATATTTTATTAATTCTTGGAATATTCTATCCCTGGCGCTTTATTTAATTTAAGATTCGAACAGCTCTATCAAATTCCTCTCTTAATATTGAGAACCCTATTTCTACATCCTCTTCTTGGTCGTTCTCTAACTCATCCATATCGCTCCTTATATAAATCTTCTAAATATCTTTTCCATCTATCAGCTACCTCAACTTTATTTATTAGAAGCTCATTATTCTCGTCTCTAATACCATTATATTTTTCCTATCTTCCCAAAAACTTTTAACTGCTCTGTAAGCCCTGTCTGTCTTACCAACTCTCAAATCATCTTGTATTCCCTTACAATTCTCCTCCATCCATTTATTTCTAGCTTTTCTACACTCATGTACTATCTTATTTCTAACTTTATTATATTTTTGCTTACTTTCACTATCCAATTCTCTGAAAGGTTTAAGCTTTCTTCTATTCTCTATTAAATCTAATATCTCCTTTGTTACCCAGGGTTTTCTCGCTTCTATTTTTTTCTTACCTATAGTCTGTGTTGCTGTATCATGTACAATCAGTTTTATTTCTTTCCATCTATTTTCACGCCCCTCCTACAGCTATCTCTTTGCTCTTATTATCTAATACTTGTTTATATTCCTCTTTACCCTACTATCATTAAGCTTACCTAGATCCCATCCTCTCTTTTAACCTTTCTCAATTTTTTGAATTTTAGTTTACACTTCATTTTAACTAAGTTATGATCGCTATCTATGTCAGCCTCTGGATAACTACGACAGTTTTGAACTTGGTTTCTACATCTTTGTTTAACTAAAATATAATCTATTTGGTACCTAGCCCTATCACCTGGGGCTTTCCAGGTATATATATGTATATATATATATATATATATATATATATATATATTTGTAAATTGTTGTTCGAATAGGGTGTTTACAGTTACTAATCTATGTTCCTGGCAAAACTCAACTAATCTTTCTCCTCTATCATTTCGCCTGCCATACCCAAATTTTCCTACCATTTTCCCTCACTACCTTCTCCCACTGACGCATTAAAATCGCCCATAACTATTAAATTCTCATCTCCTTTTACTTTTCTCACTATACTATTTATATCCTCGATACCTTTTCTACTTCCTCATCCTCGTACTGAGTTGTTGGCATGTAAACCTGTACTAAAACAGTGTCTGTGGGTTTTGTACTCAATCTAACCATAATTATTCTATCACTAAATTGTAAGTACTCTTTAACTTTATGCCCTAATCTTTTACCTAACACTATTCCACGCCTGCCTGTCCATTAGTTGAAGAAGTTGTAATTATTCTATAATTATCTTTCCAAAAGTCATTACTATCTGGCCATCTCACCTCACTAATACCTAAAATGTCCAGCTTTTCCTTTCTCATTTCACTAATAAATTGTTAACTTATCTACTCTGAGTAATGACCTTACATTCCAAGTCCCTATCACTAAATCGAACTGTTGCTTTATATTCACGATGACGAGCCCCAAGTACCCCTGGGAGATCCGAATGAGGGAGTATTTTACCCCGGACAAGAATTTTACTTTGAGCTCTTCATATGTATTTCGTGTTTTAGGCCACACACCTGGGAAATATTGTGGTAGGCTCCCATATCTTTCCACAACGCAGTTTTAAAGATTTTAGCAAAGTCGTATCCGTCACGGCCAACCCCAACAAGCTTGTAAATTATTGAGGATCGCCGAGACCAACCAACCCTCCTCCAATATCTTTTAGCCAGCAAGGCTGCTGCCCCTTGCTGCGCCTTTTAATCGCCTTTTACGATAAGCAGGCTTACTATAGTAGTATTCTTTATCCCCCACTATAGGGAGTCATTGTGATGGCATTTGCAATTTCATATTGTCACGATCGGGATAAAAGTGCCACGAGTATTTTTAAGTGAATGTCCAATTTGAATGCCAGAAATTTTATGACAAAGTAAATGATCAGGTTGTCATAAATCAAGAGGTGGAGGGGGAGTGCCACGGCTAGCGAGAGTCGGAGAATGGAGGGTAGCAAGAAAAATAAGGATACCGGCAACAATTTATCTAGCTGAAAAATAGAATACAGTAATGGCACAAACATAAAATAAAGATAGATATTTATCAAATAGCAGAACACTAGTCTGCTCAAAGAAAATAATTATATATTATATTTAAATATAGAAATCAATAAGAAAAAGAAATTCATACAGAACGTTAGTCTGCATAATACCTGTAGGAATTTCCCAAAGAACTTTTGTAGAACTTTACTTTTATTTTTTGTTTCTGTAAAATAAAGAAAATAATCATAATTATACCTGGAGTTCACAACCCCAAATAAAAAAGTAAGATATACTAATTTCACTTTAATAAATAATCTAGAATGCTCAACCAAAACAAATTTACTTTTATAATACATCAGTAACAATTATCAAATTACCAATTATCATTATTTTCACAATGTTTCCAGAAATTACGCATAGTAGCATTTATAATATAATAGAGTTAATAATATTGTCCAGTAATTCAAAGAACAAGTTCGATATCTGAAAATAGGAAATGACCCAAAAGAAAAAACATTAATCGGCCGACTGGGACGGAACTCGATAGTACTATCGTTTGTACCGCTTACAGCAAAATGAATAGTTATAACTTGTCTGACTGAAGCAAAACCCTTAGCTAACATAAATTTACTACTTCATTCATAATTTCCACAATTTAGTATATCTTAAATGATTAGCCTTCTTACAAATTCTCTCATTTAAATAAGATACAGGTTTGGAGCTAAAGATTGTTAACTTAAAAAGATATCAGTACAGTTAGTATAAAGTTAAAATCAGCCATAAGTAACATGAGATATAATTGATCTATAACGAATTTTATCTGTTTAACGATGTCGCCTCACATTTTCAACTACTTTAGTAAGAGTAAATACCAAATAAGAATCTGATAACAGAACAAACATTACATTTGATTTTCCAATGCTCCACCCGAAGGTACTACATTGGCCAGGAAGCGAGTTTTTTTTACCTAGAAAATTTGGAATTTTGCCGAACCCTTGCTGTTCCAAGCAAGGTAGGGATCTTTAACGTGCTGACAACACACACACGGGACCTCCATTTTACCTCTCATCCGAACGAGGGTGTATTTTTGTGAAAAATGTTCGCCTAACATTTTTCAAGCGGACCGTGTCGGGATTCGAACCCGGGACCTTGGGCGTAGTAGTCCACACATACCACTAAGCCAGACCGCCTAACAGAACAAACAGCAGATTGTAGCGATGTTAACATTCACAGCACGTGGGCGTTGCTTAATTCGACAGGTTATTATTTTCTTTAGAAATTCCGCCTGTGTAGTATGTAGTATGATCGCTGAGTACCATTTCAATAAGAAAGTAAAACTAAAAGTTCACGAATAGTAGGACTATTTTAGATATCTTAAGTCTGTAGGCATTTAAGTGTTCAAAGTACAACTTCTACAATACATAAGATATAAAAATCAAACAGGTACTTATCTGAAACTACGTTGAATGTAGCACATACTCACAAAACTACACTCGTACTTTTTAAGTGAAAGAGCACTTATTTCTTTAATTTTTCAAAACATTTAGTACAGATAGGTGAGAAGTGATTGGTTTTGTTAACAAAGTGTTAATGTGCTCCTCAAAGTATATTAAAATTAACTGATAAAAGTGCTACTTATATATCAAATTTGGTATCATCTTAGAGCTAACTAACAGGCTTTCAAACTACTAAACTTTTTTTATAAAAGTGCATCACAACTATGATATCAACGGATAACTAACATTTTAAATTGGTAGTATACAAACTTTTGGTTATTATCAACAGTTATCTTCATAATAACTAGTTCTTATCTCTGCAATTACAAGTGCCACATTGTTTTGTTATTGTACAGGACTGAACCCAGCAAATTGAAAGAAAGTTATTTTGGAAAATATGCAAACATATTTTTGGTAAAAGTATTAATAATAAGGGTATAATATGCAAGTTTGTTGGGAATGTAATCTAAATATAGAAGATGACAAATGTTGTGAGTGTGATGGGTGTACAAAATAGTACATTTTGACTGTAAAGACTTATCAAGTTCTGAAATAAGATGTATGCAGTTAAAAAGGAAGAGTTTTAAAATTTTATTGTTCAAAGTGTGAAAAGCAAGTGACTGAGAAAATATGTACTTGGGAAGTTATGCAAAAATTACAATCTCTGGAAAGAACTCATGAGGAATTTTTAAAAAGTTTGATGAACAGGGTAAACACTTGGTAGAAATAAAAATAAATTATTTGAACAAAAGTGTCCAGAGGCAGAACTCAATGTTAATAAATTGTACAGTGCAGTCACTAAACGGAATGTATCTCAACCTCCTATAGTAATAATAGATAAAATTGGTGGAAGAACTGACTCTAAGGAAATCCTTAAAAATTGAAAGGTAATATTGACCCTGTTAGTTTAGAAATTGGAGTAAGGTGGAAAACTACAAAAATGGTGGTATTGTTATTGAATGTGAAAATAATAGGGCAGTGGAGGTGATGAAGAAAACTATATCACAAAAATGGGAGAAGAATATACAGTAAAGACTTCATTAAAAGACTTCCAATGATAAAAATTATAGGAGTAGATGAAAGTGACAAAGAAGGCATTTACAAAAAATAATAAATCAAAATAAGTTAGATGAGCATAAACAAAATTTTCAAATGAATATTAAGTATGAAACCAAAATTGTTAAAGGGTTATTCAACATTATTGTAGAAGTGGATACAGATACATTTAAATACATTATGAGAGAAGAACTATTGAGAATAGGATGGAGGAGATGTGGTATTAGAGCATGTGGCAATAAAAAGATGTTATAAGTGTTGTAAGTTTGGGCATATTGCCAAAGAATGCAAAGGAGTATAGTGTGCCCACGGTGTGCACAATCTCATAATGAAGCAGATTGTCAAGAAAGTCAATTTAAGTGTATTAACTGTGTGGAAGCAAAAGTCGTTGAAATATAGAATTAGATGAACAGCATACAGTATGGGACTATAATTGTACATGTTTTAAAAGGATTATTGAATTACAAAAGCGTAAAATAAACTACATATAGCAATTACCTTCTAGATGTTTAAATATAACAGCAGACTATAATTCAATAATTTTATGCTTAAATACACAAGGCTTAACTACACATTTTGAGAAATACAACAGCTAATCAATCGAGAAAACCAATATTGGTATGTTTAACAGAACACATCTGACAAATTGAATTGAAAGTAATGAAATAGTCATTAAAGGATACAGTTTAGATAGGGTTGATTCTAGTTCACGACACACTGGAGGTGTCATAATTTACTATCAGTCATTTCTACAGTTTGAAATATTAAAAGAGTATAGCCTCCATTTAGAATATTGGGGTATTGTTGGTAATATTAAGTTGAATAGTAGAAGTATAAGTATAGCTGTGTTTTACCGTTCACCAAGTGGAAGTTGTGCAAATTTTCTAAACCTGTTGGAAAATTTGTTAGAAGAACAGAATCACGTGGTAGTGAAGATATCATTCTGATTGGGGATTATAATATTGATTGGAATAAAATAAATGATTTCTATACAATTAAGTTAAAAATATTGTAAAGGACTGTGGATTTGTACAACTAATTTCTGAGAGTACAAGAATTACTAAGGAATCTGAAACATTAATAGATTTAGTGATAACTAATAATAATGGATTAAAAAGTACAGTATGGCACACTCCAAAAGTTACAGATCATAGTATTGTTGTTGCAGACATTAGTCACATCATACAAAAACTCCAAGTTGATGCAGAAAGCAAAATAAAGAAAATTCTTAACTATGAGGCCATAAAACGAGTTAATATTGGCAGATTGGAAGTATGAAATAACCAACATCGATAAACTTTATAAAACATTTTACACAAACATTAAAATGCAATTGACCATAATTCATATGACAAGGAGGTGTCACAAAATAGTTCAAAATTATGGTTTAATGGAGAAATACAAAGAGTAATTAATATACGAAATAAATTTTATAAAAATTTACATTCACAAGAAGTATGGAAGATTGGAAAGCATACAAAGAATGCAGAAATAATGTGATATTCATGATCCGGAGCTAAGATTAAATATTATGAAAAGAAAATAGATGAAAATAAAGGTAACCCAGTAAAATGTGGAAGACTTTAAAACTTGTATTAAAAAAACGTATTCAAAATAGTAAGCACATTATATTTGAGAATACACTAGAAACTAATGACAAAACTATTGCTGAAAACTTCAATACTTACTTCATAAATAGTATAACAGAAATTACATCATCAATTGGTATTGAAAAGTTTGAATTTCACGATCCAATACGCAAGCCTGAAGGAATTATGTACTTTTAAATTATTAAAAATACATGAACTAAAAGAATTGGTATATAAGCAAGCAAATAAAAGCAGCCCGGATGGTGTAAACAGTAGAGTTCTTAAAGAACTTTTTGATATTATTGGTTATCCGCTACTAAACATAATAAATATGTCTCTTATGCATGGTATTGTACACAAGGACTTAAAGATATCAACAATTACACCAATTCAAAAAGTAGTATCAACAAAGAAATGCGAAGAGTACAGGCCTATAAATATGTTGGCCACAATTGAAAAGGTATTAGAAACAGTAATATATAAGCAACTGAAGCAATTCTTGGATGATACTAATATATTAACCACCTATCAGTCTGGTTTTCGAACGAAACACTCGTGTGAAACAGCGATTCAGCTAATTATAAATGACTGGAAAGAATCAATGGATAAAGGAAAGGCAGTGTGTGCAGTCTTTATAGATTACAAAAGAGCATTTGAGACTATAAGTAGAAATATTCTCATTCAAAAATTGGAAAAATATGGGGTTAAAGACAATGCGTTAGAGTGGTTCAAAGACTACCTACAAAACAGAGAGCAAGAAACGAGATGGCAACGGGAAACATCTAATAAATCAGAAATTGAGTGGGGTGTTCCACAAGGAAGTATTTTGGGACCATTGCTTTTTATAATTTACATAAACGATATAGTGAATGTAGTGAAGGTAACAAAGATGCATATGTTTGCTGATGACACTGCACCCTACCCTTTTTCCAGGTGTTTTAAAAAAGATAGGCGCACGACAGAGCATAAAAAAAATTACACTCTGGCACAGCTAGCATCGACCGTTGAGGTTGCAGAGGCTGCAAGAGACCTAAAATCTCGAAGGGGAGAAAATTTGTGAATTAATAACTGTAAATTAAACAACTGTGAGAAACTATGAAAAGTTATATAGTGTGTTTATTAAATTTTATAGAAAATAAATTTTTGAACAAAACAAATATTCTATGAAGTCATATAAAATGAAAGGATCAGTAAAGATTATGATACATGTTTTTTTTTTGCAACTAGTCAATGTAGGTACATAAGTCTAAGAGAGTTTTTAAAATATGTGAATGTAGCATAAAAAGTCAATAAAATATTTAACGTGAACTAAACGTTCAAAATACAAAGAAAAGTATCTTGTGCTTTTAAATGCTTGAAATTAATAAATGTACTTTACTACCATAAGTTTCATGAAACGTGTGGCTTACATTTGGACAGTATCGTCCAGTAAGACTATGTATAAAAAGAATTACTATTTGTGAACACCAGATAAATTATCTGTAAGATTTATATGTTTTACAAGTGTAACATAAAGAGAAAATTTAATATTGTATAAATCAGTTCATTAAATTTTGAGTAGATAAATAGTATTTTAGTTTGTCATACCTGACATGTGCATTGAATAACATATTTTTTTGTTACCCTGATATTCTTGAACGGAACATCTGTAGAAATCCAAATCACATGTGTAGAAACTGCAGGAGTCCCAGGTAACATCAAAATTAAACTAATGATGAGGTAGAATTGGCTAGCATACAAACAAGTTGAAAAACATTATTCTGTGTTAACTTCATAGATCCATATTAAACCAAAATTTAAGAGAGTAATTAATAAAACTAAAAATGTATGTTGCGGTAGCTTAATTTAAATGTACAACGCCATCGTCATCTCATGGTCAACGACAGCAAAACACATTTGCTTCTTTACGGAGCGTAAGGTGCAAATATAGGAAAACTGAAGGTAGAGAACGACCCTAAAATACAATATGTGAATTAGTTAACACGCAAAAAGTCAAAAGGAAATTAAAATACATCTGTTAATTTCTTACCATCGGAAAAGCAATCCGTGGGATTCGCAGCCCATGAAGGAAGGAAACGCTAGACAAGATAGCTGTAATATTATTTAAATGATTACACATCTTTTATTTAACAAAATAATACATACTTGATACGACCTCATGGTCAATTTTTATCACCTTGAACTCAAAAGCGACCTGTTGTGCACAAGTCAAGACAAGAAATGAAACTTTTGTCAGAACGTTTTGACAGGCAAACAATCTGTCTCAAATATCAGAGCGGGTATTTAGGATTGTAAGGAAAGAAAACTATAGAGCTCTTCTGCAAAGTAAGTGTGAAATTAAATACCAAGAATACTGGATTGTAGGCAACTTTACAAACAAGTATGAATATTAGAAAACAAAACACGGTACTTTATAAAGTACTATAACCTTCTTATATTCTGAGATTATAATAAATCTATTAAAGTAAAAGTGTATATTAAGGTTCAATGGACTTTTAAAGTAAAATCTGAGGTTTAAAGGAGAGATAAATCAAGCTGAAACGTGGCGTTTACCATAGGTAAAATGACATGTTTCACTGCCCGAAACAAAAGAAAAAATATATGAAGATATATTTTTTATAAAATCAAAATTGGATTGAAGTGAAAGACTTATTAAAAGAAAATAAAAATTGTTTGAAAAAAATTTGAGAAAAGAAAAAAGTTTGAGAAAAAATTGTTTAAGAAAAATGTTTGAGTGGTGGGATATCTAACGCGTATCACACGTCCCAAAGGGAAACAAAATTGGTAAAGTCAATAATCCGTGAAGTCAAAATCAGTAAGGACTAAACCACTCGACACGGGTAAAAAAGATTAGAAATAAAACAAAAAAATTGTAGAAAAATGGCAATGGGGGGTTATAGGGAGGGTATAACTGTTGTACACCAGTTATGTATGTAAGTGTGGGGGGCTAGATATGATATGTCATCAAAAAAAATATTACATCAAACACGTGTAATGTTACAAGAAAAAAAAAATTTTTAGTTAAGAAAGATTATGTTTAGTATTATTTAAGTTAAGGTAGGTATTTTAAGAAAATTTATTAAGTTTATATCAGTGCCTGTATATGGCTTTAAATCTTTTATGTGCCAGTTATTTGTCTTTGACCCATCTGGGTTAGTAAGATTATAAATTAAATTAGATAGTTTTTATTAACTGTACATAAAATATATTTGGGTGCAAGTTTTGCAGTAAAAACATCAGCGGCACTAGACAATACTTTGTTTGTTCTCCAAACTGTATCACCTACATTGAAAGTAAATGGTCTGCGTCGTAAATTGTAACGACTAGACATTTTTTTATAGGCAAGATGTAATCTATTTTTTACATCTTTGAAGAGATTAAAAAGACCTTGTTGGTCGGTAGAATATGCAGTCCTATCTTCAGGCATTATATCTACGTCATCAGAGGGTTTATAAGACGAACTATAAAATTTTCCTGAAATAGGTACATGTCTACCAAAAATTAAAAAATTTGGCGAAAAACCCGTCACCTCATGTTTTGCTGAATTTATAGCGTACTGAATTTTTGCTATATTTTCATCCCACATGTTGTGTGTTTGACATATGATCTAATCGCCGTACCTAGTTTTATTTATTCGTTCTACAAAATTACATTGTGGGGAATATACTGCAGTGTACCATATTTTTTCAACATTATAATTAGCAATTAAATTTTTAAAAATGTTTCCAGATAGTTGTGATCCATTATCACATATTACAAATTTAGGTACCCCGTAGGTTAGAAATACTTTATTTTCGATATGTTTTTCGATATTTGGTGCTGTAGCACTATGTAAAGGAAATAATAAAGTGAATTTAGAAAACCAGTCTCCTACAACAAGTAACCACTTGTGTCCTTGTTTTGACCTAGGAAGGGGTCCTATGAGGTCTAAAGCAATTGTGTGAAACGGAAATGTAACATCTTTTTCTTTACCTGCTAAACCTAATGGTTTCATATTTGATGCTTTTTGTGCTCCACATATTAGACAATTTTTACAATACTTTATGACGTCATATTTCATTTTAGGCCAGTAGTAATTTTCTTGAAGTCTAGCTAATGTTTTATAAAATCCAAAATGTCCAGCAGTAGGTGGATCATGACAAGTAGAAATTACTTCATTTCTTTGTTTAATAGGTACTAGGATTTTCCAATTATTTATATTCGTAGTTAACGGTAAATTTGAAGGTAGGAATTTGTATAACAAACCGTTTTCTATTTTCCATTGCGGATAGGTATCTGGAGAATTTATAATTTTATTTTTTAAAGATACATAGTAATCATCTATGTTAGCTAAATCTATTTCTAAGGTATTTAAATTTACAGTGTTATCTTGTGTTGATCGACTAAGGGAATCAGGTATTACATGTAGCTTGCCTTTACGGTGAATTAAATCGAAGGTATGTTGTCTTAAACGGGTGGCCCATCTTGCCAGTTTCCCAGAAGGATTTTGGATATTATTGAGCCATAACAGACTGTTATGACTGTAAATTTTGTTCCTTCTATCCACGGACGGAATCTTTCTATAGAAAAAATAACTGAGAGACATTCGCGTTCTGTAACGGAGTAATTGCGTTCAGAACGTGTAAGTGATCTGCTTACGTAACAGATAATGTGATCTTCACCATTTAGATTTTGTAATAGAACTCCTCCTAAACCAGTATTTGATGCATCAGCTTCTATCGTGAATGGTTGATTGAAATCAGGTTGAGATAAGATAGGCTCAGATACTAAGATTTGTTTTATTTTTAGAAAAGCTGACTCAGCCTCGGAATTCCAAACTATTGGTTGTTTTTCCTTTTTCCCTTTTAACAGATCATTAATAGGAGACATAAGGGTAGAAAAAGATTTTATAAACCTTCTATACCAGCTAACCATGCCAACAAAACGTTTAATTTGTGTGGTTGTTTTAGGTCTTGGATAGTTAGTCATTGCTGAAATTTTTTCTGGATCTGTTCTAATAGAATTTGAACCAACAATGTATCCTAGGAATTTTAATTTTTTAAAAAACTCACATTTTTTGAGATTTATAGTTAAATTTGCATCTTTTAAACGGTCACGAACTGTTTCTAGTAACTTGATGTGTTCAGAAAATGTTGAAGATATAACTATAATATCGTCGAGGTAACAGAAAATATGGGGTTCCAACTCCGGTCCAAAAATAGTATCAACGAGACGTTGTTGTGTTTGTGCAGAGTTTCTTAAACCGAAGGGAACTGTAACGAACCTAAATTGGCCTCTGGAGATTACACTAAAGGCTGTTTTGTCCTTAGACTCTGTAGTTAAAGGTAGCTGCCAAAAGCTATGTCTTAGATCAAGACTAGAAATGTATGTAGCACCTCTTAGCAAATTCAAAATTCGGTCTACATTAGGCATGGGGTAGCTATCGTGGGTAGTTATTTCATTTAGAGCTCTTCCATCAAAACAAACTCTATAGTCACCAGAAGATTTTTTAACTAGTAAGATAGGAGAACACCAAGGTGAGGTACATTTTTCAATTACACCCAGCTCTAACATTTCATCTAATTTTTCATTCAATATTTTTGACATATATGGAGACATTGGGTATGGACGTTTTCTGATAGGTTTGTGGTCACCAGTGTCAATATTCATATAAATTTTATCAGTGCGACCTATATTTGTATCAGTGCTTGCAATTAAATTGAAGGAATCTATTATTTGTTTTGCTTTAGGTAATTGTGTAGGAAGTAAATCGTCTAACGTGCAAAGTTTATGTTTATCTAAATTTTTAAAGGAACTTTTCCACAGGTATAGGTATATTTGTAGATGTGTGAACATCCCAGGAATTATTTTAAAATTGATAGATAGTTCAAACTTTTTCGCAAAATCTGAACCAAAAATAAATGAGTGAGGTAGTGCAGGAACGACTAAACAAGTAATGAAACAACATGTGTCACCTATAAAAATAGGCAAGTCTAAAGTACCAGAAATATTTTGTGGAGTGCCATCTGCAGTTAGTAATTTATGTGTAGTTAAAGGAAATATATTTAGATTTAAGGTTTTTATTATAGGTATGCCTAGAGATCCTATAACAGAAATGTTACTTCCGAATCGAAAAGTGCAGTTATATAAATGTCTAATAATTTTACTTTAAGATATGGTCTAGTATCTAAATGTTTTGTAATTAAATTATAAGTTTCTATTGAATGTGTTTTTGATTTATAGAAGTTTCTAACAGTAGTCAACCATTTTGACCAGTTATCATTGTTTTGAGACATTTTATGTAAGTTAAGGTAATTTTTCTTAGACAAACTTTTAAGTTATAATTTTTGTTTTTATAACAATGATTTATTTTGAGGGTAAGGTAGGTTTTGTATAAGGTAAAGTAGGATTTGTACTAGGTAGAGTAGTCATTTGTTTTTAGAAAAATAGTGGTAGAGACAATTTTATTTGGTTTAAGATAATTTTGGGTAGCCATAGATATCTCAGTACAGGGTTGGCTATATGTCCTGTACTTTTTTATTCGTTTTTTGAGCAAACGGGACATGTGGATATTTTTACATTAGGAATGCCACATCTGTAGCAGAAAATTTTTCTTTTAATATTACAATTAGGATATGTGTGATCTGATTTTAAACAGTTCCAACATTTACTTGTGGTATGTCTATAGGTATTTGAGAAATAACGTGTATTTTGAGTTGAAGGAAAAGTAGGTAAATTTGTATTTATATTTTTATTTATTGTGGTATGTGGTTGTGTTTGAATTTTTGGAATCGTATTATATTGAATGGCATTTAATTGAGACGAAGCATTTTGTATTTTAGGTTTATTGTTGTATGTCCAAGTTTTGGTTTACTTTCTTGAAATTTTGTGTATAAAAATTTTGTGGAAAAGAATTTTTGTTTTGTAGTGAAACAGAGGTAGTTGGTTTAAATGAGTTATTATTAGATATAAGTTGATTTTTTATACGAAAAGATTCTTCTAATCTTTTTGTAGCTGTAACGAGATCTGAGATAGTATTAATTGTAGGTAGAATTATAGAAAGTGGTGTAATAAAATCAGGTAATAGATTTTGTGAAATAATTTGTATTCTTGTTGATTCTAAAGGTAATTTTTGAAATCTGGAATAAATTCTGCATTTTCATTATATAGATAGTCACTGCTTCATTGTCTTTTGTTTTCTAAGTCTTATTTCGTCCCATAAAATAGTTTCTATGTTAGGAGGTAGAAAATCTTGTTTTAAACGAGTTATTAAGGAGTTCCAATCTGTTACAGAGTGTTTTATTTCCTATACCAAACAATTGCATCTCCGTCAAACAATTCCATCGCAGACGAAAACAGATCTTGTAGTGAAACATTTCTGGTTTCAGCTAATTCAGATACTCTTTCTAAAAATTCAAAGACTGTGTCTGGTTTACCATTAAACTTTATTGACCAAGAAGAAATTGGAGTAGGATTAGATATATAAGTTACTGTTGGTGGATGAACATTTATTGTGGGGTAGTATTTGTTAAAGGTACATTAATTTT
Source organism: Platerodrilus igneus (assembly GCA_036346225.1). Lineage (NCBI taxonomy): Eukaryota > Metazoa > Arthropoda > Insecta > Coleoptera > Lycidae > Platerodrilus > Platerodrilus igneus. The sequence continues at coordinate 657,649 of JARFIW010001258.1, read as the reverse complement.
ACCGGTAGTAATTTCATATTTGTCTATTTTTTCATGAAGTTCTGCATCTAACAAAAGTGCAGTTGAATAACTTTCATTTTTAAAAGTTGTTACAATTTCATTATCATTATCAGGAATAGTTAATCGGTTTATTCTGCCACATACATGCCAGTCGAGACATAATTCTTTTATAAAGTGAATCTTTAACATCACCATCAAATTCTTATTTTATTTTCTTTATTGTATTTATAGTTTTAGTTATTTGCTCAATATATTGTTAGATTGTTATAGTATATTGAGATAGTTCTTTATGTGGTGGTGGTTTATTTAATTCTATTCTTAATTGACGAGCCAAAAGTTTTCTTTTATCCTCCATAGTTCTCTTTTTGAACTAATGGACCTTATGTAAAGTTCATACTCAAGCTCCTCTATTAGTAAATAACCTGCTTTTAAGTATGCTTCCATTTTAGTTTTTATATTTTACAAAAGAATATTTATTTATATTTCAAGGTAAAATAGGTATAAAAATAAATGTTGGCTTCAAGTGACAGTGTATGCAAGAAAAAAAACGAGATACATTGAGCGACACGTGCAACCATGCACGAGAAAAAAGAAAGATACGTTGGGTGTCACGTGTAAACGTCGCAAGAGAAAAAAAATGAGACAGGTTTGGCGTCACGTGGAAGCGTGGACATGTGCTGTATAAAATATTAAAGAAACAAAACGCGTTGTATAGAAAATTTAAAGAAAAATATCGTCGGGTTGTGTTATGTCAAAATTTAAAAAATTTATATTGGGCAACGTATGCGTGTGCCTGATATAGAGAAAATATTAGAATTTGGGTGCCACGATAGACGTGGGTGAGAGAAAAAATTAAACCTGTTGGGCGTCGCGTGTAAACGTAGCCAGGTATAGAAAAAATTTCGTGTGTCAGATATAGAAGAAAAAATAGGAGGTTTGGCGTCACGTGGAAACATGCACGAAAAAATGGAGAGAAAAAAAATATTTAGGTAGTTGGACGCCACGTGTAAACGCGCGAGAGAAAGAAAGAAGATAGGTTACGCCACGTGCACCCTACCCTTTTTCCAGGTGTTTTAAAAGGATAGGCGCACGACAGAGCATAAAAAAATTACACTCTGGCACAGCTAGCATCGACCGTTGAGGTTGCAGAGGCTGCAAGAGACCTAAAATCTCGAAGGGAGAAAATTTGTGAATTAATAACTGTAAATTAAACAACTGTGAGAAACTATGAAAAGTTATATAGTGTGTTTATTAAATTTTATAGAAAATAAATTTTTGAACAAAACATAAATATTCTATGAAGTCATATAAAATGAAAGGATCAGTAAAGATTATGATACATGTTTCTTTTTTTGCAACTAGTCAATGTAGGTACATAAGTCTAAGAGAGTTTTTAAAATATGTGAATGTAGCATATAAAAAGTCAATAAAATATTTAACGTGAACTAAACGTTCAAAAATACAAAGAAAAGTATCTTGTGCTTTTAAATGCTTAACGAAATTAATAAATGTACTTTACTACCATAAGTTTCATGAAACGTGTGGCTTACATTTGGACAGTATCGTCCAGTAAGACTATGTATAAAAGAATTACTATTTGTGAACACCAGATAAATTATCTGTAAGATTTATATGTTTTACAAGTGTAACATAAAGAGAAAATTTAATATTGTATAAATCAGTTCATTAAATTTTGAGTAGATAAATAATATTTTAGTTTGTCATACCTGACATGTGCATTGAATAACATATTTTTGTTACCCTGATATTCTTGAACGGAACATCTGTAGAAATCCAAATCACATGTGTAGAAACTGCAGGAGTCCCAGGTAACATCAAAATTAAACAAATGATGAGGTAGAATTCGCTAGCATACAAACAAGTTGAAAACATTATTCTGTGTTAACTTCATAGATCCATATTAAACCAAAATTTAAGAGAGTAATTAATAAAACTAAAATGTATGTTGCGGTAGCTTAATTTAAATGTACAACGCCATCGTCATCTCATGGTCAAACGACAGCAAAACACATTTGCTTCTTTACGGAGCGTAAGGTGCAAATATAGGAAAACTGAAGGTAGAGAACGACCCTAAAATACAATATGTGAATTAGTTAACACGCAAAAAAAAGTCAAAAGGAAATTAAAATACATCTGTTAATTTCTTACCATCGGAAAAGCAATCCGGTGGGATTCGCAGCCCATGAAGGAAGGAAACGCTAGACAAGATAGCTGTAATATTATTTAAATGATTACACATCTTTTATTTAACAAAATAATACATACTTGATACGACCTCATGGTCAATTTTATCACCTTGAACTCAAAAGCAACCTGTTGTGCACAAGTCAAGACAAGAAATGAAACTTTTGTCAGAACGTTTTGACAGGCAAACAATCTGTCTCAAATATCAGAGCGGGGTATTTAGGATTGTAAGGAAAGAAAACTATAGAGCTCTTCTGCAAAGTAAGTGTGAAATTAAATACCAAGAATACTGGATTGTAGGCAACTTTACAAACAAGTATGAATATTAGAAAAACAAAACATGGTACTTTATAAAGTACTATAACCTTCTTATATTCTGAGATTATAATAAATCTATTAAAGTAAAAGTGTATATTAAGGTTCAATGGACTTTTTAAAGTAAAATCTGAGGTTTAAAGGGAGAGATAAATCAAGCTGAAACGTGGCGTTTACCATAGGTAAAATGACATGTTTCAACACTTTAATATATGCTGAAGGTGCAAATGTAATAAACCTGATTCAATCTGTAAATAGTGACTTAATAAGAATTAGCAAATATTTAGTTGGAAATAAGCTGAAGATAAATGTTGATAAAACAAAATGGATGTTGTTAACGAATGATAGAAGTTATCAAATGATAAAAACAGAAAATAGGAATGTACAAATAGATGGGTCTGATATTGAACTGGTAGAGAACATTAAATACCTTGGCGTAATAATCGACCGAAAATTAACTTTTAAAATGCATCTACAGATGGTTATAAATAAAGTAAGCAAAAGGTTGGATTTCTGAGAAGAATTAGTGCAAAGTTATCAAGTTTTGCTCGAATAACTTTATATAGAGCAATAGTTTATCCACACCTAACATATTGCAGCACCATTTTATTTGTCTCAAACCAAGGTGATTTGGAAAGATTGCAAAAGATACAAAATCGTGCAATGAGATGTTTATTAAAATGTAGCAGATTTGCCAAAGTCCGTAAAATGTTAGAATGCCTTAATTTTTAAATGTTCAGGAACAAATGAAATATAATAGTATGGTTTTATATATAAAATTATAAATGGTTTGCTGCCTTCGTACTTGGTTAGCAACTTAATTAAAGTGTCAGATATACATAACTACAGCACAAGACAAGCAGACAATTACTATATATACAAGAAGAATAAAACGATAACCACAAAAAATGTATTTCATTATGGCGTTAAGATATATAATACATTACCAAAATCAGTTACAAATCAGCCTTCTCAAAGAAAATTCAAGAGTAATTTAAAAAAATATATTTTAAGTTGTAGAAATGAAAACTAATTATATTATTAACTGTATTTTTAATAATTTGCTGTATAGTATAATATTTTGTTTTATACTTTATTAACCTATATTGAGTTATGCAATAAATCTACTTACTTACTTACTTAGAAAGATAAATATCAACGGCGTGGTATGCCAAAATATTTCGTACCACACTGTAACATATAAATTTTCGTTAAATTTGTTTAATGACCTTAGCGCGGTGTATCTGTTATTTTAGTTGTTATCCAACAACAATTATATAATTCATTCAGTCATCATTGCATATTTAATAACCAATAAACTCACAAGCACATTTTAATCCTAATTACAATTAAAATATACATGCTACATATTCCTTTTGATAACATTTATATATACAAACTTGTTAACGTGTTCCTACATCTTAAAGTATCTAAGATTTTAAATTATTCGGACGATTGGCGATCGTTTGGCACTTTTTTCGTTTGATAGTTGAACTGGAAGGTCGCTCCGTGTTGAAAACGTTCAACATGTGAAGGAAAGTCAAGTTTTCCTGGCGACGACGTCGTAAAAGACGAGCAGGCTGTTGAAAGTTGTCCATGACAACTGTTGTAATAATGTAGTGTAGAAATCCCTTGGCGAACGATTTGTATAAATAAATTAGAATGTGAAATTGATTATTTTATTATAGTGCAACTCTGATCCCGTATAACTTTGATAGCATACAAGTTTAATACCGTAATGAAACTTTGAATTTTAAAATTTCTATAACTCTGGAAATATGGATGGTCTTGTAATAATTTTGGAAGTGATTTCACGTAAATTTGATGCAGTCTTAGATGAATGAAAATATTTTATTTGGTTTGGTTAAGTTCAATTTATGGAACTCGTTTAGCAGGCAGAGCTATAAACTACTGTGTTTCACACGTGGCCGACGTCGCTTGTAACCAGCGTGTTCTACTGATGCACAGGTCGTTTCAAGGTTGCAGGTCATTGCCGCGGTTGGTAAGAATGTATTATTTTATAACGTAATGCTGACATTACAAAGTCCACTGCTTAAACTTTGCATATATATATATATATATATATATATATATATATAGACTAATGATGTAATACTTTTGGGATAATGTCGCTCAAAAATTAAAAACAGCATACAACGTTTAATGATTTGTAATTAATCGTACGTTTCGGTGTATAATTCTCACCTTAATCATCTTATTATAACTTTTTTGAAGTAATTGTAAGTACTTGCCCGTTAAATGCTATTGCTGACTATTAATAATTTTTTCTTGTAGTTCGATGATTAAGGTGAGAATTATACACCAAAACGTGCGATTAATTACAAATCATTAAACGTTGTATGCTGTTTTATTTTTGAGCGACATTATCCCAAAAGTATTACATCAATAGTCTAAATTACTTACGCTCAGTATAAAAGATTTCTTATATATATATATATATATATATATATATATATATATATATATATATAGGCAAAACTGACAAAATGACGAAAAATCTTGGAAAAAGGTGGTAATTTCTCTCACTTGTGATCTCGGTGGAAAAGAGCACAAACTGTTTTTTGACAATTATTTTACTAGCGTTAATTTAATGCAAAATTTAAAGGAACGACAGATAAATGCTTGTGGAGTTGTTAATAAAACAAGAAAACTTTTACCATCCTTTGCATCTACCAAAGGCTAAAAATAGTGGAATTTATATCACTGACTAGCAGTACAGGAGTAAATGCTACAAAATGGATTGACAATAGAGAAGTGTATATTTTATCAAACTAACACGATTCTAATCAGATGTCATCAGTTCAGAGAAAGGACAAAAGTGGCAAAAAAATGTCTATAAATTGCCCTAAAATAATCACCGATTATAATGCAAACATGAATGCTGTAGATAAATTTGGTCAATTAATGAGTAACTACAATACTGATAGACGTAGTAAGAAATGGTGGCGCCGTAAATTGTTTTATTTCCTGGATGCTGCAATCATCAATTCATATATAGTTTCCAAGCAATTGGGACAAACTATTGATTTAAAATTTTTTTAGGGGAAACGTGCGGAAGGGTTTGTTGCCCAAACTTTAATACAAAAAAACACACCACCAACGTCAGCACATACACTGCAAATTAGAAACCTATCGTTTCCTCAGAATTGCAAAAAAAGGATGCAAAACACCTTCCACAGCAGTCTACAAGAAGACGATGTGCGTTCTGCAGTACAAAAAAGAAAGAAGTTCGTACATCATTCCTGTACTGTATGTAAAGTGCCACTGTGCCTTGGTAAAAATATGTGTTTTAATAAATTTCATTTATTTAATTAGTTGCATGGTGGGATCTACATGTCCCACCATGTTGGTAAGACTTCCTTGTGATAGTTTATAATTTTTTCACCAATTTATGTATTAAAACATAAGATTTAATTAAAATAAACTTATTTTGCCCCATTTCGCATAAAACGGTTTTGTGTGTGTGCAAATTCTTCTTTTTCAATTGTCTAAATCATGTGCTTCAAAGGGTTAAAAAGAAAATATTTTAAAAATTCAAAGATTAGACACAAAAAACAAGCTACCTCAATTTAAAAGGATAAGCTAGCTGGGAATCAACCATGCGGAGCGATGAAACGAGGGTGCTTAAGGATACACTGGGAGAAGAAAGAGGCGCTACCTCACCTGGAAGAAAAACAAGAGACTAAAACAAAAGAGTAACAGTTGGCGAGGACATCGTCAAACAAAAAAATAAAAACAAAGAGTACGAAAAACTCGAGAGCTAAAACATATATTGTAAGCACCTATGGATATTCAACATGAGCATGTAAGCAGACCCAATGCTGGAAACTTTCAGATTAACCTCTAAACACGAACACAAATTACTCCGATCAGCACCTGTAATAAAGAGAGATAATTTGCAAAAATATCAAGCTCATATAATCAAAACATTAAATGTTTTTATATTTTCCTATGCCCATGTTGAAATTTAAACTTTCTAGTAAATATCTCTTCATTTCCTGAACACTGTCTAATTTCGTACTCCAGTCAAATGATTCTAATATACCATTGTGAAGTAATAAAACAAATAGTTTTCATCAAAACTTCGTATAATTTCAAAAATAGAAGTACTTAGTATCTTCGTTCTATGTCGTATGTTTTCTTTGAGTTTTTTTTAAATAAATAATAATTACAATTTCAAGTATATAGAGTTAAACGTTTCGTGCGAAAGTAGCTTCACACAAAAAATTATAACTCAAGAACACCTCTGTAGCATTGAACTAAACTAAAAATGTTTAGAAAGTTTTGGAAGTAAAAATCTTGAATGTATTTACTCGAAAAATTTACTAAAAAATTAAAGAAATCACAAAAAGCTTTCAGCAAAAACCATCATCAGTCTTTGTCCTAATTCATAAAAATTGTCATTATTAATTTTCAACGTCATCATCCAACCAAGTAACATGTTGCCAAAGTTATAAAGTAAATCAATTTGTTTTTTTACATGTTTTGCTAACAATAGCTAACATATTTTAATTGTAATTGGGTGTATTTGTAATTGTTTTATTAATGAAATTTTTATTAATTAGGACAAAGACATACTGTGATGGCTTTTGTCAAAAGCTCTTTACGATTTCATTAATCTTTTTATTAAATTTTACACGTAAATACATTCAAGATTTTTATTTCCATTGAAAAACGTGTAATAGCCAGCTAGGGATTATTTAAAAAGTTTTGGCCGAACAAATAAAATTGAGGTGTTTTTAGTTCACATCTGTAATAGAAATTTAATATGCTTGAAAGACCAAGTGTTCACTTCTTAGTTAAACATGGTAACTTAACCAAAAAGAAATTTTAAGATTTCTTTAAGGAGCTTTAACCGGCTAACTTCGATCGTGTTGACTTTGACTAGATCGATCGTATAGGGATAAACATGGCGAGCTTTAACATTGACCCCTATTTTTATATCTTGCAATAAACGTGTTTTTACTTCATGTAGCAACAAATTGTCTTGCATTTTTACCAGATACGAATATAATATTTTGGGCATTTTAAGAAATTAGATGTAATTTTAGAGTATTTAAATAGTAATAATATATATATGTTGCCAAAGATCCCACAGATCAATCAAGCACTTTCTGGCAGAGATTGAACTACTCACGAAGAACATTTATAAACATATTTACATCCATCAACACATGTTAATCCTAATAAAAAACATAATATATCACAATCTTTGTTTCAAATTCCAAAACCGGCACATTCTGATTACAAAATAATAAATTTTTAAAAAAAGAATTTACTTATTTTACACACATAAATTCACAACCAGATAATCGAGAATACACAGTAATTAAATTTTTACCTGCAGAAAACAGTTTGTTGTATGGCCAATTCCACTTGGTAATATTTTCTCTCTTAGCATAGCATTTATAACTGAACTTTTACCATTTGAAGTTCGTCCAAAAAAGGCAACCTTCATGTGATCACGAGCTAATACGTCTCTTATACCCTTTACCTTAATTTTAAATGTTTCAGTTTGTTTAACATTTTCAGTATTAACTAAATTTTGATCTTTTTCAACATCTAAAACACTTTAAATAATAATAGTCTTTTAACTTCTACTTACCTACTTTTTATGTAAAAAACAGTGTCATCAACATAATCTTCAATCTCAATAAAAATATCATTTATTTTCTTCTTTGCTTTTACAAATATCTGCAAAGGAGAATTATCTATAGTTGAATTGCGTAGAGGTCGGTGATCAGTAAGGGCAGACAATGGGGATCTATTATGAGGGCCATCGCCTGACATCATAGAAACAGTGCGATTCAAATATGCAGCCATGCTTGGTGTTGGTGCTACACTTTACATTCACTAATATAATGCTAACGCTCAGTAAACTGAAACAAATGTTGGAAATAAAAAATACGCAATTTTAAGTGATACGAACAATAAGCAACATAATTTAATGCAAGCGATAGAAGTGCCAAAACACAAAATATGTAAACATGAATAAAGTAACAACCTTTTCATTTCGAGGCATGATTATTGGAAGATGAACCATTAACCTAACCTCACAGATATGCAGACTATATGAAAAGATAAGTATGAAAATTTCTAAAAAATACTAGCAGAACGCTACTTACCAAGTGTATACTTGAAAATGTATAATGAGTATAAAGTATATCCAAAAATAAAATATAGACAAAACTAGTTTGGCAGCCCCTTCAATTGTTTGTTTATAAATATTGCACTCACTTCCTAACAACACAATTTGTTCAAACTTAATTCCCAAAACAATTTAATAAATATAATTGCTAAATAAATAATTCAATTTCGGTAAATTCATTTTCCAATTATAAAAAAAAAAATTACCACGAGACAGCAAATAATTAGTAGTGGTTCTGTTCACAATTACATAATTCATCAATATTGAGGAAAATCTCAAGGCGTAAAGCATAACTTCATATTCCACTACGCATGCTCAAAAAATTTAAAATTCTTTGTTGAAGTTGAAACGAAAATTAAATACTATTCAAAAAATTAAATAAAAATTTGCAATTTATATACAAATTAAAACACAATCACTAACTATAGTCGGAACTATGAAAGAAGATCATCATTATTTGAATCTAGAAATACGTACATACATTCAAAGATGTACCAATTTCCTTATAAGTACAATAAAGACAGCGAATAAATGATACGTGTTACTTCAAAACATACTCATACGTAATTGCTTTGTACTGCATAAAAATAAAGTAAGTTCTGTATTATACGTCGGAACTTGTTTTCTATATACAAACGTTTAACTAGCAAGAGTAGTTGCTGCGGGTGTTTAAAGTATTAAACGCATAAATTTGGAAATGCCCACAAAAGGTAGGAATTCCGTAACAAAATAAGGGTACACCCACCGGCTAACTACAGTGGTGCGAGGTGGGTCCCTATAGAAATAAGTAAAGAAAATAGAACAAAAGATTCTGAAAATGCAATAATTAACTAGGTGCAATGCAAGCTACGTTACCTTTTAATCGCTTTCAAATTTATGGGTGCCAACTCGTCTAGTCTAGTAAGATTCCCTGTCGAGGACGACTAAACTCAGGGGATTTTTAATTATGGAGTCCTCCTGGCGAAGTGAGGTTCTTTTTTTTTACAAAAACGCTACTTCTATGTGTAAACAATTTAAACAACACTTTTCACTTGCAACGTCACCTAAATTTATTTTAGTACAATATTATTCCATTATTTCTGCAAACAAATATACATAAAATTTTATAGAGTTACATTAATTAAACATCAACGACAGAACAATGTTCCAGTAAACAAATACACACACAGAATTGTAGAATTTCATAAACAGTTCATATTTAATTGGTTATACCTAAGTTAATGGTTCAGTCCTAATCATTTACAACAGGTTTCAAATATTCACTTAAAACTGTCAATGTCCAGATTTTTACATATAATAATTTACTCTATACTGTAACGAAGAGTAAACATTGTATAAACTTATCAAAATATTTTCAAACAACATCATGCAGAAAGGCACACAATAAAAAACAAATAATATAACATAGTTAGCTATGGCATCCGATACGCCTTCAGGTGGCTAAAGATATTTCATGGAGGCAGAAATCGTGCATTAGTTTGCATCAGGTTTTCTAGATTTCCAATATTTATTTATTGCTTGGAATCAATTCATCCAGATCTTTTTGGTTAAATCAAATATCCGCGGGATCTTCCCACGTCACCGTTCACCTGTTAGTTCATAACCATAGGGATGTACTCGACCAACTTTTTTTTTCATGGTCACCCTAACATGTCTTTGGTCTGTCGCTCGCAATTATTTAATTTGTAAATTTCCTGCACTGTCTAGCGTTTGTCCTCTTCATATAAATTTGGTAAGGGTTGTCATTGTATCAGATTCCCACTTTGTAATATTTAAAATTTCCAGCAAAATTATTTGTCGACATTACCGCTATAAATCTATTATTTTAGTGTTTACTCAACAACGTTTATTCTATTATTGATTCTATTGATCTTGCATATTTAATAACCCAACAAACACTACAATTTCAATTGGAATTACGATCTACAACGTATCACGCCGTTCCAACTGATAACATATTTACAAACCAATTCGCCTGCTCCTACCCCTTTGTAATATCTAAGATTTTTAAGTTAGTTTGTCCACCCGTGACAGATAGTCACTTTTCGTTTCATTGTTGAAGAGAAAGGTCACTTGGTGTGTTATCAGACACTCAAGATGATGCGGGAAATTAAGTTTTCCTGGCAGAAACGCCGGATTAGAAGGCACAGCTGGTTAAAAGTTGTCTAGGACAACTTATATATGTAGTGTATAAACTGATCTTGACAACGTGCAACTCCGATTAAACTTGGTTTATGTTAACTTGATCACGTTCAATTTGGTTTGTGTTCAGCAAATTATATTTTCATGGCACTCGTTTAAAATATAAATGCGTAAGCAGTTCTGTTGGAGAAAGATTGAATTTCCGGCATGCAACTACACATGCTCTAAATAGTTGGTTGAACAACATATGATTTGAAGGTTACAGGTCATTGCCGCCATTTGGTAAAATTGTTTAATTTTCTAACATTATGCTGCGCTTACAAAGTTTTATTCCGTATATATATATATATATATATATATATATATATATATATATATATATATATATATATTGCTGTGATAAGGGGCTGTTTAAGGGTGTACTTTATAGTAAAGGTCGTTTAGAAATGAGAAATTACCATAGGCAGCAGAAAACTGCATTTATTTAGTAAAGAATTGAGAAATGGAGATAGTTTGTAAATAGTAAGCAGTCAACACCCTGTAGATAAAGTATAAATAGTTTTAAGCGACGCAAATAAACATAAGAAGACGCATAGTTAGCGTAGGAATAAGGAAGACATGCATTAAGTAGATAGTAAATATTTAACACCATGTAGATAAAGTTTTAGGTAATTTAGGCAATGTAAATAATAATATTTTTCAGTGGAAGCACGCGTATTTATAACTAAACATAATAAAGTGTAATTAAACACTCATTCAAAAGAGTTCCAAACAATTAGCTTAATACTGAGATAAGAAATAGAGCTTCAGGAAGCATAATGTAAATGCGTGCAAGTAGTTAAGAACTTTGATAAAAAGAGGTGATTAAAAATTGCGTAAATAACAGGCAGATATGAAAATTAAAAGTCGAATTGCATCAGTTGTTAATGGAAAAGCAATTAGATTCATCAAAACACCGCATGTTTGATACCGAAGACAGCTGCGACCAGGTCACAATTATTGGAAAGCATAGAAAATTACATCAGAAACTACTTTAAATGTAATTATTTGATTGGTTAAAATGAGCGACGAGTTTGTAGACCATACCCACTGACGGAGTAGGGGAGAAAAGATATATTAACAGGTACAGTGATAACGAAGTCAGTTTTGAACTCAACAAAGGCCGAAGTGCGCCACTATGAAATAAAGTTATACGTAATAATAATTCAAAGTGAAAAATTGTATAAGTGCGAAAATGAAAATTACGATTGCCGATTAAACGTAAGTAGATTTTGGGGAATTTTATTTTAAACTAAAACACAAAATAATAATAGGGCTTCCGAGTCCGTGGAGAATAAATGTAATTTCGAGTCAGGGGACAATGACAATAAGAATTCTATTCTGAAGCAGGGGAAAATAAATGATGATAATCCAATTCTAAGTTTGGGGAAATTGATAAGAAGTAATTCTAAGTCTGAAATGAGACGACAATAAATTGGGGTGCATAAGTATAAGTTAATAATGGTAGTCCAGAGGGTAATGGCAATAATTTAAATGCAATGGTTCAAGCGTGTGGATAGACAATATTTCGAATGGGCATGTAATAATCCTGAATTGGGGGAAGATAATTTTTATTCAAATGGATGGCTTAATGCATGGGAAATATTAGCTGAGTATGGATGCGTCAATGCGAAGAAAATAGACCAGGTTAGATTTTTAGTTATAAGACATTTTCTTTTCTATTTTTTTATTTTGAATATTGAATTTGCTTAATATAAATGAATGTGAAAAAGTCAACAAAAGGAGGACTTGCATAAAGTGCGTGATAGGATAAGAGGTTTCGAACGTTCTACACTTTTTTTATAAAGATAATAGGGTTTTTTTGGTGACTGGGTTTTGATTAAAAAGGTATATGATTTTGATAAATGAGATTTACAACATTAATTAATTGAAAAGTGTATTTTAAATAATTTACAAAAACTGTACATAATATTTGTTTCATTATATAAAATCGAATTAACTGAATTTACAATTCCAAATAAATGCTAGTCGAGGTCATAAGATAAAGTTAATGGGTGTTTCGTATTAGTTAAAACAAACTATAGTGGATTTAAATTGTGCAGTGCGCTTGCGCCTCTTAAAATAAAACGCGTGCGAAAGTGGTTTTGTAACGTTTATCGACGACTCTTCTTTCGACCTAGTAACGGGAAGGTTGTGCGTGACAAGCGCTTTACCCAATAAGTATAGTGCTTGCAACAGTGCATTCAACTGACTCCCCCGGGGGCATTCCAGCAACATTGAAGAGGACCACACACCAAGGACAATATTGGTGAGTGAATTTATGCCTTTTGTCTGTTTTTTACATGCATACAACTTTCGCATTTAAAGCTCGCGTTTTGTTCTACTTCGCATTACAGTCCACGATTAAATAAAACGCGCCAGCACATTTATCTAAGTTTAATTAATTGACATTTGGTCCTTCGAGCCGGATAGAACAGTCCATGGTGAATAAATTAATTCATTTCGTTGAGCTTGTATGTATGTAAAACTTCCATTAACAATATTCGCATCTTATTTCTATTTACTTATATATAAAAAATTCGATCAAGTCTATTAATTAGAAATCATTATTTGATTATAGATATATTACGATTTAGCAATAGTTTAGTTAGAGAGCATTATTAATCATTTTACAGATAGTTAAATAGTTCGTATAGAAAACCTGTTGCAAATGTTGGATTCAAAGTTGTTCTATTGTAAAATTTTGTATACCTGTATAGTAGGTCACTCCTTTTGGCTTATGTACAGCTGCAAACAACATTCCAGTTTTATCGTATACCTACCTGCATGTTTAAGGGTTTATAACCACTAAATATTTTAACTATATTTCTTGCTTGAATGACTAAACCCTTGGGGCATTTTATAAACCTTCTTGTTAAGGGTTGTCAGGTCGTTTAAAATACAATAGGAAGCTTTAACTACTCATTTCGCATTTTACTTTACAAATCGGGTAATGACTTTATTGGATCATTTTCGGTGATTGAATTTATAATAAGATTATTGTCGGTTGTTGTTAATTGGAATAATTGTCGTTTGTTTCTTCATACAAAATGCCTGACACAAATACTTCTGTAACTTTATTAAAGCTCTACGCTGCTAGAATTCATGAAATCTTCGAACTTTCTGAAAAGGCACAATACAATGATTCAGTAAACAAGTTATTTAAATTGAAGTGTCGTATGGTGGAATCTGTGATGGTGTAATAGCCGAATAATTTATAGTTATTGCATTGTATTAAGTTTAAGCATTTAAAAGGTGAGTGACTTGTATAAGAAGTGAAAAGTGCGGAAATTGTACAGGAAGACAATCAGGAAGTACACGTGCAACGAACTCTAGGCTAGGTGTAATTTGAATTAGTAAATAAGCATAGTTGCAAAATAATTGTTAGCAGTTAAGTATTAATATAGAATAAGATTATTATAAGTCTAACCTTCCGATGTAATAGTTGTACTGCACCTTAAAGTGACAAGTAAATTAAACATGTGAAATGGTCTTCGACTTTGATTTAATCACCCCTACAAAAGACCCCAAGAGAACACTACATGGCGATCCTGCCAGCCCTGCTAATCCTGCCAGCCCTGCTAATTCTGCCAGTCCTGCCAATTCTGCGAGTCCTGCTAGTTCTACAGAATAAATTAATATAACCGAAATTTGAAATGGGTACCAGCAATTCCAAGGAAGAAGTAGTTATTGCACAAACTGGAATGAATAATGGTTCGATAAATGGGTATTCAAATTCTGAGGTAATAGGTATTACGTCAGGTACAATTTAGCGTTGTTGGGTATTTTATAACTTTTAAAATGTTCAAGAAAATGTTGGACAAGAAGATTAGAGAGAGGTCAGTAGAAGCCAGCAGATTGTATAGTAAGAATTATTTTATTTTAAGCTATAAAAATTAAGTACGAGTTAAAATTAATGACGGAACACTTGAAGCAAATTTTAGAGGAATTTAAGATTTTATTAAAATTTAAATAAAGATGGTCAAGAAAGACGAAACGATTTAGATGTTACTAATAGGAAATTTGATTATTTGAATAGGTTATGCGAGGAGTATAGGTTAGAGAAAGAAAAGATTAAAGTCGCAAAATTTGATAGTTCTGAAATTATCGATAAAGTTAAGCAGCACATAGCCATAATAGATAAGTGTATAGGAGATATTACTGAAGTTTTAAAAAGTAGGAAGTTAAGTATTTTAAGTAGGAAAAATCAAGACACCATGGGTGAAAAATTTGAACTAAAAGTAGCAGCCTCTATGATTCCAGCCATGGACGGTTCAGAAAATACCACCAAGCAAATGGTCGACGCAATTGAATTATATGAAAGCTTGTTAGATGATGAAGGTAAGAGATTGTTAGTAAATTTTGTCATAAAAATTAAGTTAAGTCAAAATGCTAAAATGAGATTAGACAGTAATTATGAGAATGTAGAAGCGCTTGTGAACGATATCAAACATCACCTTTAACTAAAAATCAGCATCAGGATTGTCTGCCGAATTACATAACTCCAGACAAAATAATAAATCAATTGAAAATTTTGGTAAAACGATCGAGGAATTAATGGTCAATTTAACAATAGCTCAATCAGAGGGTAACAAACAATCATTAAAAATTTTGACAGCCGTTAACGAAAAAATTGCATTAAACGTATTTACAAACGGAATAAGGGACGAAAATTTAAAAACAATTATGAAAGCTCGAAATTACGATAAATTAAAAGACGCCATAACCTTCCGATGTAATAGTTGTACTGCACCTTAAAGTGACAAGTAAATTAAACATGTGAAATGGTCTTCGACTTTGATTTAATCACCCCTACAAAAGACCCCAAGAGAACACTACTACTATAATAGCCGCGAAGGAAGAGGAAACTGCAAATAAACCTCAGCAAATGTTTTACACAACCGGAAAAGGTCGTCAATTTACTAGACGCGTAAAATATCATAACAATAATACGAATAGAAGTCAACGTACCTCACACACCAGGTATCAAGGTCGAGGAAATAATCCATGCACGTTCATGAACACTAGAGATCGAGGAATTGCACACGTAGGTAAAACTGTAAGAGGTCATCAGTCTTATAATAGGGGAAACCATCGCAATTTTTATATCAACTCGTCAGAGAAAAACTGCACAGAAAATACAACAGACCAAACTAGGGAACCGAAAACATTTTTTCGAGACCCCCCGGAATAATTTGAAGAATGTTCACAAAATTTTAAATATTAATAGTGTAAATTTCATAGAAGTCGGATACAATAACAATACAATTAAATTAATTTTAGATACAGGAGCATCAGTAAGCGTTATTTTCATTTCTAGTTTAACAACTAAGATAAATATTGATACAAATAAGCAAATTTTTATTCAAGGAGTATCGGGTAAAACAAAAGCAATTGGAACAGTAAATCTACCAATTACAATAGGGAATATCTCAATTAATCATACTTTTGTTGTAATGAACGATTTCGAATCAGACGTAAATGGAGTAATAGGATCAGATTTTTTTAATAAATACAGATCAAATATCGATTATAAAAATTATAAATTTACTTTCGTAAGTAATGATGTATCAACGTCAATTCCATTATTAGCAAACGAAGATTTATATACAATAATCCCACCACGATGCGAGATTATCAAATATTTTACAGTAAATTGCAAAGAGGAATGTGTAATAAGATCACAAGAATTGTGCGAAGGTGTATTTTTAGCAAACGTAGTTGTAAAGCCAGTTAAAATTTTATACCAGTAAAATTATTGAATACGAACGACACTGAAATTAAGTTACGAAATTTTAAACCTACCATCGAACGACTTTCAGATTACAAGATAGTTAAATTTGAAGAGTCAAAATTCTCAGTTGAACGTATTGATAAATTATTAAAAGACATTAACGTCGAAGGTTTAAATAGCGAAGAACAAACCACCATTTATAAGATTTCTGCTAAGTTTGCAGACGTATTTTATGTCGACAATGACCTACTAACCGAGTCAAACATAAGTAAGCAGCATATTCAGTTACAAACAGATGCTACAGCAACGTACGTTAAACCATATAGGTTACCACATTCACAGAAAAATGATATAGGAAAGCAAGTAGATAAAATGTTACATGACGGGATAATAGAACCCGCACAGAGTGCGTGGTCGTCACCACTACTAATAGTACCGAAAAACCGGATAGTTTAGGAAACAAAAATGGCGCGTAGTTATTGATTATAGACAATTAAACACTAAATTGCAAGATGACAAATTTCCGCTACCAAGTATCGAGTCAATTTTAGATTCGTTAGGAGGTGCGATATATTTTCACGTTTAGATTTATATCAAAGTTATTATCAGATAGGATTACAAGAACAGTCCAGACCGTGTACGGCATTTAGTACAGACAAAGGACAATTTCAAATGACTAGGTTACCGATGGGGTTAAAAGTAAGCCCGAGTATTTTTGCACGAGCGATGACAGTAGCTTTATCAGGATTGAATTACGAGAATTGTTTTACATATTTGGATGATTTAATTGTATTCGGAGATAGTTTAGGAAAGCACAATACAAATTTAGGAAAAGTACTCAATAGGTTAAGGAAAGTCAATTTAAAATTAAATCCAAAAAGTGTGAATTTTAAAGAAGGAAATTTTATATTTAGGACACGTTATAACGGCACAAGGTGTACAACCAGATCCAGAAAAAATTGCAGTCATGCAAAATTATCCAACACCACTTAACGCAAACGACGTTAAAAGGTTTGTAGCATTTGCCAATTACTATAGAAAATTTATTCCAAAATTCGCTGAAATAACAGCACCGTTAAACAAATTGTCTAGGAAAGGTGTAACTTTCCAATGGACCAATGAATGTCAAGCAGCATTCGAACTGTTAAAAACAACTTTAACAAATCCACCAATATTACAATACCCAGATTTTTCAGATAATAGTACATTCATCCTACGCACGGACGCATCAGGTTACGCGTTAGGAGCAGTTTTGTCGAATGGCGACGACAAGCCAGTAGCTTACGCAAGTAGAGCACTTAACAAAGCCGAAATAAATTATTGTACAATAGAAAAAGAGTTATTAGCTATAGTATGGGCAGTGAAAAAATTTAGACCATACTTATTTGGCAAAAAATTTCAAATTTTAACGGATCATAGACCGTTACAGTGGCGGCTCGTGACCTGAACAAGAGGTGAGGCTCAAAATGAGTCTATTTAGAAACTCTACATTTAATATAAATGAATCTCTAGGTTATCTAAGAGGTGCTTTTTCTTATTATTCCTTGAATTCATTGGGAATCAAGAGTAATTATTGAAACGAAAAGCTTACAAAAGTGGTTCTAATACCCTTAGTTTGCATAGCTATACTATTAACTACAAGCAAATTAAGTTTGATAAGTCAAATGTATTCTACGGTCTTTCAGTTTTGCAAATTTATCGATTACATTTTCATAAAAATCTGGATTTTTACTTAATTCGCATAATAGTTCCTTTTCTATAGACATTAAACTTAATCCACCAAGCCGCTCTTGACTCATCGTATTTCTTAAGTATGCCTTTATGCGTTTTAGACACGAGAAATTTCTTTCAACTGATACACTTGTAGCAGGAATCGTTAAAATTAATTGTAGAACTGTTTGAATCTGGCAAAATATATCAGCAAAGTCACAAGAAAGTATTTTAAGGGTTGTATATAAATCTGAATTTTTAAACTGCTCGTCTCTATAAAAAACACAAAGTTCATTAATAAGTCTATCCCTATCAAAAATATTTGGATAAGTTTCAAATAGAGATTGCAGAGATTTTTTAGGAAATTTTGTGGTATAGAATTCATACTTAGAGTGATCAAAGAAAGTGAGAAATTCTAAGCTATTAAGATTCGAAAACCGTGTATTAAGTTGCAGACTAATGCAGTCTAAAATTTCGTAATACAGAATGTTGTATTTTTGAAATATCTCTTGCTGAGATGTTGTTCCGCGCCGATTAGGTAACTCTGTTAAATTTCTGGCACGCCGAAAACATTCCTAAAATTTGCCTTCGTTCCTTAATTCGCTAATTCGGACGCAAGCTGTATTTATTTGTATTAGCTGCACGAATGGATTCGGCTCCCGAGGTCGGATCATTTACTATTGCTTCGAAAACTTTTACGAAGTTGTCCCACTCGCTTGCGACAATGTTCAAAATTTTTGATCTTGAATACCACCTGGTTTCCGCTGCTCGTGGCACACGTTTACCAACAATATGATCTAATATTACTGATCTTTTAGGTGAATGATGGAAAAAACTTGGTATACCTGATAAAGTAGAGAAAAGATTCTACTCTGCGGAATATTTTTGTACCTTGTTGTAAAACGAGGTTTAACCGGTGAGCACAGCAATGAGTAAAAAGAGCATAAGGTGCAATTGACTTAGCTTTTGCCTTTCTTTAACTAAATGGGTTTAAAACACCCTGAACTACTTCGAAGAGAGCACTGGCGGTTCAATCACTACTTACATCAAAAAATCCCATAAACCTTTCTTTTAATTTACAATTTCGAGTAACAAATCGAATAGTTATTGCGCACTGAGATTTGTCTGCAATGTCAGTAGTATCATCAGATATTAAAGCAAAGAAAGGACTAGCTGCTATTTCTTGGGAAATGTTCTCTTTTAGAAAATCTTCAATGCATGATATTAATTCATTTTGAATTGCTTTTGACTGGCCGGTGAAGATTTGGCTCATTTTGATAGGTGCTCTGATACTTCTGCGTTTCGCTTAATCAAACATTCAAAACTTCTTTAAAATTTCCACGATTTAGCGATTGTGAAGATTCATCATGACCCCGAAAAGCCAATTCTTGTTTACTCAAAAGTATGGTAGTATCAATTAAATAAGATAGCAACAACCTATTTTTTCGGACATTTTCGTTATATATAATTTTATTAAAACCAGCATGTTCCTGAAGTGCATCTAGTATAGTTGTTCAATTTTGTTGAAGTCGTTTGAAACCAACATTTTTTATATGATCTTTGAAACATTCATGCATTTTTGCACTACGCTAAATGTTTTTTAAATCGCAAAAACCTTTACTGCAAGTCCAGCTGTTATTGACATTTGATAACAAAACGCACGGCCAACAATATAGACTCTATATGTACTTCCGCAAATCCATTTGTAGGTTTCTTACCACGATAACTGAAAAGTTCTATTAAAACTTCGACCTTGTCGATTATCAGTACTAACTATATTTAGTGGAGGAGTCGGGCGCATAAATAAAATTTGCCGTTTTCTAACTCACCGCGCACTGAAAAGGCGTTTCAAATAAAGATAATAGAATATCATGTAAGGGATATACATGACCCTGTGCCGAAATTTGAAATCAATCCAAATTGGAACAATATAACGATATTACACAATTTGAATTATATTATAACAATCAGTTTTTTGTTTATATAGATTAAGGTTAACCACTATTCACGAGAAATAAAGTACTAAATAAGGAACAAGAACACTAAACAGTAAACACTTAAACTCTGTGTAATGTATTCTATTTGAGGCATAAAGCACCAAACGTACAAATGTTAACCCGATTTATCAATTCACTATTGAAGAATTAACCCAACTAGGTTTTTACAAAACACAGCTTTCAAACAATACAATAATTTAAAATGAAACCAACAAATAATTCCAACTTGTCAATGTCAGTTGTTAAAACTATGGAACCACTACGGGGTTAATGGTTGCACTAATACCTAAGTTTAAGCTCTTATAATAATAGAAAATTATATATTTAACATTCACATATGTTTGATTTTCGACTTTTGTGCAGTTTAACAACTATTACAAAGTCCGACATTCATCATCCCTACCGATCATTGACTGACTAACTTCCTTTAAGTATCCAGCCATCCCGCAGCTGCTACTGTCGTTATTATGATTACAAAGATCCGAGAGGCAACGATGAGAGAGCCTCAGTACCCGAGTATAAAGTGTTGGTTGATGTATAGAGATAACCGCTAGGACGCATCGCGCTCGCGTATAATGTAGCTTTGGATGCATGGAGATGGTGAAATAAGTGTGGCGCACTTTATAACGCCTCAGATGAATTTGTATTGGCAGAAATCGTGCACGAATTAAGAAATGAATTTTGTATTACAAACGTTCATTATATAATACTGATTATTAATCGAATTATGATATATTTGACCAAAAATTGTTTAGAAGACGTTTGTACAAGTTGTAATAGAATTTTTCTTTATGATTGAAAAGAAGATATATAAAATTAAAGGTGAGGCGGCGGTTCACTTGCCTCATACGACCAGCCGCCGATGGACCGTTAGTATACTTATTTGGTATGAGTAACCCATCTAGTCGATTAACAAAATTTAGGTTAACATTAGAAGAATATGATTTTACAATAACGTATATTAGGGGTACAGAAAACGTGACAGCGGACGCTTTATCTAGAATTATTATAGATTCAGATTATTTAAAGAATATGGAACGAGCGGTTCACGAAAAAGTATATGTAACAACAAGAGCCCAAAGTAGAAAATTAGGCGACTCTCAAGTCGAATCAAAAGCATCAAAGGATGATGGGACTGATCACCCCAACATTGTTGAACTTTTGAAGCATCCGAAGGATGCAACAGAATTACGATTTGTATCAGAGGAGGAGTTTAACAGAATCATTAAATCCAATAAAGGATATAATTTTGTTTGCATGCATGAATTATCAATTTATGATAGGAGTAAAAATATAATTTATTTGAAGCAAGGATCTCGATCAGCGTCAGCCTTCGAAGCGTCGTTGAGAGACCTGCAATTTCTTCGTAGAGAATTTACAATTCCGGAATTTATTATTATAAAAAACGAAGAATCGAAGTCATTTTTATATAACTGTAAAGCCGGGCGCAATTTACTTAAAAAAAATGACATACGAATTAGTGTGATTAGGGAAGTCACTAATATTAAAAACTCAGAAACGCAAAGATTAATCATTAATGATTTTCATTTATTGCCTACGGGAGGTCACGCGGGCATCAATAGAACATACAATAATATAAAGCGATACTATTTTTGGTCAAGTATGCGAAAGGATGTCGAAACATTTATTAAAAAATGTGACGAATGTCAAAGACATAAACATTCAAATATTAGCAAACAGCCGATGATAATTACAACCACAGCTTCCGAAGCTTTCGAAAAAATTTTTTTAGACTTAGTTGGACCATTGCAACCAGATGCAAATGGAAACAGGTATATTTTGACACTACAGTGTGATTTAAGTAAATTTGTAGAAGCATATCCATTACCAAACAAAGAGACTGAAAGTGTAACTAGAGCGTTTGTCGAGAATTTTATTTTACGATACGGCATCCCACGCGAAATTTTAACGGATAAAGGTTCAGAGTTCATGTCGGAGATTTTTAAGGAAACTTGCAAATTATTAAACATAAAACAATTAAATTCTACAGCGTATCATCACGAAACTATCGGTGCGCTCGAAAACTCACATAAAAATTTAGCAGCATATTTAAGGATCCAATGTCCGCAGTATTCGAATAATTGGAGCAGTTGGATATCTTATTGGTGTTTTGCATACAATAATTCAGTGCATACTGAAACTAAATATACCCCGCACGAATTAGTGTTTGGGAAAATTAATCAAATACCGTCAAACGTGGTAAACTCAGTAGACCCACTATATAGTTTTGATAATTATCCAGCAGAACTAAAGTATAGATTGCAAGTCGCTGGAAATGAAGCGAGATATAATTTATTACAATCCAAAAGTAAAAGAAAGCATAAGTTTGATATCAAAACTAAGCATGTTAATTATAAATTAGGAGATAAGTTGTTGATTAAGAATACATCTCTTAATAAAAGAGATCCAATATTTGTAGGCCCATATGAAGTAGTTTTAGATAAGAATCCTAATGTTATAGTTAAGATAGATAATAAGTTAGTAGAAATCCATAAGAATAGGACAAAATTATATAACGTATTGTAATTTAGAAAATTTTTATTTTGAAAACAAAAATTTTTTAGTGCACCCGTGGAGGTGTGATGGTGTAATAGCCGAATAATTTATAGTTATTGCATTGTATTAAGTTTAAGCATTTAAAAGGTGAGTGACTTGTATAAGAAGTGAAAAGTGCGGAAATTGTACAGGAAGACAATCAGGAAGTACACGTGCAACGAACTCTAGGCTAGGTGTAATTTGAATTAGTAAATAAGCATAGTTGCAAAATAATTGTTAGCAGTTAAGTATTAATATAGAATAAGATTATTATAAGTCTAACCTTCCGATGTAATAGTTGTACTGCACCTTAAAGTGACAAGTAAATTAAACATGTGAAATGGTCTTCGACTTTGATTTAATCACCCCTACAAAAGACCCCAAGAGAACACTACAAATCTCTCTACAAGGATTTTACTGAAAAATATGTTTCTGTATTTGTAAACACAGAACCAGAATTGCAACCAGCTTTAGAGAATTTGTGTCGAAACGTAGATGACGAATATTATTCTATTCTTTTGATAGAGCAAGAGATATTTTCTGCTGAAGTGAAAACTCCGTCTGCGAATCACACAAGTCGACAAGACAATAATTTTACACCTAGAGTAAAATTACCAAAAATTACGTTACCCCGTTTTGATAATGACCCAAAAAACTTTAAGACTTTCAAGGATATGTTTGATGTTTTGATAGATAAACAACCGCATTTAACGGACATCGAAAAGCATTCCTACCTTCTTTCAAGCTTGTCGGGTGAATCATTGACATTGTTGCGGTCTATTCCTCTTTGTCATGAAAATTACAAATTAGCATATGACACTTTATGTTCTAGATATAATAATAAACGTCTTTTGGCTAATCACCATTGGGGTTTAATAAAAAACTACCCGCCTATGCATGCGGAAAACGTAAAACAACTTCGAAATTTAATTGACTGTTTCACAGAAAACTTATCGATTTTGGGATCATTACAATTTGATGTTGAAAGTTGGGATTTCGTTCTTGTAGATCTTTTATTATGTAAACTCGATGAGGAAACTCTTAAACGATTCGAATTGCATTTCAATTCTACTGATGTGCCTACATTCAATTGCGTCAAAGACTTTTTGTCAAAACAATGTGTAGCCTTAGAGAATCTTGTCTCAAGCAAACAACCGAAAGTGCTTAAAGGTACTATTAATAAACAAGGTCTCGCTCGTTCGAATTCTGACTTGAAGCATAGGACATTCTTAGCTGAGACTAACACTTCTCCTAAGAACAATTCGTTCTCCTGCATCCTTTGCAAGGGAAATCATGTATTGTATTCGTGCGGGCAATTTCTTAAATTGTCTCCAAACAAGCGTCACGAGCAAGCCAAACATCTTCGGTTATGTTTGAACTGTCTTCGACCAAATCATAACATGTCGTCTTGTCCGTCAAAGGTTTCGTGCAGAACTTGCAATAAAAATCATCATACATTGTTACATTTTGTGCCGTCGATTGCTACGTCACCACCTTCTTCAACTCTAACTCGTGAAGAAAATTTGCAAACCAGTTCGTCTAATAATGCTACTTGTACTACAACAGTTGGGTCTGAGGCGACAACTTGTCTAGCTCTGCTACCCACGGTTTGTTTGGAAATTCTCGACAAGAGAAATCAACCTCAAATTATTCGTGCTCTAGTAGACACTGGGAGTCAAATTTTATTTATTACGGAGTCTTGTCGTAAGTCTATTGGTATATCGTCTCGTCCTTCTTCGATTCCTATTTCTGGTTTGGGCCAGACTTCACATCAAACGTTAGGTGTGATATCTGGAACAATTCGTCCCATTCAGGAATATGATTCAGTCTCGACGGACAACAATTTGAAAATAAACTTAATGGTTTTGCCGTCTATTTGCGGTAATCTTCCAAACAAGTATATTCAATCGTATTGGTCTCATTTGGAAAACATAAAACTCGCAGATGAAAACTGGAGACATCCTTCTCCAGTACAAATGTTATTTGGCTCTGATGTTGCCAGTCGTATTTTGCTCGATGGGAAAATTGATGGCAAAGAAATTTCGCCTGTTGCTGTCAACACCATATTTGGTTACATGATATTTGGTACTGTCGATCCCATCTCAACCAATGTTATTCATTCGTTCTTTGTATCTATCGATCCTTGTATGGATATTGATCTTAAACATTTTTGGGAGCTTGACGACATTCCATCGAAGAGTTTGTCGTCCCCGGAAGATGGCCTTGCTCAACAATCTTTTGATAACTCGTTGCATCGGTTACCCAATGGTAGGTTCGGCGTGAGCCTCCCATTTAGAGAAAATGTTCGTGAGTTTCCGGACTCGAAATCTATTGCCATTAAACGTCTATTGTCACTAGAGCGTCGTCTCGAAACTAATCCAGACTTGCGAAATTTGTATGTAGATTTCATGCGTGATTACAAAGCATCTGGTCACATGTCGCTTCTATCAACGCCTCCAGCTGACAATAATGCGTATTTTATTCCACACCATGCCGTGTTCAAACTAAAAAATAATAAACCTAAATTGAGAATTGTTTTTGACGCTTCGGCTCGAGCTTCGAATGGTATTTCATTGAATGATACCTTACTCACTGGACCTAAGCTCCAGAATGATATTGTAAAAATACTTTTGGCATTTCGTATTCCCAAGTTCGTTTTTGTCTGTGACATAAAACAAATGTACAGGCAAATATTGATATCAGAAACGGATCGTTCTTATCAATTGATACAATGGCGATGGAATCCTTCAGAACCAATTTCAACTTATCAGTTGAACACAATTACATATGGAGTTTCATCCGCTCCTTTTCTCGCCATTCGCACTATCTTAAAACTAGCTGAACTAGGAGAAAATAGCTATCCATTGGCTGCTCATGCTTTGAGAAACAATTTGTATGTTGATGATGTATTGACTGGGTCGTCCACTCTCCAGGCAACTCATGAACTAAAACGTCAACTCATCGAACTACTACGTGCTGGCTGCTTCGAACTACGCAAATGGGCTAGCAACAGTCCACTACTGTTAGAAGATATTCCTACTGAGTATCAACAAGTAAAACCAAGTTTAGTCGCAAATGATCTTAAGTTTACCATAAAAGTGCTTGGTCTTCAGTGGCACTAGATACCTGATAATTTTTCATTTGAAATGCAGCCTTTAGAAAATCGTCTTTCCAAGCGGATTTTACTTTCGACAGTTGCTAGGATTTACGATCCTCTAGGATTTATTACACCAGTTACCTTTTTACTCAAACAACTCATTCAACAATTTTGGGTGCTGGGGTTGGATTGGGATGATCCTCCTCCTGAATCTATTGTCATTTTTTGGAAAAAATTTGTTGCTGAATTTTCATATATTGATTCAATTGAAATTCCTCGTTATATCCCTATTGATGAAGCCTGTAGTATACAACTACATGGTTTTTGTGACGCGTCCGAGAAAGGATACTCGGCTATTGCATATTTTCGTTTAGTATTTCCGTCAGGAAAAATATCTGTTCACTTTGTTATGGCTAGATCAAAGGTCGCCCCTTTGAAATGTCTTTCTATACCCAAGCTAGAACTATGTGCTACCGTACTTTTGTCTAAATTAGTTCATTTTGTTAAAACTACGTATTCAAGTGTAACCTTTGAAAAAATCTGTTGTTACACTGATTCTTCTGTGGCTTTGACTTGGATTAAGTCACCTACCTATCGTTTAAAAATGTTTGTAGCTAACCGTGTTAGTTACATCCAAGAACGTATTTCTCCCGAACAGTGGAGTTACATTAGTTCTTCAAACAACCCATCTGATTGTGCTACCAGAGGTTTATTTCCTTCGGTATTGCCCGCGCATCCGCTATGGTGGGCAGGTCCTGAATTTTTGTCGTTGTCTGAAGAAAATTGGCCTTTGCCAAAATTGTTCGTCCCTTCTCTGGAAGCATCTTCTGAGGGGAAACGCATTACTTTGATTGCTACTGTAGAATCAACTTGGCTGGATGACTTATCAAACAAATTTTCGTCGTTACACAAAATTCAACGTATAGTCGCATATTGTCTGAGAATCTTTACTGTTAGAAAAGGTACCATCAATTCGCTATTTTTATCGTCGGTGGAGCTTCACACTGCTCTTATGATTATTGTCAAGGTGGTCCAATTTAGTTCACTTAAAGTTGAAATCGAAGCCGTTCGTCAAGGTGAGCCTTTGCCTAAACATCTGCAACGTCTAGGCTTATTTCTTGATTCGAATGATATTTTAAGAGTAGGCGGGAGACTGATTCATTCCAATCTTCCAGATTCCGCAAAACATCCAGCGGTATTACCCAATAAACACCGTATAACAGATTTGTTGATTAAACAAGTGCACACACAAAATTTACATTCGGGAGTAAACACAACGATGTACTTGCTTCAAGAACGATTTTGGATCATCTCATCTTTGCGCGCAGTTCGTAGAATACTGTCTAAATGTTATCATTGTTATCGTCTTCGCCCTATTCCTGTCAGTCCAGTTATGGGTGAATTGCCGTCATTTCGTGTTTCTCAAGCCAAGGCTTTTAGTTCCGTCGGTATCGATTTTGCCGGCCCTTTCACGATTAACATGCATCGTGCAAGAGGCACCAAGACTTGCAAGGCATATCTTTGTGTGATTGTTTGTTTCGCCACTAAGGCTCTTCATTTGGAAGTCGTATCAGACTTGTCGACTGATGCCTTTATCGCTTGCCTTCGTCGTTTTATTGCTCGTCGTGGTCGGTGTCAACACATTTTCAGCGACTGCGGCACAAATTTCGTCGGCGCTAGTCGCCAACTTTTAAAGGATTTCCGACACTGTGCAGAATCGTTAGCCATTTCGTGGCATTTTAACCCCCCGTCTACCCCTCACTTCGGAGGTATTTGGGAAAGCGCCGTTAAATCGGTGAAAACTCACTTATTTCGTGTTGTTGGAAACCAAGTGCTCACGTACGAGGAGTTTCATACTTTAATCACTCAGATTGAAGCATTGTTGAATTCAAGACCATTGTGCAGCATAAGTTCGGATCCCAATGATCTTTCGTCACTGACACCAGGTCACTTTCTAACTTTAGAACCCTTGACAGCACCTCCGGACCCAGACTTGTCTCATTTGAAAATCTCTAAACTCTCTCGTTGGCAGTTGATTCAAGCTATGCATCAAAGTTTTTGGGTTCGATGGCACAATGAGTATTTACACCAATTGTATCAACGTGGTCGGTGGTACAAGTCCAAGAGACTCGACGGCGTTGACATTGGTACTTTAGTGCTCATCAAAGAAGAGGGTGTTCCTCCTTTAAATTGGAAACTCGCCAGAATTGTAGAGATTCATCCTGGAAGCGATGGAGTACCTCGTGTAGCCACCGTAAAAACTTCACGAGGGAATTTGAAAAGACCAATGGTCAAATTATGCCCATTGCCGTCTCAATAATAAATATTAATTATTTAGTGTTCTTTATTATAGTTTCGTAAGCATTATTATATTCATTTAGTTCTACATACATACAAGACTCGGTCAAAGTTAAATTTTTCGTGTTAAGTTTAAAAAAAAATAGCCCAAAGCTATTTTGGTGGGCAGAATGTTTCGTATTAGTTAAAACAAACTATAGTGGATTTAAATTGTGTAGTGCGCTTGCGCCTCTTAAAATAAAACGCGTGCGAAAGTGGTTTTGTAACGTTTATCGACGACTCTTCTTTCGACCTAGTAACGGGAAGGTTGTGCGTGACAAGCTATACCCAATAAGTATAGTGCTTGCAACAGTGCATTCAACTGACTCCCCCGTGGGCATTCCAGCAACATTGAAGAGGACCACACACCAAGGACAATATTGGTGAGTGAATTTATGCCTTTTGTTTGTTTTTTACATGCATACAACTTTCGCATTTAAAGCTCGCGTTTTGTTCTACTTCGCATTACAGTCCACGATTAAATAAGACGCGCCAGCACATTTATCTAAGTTTAATTAATTGACAATGGGAGTGATTTGATAATTTAAACAGTTCAAGGAGGAGCTATAAGTTGAATACGAAATTGATAACGAGTAAGGCGGTAACGTATCAAATTTTGTTATTGGTAGACAAGGTTGGTTCAATATAAAATCTAGTTAAGTTTCTAGAGGGAATTTATAGCAATATTAATAAGACAGCCCAACGTCGGAGGAGATAATTACAATTCTTGTTTATACATAGCAATATAATATGGTCGCCCAAACGATGGGGCGTGATTAATTTAGGGAGCATAGCAATATTAGTATAACAGCCCAACGTAGGGGCTAGATAATTCCAGTAGTACATAGCAATATATATGTAGTGAATTTTTTTTTGAAAGGTTGTAACTACCTCATGCTGTTGTATGCAATTTACTAATGGGTCGTTCATAAATAATTTTGTCATGTAATTTGCTAAAAGCTTATCTTTTTAAAATGTAATGTTATAATTCATAAAACAATATTTTGTAATTAATAATGTGTTCAAATTTAGAAATTATACTTTACCGGTTGTATATTAAACAAGGGTAAAATGTGCAGATAAATAATCGTCACTTGTTTGTTACAAAGTTCAATACTTTATCTTGTTTACTACAATTTAAAATGTCAAGATGTTCATTTAACAGAGCCTAATTCCAGAAAAGTGAAGTTTACACTGAGATTAACTAATTAATAATTTTGCCACATGTTGAGTAAATTTTTAAAGAACTGTAAAGTCTTTCGTAGCGCTACCCCAGACTAATAATTATAAAAATAAATATTGTCACCAAAAGTTAAGTATCCAAATCAAGATTTAGTAGTAATTAAACTTTAAGATGAGAATATAGAATTATTTTTGACTCCAGTTTATTATTCTATAATTATTAAACTTCTCCAAAGTTTCCTAGGTGATTGAAAGGTTTAACTTATAATGAATGCGTATAATGATACAATGAAAACTAATTGAAACTAAAATAAAGATTTCGTGCTTATACAGGATCATAAGATATAAAGGGTGTCTATGTTGGTAGTATTTATGTTTTAGAGCCGCCCTAGAACTTCGTTAGTTCAGTGAAGAAGACGACCAGATGGAAGTAACATGATTGTGGTAATCAAACTTTGTATTTAAACTGGTTAGTGATAATTTAGGTTTCCAAATTTCCCTTTTCTCGCAATTTGATTGTCAGTTGCATTAAAAAATTTTTTAGGTGGCGTCCATTATTTTATTTTCCAACTTTAATAAACCCATTGACCCAAACTCATGCGACCGTGGATCAAAACTCAGTTAGCTAAAAGCCGTTTTCCATCATAACCTTACCCTGGGTTTGTTACTGTTATATAAGAATTCACGATAGATTAAGTAAAACTCTATAAAAATCTACCAGGTTTTTTATACTAAAAACTTTACGTGACTCGAACGTAATTTCGTATTGTTGCGAGCTACTATTAGGCAACCCGTCAAACACACAAGCGCCGTAAGCAACGTATATACTACAGAAGCCTAGAATTTTCTAGCATTATACTAGAGAATGAATCATCCTTTTAATTCAGTGTATATGTAAGACCGCTGATAAATGTAAGGGTTAGTCTATATCAGAATGTCAAATATAAATTATATCGTGTAAAGTTAAATAGTCGAGCTTTTGGAAGTCCAAGAGTAATCATAAATGTTATATGATGTGAACGTGTCTAATGTACATGCAGCTTGTAGAATACATAAATAGACAAAAGTGTAATAAATAAATTATAGTAGTGTTGCTAAGAAGACTTATAGTTAAGGAACTAGTTTAAGAAGATATTAGTGGTTGTAAATTCATTAGTATGATAGTGCTTCATTGTTAATTGGACTGAAAACATCTCTAAATAAGGCATATACTGTTAATTAGACTTGTGAACAGTGAGTAATAAAGACTTGTTTTAAATCATTGAAACGCGGTAGTAGTAGCACGCTACACTGTATCCATGACTTCCATTTTTCATGCATCTGAATAAATACATTGTACCATTTTTATTGTGAATGTAAAAATGTAATTTTCTGTAACTTCATTTTGTTGAGTTCCACTACTCAGTGTCTGTGTTTTTTATTACATTGTAAGAAAATGCATTTGACAAAGTTTGTATTTTACATTGAGTCTAATGTATTCAATTCGTATAACGCTATCCTATATTTATGATGTGTATTAATAAATGTACTGTCATTTCATAATGCTATAGCGTTCTCAAACTGACGTGATTTCGTTGTGAAACTTTACTGAAATAAATATTTGGTTTATCCATTTGCGGTTTAAATTTATTTTATTAACTCAGATTCGTCCTCATATATATTTCACCATACATAACTTTCGGAATTCATGGCTTGAGTTTATTGCATGGCGCCCTGAAGACAACACATATTTATTTCATTGTATGAATTATGGGAACTTTTATTTCTGCAGTTTTCATTGTCGCGAAGTGTATCCGATCGATTGACACATGTGTTTCTTAATATTGTGTTAAATTGTACCAGTTTATTTTAATAAAATTTATTTTTTATTGCTTTAATTATACTAACTCTCCTAATTGAAATTATATTGTCCAAAGCCAAAAGAATTCAAATATGGTGTTTAATTATTATTAGCTATTCATCATTATACAGAGTGCACCAATAATAATTGGGTTCGTTCTGAGATTAATTTTCCTCTTTTTGTATCCGGCGTATAGTTAGCTTAACGCTAAAGCATTGCATGACATTCTGAATTTGACGGTCATAATAATATAGCCTCACTTTCGTCATAATGTAGCTCTACTTTTGTCGTTTTTAACACGCTTCCTAATTTTTAATATTTTCATTGTACTCATTGTCAATTTAGTAAACAACAGTACTTATTAGAACTCAATATTGCAAAACACCAGTAAATGATACAATATTTGGGACCAGAAGCTCAATAGTTGGTGTTGAGAATTTATTGGCTTATTTCGAACAAAAAAAGCAGAATGGGGTTTTTTAATTTCAGTACTGTGGTGATTCGTAGTATTTCCTGTCGATTCTCATTGGTTGATAATTGTTGCAAATATTATAGTGTACATTTCGATATTCGAAGGTATTTGTTCGAATAGTTCAGTAACCACTTGCGGGTTTTGGAACGCATTCCGTGACATCCGGATTTACTTTATAAGGGGCACATGGAATGTAGGGGCGTTGCAAAAAATTTTTTCTTAACCATCCTCCCGAGTCTTTACGCTCAAACGAGTCCGGCAATAGGCTTTTTGAAGTTAGGTTACTGTTAGAAATAGATATTATTATTAAAAAACACAAATCACTTAACACGCATATCAGAACAGTCTTGTTTTTTTCTTGCTAAAACTATTGCAGACTGTTCTGATATACGTGTTAAGTGATTTGTGTTTTTCAATAATAATATCTATTTCTATCAGTAACCTGAACGAGGACTCGTTCGAAGCGTAAAAACTTGGGAGAATGGTTAAGAAAAAAATTACTGCGGGACGATCGATCTGGTCGACAAGGTTAAATGACTTGACATCAGCATTTCAAAATGGAAGGTCGAAAATCAAAAGTAATGTTTTATAAGTTAATAATGAGTTGCTATTTAGGGTAATCTGATTACATCTTGTCATTCCAGCTCTGTTTTGAATGTGATGTTGGTACTTATTGTAAAAATGTTATTTATGTAAACATTGAAGGGAATATTTTTGTGATTACCTGTTACTTTTGTATTTGAATTGTTGTGTACAATGCCACCTTGCCGGTTGTTTTACTTATGATGTTTAATATGTAATTTCAAGTGGATTAACGATTTTATTGCACAAGTTTTATGAGTGTAAAGGAGTGTTGTTTGGTTTAACAACCAATAACTAACATTTATTTATTTGAATTAATGTTTATTTAGTATCTAATATAGAGTTGGAACTCCAATTGCATCGCACTTATTGCAGAATCAATAGTAAATGTACAATTACTGTGATTTTACAAAAATTAATGAAAAGTACCTACATCATTCGATAGACATTAAACCAAATTATTAAGTCAAGTTTGAATATGGATAGTGTTACATTTCTATATTATATTTGTGACTCACTTTGGCATTTTCATTATGTGCAATTGCTTTATTTCAGCATATTAACCACATTTAGAACTGCATCGCTCACATCTTAGTTTAAACTTAATTATATGTTTGTTTGTGTTTATCCTATCATTTAGCCGATGTTCCTATATAACCAACTAGTATTTAACGTTTGTGATAATGGTCGCGATGCAATTAAATTGAACCTCTGGTATGACCGACCATATCGTGCCTTTGCGTTTGCATTTATGACTATGTTGGAGATAGTCTATTCAATAATAAGCGCCTTTTAAACTATGCGCAACATACCATAACTTCATTCCAGCGATTCATGTTGTCTTGTCAATGTACTTGTAGGTGTATCCTTTTGCAAATAATAAGAAGTCAGCTAGCCTTTGTGAAAAATTTTGTAACACGGGCTGGAAACTGTTAATAGTGTATGTGGGCGCGTGTGATTGAGTCTTGTTGAATATTACTAACATTTTATGTCCGTGCGGGGAGGAACATTGATAGTCAAGGTACAGGTTACCTTTCCTCCCTCCCCCCTCTTCAACTTTAGCAGGGTAGTATTGGTCATCCGACCTCGGTACCTTCCAAAAAAGACTATCTGGATTACACTAACGTTTCTTCAGTCGTCATGTGTTGTATGTCTGGATAATAGTTGACATCCCGTCAAATTCATTGTTGGTGATCTGAGTATTTGTACCTCGCATGCCCTTGCCGAGACGTGTCAAATGCAGTTGGAAGTGTGAGGGCAGTTTGAGGTTTTCTCTGCCGTGCTTTTTCCACAATCGCTCAGGTTGATTACGGCACTTTTTTCTTTCAAATTATAACTGTTGGTTATGGAAAAAAGCAGTTGAGCCGGATCTCCTCCGTGCCAACTGTTGCTAAAAACCTGCGATGTCAGGTGAAACGACACGAAGACACGAATTGTGAGCTAGGTGATGCTGTACTTCCCATAAGGCGTCTGTATTAAATATTACAACTATGCTACTCCTGTCCTGATGAGCCCCAATTAGGGCGAAACGCGTCGACAGGATGCCCTCGTGGCTGAATTTGAATCACTTGCCAATAATTTCTTTTTACTTTGTATTAATTTAAGACTTATTAAACCTACTTTTCTTTTAAATTATATATATATATATATATATATATATATATATATATATTTTAGATAGTTAATTACACAAGGTAAGTTGATAAATACTATAGTATTACAGTGAATAAGATGAAATAATAACTTAGAGTTTTATTCAAAGCCCAAATGATCATTTCAAATCGAGCTAGTAATTGAAAGATGGAAAATATAAGGTCTTGGACAGGACTTGAACCTGTATCCTGGTTTTGCCGTGTTCAAGTCCTGTCCAAGACCTTATATTTTCCATCTTTCAATTACTAGCTCGATTTGAAATGATCATTTGGGCTTTGCATAAAACTTTTAGTTATTATTTCATCTTATTCACTATATACATATTTCTGATTGTGCAAATGATATATATATATATATATATATATATATATATATATATATATATATATATATCATTTGCACAATCAGAAATTATTTTAAGATTAATACCCTTAACAAATAGTCAAAATGTACCGATAAAAATATTAAGACAAGAATTTTTGTTATTTAATAGAAATTTACAATTGGATCATGAGAAAATGAATGATGTAATTCTGGGCAAAAATTTCAATATCTCAAAATTATTATTATTTTGATTAATTTGTTTTAGACAAATTTCTTGATATTAAAATTTACGTGGTTCTGTTATAATTGCTTATCTTATTAACCAATAATTTATTTAATTCATCTACATAAAATGTAATAAATGTGATGTGAATATGAATAGTTTTTATTTACCATTCTCTAATATCCACCAGATTAAAAATCGCTGGTTTCATTTCCATTTCTTCATATCTTTCATAATATTATACATTAACTATACCGATAAAAACAGATTAAAACAAAATTTGTTACTGTAACCAATCCAACATATATAGATATTTGTATAATCTTTTCATTAACGAATTTCCGCACTTAATATTGTTGGAACTTTCAAAACTACTAATCCTGATGTCATGCTCATTATTCATTATATTTTGATGTTACAGTATACATAAGCAGTGGGAGAAAATTATAAACATAAATATGATTAATGACGTCAGTATTCAAAAGGTGTCCCTAATTAAAGACGTTTAGCGTGTGGCAACCTGAGACGAGCGTCTCGCGGTACGAATAACGCGGCTGTAATGACAGTTGTAAACAGATTGAGGTTACGTAATTTATTGTTTACATATAGTGAATGAGATCTATGGGAATTACCTATTAATTTTGTTTAGCGTGTTATTTGTAAACAAGTAGTAAAATGAATACTTGCAAAGATTGTGGTTTTGAGTTTACACAAAAGAAGAATTTGTATGCCCATTTAAGAAAGATTCATAATTTTGAATATAGGAAACCAGTTACTTTAACTAGTAAATTTTTGTGTGATATATGTGGCAAATCCTTGACCAATAAAGCCACTTTACGTCGTCATTGCAGAACTGTTCATAAAAGTATTCCAATAGTTCTCAACACGTCAAGAATCAAGTGCTTTTATGAAAATTGTACAACACATCTAAAGGGATATAAAAACTTCGACATTTGGCAAACGAACATCAAATTGAAACTAAACTTGATAAACTACATTTTAATTCACAATTAGGTTTGAAGATTATTATGCAAAGTGTTAATTATATACTAATTTTATTCTGTTTAACAGAGTTCAAAAACTGGAAAAACCAAGAACAGGAAAAAACTTTGGCAATGTATATACTTCACACTTCGGCTAAATTATTGTCTGATGGCACCAAAAAGAAGTACTATAATTGCCATCGATCGTACAACTACATTCCAAAAGGCAAGGGTTTTAGAAGCTTAAAAAGCACATGCACTAATAAAATTGGAAGTGTTTGTCCCTCAAGAATGGAGGCGACGATAAAGAACGATGGGTCTGTTGCAGTAGACTTCTGGACAACTCATGTTGGACATACCAACGATATTGGTCGAGTTTTTTTTAAGTAAAGAGAGTAAAGCAGAAATTGCAGGTATTTTCGAACATAAAGTTCTAGTTTGAAATTTTACAATTGATGTGTTTCAGGAAAATTAAAGGAAGGTGTTACATTTCAACATATATTGGATGATATTCGAGATTCTGCTTTAAAACAAGAAAATTCACAGAGAATTTTGTTGTTAGAAACAAAAGATATGCACAATATTGTTAGGGACTTCAATATTGAGTATGGTGTGAAACGTCACCTAAATGATGCAATTAGCGTACGGCTCTGGGGAGAGGAGATGATGAACTTAGGAAGCGACTGCCCAGTGTTATATTATAAAAGCCAAGGTGTAGAAGGAAACCCAAATGACTCCGAAATAATTTTAGATGTTCAAGATTTTGCATTAGTCATAATGACGTCTTTTCAACGTGAACAGCTGCTTAAATTTGGGAACGACAAAGTGTGCGTTGATGGTACACACGGTACAAATAGTTACGGTTTTCAGCTCTACACACTAATGACAGTGGATGAATTTGGTTCAGGGTGCCCAGTGGCATTTTGTTTTTCAAATCGTGCTGACGAAATGATTTTCAAGTTGTTTTTTGGAAAAATTAAATCAAGAGTGGGTATTATATCAACTACTGTTTTTATGTCTGAAGATGCTCCAGCATTTTATAATGCATGGTCTTATGTTATGGCCAAGGTACCTCACCAGTTGTTATGTACCTGGCATGTGGATCGTAATTGGCGCAAGAATTTGTCAAAAATCAATGGAGGGATTGAAAAGAAAGTAGTAGTATATAAATCCCTTCGTGTTTTATTACAGTGTGTATCTATTGATGAATTTAATGACATTTTAAATCAGGTAGTAGAAGATCTTTATGCCGATGTTGATACACAATTGTTTGCTAAATATTTTCATAATAAATATGCAAATCGTCCAACATCTTGGGCATATTGCTATCAATTGGATTTAGGAATAAACACTAACATGTATCTTGAATCGATGCACAAAGTTTTGAAGTATGTGTATTTGGAAGGTCGGAAAGTAAAACGTTTGGACAAAAGCATTAATGCAGTAATGAAAATTGCTCAGATAGCTTGTTTAAACGTATAATTAAACTTGCAAAGAATACTTCCAATGACAAAATTAATAGAATTAAACAAAGTCATAAAGCAAGTCTAACAATTACATCAGATTTTATTAGACGTCTTGAAAATGATGTCGTCCACTTGTGCTTTTCAACAGTATCAAGTTATCAGAGTAGATGAGGCCTGTGAAGGTTCATGCCTAAGTTGTACAAAGTGCAACATATGTGTTCGTACATTTCAATGCACCTGTATTGACAACATGATAAAGCTTAACATTTGCAAACACATACATGCTTGTGCGATACAGTTTTACAAATCGAATCTTGACATTGCCACACCTTTGCATATTAGTAACGTTAATGAACTTTTCAGCAGTAATATTTTACATGAAGCAAAATCTTCAAAAAATGATATTATTAAAAAAAAGCCGAGCTAATAATGCTTCGTTAACTGACGACGAACATCTGGGTATAATAAGACATTTTGATAAAATCATTGACACATTAAATAAAGCAAAATCTATTGATCTAAAAACTACAGAGGAGATTAATATTAATAAAAAAGTAGAACATCAGGTGCGGTTTTTTTCAACAAAGAAGAAATTAACAAGGAATAATGATCTTAAAAAGCCTACCCTAACAGAAGAAATTTTTATTAGGGATGGTTTGGTTAATAACTCGAACCTTAATGTTAATGTTTATACAAGACCTGATCATACATCACTTGATTTTATGTTAAGATAAGACAGTGTATTATCTCAGTAGAAAGTAGGTTTAATTAACACTAAAGCTTACGAGGTTAGATTTTGTTCTGCTTTCTCTTGTTTGCAAAATAAAATCGATGGGGAAACCACTCGCAGAAATACATGTACAAATTACTGGAAATTATTACATTCCCAGCGATTTTGATGGGAAACCTACAAGTACGCCACTAATCTAATTTAATCCTCAGTTCTCACTTTGTTTTATCAGTGTTACAAGCGCTGGTAAGTTATTATAATTTCGTCAAATCTGTCGGATTGAGTGTTTTTATATTAACAGTGAAGTATTTTAGTTTTACTTTTAGTCGGAGTACCAAAATAATCTTAATTTTCTATCTTGTTTTTTTACATATTTTAGTCGACTGACAGTGCAAACAAAGTTCTCGTCCAAATAAAATTAGTTTCTTTCTTAATTAATTTAGGTATTTACTGAAAATGTATATGGCTACATAACATGTTTACTTTTTAAAAAATAAAAATACAATTATTGAAACCGCAAAACTCTAGTACTATTATTAAACACATTTCACTCAAGTAATTAATAATTTACAAATCAAATTAAAGAAATCCCAGCAAAGTACCTTTAAACTGCATATTGACACAAGTACGAAACATACCTAGAATAGCAACAAGTTAGTACAAAATACCAAGTTGTTTATATACATACAAGAGCTAACATATATAGATAACATTTGTGTAGGGTTAATTTCTTTCATTGCACTAAATTTAACTTCTTTTTTATCCAAAGTTTGTTGCTTATAGAAACTGGTCTCTTATATTCAAATCATGAAATTTTCTTAAGTGGCCATACAAAGTTTTATTTTACGTAAATGCAGAACCGCAATCTTGGAAAATAGTCATTTTTTACTTCTCTTATATAAATAAGAAGATAAACAATCAATTTAACATTAACACAGACCTCGTCCAATTTATGTAAACAAAAAAATTACGTAACCTCAATCTGTTTACAACTGTCATTACAGCCGCGTTATTTCTACCGCGAGACGCTGTAGGACCCGGCACGCTAGCGTGTGGTTAGTCATGGTGTCTTTTTAAGTTATAACATAACCTTAATTTTTTTGTTTCTACTCTTACAAACTTGGAAGTTTATTATAAATGTGATAAATTACAGAATATACTAATAATATTACATATTTGTGATTAAGGTATTAAGTTTTGTGTCTTATTCATGTGCGTTTTTCCAAGTGACTTTTTAGATAATTGCTTCGGATTTTGTGATTGACAAATATCTAATGGTATAAACTTAGCTAATTTTAGTATGGAAAACCTTCAGGTTAGTTTTTACCATAGTTTTCGATAAGATTGAGAGTATGTTCAATATATGTTTAACCAGTTTCCTGTTCTTTAACATGGCACTAAGATTGGGAAGGGTAAAAGTTAACAACCTCAAACTGGCATGATTTTTGGCATTTGTCTGAGATTTAAGGATTTAAACAAAAACTTGAACTGTCTGAAGTTCACCTACTAAGGGATCAAAAGTTTGTGAATAAAATTGGTTTGATCCCTTGGGTTTAAATAAAAGTATTACGCTGGAAAAATGTATTGGTAATATGTCCATTCAGGTTAGGGGAATTCAGTCAGTTTGTGGTATTGGTGCGAGATTGCATATTTTTGATAGAGCAGTGTAATACGTAAGTCATTTGGTAGAAATTAAAGTAATATTTAACATAGCTAAAGGAGTTAGGCGATTTGAATAAAGCGAGTTATTTAATGAGTTGCTAGGCTTTAAGGAAAAATTATTTAATGTAGTTAAAGGAAATATTTGGGCCTTTGGTATATATTAATAACCTATTTGATTATGATAAAACTAAGTCAATCTATTAAGGTCAATTTGTAATATGTATTTTTCTTTGGATAATTTCTCATCTTCAATTTCAATATCTTTTATTTAAAAAGTGCTCTTCCACTCTTGTATAACATCAAAATGCCAAATAGGTATTTAGGTAAATAATACTGATTTTAAAGTTATTCCAATTACTTCAAAAATTGAGGTAGTTCTTGATGTTAATAGCTTTGGAACAGATCTGCATAGTCGAGGAAGTTAAAGTAAAGTGGATTAGGAAAGATATTTCGAGATGCAAACAGGTATGTATCAATTGACAGATTTTTAAATTAGGTTTACAATAACTGGTACTAAGTTTCCTACAACTCACCAGTCCAATAAGACACAATTTGAAAAAATGAAATAATTATGGCAATTTTAAAACAAAATCTAAATATTTCACTTGGTGCCATATGATTGAAGTAAATGAAATAAAAAGCTTACTTGAAATGTGGTAATATAAGAAGCCTATTGTTGTGTAAGAAAATATCGTGATAATTTGATCTTACTTTACTTAAACTAATTATCTATCATAGCGTCTCTACAAGGTAATAATTTTTTGGATGTGATTCAGTTTTGAGAACAACTCAAATTTAATTAAAAAGTATGGAATGACTCAGAAAGGCATGCTTTTCAAAATATAACAGAAAAATTTCTGGCAAAATCTGGAATGCCAAAAAGAATTAAACGCAAATTTTAAATATAGGGTTAAAAGAGGGCGGGAAACCAACAAGTCACTCCTTTGTATTAGAGATGTGTAAAACATTTATAACGGTAACCTAACCTATTTTCGCACATGTACTTGTTTGGGTTTTTTTCTTAGTAGTAAAATATTGATAACGGTAATCTAACATCAACCCTTTCGCTTATTTTGTCTTAGTAGGAAAACATTTCGACTACTTACTTAAGTTGAAAGCTCAACACTATTTTCGCCTCAACACTGTTTTCGCACATGTTCTGTTTTGAGTATTTCTTCTTACTAGTAAAACATTTCTATCAGTTACCTAATCTCAACATTGTTTTCGCCCATGTACTTGTTTGAGTATTTTTCTTAGAAGTACAACATTCGTAACGGTAACCTAACATAAACACTATTTTCTCACATGTGCCCTTTCCATTATTCTGTCTTAGTAGTAAAACATTTCGACTTCTAATCTAACTTCAAACCTCAACACTATTTTCGCATTAGCAATATTTTTACACATGTGCCATTTCGGGTATTCCTTATTCATCATCATTAGGTCTTTAGTCGTGGAACTGGTTAGATGCATACCTCTATTGTTTTCTATTTTGAGCAAACCTACACATTTCTCTGAAAATTCTACAGCTTACATCTTTTGCCATCTGTGTGCAATAGTATGATCTAGATCTACCTCTACCTTTTTTTTTCCTATCTCTGCCTGTCATATATCCCGCACTATTCCCTAAATGCCTTAGAATGCGCCGTGTTCTTCTATTTCTCCTATTTTTTTTGTTTTTGACAGAGTCTTTCTTCCCCTACCATTTCTAGAACCTGTTTGTTATTAACTTTTAGAGTGGTGCAGTTTACAATTACACTGGAACCTGCAGTGGCATACGGTGGTACTCAGTAATGAATCCCGATTCTGTTTAGGTATGCATGATGGTCACATGAGAGCCAGACGAAAACTTGTGGGGAACATGCCAATTTTTTGTTGAAAGGCATGTGCACCGAACCATGGGGGTTATGGTATAGGGTGCCATAACATGTGGAAGTAGGTCTCATTTGGTGTTTATCTGAGGTAGTATGAAAGCCGAGCGTCAAGTTGATGAAGTTGTGCAACCCCATATCCTTCCTTATCTTCAACAGCTCAAAGACCCACTTTTCAAGCAGAATAATGCCCATCCTAACGTAGTGAGGACTACTCTCAACTGATTTGAAGATGCCCATGTCAATATTTTAACATGGCCACTCAGATCTCCTGATATTTTGCTAATTGAACATGTGTGGGACATTATAGGTAGAAGACTGGAGGACTTGGCAAATCCTCCTTATACACTGGAAGCTCTCCAGCATGAAATGCAGGTTGTGTTGTTTGGGACACAATACCCCAACAGGAGATCACCACCTACTGGATTCGATGCCACGAAGAGTGAGGGAGTGTGTAACAAATAGGAGCAAGGGAGGGGGAGGAAACAAATTATTAATAAAGTTGTATTAATCTTTTGGTATTTTTGTTGAAATTTTAATCAATTATTACTTTTGAATAGTTAAACAAATTTGCCAAGTTTGGTCAAAAAATTCGCAACCCTTCTTGGTGTTGCAGTTTACATGTCACTGAGTATATTCACAAATATTTACAGAAAAATTTTAATTTATTGAAACACATTGGTACGAGTTTATGGGGTTTATAACTCTCAATAATTACTAACAACATTTACTA
This sequence comes from Platerodrilus igneus, assembly GCA_036346225.1. Classification (NCBI taxonomy): domain Eukaryota; kingdom Metazoa; phylum Arthropoda; class Insecta; order Coleoptera; family Lycidae; genus Platerodrilus; species Platerodrilus igneus. The sequence goes on along the minus strand of JARFIW010001258.1, from coordinate 615,627 downwards.
CACTAGGGTCTTTCTTAAAGCAAAGAGTGTGCTACATTTATCACTAATCCAACTACGTATATTGATGAACTAGTTTCACAAGCACAAACCAGATTGCACTTACTAACCACCAGTAGCTAGAGTATCTGTGTAACGTGAGTATGTTACGTTAAGCAGACATTAGGTAATAGAAAAGAATTTATTAATTTCAGCAGACATTAGGTAATAGAAAAGAATTTATTATTTTCGGTTAGTTAAATGAACTTTTAGCACAAAAGCAGCCTGAAAAATTTATAGATTACATTAGTAGACAGAAAGGTATCCAATATATTAAATACAAATGTTAGTGACTATTAGTATTTTACCGTCTTCATATTAAATTTAGAAAAGTACAGATAGATCACAGTAAATCAGTGGTCATAAGAATGTTTATTTGTACACATGCAGACGAGTTTAAAAAACAAATCATTCAATCGTGGAGTTGAACCGATACACCCTACAAGTACAATAATCATAAAGCCCGCTGTAAAAATTAATGCATCACATGTAAACCGTGGGAGGAATTACGAGCTCACACGGATTCTGAGAAATGCTAGCATGGTAGATGATCCCCAATATTCATATATTTAAAAATTTGCAGCCATAAAACATGTGTTGTGCAATAGTCTGATGTAGGTCTACCTTTACTTCTTTTTTTCCTATCTCGCTTGCAATATATTCCACACTATTCCCCAAAAATACCTTAGCACGAATCATGCCCTTTTATTTCTCCTATTTTTTTTGTTTTTCACAAATATCTTTATTCTCCTACTATTTCTATAATCTCTTTGTTATTAACTTTGTCTGCACATGCTATCAGCCTCATACATCTGAAGTACAACATTCCAAAAGGCTTTTACCGTTTTTCTGTCTGCTTCTCCTACTGCCCCTATTTCATGGACGTACTGTGCTGTGCTCCACATGTATGCTTTCAACAATTTTTTCTTAGTTTCTAGGTTTGTTGTCTTTGAATATAGCCGCTGCTCTTTCCTGTTAGATGTAGTTGGGTCCCTCTGCTATTGTTTACAGATATATACCCTATTTCCCCAATATTCATTGGTATGTGAAGGGGGTTAAGCAGCCTACGGCTATCAAGATCCCCCAACACTTAGACATTTGCCGAATTAATAGTTTTTTTAGTAAATCCTTCCGCACAATTAACATTAGTTGCGAATATTGCAAAACCAATACCTGTAGTTGCTTATAATAATTATCAGGTTTAAGTATAGTGGTTTTTTTCGCCATTAGGTTTTCCATCTTGGAACTGGTTCTACGCATACCCCCATTTTTTCTATTTTGAGCTAGCTTGCACATTTCTCTGAAATTCCCACAGCTTACATTTTTCACTATCTGTGTGCAATAGTTTAACCTAGGTCTATCTCTAACTCTCTTTTTTTCTATCTCTGCTTCTAATATGTTCTGCACTATTCTCTCGTGCCTTGGTGTGTGTCCTATCATCCGATCTCCTATTTTTTACTGTTTTCTACATACTTCTTTCTTCCCCTACCATTTCTAGTACCTCTTTGTTCTTAACTTTGACTGTCCATGATGTCTTCATTATACGTCTGTAGCACCACATTTCAAAGGTTTCTTTTTTTTCCTGTCTGCTTCTCCTACTGTCCAGGTTTTACAGCCGTACAGTGCTGTGCTCTACACATATGTTTTAAGCAATCTTTTCCTTGTTTCTATGTTTGTTGCCTTTAAACACAGTGGTTGCTTTTTCTTGTTAAATGTAGCACGACCTTGTGCTAATCTTTGTTTTATATCTTTTGTACTTTTTCCATCTTACGTTATTTGGCTTCCTATGTAGCCGAAATCCTTAACCTCTTGTTAGTTCTCGTTACCTATTTGTATTCTTGTTTCTGATTTATTTTCCTCTCCTTTGCATACTAGTTCTTTAGTTTTATTATTGTTAATTTTCATACCGCATCTCTCTGTTAGAACTGTTTCCATTTCGTTAAGAGCAGCTTCTAACTCTTCCTTGCTAGATGCTAATACTGCTATATCATCTGCAAATCTAAGCATATCAAACTTTTGTCCCTGCATAGTAATTCCAAATGTCTTCCTGCATTTGACAGTATTCATTGCCTCTTATATGTACAAATTAAAAATTAATGGGGATAAGGCACATTCCTGTCTCACCCCTTTTCTAATATTTACTTCTCTACCTTCCTCCTCTAATTCTATTACCACTGTTTGCTCTTTGTATAAGCTATGTACTATCTGTCAATCCCTAAAACTCATTCCAATCTTTTTGAGTATTTTCAACATTTTTTCCATTTTACATTGCTGAATGCTTTTTCCAGATCTACAAATCCTATATACATGCTTTCCTCTTTTTCTATTGTTTTCTCCATTATCACCCTCAGAGCTAAAATAGCCTCCCGTGTTCTCCTGTTTTGCCTAAACCCAAATTTATCTTCTCCTAGTATTTCTTCAGCTCGTTTTTCCATTCGTCTTTGTATAATTCTAATTAATATTTTTGACATGTGTACCATCTAACTCATTGTTCGAAAAATTTTATATCTATCCAAGCCTCTCGTTTTGGTATAGTGAGTATGATGTTATGTTTAAAATTTTTGGGTATCTTGCCTGTCTCATACTTATAGCTTACAAGTTGGAAGAGACGTTCTGTTATTGCTTGTCCAGAAGCTTTTAAAGTTTCTGCTTGCACCTTATCTGTACCCGGCGCCTTACCATTTTTCAGACCGTTTAATGCTAATTCAAACTCATCTCTAAGTATATGATATCCCAAATCGTCATTTTCAATGTATGATTCCTGTTCTAATGCTGTTATTTCCTTTCCTGCATATAGATTCCCTATATACTCTTGCCATCTCACCACTTTCTCTACATTTTCTGTAATGATATTTCTCCCGTGTCTCTTATATTTTTGCTATACGGTTTTATATCTCTAAAATTCATTCTAATTGGTTTGTTTGCTTCGTCTCTTTCCTATTTCTATCTTAGTGTCTATCTCTTTGCACTTTTCATCTATCCATTATTCTTTAGATTTCCTGTATTTGCAATTAATTTCCCATTTAATGGCTTCGTGTTCCTGTTTTCATGCTTCGTCTGGTCTGCTTTTGTATTTTTACCTCTCTTTTATTAAATTGAGAAGATACTGTGTTACCTGTGGTTTCTTATTTTCTTTTTGTTTATATCCCAGAATATCTCTGTCCTCTACGTCTAAGCTGGATTTAATGTTATTCCATTCTGTGTCTACTTCCTTAGTATAAGAAATTTTCCCGATGTCTTTCAGCAATTCATTTAACTTTTTTCAAATCTTTCATGAATATCTTTATTTTTTAATTTCTCAAAGTCAAAGTGCATTTTTCCATTCCTTTTTTTCAAATTTTTAATTTTAAGAGCGGCCTTCATAATTACAATGTGGTCAGTATCTATATCTGCCTAACGTCTCCACTCAAAAAATCCTTTGCCTCTGGCCAGCAAACTTCGCTCTACTATGTCTAGTGCTAACCTATCGATTTCAATTTTCAAGTTCTCTAGCTAACCTACTTGTTTCATATTTCTGACATTCTACATTCCGACTTGCAAAATGTTCCTTGCTCTTCCTTTAAACTTTCTGATCACATCCTCCGAAGTAGTTCTCTCCAGGAGATTCGAATTTTAACTCCGGAATCTTTTACCCCAGAGGATGCCATTGTTTTAAAATAATTTAAGTACGCTGTGTAATTGGGAGGTAATGTGGTAGTTTCCCGTTGCCTTCCACATCACAGTAGTGTGTCTTAGAATGCCATACCGACCCCTATAGTCTCTGCCACTCTAAGTACCGAAGCAGCTGCTGCCCTCTTTCCGGGACTTGTCTTAGTCTGGTTCCTCACTAAAGACCCTACTACTTTGTTTGACTCTTTAGATCACTGGAACACACAGCCATTCCACCCGTTCTAGTAATCAGAACTTCTTCATGTTGCAGGTTCATTCAAAATGGCACTTTGTCTGTCGTAGAGTAAAATTAATTCGGGTACTTAATATGAATTCAACACATATCATCTAGTCGCATGCCTTTGATATGTTTCTAGAAATTACCAGTTCATACTCGAATCATCTATTTTATCTGCTTTCCCAGTTTCTTTAAATATACAGTTATGGCTGTCAATCATTCCATTATTTGCCTACTAGTTTTATCATGTTCATTTCTAGACCATACAACGACAATGTTACACTATGTACCAGTTATACTACAGGTCTACCTTAACTTTGCTATTTTAAATGGAGAAATGCTATTTTTCAGGTTCCATTTTTAAAAATAAGGCAAGTTTGTAAGAATATCTCGTACTGATTTGCAACTGTTTTTTCTTGCACTTACAATAGATTAACAAGTAGTGCTCATCTGGATAACTAAACGATGGTTATAAAATTTTGTTTTAGCATGCTATTTGGAATTGAGTTTGCTACGAAATAAATAGAAGAAGAATAACTAAGAATAAAGGGAACAATTAGTATAAATTCTAAATCAAATAAAATTCAAATAAAAAAATTCATTTTAAATAGGAACGAAAATTTACGTTGCTAGATAATTTTTCAAAAACTCAAAAATAAACACGAAGGTATGATGTACAAAAATTAATACTTTTGAGAAACTGCATAAACACTAAACTTGAGCAAATTCTATCAAATACACATTGAAAGTTTGATAAATTGCATTTTAAAGTACAGGAAGTTCCAACAATCAACATTTGAATTTCTGTTTTGTAAATGTGATTTGTATACATATTGTTACGAATTCCAACTTAATAAGTTTGTTGTTATAAATTATGTAAAAATATTTTGATAAGCAATTCAATTTTGTATTATCTTCTAGACAAATTGATTGATTTTAGAAAGCTGACATTGCTAAATTATTGTCTGAAGGATGGAAATATCGTGGTGAAGGAAATGCTAATGTAGCAATTTCATTGCCTAGAATAAAGAAAATATTGAGAATATCAAAAACCAATAAACCTAAAACCATTTTTGGCTGGATTATAGATTGGTTGAAAGAAGTTTTTAAGTGGGACTACAAGCAACAAATTGATCGTGAAAAAAAGAATTTGGATTTTTATAATTTTGTTATGATTCCATTATTTGGAGATACATTTGCACAAAGAGCAATCCAAATAAGCACAACTCCAAATGATATGAAAAAATTAGACAAGAAGATAACATCATTTCGACCAGGTAAGAACTATTCTGTAATTATTGAAATGTCAGTGGGCTGAAAATGTTTTTATATTTTAAGAATAAAACTGTCTATTACTCCTTTAACAGTTTTGAAATACGTTAAACCAAAGTTAGTGAAATTTAGTAAGCTAGTGTCGTGATCAGATTGGTGTATTGAGTACACTACATGTATGATATACACCGGACCAAATAAACCTGGTTATGACTCATTGCAAAAGTGATATAGTTGAAAGAGTTAAGCCTATTGAAGCAAACATAAAGATTAATACTGTAAAGCATATACAGAATGGAGGTCTTATTGTTAGCTGCAATGATTCCAAACACACAGATAAATTTGTTCATTTAGCCGGCGAAAAACTTTCTACTGAATATGATGTTCATGTATTAAAAAAAGCCCTCACTGGGATTAGAATTACTGGTTTATCTGTGGAGTATAAAGATGACACCCTAAATAATTAACCATTGAAGCAAAACGACGAGTTATTATCTGAATCTACTAAGTGCAAAATCTTAAAGGTTTGCCCTGTAAAGAATAAAAAAGTGTTCCAAGCAATGTTACAATTAAACACTGTTACATACAATAAAATACTGAATGCAGGTTACCTAACCATTAGATTAGACGTCTGTAAAGTCTTTGACTCTGTAGAAATTCCCAGGGGTTTCAAGTGTAATGCATATAATCACACATCTCATTCCTGTAAAAATAATATCGGCTGTCCAAGATATGGATTGACTCATGAGCTTAAATCTTGCACTACTACCGACTATCAATTCTATTGTGTTAACTGCACAAAAGCAAGTCAATAGGAAAAAATGCTGCTACTAAACATGCAGCTTGGGATGACAATTTATGCTTTGTCTATCAGTAAAATATCACTAAACTCAAGTCTGATCTTTTTGATACTGAATAGCAATTACAGCTACAGGTTAAGCAGTTTTCTGTAACATTTAAAACTTTAACAGTCTATTAGCAGAATGTAAGAGGCCTTTATACCAAAATAAAGAACTTTTATAACTCCATTTTAATAGCTGATTATAACGTTATTGCAATCACGGAAACGGCTAAGTTCTAACATCGGGAACTATGAACTGTTCATTGATACTTATAACGTATTTCGCTCTGATCAAAAATTCGCCGAACTAAATACATCTAGAGGTGGTGGGGCTATGCTGGCGATTCAGAATACCCTCAATGCTGTGTCCATTGATCTGCATATGTATTTTGAAAACATGCCTTTCATTGATATTGTAGCTGTTAGAATTTTATTGAAAGATGCCAGCTTAATACTTTTTGTATTTATGCAATTGAAAACATACATAACTTCAAAGTTTCAATCACAGGGGATTTCAATCTACCAGATTATATTAATCGCTACAACTGATCAAGACTATCTGGATTATTGCTGGTGTTAAAAGGATTTTTGGATATGCTACAATTACAACAATATAACTTTATAAGGAATCAGAGTAATCATGTTTTAGACCTAGTCATCTCAGATTTATATTGCGCTGTGGAATCATCATTTGATCTTCTGCTACCCATGGATGCTCATCACCCAGCACTGTTAATAAATATACATATACTCACACCTATGCAAAGCACTATTAACTTACCAAGCCAGAATTCTTATCCCTATCTAATTATATTGAAGCGTTTTAACTTGTATATCTATTATTTCTATGTTCAGAGTACCTACAAATAAATAAATACTTGGCTTATTTACAGACAAGAAAAAATGTATTCAAGGAAAATTGTCCACACCGAGTACTGCAACATAAAAAAAATGGAATAGAAAGAATGCCGTGCTAGCCAAGAAGTTGTACAGTTGGGTGGGTCACAAAAAAAGAAAAAGAAAATCTCAAGAGAGAAAATTTACTTACAAAACCTTCAATAATCAAATGTGTTACAAAAAGGAAAACCAGCTTGTGGAGAAAACCATATTTATCCAATTTACCTGGGAGGACTTACACCTTAGTCGTATCAAAATAATTTTTAACCTAGACTCTAGTATTTGCATAAAACAGAAATTAACAAAAAAATATTTTACTTGCTGCTGTGCAAAATATTTTTTTTTCAGAATGATGTTGCTCCACCTCGTAATGCTTAGATTATCGCAGATTTTTTAAATAGTGAGTATAAGACAAACTCGATTGGAAATTGAAGACCAATAAAGTGGCCAGCGAGATCACCAGACTTAACTCCTCTTGATTTGTTTGTATGGGACCATTTAAAAAGTTGTGTGCACTCAAAAGTGTATGAACATGTGGACGAATTGCGACAATCAGTCAAAGATGCCATAAATGAAATCACTCCAACTATGATAAGATGGTCTTGTGAAGCTGTTTATAGAAGGTGTCGGTTGTGTGTTTGACAAAATGGAGGGACAGGTGACAACAATTGGAAAATTTACAAATCCCTTATCACGAATCATTAAAAGAATGATTTTTTCTTCTTCGTCAGTTTTTGCAACATCTTTACAGTTAATAAAAGCAAATTTTAGAAAACAAGTTTGGTTTAACTAAATAATAAAAGAAGATAACTAATAAGTAAGTACATAGGTGCAAATTTATCACAACACTATATCAACAATTGAAACCATGTAATAAATTACAGGCTACGGTATCACTGTCATGGCGCATGACGGCACACGTTGAGTTCCTACTGGGTACATGCGTTCGAATATGAACTAATTGTAATTCGTTTCTATTTATACCAGAATTTAGCAAATAGCATTTAGAAACTTTTTACACTTTATACTTAGATAAACACACTTATTTTTGAAACAAAAAACATCTGTACTTTGTATTATTACTTTTTTATTTTATTTTCATAGTTATGTAAAAATAAATATGCAGACATAAATTACGAATAATTGAGACCGAAGAAGGTTGACAATTTGAACATTTGTTATAAAAATCGCAATAAACGTCAAACAACATTAATACAATTTATTTTCCCATTTGGTAGACAACCCCTCATAATTCTTGAAAGAATTAGGATTCGGGTTTTGCGGTATGGGAATGTGTTTCTTTTTCATTACCTTTAAAATAAGGCAAAACTCGACGGGGGTTGCGATTTAAAAATGTTAGGGTGGTCATTTGTTTAAACAAACTCCATGTTCCATGGAAGTTTTAAACTATTTAAAAATTTAGTTTTTATGACTCTTTAGTGACCTCAAATTTTCAGTTTTTTTTCTTCACTCGTTCGAAACTTATAGCTCAGTCCCTGGACTTTTAGGAAACCCTGTATACATATCCTTCACATCATTTTTATGAGTTTGATAAAATAGCTTTTATCTAATAGTTCACATTTATACCATTCGTTTCAATCCTTCTTCTTTTTGTATGTACCTTTTGCTTTAACAACAATCATAATCCTATTTATACACGTCTTTTTGTTCCTAAAACTTGTAATTATTCATTTGTTATACATTTATCCATTATATCCAACCACATGTTCCATCACTGCCCTTTATCTTTCATTCGTTTTGCTTTTTGTTATTCTCTTATATTAGTTTATTCAACAAGACATAATATAAACTGTTGTACTCCTAATCGCTCATTCATTACTAACTTTATCCAATTGTGCTTTACCACATAGATTTAGATGCAGCGTTGCAACTACATTTGCTTTACTTTTATACTTTTTCAAACATATTCAAGGGTTCATTTCCTTGTAATAATGTGGGAATTAGTACACCCTTATGTAATGCCATCTTCGTTTAACACATTTTTGTTTTTGCTATAAACCACATACTGCCGACAATCTTTTCTGATATATTCACTTCTTTTAATTTCATTAGTTATTCTTTTAACCTTGCGCAATACTCTAGCCAACGCAGTTACTACTATTTTTACATAAAATTTTTAATGTATTACCAAATTAATTAATTCGCCTTAATTTCAGAGTATAGGAAACACAAAAAGCTGCAACTTTGGAGTGCATCACTTTTAGTAGATTATACACTTTTACCCACGAAATTAAATGTAAATTGTATGGAGGGTGCAACTTTTTCAGTAGAAATTAAACCTAAACAAGGATGGATACCTGTAAGTGAAAGGAACTGCAATTTGTGTCTGTTTTGTTCAAACCAATATTTGAAGGTACTTCGTGCTTTGTTTTTGTGTACTCTCAGTTATTTGCTGTGTTACAGTTGAAACGTGGCCAAACTAAAGAAATAAGTTTGTACTGCCCACTTGATTTATTTTCTGGGTAAGTTATTTTGAGTTAAAATTTTGAAAAAACAGAACAAGCACTGCTACATGCTTGATTCTGTTTGTGATAATTCAGTCATTGTTGGGAAATTATACCTTTGGCAGAGGTTCCATTTCAGTTCTAAATTTTAATTTTTTAGATAGCTTTTAATAAAATTAGTACAATTTGGATCACATATTTTTAAAAGTATTTGAATCGGTGCAACATTATAATAGCTACAACTCTGATCGACTGCCAATTATGTTCTTGTTTCAAGGAGTTAGCTTTTGAATATTAATAGTTATAAAATCTAATACTTTTTTTACCAAATTGATGCATTGTAACTGCTTTTATATAGGATGTCTGCAGTGTAGAATTTGAACGAGCCTTTCCGTAGTGTTGATTACATATGATCAATTCGGTATATTTCTGCATTTGGGGAAATATCAATTGCGTATGTGAGATCAATGGAGTTTATGGGTGAGGTTTAGGTTATCCTTATAGAGAGGTATTACATGGGTATTCGTACCACATGTTTATGAATATACTGTAACATTATTTTTGAACCATCTAGAAACGAAAGGGATAAAATCATTAAATGTGCAATGGTATGATTGGCAGCTACAGGGGTGTATGTACAGAATTGATAGAAGGTGAATAAAAGAGAACGGTTTTGCAATTTGCAGAACAAGATTGAGAGCATATTTTCGGATACGAATGTTATCGCTCTGTTAGCGTTAGTCTTAATCCACAAGTGATACGGATTAAATTGTTTGTTCGATTTGTTAAAATAAATACGCTTAGTATTTATATGATATGAGTTAGTTGATTAGTGTTTCAATACAATGTACGCAGTTAAATAATAAATAATAGTAGTAATAAATATAATGTACACATCGCCTTAAGGAAGATCTTGTCATTTTGACGAGTATTAAATCTCTCTTAGTATTTAACTTTTGTATGTAGCTTCATTATTAAAGTTTAAATTAAGCACTTTTCTCTGAACATTTTTGTGACTCCGTGTTGAGAATTGAGTGGCCGGCTGTTAACGGTCGCTTGATAATTGTCGCCCGATGAGAAATGACACTTTGTTGCAAATGCGAAGTTTAATATTATTCATGGGAGCTTCCCAGTGGTGAACTGGGCACTTTACACTAGTACTTCGAAGAGTAACATGTTTAGAAGTGGACTCTCTCTCCTTATTCCTATTTAACTATCTTGCATCTGGGTCTCCTGCAGTAGATTTAGAATTGGACAGAATAAGCAAATGTAAATTAAAATATGTTTAGTGACGTCAAGAAGGTAACAGTATTGTTGGGGATAGCTGCTTGCAATACCATTTATTAAATATTGTGTAGTAGTTTAGAAATAAAAGTTTTGCTATGAATGTCAAATTATGTTTAATATTGAGTTTGAAGTGTTACTTATACTTTTTGCATGTTCAAAATTTATATTATTATACAGAATATATTTATTTAACCATGAGGAGTTATTTATCGTTAGCAGTGATCTAACATTAATGGCAATCGTGGCTGGACAAGTTTCTGAAGAAACGCAGGAAGTTATGAGTGAACCGAATTCAAAGAGTAAGAGATGTTTTACGTTCAGAACGTGCTGTTCTGTGGCGATTCCTTACGAATGCCATGAATAACTTATTGGGTAGTATTTAGGGTGGTGATCGTAAAGAGGCCGCTATTAAGTTTAGTGTTCTTGAGTATAAATGTAGTCGGTTATGCAAAGATGCCGAAATGATGAATGTTCTGTTAGAGGATGGTGATGAAAAGGAAATAGAGCATGAGTGTACCGAAGTTGAAGAATACAGAGAGAAGTTTACTATTACTAAGGCCACAACGGAGCAGTTTTTGAAAGTGGTGGATAAATTATCGATCAGTGTGATAGATAAAGAGGGTGCAGCAGAGGGAGAAAATGATATGAAATATCACCTTTCCAAAGCTAGAACTTAAAAGGTTTGATTTGGAACCACGTACTTGGATTTCCTTCTGAGCTCAATTTAAAAGGATTGAAGAAGATACGCAGATGCATGAAGAGGACAAGTTTCAGTATTTGCTTCAGTCTATTACTCTGAACACTAGGGCTCATGATATTGTAGTAGTTATCCCCTTTTCAAAACAAAATTACAAGAAGGTAATTAGTCGATTAAAAAATAGGTTTGGTCGGGAAGACCTTCTTATTGAAGTTCACATTAGAGATTTATTGTCTCTCATTTTAGATCAAATAACCAAAAGACGACAGTATTCTTTATCTGTATTGTATGATCAACTCCGTGCTAAGCTTAGGTCATTGGAAGCAATGGGCGTGACCAGTGCAAAGTATGCTTCTATTATTATATTCTATATTCTATATTGATAGAATCGTGTCTCCCAGTGGAAACAATTAAACAATATGAAATATTGCAAAATACAATTAGATAAGTTAATAGCATTTTTAGAAAATGAAGTCCGAGGAGATGAAAGAATTTGTATGGCGAGAAACTGCTTGCAGGATGTAAGTCTAGAAAGTATAGTAGTCAGTCCATTCGAGAGGACACACCTACCACATCAGCCCCACTCCCTATAAATCAGAGTAAAGTAAAGCCATTTCTTTTTTGTAATAAAGGGCCACATTAGAGTGTAAATTGTTATGCAGCGCTAGGTATTACTGTTAAGGAAAGGAAACAAGCGGCCATTTAGGTAGAAATTGCCAAGTGTTTGTAAAATGTTTGACTTGTACACGAAGACATGTTACGATCTTGTGTGATAACAGTAATTCTCAAAAGGAGGTCGTTAAAGACAGCGTCCTTCAGAAGACACCAGAAAAGGTAGAGATAGTTTCTGATTTGCTTAATGGTCAATGTAGTAGTGAGATGTATTTCAAAACTTTGTTAGTATCGGTCATGTTTGGGCAGAAACAGCGGTTAGTGAGAGTTCTGTTGGATGGTGGATCACATCGTTCTTATATTGATAAATCTTTAATAGCATCCATGAATGTGCAGCCTATTGGTATGGAACATTTAAAACATAGGTTGTTTTGTGGGACAGTGACACCCAATGTGATACACAATAGGTATTCAGTGCAGTTGAAAAATATAAATACGAACTTTTATTTTAATATTTCCGCCTTGGATACTGATAAAATTTGTGGAAATATACCGAAATTGACAGATCTTAAAATTTTGAAAGAGTTAAAAATTCAGATGTTTATGAAGAATTACCTATACAAATTTTGTTAGGAGCAGATATAGGTAAATTATTGACTGGTAAGGTAGAGTTTTTAACTGTGGGTTGTTGGCCATTGAGACCCAATTAGGATGGTGCCTATTGGAAACTAAAAGGAGCAGAGTCGCCGATTTAGTATGTTTAAATTTACAAAATTTGGACGTAAGTAGTATGTGAGAATTAAAGGATATTTGTATACAAGATCCTACTATTAGCAAAAGCGATGAACAAGTAGACCAGGATATTATGTTGCATTTTAACGAAACTATTTCCTTTAAGTTGCACTTCCTTGGGTAATGGGTCATCTTGAGCTTAAAACGAATAAGGGAATAGCTTTAAGTAGGTTGACGAGGAAGTTGAAGAAACTAAATATTTATGAGGCATATGATTAGGTATTTTATGCTTGGTTAAAGGATAACATAGTTGAGGAAGTATTTGAAGTTAAGGGTGAATCGGTTGGTCATTACTTCATAGACCCATAATAAAAGAGAATTCTACGACTATGAAGATACGGCCAGTTTTTGATGCCTCTTCACGAGCGTTGAACAGTTCTTTTCTGAACGATTGTCTTAGTAAAGGATTGCATTTGTTGCAGAATATTTTGTCAATATTGATTAGGTTCAGAGAAGGAAAATATGGAGTTTGTGGGGACATCAAACAAGCGTTTTTTACAGATTCTTGTTGGAGAACAAGATCGGGATTTTCTGCGGTTTTTATGGTGGAAGGATAAGAGCACTGGTGAATTAAGAACTTTTCGACATTGTCGTGTTGTGTTTGGTGTGACGTCAGTCCGTTCTTGTTAAATGCGACGCTTCAGCATCATCTTGGTTTGGAGAAATACTCTGAGGAATACGGTCCGGGAGTTATGAACAAGCTGAAAGAGTTATTCTACGTTGATGATTGTATTTCAAATAAGAGTACGCTTGACGAAATCAATTTGTTTATACACTATTCTCAAAAAATATTGGCAGATGCTGGTTTGGAGTTACGCAAATGAGCTTATACTGCGATGGACATGGAGGGGGAGCGGTCAGTGCTTGGAATACGATGGAACATTAGGGATGACGTTCTGTCAGTAGTTGTGCCAGATTTGAGGAAAGGTGATTTAATGAAAAGGGTTTTGTTATCAATTATTAGTAAAATATTTGATCTGTTGGGATTTTTATGTCCAGCATTTGTGGTACTAAAGTTACTACTACAGGAAGCATGGAAACGGAAAATTCCTGGGATGATAAATTGCCGGATGATTTAAGAGTAAAGTTTAGTAGTTGGAGGAAAACCTATAGCTGTTTGCGAGATTTTAAGATTCCCCGATGGATGCTGTGTGACAACATGATGCAAACTAATACAACTATGCATGTGTTTTGTAATGCGAGTGCTGATGCATATACATCTTGCATTTTCATAAGAACTGAGGATTATTTTGGTAATGTTTTTGTCCGATTAATTGCGGCCAAATCTAGAATTACGCCTATGAAAAAATGCACCATTCCTAGGCTCGAACTACTAAGAGCTTGTGTGGCAGTAAGGTTATGTGATACTGTTAGACATGCTCTAGCTGGGATGGGGGTATTTAAAGTTATATTTTGGTGTGATTCCAAGGTGGTGTTGTGTTGGATAACAAACAAACAACCATAGAATTGTTTTGTAGGAAATAGAATTAAGGGGATTAGAGATAGAATTGATGTAAAACAGTGAAGGCATGTCCCTGGATTGTTGAATCCAGCAGACCTATTACCGAGAGGTTATTCGCCTATTAAATTGCTCGAAGGAAATTGGTGGAATGGTCCAGCTTGACTGTACGAACCGAGTAGTAATTGACCGTTAGTGGATATTATAGAGTCCGAAGCGTATTCTGAAGTTAGAACCGAAGCACTAATTGATTTTAATATGTTGGTTGTGGAGGAGATGGGAATGGGCGATAGGTTTGCTAAGTTCACAATAATTATACAAGCATGCACGTGGATGCGGCAGTTTTATAATAATTGTAGAAAGTTAGCAGTAAATTGTCCATATATAACTGCTGAAGATATAATTGCAGCTGAAAAAGTGTTTATTAACTGGTACAAAGGGAGTGGGATGATATTAGCAAATGCAAATGTAGGCAGACGATGAATATATTTACCGACGCTGATGGGTTGATCAGAGTCAAGACTACAATTACAACTGGTCAGGAAGATCAAAGTTTTCAGTGTCCGGTGATATTACTCAAGCATAACATTGTTTTGAAGTTAATTCAGCATGTTCACGAAAATTTACAACATATAGGAGTTTCTACTATGTTGTGCAAGATACGTGAAGAGATATGGATTCCGTTGTATTTTAAGGGTAGAGAGAAAGTCTATGTTGTTTTATTCACGTGCGCCTTTTATAGAGCGGTACATTTAGAGTTGATAACGTCATTGTCAAATGAAACATTTATGCAATCATTAAGAAGGTTTATTGCACTGAGGCAGAGTGTCTATTTTGTACAGTGATAATGGTACCAATTTTAATGGCACTTTAAGTTTATTGAAACTATTGGATCATAATGAGATTGAGGAAAGATGTAGCTTTCAAAAAATAGAATGGAGATTTATTCCACCTGCATCTCCAAGGTCGGGAGGATGGTGGGTGCAATATATTAAGTAAATCAATAACAAATACTTGTTTATTCATTGTTTGTAATAAATAAAGTATACTATACGATTACATTCCATGTTAAAACAATTACTTGACAAGACCATGGCTCTAGACAAAACCGTAGCCATCTTAATTGAAATTCCTTACGCCCCTTTCTTCCCCCACACTATATATATGTTCATGAGTTGACAGACAGATTAGTGACTGAGCATGTGACAATGTGACTACAACATCAATACAATACATAACACACCTTCACCCTTAAGAGTGAACAAACATTAAAAAAATAAACTTTTTTATTTTTTCACCATTTAATTATAAGTCCAACTTTTCTGGTGGTTTGCGAAGTCTGGTGGGATACCTCTGTTGAGGCATATCCTTATCCATAGGACTCAACCTCTGGGGTGGCGCAGAACACTCAGTGGGTGTCACTGTAGGCGAGGTATTCGACGGAGAGGTGCTAGTAGCAGGACTATGAAAAGGTGATATGACATTCTCTGGCTCTGATAATACCGTAGGTGATATTATTTCGTTATTAATGTTAACTTCGATAGTGATATATCTAAACAAAATGTACGCATTTGTTTACATTATCTATTATGTATAAATAATATAGCAGGTGGTTATCAGGCCACACGCCTGGCTATTGCTAAAGGACAGTCGTATTTAATATGTCAATAAGAGCGCACGGCGTGTGGCCTCTTAATTACATATTACATTACTAATGTTACTCGTGTATCATTAAAAGCCTACACCCTTAATAAGCAATAACCCCACCTAAGACGTTACATGGCGACGAGGATATTGGAATAATTTTACGTTCAAAAACACGGTAGTGAGGGTAATTTGGTTTGCGCCGGGTTTGTTAACGCCGCGTGCTATGTTGTTTATCTTTACATTATTGTAGAACGTAAAAGCGGGTTTAGAAATTAGAAAAAGCATTGTTATTGAAGCGATTTCGGTGATTAAGGCTTAAAATGTCTGGAATTATTGGTAGTGTAAACGAATTCGATGCGAATGAAGAATCGTATGATTCTTACATCGAACGTTTGAGTTATTCTTAATTTGCAATAACATTACGGAAAGTAAAAAGTTTGCACACTTCTTACGGTCGTGGGTGTTAAAACTTTTAACCTTTTACGTGACTTATGTACACCAGATAAACCGTCTTCGAAAACTTACGAACAATTAAATAAAATAATTAAAGACCACCTGTATCCCAAACCTTCGTTTATCGCGGAACGCTATAAATTTAGTGTGAGGAATCAATTAGAAAATGAAACAGTTGCACAGTATGTCGCGAATTTAAAAATTATCTACACATTGTGAATTCGGAGCTAATCTTAAAGATTACTTACGGATCGGTTAGTAAGTGGAATTCGAAGTGATTCAACGAAGCAACGGCTGTTAGGGAAGTAGATCTTACTTTCGATAAGGCGGTGGCGATTGTGTCTTCGATTGAAGCAGCAGAAAAAATGCAGCTTCGTTAGCAATCGGAGGTAATAATGGTGGCAGAATGCATAAAATGGTAGCACACCCTCGGGTTCGCGGGCGGGTTAAACGAACCTCCCACAACATCAAATTGGAGAAGTGCTACGCATTTTCAAGGCAACCAAAGGATACCAGTGATACCACACAAAAGTGCAATGTAATTGCTGTGGGCAGTTAGGCCATTTTAAAAAACTGTGTCGGTTCAGAGGTAGTAAGTGCCATTTTTGTGGAAAAAAAAATCATCTAGCCAAGGTATGTCGATCTCGTTTGGGTAAGTGCAACAATTCATTTGATAAAGCTGGTAGTGGTGGTGGTGGTGCACTTAGAGATTTCAGCAAATCACGAAAATCGCATAATTATGTAGAAACTGTGAACCATGTGGTTCCGGCACAGGATGAGGACATCGTTTATGACGTGTCAAATTTGTTTAAGTTGACGGAAGATAGTCCTATTTGTAAAATAGCTAATAATACTAATAGAGTTGATCCTTTCAAAGTTAGCGTAAAGGTAGAAAAATTGTTAGTATGTTTTGAAATTGATACTGGCGCATCGGTTAGCGTTGTTAGTGATAATTTTTATAAAGAGAAGTTACATTTTTGTAAATTGTTACCTAGTGATATTTCACTTAGTTCCTATACAAATGAGCAAATTTTACCGTTAGGCAAAATATTAGTCAAAGTCCAGTATAATGGGATTAATAAAAATCTCGAATTGTATGTCATTAAAAACGGATCTCATCCTCTTTTAGGCCGTGAGTGGATCCAAGCGTTAAACATTGCATATGTTCCTAAAACTAACTTGTATATTACGAAAATACAAAAGAATAATAATGAGAAGCCAATTCGGGAAAAACAAATAAGTGAAATAATAACAAATTTTCCTGAGGTATTCACGAAAGAATTAGGCAAATATGTAGTACCCCCGGTTAAATTATATTTAAAGGAGGATGCTAAGCCGAGGTATTATAAACCTAGGGCCCTTCCTTTCACACTAAAGGCTAAAGTGGAAGAGGAACTCGAACGTCTAATCGACGCCGCTGTTATATGTCCGGTAGAAAGTTCGGAATGGGGTACACCGATAGTACCAATAATAAAGAGAAACGGAACCGTTAGAATTTGTGGCGATTTTAAGGTTACGTTAAACCCTTATTTACAAGTTGACCGACACCCTATTCCACGAATAGAGGATTTATTTAATGAATTGCAAAAGGAGAGTTGTACAGTAAAATCGATTTAAGTAATGCTTATATGCAGCTCAAGTTGAGTTCGAAAGTTCTAAATTATGCACGATAAGCACTCATAAAGGTTTGTTTTCGTACAAGCGCATGCCTTATGGTATTTCGTCGGCTCCTGGTATTTTTCAAAGACAAATCGAGCAAACTTTACAAGGAATACCAGGTGTCATCGTATTTTTAGACGACATTTTATTATCAGCTCCAGATAATGACCTCCACATTAAAAAATTAAAGAAGTTTTTACACGACTCGGAAAAGTGGGTTTTACGGTTCAGCGAGAAAATGTGAGTTTTCAAACCACAATTAGAATTTTTGGGATTTACAATTGATAAAGAGGGGTTGCACACATCGCCAGCTAAGGTGCAGGCTATTGTGCAAGCGCCCGTTCCAAAAAACGTAACGGAAGTTAAATCGTTCATAGGTTTAGTAGGATTTACGCAAAATTTGTTTCCAACTTATCTACTATTTTATTTCCTTTATGCAATCTGTTAAAAAGGATGTGATTTTAACTTTAACAAAGATTGTATGACGGCATTTAATAAAATAAAGCAAGTCTCTACTAGCGCTCCAATACTAGCACACTACGACCCCAGGTTCCAGCAATACTTACGGTAGATGCGAGTAGTACCGGTTTAGGTGCGTGCTTAGTATTATGGCGGAGGGCATAGAGAGGCCAGTTGCTTTTGGGTCGCGTGCTTTGTCACCCACAGAAGTACAATACTCTCAAATTGATAAAGAGGCATTGGCAGTGGTTTATGGAATAAAAATTCCACCAATATTTATATGGGCGTCATTTCACTCTCAGGAGTGATCACAAACCATTGGTCAGTATTTTTGGACCTAAGCGAGGGTTGCCAGTATTTGCAGCCAGCAGGCTGCAGAGATACGCTTTGTTTTTATCAGGGTACGATTTTGATATTAATTATGTCAAATCTGATAAAAATAGTGCTGATGCATTGTCAAGGATGCCACTCAGTACTAAACATGTGGAAGGCGACGCAGAGTTATTGTGGCGTGGAACTTATTTACATTGCGTTAAAGAAAGTTCATTTCAATAACGTGCGAAGATGTTCGCAGGGCAACACAAAAGACATCCGGCTTAACAAAATTTATGGTTATGTTATGCATGGATGGCCATGCTCTGTACCCAAAGAGGACAGAGAGTTGTTAACTTTTTCAAAAGAAAGACGAGATAGCCGTGGAACAAGGAGTGTTAATGTGGGGATACAAAGTCATTGTTCCTAGTAGTTTACGAGCTTACGTATTAAATGAATTACATGCCAGTCATTTGGGTATATGTAAAACTAAGTCGGTTGCTAGATCGTATGTCTGGTGGCCCAATATAGATGACGATATCGAAAACCTAATCAGAAACTGTTCGTCATGTGTGTTAGAGCGAGCAAACCCGCGAAAAGCGAATTACATCATTGGCATTACCCAAGTAAACCATGGGAAAGGTTGCACTTAGATTATTTGGGACCGTTAAAGGAAATGGTATCTAATTATCGTGGATGCTCACTCTAAGTGGTTAGAGGTTTTGAAACATCTTCAACGTCGGCTAAACAAGCAGTCGATATTTTAAGACAATTATTTGCACGTTTTGGATTACCCGTGTCGGTTCACACCGACAACGGACCTCCATTTAATTCAGCCGAATTAGATTCATTTTTTAATTCTAATGGCATTAAACATACGAGTTCGGCGCCGTATCACCCGCAGTCAAACGGGCAAGCCGAAAACTCGGTTAAATATGCAAAATCTAAATTAAAGTGTGCATTCCGAGACAATATAGACGTTTCGGTGGCTTTAAGCAGAATCCTTTTGATTATCGGAATTCTGTGCATGCAACCACCAACGAAACACTCGCCAAATTAATGTTCAACCGTTCTTTAAGAACTCGGTTAGATTTATTAAGACCGAACCTGTCTGGTAGTGTAAGAGCTAATCAGACTAAACAAAAATTGTATACAGGCGGTAGCAAAACTCGTGTTTTATTTATAAATCAACCTGTACTTGTTAGGGATTACAGATCAAAAAATAAATGGATAGACGGAATTATCGTGAAACAAATTAGCCCTACTATGTATGTAGTCAAGCTAAGTTCGGGTATTACGTGGAGACGGCACATCGATCAGCTAGTAGCTATCGATGCACCTCTTACTAACTCAGAAAGTGAAGGCATGGAACCTTCCACGGATATTGTTTCTGAACTCTCCCCCTTACCGGAAGTGGCTGGAGATATTCACCCAACAGTAGTAGTCAGGCGAAATTCAACCTCCCCTATCGTGCCGGTCAAGCGATCACCTGACGTTATAAATGTTAAACCTGGTAAATTAAATACTGATAGTTCCATGGAAAGTTCTCCCATTGCTAGACGATACCCTGATAGGATTAGGAAACCGGTTAAGCGGTTTGCCGTATAAGTTGATTTTGGTTTTTTTATTTTGCGGGATTATATATTGTTAAGTTATAATTCAAATATTTTATGGGATTATAATATGGTTAAGTTATAATTTAGATATTTTTGAATTCTTATTTTACAATAGGTTTATATTGTTAAAAAATTTTGTAGAGGAAAATGTGATATATCTAAACAAAATGTACGCATTTGTTTACATTATCTATTATGTATAAATAATATAGCAGGTGGTTATCAGGCCACACGCCTGGCTATTGCTAAAGGACAGTCGTATTTAATATGTCAATAAGGCGCGCGTGTGGCCTCTTAATTACATATTACATTACTAATGTTACTCGTGTATCATTAAAAGCCTACACCCTTAATAAGCAATAACCCCACCTAAGACGTTACAGATAGGAATGTCTGACAAATTGTTTGGTACAGTTGATAAATTAGGTAGAGTAGGCAAAACATCGACAACAGTTTGTACGTTTTGAGGTAGGATTGCGGATTGTAGCAGATCATTTTCAATTCTGTTAATCAATTGATCAACATGTCTTTTCCACACCACCCTACTGTCGCCCTCTAAAAGTACTAAATAAGAAACCAGACCTAATTTTTCTATAATTTTTGCTTTCTTCCATTTTCCCTCTGGCCTGTAACTTCTAGCTAACACTAAGTCATTCACAGAAAATTCCCGTAATATCCGAGATTTATTTGCAACTTTCGACTCGTAAGTGGGACATAAAAGATCTAATTTTGATCTAAGTGACCTACCAAACATTAATGAAGCGGGAGTTTGATTAGTAGTGCAATGTTCGGTATTTCTATATCGAAACAAGGTTTTGTAAATAACAATCTAATCTGAAATTTTCATCATGACTAGCTACGTGTAGCTTGTGTTTGAAATATTTGACACTATTTTCTGCTAAGCCGTTCGACTCTGGATGATATGGAGATATTAATGTGGAACGTATTCCTAAGGATAGAAGAAAATTGTTGAATTCATAAGAGTCGAATGGTGGATCGTTATCGCTAACAACTAGTTTGGGAAGGCTGAAACGTGCAAAAGTAGGAAGCAATGCTTTAATCGTGGCATCAGCTGAATTGCTTGAAACAGGTAAGATTTCAGCCCATTTCGAATATGAATCAGTAACAACTAAATAAATTTGGTCATAATAGGACCAAGGTGATCCAGATGCACCCATTCCCAGACGGAACTAGTGGTAGGCCAAGTTATTCCTACAGATTTTGGAGGTTCGTTTCTCTCTAACTGACATGACTGGCAAGAATTGCAGTAATCTTCGATATGTGTGTCTATGTTAGGCCACCATATGTAGCAACGTACTAAGGACTTCATTTTTACGATACTTAAATGACCTTCGTCGCAGTACCTAGTACTGATAGTCTACATCAGCTAGGAATTACTAAACGGTAACCCCAGAAAACACAATTTGACTGAAAAGAGAGTTGCTCTCGTTTTTGGTAAAAATTTTGTAGTTCCATGGTTAAACCCTTACTTGAAGAGGGCCAGCCCATTAAAATAAACTGAATTACTTTAGACAAATAGGGTCTTTCCTGGTAGCTTTTGTTATATCATCGAAATTTAGAGGTAATTTGCTGTTAAGAATGTAGTGGTATGTGTGTGACTACTACGCCCAAGGTCCCGGGTTCGAATCCCGACACGGTCCGCTTGAAAAATGTTAGGCGAGCATTTTTCACAAAAATACACCCTCGTTCGGATGAGAGGTAAAATGGAGGTCCCGTGTGTGAGTGTTGTCACGCACGTTAAAGATCCCTACCTTGCTTGGAACAGCAAGGGTTCGGCAAAATTCAAAATTTTCCAGGTAAAAAAAACTCGCCTCCTGGCCAATGTAGTACCTTCGGGTGGAGCATTGGAAAATCACATGTAATGTTAAGAATGTAGTTATCTTCTGAAATCGAAGCAGTGTTACCTTGAAGTGGTAATCTTGAAAGACAATCAGCACCAATATTTTTGTATCCATTAATGTATATTATATCAAAGTCATAACCAGTGAGAAAAAGGGCATATCTTTGCAAGCGATTTGCTACCATAGTAGGGATATGTTTTTTTGTCCAAAAATAGACAAAAGAGGCTTATGATCAGTAACTAAAGAAAATTTTTGTAAATATAAATATTGATTGAATTTGGTAATACCAAATATCAACGCGAGGACTTCTTTATCGATTTGGGAATAAGCCAGTTCAGCTTTATTAAGAGTACGAGAAGCGTATGCGATGAGTTTTTCTACATTATTAGGGAAAACATGAACTAGCACGGCTCCGAGTCCGTAGTTGGAACTATCACAATATAATTTCAAAGGTAGATCTGGGTTATAGTGAACCAGAACAGGTGCATTAGTAAGCAATCTTTTTGCTGTTTTAAAAGCATTAATGCACACGTTATTAAATTGATATGTAACATTCTTTTGCAACAAACGGTATAATGGGGACAAGATTTCAGAAACATTAGGGATAAATTTTCCATAAAAATTAACCATACCTAAGAAGCACCTAAGCTGTGTAATATTCTGAGGAAGAGGGACGTTATTTCTCGCTTCAATTTTGCTATCACTAGTTTTTATTCCAAACTTGTCTAGAACATGACCGAGATGTTCTATTGAGTCCATAAAAAAACAACATTTTTTTTTAAGGTTAACCCGTGATTTCGTAAAATGCTTAGGACTAATTTTAAATTTTCTAAATGTTCAGTGTCATTTCTGCCGGTAACTAATAAATCGTCTTGAAACACCAGCACAAAAGGCAAACTGTAAAATAATTTGTCCATTGTTCTTTGAAATTTAGAAGGTAGCGATTTGATACCATAAGGAGCTCTGTTGTATTTGAAGAGCCCAATATGAGTACTGATGACCAGAAGCTTTTGTGATTCTTCGCAAACAGCTGATTGTAAATCGAGTTTGGAAAATTTTTCTCCACCGCTTAATTTAGCGAACAACTGATCTACCCTTGGGAGAGGATAATGATCATCCTCTATATATGGGTTTAACATCTTAAAATTTCCACAAATTCTAATTGTATTATCCTTTTTTAAGACTGGCATTATAGGAATAGCCCAGCGACTAGTATGTACTGGAGTGAGAATATTTTCGTTAACTAAACGGCTAAGTTCATTTTCTGTTTTTTGTTTTAGTGAAAACGGTAGAGTATAGGGTTTGCAAAACTTAGGATCGACATCCTTAATAATTTTAATTTTTAAAGGTTCACTGTTGAACCTACCTACATTCTCAGTATAAACTGTGTCGTAAGTTTTAAGTAAATTTTTTAATTCAGAAGAAAGATTGAAAGTAACTTGAGTATTATGCAGATTAATAAATTTTTTTGAAAAATATGATTCCATACATTTTCTTTGAAAAACATCCAGAGCCCAGATCCAATCTCTACCTATAATTGCCGGTTTTTCACCATAATTTCTTGGTAAATCGATTACATATAAGTCTAAATTTTTTATTAAGTTTTTGAATTTTACGTTAACTTTAACTTTTCCTTTAGGAGTAAAATCATCACCAAAGTAAGGCGAAAAAGATACAGATGTTGGTTCTAAATTATTAATGAATTTAGGAAATAAAGTAGAAAATTGCTGAAAGGATATAACAGATTTACCAGCACCGCTATCTATCTCCATTTCCAGACGGGTGTTGTTGACCTCCAACTGGACTATCATCGGCGGAACCTTAGAAATGTACAATTGCATGGCAGTAGAATTTTCGGCAACCAAATTGACAGCATTTTCTTGAGAATATAGATAATTCATCTGGAAAATACCATTAGGAGAATGCGAATCTTGTTCGTCCGATACAACAGATTCCATGAAATGATGCCTGGTTCTTCTAAAGCTTTTACATGCAGCCTTAATGTGCCCTGGTTTATTGCAGAACAAACATGTGTATCCCTTGAATTTGCAGTTTTTGAAATCGTGATTATTGCCTCCCCCGCAGGCGTAGCAATTAAATTTTATTTTGGAACGTACATTATCCTGTGTAAGCAATTTTCGGTTACTCGTATCACTACCTTCGTTAAGGTTTGGTATGACTGTACCGTGTCGTGGCGAATTCAACATAGTATTAGAAGGTAGAGTATGAACATAATTTGTATTAAGTGTAGATGAATGTAATTTAACTGCTTTTATTTCTGCTGCTAAGTTTACAGCTTCCTTAAAAGATAAGTTTTCACCTTGACCGAGTAATTTATCCAAAATGGGACCTTGGCGTAAACCAACTATAAACTTATCCCGTAGATTTTCATCAAGATTTTGTCCAAACTTGCAATTGGTAGCTAAATTTAGTAATTTAGCACTGAAGTCGCAACAAGCTCACCACATTCTTGGCGGGCTAGATGGAATTTGTAGCGTTCAGTAAAAACAGATTTGCGAGGTACAAAGTGCTGCTTTAATAATAAAATCAATTGTTTGTATGTTTTTGTTTTAGGATGTTCAGGTAAACATAAATCCATCAATAATTTATAGGCATCGTCTTTAAGGTGAATAATTAAAATACCTGCTCTTCTTGGATCTGCAGTATCAATATTGTTTGCGATAAAAAATTGATCTATGCGATTGTTAAAAATAGCAAAGTCGTCTTTGGATGAAAATGTAGGCAACATACCAATTAACGGTATAGCACTTGTAGAACTCATTGTAGTGATACTAAAATCTGAAGTATCTGTAGAATTTGTTAAATTATTAGTATCAGGCATTAGATAACACGTGGTGATATAGCAGTTCTATTGTATAACCTTCAATTTATTCTTGATTTCCTCGTCGCCAGTGCAATATATTAAGTAAATCAATAACAAATACTTGTTTATTCATTGTTTGTAATAAATAAAGTACACTATACGATTACATTCCATTTTAAACAATTACTTGACAAGACCATGGCTCTAGACAAAACCGTAGCCATCTTAATTGAAATTCCTTACGCCCCTTTCTTCCCCCACACTATATATATGTTCATGAGTTGACAGACAGATTAGTGACTGAGCATGCGACAAGGTGACTACAACATAAATACAATACATAATAGTGGGAGCAACTAATTCAGGTAGTTAAGGAATTGTTGCGCAAGTCTTTAGGGTGAGCAAGTTTAAATTATCAGGAAATGTGTACTATATTGTGCGATTGTGAAGCGACTGTTAATTCAAAACCCTTGACGTATCAATATGAACAAGCAGATGAGCTAAGAGCCATAACACCGATGAGGTTCATTCAAGACATTAGGAGTGGGGAAATGGATGATTTAGATAAGATTGAAATATCGCTGGTCAAGAGAGTAAGGTATTTACACATTCCTAAGGAAAATTTGGGGAAAAGGTTTAAAACAATATTTAGGAGAGATGGTCGTGTATGGAAACAAAGATAATTCAATTCGCATTTAATTTGAGTATTTAAAATTTAGAGAATAGATCAGAAAGTATTAACTCTTGGCGGCAGTAAGGTGTGCTTCACTGGCATATAGTGGCCATAATAAGTTTCGTACTATGTGTGATATGTTAATTTCTTTAGATGTTTGGTTAACGGTAAGTTTAAAATTTTTTAATTCTTTTAGGTGACATTCTTAATTTTTAACATAACGCTGTGGATTTTATACAACCCTTTAGATATTATTGAACCCTTTGGATTTAATATAATCTTTAGAAAATCCTACAACCTTTGCTACATTTTTGTTTGAACTTATATAACCTTTTGAAATTTTAGACAATCTTGGAATTTACACAATTTTTGGAATAGCTTCCATACAAATTTTTAATATAGCTTTTATGACCTTTTACAATCTTACGAGCATGAATTTTTATTTTTATTGGGATGTCGATGTCAAAAATTATGTTGCGGCGTTGTCTTTATGTTTTGTACAAGAGATTGAACGGAGTATGCCTTATTTCAAATTTATTAATTGAAGAGTATTGAAATGCTTTTAAAAGAATGTTAACACTTATGTGTAACGTGCGTGTGCGAAAACGAGTGGACTTAGTTATCAAGTTCGAAACTGAATAGTATTTGTTGGATTTGGTTTGCCTTTGTGAGCGCCAAGTATAATCCTATCTCACTGCTGAAGGTATGTCAATAAATTTTTATCTCGAGTTTGAAAACATTTAAAGTTGCGAGCAAATTGTGAAGTGATTTATAGCTATTACATTTTGTTGTAATTGCAGCCAATAATTTTTTTAACTGTTTTTGACAAAGCATAAGTTGTTCAAAATTGTTTTGTGTAAGCATGGCATTTTTAATCTAACAATTTTTATTATGAGAATTAATGAACTGCAGCACTTTAATATATTAAGTAAACTTTCTGCAACGATAAGAATTTGGTAAACGAAAAGTGCTCGGTATATACAAAAATTTTATTCTTGTATGAGATCTAAATATATTTAAGTATTTCTTTAAAAAGGAAAGCTGAAAAATAGGGATTTAGGACATACTAAAGTCTGCTTGGAGTTTGGATGTCTCAACAAGGACTGATTAGGTAAGGAATACATTTAGCTTAGTATTAATTTGTATTGAAGAATGTGCAGGCCTTTCAAGTGTCTGTAAATTTTATTTTGAATTTCCTCTAATGTCGAGTGTTTTGTTTGATAGTTCATTCAGTGTTCAGTGTCCATTTAATTAATTAAGTGCAGGTTTGAAGGCCATGTTATTGCTGATTTAGTTTGAATTAATGTTTTATGAGGAATTGTGTACTAATAGCAATCTTGAGAATTTTAATGAACCTTTCTATTTTTTTTTGCACATGTAAATGTTAAAACAATTGTATTGTGATTTCTTCCAAGTTGTACAAGCATAAATAGTTCTAGAATTAAGAGCATCTTGTTGTTTAAGTGCAATACTCTAAAAAGATGGTACTGGATGTCAGTATCACTGACTGTAGAGGCATGACAACTAGTGAAGTTTATATTATACTGTGAAAGACAATGCTTCCCAGTGAGCGAGTAGTACATTCTGAATCAGAGTCCCGGGAATATATTGTTCTCAATACTATGCTACTGTATATTGTGTGCTTGCTGCCTAGGGTGCTGAAATTTGGTATTCATTTATGCAAAAGAAATCTCTTTGAAGCTTCAGTTATTTCCATGAGTACGTGTGATGCAGTTATTGCTGCCGAAGGTGGTCCATCTAAATATTAGTCTTTTGATTTTAGTGAACTACGTATTACTATTGTAAAATTTCCTATTCGTTATAATTATCAAATTATTAATGGGACTCATTAAAAAAGTCAGGTTCTACTAGTTGTATTTAATGAGCAGTGAAGTCATTAAATATAACAATTTCAGGGCACCATAAGTAAAAGTAACTGAACTATTAAAACATAAATATATACAATTTAATAAAGGTAAAGGAACACAACTCTGTGCTCTCGCTGACAGAACACATCGTACTGTTCTCTTAGAAGTCTAAGAGTGCATCTAAACCACCATAAATGGACAGTGTTGAATATTTTCCCCTCTCAATGTTTAAATTTACCTTTACTATTGCGCTTGTGTGCCATTTCTTGTTTTATATTTGAAAACCATTTTTTAACCTCACTTTACAACTTAATGTCTTCACGTCAAGCCATGATGACGCTTGTTATTATTTCTTGAATAAACTTTACACCAAAATAGTTGTTCTCTTATGGTAAAATTCTACAAAATTTTGGTGCTTCGAACACGGATATGATAATCATCTTTACGAAATACATCCATTGCTACAAACTATAATAAAACACTTCGATTAATGATTATTTAGCACAAGGCTACAATCGACCAGTCGAATAGTCAAATCACACGCAGCATTCAACGCAGAAGTCGATTACGGCACAACTGGCTCATCGCGCATCACGTAAACAGGTCGTATATTCGCTTTCACTTTTTATTTCTTATAATCTACATTAAACTTAGTTTTGCTTCCTTAAATTTAAGGTTACTTGCAAACAGAAAACATACATTGCATTTTAATTAATTTACTAACAATTACAAGCACGCTTGCTTACAGGTAAATCGTATTAATTATCTTATCTACAATGTTACAAGAACTTGCAGTTTTAACACGAAAACGCACTAGCATTAAAAGCAAACTTATTACATTTAAAAACTTCATAAAATTATTACCTGATGCTGCTTATCCTATTTCACCTGATGCTGCTTATCCTATTTCACCTGATGCTAAAAATTTTAGCAAAATGACGTTATACAACTTGAAATTCGCGTGACGTTAGTGGAAGAATTACTTTTTAAATATGATGCTGTTCAATTAGAAATTATAGAGGTTGATACAGAAGCAAACTTGCAATTGCACTGTAATGACTGTACAGAGTTTGAAAATAACTACTTTGATAGCCTTGCTAAAGCTAAATCTTTACTTAAAATTCTTAATCTTACTTTAACTTGTGAGGTACCATCAAACGCTAGTAATGATTCTAATAACTCTGAGCGCTCTATGCCAATATTATCGTCGCAACTATCCTCGAATATAAACCATATTCAAGATAATGCGCAAACTATTAACCCTACTTTTACTCGTGAATTAACACAAAACCAAAATAACGTACCGCAGCAAAACTTCGAAACTCGCTCAAGCTACCAACGTTGCAGATGAAAACCTTCAACGGTGATCCGCAAACTTTTTTAAGCTTCTTTGAAAGCTTTAAATCGCTGGTTCACAACAACGACGCTTTTGATGACGTCACACGCTTTCTATACCTTAAATCTATCTTAGGCAACGAACCTTCTAAAATAATAGAATCGCCAGATGTAATTCCATCAAACTATCCTGTTGCATTAAGCTTACTTGAAAGGCGATATAAAAATACAAGATTTCTTATTCATTCTTACATAAAAGGAATATTTGAATTTTCTAAAATAACGAAAGAATTTGCTTCATCTATTAGGCAACTAGCTGATTCGATCCAAGCTCACTTGAGAACACTTCAATCACTAGTCGAACCAATTGACTCTTGTGCTAGCTTTATTCAATACCTCATAACGGACAAACTCGATTATAACACTAAATTCGAATGGGAGATTGAATTTTCTAAACTTGATGTTGCACTTTCCACAAACATGTTAATTGACTTCTTAGAGAAATGCGCTAGGTTACTAGAAAAGATAGACAAACCTTATAAGTAGGCAGAATCAAGCATACAGCTGCAGCACGCAATGTAGTCATAAACAAAGCAAACCACGATATAACTTGAACAAACAGTCATTCGTTCATGTTGTATATATGTATGTATGTATGTTTTTATTCATCCTTTTTAGATCATTATAAAATAAAATGATATAGGACATGTCAATATACAATCACTACAACTACAATAATATAAATTAACAGTCACTGACATGTGAAACTAAGATATGTACTTAAATATTCCTAAGTTGACTTGATATTACAAGTCATTGTCTCCTAAATATTCTGAAACTGAGTAGTAACTTTTTTCAATTGGTTTACTTTTGTTTTTTTATACAAATTTTTTTTATACAAAACGTTTCATGTTTATAGGAATCTGGAAGCTTGTTATAGATCTTTATTGCTAAATATTTTGGACTACTTTCATATTTTATTAGCCTGTGTTTAGGAAACAGTAGTGTGTATGTATTCCGAGTATCATAATGGTGTGTATCTTTGAGCTTTGTGAGCTTGTGTTTTCTAGCATAGAGAAGTAACTCATAAATAACAATACAATGTATAGTTAGAATACCACATTGCTTAAACAAATGTTTACAAGTCTAGCCTTACTTCCTGTTAACATACACACTGCCCTTTTTTGTAATACAAAGATTCTATTTATATTTATGTAGGATGCATTACCCCATGCAATTATTCCATATGAGATTGTGGAGTGAAAGTTAGAAAAATAGTACCATTTGACAACCTGTCTATCCAACTTGTGTAACAGATTTTTCATAACAAAGCAACAGGTACATAATTTTTTACAAAGATCATCGATGTGCTCATTCCAAGCCAGCTTCGAATCAATTTTAATACCCAAAAAATTGGTGCTTGCAGCTTCTGCTAAATATGAGGTTGAGGCTCTTATTAGCAACGACAAATCAAAAAATTGACGGGATATATTAAATTGCATTGCTATTGATTTAGAACTATTAAGGACTAAATTTAATTTACTATGTAATAGGTTTCCATTTGTTGTAATTGAGTATTTGCTTGGCTGACAAGATTGTTCGTGTTATTGGAACTGACCAGAAACGAGGTGTCATCTGCATATAATATGGTATCATTAAACTGTTGATCGTTTATATAAATTATGAATAACAATGGTTCCAGTACAGATCCCTGCGGAACTCCTTTGTTAATAGACAATTGATGTGAACGGCAACCTTCAATTTCTACATACTGATACCTGCCAGTTAAATAACTGCAAAACCAATCTAAGGCTATTCCTCTTATTCCATACATAAATAAAATATTAAGTAGTGTAGCATGATTTACTAAATCAAATGCTTTACTTTGATGTAAGAATATTGCTACACACTTATTTCCAGCATCTGTTTTCATATAAAATATCAAAAAATTTAATAATAGCTAAAGAGGTATAACATTCTTTACGGAAACCAAATTGATTTACATTAAAAAGATTATGTTTAGTAAAATAGAGAATAATTTTTTCAGTCACTAATTTTTCAATTACCTTGGAAAACACACTTAGTAACGAAATTGGACGATAGTTTTTTATATCATTTACACTGTCCTTATTTTTATACGGAGGAGTTAATTTACTAATTTTTAGGACCTCTGGGAAAACACCAGAACTAATGGAAGAATTTATTATATAAGTTAAGGGAGTAATTAGAAATTGAATGTATTTCTTTAAGAATATTGAATTAAAACCGTCGTGCCCTGTTGAATAAGAATTTTTCATGTGTGTTACTACTTCCATTACGCCACTCTCCAATGCTGGAGTAAAAAAGAAACTGCTATGATTATCAAAACTGATAGCATTAGCACTATTAATTTGTACGTTGTTCTTGTTAGGTAATACATTACTAGCATTGACAAAAAAACTGATTGAAATGAGTACAAAGCTGTCGAGGATTATCGCACCGACTGTTGTTAATAATCAAATTTATTTTTCGTTTAGGCTTTTTTTCACCCTTGCAGCCATGCACCCATGCAGTTTTTACTTTATTGGAGAAATTTTTTAGTAGGGAATTGTAGTACATTCTTTTGGCTGCACATATAACTTTTCTATAAATTCTTTTGTACGCTTTATAGAATGTTAAACGTTCTGGATAATTACTATCTAAGGAAGCTACGTACAGCAATTTTAATTTTGTACTGGATATTCTAGCATTAGTATGTTGAATATTCTTAAAAAAATAATTTAGTTCCGATATAGGTATAGAGGAACCACTCAATATATTGTGTCTAAACAACACTCTACTTCGGAACATAACTGTCTTCTATGCAAATCTAACCACAAAGTAATGCACTGTCCTACGTTCTTGGAATTATCATCATAATTGCGCTATAACAAGGTAAAGGAACTTAATCTATGTACAAATTGTTTACTCAGTGGTCATCTTACACTTAACTGCAAATCAGGTGTTCGGTCTCTTTGTCGCACGTTCGCATGGTTAATTTTAAGTTATTTAAATTTGTAGTCGTAAATCTAATAGTAAAACTGTCATCCCTTGTTCCCTTATATCCTGCCATAAAAATTCCTTCTGCATGTGTGAATAAGTTGGACAGAGTAGTGAACAAACACTTTCTTATGGATATCGAAGCAGAACAGTCGTCGGTTTTTTCGTTCGGTACCGTAAGTTAGTCAAGTGTCGCAGATTTTATTTGTGAAACCCCTAAAAAACACAGTGCAAGTGTAACGTAACAAAGACTCAATTTCGCATACAGTCCACTTGGTTGAAAGAATAGGAACTGCAGCTTAGAACAACAAAACAACGCGGAGGTAAGTCGATATACAAATTTATAAGACCTCCGCGCAATAAACATCAGGTAATTGTAGAACTTGCAGTAAAAGACACTCAACGATTCTACATGACTTCGATTCAAAACCACTTGATTCTAATTTGCCAACGCATGGATCGCAACTTGCAAATCCTACTTTGCAACCCATAACTTCATCTCTCTTAGCTTATACCTTTACCGCAGCTAATTTTACACAAATCCTTCCAACTGCTATCATGTGGGTTGAGGATACCTTTGGAAAAGAACTTAAATGTGTTTGCCCTCTTAGACTCTGGATCTATTAGATCATACATGACAGTTTTGCTATGTATTAAATTAAAGCTGCCGACAACGCGGGCAAATATTCCCTTATCAGGAATTAATCAATCTAACTGCCACGTATCTGAAACAGCAACCCGCTAGTTCGTCTTCTTACAACTCTTGATTTATCACGTCAGCTCACAAAATTCTGGGAAGTTGAAAATGTCTAGTCAACGATGCCTCTCGCACTTGAAGAGCAACAGTGTGTCACACTTTACTAAAACTCATAATCGCAATCCCGATGGTACCTTTACTGTTTCCATTTCTTTAAACTCTTGTCCAAGCATATTAGGCAAATCTAGGCAAAATGCACACTTAAACAATTTCTTTCACTAGAGAAAAGACTCGAATCAAACTTTAAACTCAAATCGATGTATTCAGACTTTATGAGTGAGTATGAGAGACTAGGTCATATGACTCAAGTAAAATATCCCGATCATGCTCCTTTTCAATATTATATCCCTCACCATGCCATTCATAAAGAATCTAGTTTAACGACTAAACTTAGAGTTGTCTTCAACTCCAGCAGTCCCACTTCAACAGGAATTTCCTTCAACGATATATAGTTTAATGGCCCTGTCCTTCAAGATGATTTGTTTTGTATTCTACTAGGATTTCGATACTTCAAATATATACTCAACAGTGATTTCGCCAAAATGTACCGATCTGTCTTTATTGAAAAATCACAACGTTCGCTCCAGAGAATATTTTGGAGACCAGAGTCATCTAAACCATTAGAAGTTTATGACTATGCACAGTCACCTATGGTGAAAAATCATCAAGTATTCTTGCAATAAGGTGCCTATTTGAACTTGCAAATTAATGTGAAATTGACCACCCCAAAATCTCTAAAATAATTCGCAACGATATGTATTGTAATGATTTACTCACTAGTTGTAAGGACTTTGAAGTTGCTAAATATGTATCTACCAATCTAACAAACATACTGCACTCTGGCGGTTTTATACTCGGTAAATGGAATTCAAACCATTCCGATGTCCTAACTGACATCTTTTCGCTTGATATTCCCAATAATATCTTGGAATTTGGTCCTTACGAAAACTCAAAAACCCTAGGCTTACTTTATAATAGTTACTCAGATCAACTATTCTTTGAAATTACTGTCTTTGAGAAAATCTGTAAATTGACTACGAAACGAACAATTTCATCTTATATATCCATGATTTTCGACCCTCTAGGATTGCTGTGCCCAGTCACGGTGATTGCTAGAATCTTAATGCAGCAGTTATGGCTTAACAATTCACATTGGAACCGGACCCTACCGCTTGCACTACATTCACAATGGCAGCTCCTCTGTCAAAATCTGTACTCGTTAAACAGCCTTCGCATACCAAGGCAAGCCATTTGTACTTCCTTTGAATCCATTGAGATACATGCATTTTCTGATGGCAGCAAGGTTGCTTATGGAACATGTCTATAACTCCGATCATTTAATGACTCTGGTCAAATCACTGTTAATCTTTTATGCTCCAAGACAAGTTGCCCCTCTCAAGTCAATAACGATCCCAAAATTAGAACTTTGTGGAGCACTGCTAATGGCTCAATTAGTGGATAAGGTAAAGCTTGCTCTTGACATTACCATTCGCTCAATTACTTACTGGATTGACTCCACTATTGCTTTGGCATGGATCAATACTGAACCACACTAGATGGAAACCTTTGTGGCCAACAGAGTTTTGCAAATCCAGTCGCTTACTTGTACATCTTCATGGAAGTATGTCCCAAGCGAACTAAATTCTGCTGACTTAGTTACTCGTGGAATATCTGCCACTAAACTGTTTGACCTCACTCTTTGGTGGAACGGTCCAGACTTTTTATCAAGATTTGATGGAGAACTTCACACCTTTACTGTTTTCTCGTCTGACAAGATTATAGTAGAACCAAATCTTATTGTCTCAGATGTATCCGTTATCCCACATGTATCATGCATAGATAGATAGATAGATTTATTGCGGAATAGTATATACAAGATATTTAACCATGTCATACAAAATGCTTTATATTATTATGGTACTCTTTAGGTAGTCATCAATGCTGTATGGTGTAAGGCCCGTAAGGTACACTTTTATTCTGTTGACCAGTTCTCCAGTGGTCTTCTGTTGTAGATATTGATTTGGGATTTTATTATAAATCTTGTAAGTCCAGTAATTTACTCAACTTTTACTTTTGTTCATGCGGTACCATGGTACTACTAGTTTAAAGTTATTTCGCGTGTTGTAGCTATGTATGTCTTGGTGTGTCAATGAATGCTCTTGCAGTGCTACAACATATTTGATGCACTGAAGAACATATATTGCTGGCAATGTTTATATTCCTAGCTCTTGGAATAGTGGTTTACAGTGAGTGGTTATTGGTCCATTGGTAAGTAATCAGATAGCTCTTTTTTGTAGAATGAACGTGCGCTTAGCATGTGGTGAGGCGCCCCATAATATAGTCCCATAATTCAGGTAGCTGTGTATAAGTGCATAATAAAGTGGATTTAGCTGCAGATTGTGTGCTTATGTTCATTAATTTTCTTATTGCATATAGTGATCGGGCCATTGTAACACACATTTTGTGTATGTGTGTTTTCCAGTTCAATTTGGAATCTATTGTGAAGCCTAGAAATTTTATACTTTCAGTGTCATTATGATGATTTACGTGATGTGAGAAAATGTGTATGTTGGTTTTTCTTTATTGACTTTAAGTTTATTTGTATTAAACCAGTCCGTTGCTAATAGAAGTACGCTGTTTAGATCAGCCATGATTTGTTCGTAGCTTTCACCTGTTACGAGGATAGTTGTATTATCTGCATATAAGCATGTATGCAAGTCTGTGTTCTGTGGTAGGTCATCAATAAATAGGAGGAATAGTAGTGGTTCAAGTATGGATCCTTGAGGGACTCCAGTCTGGACCTTTTCGATTTCTGATTGCCCTTGAGCAGTATCAGTTTTTTGTAGCCGGTTCTCAAGGTAACTTTTGATTAGTTGTGTGCAGTTCCACAAATACCTTTTCTTTCTAGTTTGTCAAGTAAAATCTTATGCTGGACACAGTCAAAGGCTTTACTGAGATGCAAGCATGCTGCTATGGTGAGCTTTTTCTGTTCGAAACCTTCATAGATGTGCTCTAGTTTCTACTGTTGCACTAATAGTGGATCTTTTTGACCTGAATCCAAATTGGTTGTCAGATAGTAAGTTGAATTTGTTTAGGACATTCATCATTCTTATGTATATGATTTTCTCCGATATTTTGGACAGTACAGGGAGAATAGAGATTGGTCGATAGTTTTCTGGATTTTTGGGTCACTTTTTTTATAGATAGGTGTGATTGCTGCAATTTTTAGTAAATCAGGAAATATTCCTTCATGGAGACTTTGGTTTGCTGCATAGACTATTGGTGTACAGATATATTCGATTATATCTTTTATTAGGTTAGTATTTAGGCCATAAACATCTTGACTAGTTTTGCATTTGAAGCTTTTTATTATTATTTGAATCTCGGTTGGTGTTGTCGGATATAAATAAATAGTATTTATCTGCGTATTTAATTGATTTAAATAATGTGTATATGGCTTTGACGCTGTTTGTAAATTGGCTGCCATTTTCTTAGCAACGTTGGCAAAGTAGGTGTTTAATGTGTTTGCATCTATATCTGCTTTATTTTGTTTATCCACTTTCCCAGTTGCGTAATTTATTATTTGCCAAACCTTTTTTGTAAATTTTTGACTTGATAAGAGTTTGGTAGTGTAATACTGATGCTTTTCATTCAGTAGTGCTGTTCTGTATTGACTTCTGATGTTACTCAGAAGTATTCTAGTATCTTCACTGCTTATTTGTTGATGTACATGATACATTTCCTTAAATTTATTGTGCAATAGTTTTAGTTCTTCACCAAACTTAAATTTTGCTAGTTGGATTGGTCTTTTCTCTATGGGACAGTATTTTTCATGTGCCCTGACAATTAAGTTATTTATTAGTTTCTAACTGTGGGTGCCGTTTGTACTACTATATACCTCCTGCCAATTTAAAGCTTTTATTTCTTGTTTGAAGCTGGTTATATTCTTTGCAGAATAATTTCTCCTTAGTACTGTAGTGGTTTGATTATTATTTTCAGCTGCAAAAGTTAAAAATTGGGTGCAGTGGTCAGACAATGTCGCCTGTATGAGAGATGAAGAATAGTTTAAAGTGGATAGTTTAACGAAGATATTGTCTATACAGTTGTTTTTCCTTGTGTGCTCAAAAATAGTTTGGGTTAGGTTGTGACTTCTCATAACATCATGAACGAGATTTGTATCTTTGTTTTTTGAGAGAAAGTTTACATTAAAATCTCCCACAATGACAATATGCGACAATATGCTTGTAATCATCTGTTAGCTTCAAAAGAAGTTGATCTATCTTACTACAGTAGATATTTATGTCACTATCAGGAGTTCTGTAGGTACGTATGATTATTGTGTGAGTTGCTTTACAGAAGCATAAGCAGAATTTAAAATGTTTATCTGCTGCCAGATAGTATAGTTTTGCCTTGGGATTTACTATTATTGAGCTTTTAGCATATATTATTACACCTCCACAGTGATCAGTTGTTCTACAGTAATGACTGACTTGGTCATAGTTTGGTAAATTATAAGCCTCAATTTGGTCTTCACCTAGTCAATGTTCTCTTACACATATGATATCAGGATAGTTATTTAGTTGTATGAAATGCTCTAGTTGATGGAGTTTATTCTTCGAGGATTGTATGTTAATATGAAGTATAGTAATTGTAGTTGTTTTGTTGAGGTGTCCTAGTTTTCTATTGGTTGCATTTGAAGATACTCAAACTTTGAAGACTATTTGCTTACTGTCTAAGATTCATAAGTAACTGTCGTTCCTCTGTGCAAAACAGTATTTACGAGCCTAAGTGCATTGGAGCTTCAAAACTCTCTCATTCAATTAGGTAGATTGTCTCAAACATAATCTTATCCTACTGAAATCGAACTTTTATCTAACAAGGCTCTACCTAAAAGAAGCCCTCTGTTAAAGCTAAAACCCCCTTTTTTTACTACTTTGAAGCAATTGAGAGTAGGAGGTAGACTTGGAAATTCAACTTTCGCTCACGATAAAAACATCGTCTTAATCTTATCGAAACATGCTTTCACTAAATTATTATTTCAAACAGAACATATACGATTATGCCATGCTGGTCCTTCGCTTCTTCTCAATTCCATTAGAGCGCAATTTTGGCCTGTAAACGGTCGTAATCTTGTCAAACAGACCTCTTTTCAGTGTATACCTTGCTTTCACACTCAACCCAGGAGTACTCACAATCTCATGGGGACCTCCCAGCGGATAGGCTAAGCATTCAATTTGCATTTGCAATTGTAGGCACTGGCCACTATGGTCCATTCACTATTAAGGATAAAACTGGTTGAGGCTGGAAACCTGTAAAATGTTACATCTGCTTATTTGTGTACATCTGCACAAAGGCCATACACTTAGAGCCTGTGACAGATTTGTCTAGTGAGTCCTTCATACTCTGTTTTAGACGCGTTGCTTCTAGGCGCGGAATGCCCAGTAAAATTTATTCGGACAACGGTCGCAACTATTGTGGAGCGAGATCCATGCTAGATGACCTCGCTAAATTCTTAGTGAACAATCGCCAAGATTTAACGCAGTTGTTCGCGAATGAAAATTTTAATTGGATATTTTTACCACCCTATTCACCATGCTTTGGTGGATTGTGGGAGGCAGATGTCAAATCTACGAAAACACATTTAAAAAGAGTACTTGGTAACGCAACATTAACACTAGAACACTTTTTAACAGTACTAACTCAAATTGATGGAGTCCTTAATTCTAGACCCTTGCATCCTCTTTCCTCTCACCCAAACGATTACCTTGCTTTAACACCTAGTCACTTTTTAATCGGTCGCTCAATCACTACTGTGCCAGATGCCGACGTTACTCGCATTCAATTAAATCGACTGTGTTGCTTCCAAAGGCTACAGCAACTCCTTCAAAACTTTTGGACTCGCTGGTCACAAGAGTACGTTTTGGAACTCCAAGTTTGAACCAGATGGCAAACAAGAGGATCCAACATAGAAGAGAACACCCTAGTGCTCACAAAAGACATTAATCTTCCTCCTACGAAGTGGAGATTTGGAAGAATAATGCAAGCTATCCGAGGCAATGATGGTATGTACCGTGCATGTGGTAAGACTTCGCACCAGCACCGGTGAAACCACAAGGGCCATCTCCAAGATCTGCCCACTTCCAGTGAATTTATATTCAAAGACACTTTTACATGTGCTTAGTTGTGCTATTATATTACTTAGTTTTGTATTCATTTTTTTTCTTTTCACTTTGGATGGATCTGAATCCTTCCAACTGTTGAATATTTTTCCCTCTCAATGTTTAAATTTACCTTTACATAGCTTGTGTGCCACTTCTTGTTTTATATTTGAAAACCATTTTTTAACCTCACTTTACAACTTCACGTCAAGCCGTGATGACGCTTGTTATTATTTCTTGAATATATTTTACACCAAAATAGTTGTCCTTTTATGGTAAAATTCTACAGACAGAAAAGGATCACACTACACTCTCCCTACTCTAAATGTACAGAAGTCACTGTAGTGAGTATAGAAATCCACTTTAACTTTATGGGGATGTCCCTGTTTTTTTTGGTACCACATGCACAGTTAAAACCGAAGAAACATTAAGTGTATGGACGCCAAATTGAACCCAATTTCTTTAAGTCGGTTAAAGGTAACTTCCCAAGGTTCTTGGTTGGTTTGGTGGCTGTGAAAAGTTTAGAGGTGGTGGGAGTGACTACTTTGATTATAACATATAGCCCATTTTGCATCAGTGCAAATTTTGAAATGATATCTTTAATGGTGTTACTGAGTAAGCGAGTGTTCAACATAACTTGTTCATCTACTTGAAAACATATGCTCGTCTTGTTCTATTGGCTTGAGCTTTACAAACATCGTGTTTTTTCTTTATAGTCTCTCGAGATCTACAAAGTGATTGTGTTAACCACTTTAAATACGGCATATTTCTGGAAAAAAAAATTCTCGCCGGTATCCTGAGGTGCATACAGTTCAGGACTAAAAATGAGAAAAGCAGGAGTATGCCCAGTGGAATTACATTTAATAGAATTAATAGCAAAACATATTACTGAGAGATGCATATTCTATTTTGTGCGACTGTTTTTGACTAAAATCGAAACTTGAGTTTCAAGTCTCGATTCTTCCTTTCTACCGGATTACTTTTTGGGTGGTATATTGTAATAAAGGAGTACCTATTTTAAAACAACGTCACGTTTTGAATAACATTTTAAATAGACTGTACACTGTTAACAGATATCATTTTGCTGGGAGTGTCAAAACCTAAAAATATCTTCTTGATCAGTGTTTTTGCACATGTTTCTGCACTAGCAGTTTGTAAAGCACAGAGTGTAACCCATTTTGAAGCTGTTCCTGTACATACTAGAATCCATCGATTCTTATTTTCGGTTACTGGTAAAGGACGAAATAAGTCAACAGCTATCATTTCAAAACTGGGGTTTGTAGCAAACCGTAAATTTTGCTACTACTAGCTTTGTAGTATTGGCATTCTGTACAACTTTTTACATTATCAGCAATAAAATATTTCATGCCTACAAAGTAATAAGTATTAGACATCTTTATATGTCTTACCAACACCATGGCAACCTCCAACAAGAGGAATCATGGTAATAATTTAGCAATTTGTTACGTTTATTTTTGACGATGGATTCAGATGTGTCCTTTTTGTGGTAATTCGTTTTTCATTCACCTAGCTTCTGTTTCTATTCAAAACCCCATACCGTATTTTTACCTCTTTACAATAGTATGCACAATCATAACATTTCTAGTCAAATCTATTCATGTTAAAAACGAAAATTTGTTCGATGGTTAAATAGTTTATATCCGTATATTTTATTTTTCTACAATGAATATGCTTTCTAATAATTCCGCAACTCAAACCCACAAATGTTTGCATTTCAAGTTCGTGTTATTTGAACTCATTTTTTAACTTGACCCTGCAGTTTGTGCATCGAGATGTTTGTTGCATGATTCGCCACCGTACTTTGAAAGCAATGCATTGCTTTTTTTTTGGTTCGACAAGAGAGAGATGGCTTGTGTGTATTGCTTTTTCTGGAGGCCAAAGGCATTTTTTTCTGGGTGTAGCCCACCTGTTCGCTGCCGTGTACCAATTACTGTAATTATGATGGTAACTACATTGTTATGCTGATTTCTTCCTCCCAGCAGTTGGCAAGCTAAGTATTATGACGCAAGGAGGTATGTGTCTAGTATTCTATTATACCTGTCAAGGATTTTGATTTATCAACAGTGGATTGTGTAAAACCAGTCTACCATATTTGTTCAACAGCTGATTGCGTTGGTGCTTTAGGGTATACGTCGTTAATTTTTGCTACAACGTGGGCTGTATTTAATGCTTAAGTTTAACACCTGTACTACATTTAAAAAAACTTAAATTTGCCTTTAATACTTCAAAATTTAACACATTTGCTAGGGAGTAAATTTACATTTAAAAACTAAATTTGCCTTTGATACCTAAATTTAACATACTTGCAATTGGAAAATTTTAAGCATTCATTTTTCTTTTTATTTACTGAGTTTTATTACATGTTAGCCGCGAATTGCGCACTTCGTGGATCCACTATCAAATTTGTCCTTTACAATATCACTAAAATTTAATACTTTTATTTGTCCATGCGAATCAAGAATTTTTTTTTTATTTATTTTTAGTTGTTAATAGATAATCGTGGACGAAGTGTTTAATTTTTTTTTGCTTTATTTTTATTTTTTTTTTGATATTTAGATGAATCCCCCCACTCTCCGCGTTTGTTAGCTAGCCTGGTACTTAAGTTCCGTTTGGCTACGTCATTGTACGTAGCAAATTCTTTAAACCAGCATGTGGATTATTGCGATACAATATTTCATTGTTCATTATATAACCACAATCTACACATCGTATATCAAGAGTATCTTCAACTAATGGTGTCATGATACATAATAATTGGGGATTTTCTGTGTCATTTGGTGTGTGCAACCTGTTCTGGACAACATATCGGCTACAACATTACATTTTCCTGGAGTGTATGATATTGTTATATTCGTGCCCTGAATTTTCAGCGAACAATGGGCTAAACGACGAGTAGGTATTTTTAAAGTTAAAGACCACTGTAACGACTGACAATCAGAATGATATTCACTTTGGACCCTTCCAAATAGGTTTGAAACTTTTTAGCAGCATAAATAACTGCTAATGCTTCCTGTTCTGCGGTGGAATAACTTTGCTCAGCTGGGTTAAGGAGTTTGCTATAGGACACAGCTCATTGTTGTTACCTTGCACTTAGACTGCCCCAACGGCATAATCATTAGGATTGGTTTGCAAAAAATATGATGAGTTTGGGTCAACTTGGGTTTTTCTTGGAGCATACTAAATGTTTGCAGCTCAGGTACACGAAAATGAAAAAGCTTTTTTTTTAAATAACTTAGTAAGTGGACATGCCATAGACGAAAAATGTAGTATAAACTTTCTATACCAGGAACAAATTTGTGCAAAACTAAAAACATCTTTAACACAACACGGAACCCTGATGTTCTTAATTTCAGAAATTCTTTCTCTGTCAACTTTAATACCATTAGGGGTCAAAACATCACCCGTGTTTGATGGATTTTTATACAAAACAAACATTTTTTTTGACACTCACACAGTTTAAATAATTTAAGTTGAATTTTAAATTAGAAATAAAAAAAAATTTTAATTTTGTTATTAGTGGCATTTAAGCGACAATAATTATTTTTGTATTGATACCATTACCTTTTCTATATGTTAAATTGGCGAACAACAATTAGCATAAACATCTGATATGGTTTAAACTCCTATATTTGAGTTTGAGAATGGGCATACAGTATAAGGGATTAACGACAATAGATATAGGTGAATGGAATAATGAATTTGTAAAGTGGCAATATTATAAGAACATGCCTTTCAATCTTACCTAGTGAAATTCATTAATCGTAGCTATATAAGGGAATCTGAACCTAGTCATTTTGACCTCTATTGGAGTGTTGCCTCAAAATAACTATTTTTTTCAACTGGCCTTAAATTTTTTGAAAATTGAATGTTTGCCCATTTGTTTTTGTTTCATATATACTCATTTATATTTAGTTGAATTTAGTCTTTATTATTATGATTGTTTCTTAATTTCCATATGTAATTTTAGCGATAAGAAAAGAATTTTGAAGGCAATAAAAGCACTTATTCGTACACCACAAAACAATTTAAAAGTTTTTAAGAATGGCTCTTATTGCTATGGGGAGGATGTTCCTTCAGAAATTTTTCAACAACTTTTATGTGAATTTTTCGAACACACCGTATCTTACAGCGATAGGTAAGCAGTTATTAATAAAAATTAGTGTAAATTTCCTCTTTTAGGTTATTGGATAAGTTTTGCTTTTTATTACAGCAATCAGTATTAAGAGATTTTGAGACAGATTTAGAGAAAGCTTTAGAACATGATGTTTTTGATGATTCAATTCTAGAGCATTTTAGTAAAGGTAAATGTGAATTTGCACAATTCAGATTACCTGATGGATGCATTTTACAAAAGATTTTAAATGTACAGAAGCTAAATCGTCTGGGACTTAATAGATATAAGGAAATCTACAATGAATTAGAGGCAACCAATCTTAAACTTGATAAGTGGGATTATGTTGATAAACTGCTAATGCAAAATACATACCAGAAGATTCTACAAAATGTAGCTGACCAACAAAGTGAGCTTAATGTAATTCCTTATTTATTAGCAGCAGTGGCTAATGATTGTTCTTTTATGGTAACAATACAGAAATTAAGTAATGCGTATGTTATTACACTCTAATGGAATTAGTATTTTATATTGATTTATTTTACAGGTCTAAAACTGTTATCAATAGGCATCATTTAATATATGATGGCACCAATAATTTTTTGGTAAATATAGGCGTTTTCGATTTATATCCAAAACCCATCGATACTATAACAAAACACGTGAAGAGAAATGCTGAAATTGAGAATGCTAGGATGTTTAAAAATTAGGTGTAATGTTTTATATATAAATTAGTGTTAAAGTTGTGCTTGTACCATTATACGTTTGATTAGTAACGCACAATTTAAGGATTTACTTGTACCAAATTGTGAATCCGTTTTGTAATCTTATTATCTGTTGCACAATAAATGTGAAGCCTTTTAAATCTCAGTTTGTTTTTGCAGAAAAGCTGTAATGTGATGCGTTAAGCTAACAATAAAATAGAGGTGAAGGAAAGAAGGGATTAATCTTGAATGGGCTAATGTTATTGAAACACCCTGTATAATCTTAATTTCATGTAAAATAGTATTTAAAAACAAGACTTGCAATTGTATCCCTCTTATGCAAACTATAAACTGAAAACCACAAACATAATCATTTTATTTCTGTTAAATACACTTTGGAACCACAGGCATACTTTACTACAATGCAACAAATTAGATGTTGAAAAATTGAAATACAGAAGTGTTGGGTTACACAGATGATGTAATCCTTTCATAAAATAGATTGCAATGTATGCATTTATATGGCTTTAGATAAAGAAATAAAATATAAACCTACTTAAGTTCATGGTAACACATACTTTTGTTATAATAGCAAGATTCTGAAATAATATGAAAACCATCTACAACATACAGAGTAGACAGGAACGAGAACCGTTTAGTTATTCCATCTCATTGCACTGACATGTACCATTCCTCCTTTCTTATCTCTGGTTCAATCCTATGGAACTCCATACCAACAAATATCAGGATGTTATCGTTTGATAAGTTCTGAAAAGTGTATCGGGAGTATCTACTTGTATGCTTATTAATATGATTTGGGGCACGAGGAAAATAGGGCCAAGTGTGTCCGAGTGTGTGAGGGTGAGAGTGGGTGTGGGTTAGGGTGTGTACTGTTGGATTTAGTTAATTTACTATTTTGTAATTTTTTTAAATTTTTTTTGTGTGCAAAGGGGTGACCTTAGTTAAGTGCAAGAGTGGGCTCAATAGCCTAAACTTCGCTAGGTTTGCCTCTATTTGGATCTATAATAAAGACGTTTAAATAAAAATATATATATCCAATTGAGATTTAAAGTTAGTTTTCTTGGGAACCATCAATAAGCTAACATCAACATGTAGAAAGATGCACAAATAGACGAAGGCGGACTTGACCGCGAGGTGGAGAGTTAATATGACGTTCAATTAGACTTAACATTGAATTGTGACGTAGCCACAAGGA
Organism: Platerodrilus igneus; assembly: GCA_036346225.1. Lineage (NCBI taxonomy): Eukaryota > Metazoa > Arthropoda > Insecta > Coleoptera > Lycidae > Platerodrilus > Platerodrilus igneus. Next base: position 570,690 of record JARFIW010001258.1, on the reverse strand, counting down.
ATATTAAAGATGGATGTTTCACAGAGACAACAAAAATGTGGCATACAATATTAATAGTCAGTTGCACAAAACTAGACTAATCGTCACATTAACTAATGGATGATTAACTTTAACGATCGATTAAATGCTAGCGTTTCTCAAAGGTTGTGCGCTGCTACTTTAACCGGCGATTAGCTATTCGGTGATTTGACTTGGCAACAAAGCAATTTTAATAAAAAGTAAGCATTTTAAGGATATCTTTAATCATTGATTATCTTGACAGAAGCCACTTGGCGTTTATTTAAAAATTTGCGTTTAAAAATTATTTTGTCGGAATTTCTAGAACGAGGCTTGTTCAATTGAAACCCATCTTTGGTTCAGGAAAAATTTATTGACAACTAAATTTACAAATAATTACCACTACGATTAAGGCACATATCCCATTGTTTCGTCAACCTATGTATACCCTGCCTAAATAAATCTTGTGGCTGCTGCTCGAAGAATTCTTTCACGGTATTTTGTACTTCTTCGTCCGACTGAAAACTGTTATCTTTTAACGCTTTTTCCGTGGCCCAAAGATATGAAAATTACAAGGTGATAATTTAGAACTATAGGGTGGATGCTCTAATATCCTCGATTTCTGTTGCTGTAGATTTTCTTTCACTACGTTAGCAACATGAGGTCAAGCATTGTCATGAAGCAGAATGACGTTTTCGTCTTATTGCTTGATGGAACTTGTTCAAAGTTTCATTATACAGGTTTGCGTTGATATGCACCCGAGGCTCTGTAAATTCTATCAACAAGGGTCCATGGTCGAAAAAGAAAATGTCAACATGACCTTACCGGCAGAAGGTTGAACTTTAAACTTCTTTGGTGGCGGTGAATTTGCGTGTTTCCATTGCATCGATCACAGCTTACTGGATGTTTCAAAATTATGACACCATGATTCGTCGCCTGCAATTATCGCCGAGAGAAAATCGTTACCATTTTGTCTGTATTCCGTGAGGTGTTGCAAAGATAAGCCTATTCGCAAGCTTTTTTGGTTCTCTGGCAAAAGGCGAGAAACCCATTGCGCACAAACTTTGCTGTAGCCCAGTTTGTTTACGATGCTATGAACATCCGATACTCACATCAACATTTTCTGAAATTATTCTGATTGAAACTCGATTTTCTCTAATCAGGCCTTCCACAAATGCCATATTCCTGTCTGTTGACGTAGTACACATTGCACCTGGTCGCGACTTATCATTCGTCCCTTCGCGTCCATTCTTAAATTTTCGACAGCATTCCTTGACAGTTGGATACGCAAAACATGCGTTTTCATACACTGCTTGCATTCGTGTACGAATTTCCAATGGTTGCAAAGCTTCAGCACACAGAAATTGAATGACGGCACACTGATCACATTTGGTCGGATTGTTAATAACGAAAGTCATTTCAAAATCACGATACTTAAAATCGCTGTCAAATATATACGAGGGAAGTTTACAAATACCACTAACGTTGCAAAACGTCAGTTGAGTGATTACAATTGTTTCCAAGGCTAACCTGACTAAAGATGGGTTTCAATTGAACAAGCCTTGTATATAATGGAAAGAAATAAGAAAAGAGCTGCAAATTATACGCAGGAAGAAAAACAATTACTTATAGAAATAGCAGAAAGGTGAGGTTAAATAATATTTCTGCTAATAAAAAAATTCTCTGTTTACTATGAAAAGCTCTGTTGCAGCAATCAGATTAATTATACTGTGTTGTAAATACAAGCATATACTAGAAAATAAAAGAACGGATGCTGTAACTTCCAAGTAAAAAAAAAAGCTGTTTGGATAGAAATTGCTTTGAAATTTAATCGTGGGACCATATCTGGTATTCGCCAGTGGGTTCAGTTGCGGAACCTTTATGATAATCTTAAAAGAAATCTTACGAAGACCACTGCTGAAAATAATGTAAGTTTATTTAGAGGTTTTGAAAATAATTGTAGTATTACCCTAATAAGTAAATTGTTTCAGAAATGTATGTATATACAAAAGTTGCAAAAGTAAAATATTGTTATTACCAAGGAACAAATCAAAATTTTAAAGAAAAATGCTGTCGAAGACAAGGTGAGTAGCTCATGTTGTTTTTACATTTTACATTATTTTCTACTTTCTACATTTATATGCATGGAGTGTCATAATTTAATATCGACATATTTAGAGAGAAATAGTTAAAATCGGAGGTGGTAAGTCAATTAGATCAAACTGGTAAACAGGTATTAGCTGTAATCCGGGACTGCATTGAGTCTCTGCAAAATCCATATGATGATGCAACACTATATTTTAGTAAGCATAATTAACTACTACTGGCAAAATTTTATATTGTGTTTTTAAATTCAGGCGATGATATAAATATGGAGGAAATTTCGGCTTAAAATCCGATTCAAGAGCAACCTTTGAATCGTGAAAATCGTGAAAATTGCTGCTGTGCCCAAACTGTCCAAACACACTACACGTGCAAATCCAATAAGAAGACGCCATTAAAACAAGGCAGAAAATTTAAAGCAACAATATTTTAAAACAAAATTAGCTAATGCTAGGCTTCAAAGAACAATTATGTTATCAGAGCATCGCATCCAGATGACAATTTATAAGCTATAGCTAAAGAAATTAAAAGAGCAATGTGAATAATTTATTTTTATTGATAATATTTGTACATAAATAAATAGTTTATCTCGCAAATACTGTCTTTACTAACGCTGTTCTAACTGCAGTATTTTCATTAATTCTTGCGGCAGCATTCAATTCTTCACTTGCATCGGCAAAGTCCTCTTCAAACGGAAATTCTTCTGTAAGTTCTTCATCATTTAAGCTGAACGCTATATTATGCAGCACTGCACATGCAATTATAATTGGAAGAACGTGATCAATATTTATAGACATTCCCAAATACATGCATGGAAATCTTAAGTTCAGAACTCCAAAACAATGTTCTACTGTATTTCTAGTTGAAATGTGTGCTCTGCTATATGAATCTTTACTTGTTGTCTGTGTATGTAGGAATGGTGTTAGTAAATTTTACAAGGATAACCACTGTCGTCTAAAATATAGTTGCTACCATAGAACCCGTGTTCAAATTGTGCTGCAATTGTGGAATCATTAAAGATAGTACTATCGTGTACAGATCCTGGCCTACGTGCAATTATATGTTGTATTTTTAACTTGGCATTACATTGGCCGTACATTAATAGAAAAGAATCCTTTACGGTTTCGGTACAGTTCGGCATTCTGCCCTTCAGGCAATGCTATTTTAATATGCGTGCAATCCAGAGCACCCAGTACACGTGGAAAACCAGCTATATTGTAGAAGTTCAACAATACTGCATTTAATTCCTCATTTCTTGGCATATGCAGGTACATATTTTTTAATTAGGTTATTTCACGAGTTACTGTATGTATAATTCTACATACCTTTGATTTATGTACATTTATAGTGTCTCCAATTAATTGTTGAAAAGCACCCGTGGCATAGTAGCGTAATGTTACTAATAACTGATTTAAATCACTGATCGACTTGTTACGATTTGTATAAATGGTTTTAGAGTATGTTCAAATGCATGTAGTAATTCCATAACATTTTCTTTAGGAAAACGAAATCTTAATTTAAATTCAGCATTATCATACATTTCAAATGCATTGTTTCGATTATGGATAGTACGAATTTTTTTAGGAGGTTCTTCATATTCATCAAGTGGCGATAATGAAGTATCAGAATCAAACATTTTATCGAAACTTATGATATGGGCTAGGGCTAGCTGGTTTTAGTAATTGTTAGTATATATTATAATTATTATGTACTGTGATTGTATTAATTCAATATTAATCTATTTAAAACTGAATTTGTATGGAAAGCTGTACTAAAAAAGAAATAAAATAACCCTAACTGCCACTGATTAAAGTTGATGGTCGATTAACCCATATCTAGCAAGCTGTCAAAGCTTAATCGGCTTTGTGCACCACTTTACATGATTTTTACGGTTCGTTACTTATAGTTAATCGGTCCTTAAGTTAACAGGCCATCAAATATTTAATCAAAGTTTTCAACAACACTTCCTTATAGATAATCAACTGTTAAATATTTAATCGATGATTAAATAGTTAACAGCCCTTTGTGCAACCGGTTCTAAATGTGTTTCGCATGAGGTGAGGTATTTTTCATGCACCTGAGCGTGGACTTATTATCGTTGTGACCAATTTGAAAGGAGTTGAGATTTAGGTAGTTCAAGTTCATCCCTTAAATTGGAAATTTGAATTGTGTTGTAGCTGTGGTTTGGAAAATGGAAAGCTGAATTGGTCTTGATATTCAGAACCTTGAAATAAGTGAATCAAACTGTAAGTAATATTTATAGACTTGTTTACAATTTGGTAGAATTTATATAAGCATTTGGACAATTTGATATTTTATGATGCAGGACACTAATGACATAAATATGTTTGATGTTTTATGATGCTGGACACTAATTGAACATCACAGTAATTAATTTGTATTGGTTAATGATTTATCAATGGGAGGAATGGTGATTAAATTTAAGTAGAACGTTATTAGCTTAAAATATTAAGAAATATGTAGGTGCTAAGTATTTTGGAAAGGACAATTATATAGCACAAAGTTGGTATTTAGCTGTTTGTTTTTTCTTTATTTATGAATGACAGTGCCAATAATTTGGGATTTATTGTTTTATAATTAAATAGGAAAGTAGCAAAAATTTGCAATTGCGAATAGTTTTGTTGATGGCTTAGATTTAATTTTATTTTAGATTTTCTTTAGGATTTATTTTAACAATACCTGGCCAGATTTGCGGGTAAGAATTGTTTTAGCAACGGATATATTTTTTTTTCGATTGATTTTTATATTAATTGATTTAGGAAATAGGTAAAGTCTGTGATTTATAAAGGTTATCCAGTTGCCCCAGTGATAGTCTTATTTAGAAGGAACATCTTATTTTGAGAAAGTTCTTTAATTATGACCAACTTTAGGATACCAAAGCACGGTAGTTTTATGCAAAATAACAGTCTTCCACATAGAAATGACATCAAAAGAATTGCTGTGACAGACTGTTTGAATCCCTCGATTTTGACAGCAGGAAACACCTTTCAAGGTAAGTATTCTCTGTGTTTGTTGTTGTTTGTTTGTATTTTTCTTAATCTGCTTTGGGAAATAAACCACTCAAAGTTGTTAAAAGACGATTTTAAAAACTTTGAGTAGTGGTTTATTTCCCAAAGAAGATTAAGAAAAATATCTTTCAAAGTAAGTGTTATCGTAATATATTTTAGTTCCCAATATTAACTACTATTCAAGCGATTGCAGTATTATCCAGTTAGGAGTCGAGTATTATTAAATAACTAATAGAGGTGCGTACTTTATTGTACAGCCGTTTGAACTCTGTTTAATTGACAAGCAACAAAGGATTGTTTCGCTAGTACGTCAAAACAGAGGGCAATCGCTCTCGGTTTCTGAACAAGAAGGGATGTGTTTGAGAAGGAGTACAGCGTGCAAAATGTGAATTGCCATTTTAGATTTGCATCTTTAGATGGGAAGGTCCAATGTAAGCTCTGCTTTCTCTGTTAATGGTAGTTGGGCAAAGGTTTAAGTTCATTGTTTTAATTTAATTTTAATTACAGTGTTACTTTTCGGCAGAGGGTTTTGAGAGGATTATAGTGCCACAAGGTCAGCTTCTCCTAGATGTATATGGCATACTGATTTATGTTGTTACAGTTTGTTGGTTTAGATGAGGAATAAATTCAGTTAGAAAGTCATTTTCAAAGAGTAAAGTAAAACGGCATAAATATTCAATTCCTTGACAATCTGGAGTTCCGGGAAATTTTTGTAAGAAGTTTGCTTGAATTCGAAACATATAGCTTTGTTGTGTGCTTTGCGACCTTACAACATCTGTTTAACAATTCAAGGTAAGAGATTAGCTTTATTTATGTCATCTGGTGGCCTACTCCTTTTGAAGTTTGATAAGAAAATCAGTACCACATTTACACGAGCAAGTCAAACTAGCATATATTGATTTATGCAATAATAATTTTCTTTTAAGTATTAATGTTCACATTTAAAGTAATACTTATAACGTAAAATGGTTTGCTTGCATATTTTTAACTTAAAATGTAAAATACTAGTACTTGTATCAAGAAGGTATTGAACCTGATTATGCAGACCTGGATACTGAAGGACTTCGTAAATTATGTTATATAACAAGTTCTGTTTATGAATTTAGCAGAGAAAGTATATTTCACTAAAATTTAATTTGCTGTTACTTTCTGAATACCTTGGTTTTTATGAATATTTGTTATATTTTTTGTAAATAAAATTATTAATATAAAAAAGAATACAGATGTATTAAATGAATAATTTAGACAAAATTTACTGTTTTATTTTGGACAAATGCATCCAAAAATAAGGAAACCTAATACAAATCTTTGATCAATATTGCTAAATAGGTGAGCTATTAATGGTGGCCTATTGATAATCACTTTTACAGTGTTTTATAGCGGGTTTGATCAGTAATACTATTTGATTTTTATATCAGTAAGAGTGTAAAAATACAAGCTTTTGTTGTAGTCTTGTCTTACAGTAATCGCCAAATAGCTCCAGTAGTTTGGTTCAACAACAGATATATTATATTACAGGAAGCAATTTACATGTTATTTCTTTTGCAATAGCAACAAAAGAATATTTCACTAGCTTTTATACATTGTTTCTTCTGCAATAGCAAGATAGTAGGAGATCGCCTCATGTCCTTTCTTTGCTCTCAATATATTGTTTTATTACAGGTATCGTGCGCTACTTTTCGATGATTGTGTTTAGACAGGGAATGCGTCCAAGTACATCAAGGTGTTATACAAAAATGCATTCAGCTATTTTAATAACAGCAACTCCAGACACCGAACGAGGATATCCAACCACATTAACAGGTCAGCAAGATTTTTTATTAATATAGAAATACAAGACAGCCATAGCATGCTGGCAAAGTATAATAGACAGTTACATTTTAGTTGATAGATGAACAATTTTACAATTCTAATTTGTATATTGACAATTCAAAGTGAGAAACTAACATTAGTGATGTGGTAGTGTCGAACGATTCTGTAAAAAACTTTCTGTTGCTTGGTCTTAAGTTCAGTTTACAACCGCAAACAAAAGACATTCGTCTTGGCAAATTGATCGGTTGTGTCGAATCCATCATCGACACTGATGGACTTACCCAAAGAGAAAAGGATGTTCTTAGAGGAAAAATCTCTAATGTTATCATGAGCTTTGCTAACAACCCAAGAAACAACCAATATTTTAATCGACAAAATGAGCAGTATTATAAAGTCAAAAAATGCTTAGCTGACCATCCAAAGATTGTTGTCACTAAGGCAGATAAAGGTGCTGTCACAGTTATAATGAATAAACAACAATATATCGATGTCTCTCGATCTATTGTCAGATGGGTCTATATATAAACCCTTATAAAAGGATCCTATGTTTAGTACACAAGAAAAGGTGAACGGACATCTTAAGGTACTGCATAAAAAAGGGATGTTGAATGATTTTGAAAAGAATCAACTCTGTTTTTGTAATTTGACCCCTGGTAAACCAGTCCTTGCCTTAAGACCTATCATCTCTATGGTGAATACACCCATTATGCTATTGCTATTTTCTTGACTAACATTCTTCAACTGGGTTTCCTTCTTGAGGGGTATAATGTAAAAGATAGCTTCTCGTTGGTACGACAATTCAAGAATTTTTACCTTCCCAATGATCATATTCTTATTTCATTGGATATAGCTTCTTTGTTCACCAATATTTCTTTACCATTAGTCATCCATATTATCAAAGAAAATTGGAATAAAATTAAATCTTTTTGTAAACTGTCAGAAGATTTGATTTTGGCTACCGTTAATCTGGTATTTAACAACACTTATTTGTTTTTCAAGATAAATTCTATCTCCAACTATTTGGAACTGCAATGGGCTCACCGTGTCACCTATATACGCTCAAATTATTATGAATAACCTACTTTCCATCGTTTTACCTAGACTACCTTATGAGATGTCATTTCTAGTGAAGGATGTCGATGACATCATTTGCTCGTTGCAACGTCAAAATGTTGACCAAACTGTCACAACATTTAATGACTTTAATGAACACCTTAAGTTTACTTATGAAATGGAAGGTGATGGCAAATTACCTTTTCTTGATGTTCGTGTCATCAGGGGCTCAGACAATCATCTAATTTTTGATTGGTACACTAAACTAACTAATTCTCTAGGTACCTGAATTTTCAATCCAATCACTCTTCACAACACAAAGGCAACACTGTCATAGTCCTTCGTTATTGCACTGAGCATTTATCAGATCCTCAATTTATAAAGAAAAACAAGAAAATATTGGTAGGCACTTTATTAATATTGGTTATCTAAAAGGAATGTTAAACAAGTTGATTTACAATAATTTCCTAAGTCTGAACACTACTAAAACTGACATGACATATAAAATACTTCCTTAAATACAAACGTTATCTCCGTTGTTGGCAAGATTGCTTAAACAACCTAAGATGGCTATCATCTATGAATATAACAATTCCATTCAAAGTTTATTCACAAAGTTAAAGGATCGCACTCCAAAATTATTAACGAGTAAATCGTCTACAAGATCACATGTAGCTGCAACAATAGTTACATTGGATAGACGAGTCAGTGGTTAAAAAGTTGCTTAACCCAATACAGGAGTGACTGTCGAAAAAACTCAGCTAAATTTGCATTGTCTTCACATGCTTTTTCACGACCGTCTTATGCCAGTAATGCCGTGGCTGCAATGATAGGTTAGGTTACTGTTAGAAATAGATATTATTATTAAAAAACACAAATCACTTAACATGCATATCAGAACAGTTGTTCTAAAACTATTGCAGACTGTTCTGATATGCCTGTTAAGTGGTGTGTTGTTTTAATAATAATATCTAATTTGTGTTTTTTAATAATAATATCTATTTCTAACAGTAACCTAGCCTGTCATTGCAGCAACGGCATTACTGGCGTGAGACGGCCTTGTTTTTTTAAGCAAACATACATCATTATTCAATGATACCATCATTTTGGACAGCGAGCCCAACTATAAGGCCGGGTTGTTCATAGAATCGCTTAATATCAACAAGGAAATCAATCCTATTAATAACAACATGGATGTTGATAAGGTACATACTTAACGTTTATCCACCTTATATGATACTGTTCTTTTCAAACATCGTTAAAACAATGAATATTCATTGAAGTGTAACTTTTTTGGAACGCTTTCCTGGACACGTACCTACACTTATTTATATTCTGAGCTAGCTTACATAGTTCTCTGAAATTCTCACACAGCATGTATATAGCTCGTTTTCCTTCTATTGTTTTCTAATTTTATGTCTTACTTCACCGAGATTCAGTGAAGGTTAATAAAGATAATTTTAAAAACTATGAGTGGTTTAATTCCCAAAGAAAATTAAGGAGAATACTAAACAAACCACAACAAACATACAGGGAGTATTTACAAGTCAGGTATGGGCCTGAAATTTGTATTTTGTTTTAGACAGTTGGACAATCTAAACCTAAAGCTTTCGCATTCCAAAAATTCACTCACATTCCTAATAAAATGCAGAAACAACGAAATAATACCAAAAGGATTTAGAATCAAATTTGGAAAGACAAGCAATAAACTATCAAGGATTCTCGAAAGAACAAGCTACAGTATGATGAGGGAAAGACTACAAAACCACCGACACATTATTTATAAGTTAAAACAAGATATTGAGGGCATTATAAATTTCATACGAATAAAAGTAACAAAATATGATTTTGATAAAATTCTCGTTAGTGCAAAAACCTACTACGAATCAGTATTTTCCAAACAAAAAAAAATTCACATAAAGAAATTTAATAACCTATTTATAGAGAAAAATTACACACAAACTAAAACGTTAGAAAACAGGAACACCATACTAAACACCGTGATAAATTTATCAAACAGAACTATTAACGACACAGAAAAATCAATTCTTTCAAAAGGTCTTAACTTTGCAGTAACGCCAAAATCAATACCAACCTTTGAAATAATTAGCTGTATTGAGAAAACAGCAAACCAACTTGAAGAAGATCAAGCAAACGAATTTAGAGTACGATGCAGAATCGAAATAGAAAAGAATCACAAAATAAAGCCAAATGTAAGTAGTAACGAAATAAAAGCAATTCGCAATCTAAAAAACGATAACTCAATTATAATTCTACCTGCTGACAAAGGCAATGCAACAGTAATAATGAATAAAAACGATTACAACACAAAAGTCAACAAACTATTGAACACTGAGAATTACACCAGTTTAGAAACGGATCCAACAAAATCAATTGAAAATAAAATATACAAAACCTTATTTAAATTTAAAAATGAATTCGAAGACAAAGAAAGAAGTAAACTGGTCCCACATTACAGTAAACCACCCCATTTTTACGGTCTACCAAAAATTCATAAAAAAGACATTCCTTTAAGACCAATCGTAAGCTCCATAAATTCACCATGCCATAATTTAGCAAAATTTCTACTAAAATTTAAAAATCCATTAGCAGGCAAAACGGATTCTTTCATTAAAAACAACCAACATTTTTTAGAAAAATTATCAAACATAAAAATTGAAAATACACACACAACGGTAAGCTTTGATGTATTAAATCTCTTCACAAATGTCCCTATAAACAAAATGCTTAATATTATAAAAAACAAACTAGAAAAAGATGGCAATCTTAAAGAAAGAACAAAACTAAGCATATCATCGATTATGGAATTACTTGGTTTATGCGTCAATACCACATATTTTCAAATAAATGGTCAATTCTACAAACAAAGCTTCGGAATGGCAATGGGAAGTCCACTATCACCAATCTTTAGTAATATATTCATGGAGGAATTCGAAAAAGATGTAATATTCACACAAGAATTGAAAGCACTAATCTGGTGGAGATACGTAGATGATGTCTATGCTATTTGGCCTCATAATACAGAACTAATTAAAAACTTTGTACAATCAATTAACGAAATAGAACCGACTATTAAATTCACATATGAATTAGAACAACATGGAAAACTTCCGTTTTTAGATATTCTAGTTAGCAAAAACGATACAACAATTAATACATCGGTATATAGAAAACCAACGCACACAAACAGATACTTAAACTTCGATTCAAACCACCCACACTGTGCCAAACGGGAATTATTAAAACCATGTATGATAGAGCAAAATTAATATCATCAAACGAAGAAATTTTAAAGAAAGAGAAAGAGCTAATCAGATGTACACTAATAGAAAACAAATATCCTAAAAAAATAATAGAAAAAGAAATGAATAAAAACCCTAAAAATAAAGAAAAAGAAAAACAAAAACAACGATACACACCACAAAATGCTCTCAATACCATAATTAAAAGGATTCTCCAAAAAAATTCAAAGAATAGGAAACAAATTTAGAATTAAAACAGTATTTAGAACCAACAATACACTAAGAGCACAATTAACAAAACAAAACCCAAAAACGCAATACAAAGTTCAAAAATTGTATCTACAAAATACCGTGCGAATGTAATAAGTTTTATATAGGGAAAGTTCCAGACCATTTGAAGTTCGATTAAAAGAACATAAATCATATATAAAAATAGAAAATTTGAAAATCCATGATTTGCCAACATGCATGGGACTTCAGTCATAAAATAAAATGGGAGGACGCAAAATTATCGACAAAGAAGAAAACCACCAAAACGCAAAATCAAAAAGCTGCTTATATAACCTTACATAAAAATAACTGCGTTGCAAACGAATCCGTAACTTTCAGTAAACAATGGATTCCATTACTAAAAGAAATAACAAATGAAAATCAAATGCCCACAATATCTAGGTAGCATTGCAAGTTTTTCCTGGGTTTTCCTTGCGATATTAACATGAAATACAGCCTACACACATGATTTCTATTTATACATACAATAACTAATTATATAACAATAAACATATTAACTAGAAAACCATTTTTTCGGCAAATATCTAAGTGTTGGGGGATCTTGGTAGCCACAGGTTGCTTAACCCCCTTCACTGAATCTCGCTGAAATAAGACATAAAATTAGAAAACAATAGAAGGGAAACGAGTTATATACATGCTGTGTGAGAATTTCAGAGAACTATGTAAGCTAGCTCAGAATATAAATAAGTGCAGGTACGTGTCCAACCAGTTTTGAGATGAAGATCCAATGATGATAATGATGAAGCATATTAACAACCCTGTAAAACAGCATTGGTATCTGACAAGTGTAAACCCGCAATAGGGTTACCTCACAACCATATACAATCTCCGTTAAACAGTGTTGGTATCTGACAAGTGTAAACCCGCCATAAGGTCGCCTCAGAACCATGTTAAAATCTACCAAAGAGGTAGCCTAAATCATAATGATTTTCCCCTTCAAAATAAATATAAAAAAACGACTACTTAAGCCTTTTACTAATACAATCACACACTTCTTTAATAACCATTCTTTCAATTGTATAAATAGAAACATGTTAAAAAATGTTTTCCAATACCCAAGTTATTGAATTTATATAAAATTCACCAATAAAAATTAATCAGCTGATTTCACGTTAAGCGTATTGGCTACCTAAAAAAAGTCGGTCCCAGGCCGTAACACAAATTGAAGGCAATCATTCATTTAAACTTTAAAAAATTGTTACTTAGTGTACTCAAACCAAATATTTCGAACATCAATAAATCAAAGTCACCTTCAATTTATGTCATAAATGTCAAAATTGAAGTTTTTATTATTTTGAAAACGATCCTAGGTCATGGATCGAAACGTTAATAAAGATAATTTTAAAAACTATGAGTGGTTTAATTCTCAAAGAAATTTAAGGAGAATACTAAACAAACCACAACAAACATACAGGGAGTAATTAAAACTTTCTAGTTAATTGTTTTATTATTGGACTACATCCCAAAAAATTCTTTAACATACCTTATATTCTATATATATATATATATATATATATATTACTCAAATTTAGACCAGTGTAGAAAATTAATTAACGACGTCAAATAATTTTAATCACCTTGTATATAACTTTATTAGATAATACGCGTTTTTAAAATCGTGGAGCTTAAAAATTTATTCGTTTCATTAAAAATAAGGGATTTAAATTATTCACTAGACGTTTTCTATAAAAAGAAGCAGAATTAAAATGTTCAAATTGTATGTAATTTAATTGTTCTAAGTATTAAAACAAATAGAAATTACGTGCAAAATTTATATTAATTAATTCAAGTTCTAGGTAACGGGTATTAAACAAAGTGTACAAATAATAATTAATATTTAATTTGTATTCACTAAAAATTAAAGGGTAGAAGTCAATGCCATTCATTATTATTTTAATTGGAGTTAATTGAACGATTATTAAGGTATAATATGCACAAAAGCTTTTAAAAACCCAATAATATTCAAATCGTAGAAGTGTATTTAAAGTATTACGATTGAACACTTGCGTATTTTTAAATATCAAAGTTCTAATTAATTTGTTTGGATAAACATGCAGCTTCTAGGTATATTGGAAACAAGTCGGATGTTTTAACGGGAAGACTAGATACGGGGTTATTTTACTTACAAATCCACGTGGATTGAAATAACCGATAATAAGGAATATCGATTTGTACCACTCAGATAAGGGTAGAAAGAGATGGATGAAACGCGCAAGGCAGAGACACAGATAATAAAAGGCGTGATTTGAGCAACGTCACTGGGTTTGCGATTGGTGGAAATAAGATGCAGATATAAGAGGTGTAAACGTAACGATTTCTATACAAAATTAATTGGTTGTTCTCGGACGTGTTTGCGAGCCGTGTGAACATTCTTGGATTTTCAACTTGGACGTGTGCAAATTTTGTAGAACCGCGTGCCGGACTGTCGAAAAGGGAATAGAGTATGCGAAATTCTGAAAACTGGCCGTCGCGGGACAAAACCGACATACAGGCGAGCTATTATATAAACCCGGACTTTAAACAGTTTCGCTCTTTTAGATTTTCGATTTTGATTCAATACTTTAAACAGTTTGCTCTTATATTTTGGTGATTATTGAATACTTTAAAACAGTTTGCTCTTTACGTGCTACGATACAAGTTATTATGCATTAGTGCACTTAGAAAAGAAGATACAAGGTAATAAAGTCTAGTTATATTTGCGAGTATTACTGTACCAATTATCCAAATTTGTAACGATAAATGAATAAACAAAAGTAGGCAGTTTTGGAGTATAGCGTGAAAGAATTAGGAATTTCTTTGCTATTTTTCGGGGGTGTTAATAATCAAATGTTATTCGTAATCGTGATTGGATTCACAAAACAAGATTTTGATATACTTAGATGAGTTCCTGAGAAGCTCCGAAACAACTTTAGATGAATGGTGGTGTAGAAAATTTTAGAAGCGTTCAGAATCAGAAGCCGTAAACATAACCCAGTTGGAATGGTGTGACTAACAAAGGACGATGTACATTGGAGCCACGAGTGCATTAACCTTCAGGTAACTTATGCTTTGTTGTTCGATTTTTGATGTTTTGGTGCGTGTTGAATAACTTTATAATTTGTTTGCTAAAAAATGGACAGTAGTGAATTTGTACAAACAACAAATTTTTAATTTTAAGGTGAAATTTTCTTGTTAAGTAGAAAGGAGTATTTAGCAGTTTATGTTCTTGATTATGATGAAAATTTGGGTCTGTCTTTGAGCTCAATTAGACTAACCTGTTTGATTAACGTAAAGGGGTGGGAGATGCTCCCTTTGTACTCAGACTCAGGTCTGCAAATATTGTTAAATTAATTAGTAGGCGTCCTACAAGGACTTTAATTCTGGATGCAAATTAAAATGATGACAAATTTAATCTTGAAATTTTATGATACTGAAATTTATGCTACAATTTAATTTTGAAATTTTAATGTATTATGAATATTGATGTAAATAGAGTTAACGTTGATGTTTGTGGTAGGAATGTGTTTGTTTTTTTTTATGAATGAGGATGAAGGTTTTAACTAGGTGAGCAGCCGAGGCGGAAAGAGTAAAGAGGCGATTATCAGAAGAGATTCAACAGGGCGAAAATTACAGCAAATCTTGGTGCCAGTTTGAGAGGCTCGAATATTTTTTTTACTCGGGTGAGGCTTTTTGTAGGTTTCACAGCAGTATATATATATATATATATATAAATGCTGTGATAAGGGGTTGTTTAGATTGAATAGCAATGTTCGTGTAGTAACCATAAATTACAATAGGAAGCAGAAAACTGCATTTATTTAGCAGAAAATTAAGTAATTTGGATATTATGCAAATAGTAAGCAATTAACACCCTGTATATAGAGCATAATTAGTTTTAAGCGCCGCAAATAAACACATCTTACAACAATAGGACGCATATTTAGCATAGAAATAGGTAATTCATACATTAGGTAAATAACAAGTATTTAACAATCGGTATATAGAGCTTTATTAATTTTAAGCAATGCAAGTAACAATATCTTTTAGTAAAAGTACGCGTATTTAGAGGAAAGGATAGTACATGTAATTAAACACGCATTGAAAAGGATTCTAATTAGTTATAATATAATACGGAGATAAGAGATAAAACTTAACGAAGCTTTGTGTAAGTGCGTAGAAACAATCAACTTATTATTTCACAAGGCTATTGTTTTGTTAATGGCTATACAACTAATAGCTCGATTTGTATAGGTGAATAAGCTCTTATTATTTTCATAAGAATTTATTTACAGATACATCTTATTTTTTATTGTGTTCTACACAAATTCTTTATTGCGAACTGCAAAAACTTGTTTTGCTATTTTATATATATATTGAATTCGTGTTAGTATATTTATTTTAGGATATTTTTGATATATTTTGACATATGTCACCTATATGTAAGACATAAGAAAAGTAATTTATACAAATTTTCTTGTATTTATTACATAATCCAGTTTAGTGCTTATGATTAAGGTCAGAAACTAGACTGAAACGTCAAGCAATTAAACGAATTTTAAAAGCAACCGTTTTTAATTTTAACCAAAAGTATCCCAAGATAAATATACTAACTCAATTCAATATAACGTTAATCTGGTCACAAAATGTATATATATATATATATAATATATATATTTATAATATATATGATCTTTGCCTTTAAATGATAATTGAGTGAATATTTAAAATTAGGTCAATGATGTAATATTTTGGATATTCATCAAGTTATACTAATATTAAAATACAATCTGTATGGTATTGTTTAGTTTACGGTTTCATTAAAACCTTAATCATAACCTAAATTACAATAGAAACAGTAAACAATGTTTTAAAATTATTGATCAATATAACAACTTTGTAATTAATTATATATATTTAATGCCAAATCAAATAATTTACAAATAACATTTTAATGTAACTGTTTCATTTAATAAATACTAGATAACAATATATAGATGTTATTAATCTTGAAAGTATTTAATATCTGTTAACAGTAAAACTATTGGATAATAGTCAAATAAAGTGAAATTTTTGTTAATATTGTAGAAGATTTTTAAAACTTAAGATTGTGTAATAGTTTTCAATATTATTTGGTCTTGTTTTGTTAATATGGTATTTAGTATTTGATATATGAAAGCTTCTATTAGTTTCTAAACTTTTATATTGTTTCAGTGTTCTAAAATATTCACATTATTGTCAATTGGTGAGAGTTGTTCAATTGTATGTAATGACAAAAGTATTTTTTAATTGTTAGTGTTTATCTTATTTGTGGCCATATTCTTTCGAGGTATTGTTTAGTATTGTCCCCACATATGTGCATTAATTTTACTAAATTGTATTTTTATTAGTTATGTTCGATGGGTGGAAATAGTTACTGGTACAAAATTTTTAAATGAGTAGTTTTTATTTTAACTTCGAAAAGTATATTTTTGAATGACACTTTTAATATTTATAAAGCTATATATAATTAATTCTGGTTTTTGTTTTTTAATATTATTTTGATTATGTAGATTTGTCATATTTTGATGTTTATTATCTTTTATATACGGAAATGGGATAGCAATTATCTTTGATAATAGTTTAATGGTGATTTAATTGTTGTATCTAAATTTGGGTGTGCTAATTTTATGCCTCTTTCAATTAGTTATTAACTACGTTAGTTTTTAATTGTTTTGGTAACCAGGAATTGAAGTTTAGATATCTACCGATTCTCAATTGTGTTTTTCGGTACAATTTGTTGTAATTAATCTCTTCATCATTATAGTTTATGAGGATATTTAGAATGGTAATCGTTGTGTTTAACTGCTAGTTCAACGGTGAATTGTAAAGTTGATGGAATCCTGTTAAATGCTTTTAAGGTTTCAGTAGATTTTATCAAAAGCTAAGCATATATAATACAATCGTTCAACGTATCTTTTATATTATTTGTATTAGTTAGTAGATTTATGTGAATAATTTTAAGTTTTCATTACTGGTTGTGATATCGTGAAATTGGGATCCATGCTTCGAGAAATCTTTGGTGTTAATTTTGTATTGAAATTTAATAATTTTAATGACTCTTAATGATATTATTTAATAGTAGTTTTAATTTTTGACCAATTGGAAGTTTAGATATCACGCTGGCCATTGTTTTGTACCAATTTCTTTAATTATCATATCAATAGTAGAGTTCTAGAATGGAATGTTTGTAAATAGCTGATATGCTAACATCTAGGTGAATTTTATTTTAAAGATTTGTGGATATTTGTTTTATAATAGAACTTTTGAATTTCGTTTATCTGTTTATGTAAAGGTAATCTTTTCCAGACAATTATTTTAATAATTTTCAATAAGAATTTAGCGTAGTTTGTAAGTGGGTTGCATTTCTTCAAGTTTTATTACTATTGGTCGAAGTGGATACAGTCTGCTTGATAATGGTTACTTTTGTACTTTTGTTTACTTGACATTATAAAATTTAAACTTGTATTTATTATGTAAATTTAGTAGTCTAGTAAAGTTCTTAATCTATTGTGCTTAGTGGTGATTTATGTAAGTGCTTTTTAAAATTTTGGTTCCATGTAATTATGTCAGTTGTAATATGTGTTTTACTTGTACGGAGTTTTGCAATTGTATAATTAATTGAATTTTATCATTTTTGTATGAATTTTGTAATACTTCTTTAGCATATTAAATTAACATGTAATTAGTGTTACTATTTATCAGCTAATGAAATATACATGAATTCGTATACAAATCATAATTGTAAGCATTCTTACCAATCACAAAACCACTATAAATCAATTTAAATATAAACTATAATAATCGAAATAATTATTTAGCAATAAAGGAAACTAAAAATTCTTACTTGATAATAATGATATTTATATATTACGAGCTGATAAATGTAACACTACAGTATTAATGCTAAAAGAAATTACATATACAAAATGAACGAAATTATAAATGATAATACCACTTACACCTTAAAAACAATTGACCCTCAGCTACAAATTCAAACCAAAATTAACACATTAATAAATCAATGGCAAAAGAACTATATAACTACTTACATAAAACAATTTGATTTGTCATAATGGTCATGCTCCTTACATATACGGTACCAAAAATCCATAAAGTCAACGTTCCACTTCGACCAATAGTTAACACAAGAAATGCACCCACTTACAAACTCGCTAAATTTCTTATTGAAATTATTAAAAATTGTTGGACAAACAGATTACCACATAACAGATAGCTGGGAATTCAAAAGTTTATTATAAAACAAACTATACCACCAAATCATATAATAATCTCTTTGATGTGCAATCGCTATTTACAAACATCCCCACTAATCTAGCTATTGATATAATAAAAAAGAAATGGAATAAACTAGGCCCACTAACAACACTTCCAATGGAAGAATTTACAGAAGCCATAAAAATATGCATTAACGAGTCTTATTTTAAATTCAATAACAAAATCTACACCCAAATTTTCGGAACCGCCATGGGATCCCAATTTCATCCACTATCGCCAACCTAGTAATGGAAGAACTTGAAAATTATGCCATAAATCAACTACAATACATACCAACATTTTATAAAAGATACGTTGATGATTGTATTATTTGCTTACCTTTTGATAAAATCAACGAAACCTTAAGAGCATTTAACGGATTCCATCAACGTTTACAATTCACCGTTGAACTAGCAGTTAACAGAACGATTCCATTTCTAGATATCCTCATAAACTATAATGATGAAGGATTAATTACAACAAATTGGTACCGAAAAAACACATGGAGCGGTAGATATCTAAACTTCAATTCCTGCGTACCAAAACAATATAAAACTAACGTAGTTAATAACCTAATTGAAAGAGGCATAAAATTAGCACACCCTAAATTTAGATACAACAATTTAAACACCATTAAGACTATTCTCAAAGATAATTGCTATCCCATTTCCGTATATAAACCAATAATAAAATCAAAAATACATAAAATCTACAATAATCAAAATAAAAATAAAAAACAGCCAGAAGAAACCAGAATTGGAATTATATATACCCCAGGACTCTCTGAAAAAATTAAAAACTGTCTTCAAAAATATAACATACAAATAATTCATAAACCCAACTACTCATTTAAAATTTTTTCACCAAACTATTTCCACCCATCGAACATAACAATAAGACACACACAATTTATAAAATTAACTGCACAGGATGTCCTGGGGTATACATAGGTAATACTAAACAATACCTTCGTAAACGAATTTATGAGCACAAATATAGCATAAAACTCATCAATAAAAAGTACTGCTCTTGCTTCTCATGCAATTGACAACTTACACCAATTTGATTTCAATAATGTAGATATTTTAGACACTGAAAACAATGACAACAAGAGAAACGTAATGGAAACTTTACAAATATATAAATATCCGAATACCATAAATTCAAAAACTGACCAAGATGGATCTATGAAAATTTACCACAATTTAATTTGTAAAGATGAATCTTCTAAATATTAACAAAAATATTCTACTATTATTTGACTATTAAAATCCCCACATATTTGAATACACCATGTTGCAGAGTGATTAAATATTAGATTATATAACCAATTATATTATTGTTATTCATACTATTTATTAAAGCGAAACAGTGATACAAGTTAAAATGTTAGTTTGTAGAATTATTTGTTTGTTTTACTTATACTATACTATAATTAAAATTACACAAAGGTATGTATATATATAAAATCTAATAATTGTTAACAAATTGTTTTAGTTTTTATAGATAAATTTATTGATTATGGTGTTACCGAAACGCGTCAAATAAAAGATTACCACTACATTTGTTATTGCTTATATGTGAAACTTTTGCAATATACCAAGATTTAGTAATGACCTAATTCCAAGATTATTTTACCCATATTATATATATATATATATATATATATATATATATATATTACTCATATTTAGACCAGGGTAGAAAATTAAATAATCACATCAAATAATTTTAATCACCGTGTCGAAGCTTTGGGAAAATGTACGCGTTATTAAAACCATGAAGCATAAAAATTCATTCGTTTCATTAAAAATAAGGGAGTTAAATTATTTACAAGACGCTTGATATAAAAAAAAGGAAGCAGTATTAAAATGCCCTACGTGTAATTTAATTATTCCGAGTAAAGAAACAAATGGAAATTACGTGCAAAATTTATATTAATTAACTCAATTTTAAGTAACCGGTATTAAACAAAATGTACAGATAATAATTAATATTTGATTAGGAGTCACTAAAAAATTAAAGGGTATTATTTTAATTGGAGTTAATGGAACCATTATTAATAATATAATAAGCATAGAAACTTGTGAAAACCCAATAATAGTCAAATCGTAGAAGGGTTATTTAAAATGTTACGTTTGAACACACCTGTGTATTTTTAAAAGGCAATTTCAGTTTAATTTGTTTAGATAAACATGTCGATTCTACGGATATTGGAAACGGTCGGATGCTTTAGCACGAAATACAAAACAGCGTTTATTTAAAAGGCTCGTTCTGCGTAAATTTTGCAGATAACAAATGGTTACAGAGAATCTTGGAGAAACCGTCGCTTAATATTCACGGGAAGGCTAGATACGGGGTTATTTAACCCAGATAAGAATACACGTGGACTGAAATAATCGATAATAAAGAATATCAATTTGCACCAATAAGAACAGGTTAGAAAAGGAAAGAGAAAATGCGTCAAGCAAAGACACTAATAATTAAAGGCGGGATTTGAGCAACGTCACGAGGGTCACGATTGGTTGAAAATAAGATGCAAATATAAGAGGTAGAAACAACGATTTCTGTATAAAATTTAATTAGGTATTCTCAGACGTTGCGTGCCGTGTGGAAATTTTCTGAGATTTAACTGGTGCGAGTGCAAATTTAATAAGAACCGACGCACAGGCTGTCGAGATGGGAACATAGTATACAAAATTTTAGAAACTGGCCGTTTTGGGGACAAAACCGACAGACGGGCTAACCACTATATATACCCGGGTTAATATGAGTTTCTCTCTCTTAGATTTTCGATTTGATTCAATGCGTTAAACAGTGCTTTTTAGTTTTCCGATTTTGATAGAATAATTTAAACAGTTTGCTCGTATATTTTGGTGATTTAAAACAGTTTGTTCTTTACGTGCTACAATGAATGTAATTTAGTGCACTTAGAAAATAAGATACAAGGTAATAAAGTCTAGTATCACTGTACCAATTAGTCAAATTTGCAACGACAAATGAATACACAAAAGTAGGCAGTTTTGGCGTATATTTGTGAAAGAAGTATGAATTTCTTTGCTATTTTCGGGGGTGTTAATAAGTAAATGATTCGTAAACGTGACTAGATCCACAAAACAAGATACAGATATACACAGATGAGTTCCGGAAAAGCACTGAAACAACTTTAGATGTATGGTGGTGTAGAAAATTTTAAAGGCGACCAGTAATCCGAGGACCTAAACATAACCCAGTTGGAATGGTGTGATTAACAGAGGACGATGTACATTGGAGCCACGAGTGCATTAACCTTCAGGTAACTTATGCTTTGGTGTTCAATTTTTGAGGTTTTGGTGTGTGTTGAATAACTTTATAATTTATTTACTTAAAATGGACAGTAATGAATTTGTACTAACCACAAATTTTTAATTTTAAGGTGAAATTTTCTTGTTTAAGTCGAAAGGAGTATTTAGTATTTATGTTCTTGATGAAAATTTGGGTATGTCTTTGAGCTCAATTAGACGAACCTGGTTAATTAACGTAAAGGGGTGGGAGATGCTCCCTTTGTACTCAGACTCAGGTCTGCCAATATATTGTTATATTAATTAGTAGGCATCCTACAAGGACTTTAATTCTGGATGCACATTAAAATGATGACAAATTTGAGCTTGAAATTTTCTGATACTGAAATTTATGCTGAATTTTAATTTTGAAATTTTAATGTATTGTGAATATTGATGTAAATAGAGTTAACGTTGGTGTTTGTGATAGGAATGTGTTTTTTTTTTTATGATTGAGGATGAAAGTCATCTAGGGGAGCAGCCGAGGCGATGAACAGAAGAAAGTCAACGGAACAGTTAAGTTAATGAATAGCTTTTTGTAGGATTCACAGCATTCTTGACGCCCAATTCGTGAGGCTCGATTCTAATACAGGCAAACACAGCAATATATATATATATATATATATATATATATATATATATATATATAGTTTACGTCCAGTGTATTCAAATCACAACAGGAATTTGAAAATTTTTTTCTCCTAATCCATAATATTACCTTTTTCAAAACTTAACGAAATTATATTGTTCGTTACACTAAATCAATTTGTATCTTATTCTCTAGAGAATACCCTGTCGGCTGTACTTGAGCTTTTTAAAATAGTTGTCTGTTGGTCTATAACAACAGCCACTGCATAACGATCTTAGACGTAATAGGGAGAGGATGGTTTATGGTACAGACACTTCTCACAATCGAGCAAAAAGTGACTAAGCAGTTGATGCAGGAATAATAGGACATACATAGCTTTGTAGCAAAATTCGCTAACGACACAACCAGAAAGATAAAGTTTTATTAAGTATAGTGAGATATCTTTTTAAATACTTTAAATTTGTGATCAATAAATTGTTTCCTATTACTTCACGATCTTTGTAAGATTGTGTGTATTTAAATTCTTTGGGAGAATTTGGTTATAGCATATCTGTTTGTACCAGGTTCAATAATTCCACAATAAATATATAACAATATTTATCGGTCTACATTAACTTATAATGCTCAGAATGGGGTATGCTACACCTTTAGTACTTTAGATTTATGAACATGTGTGGTACACGTTGGAGTGTATAAAATCGGGACAGCTCCAGAACGTTTCCCAAAGCGTAAAGCTTAGCAAATGGACTGTAATTATATGCAATTGGAGGTAAGGCGCGAAAAACAGTAACATAGGTCAAACCGTAATTAATGTTTTGCTTACCTTGCAATGTTGTTCACCAATTTACTCCCGCGAAGATAGGTGTTGTTTACCGGTCGACGCACTTGGTCGGGCAGCAGCACTTATGCACTCGCGGTTATAGTTACTAGGTGTTGAGTCGGTGAAACGATACGAGAGAGTGTCATGTTGGTCAAGCGAAAAGGCTTTATCTCTCCGCCATATGTATAGCACAACAATAATATACAATAAGGCCATCTATATTGTCAATCGCTGACCTCCAACTGTATGAAGTTTTAACATACCCCCCACCCAAAATGGTAAATTTTGTTGTATACCGTGAAATGAATGGGAGAAAAATGAAAAAGAAATTAAAAAAAATGTTTAAGTATGTATAAATTAATCGAGTACTCTGCATTTTTGCTTCCTGCATTAAAATATAAAATAAAACATAATTTGTAGAGAAAGAAGAAAAAAAATAAAAATTGCATGTTAGAATGCTGAATTACTTATGGTGGAGGAAGTGGTACCACCTTGTTAATTGGGCGGACCGCTTCGCCTGTGGGTGTTTTTAGCTTTACAACTCTTGTTACACCATCTTTACCCGGTAAAAACTTCGCCACTCTCGCCAAAGGCCAATACTCCGGGGTGAATCGGGAGTAAAAAAGTACTAGATCCTTCTTCTATGGTTTTGGAAGGGTGTTCCATTTGGCCTTTGCTGTAAGCTGTGCAAGTAGCCTATGGACCAGCACTTCCAAAAGCTCTGTACAAGTTGTTGGGACATTTGCCAACGACTAAGCCGATTCGCAGGAACTTTTTGTAGGTCCACTTCACACCGCGTAATTAAAGGCCCACCAGTTAGAAAATGGCCCGGAGTCAAGGCATCCGTGCTTTCGTTAGGTGACGTTGTAAGTGCGCAAAATGGACGGGAATTTAAGATTCCTTCTATGCGGGTCACAACTGTGCTAAATTCCTCCAGAGAAAGTGTCGTTCTACCCACTATTCGTTTCAAGTGAAATTTAGCACTTTTGACGCCGGCTTCCCAAAGCCCCCCAAAATGGGGTGCATAGGGAGGGTTGAAACACCAATCTATACCCCTAGAGGATAAGTAGTGCGCAATGACGGGGTTAGCTTGATCAAAATGTTTATATATTTCTAACATTTCTCTAGCCGCCCACGAAAATTTCGGCCCTGATCGGAGTATATGTTCGTGGGTAACCCGCGTCTGGCTATAAATCTATCTAATGCAGCAAGACAGGCTTCCGTTGTTAAAGCTGTGACAACCTCCATATGTATGGCACGTGACACCATACAAATAAAGAGGGCAATATATGCCTTTTGAAATTTTGTCGATCGCAACGAGGATAGCTTGATTGTAAAAGGACCGGCAAAATCCAAACCGGTATGCGTAAAGCATCTTCCGGGTTCGAGGCGATAAAGCGGAAGATCTGCCATAGGAGGCTGAATAGGCTCCCTTGGAAGCGATAGCAAGTCAGGCAGCGAAATATTCTACTTCGAATTAATTGACGGATACAAGGAATCCAAAATGTACGGGTAACTAATGATTGAGTTAGCCGCGGACCCCCATGACCTGAATATATGTGATAGTAATCACATATTAATACAGCTAACCTGCTGTTTTTAGGGATAAGGTAGGGATGTTTGCTAGTTATGGAAAGTCTGGAATGGCGCAAACGGCCCCCCACCATGACTAATCCCGTGGGAGAGAGAAAAGGCGACAACGGACGGTACATTTTTGTGGTAGGTTGCCCTTTTTCTAGTAATACGATATCGTCATAGATGTGCTCGTACTGAGTAATTCTAATGGCAAATGTGAGAGCGCTACGATACTCAGAGGCATTTAACGGACCAGTAGTTCTTGCAAGATTACGTTTGCGTGCAAGACAGTTAAACGTGAACCTTTCAACGTACGCAAAAATTCGTTGAACTTTTAGCAAGTTCGAGGACCTTTGTAGTACTACCAAGTATTGTTTCACATCAACAGTAGAGACGAGTGCGTATTGTACAGCTTTAAACCCGTCTGCAATATTGTGTGTGTATTTATCACTTGGCCAATCACAATAATCGCGGTATAAAAAATCAGGACCCTGCCACCAAAGTGTACAATTCAGTAGTTCGGATGGCCTCAATCCTCGGCTTGCTGGATCGGAAGCATTCGCAGAACTGGGAACGTATCTCCATATGGCTGTGGGTTGATTTTCATGAATTTGCACCACTCGGTTCGCAAAAAATAATTTTAACTGATAAGGTGGCGTACAAATCCACGTCAGTGTGTTTGTAGAGTCACTAAAGCATATTGGATCTAGTAAATTGATGGTGTCAAATGCTAATGCTGTATGTTTCATTAGTTTTGCCAAAAGACATGCCGCTCCTAATTCAAGACGAGGAATGGTCCACGTTTTCAAAGGGCTACACGGGTTTTGGAAGCTATCAAATGTACATATATTTTTTCATCAACTTCAAATCGCAGATAAACAACAGCGGCCATCGCTACGGAACTGGCGTCGGAGAATCCGATTAAACGGGTTTGACTATTGCCGATTTTCCAAATAGATCGTGGTATTGTTATGTATTCGAGAAGTGGCAGTTCATTTTGAATTTGCTGCCATTCTTGAAGAATTTCTGCGGGCAATTGTTCATCCCAATCCACCTTTTGTAGCCATAGGCGTTGCATAAGGCATTTGAGAAGAACCGTAAATGGACTTAAATAATCATTAATATCGAATATGCGTGCTATGCGTGACAAAATTCCTCGCTTAGTAGGGATGTCTGCAATATTTGGAACTTTACATCTAAAAGTATCGGAACCCATATCCCAACAGAGACCCAGAACATCACGTGTTGTCAAAGTAGGATCAGAGTTCGGTAGATTTAGAACGCCCGTCTCCGACTTATCAATAACTGAAGTGTGTGAACTTCCCCATTTTCCTAAGTCGAAGTTACCTAGTTTTAGTAAATTGATCAATTCATTTTTTAGAAGGAGAGTTTCTTCTACAGAATCGGATCCAGTCAAAATATCATCAATGTAAGTTGATGATCTAAGGGCTCGGGAAGCCCGGGGGTACGACTGACCCTCGTCTTCTACCAACTGCTGTAGAACACGAAGGGCAAGGAAAGGACTACAGGTAGCGCCAAAAATAACGCGTGTATGTTCATATTCCGTTAAAGATTCACAAGGGTGAAACCTCCAAAAAATATGTAAAAATTTTCTATCTTCTGGGTGAACGACGATAGATCTAAACATTTGTCGAATATCGCAAGTGAGTGCGACTTGAGGTATTCGAAATCTTGTTATTACAAGACCAATATCAGATTGTAATTTGGGGCCCGGTAACAGAATATCATTGAGATTTGTACCATTAATATCTCTATCGGCAGGACTAAACACGACTCGAACTTCAGTACTAGAGGGCTTATTTTTAACCACGCCGTGGTGAGTCATGATATATAAGGACTGTTTCACAGCGGGAGTCAGTTGTCCCTGCGATATATAATTAGCAATATTTTCTGAATATAATTTATAAAAGTTTTGTCGCGTGCAAATCGAGCTTCTAGTTTTAGAAAGCGATTGGTAGCTAATTCTCGTGTTGAACCTAATGTTCGGGAAATGTTTTTTATGAACGGTAGTCGAACCACATACTGGCCTAACTCGTTTCGTATAGTAGTGGACTTGAAATAATTTTCACAAGTCACGTTTTCAGGCGACATTGGCGGCGTAAATGGTATTTCTTCAGTTTCCCAGAAGGCACGAATAGTGTCGCTAAGGGACGGTTCTTCCGATATGCTAGTGTACAACGCAACCCCTGAATACGGTTGACTTAAAGCTGGTACATCACCCATAATAACCCAACCAAACGAGGTAAGAAGCGCCGATGGCTTGCCTGTTATACGCAATGAATCGTTGGGTGTGGCATCTAAGACAGCTTGAACACCTAACAGCATATCGACCGGAGCGGATATGTGAAATTCAGGATCCGCCAATTGTAGGGACGAAAATTTGTCTATTAAATGCTTAGATAAATTTGCTATCGGAAGATCTGCGGTAATACGAGATAAAACAACAGCCTGTAAATTTAAAGAAACGTTTTGATCATATATTGATGTAACGTTACAGGTAGCAATTCCATGAACCTTTTCTAGCGGAGATTGGCCTACTCCACGTATTTCAAAAGGACATTTCTTGCGTTTAAGACCTAACTTGTTAGCTAAAGATAATGTGATGAAATTAGAATGCGACCCTTGATCTAAAACCAAGCGACAGCGATGCCAACTACCGTCACAGGCTAAAATTCGTACCTGCGCCGTGGCTAAAAGCGCAACGGTTCCCTGTTCATTTGCACAGGAATGAACAAGAGAGACTGGAGCAGGAAAATGTTCAGCCGAATTAGCGGCACCTGAGGAGTGTCCTACCGCGCTTTGTGGCGGAGTCGGAGTACTGCATGAAATTGGTGCCTCGATACACAGTAGCGTATGGTGCATTTTACTACCGCACCGTTTGCACTGATATTTTGACTTACAAGTCGAAAGAGGATGTGGTGATAAACACGCAAAACATCTACGATATTGCTTTACCATGTATTGCCTTTCTAGAGTGGATAAAGCTAATAATTTTGGACATCTGTAAAATTTGTGGAACTGATCGTCGCAGGCAGGACATGGCTTAGAAACTGCCTGCTTTGCATTAAATCGTCTTGAAGTAACTTCCTGTGCGGACATTGTTACACGCTTATTGTTTACAGAATTTGTATAATATGGTTGAGGGTTAGCCCTTTGTGGTGGACTAGACACATTTTTTGATGGTGGTGTATTATTGTTACCGCTCACCAGTGCTAAGATAGAACATTTGTTGCGTAAATATTTTATAAAATCGTTAAATTTCGGAAATGTTTGATTTAAATGTTCCTTTTCGAATTCTTGTCTCGACTTCGGGTCTAATAAACCGAGGGAAAAAAATAAAAATATGTAATCGGCCAACTCAGGTAGCTGCATGTCGATAAGAGCTGTGACGTTGGCTTGCAGGGTTTACATAAATCACTAAGAACTTTTGGGGAATCCGTCTTTAGTTGAGTTAGTGAAAATATTTTGGATAAATAATGATTAGCAATTATTCGTTTATTAGTGTAGCGTTGAACTAAGAGATTATAAACAACCATATAATTTTCTGGAGCAAATCGAACACATTGTGCTAGCTTTAATGCCGTCGCATCCAAATAAGTAAGCAAATATGTGAATTTTCGCAATCATTAAGTGCGTTATTGTTATGAATAATGTTGTCATATAGAGATTTAAACGCACCGAATTTCTCGGGGTCACCTCGAAATATATCTATTTTATTTCTGGTAAATGAACATTAGATCTGGTATTTCCAGAAATATCAATAGTATTTACATTGGGCGTTGTGTTTGGAGCGACATAGCGCGCCGCATTAGCTAAAATATCATAGTACATAGTATTGAACGTAGATTCTAGATTAACGGTATCCGTAAATAAGGTTTTATAAACGTCAGAGAGTGACGATAATTCATCTAAGACATCTAAAAATTTTGTTCTTACGTCATCTAGCTGACTAACACGAGCTTTAAATTGATCAAGATTAGTTGGTAACGTTGAAATTAAATCGTAACAATCTTGCAAACGTCGCCAGTACCTTTCTTTGCGATTTGTTAATCGTTTAAATTCAGCAATAACTTCACGTTCTGGTTCCATATTGTACCAGGTATACTCGTAACAAATTGAAAACACAAATAACTAATAGAAAATGTAACGCAGTTGCAAAGCCTTAAAGGTAAACACAGTACTCGTGTAGAAGCAATGTTAATGCTGATACAGACTTAAACTAACATAAGTGAATTCAGAACTCTAAGAAATAAAGTGCATTATGTACGTAATATTTACAAACAAAAATGTAAACAAACAGTTTCGTTAAAGTCTTTTGACTTATTTTGTTATCTACACAGCTGATTGATAAGCGTAGTAACAAGATATTAATGAACTACAAACTTTAAATAAATTGGAACAAGTTTTTGAACACCTGTGATGCTAAATGCAAAGTACTCGTTTATTGATAATAATTGAAGTTTGAAATCTTTAATAGAAATGATGCATTTTAATATTCAAACCCACTTTTAGAAAATAGTTTTGAAAATGAATTAATGTAATAATTTAAATTTTAATGATCCCGCTAACAAATTATATTAATTTTGACTATAATTCAAAGCTTATTTGTTCAGTAGGACCACTTTTTGTGATATGAGGCTCAGAAGAACCACTTTTTGTGGTATCCGGCTCGAAGGACCACTTTTTGTGTGGTACACGTTGGAGTGTATAAAATCGGGACAGCTCCAGAACGTTTCCCAAAGCGTAAAGCTTAGCAAATGGACTGTAATTATATGCAATTGGAGGTAAGGCGCGAAAAACAGTAACATAGGTCAAACCGTAATTAATGTTTTGCTTACCTTGCAATGTTGTTCACCAATTTACTCCCGCGAAGATAGGTGTTGTTTACCGGTCGACGCACTTGGTCGGGCAGCAGCACTTATGCACTCGCGGTTATAGTTACTAGGTGTTGAGTCGGTGAAACGATACGAGAGAGTGTCATGTTGGTCAAGCGAAAAGGCTTTATCGCTCCGCCATATGTATAGCACAACAATAATATACGATAAAGCCATCTATATTGTCAATCGCTGACCTCCAACTGTATGAAGTTTTAACATACCCCCCACCCAAAATGGTAAATTTTGTTGTATACCGTGAAATGAATGGGAGAATTTCGTGTTTTTCAATTTTGCAAGTCTATAGCCATGCAGTAAATATGTAACTTACTGGTATCCTTGTTGGAAATAACTAAGAAACATTTTTCACAATTATATGGAAACAATTATAAAGTAAAGTAATTTCTTTTACATTATGTAAATTTGCGAAGAACAATTATCTTATATATAGTAAATGTTCTTCTTCATTATACTAAATTTTGCAAGAAATTTCTTTGATAAATATTTATCGTTTTCATTTACTTACAATAAATTCAATTTTTATGTTGTAACGCTAATGCGTTATTTAAGTATACATTCGTTAATAGAAAAGCATTTATTAATTTAAGTTATGTAAATGAGCTTTACATAAAAATAACCTTAAAATTTAATAGAAGCTTGGGCCGTTTGCATTTAATAACATGATTACTTTATTATAATATTAAAATAAAACATCATTAGTAAAGCACCTAGTACATTACTTTACACACCAGCAACGGGACTTCACAGTAGACATATTAAATTGGAAAAATACCGACACAGTTCAACAAATTACCAGCATAGGAAAGTTTATTTGTGAACATACGCACTAATTGAAAGAAACGAAAATCATTATAAATTACTTAAACAGACAGAAACCCATGGAAGAGCATAAAATTTAAGGGTATTGACCAACCAATGACGCAGCTATAAGTATTAAATAGAAACTGTCGAAATACATATAATTCTGCACAAGCACCGAAATACCCTTGACCTCGATCTTAAGACAGTTCAAGTCGTATAAACGGTGTGAAAAAGCAAATCCGGTAATCCCTAAACCAAAACTTATAAATACGGGCAGATCGTAATAGCGGGAATATTTTTATTTCAAGTTTTTATCTTCAGTTAGTCGATTGACAAGCAACCATTGCCGGGAGGGTGAAAAGGTTGGATAATGCATGACAGAGGTGTGTAGTGAAACAAATTTCCAAACGTGAAAGCAATACCAGTTGGATAACTTCATTTTTATTTTGAACTACAAGATTGCTTGAGCCTTGTATCAGATTAGCAAGCTGTCAGTTATTGAATTTTTGTTTTTCACCTGATACATGTTTATGCTGATGTATACTTTATAATTGGTTATATAATATTTATTGGTATTAAGAGGATTTTATTTTGGCGCACGCTTAGTTAAAAGGGTAATGTAAATAGGAAATTTTAATATAAACAAACACCACAATTGTATAGACATAAATTTATATGTACCAGTTAAATTGCTTGGATAACTATAATTCAATAATGTAACATGTTTTTTTCTTTTAGACACACTACGTGATTAGGGATAGTTCAGTTTATTTGTTTTGTTGTTTGTTAAATACTGTGATTTTGATGTTTGGATAATATAGGTTTGGTGAACGACTTGCAGTTTTGTTATTATTGTGTTTATTTTAAATTAGTAGGTGAGAAATAAGTGTACACAGGGCTCTATCAACCGATGTTGCAGAAAATAAAAGAAACCATTTAAATTGCCTCTTAGACCAGCCATTTAGCGTCAATTTAGCATGTAACAATATATTTGTTTTAGTTAGGAAATGTTGCAATTTGCAATGTTGTATTTACACCTTCATTAGTAAAAGCTGTAACATATTTAGTGTACCTTGAACTTATAGATTAAATAATTTGCACTTCAACTGGGAGTCCTTGGTTCTGAATATGTAGAATAGGCTTTCGACTATTTGAACAAAAGACTTTTGCAACGCCCATACTGCATTTCTGCTTCACAGTATTCAAAATACTTCAAACCGTAAGGAGTTTGAGAAATTTTTATAAGTTATTGTATTGTAGCACTATGTAATACACATAACATCTATATTCGTACACAATACAATGTTTCCTAAAGCCATTCACACAAATCAAGTATGCAGATTCAAATTCTTTTAGATTGTTCTAATTTACATCAGTAACAGAATCAAGTGATCCGAATCCTATAACTAAAAGCGTTTAGAAAAAGTTTGAGATACTAAAATGCTTATTATCGGATGCATGCTAAATTTAATTGGATATGAACAGGAAGGACTCGCTTTCTTGTATCCTTTTGCTTGCAACTACAGAATGGATTACAGAGAAAGATCAATGAATGGCATACTATACGCATGCTGATATTCCTTATTGAATTATTTTATATGATGTGTTGCTATTCTATATGTAGTATAACTAAGTGTGTAAACATTCTAAAATCCATCACACCTTAAGCGGTCATCGTATTAAAACTTACTTGCAGATTTAGCATGAGCAGCAGATGCATTTTGAACAACGTTCAGCTTGTTACCAGATAATCAAGCACATGACCGTCATATAAGATGGAGCATCTTTAATAATTCGTCAAACTCTACGGAGAATCCGAGATCAACGCTGTGGTCTAATGCCTATCGGTTCTCAAGAATACATTTGCGTCCAAAGAATACTCGTAGCCGCCAAGGATCAATGTTCAAGACCACACCCTATTGTATGCTGGAATAAAACTAGATGTCCTCCTCTTCACCTATCCTTGTAGAAGATAACTTTAGAGTACATTAGAGTACGGTAATAATTATCTATCACTTTATTGTAAATAAACTTTCTTATTTATCTGTGTTAATCGGCTCTACTAAAGCACCACCACAACAACAATTAATTTTGAGTACATTTATTAGCAAATATTATTTACATAATTTATAGTGTAATTTATGACATCTTTGCATTTACATGGATAGCCAAAACACCATCTTCTTCATGAGAGAGTATCTGAATAAGGGCTTTACCATCATGACCTACTTGAACCCTTTTACCAGTGCATTGTCCATTAGAACCCAATGTGCCACTTATGACATCACAATAAATTCCAGCAGGCAAATTTGTATGTATCATGGTATTCAATTCTCCCCAGTTATTAAAAGCAACAAAACCTTTGTTACCACGAGCGAATGCTATTTGTTGATCCTCATTTGACCACCAACGGTCCATTCCAGTTCCTTTTACAACATTTCGAAATATTATCATGTTATAAATCTGACGCCACCTGTGTTCACATACCCATCCATTGCCACAAGTGTCATCTTCGTTAAAGGAAGGTGAAATTATATTACCATAACGATCTTGTGGAGGCCCTAAAATTTGCTTTATTAAGATATTTATTTTCTTAACTATGTATACAACCTTGATCTTTGTGGTCAAAATGATATCCTGAGAGGATGCGTGTTCTACCATCATATGGATGAGCCAACATAAAAGCAATTGCCATTTTATATTGTTTAGGCTGTTTGTATGTAAGAATAAGTTCACCTCCAGCTCCGTGACCTCTTTGGTTATCATGGTTTTCAATAAATGTTAAGGCATCGTGATCATTTAAGAAACCCCAGCCCAGTCCCCAGTTTGATAAATAATGCAGCTTGTCACGTCCTTGGAAAACTCTTCCAATATTTATACTGTGTCTAAATTCGGTAATTGCACCTAGGTGTTTATAATGGTCACGTGTAATAGGCTGGTCATCTCCTAAAAACCATTAGTATTAGAAACAAATATTTAATGCAATAAAAGTAAAACAAAGATTGTAAAAGTACAAAATCATTTTCATATTCAATATGTGTCATGTCTCATTTTTTGAAGGATGATTTAAAAAATTTCTTACAGACGACATCGTTTTAAAAAAAGTAAATCGTCTTGATAAATATTTAAAATTTGAATATATTTTCTGTATAGCCCCAAAGATCCTGTACTTTTTGTTTTTAATTTGTTACGAATTATTCAATTATGTATGCTCAGTAATATATTATTTGGTTTTATATTTTGGACATCTATTGTCGGTACTGAAGTTTACGATGCCAGACAACCACATTACAGTACAGTTGTCATTCACTTTATACGAAAGTTTGAAATTGAATCATTTTACTTTTGTCTTGCTACAATATTAATTACAAATTATAAAACCCCAATCCCAGTATAGTAAACGTTAGGTGTATAATATCTGAACATAGTCTCTACCTCAAGGTCAGTTTGACACAGTTCTGAATGGTTTCCCATCCTAAACTAGTTCCTTCAGTATCCTGCAATTATTTTTACTTACATCTTATCAAATTTTGTCTATATAATACGCAATTGACAAACGTGTAACGTTGCAAATGGTCTGTTTAATTGTCGTGTCAATTGAATAATGTATGGGGTTAGGAGATTTTTTTAAAATTTGATATGTGATTGCTGTCGAAATGTTTAGCTGTTGTGAATGATGTCGAGTTGATGCCTTTAGATTATTGTTTACACCTTCATGTTCTTCTGTATCAATATTTTTATCTGACTCACTATGACGAGTGCATTTTGTTAGCGTATTATTCACAACCGAACCCATTGTCTCAAATATTTTAATCAATTTACGAATGTTTCTTAATGTAACTGGAAATTTCCGATTAGTTTCATAATAAATTTACACATAGATTATAGGTCGTTCAATGGTAAAATTCGCCATCTTGACTACGCTTGTTTGTAGGTGACAGTTATTGAACATGAACCCTCTATCTGTCGCAGAACGAAAATAGCGTTCAATTCAAATCGTATCCTTCTTATTGAAACACTCTTTGCTCTTGTTTTACCTTTATCAATTTTTTTCTTTTCTTGTAACGCGTTGGAGTTACGTTAAATAGAAACCAGATGTAATAGGAAAAATTAATCATAGACGAATAAAATAAATACGAGTGAACCCTGTGTATTATATTCATAAATAGTAGTATTAATTAAGCAGGCCATTGCTATAAATTTTGGTTTTATAAAAAGCAATATACTCAAACTACGAAATCAGCAAGTTATTTATGGCAAAATACATACTTGTACGTAACTCAGGTCCATAAATTATTTAAAAATTACAAAATGTGGAAACAGACTCCAATGCTATACATTTTTACATAAAATTAAGAAAAGCTTTGTACATCGTTTATTAGAAATAATTCCATTTAATACTACGCTGAAACAATTGCAGTTATAGTTTACAATGTAGCAAGGTAAGATAAAAATAAGTTTATTACAATGTAGTCAAAACAAGGAAATAATGATTTAGTAAAATCCACATATATTAGGTTACGAACCAAACATTATCAAAAATACAATGTTGCAATGATTCAACCAGTTACATAAGAAAAAATTCAGCACGTATTAAACCACAGGAAATCATGCATCTTTTACGTGTTGCAATACAAGCTCAACAGGAAGACTTCATCATGATACCATCTCACAAAGATATGCAGAGAGGGAGAAATGACAATAGTTAGACACGCGACGGAAAAGAAAATTAATTATTCGTGAGCAGGTAATTAGAAACGTCGAAATTTAGTCATACGAACACGTGAAAAGGCAGGTTAGTCTTACTGTTGGAATTGGTTTGAGGTTAGGTTAAAAGTTAGTAGACGTAACGCAGCTTCAAGATGTAATGTAAACTTACCACAGGGAAACATGTGGCGTCCAACTTTTTTTAACTACGCTTGGAAAGGCGGGGTAGATTTCAATTCACGTGTTTTGTGGAATTAATGTCGAGACGACCGGTTAAAGGCGTTAGGGCCTACACAGCTCACGCTTCAAATAATTTGGATTTTGTGTTGTGTTTTATTGGATTAAGGGAACAACAGAATATGGAAATACTGATGGTTTCTGTACATTCCTAACTTTTGAAAGTCAAATTAAAGCAGTGAGTAATATATGAGATTTTATGTTTATACTTTTTAATTATGTACATGTGAAGTTTAAAACCAAGTTGTAAATGGGTCGTTGTTCTGCAATGTAATTATTTTGCTGGACTAAATTAGTGAAGGAATTAGTATATTTTGTGTTTAAAAGTAAGCTTTATTAATGAAATTATTGTTGGTAAAAGAGTATAAATTTAGTATTTTTAATTGGCACTGGTATGTTTAATGATAAGTTGGTATTGTGCTATATTTTTGATAAATTGTTATAACGGAGCATTTATGGAAATAGGATCAAACGTCGTATAAATCAATCTTGGAAACTTGAATAGTGGTATGATACTTGCAGTAGTAGTTACGAATTAATGTTTTTTGGGATAACAAACTACCTTTCTTGCCTTAAAATTTAACCTACCATTTCACCACGCAATCATTTAATTACTCTAGTAATACTTCTTTTTATCACCATGTATTTTTTTCTTAAAAACTGCTATTCACAACCATATGGTAATATGCTTCATAATTGGGTTTTGTCTCAATTTATAAGGCTAACGGAATTTAGTGCATTTAATTTTGCTTTCCTTTTGAAGTTGATTTTTTAAAGCTTACAGTCGTATAAATACACTTCTTTACAGTATGATTATATTATCATATGATGTGTCCACAGATAGAACTCACATGGGTGTAAATCTCAAAAAAATTTCAGGTTGAAATTTGAGCTTCTGGGATCACTTCTGCTTGGTTTTAAATTAAGATACCGAAAAAATTAGGGCAATTAATTTATATACAGGGTGTTTTTAGAAGGAGCTTTTTAAAATTACCAAGAGTAAACTACTTTTGTTTTTAAAAATATTAAAAAGTTTTTTAGAATGAAAAGATATGACAGATTGTCATTTATCAAACAAATCGGCCCACTTTAATTTTTTTTTATTTTTTACAGCATGTAGCTACAACGTGCTTTTTAAATTAATTCTTAATTATTAGAAAAATAAAATATATCTAGTATAATATTAAATGAATAAATAATATGAAGGATTCAAATTTCAATGCAGGAAATCCATAATGACCTACACATCGTTTATCAAACTGATTGAGCGATGATTAGTGGTTGGTGATAACACATTTGAATAGCCTTCATAACATTTTATTTATTATTTTTTATTTCTCCATTTAAATTAAAATTTATCTTGAAGGAATTTATCGTTGATTATTCCAAACC
Source organism: Platerodrilus igneus (assembly GCA_036346225.1). Taxonomy (NCBI): domain Eukaryota; kingdom Metazoa; phylum Arthropoda; class Insecta; order Coleoptera; family Lycidae; genus Platerodrilus; species Platerodrilus igneus. The sequence goes on along the minus strand of JARFIW010001258.1, from coordinate 533,492 downwards.
CAGTTTCATTGTTTACATCAAAATCTTTTTAAAATCAGTTCACGTATCTGCTTAAAGTAACCATAATTTTCAACATCGTTTATTAACTTTAGAAACCCAAAATTATCGGTTGACTTATATCCTTACGAGTCGTAAAACACTGACATAAACTGAACTCGATTAACCCTCATTGCATTTTGTAATCGGTTTATATTATATAAATCTTGTTATGTCATGAAAGCTGGAAAGCTGTTTTCATTAATGTGAATAATGTAATTTTCCAAGAAAATGATGTTACTTAGTACATTTTACGCGCTTGTCTTATCTAAATAGCTGTCGTTCGCTCGATACCTTTAATTTATTACCTCGGTAAATGTTTCTTAATTGGGATGTCCATTCATCCTTATTGAATGAACGTTAAAATGTTTACCTGTTATCTTGATTAATAGTCGTCATTCGCTTATTTTATTACTTGTGATCCGTTTAATTTAGAGGTTTTGATAATGAATAAACATTTGAAATATCTTAAACAATCTAGAAACGAAATACTCTTTTCTATCCAAAATACACAACTGCAAATTTTTCGTAAATACCTTTAATCTTGTCATGAAATGAACTGAAAGCATTTTAAGTGGTATCGAGTACCTTTTTAAGTAGAAACATTTTCACGGACTTTTAACTCACGTATCGTGAGAGTCTATTTACTATATACAAATTTCAACATTAAAAGAAAAGTAAACATTAAGAAATAAGAGTAATAAGATTAATCATGTGTATATGAATAAATAAATATATAAGAATTGCAAAATATAAGAGTTATTAGTATTTCCTATCCAACAGACTGTTTAAAGCTTTACTTAACGCTTGGTATTTACCAACATATGCACGTCAAGAAGATTATTCAGAAACACACGATGGTTAATTCTTGTCAGCTACAAATTTTATCGATTCAAGAAGCAATCATACTCTATGTAGTCGGAAACACGCGTGACATCGCTTAAGGGTTATTTATTTATTCTACAAGATAAGCTATTCGAGAAATATTCTTACCAGGCATGTCTATAACTTCTTGGAATATAAAAGGTCTTGAACCTGGTGCAAAACCAAAATCTGTATTTAAATCCTTGACATGAGTATAGAGATATTCTAAATCTTCTGGCCACATATGTTTTACTGCATCAACTGCAAAACCTGCAACTCCCAAATCCACAAGGTGATCCAAGAATTCAATCATCGTTTTGCGAACATTAGGTCTTCCCTGTAGTTATACCAATTTATATTTATCTTAATATTTGATAAACTATCTTACCTGATTTAAATCATTCAATCCACTCAATTGGCAATTTCGAACTTCTTCAGCATTATAATAGTTCTTGATTTCACATGGTGTATTAAAGTCATATTTAGTATATGGAACGCCGGGATATGACTGCTTAGCAGGATCTGCAGTACTTCCAGCCGTACCTTTTTGGATTGAAGTACCAGCAGTCATGTGATTTATCACTGCATCAACATAAATTCTAAAATTAAAAATGTTTAATAAAAAAATACATTTGTAAAATTTTTGACTCATACCTGATACCAACTGCATTACATTTCTTTGACATATACAGAAAGTCTTCTTCATTTCCAGCTCGATTATCTATTTTATAGCTAATTGGTTGATATTTTTCCCACCATGGACGTTTTTCAATTATTACGTTTTCAGTTATTGGAGACAACTACAAGCAAAAAGTATAGTTAGTAATAATTCTTAAAATTAAAATTGGAGAACACAGAACATTACCCAAAAATAAGACGCTGTGCAAAATTTATATAAAAACAGTTGTTCATAAAAATAAGGTTGCGCACAAATAATCGATGTCTTCTATATCTTTAATACTGTACATTGTACATCAAGCAAGTGTATATTGTATATTTAGGGGTGTGGCAGCAAATAAAGATCTAGTGCCATTAATGGCAAGTTGCTTTTTCAATATTATGTAACAATTTCGATTTTCTGTCATCCAAATACACAAGTTTTGTTCGATACACCTAATCAATAAATGTTAAATTTCTATTGAAACCTTTTATTATAAAATTCATACATAGTACGCCCTCTACATTAGAATAGCAAAAGTACACTTCAAGTGAACTTCTAGTTGTTTGTATCTTGTTTCAATATCCTCCTTCCCGCACATACCAGTATAATTAAGGTCGCCTCGTGAAATAAGCCATTTTTAATATCAGATGTAGTCCGTAGACACGCATTTTTCTGGGCTTGCAAGTGTTTAATCAAACATGCCGCCCGAGCAATTATTTAAGTGGAGTCAACATGTTCCATAAGTTAGTTTTGGTAATAGCATCGACCTAAAATGGTTGTGGATATATTTTTACGCGCAAGTTCCTGGAGTTCTTCAAGCTCTTCAATTTTTATTCTTTTTTGTTTAGCGTTTTAAGGATTAAACTACCTATCATTAAATATGGAGATAACTATAATTCCGAATTTTAAAATATTAAAGTCAAGTTACAAGTAAAGAAGTTATGGAAATTAAGTATTGTAAAGAATCCAATCGTTAATCATAAAGCATACACTAAAGTGAGAAGCAGTTTCAATTGTTACTAGACAGGAATGTAGAAACCCGCACATGTTATTGGTTAATATGAAGGTTAAATCCGGACCCCTGTGTCAGCTACGCTCAACTATAAGAGTAAGGACGCAGATATAGCAGATGGTTAGCGGTGAGTCATCCTCCATTTTTATTCTTATATTTTTTTTTCAAGAAACTATCAATTAAAATGCTCAGATAAATTTTCGAAGAAGTTATACCTAAGTTTGTTTAAAATTAATTCTCAAAATTTTGCTAAAGTTCATAGTTCAATTAATTTGTTTCATTTAAAAATTTAATTTAAAAATTTAGTATTTGAATAAGGCATAATTTACGTTAACATTTTTAAGATCTTTGTATAATATTATGTTTGAAGTTACAAAGTTGTATTAAAGGGTTTGCTTTATCGAACATGTGATATAATAAGAATTGTTTGCCGAATTATAATGTATAACACCTGGTGATAATACACCTGATGTATCATTCGATGTCGACAATAAGTACTTTTCTTTGACTTTGATTTTATTAAAAATTGTTATTAAAAATGTGTAACCATAACCTGAGAAATTACTTTTGAATATGTAAAGTTTTTTTGTGAACTGAAGAGGATCCTATTCAAGTAACATGAAGTCATTGTAACGTAAAGTAAAAGTAACATATTTCTTAAAAAAAACTAAAATAATTTATGCAATTAATAAAACAATATTCCAAGAATGCTTAGATATTAATATTAAATAGTGAAAACGGAACTGTTTCGAAAGTCTCCGTATAAATAAGTTGTATGAACAATGTATATATAAATATTTTTTTAAAAACAAAATTAATAGAAAAAATTTTAAGTTGTCTCAAAATTTTCTTTCTTTGAAGTCAACAGTGCTTGTCCTACAGAAGCAAACTGTTTATAATTTAGAAGCTTTAGTACTGAAGGAAGGTATTATTGGTGTTAAAGTTAAAAGCTTTTCTTGAAAGTATAATTTTGAGTAGTGATTTACATATAATTACTGTTGTGATAAAGTGACTAGGCTCTCATGAAACCCTAATTTGAAAATGTTTAGGTGTGATTAAATTTTCAGATAGCACGAGATTGTCGTTCCGATTCAGGTTGCAGACCACAGTAAGTATTTTTTGTATATGTTGCTTGTCGTAAATTTTTTTTCTTTCGAAGATTTCCGTATCTGATCTTCGAATAATTTCTTATAAAACACTCATTAAGATACGGTGGCGTCCAATAAAATTCCTTTTGTTTTTTCGTATACCATCCTACGACCCTAGCTCATAGCTTTGCCCTAAGTTGAAGAAACTTAGCTGGCTGGAAGAACTCTTTAGAGGGATCCTTTTTTCTCAAAGCCATTCAACATCCTTTTACCCTGGGCTTGACCATCAAACAGGAACCCCTCGTAATCTATCGAGGCTCTGCCGCCTGTATGGTAGAGCAGATATATTTAATAGAAGACTCGAATGTTACAATTATTTGGCGATTTTAGACGTTAATGACAACGGCATAAGCAATTATTGGAAAGAAAGTAAGATGCATTTAATCAAATGAAAAAGTATTTTAACTGTTAGCATGAGTAAGTAGTTGCTGCAAGACCTACTTAATAGCCACTTTTTCAAACGCTTGACGTCCTAGTTATGCTCATAGAGGGGTAGGTGTGTAAAATGTTTTCCTTGCAACTCACAACATTTCTTCACCCATTGCCTATTTATATTTTCAGTAAATAAGAATGCTTTGTTATATTTTCCCACTTACAAGGATGTAATATGTACATGCATTGTTCGCATACGTGCATACAGATAAAATAAGAAAGCGTAAAGATTACGTGTTACTTCAGCATTCAGTCGTCAATAAAAAAAACCTTTTTGAATTTGAGGAAGTTTGAGAACCGTAGTAAAAAAATACTCTTAAATATTTTATAGAAACTTGGTTAATTTACAGTTGGAAATTGGCTATTTTAGTACAATATTTAACTTAGGACAGCAAATACATCAAAAAGTACTTAGTACATTTTTATATTAAACAGCAGTATGACAAGGATTTTACATCTTCGCAATGATTTAGAAAAACCACCGATAAAAATCAGGGACATTATTGTCCACAATAATATTGTTTCGATTCACATGGAGTTCAGAAATCTCAATAGCCACAAACTCACATAATGCAATAAAATTAATGATTGTTCTCACAGGAACGGAATGCATAGACCTTACCGTAAGAAACTTTAGAAGTATAGTGTTTGGGAACTTAGTGCAGAATCTTAACAAAGAGTGGTGATTAAAAAAGGCACGAACAAAATTAATACAAAGAGGTAAATAAGTACAAAGTGAGATATCGATAACAGGGGATGTGTAGGTAGAGGCTGTTAGCCTTCGTTGAGTGGCTCTTCGGCGGAGACAAGAACAAAAGTATGAGTTAAGGCCATCGCGAATTGTATTAAGCTTCACTAGAAGAATTAACGGGGAAGTTTAAAAACACGCGTGTAGCGTGGATTTAAGTCGCAACTCCGTTGTGAAGTGGAAGGGTGAAAAGTGAAAATCACTCATGAACGTGTGTTGGATAAATCAAAAAAATAAGATGTTCTAATGCGCCAAGGAAATAATTACTCCATCAGTGGAGTTAAACCGGAAACCCTTAAAACACAAATTGTGAGTAGTTCTGAGCTTTCTTTATTATATTTCATGGACGCTTGAAAATTCTCCAAGGACGAACTTGTAAATATAATCATAACGGGTTCGTAGAATAACAGAATTAGTTATTTATATTTAAGATAAAATTATAAGAAAAGCAGTTTGAAGCTTTGAAATGCCAAACGTGCGTATTAAGTGAAACGCAAGTTTTAATTGTAAGATGTTTTGATTGTATTGATGGTGAAAATAGGTGATGATATTGTGCTATGTATTTCTAAGTCGATTGTTGGTCATTTCCAAGCAATTGGGTTTTACATAATATCGTATAGCAATTTAGTTATCTGGTGTAATGAAACGGTAGTATTATTTTCAGTTTAACGTTTGCTTAAGAATTCTGTTAATAATACCTGGCCAGTTAAGATTAGATTAGGTTTTGTTTTCTTTTAAGGCTAATTTACGTGCAATAATATGTTTTGAAATTTACTGTTAATAGCATCTAAACTAAGATGAAATTTTGTTTACAGTTAGTTATAAGATAGTTAAGGCAATCATTGTGAGAGGATATCCAGCTACTCCCAATAACAAAGTTACATTTGAAAGAAGCTGTTATTTCGAAAATTGCTGTAATTGGGCAAAAGGTCGTGAAGTTTTGTTTTTAGGTAGGGTACAAAAGGAGGGGACCGGACGAGTTTGGAATCAGAAGCAAGAAAAAAACTATTCAGAAAAATTGTCTTCCGGGTTGGAAACCCACTCTCGGCATCACTAAAAGTTAACTGGTGCATCTTTGAAATTGTGTTGGAGTTCCTGCCCCTTCACAAAAAATCAAAATTATTAACATAACCTCATTTTTAACCCGTAAACAAAAGAGAATTTTTCTTTGACTAAAAAAGCCTTAAATATATATTGAGCACCTTTACAAAGATCAGGTAGCAAGATGGATAGAATAGACACTGGCGTACGACTTTGACCTGGAACAAATGTTCCAGTAATGGCTAGGAAAATGACGTAAGTTTAAATTTATTCTAGAATGGGATGATAAATGATAAAATGCAATCTGGACGAACATGTTGAGTCCAAACCTTAAAACGAATTTATCGGTAACAATGATGTTTCTTAAAAATGAAAAAAAAAGTTGAGTTCAAACCTTAAAACGAATTTATTGATAATAATGGGGTTTCTTAAAAATGAAAAAAATGTCTTAAAATTACGTTTGAAATTACAATATAACTAAGAGGAAATTCTAGGTTGAGGCGCCTAGATGCTGATTGTCGGAAATGTTCCATCAGTTACAGTATGGAATTTTGAAAGCAAAGCACTTGGAAAAATAAGAAAAAGAATTTATTAGGTTAATTGCAAGGAACTTGTTAATGAGTGCCAGATGCTTGTATCTGAAAATGAACTTTTGAGTAAACTGAAAGTAAGGCAATATAATATTGGAAGACTATTTGATAATGACAACTGACATTACAAATATATCCTTATAAAAAGAAAATGTCTTAGTAAACAGATGAAAATCCTTACTAATACTGATTTAACAGGCTTAATCTGACACAAAAGTTCTCGTGAAGCGATATTTGCCTTAAACGTTTTTAGATATAATCTTGTAGCACGTATACACGTTAGACTTTTCAATTTGCAGTATTTTTGATCTAAATTTTCGTAATCGATTACTTATTTTCTAAAGTTTTATTATTAGTATTGGATAAATTAAAAAGTTTTTAAGCTATATTTATACGTATTTTGGCCTGTTATATTCAGCTGCTAAAATGCCTTTGTTATAAACATCTGGGTGTAGTTTTAAACACAGACGTGCCGGTGTCATTTTAAGTCGGCGCCTATAACGAACGTTTTTGGGAAACGAATATTAAGGAGCACTGTGTGTAATTCTAAGACCCCTGAAGATGCTTAAGCCATTTTGGAGGTCGTTCAATCGTTTGAATAAATAATGTTAATCGACTGATACTTTTAAAGATCGAGCAAAATACGGAAAGAAATTTATTTAGAACTTTTAAAGAGATTGCTGTACTTCCCATAAGGTGCTATATTAAATATTACAACTTTGCTACACCTGTCTTGATGAGCCCCAATTAGGGCAAAACGCGTCGACAGGATGCATTCGTGGCTGAATTTGAGTCACTTGCCAATAATTTCCTTTTACTTTGTATATATATATATATTATATATATATATGTATATATATATATATATTATCTTCAGATTTCGATCGATGATTAAATTAACAAATCCCACTTATATACCGTTTATTCTTTGTAGGTTTTTAGGTCTGCTGGATTTAAATTTGTAAATTTCCCAATTGTCGTCATCGGTCTCGGTGGCGTAATTGGTAAACACATGGTTCCGGCAAAACCAGGATACAGGTTCAAGTCCTGTTCAAGACCTTATATTTTCCATCTTTCAATTACTAGCTCGATTTGAAATGATCAATTGGGTTTTGCATAAAAGTCTAAGTTATTATTTCATCTTATGCACTATAATACGATAGTATTTATCAACTTACCTTGTGTAATTAACTACCTAAAATATTTATATATTTAATACTTGGCTTATAGCCATAATTTTGAGCGTAGCTTCCTGTCTATAACCGACATAAGTCAAAAACTTGACAATGTTAGTCTATGATTGACAAAAATGCCGAACGTAATTGAAAGTTAGGTTGATGTATCGTAGTGTACACGATTTAAATTTGTAAATTTCCCAATTGTCGTCATTGGTCTCGGTGGCGTAATTAGTAAACGCATGGTTTCGGCAAAACCAGGATACAGGTTCAAGTCCTGTCCAAGACCTTATATTTTCCATCTTTCAATTATATATATATATATATATATATATATATATACATTTCATAAAAATTAAAACTCATAATTATTCCTCATGCAATTTGCCACAAAAAAGAATTAGTTAATCTCTGTACAGCTTTCTATTTTCAAGATAGTTTAAATTATATCATACTCAACTCATGCATGAAAACAACGTATTATTAATTCTTTCAAAAATTAAAAGGTTTATTTTATGAATTCGAAACTGGTATCTGATTTAAATCAAATACATTTATTAAAAAAACGCATTTAATAAATTTGTCAGTGTTTACAAACTTAAGAATATTTGTCTCTACAAGCTAAAATTTACTTACTGAGCTACTACAAATTACAAAATAGAAATTAGCTCATACCGCTCATTATTTAAATAAATCTTCAAAGTGACGTCCTCCAACTAGAATACATTTTTGGGCTCGTTTTTTTAATCTGGTGAGTAGTTTTTTGTAGAATAAACATTGACTAAGTGCCTAGAAGCATTTTCCATCCTCTCTCTTAACTCCTGAATAGTATTAATAGGTTGAGATGACACAGTCCCAACCCGGTACCATAAATACTTATAATGACTCCGACCGTGAAAGCCTCCGACAATTACAGGAAACGGTTGTGTAACTTTTCTTCATAACTCGTCAAGATCTATATTTTCCCTAATTTAAGGTACTTTATTTTGAAACACCCTGTATATATGTATATATCGTACAATCAATATTAATATTAATCTGAAGCAACCTTTTTGAATTTAGATATAATTACAACCTATTGTTGTTTAATAAAAAGTAATAACACTTTGCCACATTTTAGAAACGCCAAAGTTTGAAGTGACCAACGTCAATTAGCTACGACATTTAACTTTGCGGCCGTTACTATTGGTAACGGTAGCGAAATTGTACTTCACGTATTGTGGAGAGAACGTGAAATGCTTACTTCACGTACGGTTGCACTAAAAAGAAATTTTTTAAAGCCTAATCTTTCAATTAATTTGATGTTAAGGTTAAGGTCGGTAACGAACAATTCAATTAGTTTATAATGTTACTGTTTTTAATGTTACAGATTTGAATTTCAGACGCAATAGTCTAGGGATAAGAAAACGGAGGAAAAAAATTTAAAACTTAATATTTATGGCGAAGGTGCAATTGGAATTTACCAACTTAATTTGTTTACAATTTTTTTATTTGCTTTTAACATCCTGTAGTTTATTTTAGGCCACGTTTCCTGCGCAACAGAGTATAATCAATGCTGAAATTCGCCCCTATCATATAGTGACAAGTTTATGTCCATCATTTTTTCATGTCTTTACCTCTACAATATCACGTGGAGGTACAGTTTTTAGGAGTCGTATTACGTAAAAACTTATCATGAAGCAATCACGCAGACAATATATGTGATAATATGGTATCTGGTATTTTCATGTTAAGGATGTAATGGAATTAAGAGCTAATAGACTTATTACATAAAAAATAATACTATTTATTACTATATATTTGAATAGTTCGCTTCATGTTAGTCTCAAATTTGATTAGTTACCCATTTTAGAAAATATAATCTCCAAAATATTCAAATAGAAAGTTTGATGAATGTTAGCAAAACGTAAGACTTAATAGTATCAAAAACAGTAGCGTTAAAAACAAATCGATAGGCAATAAATATGGGATTAGGGTAAAGTCGGAATTTTATCGTTGATAAGTTTAAACCTAATCCTCCACAAATTTTGTAAGTGTAAATCCTTAACTATCTAGTGTTATCTATGAAGTATACATTTTAATTAGCAAAATAGCTTCGAAGCATAGCTCTCGTAAAATCTCAACGACCTGCACAGAAACGCCAATTATTACTGACAAAACTAAAGATCAAAGTGAAAATATGGTCGTGGAATAATAGTAATTCCTCGAAAGGTGTTGGAAGTTGCTGCAGTAAAATTTTAAAATCCATGCTACCATATGGATATTTTCTATACATTTTTCATACTGAAAAAGATCTTTCTCCACATCCCTCGATCCCTAGACATTTCCTTTGCCTCTGCAAGATTCATACATTGCTTTTAGCACGTTCTTTTATTCCTCAGACTACTCACCTTTCGTTCTTTCAGTACTTCCTCTACTACATCCAACCATCTATTACTCGGTCTGCACCTTGCAGCTCTACCAGTCATCTTACTTGCATATATGCGCTTGGTAAGTCTATCCTTGTTCATTCTTTCCATACGTCCAAACCATCTAAGCGTGCTTCGCTTACTCAACTCCTTAAGGGTCACTTGCATCCCACATCTTTCCAACAGTTTCTCACACTCGCTTCCTCCATAACAATTTCATGTCTACTGTTAACAACGCTATTCACACGCTTATTTCCACCCTTTTTATCTTCCTTGCCCATTTCCAAAACAAGTTTTTATTCCCTTCAAAATCATTCGGCATTTCTTCATCCTTCCTCTCCCTCAATTGGACTTTGCTTTTCTTCACTACTTCTTGCGCATATCAGCTTTTGTCTTTATATACTTCCTGAAGTTTCTCCCTTGACTCATCATATTTTCTACAATCATTCTCTTATACGCCTATTTTGCTAATAATTCTAATATTTCAAGATAACTTCTATTACTCATGGAAACAACTATTTTATTACGACTCTAAATTCCAGTACAGGTTAACCCAAAGGGAATGACATCTACTACTCTTTGTAATTATGTTTCAGTAATTTATAATCTTTTTAAAAGGATGCAAACGTGTTTTCTAAATACTGTTTTTTCAATCGTTTATATCACGCAAAATATGATTGTGAACGAATCAGTATAGTTTCATATGAAGAAATTCTTGCTATTGAACTCTTTGTAATTTAATCAAGTGACTAGTTTATCAGTAGATTTAGAAAATTACGTACACTGCACAGCAGGCGTCTTTATTTTTGAAAAAAAGTTATTAAAATTCCTTAATTCTTCTTCATTGGTCATTTTTCGTGAACTTGGATATGAAGCGGTGAGCTTGATCTCTTATATTTACTTGAATCGTAAGCTTGACTGTTTCTAAGCCGTCGTAGTTGATATTTCTAAGCATGCAGCTTCTTTGAACAAAATATTTAATTAACTTTTCAAAAACAATCCAATTAGCTGGATCGCCTCTAAATAAATGCTTTTTGGCGAATTCAGAACAACGATAATTATTGCTACGGATTCAGCTTGTATATCATTCGTGTAATTTCTAAATCAAAGTGTGTCATTACTACGTCACACATTTTTTCTACTACACCTTGCATGATAGTATATCCAGAAAATTAATAAAATTTGCGGCATACTAGGTTACTCTACAGTCTGATTTGACATCTACAGGCGATTTAGAGTGGTCTACTATAAAGTACTACAGAATCATCTATTTGTATAAAAATAGTATTTGAAGATTATATTGTTGTTACACTGTAGGAAGTTTTCTCGTCGTGCAGATGGAGGGTGCAGGGTAAATTAAGCAATTTAATTCAACAACACGGAAATATTGTGACGCACATTCCAATTGCAATACCATTAATTACAAAGCCACTTATGTAATAGTTAATAGTTGTCGTCGTTCTATAATGATGGCATTTGCCTATTTTAAGGATATATAACAAGTGCAATGTCGAACTAAGAAATAGGTTGAATAATCGAACAATCAAGATCGTCAGGACTCTAGACGTCCTCGGCGTCGACATGCAATTTGTTGTAGTCGTTTTGTGTAATTAATAATCAATAAAAGTAAGAAATCGTAGTTTAATTGAAAGAGTTTATTGTCCTAAATGGCAAACCAGCAACCCCACATACCGTACCAGTTTTATCGTTACACAGTTTTGGCGAAGTTTTGTGGTACTTCCCTTTCTTTCGATAGTTCAATTGCAGGAACAGGCTCTGTGTATCTTTACCAAGAAATATTTAAATTAAATGTCTTATATCTGTATCCGTTTTTGGTTCTTTTATATAGAATATGAATAAAAAATTTCCTAATTAAACACACACTAGTTTATTTTATATAGGATACTAGTCCTATGGTAACTGTGACTAAAAAGCATAATATCAACAACTAAAACAAACAATTTTAACATATAAAATTGTTCACTCTCCTTGCCAGTATTGCTGGTCTTTGTTTTTACAGCATCAGCCCAATTCCAACATCTGGCATTAGGGATGATATTCTTGATTTATAATTTCCAGTATCTTTTACTGGTAAGCTGGTAACTAGGGATATCGTATAATAGCAGGTAGTCTAACCCTAGCATGTGAATATTGAGTACCTTAGTGAAATGGTTTGGGTAAGAAAAAAAACATTAAAATGAGTCATATACAACAAAAAACAACATCTTCAAACAGCATCACAGGATAGTGAACACATAAAATTAATAGTACCATAAACATAAAATCTATAGAATAAAAAGAGATCTACATTGAAAACCTACAAGTGAAGTCAATATTCAAAATAATGTCTAACAATTTGGAAATCAACATTAGATGCTACAATAGAAACATTACCAATAAGAAAACTTTAGCCACCAGCAATAAAACCTTGCACATACATAACAAGTACATAACTTGTCATGCTCCACAAACAAACAGTAATGCAACAACAATAAAAAAAGCTATAAACCTGTGTCTGGGTCATAAATATTTATGGTTCCGGGTTGGGATCGTGTCATTTTATCAATTAAGGTCGACGTATCGCCCACTTTTGTAAGGGGCTTTATCAGGACAAAAAGCAAATGAAATATAAATATAAAATAATAATAATAAAAATAAGAATGATAAAATGTTAATTAGACAAGTGTAAAAAGTATAAAAAGTATGAAGAGTTACTTCCGAACTAGCAGACTCGCCAGCCCCAAATGAAATATAAATATAAAATAATAATAATAAAAATAAGAATGATAAAATATTAATTAGACAAGTGTAATAAGTATAAAAAGTATGTAAAGAGTTACTTCAGAACTAGCACACTCACCAGCCCATGAGCTGGTGAGTCTGCTATCATTATTATTTTTATTACTATTATTTTATATTTATATTTCATTTGCTTTTGAAGCCCCTTACAAAGTGGACGAATCGTCGAGCTTGGTTTATAAAATGACACGGTCCCAACCCGGGACCATAAATATTTATAATGACTCCGGGCATGAAAGCTTCCGACACTGTCTGGGTCTGCTAACACTAGTCCTAGTATGAAGCATTTAATTGTTGCACTTGGTTTTTCAAAGACTTAGTTTTGTATTGAATAATTCAAAATTATACTTTGGTTTATTTTGTGGTTATATTCTAATAATATATTAAGTATCTGAGATTCTTTAAGCATAGTTTGATTATCCGTTACCGTTTTGCAGGATTTTAATAGCCAAGTCTCCATTGATATCCAATTAAATCTGTATTTATTTGATTTGTATATGAATGATGTTAGCGCAACCCACTTGTGCAAAGTGCCAAACCAAATCATTTTATAGAAGTAGCGATTGGTCATTCTAAAAACCATATAACAAAATTTCTTCATTTTGCTCACGAGTCAAACGTTAACATCTTCATATTTACAGAGCCCATTAGTCTAGCTCAGGCAAATGTGCATGTAATTGCCGTAAGGCACAACCACCAATATTACTTTTTAAGTGTTTAATTATTAACAAATTTAATTTATACATTATCTGAATAATTCTAGATATATTTTTATTAATCTCAGATTTATATTTCAATTATTACCTATTTCTTTTTGGATTGTAAGTATTGCATACTATTACATGCCATTTCCATTTAATTAGTGAATTACCCAACGTAATTCAGGTACATAAGCAGAATATATTTCTAATTTGCAAAAGAATCCTAGCGACTATTTTAAGGATATGCAAGCCATTTGTAACAACCATGTTTCTCACATATTCATATATTTGTCTTCGCAGGACCAAAATATCTATTAAGATGTGGTCTCAAGCTCCACACTTACTAGTTGTAAGAGTGCCTGCTATTCATTTAAATTTGTACTTGGTCCTCAAACCAGGGGCTCAGGCGGTTGGGCATCTCCTGGTGCTTTGTGGAACATGTGATACTGATGATAATGTACTTAAGGTCCAAAAGAATGTGAGTTTGTCAACAATTTTAAATTGAAAATCGATTATTAAAGAAAAACGCTAAGCATTCCGGAAAATTTTAACTCTTCTTTATATGTTCTAAAGTTTATTAAGATTTTTCTGGGACCAACGACTTTGATATATCGTTTATATATCTATCTCAAAACCTTACATTAATGTTGTAATGTTTTTTCTCAATTGTTAATAAATAAAAATTTAAAAATCTGAAATTTGAAGTAGGACTACCTATTTTAAAGGTTCACCCATATCATTCCATTGCTATTAAATTCGAGTACAATTTTGAACGGTTTCACTTTTAATAATTAAATACTATATATCTTAACTATATATTACCTGAACACCTCCGTAGCCCTTGTGCTGCAGAAAACGTTCGCATTCATCACCAATATCTCTAAATTTCCATTCAAAAAGGTGAATCATGGTGTTTCTGTCATGTCGCCAATGAGGGTCTTTTTGAGCATGGCACTTGTATATAAAACAAATTAAAAATGCAAGAACAAACAAACACCCCTTCATTTTGCCCATTTTGAATTAAACAAAATGTTCTGAATGTATTGCTATCTTGCGATTTATAGAAGCGTTTTTATCATTCGGCTTAGCAGTTGTATCTTATCAGTAAAACTGAACCTTTCCTTAAGTTAAGTAGTTTTAGCAATATTGCAACATATTACGTATGAAATTTTTATATAATGTCAGAGATCATAAATGCATACCTTATTATGAGTGGCTGGACTTCTTAAGTCTTATCATTGGAAGAAATATACAAGATGTGCCAAAAGTTATGATCCAAATGGAAGGGTATGGTAGCTGAGAATTATTCCTACTTAAATAACCATATATGTTGTTATCGAATTGATTATTGTTTCAAAGTTATTGCATTTTTCGTGTTTCTTGTAAAAATCATTTAAACCATAAATATAATTTGCAATAAAAAATACCGACTTTTGAAGATTTTCGAAGTTTTTTGTTGCTTGCGTGGATATTGTGTGTTTAATAGATAAAAGCTTCAACAAACACTTGGTTAGCATTGGAAAAGAAAATCCTATTTATGTTCTTAATTTCGGTTTTATAAAAAATATTGCATGTTGTTCAAGTTGAAATTACTAAAAAAATTATAATCATTGAAAACTGTAGGTCTGCCCAAAGAACTTCCTTGATTTATGCCGTTTGTTGAGAATGTATACTTATATAGGTGTAGGTTTAATAAAGAAGTAAATTCTTAGGAACAATTCTAAGAATTCGACTAAGAACTAGCTCATGATTTTTATAGAATTTGAACTTAAAATGATAATAGTTATTTACTTATCAAGTCATGAAAGTCATCATTTTATGAAGGAGGAACCATATTGAGAAGACGATGACGTTAAAGCGAGTACTCTCAAACTCGCCTATTTCTTTAACATTACTTCTATAAAGTGTTATAAATTATATTTCACTTGAAACAGTTAAAGTAAGTTGTTAAAGAAGTCACATTTATCTCCATAAAATACTGTAACAACAGAGCTGATGAGTCTAGAATTGGACGGAACAGATATTAAAACAGCAACGGATGTCAGCCTCAAGGGAGTATTTAAACAACCAAAATAAAATTAATAAAAGAGATAAATCTAGGAATACCTCGTAATTTCTAAGAGCCTCTAAAACTACATTAGTTACATATATAAACTGTACGATCCCCGGTAATTCAGCTTTGAGTTTGATTATGAATCTGTAAGTATTATGAAATAAATTATTGAATCGAATGCTACAATAAATACGTTTGGTGTTTATATAAATTAAGTAATTGTATATATAAATTGCACATTCGAATTTTCTAATAAACTAATGTAATCGTCGTCGCCAATGTTACTAAACATCGTAGTAATGATTATCAGCGATCTCGGTAGGGGCGTCTTATTACATTAACGACTCTATGTAAATAATTACGAATAATCGTATTTATAATTGGACTGAATAAAGAACAGTAAATTCAAGTGTGTTTCAATATATTCATATTTTTGATGTGTAATATTTAATTACATTATGCAATCAAGTCTGTGAAAGATAATATTATGATGTTCATAAATAAACAAATTAGTTCAGATGACTTCTTAATTTTGCTGTTGCGTTTCACCATTTAAAATGATTTCGTTTATAATGTAGTTAAAGCTGCAAAAACTGTGGTGTAAAATTTCTTTCCTACAGAATCACGAGAAAAAAATAAAAAAACGCAGAGAGTGTTCTATGATTGATGCAATGTAATAGTAAATTACATACTCAGGTGGAAGGTGCTTTATTACCGATGCGAAGTTTGATGACCAAGACGCGTAGTGCCGCGGTCATCAATAAGCAGAGGTAATGTGAAGCAATGAATACCGAGGTTTGTATACTACTTTATTTACAATCAACCCTGTTAAGTAACGAAAACCAATACGAAATTGGAATAATTAATTTTCAAAAGCGTATTTTATGTTTTTATCAAGTAGGCAAAAATTAAAGATCTTTATGTCAAAAAGCAAACGTCACTGTAGCGTCTACGCTTTAAGTTTGTATCAAAAATGTCTCAAACTAGCGATTCTGAACTGGATGTACTGCTCCTGAATTGAAGAAAGCTGCGGAACAAGTAACAAAGAATTTGTTGCCAGAAAGAAGCAGGATAAGGTATTCAATAAACATGCGTGTAATAGTAGCCTTGCATTTGACATTTGTCATTAGACATTTGCAGTAATATGTAATGTATTTGTTAGATCACTGCTAACTAGTTAGTCACTGCTAACTATAAATAACTCCTCTTGGTTAAATAAATATATTTTGTATAATAATGTTGCGATCCACTATTAGGCAACCCGTCAAACATACAAACGCCCGGGGCACAGTGTATTCTTCAGCATTCGAGAATCCTTCTAGAAAGTACTGGAGCATGAGTCATCCTTTTAATCCAGAGTATATATAAGACCGCTAATGAATGCAAGAGTCAGTCTATTCTTGAAGGTCTAATATAAATTATATCGTTGTAAAGTAAACGTAGTTGAGCTTTTAGAATATATACATAAATGATATGCGGTGTCTAATGTGCATGCAGCTTGCAGTATACATAAATAAATAGAAGTGTATAAACAAATAGTTGTGTTAGTGTGGTTATTGGACCTAGGGTAAAGAAGTTAGTTTAAGAAGATATTAGTGCTTGTAAATTCATTAGTGTAATAGTGCTTCATTGTTAAGTGGACTGAAAACATCTATAAATAAGGCATATACTGTTAATTAGACTTGTGAACAGTGAGTAATAAAGACCATTATTATTACTTGTTTTGAATTAAAGAAACGCGGTAGTAGTAGCCCGTTACACTGGTGTCAGGCATTTGTGGGGTATATAGTGATTAATTTAAAACACAAGTCTAAAGACATTTAAGTAGTTTATATATGCCAGTTACAAGGAGTCAAAATAAGATGGAGGCAGAAAGTTTAATGAATTTCCTTAAGGATTTTAAATCCGAAATGCAAGTGACACTTAGTGAAAATGCTGAGAAAATGGAGGAGAAGTCGGCTAAACTGGAAGTGACACTAAATGAAAAGTTTACTGAAAATGCTGCAAAAATAGATGAAAAGTTTACTGAAAACGCTGAGAAAATGGAAAGGTTAAGTGAAAATGCTGCCAAAATGGAAGAAAAGTTGAATGAAAGTACAGCCACGTTAGAACAAAGATTAATAGCAAGCTCCATTGCATTGAAAGAAGATGTCACTGAACAGGTAAAAACAGTTGAGCAAAAGTTGGACAGTAAATTGGTAAAAATAGAAGAAGATATGATGAGGCTGCAAGAACAAGTGATTTCACTAACAACACAGCCACTTGAAATACCAAGCCAAGTTGTTAATCAGAACATTCCAGAAATAAGAACCATGGAAAGAAGCGAGTCAATTCCGTCTAAATTTAAAGTAAAACCACCTACATTCGATGGTAAAACACCTTGGCCCACATATTTGAAACAATTTGAAGCTGCTGCAATAGCCAACGGTTGGTGCAACAAAGAGAAGGCTATCTCCTTAATAGTGGCCCTACGGGGGGAGGCTCTTAACATCTTACAAACGATTCCCGATCACCAGCAGAATGATTACGGCCTCTTAACATCAAAGCTTGAGATGAGATATGGAGATGCTCACCTTCAACAGGTTTACCACGCACAAGTTAAGAACCGCTCGCAAAAGACAAGTGAAAGCCTGCAAGAATTCGAAGCTGACATCGCCAGATTAGTTAGATTGGCATATCCAACGGCACCAGATAGCTTCCTCGAACAACTTGCTGTACAAACATTTGTGGATGGCGTTAAAGATGGCGAAATACAGCAAGCGCTAAGATTAGCACGGCCAAAAATGTTAGATGACGCACTGGCTCATGCGCTTGAATTTGAAGCAGGTAAACAGACATCACACAGAATGAGTCACAAAGTTCGGTCTGCCTTAGAGGAACCTGATCAAGCGCAGAACAGCATAGATGAAATAATCAACCGTGTGGAAAAGCTTGAAAGACAACGACCGCGGAGATGGGGTCTGCGATGCTGGAACTGCGGCGAAGTTGGTCACATACAGAGACGCTGCACTCAACCAGCAAAACAACCGGTTGAGCAGCAGGGAAACTAAAGCAAGTCGACGTAAGGGGCGAACGTCGACAGCACAACGTAGTGCCCCGGAGATTATCATCCGTGCTGCATCGTCGATGGGGAGTCTGGACAGCATTTATATCGATGGAAGAATTAATGGTAGGGTGTCCGATTACTCGTGGATACAGGAGCGACAAAAACTATTGTGAGACCAGATTTGGTTGGTCGTGGAAAAGTGCTACCTGTATCGGTGTGTCTTCGAACGGCAAGTGGTGAGAAAATTTGTACTCACGGAGAGACTGCCGTTATGTTGACAATTGGGGACAAATTAATTAATCATCGAGTGTTGGTAGCTGAAATTACAGAAGAAGTGATCTTGGGAATGGATCTCATGAGAGAATATGGGTTTCATGTAAACATGAAAGAAAATGTGCTTCGGATAGATGATGATGAGATTCCATTTCAAGGCAGGAGTAACCAGACGATGCAAGTTCGAATGATTTGCGATATGAAAATACCCGAGAAGGCGGAAATGATAGTAATGGGACGCCAGGATGGAACGCTCCGGGAAGGACAAGTATGCATGATGGAAGCAACTGAATCGGAAATGGGTCAGGAGGACTCCTGATTGGAAGAACGCTGGTAAAGTCTCGAAATATGGTACCAGTAAGGGTGCTGAACATTAATCCCCATACAGTGACCCTGAAGAAAGGCATGATTGTGGGAAGTTGCATTCCAGTATGTCATATTAAACGTTGTGTGGACGACACGAAAAATAAACCAACCAACGGTTGCTCACAGAAATTGCTGGATATGTTGATACCCTCGTGTCAAGGATTAAATGGCGACCAACTGGGCAAGGTAAAAGAACTGGTCGGACGATATCGAGGTGTGTTTGCACTGGATGATAGTGAGAAAGGAAGGACGAATGTTGTGCAACACAAGATCAATACTGGAGATGCGCAACCGATAAGACAACACCCAGGCGGCTTCCTTTGGCAAAACGTAAGGAAGCTGAGCAAATTATCACCGATATGGAAGAACAGGGAGTGATTGAACCCTCGAATAGTCCATGGGCATCCCCGGTAGTGCTTGTCAAGAAAAGGACGGGTCGACAAGGTTTTGTGTAGACTACCGGCGGCTTAATAATGTGACAAAGAAAGACAGCTATCCTTTGCCCAGAATTGATGACACCTTAGATACTCTATCCGGATCTAAATGGTTTTCGACCTTGGACTTGAAAAGCGGATACTGGCAGGTAGGCTTGGAGCCAAACGATAAAGAAAAGACTGCCTTTACAATTGGAACTGGATTATGGCAGTTCAAGGTCATGCCATTTGGATTATGCAATGCTCCTGCTACTTTTGAACGATTGATGGAGTCGGTTCTGCGTGGACTGTCCTGGAAGACATGTCTGGTGTACCTGGACGACGTGATAGTGTTAGGTCGGTCTTTCGAAGAACATCTTAAGAACCTAGAGGAGATATTCCAGAGATTACGGGGGGCAAACCTTACATTGAGCCCCAAGAAGTGTCACCTGTTTGGAAAAGAGGTGAAATACCTAGGACATGTCGTTTCGGAGACCGGAATAAGAGCTGACCCTGAAAAATAAAAACGGTACAGGAGTGGCCTACACCAGCAGATATACACCAACTACGCAGTTTTCTAGGATTGTGCACATATTACCGACGTTTTATACTTGGGTTTGCGAACATTGCCAAACCGTTAACAAAATTAACCGAAGATGGACAAGAATATGATTGGAATGACGACTGCCACAGAGCATTTGAACAACTGAAACGGCTACTAGTTACAGCACCAATTTTGAGTTATCCACGGATGGAGGGAAATTTGTGTTGGATACCGATGCCAGTAACACAGCTATAGGAGGCGTTCTTTCTCAAGTGCAGGACGGACAAGAAAAAGTTATTGGGTATTTCAGCAAGGTCTTGTCGCGGCCAGAAAGGAACTATTGTGTGACAAGAAGGGAGCTGTTGGCCGTCGTCAAATCCGTAGAGCACTTTTATAAGTACTTATACGGCCGTAAATTCCTGTTGAGAACAGACCATGCTGCACTGAAATGGTTACTACAGTTTCGAAATCCTGAAGGGCAAGTGGCAAGGTGGATAGAGCGGCTGCAGGAATATGACTTTGATACAGAACATCGTGTAGGAACTAGCCATCGGAATGCAGACGCTCTATCAAGGAGACCTTGCCCGATGGACTGCAATCATTGCTCCAAGATGGAAGAGAAAATAAGTGTCATCCATAGAATGACGGTAACCGATGATACTTGGCAACTCGAAAGAATACGAGAAGACCAGGAGAATGACGCCGAATTGGGACGTATTATTGAGTGGAAAATAGAGGGCAACGACCAGCTTGGGAAGAAATTAGTATTTCAAGTAGGAGCCTGAAGGCATACTGGGCACAGTGGGACTCCTTGATGATGGAAAATAGAATCTTGAAACGACGCCTGGAATTTGAAGATGGCACTGAGAGACTTCAAGTGATAGTGCCGAGAAGCAGAGTGCCGGAAGTGTTGCAGCACTTGCACGATGGCATTTCCGGAGGGCACTTTGGCGTGAAAAGAACTCTCGAAAGAGTGAGAGAAAGATTTTATTGGGTGAACTGCAAAGAAGATGTGAAGGAGTGGTGCCGGAAATGTGAATTGTGTGCCTCTGCAAATGGCCCGGTCACAAAACGGAAAGCCCCAATGAGACAGTATAACGTGGGGAATCCGTTTGAGAGGGTAGCCATTGATATAGCTGGTCCGTTTCCTGAATCAGGGAAAGGAAATGAATACATCTTGGTTGCGATGGATTATTTTACCAAATGGCCGGAGGCATATGCTATACCTAACCAAGAAGCCGAGACAGTGGCAGATGTACTAGTCATGGAGTTGTTTTGTCGTTTTGGAGTTCCGTTGGAATTACACTCCGATCAAGGTCGAAACTTCGAATCGGCGTTGTTTCAAAACGTCTGCAAGCACCTTGGAATCAGGAAGACTAGAACCACGCCACTTCATCCCCAATCGGATGGAATGGTTGAAAGAATGAACAGGACGTTAGGGAAGTACCTGACCAAAGTTGTCTCTGAACATCAACGAGACTGGGACCAATATTTACATTTGTTCCTACTGGCGTACCGATCTTCGGTACATGACAGCACAGGATACTCGCCCGCTTGCGTAATGTTAGGACGTGAATTGCGGCTACCATGTGATCTTCAGTTTGGATTTAAACCTGGAGAAGAGATCGCAGGTGAAGATTACGTTAGTAAGCTTCGTGAAAGATCAAATAGTATTCACGAAAACGTCCGAAAGAATATACAGGCAGCAAGCGATCGAATGAAATCGCAATATGACACGAGAGCACAAGAAGGTGGTTATCAACCTGGAGATTTAGTGTGGTTGTATAATCCACAAAGAAAACGTGGATTGTCGCCAAAACTACAAAGACAATGGGAAGGGCCGTACGAAGTGTTAAAAGGATTAATGATGTAGTGTACCGGATCAGAAGATCCTCGTGGTAAACCGAAAGTGGTACACTTTGACCGTTTAATATCCTACGCTGGCAACAACCAGGAAGACTCGAATAATGATAATGGTGTTCGGCAAGTTATTAATCATGAGCCAAATGTAGATTTTAAGAGCTTTATGGCGGCGTATGGTGGTTCCGCTAAAGCGAGATTTGGCGTTGTTGTTGAAAAACAGCAAGATCTGTTTAGAGCACCAGAAGAGTATTCCTTGCACATTGCGTAGCTCAAGATTTGGCAATGTCAAGGGGAATAGCTGTTGTTTTAAGAAAAGTTTGGATGTGTAAATGAATTAGTACAACAGCAGCCAACTGTAGGAAAAGCTCTGGTTCTTCAAGATAAGAATCGTTATGTTTACTATCTGGTCACCAAAATTCTTCATGGCAGAGACCTAGTTATGGACATCTATGGGAGGCTTTGCTAAATCTTAAAGCTCAGATGATGGAAAATGGAGTAACGAAACTAGCGGTTCCCAAGCTGGGTTGTGGACTGGATCGCTTAGATTGGAGGATAGTCCGAAATATGCTAGAAGTAGTTTTCCAGGAAACCAACGTCCAGGTTCTTGTTTGTGGTTATCGACCGGTTGCCTACCAAGACCAAGAAAAGAGTGTTGACTGTTACTTCCAACGACGCGGTGGATGCACCAGAGGAGATTGCCGATATCGTCACCAGTCATCGAATTGGCGTCAAGATGGATTTACAGTTACGAGACGTAACGGTTTTAAAGAGGGGCAGTGTTGCAATCCACTATTAGGCAACCCGTCAAACATACAAACGCCCGGGGCACAGCGTATTCTTCAGCATTCGAGAATCCTTCTAGAAAGTACTGGAGCATGAGTCATCCTTTTAATCCAGAGTATATATAAGACCGCTAATGAATGCAAGAGTCAGTCTATTCTTGAATGTCTAATATAAATTATATCGTTGTAAAGTAAACGTAGTTGAGCTTTTAGAATATATACATAAATGATATGCTGTGTCTAATGTGCATGCAGCTTGCAGTATACATAAATAAATAGAAGTGTATAAACAAATAGTTGTGTTAGTGTGGTTATTGGACCTAGGGTAAGAAGTTAGTTTAAGAAGATATTAGTGCTTGTAAATTCATTAGTGTAATAGTGCTTCATTGTTAAGTGGACTGAAAACATCTATAAATAAGGCATATACTGTTAATTAGACTTGTGAACAGTGAGTAATAAAGACCATTATTATTACTTGTTTTGAATTAAAGAAACGCGGTAGTAGTAGCCCGTTACAATAATATAAAACTAGGACATGCAAAAAAAGTATTAGTGACACTTCAAAATGAATATTAAACATAAGTTGACATTTATAACAAACTTTTATTTTTAGACAATAAATAATAAAATGGTATTGCAAGCAGCTAGCCCGAACATTCTCCCACCTTAAAACTCAACATGTTTCAACTACGAAAATCTGAAAATATAACATAACACTTAAACCATAATAATCAAACAACTACCAACTAACATGAGTATCGTGATTATTTCATTCGCATCAACTCCGGTTCAAACACAAGACAGGCAAAGAGTAACCCAATCAATTGCACTAACACCCCATTAAATATCAAATCTCTTAGGGGGCTTTATTTTTTCCATACGAAGTTGTCATAGGCGCGGTTACTGCTTTCGGTATTTGAGTAATATCCTTACATTTGTCGTTGCTCTCCTTTAAAGTTGTGGATACAATCTGTCTGGATTGTTCATACTTACCTGTCATGCTAACCCCTTCAGTGCAAGTTATCTCCAACGGTAAATCCTTTGCACTGGCCTAACTAACTCTCCAGATGCTGTTTTACTCGAACTACTCTTGTTATGCCGTTTTCTCTGGGTATACGTTAACTATTTTTTCCAACGGCCAATTAATCCGTTTAGTTTGTTCTGACCTAATCAATACAATATCCCCCACCTTTACAGTCTCGTTAACTAATTTTTTGTTTCCATACATGACCATCTCTCGTAAATATTCTGTTTTAAACCTTTTCCTAAAATTTTCTCTAAGAATCTGTAAATACCTTACTCTCTTGACCAGCGATATTTCAATCTTATCTAAATCATCCGTTTCCCCACTCTAATGTCTTGAATGAACATCATCGGTGTTATGGCCTTTGGCTCATCTGCTTGTCATATCGATACGTCAAGGGTCTTGAATTAACAGTCGCTTCACAATCGCACAATATAGTACACATTTCCTGATATTTTAGACTTGCTGGCCCTAAAGATTTGCGCAACAACTTAAACTACCCGAATTAGTCGCTCCACCATCTTCCCACCATGGAGATGCGGATGGAATAAATCTCCATTTTATTTTATGAAAGCTACACCTTTCCTCAATCTCATTATTATCCAATATCTCTTCACGTATCTTGCACAACGTAGTAGAAACTCCTGTGTTGTGAATTTTCGTGAACATGCTGAATTAACTTCAAAACAATGTTATGCTTGGCTAATATCACCGGACACTGACTACTTTGATTTTCCTGACCAGTTGTAATTCTAGTATTGACTCTGATCAACCCATCAGCGCCGGTAAACATTTTCATCATCTGCCTACATTTGCGTTTGCTAATATCGTCCCACTCCCTTTGTACCAGGTAATAAACACTTTTTTCCACTACAATTATATCTTCAGCAGTTATAAACGAACAATTCACTTCTAACACTAATTATTATAAAACCGCCGCATCCACGCGCATACTCGTATAATTATTGTGAACTTAGCAAACCTATCGCCTATTCCCATCTCCTCCACACCAACATATTAAAATCAATTAGTGCTTCGGTCCTAACTTCAGAATACACTTCTTCGGACTCTATAATATCCGCTGACGGCCAATTACTACTCGGTTCGTACAGCCCATAGGTTAAATAAAGTTAGACAGCCAAGCTGGACTATTCCACCAATTTCCTTCAAGCAATTTAATAGGCGAAAAACCTCTCGGTAATAGGTCTGCTGGATTCAACATTCCAGGGACATGCCTCCACTGTTTTACATCAGTTCTATCTCTAATCTCCTTAATTCTATTTCTGACAAAACAATTCCATGGTTGTCTGTTTGTTATTCAACACAACACCATCATGGAATCACACCAAAATATAACTTTAAATACCCCAATCCCAGTTAAGAGTGTCTAACAGTGTCACATAACCTTACTGCCATACAAGCTCTAGTAGTTCGAGCCTAGGAATGGTGCATTGTTTCATAGGAGTAATTCTAGATTTGGCCGCAATTAATCTGACAAACACATTACCAAAATAATCCTCAGTTCTTAGGAAAATGCAAGATGCATATGCATCAGCACTCGCATCATAAAACACACGCATAGTTGTATTAGTTTGCATTATGTTGTCATACAGCATCCATCGGAGAATCTTAAAATCTCACAAACAGCTATAGGTTCTCCTCCAACTATTAAACTTTACTCTTAAATCTTCCGACAATTTATCATCCCAGGGAATTTTCCGTTTCCATGCTTCTTGAAGTAGTAACTTTGGTACCACAAATGTTGGACATAAAAATCCCAACGGATCAAATATTTTACTAATAATTGATAACAATACCCTTTTCGTTAAATTTCCTTCTATCAAATCTGGCACAACTACTGTCAGAACATCATCCCTAATGTTCTATAGTATTCCAAGCACTGACTGCTCCTCCTCCACGTCCATCGCAGTATAAGCCCAATTGCGTAACTCCAAACCAGCATCTGCCAATATATTTTGAAAATATTGTATAAACAAATTGATTTCGTCAAGAGTACTCTTGCTTGAAATACAATCATCAACATAGAATGACTCATTCAGCTTGTTCATAACTCCCGGACCGTATTCCTCAAAGTATTTCTCCAAACCAAGATGAAGCTGAAGCGTCGTATTTAACAAAAACGGACTAGACGTCACACCAAACACAACACGACAATGTCGAAAAGTTCTTAATTCACCAGTGCTCTTATACTTCCACCGTAAAAACCGCAGAAAATCCCGATTTTGTTCTAACAAGAATCTGCAAAACGCTTGTTTGATGTCCCCACAAACTCTATATTTTCCTTCTCTGAACCTAATCAAGATTAGCAAAATATTCTGCAACAAATTTAATCCTTTACTAAGACAATCGTTCAGAGAAGAACCGTTCAACGCTCGTGAAGAGGCGTCAAAAACTGGCCGTATCTTTGTAGTCGTAGAATTCTCTTTTATTATGGGTCTATGAGGCAAGTAGTGACAAACCGATTCACCCTTAACTTCAAATACTTCCTCAATTTATGTTATCCTTTAACCAAGCACAAATTATCTCATCATATGCCTCGTACATATTTTGTCTCTTCAACTTCCTCGTCATAATTTCCAACCTACTTAAAACTATTCCCTTATTCGTATTAAGCTCAGGATGACCCATTACCCAAGGAAGTGCAACTTCATGCCTCCCTTGTTTTAATATCCTAGTCTACTTGTTCATTGCTTTTGCTAATAATAGGATCTTGTATACCAATATCCTTTAATTCCCACATACTACTTAGGTCCAAATTTTGTAAATTTAAACATACTAAATCGGCGACTCGGCTCCTTTTTAGCTCCCAATAGGCACCCTCCTAATTGGATCTCAATGGCCGACAACCCACATCTTAAAAACTCTACCTTACCAGTCAATAATTTATCTATATGCTCTGCTCCTAACAAAATTTGTATAGATAATTCTTCATAAACATCTGAATGTCCTTTTCTTTTAACTCTTTCAAAATTTTAAGATCTGTCAATTTCGGTATATTTCCAGAAATTTTATCAGCATCCAAAGCAGAAATATTAAAATAAACGTTCGTATTTATATTTTTCAACTGCAATAAATACCTTTTGTGTATCACATTGGGTGTCACTATCCCATAAAACAACCCATGTTTTAAATGCTCCATACCAACAGGCTGCACATTCATGATGCTATTAAATATTTATCAATATAAGAACGGTGTGATCCATCAACCAACAGAACTCTCACTAACGGCTGTATCTGCCCAAACATGACCGATACTAACAAAGTCTTTAAATAGACCTGCCCACTATATTGATCATTAACAAATCAGAAACTACCTCTACCTTTTCTGGTGTCTTCTGAAGGACGCTGTCTTTAACGACCTCCTCTTCAGAATTACTATTATCACACAAGATCGTAAAATGTCTTCGTTTACAAATCAAACATTTTACAAACGCTTTACAATTTCTACCTAAATGGCCAGATCTGAGACAAACAAGACCCTCTTACTTTTATAACCGCTTGTTTCCTTTCCGTAACAGTCAAACTTAGCTCTGCATAACAATTTACACTCTCATGTGACACTTTATTACAAAAAAGACATGGCTATATTTTACTTTGATTTATAGAGAGTACAGCTGATGTAGTTGTTGTGTCCTGTCGACTGGACTGACTACTATACTTTCTAGACTT
This sequence comes from Platerodrilus igneus, assembly GCA_036346225.1. Lineage (NCBI taxonomy): Eukaryota > Metazoa > Arthropoda > Insecta > Coleoptera > Lycidae > Platerodrilus > Platerodrilus igneus. Next base: position 505,823 of record JARFIW010001258.1, on the reverse strand, counting down.
ACATCCTTGAAGCAGTTTTTCGCCATATAAATTCTTTCATCTCCTCGGACTTCACTTTCTAAAAATTCCATTAACTTACCTAATTGATTGAATTCGACATCCGAAGCACCATAATCTTTTGTATTTTGCAATCTTTCCCATTGTTTAATTATTTCCGCTGGGAGACACGATTCTATCAAGGGGTATACTATTGAAGCATACTTTGCACTGGTCACTCCCATTGCTTCCAACGACCTAAGCTTAGCACAGAGTTTTCAAACAATACAGATAAAGACAACTGTCGTCTTTTGGCTATTTGATCTAAAATGAGAGACAATAAATCTCTAATGTGAACTTCAATTAGAAGGTCTTCCCGAACAAATTAATTACTAACTAATTACGTTCTTATAATTTTCTTTTGAAGGGGGGATAATTACTTACAATATCATGAGCCCTAGTGTTTTGAGTAATAGACTGAAGCAAATACTGAAACTTGTCCTCTTCACGCATCTGCGTATCTTCTTCAATCCTTTTAAATTGAGCCCAGAAGGAAATCCAAGTACGTGGTTCCAAATCAAACCTTTTAAGTTCTAGCTTTGGAAGGCGATATTTCGTATCATTTTTACCCTCTGCTGCACCCTCTTTATCTATCACACTGATCGATAATTTATCCACCGCTTTTAAAAGCTGCTCCATTGTGGCCTTAGCAATAGTAAACTTCTCTCTGTATTCTTCAACTTGAGTATACTCATGCTCTATTTCCTTTTTATTACCATCCTTTAACAGAACGTTCGTCATTTTGGCATCTTTGCATGATAACCGACTCCACTTATCCTCTAGGACGCTAAACTTAATACCGGCCTCTTTACGATCACCACCCTTAATACTATCCAATGATGGAAAATAGAATCTTGAAACGACGCCTGGAATTTGAAGATGGCACTGAGAGACTTCAAGTGATAGTGCCGAGAAGCAGAGTGCCGGAAGTGTTGCAGCACTTGCACGATGGATTTCCGGAGGGCACTTTGGCGTGAAAAGAACTCTCGAAAGAGTGAGAGAAAGATTTTATTGGGTGAACTGCAAAGAAGATGTGAAGGAGTGGTGCCGGAAATGTGAATTGTGTGCCTCTGCAAATGGCCCGGTCACAAAACGGAAAGCCCCAATGAGACAGTATAACGTGGGGAATCCTTTTGAGAGGGTAGCCATTGATATAGCTGGTCCGTTTCCTGAATCAGGAAAGGAAATAAATACATCTTGGTTGCGATGGATTATTTTACCAAATGGCCGGAGGCATATGCTATACCTAACCAAGAAGCCGAGACAGTGGCAGATGTACTAGTCAGGAGTTGTTTTGTCGTTTTGGAGTTCCGTTGGAATTACACTCCGATCAAGGTCGAAACTTCGAATCGGCGTTGTTTCAAAACGTCTGCAAGCACCTTGGAATCAGGAAGACTAGAACCACGCCACTTCATCCCCAATCGGATGGAATGGTTGAAAGAATGAACAGGACGTTAGGAAGTACCTGACCAAAGTTGTCTCTGAACATTAACGAGACTGGGATCAATATTTACATTCGTTCCTACTGGGGTACCGATCTTCGGTACATGACAGCACAGGATACTCTCCCACTTGCGTGATGTTAGGACGTGAATTGAGGCTACCATGTGATCTTTAGTTTGGATATAAACCTGGAGAAGAGATCGCAGGTGAAGACTACGTTAGTAAGCTTTGTGAAAGATCAAATAGCATTCACTAACACGTCCGAAAGGATATCCAGGCAGCAAGCGATCGAATGAAATCACAATATGACACGAGAGCACAGGAAGGGGGTTACCAACCTGGAGATTTAGTGTGGTTGTATAATCCACAAAGAAAACGTGGATTGTCGCCAAAACTACAAAGACAATGGGAAGTGTTAAAAAGAATTAATGATATAGTGTACCGGATCAGAAGATCTTCCCGGGTAAACCGATAGTGGTACACTTTAACCGTTTAACATCCTACGCTGGCAACAACCAGGAAGACTCGAATAATGATAATGGTGTTCGGCAAGTTATTAATCATGAGCCAAAGGTAGATTTTGAGAGTTTTATGGCGGCGTATGGTGGTTCCGCTAAGGCGAGATTTGGTGTTGTTGTTGAAAAACAGCAAGATCTGTTTAGAGCACCAAAAGAGTATTCCCTTGCACATTGCGTAGCTCAAGATTTGGCAATATCAAGGGGAATAGCTGTTGTTTTTAAGAAAAAGTTTGGATGTGTAAATGAATTAGTACAACAGCAGCCAACTGTAGGAAAAGCTCTGGTTCTTCAAGATAAGAATCGTTATGTTTACTATCTGGTCACCAAAATTCTTCATGGCAGAGACCTAGTTATGGACATCTATGGGAGGCTTTGCTGAATCTTAAAGCTCAGATGATGGAAAATGGAGTAACGAAACTAGCGGTTCCCAAGCTGGGTTGTGGACTGGATCGCTTAGATTGGAGGATAGTCCGAAATATGCTAGAAGTAGTTTTCCAGGAAACCAACGTCCAGGTTCTTGTTTGTGGTTATCGACCGGTTGCCTACCAAGACCAAGAAAAGAGTGTTGACTGTTACTTCCAACGACGCGGTGGATGCACCAGAGGAGATTGCCGATATCGTCACCAGTCATCGAATTGGCGTCAAGATGGATTTACAGTTACGAGACGTAACGGTTTTAAAGAGGGGGCAGTGTTGCAATCCACTATTAGGCAACCCGTCAAACATACAAACGCCCGGGGCACAGCGTATTCTTCAGCATTCGAGAATCCTTCTAGAAAGTACTGGAGCATGAGTCATCCTTTTAATCCAGAGTATATATAAGACCGCTAATGAATGCAAGAGTCAGTCTATTCTTGAATGTCTAATATAAATTATATCGTTGTAAAGTAAACGTAGTTGAGCTTTTAGAATATATACATAAATGATATGCTGTGTCTAATGTGCATGCAGCTTGCAGTATACATAAATAAATAGAAGTGTATAAACAAATAGTTGTGTTAGTGTGGTTATTGGACCTAGGGTAAAGAAGTTAGTTTAAGAAGATATTAGTGCTTGTAAATTCATTAGTGTAATAGTGCTTCATTGTTAAGTGGACTGAAAACATCTATAAATAAGGCATATACTGTTAATTAGACTTGTGAACAGTGAGTAATAAAGACCATTATTATTACTTGTTTTGAATTAAAGAAACGCGGTAGTAGTAGCCCGTTACAATAATATAAAACTAGGACATGCAAAAAAAGTATTAGTGACACTTCAAAATGAATATTAAACATAAGTTGACATTTATAACAAACTTTTATTTTAGACAATAAATAATAAAATGGTATTGCAAGCAGCTAGCCCGAACATTCTCCACCTTAAAACTCAACATGTTTCAACTACGAAAATCTGAAAATATAACATAACACTTAAACCATAATAATCAAACAACTACCAACTAACATGAGTATCGTGATTATTTCATTCGCATCAACTCCGGTTCAAACACAAGACAGGCAAAGAGTAACCCAATCAATTGCACTAACACCCCATTAAATATCAAATCTCTTAGGGGGCTTTATTTTTTCCATACGAAGTTGTCATAGGCGCGGTTACTGCTTTCGGTATTTGAGTAATATCCTTACATTTGTCGTTGCTCTCCTTTAAAGTTGTGGATACAATCTGTCTGGATTGTTCATACTTACCTGTCATGCTAACCCCTTCAGTGCAAGTTATCTCCAACGGGTAAATCCTTTGCACTGGCCTAACTAACTCTCCAGATGCTGTTTTTACTCGAACTACTCTTGTTATGCCGTTTTTCTCTGGGTATACGTTAACTATTTTTTCCAACGGCCAATTAATCCGTTTAGTTTGTTCTGACCTAATTAATACAATATCCCCCACCTTTACAGTCTCGTTAACTAATTTTTTGTTTCCATACATGACCATCTCTCGTAAATATTCTGTTTTAAACCTTTTCCTAAAATTTTCTCTAAGAATCTGTAAATACCTTACTCTCTTGACCAGCGATATTTCAATCTTATCTAAATCATCCGTTTCCCCACTCCTAATGTCTTGAATGAACATCATCGGTGTTATGGCCTTTGGCTCATCTGCTTGTCATATCGATACGTCAAGGGTCTTGAATTAACAGTCGCTTCACAATCGCACAATATAGTACACATTTCCTGATATTTTAGACTTGCTGGCCCTAAAGATTTGCGCAACAACTTAAACTACCCGAATTAGTCGCTCCCACCATCTTCCCCACCATGGAGATGCGGATGGAATAAATCTCCATTTTATTTTATGAAAGCTACACCTTTCCTCAATCTCATTATTATCCAATATCTCTTCACGTATCTTGCACAACGTAGTAGAAACTCCTGTGTTGTGAATTTTCGTGAACATGCTGAATTAACTTCAAAACAATGTTATGTTTGGCTAATATCACCGGACACTGACTACTTTGATTTTCCTGACCAGTTGTAATTCTAGTATTGACTCTGATCAACCCATCAGCGCCGGTAAACATTTTCATCATCTGCCTACATTTGCGTTTGCTAATATCGTCCCTCCCTTTGTACCAGGTAATAAACACTTTTTCCACTACAATTATATCTTCAGCAGTTATAAACGAACAATTCACTTCTAACACTAATTATTATAAAACCGCCGCATCCACGCGCATACTCGTATAATTATTGTGAACTTAGCAAACCTATCGCCTATTCCCATCTCCTCCACACCAACATATTAAAATCAATTAGTGCTTCGGTCCTAACTTCAGAATACACTTCTTCGGACTCTATAATATCCGCTGACGGCCAATTACTACTCGGTTCGTACAGCCCATAGGTTAAATAAAGTTAGACAGCCAAGCTGGACTATTCCACCAATTTCCTTCAAGCAATTTAATAGGCGAAAAACCTCTCGGTAATAGGTCTGCTGGATTCAACATTCCAGGGACATGCCTCCACTGTTTTACATCAGTTCTATCTCTAATCTCCTTAATTCTATTTCTGACAAAACAATTCCATGGTTGTCTGTTTGTTATTCAACACAACACCATCATGGAATCACACCAAAATATAACTTTAAATACCCCAATCCCAGTTAGAGAGTGTCTAACAGTGTCACATAACCTTACTGCCATACAAGCTCCTAGTAGTTCGAGCCTAGGAATGGTGCATTGTTTCATAGGAGTAATTCTAGATTTGGCCGCAATTAATCTGACAAACACATTACCAAAATAATCCTCAGTTCTTAGGAAAATGCAAGATGCATATGCATCAGCACTCGCATCATAAAACACACGCATAGTTGTATTAGTTTGCATTATGTTGTCATACAGCATCCATCGGAGAATCTTAAAATCTCACAAACAGCTATAGGTTCTCCTCCAACTATTAAACTTTACTCTTAAATCTTCCGACAATTTATCATCCCAGGAATTTTCCGTTTCCATGCTTCTTGAAGTAGTAACTTTGGTACCACAAATGTTGGACATAAAATCCCAACGGATCAAATATTTTACTAATAATTGATAACAATACCCTTTTCGTTAAATTTCCTTCTATCAAATCTGGCACAACTACTGTCAGAACATCATCCCTAATGTTCTATAGTATTCCAAGCACTGACTGCTCCTCCTCCACGTCCATCGCAGTATAAGCCCAATTGCGTAACTCCAAACCAGCATCTGCCAATATATTTTGAAAATATTGTATAAACAAATTGATTTCGTCAAGAGTACTCTTGCTTGAAATACAATCATCAACATAGAATGACTCATTCAGCTTGTTCATAACTCCCGGACCGTATTCCTCAAAGTATTTCTCCAAACCAAGATGAAGCTGAAGCGTCGTATTTAACAAAAACGGACTAGACGTCACACCAAACACAACACGACAATGTCGAAAAGTTCTTAATTCACCAGTGCTCTTATACTTCCACCGTAAAAACCGCAGAAAATCCCGATTTTGTTCTAACAAGAATCTGCAAAAACGCTTGTTTGATGTCCCCACAAACTCTATATTTTCCTTCTCTGAACCTAATCAAGATTAGCAAAATATTCTGCAACAAATTTAATCCTTTACTAAGACAATCGTTCAGAGAAGAACCGTTCAACGCTCGTGAAGAGGCGTCAAAAACTGGCCGTATCTTTGTAGTCGTAGAATTCTCTTTTATTATGGGTCTATGAGGCAAGTAGTGACAAACCGATTCACCCTTAACTTCAAATACTTCCTCAATTTATGTTATCCTTTAACCAAGCACAAATTATCTCATCATATGCCTCGTACATATTTTGTCTCTTCAACTTCCTCGTCATAATTTCCAACCTACTTAAAACTATTCCCTTATTCGTATTAAGCTCAGGATGACCCATTACCCAAGGAAGTGCAACTTCATGCCTCCCTTGTTTTAATATCCTAGTCTACTTGTTCATTGCTTTTGCTAATAATAGGATCTTGTATACCAATATCCTTTAATTCCCACATACTACTTAGGTCCAAATTTTGTAAATTTAAACATACTAAATCGGCGACTCGGCTCCTTTTTAGCTCCCAATAGGCACCCTCCTAATTGGATCTCAATGGCCGACAACCCACATCTTAAAAACTCTACCTTACCAGTCAATAATTTATCTATATGCTCTGCTCCTAACAAAATTTGTATAGATAATTCTTCATAAACATCTGAATGTCCTTTTCTTTTAACTCTTTCAAAATTTTAAGATCTGTCAATTTCGGTATATTTCCAGAAATTTTATCAGCATCCAAAGCAGAAATATTAAAATAAACGTTCGTATTTATGTTTTCAACTGCAATAAATACCTTTTGTGTATCACATTGGGTGTCACTATCCCATAAAACAACCCATGTTTTAAATGCTCCATACCAACAGGCTGCACATTCATGATGCTATTAAATATTTATCAATATAAGAACGGTGTGATCCATCAACCAACAGAACTCTCACTAACGGCTGTATCTGCCCAAACATGACCGATACTAACAAAGTCTTTAAATAGACCTGCCCACTATATTGATCATTAAGCAAATCAGAAACTACCTCTACCTTTTCTGGTGTCTTCTGAAGGACGCTGTCTTTAACGACCTCCTCTTCAGAATTACTATTATCACACAAGATCGTAAAATGTCTTCGTTTACAAATCAAACATTTTACAAACGCTTTACAATTTCTACCTAAATGGCCAGATCTGAGACAAACAAGACACCTCTTACTTTTATAACCGCTTGTTTCCTTTCCGTAACAGTCAAACTTAGCTCTGCATAACAATTTACACTCTCATGTGACACTTTATTACAAAAAAGACATGGCTATATTTTACTTTGATTTATAGAGTACAGCTGATGTAGTTGTTGTGTCCTGTCGACTGGACTGACTCCGATACTTTCTAGACTTACATCCTTGAAGCAGTTTTTCGCCATATAAATTCTTTCATCTCCTCGGACTTCACTTTCTAAAAATTCCATTAACTTACCTAATTGATTGAATTCGACATCCGAAGCACCATAATCTTTTGTATTTTGCAATCTTTCCCATTGTTTAATTATTTCCGCTGGGAGACACGATTCTATCAAGGGGTATACTATTGAAGCATACTTTGCACTGGTCACTCCCATTGCTTCCAACGACCTAAGCTTAGCACAGAGTTTTCAAACAATACAGATAAAGACAACTGTCGTCTTTTGGCTATTTGATCTAAAATGAGAGACAATAAATCTCTAATGTGAACTTCAATTAGAAGGTCTTCCCGAACAAATTAATTACTAACTAATTACGTTCTTATAATTTTCTTTTGAAGGGGGGATAATTACTTACAATATCATGAGCCCTAGTGTTTTGAGTAATAGACTGAAGCAAATACTGAAACTTGTCCTCTTCACGCATCTGCGTATCTTCTTCAATCCTTTTAAATTGAGCCCAGAAGGAAATCCAAGTACGTGGTTCCAAATCAAACCTTTTAAGTTCTAGCTTTGGAAGGCGATATTTCGTATCATTTTTACCCTCTGCTGCACCCTCTTTATCTATCACACTGATCGATAATTTATCCACCGCTTTTAAAAGCTGCTCCATTGTGGCCTTAGCAATAGTAAACTTCTCTCTGTATTCTTCAACTTGAGTATACTCATGCTCTATTTCCTTTTTATTACCATCCTTTAACAGAACGTTCGTCATTTTGGCATCTTTGCATGATAACCTACTCCACTTATCCTCTAGGACGCTAAACTTAATACCGGCCTCTTTACGATCACCACCCTTAATACTATCCAATAAGTTATTCGTGGCATTCGTAAGGAATCGCCGCAGAACAGCACGTTCTGAACGTAAAACAGATCACTTACTCTTTGAATGTGATTTACTCATACCTTCCTACGTTTCTTCAGAAACTTGTCCTGTCACGGTCGTCATTAATGTTAGATCACTGCTAACTAGTTAGTCGCTGCTAACGATAAGTAACTCCTCCGAGTTAAATAAATATATTCTGTAGAATAATATAAAATTAGGACATGCAAATAGTATTAGTGACACTTCAGAATCAATATTAAACATAATTTAACATTTATAACAAACTTTTATTTTTAGACTAGACAATAATTAATAAAATGGTATTGCAAGCAGCTAGCCCCAACAGTATTGTTGATTTTCTTATTAATTTATTATAAAGCCGTACGTCTATTGTGTGTTCATTATTATAATTAAAATAGTTTATTTTATGTTAGTTTAGCGGCCTTCTGTGTATAAACGTTTATCGTCTCTTTATTATTATAATTAGAACTTCGTTTCTTAGTGTACAGTAGTAGTTTATAGTAGATAGAATACCTATGTTCTAGCGCACTTCGTGCGAACCAACACAGCAATATATATACATACACAGGAGGAGAGGAATTTTCTCCCTGATCCCTCCTTGTGGGCCTCCTTGTAGGATTTTTACCCCGATCAAAACCCCCACCCTACCTCGATCGAACTCCCCCACCCTACCTACTATTTAATTTACATGTAAATTCCCGTAAGGAGGAAATGAGAGGGATTTTCTCCCTGCTCCCTGGGTTTGGCACACTTCGTACCTGATCAAACCCCCCACCCTACCTACTCGAACCCCCCACTATACCTACTCGAACCCCCACCCTACCTACTCGAACCCCCCCCCCCCCCACTCTACCTACTCAGAACCCGCACCCTACCTATTCGAACCCCACCCCCCTCTACCTACTACTTCTGATCGAACCCCCCATCCTACCTACTCGAACGCCCACTCTACCTACTCGAACCCCCCACCCTATCTACTCGAACCCCCACCCTACCTACTCAAACCCCCCACCTTACCTACTCGAACCTCCCACCCTACCTACTCGAACCCCCACCCTACCTACTATTTCTGATTAAACCCCCACCGTCCTCGATCAGAACCCCACACCCTACCTCGATCAGACCCACCACCCTACCTACTCAGAACCCCCACCCTACCTACTCAAACCCCCACCCTACCTCGATCAAACCCCCCACCTTACCTACTCGAACCACCACCCTACCTAAATGTATTATACAAAATATACACAGTAGTAATAAATTCTTTGTATATACGTCAAATCCCCACCTTCACTCTGACGTCACATCGCATAACTCCGCCTCTTGACGTAGCAATTGTCACATCCGCCATTTTCAAGTACGTCACAATTTTTACTCAACCACAACTTTTGACAAATTGTATAATTAAATGCAATTTTACAACAGCCCTATATATAATTATAGTAAATGATGCTGTACTTTATTTTCTGTCATACGTCGTTCCACCATCTTGTCGACCATATTTATCGTTTAAGGCGTGTCATCCGTCGACAGACCGTGTAGATCGGAAAAAGACGACGCCGCCACCGAGGAGTGAACCGGGGGGTTACCAAGCATTCTATATGGATACGCTAACCGCTGGGCTATCTAGCACAGTCAATGAGGAATGATGCATGTTCTAGTACTAATAAATTTTCCTTATATATAGACATTACGCATAAATATTTCCGGACTATTTAACAATAAATAATTCTATACGAGGAAATTCTAATACTAAATCAGTTATAACAAGATGAAAAATATTGCTTCTATGCATGTTGATTTTGAAGTTTTCGTTTCTAGAAATGGTTTGTATTTTAAATATAATTATTAATGAATCAACGTCAACCGTTATAATCTGTATTGGTATTAAAGAATGTAATACTAACAACATTGCACACTAAATTAGTGAAATTTTTATTTTGATATCTAGTGCCCTTTTGGATTTTGCTCTGTATCTTAAAAACGGTTAGAGATATTTAAATTTAGTAAAACAATTTTTTTATTATTTTGCTTGGCGCATCAATTAGTGTAGTTTTTATTTTGATATCTAATGCCCTTTTGGATTTCGCTTTATATCTTGAAAACGAGTGTAAATATTTAAATTTAGCAAAAACAATTTTCTTATTATTTTCACATAGTAATCCATTAGTGAAATCTCCATTTTGATATCTAGTGCCCCTTTGAACTTTATCCCGTATCTTGAAAACAGTTGGAAATATTTAAATTTGGTAAAGATAATTATATTCATATTAAGTATGATGACGCATTGATTATAGCAATTGACATATGTATAATGAATGAGCTTTGGCTGATAGATTACCATAATTTTTAAAAATTTATACTAATATTTTGTTAAGTAGAGAACTAGCTATATGATTATCTTTATTTGTATAATCCCAAACTTTTTGAGGGTCTTAGGAAATTTTTGGGGACCGCCCCGTTTTCCCACTTTCGAGGTGGAGGTGGACCACCCCCCAAAATTTCTTGTAAATTTGGAAGGTTGTTGACCCTATAAAATGGTGGACGCTTTATTCAACGCTACACCGCTTTGGACCGCTGACGTGATAGCAATATGATCCTTGGAAAAAAGTTAGTGCCTCTAGCAGGAGTCGAACCCGCTACCTCTGAATTACAGGGCCGGTGCTCTAATCATTCAACCACAAATACATAACGTTTTTAAATACTATTTGAGGATTTATATGTTGTAGTCGGTGACGTGCTCTTGCGTATGTTTTAACTGTAGTCAATTAAGATAAATATATAATATGTAATTCTTATTAAATAGGACCGGTAGTGAGCTTAAACACTTTTCGGCCTGTTTAAATTGCTGCGAACACCTTCCTTTTGGAAGACCAAATGTAAATTACTGATTCCCACCGCTTTAGGAGCGATCTTTCTGGGAGTTTTAATCTAAATTCCAACTTAGACATCGTAGTTACAGCAACCTCTTCATATTCATACCTTTTCAGTAACTCGTCCTCTAGATTTTCCTTAAGCAAAGGTTCAATTTGCTTATCAATATCTTACAGATTGTCACTTGCAAGCTTTAACTTTCACATATCTGTATAAATGTCTTCGACACAAACTATTTTCTAGCATAGAATTTATATTATTAACTGTTTTAGTTAAGTGCGTTCTACAGATTGTCCGTTTTACTTGTTCCATCACGAAGCCTCGATAGTATAGCCGTCTGTTAAATATTCGCGTTCACGTTTCGTTATTCTGAATATTTACGTTAAAGCTCGTTATATTTATCACCAAATCTTCTCGGGTTTCGGCACCAAAGTTATTGTAATGCAATAAACAACATCAAGTTTAAAGAAAGGTTTATTTGAATATAAATCAAGCTAAGCGACTACACATCATGAAAGCTTCTTACGTACTTGTATATCTCTGAACAACAAGTTACAGTAACCACTTACTTACACCCTCTACTACCCTTAGGTCTATCGACGCACGCAGAAGGCCTGAAATATTTTAGACAGTGACACACTAACAATAAAATAAGTTTTTCGTCGACCGTTTATTAATGTCAATATTAACGAATGATTTTGTTTTAAAAAGAATGCATTAATGGACCTCATTAATTCACTTTTTTTCATTAAGTAACTCTTTTTGTGACGTTGACGTTTTGATGTTTTAATAAAGGTATAACCTCAACCAGACATACGGATACGCATCCTTGTTGTTAAATCCGCATGTCATATATTTCAGTGGTGACTAGTTTTCCTTTAGCAAAAGTGAAGTTTATGTAAAAGCGAAAATGTATGAAGTTGACATTAGTGTATTCTGACGGTCTTTGTGGAAAAGTAAATTTTATTGTACTTGCGGTCGACGAAAAAAAGTTGTAATCAATTCGTTTGTTAATAGGCGATTAATAATCTCAACTATTAAAGCACTCACTCGCTTCGCTCGTTCGTGCTTTAAACAGTTCGATTACTAATCGCCTTGATTAAATAACTATTAAAAGTAAGTATAAAAGTACATACAAAATAATTTTTATTGTTTGCATTTTTAAAATTTGACGGCACACTTCACGAATAAGAAGGCACACAAAAGTACCGCTGCACTGGTTGAGAATCACTAAGATAGGGAATCATGTAATGGATTTTTATAGGTTGTTCGGGTGCTCGATTATACACTACATTTAGATCTAGTTTGTTATAGAAACACGGCATTAGGACGCGAGAAGCAATAATATATAGCTGCGCAGGTCGAAAGCTGTTGTATGGCAGAAAATGTGTTTTCCCCATTAAAATAACTTTTATTGGAAGATGGGAGATTCTATCTCCGAAATGTGTCTATATATTCGGTATAACTTGCAGGATTAAAGATTAAGTTGTAAAAAAATATTGGTGTCGGCATTCTGGAATGGGGTTTTGGCATACCGATTGGCATGCCAAAATGCAAGTTTTATTGCGCATTTGTCGAGGACACGCGCCGGGTCCCGCCGGGGTATGCGCTGGGGTTGGTGTAGGACGCACTCCTAACGGTCGCCTCCTTTGGAGGTGTTTTTGACAACTTGAAACAGTTTAATAGTCTACAGCCCTTTGTAAAACAGTATTGCACTGAATCGATTATTTTTAGTTTACATTTTGTCCTACCAATAAATTATTTTGTGTTATAAAATGTTACTCAACGACCTAATCTTGTATAAAATTCATAAAAAAATCTCAAGAAGTTCTAGAGATCAGATATAGAAATTTATTGTAACAAAGTAAATAAAGTCATAGGTTCAATGCGCATCTACCGGTTTGTAACATGCTACAGGTTGTTGTTCTATTGAGCACTGCCGGCTGCATGGAAAATCCACCACTTGTAGTCCAAATATCAGTCCGCGAACATGTATTTGTTAAGCGCACTGGCCGCAAGTCTACGTATAACCATCCTCCTGATTCACCGGTATAATTAATAGAGCCACTTAACCAATGGTTCGTAAAATTTAATAAAATATTATTTATTTGTAGCGCAACTACGTAACTACTTTTAACTACGTTTAATTATAAATTTCACTAAAACAAAAATTAATTCAACCAGGAGCAGTTTTTATTATCCTTATATATGATGGCACTGTGAAAAGCAGCAATACGTTTTTTTAACCAAGATGTATTTAACTACCGACGCTGAACCTTGAACTCAAAAAATTAAAGCTACGACACGTTTCAATGTCATAAACAACGATGCAGGCGGGAGGCTCCGTATAGGATTCGTCCATGTATTCGATTTGTTACGTCATGGAAAATCCAGGTTACCACGCCTGTAATGTACGGTGAGTCGTTATAAAAACATTTCCATTGAAATTCGAACTGTTGGAATATTACTTGCAGTTTGCTTAATTTTTATTGGTCTAAAAACTTTATTGTATATTAATTGGTAGGAGATCGTGTGTAATGCCATTTAAAAAGTTGGTTTAAGAGCCAAGTATAATTGAAATTGATTTTTGAAATTTTCATATTAGGAAATGATTGTTCGCCAACAATGAAATTTTAATAATTGCAATATATAATGACCTTGTGGTCATAAATGTAAGTCGCAGGGCCTCAAATCTGATCACCTTCGATAACCTAAAATGTTTTTTTGTTATGAAGTAAGAATTCAAATTTAAAATTTGACAAACTCGTTAATGAGAAATAACTTTCATTTGATTTTGTGTATATAACTCCTTTATATAAAAATAGATGCTTTGAGTTGACTTAAAATTTATTTGCTCAGGTTTATGGACATATAAATTAACATAAAAAGAGGAGTTTAAACTATTCAGTTAGGGTCGTATAGACCGACTCAGAGATAATAGAACTTGATTAGAGATATCTATTAAATGATTATAAGAACTGTTTGCTTAACTACCACCTGCAGTGTTAAAGGTAATAGTATGTATTTATAATTATTTAATTTGAAAACCAGGATAAAGCAACTTTAATTTTAAATTCCATAAGATACGTTATACACCATAAAACTTCTACTTTCGCACTATAGTGTTGTCTTGTAAAATAATTTAGGAAAGTAGTGGCCCCGTAAAATGTCCATAGAATAGAAACCCCCCCGATAGTCTCTTCAAATGGCGGAGGGAGATAGAGTCCCAAGCTAGTTCGTAAGATTCCAAAGGTCATTTAACTACGGAAAACAACAACTTTGCCTAGACCTTTGTGAATACATCGGGAGTTGATCATAAAATATTAACCACCCGGACCAAGTGTTCCGACTTATTTTGATTAGTGTTTCTGGCCAGTATATTGTTAGTCGGACACGTCTCGATACAAAAACAACTTAACCTAGTAGAGGTTACAAACTATCGGTTAATTCTAAAAAGTACGCTTGCCATAGCTTTTCCATATGCGCTTACACTCTATCGGATTCTCATTTTAGTTCCCCTACCTAGTCCATAATTTCGTTCGGATGTTTTCGGCACTTAATCAGCGATGTTGAAAACATTAACTATACCAAAGAAAAAATTTTTAAGAAGGCAAAGACTTACCCAATTCAATTATAGAACCTTTTTCAGATAATATAATGTTAGTTAAAATCGGCGACATTGTGGACTGTACTGACGAATTAAAAAATAACGGTATTTTTTTGTTAAAAAATTTGTATCTACTAGCCGTTAATAGATTAATTTACAAATAATTTTAATTGCTTTAGCTTTTGTTAATCGAATGGAGAACATTTCGATTCTGTAAATAAGTTACTAAATATTTTACAGTGAAATTGCTTCGTAGGATGAAATTGTTCCTCACCAGAATAGAGCGAAATTGCCCCTCACCAGAATATAGTGAAATTACCTTTTAATAGAGTACGTGAAATTACCCCGTGGGGTAAAATTGTCCCTTACCAGAATTGGTGTAGAATGCTTCGCAGCTTCATAAGAAAACGAAGTAGTAGATACAGTAACGAGGCTTTAGAAAAGGCTAAAGAAGAAGTTCGACTAAATAAATCAAGAATTTACACCATCAGTAAAAAATACAACATACCGAAAAAGACGCTAAGCTATCACTTCAAACAATATCATAAGTAGGTACATGTTAGAACCAATATGTAGACTGCATGCAAGAGGTCACAATAACAATACAGAACTATGATGAATTTTCTACTGTTAATGTAAAAGAAGTTGGTAAACATGGCTCATTGTTTCCATCTAGCATACGAGCGATCTTCTCTGGACCATCAAGTTGTGGCGACACCAATGCTCTGAAATTTTAATTTTACACAAAAATGAGTTTAGATTGCAAAATGCTACGTGTTTTCTAAAAGTCTGTATCAACCAAAATATAAGCCTTTAAGAAATGTATTTGAACCTTTAAAAGACGAAATTGGATACTATGGGTATGGAATCTGTGATGATGTGCTAGATCCTGAACAGGTTAAAGAAGATTCAATTATGAGTTTTCATGATACACCTGCAAATGAGCAAAACAAGATTAACCAGTTTTTCTCATTTGGAAGACAAAGCAATAGACTAGTTGAGCTTACAAATAATGAAACTGTAGCAATTTTTTTTCTTTAGTTCCTCAAATATACCTTAAACTTAATTAATAGCTTCCATGGCATTTTGAAATTCACCATAGAACATAAAAAAAACAACGAAACAAATTTCTTGTACATGACATTTCGTCATAACAACAATACTATTAGCATGGAATGGTATATAACTACTTGGTCAGTTAGGTACTTAAGTTATGAGTTACAACACCCGATAGCACTTAAAAAAAAGGTGATAATGGGCCTAGCTGTTCGGGCTATTAAATGAGTACAGAATGACTGCAATAAATAACGAAAATATGCATTACACACAAAGAATTATACAAAGAATCTCATAAAAATATCACCAAAAAGGCATACATACGCAAAGGCGGCTAGCTTGGCTATTATCCCAGGAGAAATCATGAAAAGGATGGGGTTTAATTTTCTTCGCAAAACGGAGAACTAAATAAAGTGAAGTTGAACGTCGCTGTATTTAGCAAAAACATGGGATTTTACGATAAATACAAAAACCCTATCTGGGTGGATCGTTTAAAATTATTAATTTTTTCTTTGTAGAAAATGGAACATATTAAAATCAGAAGGTATCTATTATATAATAATTATCATTTATCCAATAAAAAAATTAAATAAATTCGTAGTGGATAAATTAATAATTAAGCCAACAAATGAAAATTAATAAATGAATCATTTAATAAACAATTCAAGTAACAAACGAATAAATGTATTGTAACGCGCTACTACTACCGCGTTTCTTTAATTTAAAACAAGTAATAACAAACGTCTTTATTACTTACTGTTCACAAGTCTAATTAACAGTATATGCCTTATTTATAGATGTTTTCAGGACACTTAACAATGAAGCACTATTACACTAATGAATTTACATGCACTAATATCTTCTTAAACTATCTTCTTTACCATAGGTTCATTAACAACACTAACACAACTATTTGTTTATACACTTCTATTTATTTATGTATACTGCAAGCTGCATGCACATTAGACACAGCATATCATTTATGTATATATTCTAAAAACTCAACTACGTTTACTTTACAACGATATAATTTATATTAGACATTCAAGAATAGACTGACTCTTACATTCAAAAGCGGCCTTATATATACCCTGCATTAAGATATGACTCATTATCTAGAACTTTGTAGAAGGATTCTCGAATGCTGAAGAATACGCTGTGCCCCGGGCGTTTGACGGGTTGCCTAATAGTGGATCGCAACACTGCCCCCTCTTTAAAACCGTTACGTCTCGTAACTGTAAATCCATCTTGACGCCAATTCGATGACTGGTGACGGTATCGGCAGCTATCTCCTCTGGTGCATCCACCGCGTCGTTGGAAGTAACAGTCAACACTCTTTTCCTGGTCTTGGTAGGCAACCGGTTGATAACAACAAACAAGAACCTGGACGTTGGTTCCCTGGAAAACTACTTCTAGCATATTTCGGACTATCCTCCAGTCTAAGCGATCCAGTCCACAGCCCAGCTTGGGCACCGCTAGTCTCGTTACTCCATTTTCCATCATCTGCGCCTTAAGATTTAGCAAAGCCTCCCATAGATGTCCATAACTAGATCTCTGCCATGAAGAATTTTTGGTGACCAGATAGTAAACATAACGATTTTTATCTTGAAGGACCAAAGATTTTCCTACAGTTGGCTGCTGTTGTACTAATTCATCCACACATCCAAACTTTTTCTTGAAAACAACAGCTATTCCCTTGACATTGCCAAATCTTGAGCTACGCAATGTGCAAGGGAATACTCTTCTGGTGCTCTAAACAGATCTTGCTGTTTTCAACAACAACGCCAAATCTCGCTTTAGCGGAACCACCATACGCCGCCATAAAGCTCTCAAAATCTACATTTGGCTCATGATTAATAACTTGCCGAACACCATTATCATTATTCGAGTCTTCCTGGTTGTTGCCAGCGTAGGATGTTAAACGGTCAAAGTGTACTACTTTCGGTTTACCACGAGGGATCTTCTGATCCGGTACACTACATCATTAATCCTTTTAACACTTCGTACGGCCCTTCCCATTGTCTTTGTAGTTTTGGCGACATTCCACGTTTTCTTTGTGGATTGTACAACCACACTAAATCTCCAGGTTGATAACCACCTTCTTGTGCTCTCGTGTCATATTGTGATTTCATTCGATCGCTTGCTGCCTGTATATTCTTTCGGACGTTTTCGTGAATACTATTTGATCTTTCACGAAGCTTACTAACGTAATCTTCACCTGCGATCTCTTCTCCAGGTTTAAATCCAAACTGAAGATCACATGGTAGCCGCAATTCACGTCCTAGCATTACGCAAGCGGGAGAGTACCCTGTGCTGTCATGTACCGAAGATCGGTACGCCAGTAGGAACAAATGCAGATATTGGTCCCAGTCTCGTTGATGTTCAGAGACAACTTTGGCCAGGTACTTCCCTAACGTCCTGTTCATTCTTTCAACCATTCCATCCGATTGGGGATGAAGTGGCGTGGTTCTAGTCTTCCTGATTCCAAGATGCTTGCAGACATTTTGAAACAATACTGATTCGAAGTTTCGACCTTGATCGGAGTGTAATTCCAAAAGGAACTTCAAAACGACAAAACAACTCCCTGACTAGTACATCTGCAACCGTCTCGGCTTCTTGGTTAGGTATAGCATATGCCTCCGGCCATTTGGTAAAATAATCCATTGCAACCAAGATGTATTTATTTCCTTTCTCTGATTCAGGAAATGGACCAGCTATATCAATGGCTAACCTCTCAAAAGGATTCCCCACGTTATACTGTCTCATTGGGGCTTTCCGTTTTGAGACCGGGCCATTTGCAGAGGCACACAATTCACATTTCCGGCACCACTCCTTCACATCATCTTTGCAGTTCAGCCAATAGAATCTTTCTCTCACTCTCTCGAGAGTTCTTTTCACGCCAAAGTGCCCTCCGGAAATACCATCGTGCAAGTGCTGCAACACTTCCGGCACTCTGCTTCTCGGCACTATCACTTGAAGTCTCTCAGTGCCTCTTCAAATTCCAGGCGTCGTTTCAAGATTCTATTTTCTATCATCAAGGAGTCCCACTGTGCCCAGTATGCCTTCAGGCTCCTACTTAAAATACTAATTTCTTCCCAAGCTGGCCGTTGTCCTCTATTTTTCCACTCAATAATACGTCCCAATTCGGCGTCATTCTCCTGGTCTTCTCGTATTCTTTCGAGTTGCCAAGTATCATCGGTTACCGTCATTCTATGGATGACACTTATTTTCTCTTCCATCTTGGAGCAATGATTGCAGTCCATCGGACAAGGTCTCCTTGATAGAGCGTCTGCATTCCGATGGCTAGTTCCTACACGATGTTCTGTATCAAAGTCATATTCCTGCAGCCGCTCTATCCACCTTGCCACTTGCCCTTCAGGATTTCGAAACTGCAATAACCATTTCAGTGCAGCATGGTCTGTTCTCAACAGGAATTTACGGCCGTATAAGTACTTATAAAAGTGCTCTACGGATTTGACGAAGGCCAACAGCTCCCTTCTTGTCACACAATAGTTCCTTTCTGGCCGTCCTGCACTTGAGAAAGAACGCCTCCTATAGCTGTGTTACTGGCATCGGTATCCAACACAAATTTTCCCTCCATCCGTGGATAACTCAAAATTGGTGCTGTAACTAGTAGCCGTTTCAGTTGTTCGAATGCACTGTGGCAGTCGTCATTCCAATCATATTCTTGTCCATCTTCGGTTAATTTTGTTAACGGTTTGGCAATGTTTGCAAACCCAAGTATAAAACGTCGGTAATATGTGCACAATCCTAGAAAACTGCGTAGTTGGTGTATATCTGCTGGTGTAGGCCACTCTTGTACCGTTTTTATTTTGTCAGGGTCAGCTCTTATTCCGGTCTCTGAAACGACATGTCCTAGGTATTTCACCTCTTTTCCAAATAGGTGACACTTCTTGGGGCTCAATGTAAGGTTTGCCCCGCGTAATCTTTGGAATATCTCCTCTAAGTTTTAAGGTGTTCTTCAAAAGACCGGCCTAACACTATCACGTCGTCTAGGTACACCAGACATGTTTTCCAGGACAGTCCACGCAGTATCGACTCCATCAATCGTTTAAAAGTAGCAGGAGCATTGCATAATCCAAATGGCATGACCTTGAACTGCCATAATCCAGTTCCAATTGTAAACGCAGTCTTTTCTTTATCGTTTGGCTCCAAGCCTACCTGCCAGTATCCGCTTTTCAAGTCCAAGGTCGAAAACCATTTAGATCCGGATAGAGTATCTAAGGTGTCATCAATTCTGGGCAAAGGATAGCTGTCTTTCTTTGTCACATTGTTAAGCCGCCGGTAGTCTACACAAAACCTTGTCGACCCGTCCTTTTTCTTGACAAGCACTACCGGGGTTGCCCATGGACTATTCGAGGGTTCAATCACTCCCTGTTCTTCCATATCGGTGATAATTTGCTCAGCTTCCTTACGTTTTGCCAAAGGAAGCCGCCTGGGTGTTGTCTTATCGGTTGCGCATCTCCAGTATTGATCTTGTGTTGCACAACATTCGTCCTTCCTTCTCACTATCATCCAGTGCAAACACACCTCGATATCGTCCGACCAGTTCTTTTACCTTGCCCAGTTGATCGCCATTTAATCCTTGACACGAGGGTATCAACATATCCAGCAATTTCTGTGAGCAACCGTTGGTTGGTTTATTTTTCGTGTCGTCAATACAACGTTTAATATGACATACTGGAATGCAACTTCCCACAATCATGCCTTTCTTCAGGGTCACTGTATGAGGGTTAATGTTCAGCACCCTTACTGGTACCATATTTCGAGACTTTACCAGCGTTCTTCCAATCAGAAGCCCTCCTGACCCATCCCCGATTCAGTTGCTTCCATCATGCATACTTGTCCTTCCCGGAGCGTACCATCCGGGCGTCCCATTACTATCATCTCCGCCTTCTCGGGTATTTTCATATCGCAAATCATTCGAACTTGCATCGTCTGGTTACTCGTCCCTTGAAATGGAATCTCATCATCATCTATCCGAAGCACATTTTCTTTCATGTTTACATGAAACCCATATTCTCTCATGAGATCCATTCCCAAGATCACTTCTTCTGTAATTTCAGCCACCAACACTCGATGATTAATTAATTTGTCTCCAATTGTCAACATAACGGCAGTCTCTCCATGAGTACCAATCTTCTCACCACTTGCCGTTCGGAGACACACCGATACAGGTAGCACTTTTCCACGACCAACCAAATCTGGTCTCACAATAGTTCTTGTCGCTCCTGTATCCACAAGTAATCGGACAACCCTACCATTAATTCTACCATCGATATAAATGCTGTCCAGACTTTCCACCGACGATGCAGCACGGATGATAATCTCCGGGGCACTACGCTGTGCTGTCGAAGTTCGCCCTCTTACATGGACCAGCTTTGGCACAACCGGTTGTTTCTTTGGTTGAGTACAGCGTCTCTGCATATGGCCAACTTCACCGCAGCTCCAGCATCGTAGACGCCATCTCCGCGGTCGTAGTCTTTTCAGCCTTTCCGCCTTTCGCTTTTCAAACACACGGTTGATTATTTCATCTATGCTGTTCTGAGCTTGACCAGGTTCCTCTAAGGCAGACCGAACTTTGTGACTCACCCTATGTGATGTCTGCTTAGCTGCTTCAAATTCAAGCGCATGGGCCAGTGCATCATCTAACATTTTGGCCGTGCTAGTCTTAGCGCTTGCTGTATTTCGCCATCCTTAACGCCATCCACAAATGTTTGGACAGCAAGTTGTTCGAGGAAGCTGTCTGGTGCCGTTGGGTATGTCAATCTAACTAACCTGGCAATGTCAGCTTCGAATTCTTGCAGGCTTTCACTTGTCTTTTGCGAGCGGTTCTTAACTTGTGCGTGGTAAACCTGTTGAAAGTGAGCATCTCCATATCTCATCTCAAGCTTTGATGTTAAGAGGCCGTAATCATTCTGCTGGTGATCGGGAATCGTTTGTAAGATGTTAAGAGCCTCCCCCCGTAGGGCCACTATTAAGGAGATAGCCTTCTCTTTGTTGCACCAACCGTTGGCTATTGCAGCAGCTTCAAATTGTTTCAAATATGTGGGCCAAGGTGTTTTACCATCGAATGTAGGTGGTTTTACTTTAAATTTAGACGGAATTGACTCGCTTCTTTCCGTGGTTCTTATTTCTGGAATGTTCTGATTAACAACTTGGCTTGGTAATTCAAGTGGTCGCGTTGTTAGTGAAATCATTTGTTCTTGAAGCCTCATCACATCTTCTTCCATTTTTACCAATTTATTATCCAACTTTTGCTCAACTGTTTTTACTTGTTCAGTAAAATCTTCTTTCAATGCAATGGAACTTTCCATTAATCTTTGTTCTAACGTGGCTGTACTTTCATTCAACATTTCTTCCACTTTGGCAGCATTTTCACTTAACCTTTCCATTTTCTCAGCGTTTTCAGTAAACCTTTCATCTATTTTTGCAGCATTTTCAGTAAACTTTTCATCTATTTTTGCGGCATTTTCAGTAAACTTTTCATTTAGTGTCACTTCCAGTTTAGCCGACCTTTCCTCCATACCGGATTTAAAATCCTTGAGGAAATTCATTAAAGTGTCTGCCTCCATTTTACTTTGATTTCTTGTCACTGGCATATACAAACTACTTAAATGTCTTTAGGCTTGTGTGTTTTCCTTTTAAATTAATCACTATATACCCCACAAATGCCTGACACCAGTGTAACGCGCTACTACTACCGCGTTTCTTTAATTTAAAACAAGTAATAACAAACGTCTTTATTACTTACTGTTCACAAGTCTAATTAACAGTATATGCCTTATTTATAGATGTTTTCAGGACACTTAACAATGAAGCACTATTACACTAATGAATTTACATGCACTAATATCTTCTTAAACTATCTTCTTTACCATAGGTTCATTAACAACACTAACACAACTATTTGTTTATACACTTCTATTTATTTATGTATACTGCAAGCTGCATGCACATTAGACACAGCATATCATTTATGTATATATTCTAAAAACTCAACTACGTTTACTTTACAACGATATAATTTATATTAGACATTCAAGAATAGACTGACTCTTACATTCATAAGCGGCCTTATATATACCCTGCATTAAGATATGACTCATTATCTAGAACTTTGTAGAAGGATTCTCGAATGCTGAAGAATACGCTGTGCCCGGGCGTTTGTATGTTTGACGGGTTGCCTAATAGTGGATCGCAACAGTATTAATGATTAAAATGATAAATGAGTGAGTGTGAGGGAAGCTTCGCGTACCACACGTCCAAAAGGGAACAAAATCGGTATAAGTCGCAATCGATAGAAGTCACAATCAGTATGTCTACACTCATATTATGCGCTGGGGTTATAGGGATGAACAAAAAAAATTTTTTATACAACCTTAAAAGGGTTTGTACATTAATAAATAAAAAAATTTTTAGAGGTTGGTGCAAAACTCTACTTATTTATATCCAATAAATTGCTTTGATGCCAATATATTTATCATTGGCAAACGCTTATCAAAAAAAAAACTTTTCTAATAGTTAAATTTATATCCCTCACAAATATGAGCTAAGAAATTTTTAGTTACCCACAAAATATGGGTTTTAGCCTTAGAATACTCAATACTATAAACGACAGGGTAACACATAAATAAAGCATTGCTTTCTAATAACTCTTCACATCATCAATAACAAGTTCAAGCAACCAGGAAAACTAATAAATTTATTTTCAGGAGAGAACCATCAAGCATTCTCAACTAAAAATTTCTCAACACTACCAAAATGTAACTGCAATTGCCACTATTACTTACAGTTGAGTAATATTTTATACTAAAGAAAAATTACAAAAGACCAAGAAAAATGTTTAATCTCAACTAGGATTTTATAACGTATTTCCACTTGTCGTTGATGCGCAAACTTGGACATCGATAAAACACGCTAGTATGCTAAACAAAAGAAAATCTAAAAAACTTATGAATTTAAACTGTTGAGTTACGATATTAGTAACTTATACCAACGATTAATCAGTTACGATGTTAGTAAGCTCCATTTCCTTTGATGCGCAAATTTAAACATTGACCCAAAGGGTTACTATTTTATACCACCAAATAAAATGTTTATTAAAAAAAAAATAAAAGCAGAAGCCTACAAATTTATAAATGTAATTTATTTAACAAGTTTTTAATCCAAACGATTCCCTACGGAAATATCAGAATTAAAACGAAATTAGGGCATTAGAGTTTCATCAAACTAATTTCCAGATCAGATTTAGAAAATATTTTACCCTAAAAAATTTTCCGATAAAGAGCTACGACGAGCAAAGATTAAAAATTTAAGAAATATTTTAAAAAGCAGGGGTACAACCTGTAATTTGTTAAAAAAGTTTTGCAATAAAATTAATTAGTATAATGGCTATTACTACTTAATTTTTGGTTAACTTTTTGCTCCACGTATAACTAAACTGTCGAAGCAAATATAAGGTGCCCTACAACGTATAAGAATTACAGAATTCTCCCTCAGAGAATAACGCAACAACGAACTCTTCCACGAGTTTCGGCTAGAATAAAACAAAAAACTGCGTTGCAATGCCGGTAGAATTAAAATGAGTAAGTAAAAAAACAAATTTACAAAAGGAACTGTTCCCATAACGTCATTACGACAGCAAAGCCAAACGTACCAGTTTATAACAAAACACGCCATTAATGCTCTCTTTGTCTCGTTTTAACGAATACAAAACTAAGTTACCAAGCTAACAAAAAGTAGATAATATTTATCATCTAAATCTTCGATACTAACAACCTTTAAAAATTTAGTTCACAATCTTAATTATATTTATACAAAAATAAACAATCTGAAGAGTGCTTGCTTTCTAAAATACCAAATAGTGAAATTACTTAACACCTTAATTAGAATGAACAGTTTGACAGATAGATTTTTAATAGTTTTAGATTAACAGTTCTATCAAACAAATGTCCAAAGCAACAAATTTAAAACATCACAATCTTTATGCAGAGCTTGCCTAAACAAAAATACAAATTTAAGGACAAGTTTCTACAAATATAAAATAACCATTTATTGCGTTGCTAATAAAAGGCAACAACTGCTTTAAACTGTGATAAACCACTAAATGGTTTTGCTATAAGTAATACGACTATTTTATGCAACATGTTTTCTTTGTAAAATTAAATACATAGCAATTTGTGTATTAACTTATTTTAACTAAGTATATATATATATATATATATATATATATAAAAGAATGAAATTTATTGGCAAGTGACTCAATATTAGCCACAAGGGCATCCTGTCGACGCGTTTCGCCCTAATTGGGGCTCATCAGGACAGGAGTAGCAAAGATGTAATATTAAACACGAACACATTATGGGAAGTACAGCATCACCTAGCTCACAATTTGTGTCTTCGTGCTGTTTCACCTGACTTTGCAGGTTTTATCAACAGTCGGCACGGAGGAGATCCGGTTCAACTGCCTTTTTCCATAGCCAAAAGATTATAATTATAAAGAATATGTAAATTTAATGAGTCTTAAAATAATATTAAAGAATGAAATTTATTGGCAAGTGACTCAATATTAGCCACAAGGGCATCCTGTCGACGCGTTTCGCCCTAATTGGGGCTCATCAGGACAGGAGTAGCAAAGATGTAATATTAAACACGAACACATTATGGGAAGTACAGCATCACCTAGCTCACAATTTGTGCCTTCGTGCTGTTTCACCTGACTTTGCAGGTTTTATCAACAGTCGGCACGGAGGAGATCCGGTTCAACTGCCTTTTCCATAGCCAAAAGATTATAATTATAAAGACTATGTAAATTTAATGAGTCTTAAAATAATATTAAAGAATGAAATTTATTGGCAAGTGACTCAATATTAGCCACAAGGGCATCCTGTCGACGCGTTTCCCCTAATTGGGGCTCATCAGGACAGGAGTAGCAAAGATGTAATATTAAACACGAACACATTATGGGAAGTACAGCATCACCTAGCTCACAATTTGTGCCTTCGTGCTGTTTCACGACTTTGCAGGTTTTATCAACAGTCGGCACGGAGGAGATCCGGTTCAACTGCCTTTTGCCATGGCCAAAAGATTATAATTATAAAGATCTCCTCCGTGCCGACTGTTGATAAAACCTGCAAAGTCAGGTGAAACAGCACGAAGGCACAAATTGTGAGCTAGGTGATGCTGTACTTCCCATAATGTGTTCGTGTTTAATATTACATCTTTGCTACCTGTCCTGATGAGCCCCAATTAGGGCGAAACGCGTCGACAGGATGCCCTTGTACTAATATTGAGTCACTTGCCAATAAATTTCATTCTTTAATATTATTTTAAGACTCATTAAATTTACATATTCTTTATAATTATAATCTTTGGCTATGGAAAAGGCAGTTGAACCGGATCTCCTCCGTGCCGACTGTTGATAAACCTGCAAAGTCAGGTGAAACAGCACGAAGGCACAAATTGTGAGCTAGGTGATGCTGTACTCCCATAATGTGTTCGTGTTTAATATTACATCTTTGCTACTCCTGTCCTGATGAGCCCAATTAGGGCGAAACGCGTCGACAGATGCCTGTGTATATTGAGTCACTGCAATAAATTTCATTCTTTAATATTATTTTAGACTCATTAAATTTACATATTCTTATATATATATATATATATATATATATATATATTGCCGTGTAACCTCCCCATTATCGAGCCTCTGTAGCAAAATTATTCGAAAATTTATTAATTTTCTAAAAATCGCAAATCGCATAAATTGCTGTGTACCCTGGGATCAAATCAACAGAGTAAAAAAATACATTCGAGGATTTTATTAATTTACCAAAATCGAAAATTGCACACAATAGAAACTTTAATAAAAAAAAAAATTTCTTACGCAGATTCCTGCTTCCTCGGTTGAATTACTTCTATAGCTCCCTGGCTAGCTCAGTTGGGCCTCCTCTTGGATACCTAGATTCACTATCATACTCTTTATCGTTCACGCACACTCTCAATAAAACCACAAAATAATACAACAATCATACAAAATTTATTTACCACTATTTACAAATAAAACTTCAAGATTATTTACATTTCGGTGGTCAAGTTACACCTCAATAAATTCGATTTTTGTAAAGTCCAGAATTTGAACTAGAAATATCAAACACATTGAAAGTAACCGGAGTAAATGGGCTCTGAATAATACCTTATTTTTCCTTCATTATTTATAATTAATTTTAATTAGGACACTCTGGAGTATGGTGAGCTCATGATAACACAGTTTTTTTTATGATTAATGTATGCTTTTACTTAGCATACGCTTACTGCAAACAAAAAAACCCAGGTACTCGTAACAATAAAAATTTTAAATTCCTGAGGAACGTTAATAAGCTTTATATACACCTTTAGGTTTATATTTAAATACCATAATAAAGGTTAGTTATACGTATTATTTTTAATACGCAAAATAATGCAAAATACCATCATAGTTCACTCTCACACATCACAATAACCTTCATAGTTTATCAAAAACAACAAATTCTAAAGCGTTACCTGGAATTTCTTGAAGATCCCCTATTCCGTTGACGATGCCGTTAAGTTGTTTCGCTCTCGGTGTCGTGGTTCTGCTCTGCTCGCCGCCGCCAGCTATTTGTAGATGAACACCCTCTAAGTTGTGCTGCCTGCTCTGCATTCACGATGCATCCAAATCCAAATCTACCTATATTACACTTCTTTTATAGTTGCTTAATTTAATTTACGTTACTGTACGTCACTTCACGAGCTTGTTAAAAATATATGTTGCATCTCAATAAAATTAAACTCGACACTCTCCGCGTATCGAATTATGAGGCCAACACTGTACTATTTAATTAAAAAAATTGTATATACTTACAAGCTCGTGGTAAATTTCTGTACGTAGTCTGAAGCGATGAAATTACTAAGAGAGCTCTATTAATTTTTTAAAGTGTTTATACAATTTACTATGCCACCTCTCGGCCGTTCTTCACGCGAAATCCTTCACTTAAAATAATACTTCTTAAAATTTTGGTTCAACCGTTTTCGAAATCTTCGAAATTTAACTCCTCGTTATTATCTTTTCCGAAAAACCTGCATTCAATATTCCCGTGTTTGTCTGTTTTACAACTAACTATATAGACCAATGAAATATTTCGTGACGTCTTAAAAACCCCGCCTGTATTAACGCTATTCCTCTCTTATGCATATTCTATGTTTCCTTCAAACCTTGTTTGAGTGGTAGAAAATCTGCCCGCGTTTCAAACTAACCCATCTGAACTGAATACGTGCGTTTTGAAATGAACTGCTATTATGCCTGTCTCATTCCGAAGCATATCCTTGATTGTCCATCCCTTCTGCACTCTAAGGAAACTTTTAATTAGGTTTCACGCGAATCGTCCGACCGTTTACCCGATATACCGCGAATACTGTCTTTTATCTACACAAATAAGGGGAACTTGACATTTCCAAAACCTGCAGGTGTTCAATTAACAAACATTTTTCACTCAACCTTTCTAGGAGTTTACGTTTCAAGGTATTTTATATCCAACGGCTGTTCGCTTGTTAGCTACGCGTTTCACCTTGGTATTATCGATGTTTCAAGCTCTTATGCGTATTAAACCCTTTCAACCAAACTCAATTAAATTAATTAATAATTTGCATTGGTTTCTACAATTTATTTTCTTTACGAACCTAACTAAATTTTAATCACTACTTGTAAAATTTTGTTAATACTTGTTACTTTAAATTCACTAAATGATTTAAATTTCCCACGTAAATTTTGGTTGTTTCCTCTATACAGGGTGTTTGAAATTGCCTTGTTTAGACTTAAATTTAACCCTTTAAAGCCACAACAATATATATATATATATATATATATATATATATATATTGTTATGTAATGTTCTATGTAATATCCAAGGTTAGACGCACTTATTTACCACTTATATTCATGAAATATCTAATTTAAAACTGATGATAAACAAAATCGTAGAATAATTATTTGCTGAACTTATATCGAATGCTATTTCAGTGTGATAGAGCTTTTTGAGATTTCAAATAGGTGTTTAAGTAATTTTATTTATAGAAATGAAACGTAATTCCATTTGAATAAGCTTCTGTTGATTGTATTTAATGTTTATGTTAACTATTTGATGGACATTACTGTTCTTAAAAGTAAGACGTACCATAATATCTGAAAAATAAGTCATTTAGCATGTTTTCGTAGAAATAAGTAGTTATAAGATGTAAAAATAATGTTTGTTTACTGTATTGTACATTTATGTACATTATTTAATTGGACACTATTGTTCTTATAAGTAATAGGTACCATAATACCTGAAACATAATTCATTTGGTATGTGGTGGTAGAAATAAATAATTGTAAGTTTAATAAAAATTGTAAACAAAATGTAACCAATGGAAAATAGGACCAAAGTGATCAAAATGAAATGTTTTGAAAGAGTTATTAGATATGTTTGTGATAATTGATCAAGGAGTGTAGTTTTAAGAATTTTGTAGATAGTAGGCAAATATGAATTTTTTAAAGAGATCTTTGAGGTGATAAGGTAACAATAAAAGAGGACTTGTAAAATTTTTATTAAAAAGAATAGATGTGTTTTACCTGCTCTAGTGTTTTATTAAAAGTATTAAAAACTGAAGTTAGTTGAAAGAGTAGTAACTGTAAATTTAAAAGAGGTCTTGTGCAACGTGTAGTAAGTTTGAAAGGTTTATACAACCATTAGAGGCACGGAAGATTATTTGCTCCAGTCCAGTGAAATGTGTACAGCTTCCAAGCTGATATGAATTGAAGTACCGAGAGCTACAAAATATTTCCAGAGGATTCCAATATTATGAACAGTGTTCGTGGTAGTGATTTGAACGAGTCATAGTTAGATCGTCGATTATGAGTATCATTTTCTTTATAACATCCTTTTAGTATTCATAAAGCTTGAAATTAAAGCGTAAAATTGTAAATACCAAATATTAAAACTTATTTTAACAGGTATTGTGCACATCCAAGTTTTGGGTCACTGTAAGCAGTCAAGGGTCCATTCTTGTAAACATAGGCGACTTCAGTGGAATTGCAGGTATAAAATAAATTAGTTTTTATAATTGTAACACCTAAAAAACTGTAGTATTCATTGAAATCTCAAAATTTTTATTAAAAGTTAAGCATTCTGAACTTTGTTTACATTCTGAAAAATTGCACCCAGATCTATAGCAAGTATATTTAAAATTAACTAGATGGTGCTTTATCTGGCAGTGGTTAATATATAGGCATACAGTTTTGTACCCACACTGTTTGCTTATTATACTTTAAATTCATTAAATCCTGAGATAAGAGTTTCAAAAAGCCGTGGCATATTATTGGTTCACAACCAAGTTACATTTATCCATTTATTAAATAAATATTAATACAAAAAGAGGCCCAAATATAAATACAGATATAAATATATATATATATATATATATATATATATATATATATTGCTATGATATCGCCGTACTCCAATGTATTTAACGTTCAGTTACTTGCTGCTCGCCACCGCTCGGTGTCTCTAAATAACCTAGGATTAATTTTAAGTTTTACACAATTTGTTTTATATGCCTTGACTAGCTCAGTTTAATCCACAGAGAGTGCACAATGATACGATAACAAAGAAGTTTTTACCTCCTTTTTTCTAACACCTCCTACCTCAATGAGGTAAACAAAATTAACCAAAATTTATATAGAAATTAAAATATGTACAATTTGTAGCTCCACAACCTTTATAATATCATTTGCTATTTAAGAAAACTCCTAAATCAAAGTAACAATATAAATTAATTTGTCCCCAAATTATGTCTCCCTTAAATTAGTTTAAAGCCAGCAAAAGTAACTCTGGATACTACTGGAAATACGTTGAAAGCTCAATGACCTTCTTTCCCTTTTACGTAATTTCTACGTATTAAACAAAAATTTTTGATGACCCTTTACATAAATATCTCAGTACATGCAAAATTTAAATGTTCAAAAAGAAAATAATGCCTTATGCTATTAATGAATTTTATCTCTGACCTGTTGTTTTTCCCTATTGAACTCATGGTTTTGAATGCGCGTCTCTGCATGCACCCCAATTCTTAGAACTGCCGCTATATGCTGTTGACCAGTATCCTTGGATTGTTTTCAGTTACATTTTCTTATTAATTTTTTTTGGTAGTACAGCTTGGTTAAACGCCCAGTTTAACACTTATTCATTTACTTAGTGGAATTTAGTTCAATCCTTAGTTCAATAATTAGTTTAGTACTTGGTTCAATACTCAGTGCAGTGCTTAGTTCAATACCTAGTGCCCTAAGTTAATAAAATATTAAAGATTATATTTAATTAGAATTTTGGACTTACGTTTTTTAAATGTCAACGGCGAATTTCTGTTGTATATTTGCAGTTGTACTAGTATTTGAAATTTTCGACCACTAACCTTCACTTTGATAGTTCAACTTCGCGTATCATCTTCGTTCAGACAAGTACCAAGCGTGCCTTGGTTGTATAAACACTGACCCTTTATCAGCTCGTACGGTATTTAAAGGACGGCTATCACCTGTTATAATTAGTTAACTCATTGTATCTTGTTGATTGAGCCGTTACACTTGTTTTATCGTGCAAGCTTTCGGATTTTTATAGAGTTACCATCCTAAATTTTGTCGCAATTCTTTTGCAAATCACGTAGACATCAAATTTTGAGGAATCCGTTGACCATGAAACTAGTAGAACCTAGTGTCACTCAAATCAACTTTAAATCGAGAACGATATTCCACATCATGCAAAAATTATCACCTAGAAAACAAGTCATAATGACGACTACTCAAAATTGTTTCACTCGGACTACAAACAGTCTCGTCACCTTAATCGTACTTACGTCCCTTAGTATGTAATATACTATTATCTAACCTCGTTACGAAATGTCAAATTTTAAATGCATTTTTGATGTCACGAAGCGTCACATTGTTTATACATATCAGTTCCTTACACCACTAGCGATGTAATACATTTTTACGTAACCGCTAATACTTAAGCCTTTATTTGGGAATATTTAGATAAATATTATTCAATAGTAACGCTCAGGTAAAGCGATGAAGCTGAATTTGATACATTTGGAACCGCGCAATTTTTAGTTATATTTTAAAGCAGGGTTACTTAACACCTTATTAAACCCTAATTTTATGTAACTAATGTAATTTGTAAAACTCGCTCACTGCGTTCACTCGACTTGACAAATATTACATTCGTCAAATAAAAATAGTCTTTTCATGACTGGTTTTATATATATATATATATATATATATATATATATTATATATATTGACGTGATAAGGGGTTACGAAAGGTCATTGAAACCCAAACCCTGCAAATAAATTCTACAAAGATATAAAAGAATCTAAAAAAAATATAAATTTTCGTAAATTCATGGTTACGCTCTGTATAGTACAAGCCTACTTTTATTTATTAAAATGTACAAGCAAAAATTCAATTGCGCGTGTATAAATAATTGTCCTAAATAATATAAGCATATTGTAAATACATAGCACGTAACGTAAGTTGTATATGTAAAAATAATTAATTGTAAGATACCGTAAAACGCATTTAAATGCGAATGCAAATCGATCATTTTGATATCAATACAAAACCACTCGTTTGTAATCAAAATACACTTGCCGTGGATAAAAATAAGTAATTTCGTGTATTTGAATCCCCAATTCTAACCTTAATAGGTGTATTAAAAACACCTTTTGTAAAAGCAAATATTTTCTATAAAATGCAACCCCTTTTTGCATTAAAAAGCAATTCAAGTTTAAATTAATTTCCATGATTACAAAAATTTATTTTAAATAAAGAATTTTCTGGAATAGACGAGATTAAGAAAAAAGTTTTTTGAGAATACCTCAATTTCGTACAAACTATTTAATAAATGAAACGTTTATTTCAAGAAGCGGCTCAAACATTAAAATAAAACCCATAAAATCCATAAATAACCAACAAAAATTGATTATCTTTTGCATTAGTATGCGAAGCCACAATAATTGTATATGTGTCAGAGTAGTACGAACCGTGCACGTCACTAATAACTAGAACGAGATAACGAGGTAATAAAACTCAACAATTTTGAACGCTAATGAGAATTTCCAAGAATATTGAAAAGAAGACTTAAGCAAAATGTACTTTCGTAACTGCTGTTTGAAACGAGGATTTTAAATATGGAAAATCTTGTCAGCTGATTTGGACATCAATTTAAAATAAGAAGATATTTAATTATGAGCTGGATAAAAAAACGCTTCGTGGATTTTTGCAAGTATAAATTTTTTGTAACTGATATTTGAATTTTGTCATTTAGTTTAAGATAGTCCCAATAATTTTTTTTTGTAAAGGTTTTTTACCAGGAAAGTTTGTGTTCAGAGTTTGAAATACTCTGACCTTTTAATATATTATCTAAAAAGGATTTTTGACCAAACAAACCCTATAAGGGCGGGAATAAACAAAGTCAGGTAAAATATTCATAAAAAATAAATTTTGTTCTGTAGGTTTAATATTAGGAAAAGAAATTTTTTGTATAATAAGTACTTCTTAGAAATTGTTTTATGTTTCAGAGAAATGATTTTATAAATGTTCTATATGCTTCTGTATGAGAAAAAATATTGTATGCTGTATAAATGCTTTGTGATATTGCTGTTTTTGATTTCATTTTGAAAACTTCGTCAATTCCGTTAAGTTAGCAGGGCAAAGGTAGAAGGAAGGTAAGTCAACAATTTTATATTTTACAATTTGCTGTATCTGTATCACAGCACTCTTATAGTAACTCTCTTAACGCGGCGTTACCACAGCACTCTTTTAGCGAAGCATTCAACGCAAGACGCTGTCACAGATAATGGCCGCACGTTAAGACGCCGCTAAAAGTGTGCTGTGATAACACCGCATTGAGAGCGTCAGTAAAAGAGTGCTGTAACAACCCCTCGCTTTGATGCGCCGCTATAAAAGTGCTGAGATACAGCTACGGCAAATTGTAAAACTTGAAATTGTTGACTTACCTTCCTTTCTAACTTTGTCTGGCTACCTCAACGGAAATGTTGGAGTTATCAAAATTAAATCAATCACAGTAATTTTAAGCATTTATACATATTAAATATTTTCTCTCATATAAAAGCAACATTTACAACATGGTTTTTTCAAAGATAAAATTATTTTTAACAGTTACTTATTTACTTAATTATTAAAAAATATTTCTTACCTTATTTAAACTTACAGTACTAAATTTCTTCTCATATGGATGGTTTACCTGGTTATGATTCTCACGCTTGAAAGGTTTGTTTTAACCATAAAAATCTTTGATAGATAATCTATTTAAAAGCTCAAAGTGTTTCGAACTCTAAACACAAACTTTCCTGGTAAAGAGCCTCACAAAAGAAATTATATGATTAACACTTATCATTCTACCTTAAATTAAATGACAAATACTCAAATATCAGTTAAAAACAATTAATACTTGCAAAATCCACAAATTGCTTTTTTTATCCAATTCGTAATTAAATATCTTCTTATTTTAAATTGACGTGCATAATCAGCTTACCAGATGATGCATAAAATCTCCATTTAGAAACCAATATGTATCCTCGGTGTGATTATTCAATAAAAATTTTAATTGCTTTTTATATCGAAGCATTTCTCATCTTTATTGTATATCATTAAATTTAATAATTTCCATTTTTTTAAACATCAGGTTACGCTGTATTGTAACATCGTAATTATTAAATTACAGTATGCTTACTGCATACTTTAAATATCATCTTCGCAAAGTAACAGCTCGCGACTTAAATCAAAATAACATCTCGCGATGGAATTCATAAATAACTGTATTTAATAAACACCACCTTATATATACAATTATCTATTTTTAGAATGTAGTATAATTTGCAGGATTTCATTTCCAATAATATACGCCGATCTTACGTAATTTTCTGGAAAATCCTCATTAGCGTTCAAAATACCGAGTTTTATTACCTCGTTATCTCGTTGCAGCTATTAGTAATGTGCGTTGCTAGTCTTTGTTGAACACCCAAGGTTATTGTGGCGTCGCAAACTACTCTAGTAATTGCGAAAGGTAATAAACAACTTTTATCAATTTTTGTTACATTTTATGGGTTTTTTTTTAATTGTCCCGCACGCTTCCAAATAAACGTTTATTTATTAATAAGTTCAACGTACTTTTTCTCAATTCCTCTTGAAAATACAAGAACATTTTTTATGTAAATTGAATTTAGGTAATAGACAGGGTAATTAAATTAAACTTTAATGGATTTATAATGCAAATTTGTTGCATTTTATAGCAAATATTTGCTTTCACGGTAAAACGTGTTTTAAGATTAAAATTAGGGTTTCAAATACAAGATTGATTGTAGTTTTTATACTAAATGCGTAAAGCTATCACTATTCTATACTATTTACAGCAAATGAAAAGCATTTTTATCGGAAATGTACTGATAATTAATAAGTGAAAATAAATGGCTTTGTATTTATGCTAAAATGATCTATTTGCGTTCGCATTAAATGCGGTTTTAAGGTATCTTAAAATTAATTATTTTTACACATACAGCTTACGTTATTCGCTATGTATTTACAATACGCTTATATCATGCAGAGTGATTATTTATACACGCGCAATTGCATTTTACTTGGCACTTTAATGAATAAAAGTATGCTTGAATTATACAGGGCGAATTTACAAAAATTTATACTTTTCTGGATTCTATTATATTTGAGTGGAACTTATTTTTAGAACTTGGGCTTCAATCAATGGCATCTCGTGACCCCTTATCACGTCAATATATATATATATATATATATATATATATATATATATATATAGGTAATAAACAACTTTTATCAATTTTTGTTACATTTTATGGGTTTTTTTTAATTGTCCCGCACGCTTCCTAATAAACGTTTATTTATTAACATAATATATATATATATATATATATATATATATAACTGACAGGTTAGCTTGGATATCAACTGCTATCAATGACTCGTGTCATTTACGCATTACAGTACATCAATCACTAACGGATACCGCTTTCATATTAACTATAGTAAACTGTTATTCAATATCTGCATAGATTCAGAACCTACAACCGGAAGAAATCAGCCAAGCTCACGAATAGCGGCTAAATAAAAAAATTGTTTTCTTTAAGACAAGTGGGATACGCGAAATGATATGCTAGCAATATTTTCAAGTTCTAAGGAATACTTGCGATTTACTAAAGAAAATGAAACAAAATTTATCTTTTGTTAAGATTTTTATATAAATATATTAATAAATATGGAATATAAGTTACTATTTACAGAAGTCTATACATATTTGAACAATTTTAAGCGATTCTGGAGCCTTGATGTATAGCCAAAACACCGTCCTCCTCGTCATGGTATATTTGAATTAAAGCCCAACCAAATGTAGCCACTGTAACTTGTTTTCCAGTGCAGGTGCCATCTTCTTTCACGTCACCACTTATAATGTCACAATATGTACCTGGCGGTAAACATGTCTGCAGTACTTGGTTTAAATCACCATGATTGTTTAAAGCTATAAATCCCTTGTCGCCTCTACAAAAAGAAATATGTTGATCGCCATTAGACCAAAAGTCGTTTAATCCTGCTCCATGAACAGCAGTTCTAAATTTGTTCATGTTGTAAATTTGACGCCACCTGTGCTCGCATACCCAGCCATTACCGCAACTGTTGTCTTCATAGAAAATAGGCGATATAATATTTTCTTTTTCGTCTTGAGGTGGTCCTTAAAATCTTTAGTTTAGTATACTAGCTTCTAATAAATTATATATTTTCGTGTATTACCTTGGTTTTTATCTTCAAACTTGAAACTTGACATAATACGAGTGATTCCATATGGATAAGCAAACATAAATGCCGTTGCCATTTTATACTGCTTGGATTCCTTGTAGGTCAGTATGTTCTCACCACCTGCTCCATGACCTCTTTGGTTATCGTGATTATCGACGAATATAAAAGCATCACCGCTTTCCAAAAATCCCCATCCAGTACCCCAATTTGACAAATAAGCTAGTTTATCGTGACCTCTAAACACCCTACCTATTTCAGCGCTATGCATAAATTCGGTAATGGTACCCAGGTGTTTATATTCTTCACGTCTAACTGCTCCAGATCCTATAACAAAACGAATTAAAATACTCAAAGCATGTTATTTTAAAAATAATTTAATTACCTAAGTCGATAACTTCTTGCGTTATAAATGGCCTTGTTCCAGGTGCAAAACCAAATTCAGTATTAAGATCATCCATTTCTTCATAAATTGCTTTTAAGTGATCGGGCCACATATGCTTAGCTGCATCAACTCGAAATCCGGTAACACCCAGACGTATCAAATGATTAAAATATTTAACAACCTGTGTTTTTACGTAATCTTTTCCCTTAAAAAATAATCATAATTATAAAGCTTTAATTCCCAATAAATTTGGTCATACCAGATTCAAGTCTTTTAAACGTTCAAGTTCACAGTTTCTGACATTGTGGGGATCATCATAGTTATTTATCTCGCAAGTGGGGTTAAAATCCCAATCCGAATATGGAACTGCTGGAAAATACTTTTACCAGGATCTGCAGTACTTCCTCCAGTGCCTTGTGCTGGAGGACTTTCTGACTCTCTGGACATGTGATTTATTACCGCATCAACGTATATTCTAAAAAATGAAGCTATTTATGATTTTACTTTCACATTACATGTGTATGTACCTAACACCAACATCATTGCATCTTTTAACCATTTCTGCAAACTCCGTTTCATTTCCCGAACGAGTTACCAGCTTATAGCTAATAGGTTGGTATCGTTCATACCAAGGACGCTTAGGGACAATTATATTTTCGTTTGGAGGAGACACCTAAAGTCAATTTATTCACTATAGAAATACTAAACTAATTTGAAAGTTCAACTTACCTGAACCCCTGCGTAGCCTGCGGGAGCCAGAAACTGTTCACATTCTTTGGCAATATCTAGCCATTTCCATTCAAACAGGTGGACAATTGTGCTTCGACCATCAACCCAATATGGGTTTTTATTACGAAGTGCTTCGGACTTGCCACTACTAGCAATAACTGCTAATGCCACAACTACAGCAAATTGAAAAGCCATTTTAAAGTGACCGACTGTAACAAGTAAGCATAAGTAGCTCAAATTTATAGTTAAAATTATTATCTATCAATTACGATAAGCTTTTCAGTTTGTTACAATATTACACAATTTTATGAATATCGTGAAAAGCACCTGAGATGTTTCAAGGTAATATTTAAAGTTTTTATGTACACTATTTAGAAAGTGACATGATTTTTGCAAGACCTTCTTGCTTAATATACTTGTAGATAACTACAAGTTTAATCAAATTGAATGTGTAATCTTGAATACTTTTTTGTGGGTTTAATCATTCCAAAAATTTAAGTAAATTCTCCAATATAAATTTATAATAAGTTTTTGCCGTATTATCCATTTTGCAAATTTCACAAATATACTGAAGTAACTTAACTGTGATGGATCACATTTGAGTGTATAATAAATTGATGGCATTGATAGCAACAATTATTGTTGGAATTAGTTAAAAAGCCAATTCAACTTCGCATCACATAATTTTTAATCCGTATATAAAAGTAGAATTTTTTTATAAAACATTTCACATGTGCGACATACGTGCTAAGCACCCAAAATTACCTGAAGATTAAAACCACGTAAGCGACAAGTTAATGCGTATTAAATTTAATATGTAAAAAAGCATTCTTAAGTTTTATATATATATATATATATATATATATATATATATATATCTATTTTCTTAATATGGACTAGTTTAATATATAATAATTGTAGTATCTTTGAAAAAGGTAATAACCCTTGCCGAAACGTCAAACGATTAATCAAATATATGCAAAACACTATTTAGTTTATATTTGGACCACAATATCCCAATATACACACATATATATATATATAGAATGCTGTGTTACCCTGTATAAAATCGAGCCTCACGAATTGGGCGCCAAAGAATGCTGTGAATCTTCTCATATCTGCAGGTACTGGCCCTTTCAAAAACATTCGAGCCCCACAGTTTGGGCGTCAAGAATGCTGTGATACCTTTAAAATCCGTGAACTACGCTTTTCGCCTCGGCTGCTCACCTAATGTTATAAACCTCCTCATTCATAAAAAAACAAACACATTCCTACCAAAAACATCAACGTTAACTCTATTTACATCAATATTCAGAATACATTAAAATTTCAAAATTAAAACTCAGCATAAATTTCAGTTTTAAAAAGAATTTCAAGATTAATTTTAGTATCATTTTACTGTGCATCCAAAATTAAAGTCCTTGTTGGATGCCTACTAATTAATATAACAATATAAGCAGACCGGAGTCTGAGTATAAAGGGAGCATCTACCACCCCTTTACGTTAATTAACCAGGTTCGTCTAATTGAGCTCAAAGACATACCCAAATTTTCATCATATTCCTGAACATCAAAACAAAATACCCCTTTTTACTTAAACAAGCAAATTTCATCTTAAAATTAAACTTTTATGGTTAGAACAATTTCACTAATGTCCATTTAAAGTAAATCAATTATAAAGTCATTGAATACACACAAAAATGTCAAACAAAATAGTATAATTTACCTGAAGGTTACTGTCCTCGTAGCTTCAAAGTATCGTTTCTTTAGTTAATCACACCATTCAACAGGATTATATTTACGGCTTCTGATTCTCTACGCTTTTAAAATTTTCTCCATCACTATCCATTCAAAGTCGTTTCTGGGCCTTTCCGGAACTCATCTGTGTTTATCTGACCCTTGTTTCATGGATCCAGACACGTATTTGAACCATTTAATTATTAACACCCCCGAAAAATAGCAAAGAAATTCCTGCTTCTGTCACCAATATACGCCAAAACTGCCTACTTTTGTGTATACATTCGTCGTTGTAAATTTTGCTAATTGATACAGTGAAACTAAATTTTATTACCTCGTATCTAAGTGCACTGAAGTACATTCATGTTAGCACGTAAATAACAAGCTATTTTGAATCACTAAAATATACTAGCAAACTTTAAATTATTTAATCAAACTAAAATGCACGGTTTAACATTTTCAATCAAGTCGCGTATGTACGAGCTTTTAACGCATCGAATCGTCAAAAGTCTAAGAGAGCTTGTTTATCTTCATCTCGGTATATATAGCAAAAGCCTGTCTGTCGGTCGGTTCCCCAAAACGGGTAATTCTAAAGAATTCCTCATTCTATGTTCCCAGTCTGTTGCTCGCACGTCGATTTTTACGAATTTTCACTCGCCCCATTCAAATCTCAGAAAATTTCCACACGGCACGCAAGCATGTCCGAGAAAAACTAATTGATTTTGTACAGAAATTGTTGTTCTACCTCTGATATTTGCATCCTATTTTTAACCAATTGTGACCCCGTGACGTTGCTTAAATCCCGCCTTCTACAATATGTGTCTTTGCTTGACGCATTTTCTCTTTCCTTCTCTACCGTGTTCTTATTGGTGCAACTTGATATTCTTTATTATCGATTATTTTAGTCCACATGGAGTGTGAAATAACCAGCTTTAGCAATTCTCGTAACTATTATGCGACGTTTTCACCAAGATTCTTTGAAACATTAATTATCTGCAAAATTTACGCCGAATGTGATATTTAAACTACGCAGGTGTTCAAAATAATATTAATTCTCAGAGCTTTATTCCGTGGTATTTTAATCTTGGGTTTTTTACAAGTTTCTATAGGTATTATATGTTATTAACGGTTTAATTAACTCCAATTAAAATTGATTTCTATCCTTTTTATTTTTAGCGAATACAACTTAAATATTAATTATTATACGTACACTTTGTTTTACTACCGGTTACTTAAAATAGGGTTAATTAATATAAACTTTGTACGTAATTTCTCTTTGTTTAGGAATAATTACATTACACGCAGAGCTTTTCACTACTGCTTCGTCTTATAAATAATTTAAATTTCTTATTTTTACTGAAACAACCAAGTTTATTTATGCTTCATGGTTTTAATAACGCGTATTATTTAATGAAATTCCTTATACACGGTGATTAAAATCATTTGATGTGATTATTTAATTTTCTACCCTGGTCTAAATATGAGTAATATATATATATATATATATTATTTTGTATTTAAATTTATTATATTTTTATTTATTTTAATTTTATACTTTTTATATATTTTTGCTTGATAGTTTGAAGATTTTGACTATTTTACGTGCTATAAATATATTTGGTCGGTCTACAAAAAAACTATATAAATGTGCCTCGACTATTTTGACTCTCTTTTCTCAGGGTATCTACACCTACCTAACGTGGGTTCGGTGATAGGTAGATGATCACGACACCGACCAAACAGCACTACCTTATTTTTAGTATAGTTAACCCTTTTTTATGCGTATATGCCAAATATAACAAACAGATCCGCGTAGTCTTGTGCCAATTCAAATAAACTTACCAAATGACTTTGACGCTCCGAAAAACACAGTACTCATCCGATTTATCCTTAGTTGTAGGCCTTTTCCTTAACTCTGGCTAACGATCTCGGCCACCGGCTGTGTCTTCACACTACGTTCCACTATCACAAGGACTACTTGGCATTTCCAGACACCAGGTTTTTTTGATATATTTGCTTTTATTATCCACCCAAATCTATAAATAAATAATGAAATTAAAATTTAGAATATCTTTAATTTTAACTTCCCCGCACTAATTTTCTTCGACTTATACCGTCGTTCTGTTTAAACACTTCTTCTAATCCAACAATATACGATCCAATACCAATCTTTAACCTGCTCTTTCATATTCTGTGCTGCTTTATACTTTCCACTCAATACCTTTCCATTGCTATGTAATACCCCAAATCACTTCCAATTCGTCTTCCTTCGGCCTACTAAATCCACTCCAAATTTTTTTGCCTCAATCCAAATCACTCTAAATATCAACTCTTATTAACACCTGTCTCGGTGCCGCTCCAATATCCAATCTTCTACCTTTCCACTCTTCTTGACTCGTACTGTTCCCTCTGACTATCTATACTCTTCTCTAATTTAATCAAAAGCTTTAACTTCCAAAAGATTTTATTTCAACTTTAAAATATCCAACTTAGTACATTTATACCAAAACACGT
Organism: Platerodrilus igneus; assembly: GCA_036346225.1. NCBI lineage: Eukaryota > Metazoa > Arthropoda > Insecta > Coleoptera > Lycidae > Platerodrilus > Platerodrilus igneus. Next base: position 463,692 of record JARFIW010001258.1, on the reverse strand, counting down.
CTTTTTACCAAAATTATTCAAATCGTTCTTGTTTATTATTTACCTAGGTGATACCGCCACCTTCAAAATTATTATGCCTACTCTTTATACATTTCTAAAATCCCAACACCCAATTATATCGTCACAACTAGTGTTGTGTCGCTAATACCTATCAGTTATCTTTTTACACTTTACGATTATATAAATAACTGTCCGATCATTTGTACATATGATCGCGTCGCACTTAAATCACTTTTGATATATTATTTTCACATATTATTTTGATAATACAAGTTTGTCCAAAGGTTGATTCTACTAAATACGGGCCTGTGTTATGAACAGTGGAACTTACACAGACGCAACCGGCTTTTAGACCAGCAAATTTACACTCTATGGATTATCAACGTACAACTTAGTATAAATCCTGGAATACTGAGTTTTCTCACGTCATCAAGTCATTCTTTCACGTATTGGCACTTTTACTATGACTAAACTACTTTAAATACTTTACCATTTGTAAAGTACGGCAAACACAAAATTTACAATTACGTGATCTGGTCATTGGCTTGTTTTGGCATATACACAACTCTAAAACAATAAAGTACTCTTTATACCCTTTTAGCTTTTACGTACACTTCAATATATATATATATATATATATATATATATATATATATATATACTCATATTTAGACCAGGGTAGAAAATTAAATAATCACATCAAATAATTTTAATCACCGTGTAGAAGCTTTGGGAAAAGGTACGCGCTATTAAAAAAAACCGTGAAGCATAAAATTCATTCGTTTCATTAAAAATAAGGAGTTAAATTATGTACAAGACGCTTGCTATAAAAAAAAGGAAGCAGTATTAAAAGCTCTGCGTGTAATTTAATTATTCCTAGTAAAAAAACAAAGAGAAATTACGTGCAAAATTTATATTAATTAACTCAATTTTAAGTAACCGGTATTAAACAAAATGTACAGATAATAATTAATATTTGATTAGGAGTCACTAAAAAATAAAGGGTATGATTTTTAATTGGAGTTAATTGAACCGTTAGTAACATATAATATCTATAAAAACTTGTAAAAACCCAATAAAATGCAAATCGTAGAAGTGGTAGTTAGAAGTAGGATGTTTAAACACCTGCGTATTTGTAAAAAGCTCATTCTGCGTAAATTTTGCAGATAATTAATGGTTACAGAGAATCTTGGAGAAACCGTAGCTTAATAGTTACGAGAAATGCTAAAGGTGGGTTATTTCACAGTCCACATGGACTGAAATAATCGATAATAAAGAATATCAATTTGCACCAATAAGAACAGGGTAGATAGAGACAGATAATATGCGCAAGACCGAGACACATATAGTAAAAGGCGTGAGTGGAGCAACGTCACTGGGTTGCGATTGGTTGAAAGTAAAAGGCAAACTTGAGAGGTAAAAATAACATTTCTGTATAAAATTTAATTAGTTATTTCCAGAAGTTGCGAGCCGTGTTGAAATTTCTGAGATTTAACTGGGGCGAGTGCAAATTTCGTAAAATCGCATGCCGGGCTGCGGAATGGGAACCTAGCATGCGAAATTCTGAAGAATTGTCCGTTTTGGGGACCAGACCGACAGACGGCTAACTTCTATATATACCCAGGTTAATATGAACAAGCTCTCTTAGATTTTCGACTTGATTCAATGCGTTAAACAGTGCTTTTAGTTTTCCGAGTTTGATAGAATAATTTAAACAGTTTGCTCGTATATTTTGGTGATTTAAAACAGTTTGTGCTTTACGTGCTACAATGAATGTACTTTAGTGCACTTAGAAAAGAAGATACAAGGTAATAAAGTTAGTATCACTGTACTAATTAGTCAAAATTTGCAACGACGAATGAATACACAAAAGTAGGCAGTTTTGGCGTATATTGGTGAATGAAGCATGAATTTCCTTGCTATTTTCGGGGTGTTAATAATTAAATGGTTCATAAACGTGTCTGGATCCACAAAACAAGGTTCAGATATACACAGATGAGTTCCGGAAAAGCCCTGAAACAACTTTAGATGAATGGTGGTGGAGAAATTTTAAAAGCGTTGAGAATCAGAAGCCGTAAATATAACCCAGTTGGAATGGTGTGATTAACAAAAGGGACGAGGTACATTGAAGCTACGAGTGCAGTAACCTTCAAGTAAATTATACTATTTTGTTTGAACTTTGATGTTTTCGTGTGTGTTGAATAACTTTATAATTTATTTACTTAAAATGGACAGTAATGAAGTTGTACTAACAACAAATTTTTAATGTGAAATTTTCTTGTTTAAGTCGAAAGGAGTATTTAGTATTTATGTTCTTGATGAAAATTTGGGCATGTCTTTGAGCTCAATTAGACGAACCTGGTTAATTAACGTAAAGGGGTGGTAGATGCTCCCTTTGTACTCAGACTCAGGTCTGCATATATTGTTATATTAATTAGTAGGCATCCTACAAAGACTTTAATTTTGGATGCACATTAAAATGATAACAAATTTAAATCTTGAAATTTTCTGATACTGAAATTTATGCTGAATTTTTAATTTTGAAATTTTAATGTATTGTGAATATTGATGTAAATAGAGTTAACGTTGATGTTTGTGGTAGGAATGTGTTTGTTTTTTTTATGAATGAGGATGAAGGTTTATCTAGGGGAGCAGCCGAGGCGATGAACAGAAGAAAGTTGACGAACCAGTTGAGTTAATGAATAGCTTTTTGTAGGTTTCACAGCATTCTTGACGCCCAATTCGTGAGGTTCGATTCTAATACAGGGAAACACAGCATTCTTTGGCGACCCAAAAGTGAGGCTCGAGTTCCAAATAAAATTTTGTGATTTTATTCCAGGAAACTGGCGATCTGAGAGAGAGTTTCTGTGTGTATAAATTTAAGAGTATTTTAGAGTGTGTAAGAGTGATTAGAACGTATGCAGAGAAAGGAGTGGTTAAGGAGTCAAGGAGTGGAAATTGGAAGTGACGATAGTGCATTGTGTGGAAAAATTCGAAAATGGAAGAAGCTGGAGGAGTAGAGATCAGTCGAGGACGGAATCAGGGGATCAAGGAAATGAGTTAATGATGAGAATGTTAGAGGAAATGCGATTAGCTAGAGAAGAATCGAATAGAGCGAGGGAGGAATCCAACAGAAAATTAGAACTGCTAAGCGATGAATCTAATAGAGCTAGGGAGGAGTCCAACCGAAAATTAGAGCAGATAAGCGGGAAAATTGAACAAAATACTAATGAATTTACAGAATTTAAAGATAGTCTTACCGTGAAACTGGGGGAAGTAGAAAATAGGGTTGAAAAAAATGAGTGTGATATTACAGGTCTTCGACAGTAAATGGGACATTTAAGGTCCGAAGTACGCATTTTTTGTGAAGAAGAGATTAATATAAAAATGACTGAAGTGACGGACTCATGTAGGGATCAGTTAGGCAGGATAGAACGCGAAGTTAGTAGTATCAAATATAACATGTCAAATTTAACGGGGGATGGTCCCAGATTTTATACAGGTGGAGGATCATTGGACCAACACATGAAGTTTTATGGCGATAACAGGGTAAATCCACAAATTTTTATTAATAGTGTAAGAAATCTAGTGGGAAATTTATTTGACGAACAGACTAAACTGAATACGATAAAGGCTTTATTGAAAGACAACGCGGAAGCATGGTACAATTTAGTAGGACAGGACATAGACACCTACACGGACTTTGAAGACAGATTTTAAAGCACTACTGGAGTGACCACAGACAAGACCAGGTACGAGACGACTTAATCACAGGAAATTTAAGGCAGAATTTTCAGGAAGTAGGAGCAATATGCTATACGCAAGTATAGCATAGCAAAGCAACTGAACCCACCACTGACGGACCGACAAATTATCAAGTATTTATCACGACACTTCGAGGTAGAAGTAAGACAACACGTAGCACTACAGAACATAGTGGACAGAGAAATGTTTTTAGAATACCTGCAGAGGTACGACGACGTAAGTAGTGGACGACCTCGGGATAATAGGGAAAGACAGATCAACACAGTTAGGTTTGACAATAGACGGGACAACTATGCTAGAAGGGGGAATAGTTACGGATACCAGCGACAGAATTGGGAACAGAGACGACCATACATTAAAAGTATTAGTTTAGGAAGGGGACCTGCACCGAGACCGGAACCTACCAGAAGGAATAGTTCACCGGACATACGGGGGACTGCTAATACAGACACGGAACGAGTGGAAACGCCTAGGACATACGCTGAGGTGACGGCTAGACCAGGACCAAGTAAGGAAAACAGACCTGGACAGGATTTTTAGAACGCGACAGACCACTAGATTTCAGTGTAAATGTATATGAACATCCACGTGAATTTTTCAAAATTGAGGAGGAAGTAGAGCCAGAAACTGAGGAAAAATTATGTTTGCCAATTATTAATATAGAGATTTTTGAGAATAATGTAGAAGTATTACTTGATACAGGGGCAGAGGCGAGTTTAATATCGGAGGAATTCGTCAGCAAAATTAGGGATAAGGTTTGTGATAGAATTATGCCTATAAAGCGTAGCCATTTAGTAGCTCCAAATAAAAAGAAGTTTGCTGTAGTAAATAGTGTTGTGGTGCTTAGGATAGATATAGGAGATTTAAGCTGTGAACAGGAGTTTGTAATTGTACCTGGACTGTAGTTTCAGAGCATTTTAGGTGTTGACTGTATGATGAAGTTAGGGGTTTTGATAGATATGGAAAGGAAGGTAATAAGGATTAATGATAGGGTAGTGCCATGGAAGGGCAGCTATGAAGTCACAGAGGATGACACGGGGTTTAGTATTAATGTAGTAGAGGTAGAGGATGATGAAGTTAAACAGATCAACACGATAAGATGTCCAGAGGATAGGAGAGTAGAGGTTCAAGCTTTAGTACAAAAACATGCAGAATTAGTGGGGGTAGAAGCAACAGCAGCATATCGGGAGCAGGTGAAGGCAGAATTAAGTAAAGATGCACGTAAAATTAACCAATGGACCAAACCGCAATTCCATTGTCCACCATCTATGGACACACTTTTGACGAGATTAAGTGGCAAGTTTATTTTTAATAAAGTAGATTTAAGGAATTCATTCTGGCGGATTCCATTACATAAGAATTCTAGAAGGTACATAGGATTTTTCATAGTGGGAAAAATCGATAATTTTAAAGTAGTATCGTTTGGTTTGTCGGCAGAAAAGGAAATGATAATGAATAAGAAACAGACAAGTGTAGGGACTGAAAAAGAAGCAATATTTAAGAGTAAGGATAATAGGGATGATAAGTGTATTGTATGTGAGATAATAGGGATGATAAGTATAGATATAAAAGGGGGAGAAATAGGGATGAAGAGTATTAGGTTGGTGAGAAGAAAGACTTGGAGGGTCAAGAAGAGAGTTAGATTTAAATAACTTGATGAACAAAGGATAGAGATAGGTGAATTTTAGTATAGATATAGAATAGAGAGTAGAAGTAAGTGTTTATAGAAAATAAAGCTAGGTATAGGATAAATATGGGAGATAATTAGAAATAGGTTTAGGATGAGAAGAAAGAGTAAATGTAGGAAGAAAATAAGATAGGTTAAGTATAGATATTTCATATAAGATTAGTGGAGAGTTAGGAATAGAGTAAGAGTAGGATAGGTATATAGGATTAGGTAGGGGGAAGTAAAGTCTAGTGAAGATTAGTTAAAAGTTAAGAATAGGATAGGTATATAGGATGTATATAGGATTAGATGGATAAGTAGGATGAAGTTAGGGATAATTTCAGTTTATAAAATTAGGTGAGAGTTAGGAATAGGATAGGGATATAGGATAGGTGTAAATATTTTTTTTTTGGATTGGAGATAAGGTAGGTAAGTTAGATAGATAAGAGTAGAGAGAGATAGACAATTTTTTTTGTAAATGTTTTTTCTCAGTCTAAATGTTTTATATTTGAATTCGAATAAGTGGGATTATTTGTATTCAAATAGGGGGAAAATACTCATATTTAGACCAGGGTAGAAAATTAAATAATCACATCAAATAATTTTAATCACCGTGTAGAAGCTTTGGGAAAAGGTACGCGCTATTAAAAAAAAAACCGTGAAGCATAAAAATTCATTCGTTTCATTAAAAATAAGGGAGTTAAATTATGTACAAGACGCTTGCTATAAAAAAAAAGGAAGCAGTATTAAAAAGCTCTGCGTGTAATTTAATTATTCCTAGTAAAGAAACAAAAAGAAATTACGTGCAAAATTTATATTAATTAACTCAATTTTAAGTAACCGGTATTAAACAAAATGTACAGATAATAATTAATATTTGATTAGGAGTCACTAAAAATTAAAGGGTATGATTTTTAATTGGAGTTAATTGAACCGTTAGTAACATATAATATCTATAAAAACTTGTAAAAACCCAATAAAATGCAAATCGTAGAAGTGGTAGTTAGAAGTAGGATGTTTAAACACCTGCGTATTTGTAAAAAGCTCATTCTGCGTAAATTTTGCAGATAATTAATGGTTACAGAGAATCTTGGAGAAACCGTAGCTTAATAGTTACGAGAAATGCTAAAGGTGGGTTATTTCACAGTCCACATGGACTGAAATAATCGATAATAAAGAATATCAATTTGCACCAATAAGAACAGGGTAGATAGAGACAGATAATATGCGCAAGACCGAGACACATATAGTAAAAGGCGTGAGTGGAGCAACGTAACTGGGTTGCGATTGGTTGAAAGTAAAAGGCAAACTTGAGAGGTAAAAATAACATTTCTGTATAAAATTTAATTAGTTATTTCCAGAAGTTGCGAGCCGTGTTGAAATTTCTGAGATTTAACTGGGGCGAGTGCAAATTTCGTAAAAATCGCATGCCGGGCTGCGGAATGGGAACCTAGCATGCGAAATTCTGAAGAATTGTCCGTTTTGGGGACCAGACCGACAGACGGGCTAACTTCTATATATACCCAGGTTAATATGAACAAGCTCTCTTAGATTTTCGACTTGATTCAATGCGTTAAACAGTGCTTTTTAGTTTTCCGAGTTTGATAGAATAATTTAAACAGTTTGCTCGTATATTTTGGTGATTTAAAACAGTTTGTGCTTTACGTGCTACAATGAATGTACTTTAGTGCACTTAGAAAAGAAGATACAAGGTAATAAAGTTAGTATCACTGTACTAATTAGTCAAAATTTGCAACGACGAATGAATACACAAAAGTAGGCAGTTTTGGCGTATATTGGTGAATGAAGCATGAATTTCCTTGCTATTTTTCGGGGGTGTTAATAATTAAATGGTTCATAAACGTGTCTGGATCCACAAAACAAGGTTCAGATATACACAGATGAGTTCCGGAAAAGCCCTGAAACAACTTTAGATGAATGGTGGTGGAGAAATTTTAAAAGCGTTGAGAATCAGAAGCCGTAAATATAACCCAGTTGGAATGGTGTGATTAACAAAAGGGACGAGGTACATTGAAGCTACGAGTGCAGTAACCTTCAGGTAAATTATACTATTTTGTTTGAACTTTGATGTTTTCGTGTGTGTTGAATAACTTTATAATTTATTTACTTAAAATGGACAGTAATGAAGTTGTACTAACAACAAATTTTTAATGTGAAATTTTCTTGTTTAAGTCGAAAGGAGTATTTAGTATTTATGTTCTTGATGAAAATTTGGGTATGTCTTTGAGCTCAATTAGACGAACCTGGTTAATTAACGTAAAGGGGTGGTAGATGCTCCCTTTGTACTCAGACTCAGGTCTGCATATATTGTTATATTAATTAGTAGGCATCCTACAAAGACTTTAATTTGGATGCACATTAAAATGATAACAAATTTAAATCTTGAAATTTTTTGATACTGAAATTTATGCTGAATTTTTAATTTTGAAATTTTAATGTATTGTGAATATTGATGTAAATAGAGTTAACATGATGTTTGTGGTAGGGATGTGTTTGTTTTTTTTATGAATGAGGATGAAGGTTTATCTAGGGGAGCAGCCGAGGCGATGAACAGAAGAAAGTCAACGGACCAGTTGAGTTAATGAATAGCTTTTTGTAGGTTTCACAGCATTCTTGACGCCCAATTCGTGAGGCTCGATTCTAATACAGGCAAACACAGCAATATATATATATACATATATATATATATATATATATATATATATATATATATATATATATATATATATATATACATATATTCAGGGCGTTTCAAAATTGCACGGCACTATTTTAAGGGAGTATTCTTTAGCGCAAAATAAACATAACACTTTTAATAAACGTATACCCTAACATGTACCCCTATGGAGTTATAACCCCTTTAAGGGGGCTAGGTGAAATTGAGTTTTTTTAATTATCTGAAGAACCACAAAAGATATTTTATTCAGATTTTTGTTGCCTACCCATGTTTTTATGACAAATAAGATAGGCTTATCTATTTTTCGATAATAAGATCAGGAGCGTCTCATTCGGGTGGGGGGACAATCACGTTTAACCCTGTAATTTTTTTGTGTGTACGCTTTTATAAATTATAATGCCAGAATTAAAATCTTTTGACATTTCTGAGTAGAAAAGTCACTGGTTTGAAGTCGATATCTGTAGCCGTTTTCGAGTTAATTGGGGTAAAGCATTCAGGATGCCCTATGATGCTTTACATACCTACATAGATGTTGAGAGTTGAAAATTAAACATTTAAAGTAACTGTTCAAAATGCTCACCATTTTGTTGTATGCAGCATCCAGCACGGCGAATCCATTGCTCTCTGGCAAGTTTTATTACATCAGGACGATTCTTAATAGTATCAGCAGCCTCCACGATCCGATTCTTTAACTCCTCTTGCGTGTAGATAAGCTTAGAATAAACTATAGTCTTCATCCAACCCCAAACAAAATAATCTAACGGTGTTAGATCGGGAGATCGAGGTGGCCATTTAACAGGTCCATTTCGGCCAATACATCGGTTACCATATTCTGCGTTTAAATAGTCAGTGGCAATATGAGAAAAGTGGGCTGGGGCACCGTCATGCATAAACCAAATCCCACATCTATCGAATATCCTCTAACAGCTCATAAGCATTATTTTGCAGAACATTCAAATAAAACACTCCTAAAGTCTTCGTGGTAAAAAGAAGGGGCCGATGAGATTGTCACCAAGAAGTCCACACCAGACATTTAAGGAAAATGTATGCTGATAATAATTTGTGACAGTGGTATAGGGGTTTCTTCATCCCAAGTATGGGTATTGCAAAAATTGGTAATTCCATTTCTTGTAAAGGTAGATTCATCAATCACTAGCAAGCGGGTCAAAAAGTTGCGATGTCGTGTGCATTTTCGATTTAACTACTGCGAAAAATTGGTTCGTTTGATGTAATCTTGCGGTAACAAATCTTGCACAGATATCACGTGAAGTGGGTACAGTTGCTGCTCGTGTAATGTTCGCCAAACGCTTGCAGATAAAACACCAAAACGAAAAGACAATTTTCTGGTGCTAGTACTAGGAGATAACTGAACAGCATTGAGTATTTGTTCTTCAACATTTACATCTCGTCGAAATCTTTGTCGACCAGCATTTACTCGTGTAGGTTTTAGCGTGCCAGTTTCCCTAAGACGTGTTTCAATGGATTGAAATGTTTTACGATTTGGTATCCTTCTCGTTGGAAATTGTTCTTGGTATCTGCGAACTGCAGCAGCATGTCTGTTTGTTCTGCAAATGTGAACAAGTTTGTGGTGTCTTCCATGATACAACAAATTAAAGTGTCTTCAAAGTACCAATTTACACAAAAACTAACAGAACTAGTAACACATATCAGTAACTTACACAGTGTTTAAACATAACAAAGATAATACATAGTAGATACATAATCACCTGTCAAACAAATAAACAATATGCAACTGTTATAATGTAGAGCTTCTAATATCCAAGGCTATTTGATTAACATCGCATTTTGACATTTAGCTTTAGTCTTCAACATCTAAGTAATACATTGATTAATTTGAGACATATGTATAGTTTATACATATGCCAAGTTGTTGCAGAGATATTGAAGGCATATGTTTATTAGGTTTATACCTATACATATGGGAAGTTCATATTAAAACTAAACGAATAAGGTATGTATCATAGGGCATCCTGAATGCTTCACCTCAATTAACTCGAAAACGGCTACAGATATCGACTTCAAACAAGAGTGGCTTTTTACTCGGAAATGTCGAAAGATTCTAATTCTGGCATTATAATTTATAAAAGCTTACATACAAAAAAAATTACAGGGTTAAACGTGATTGCCCCGAATGGGACGCTCCTGATCTTAATATCGAAAAATGGATAAGCCTATCTTATTCGGCATAAAAACATGGGTAGGAAACAAAAATCTGAATAAAATATATTTTGTGGTTTTTCAGATAATTAAAAAAACTCAATTTCACCTAGCCCCCTTAAAGGGGTTATAACTCCATAGGGGTACATTTTAGGGCATACGTTTATTAGAAGTTTTATGTTTATTTTGTGCTAAAATATACTCCCTTAAAATAGTGCCGTGCAATTTTGAAACACCCTGTATATATGTATATATATATATATATATATGTATATATGTATATACAGGGTGAGTTTTTAGTGGGGCAACGGCCGATAACTCCGTTATTATAAAAGCTACGTAAACCAAATTTGGAGGCATATTAGGCATACCTAAAGTGCACAATTTAAAAATATTTTGAAGCATACAGGGTGTTTCGTAATTCCAGGGCATATTAAACTTATATTTTTTTAAATGGAACACCCCATATTATTACATTTTTGGAAAGCCCATAAAAAGAGCTTTAATTTGATATTAAATTCTATCTATCTATTCCTTTTAGTTTTTGAGATATTTAACTGTTTTTAGAAAAAATGACCCTGATTAGATACATTGCCACTGCACTAATACACAACTTATGTTCATTTTCAAGATGCAGAAAATTTTACCATATACCATAGTATATTTGTAAATATCACACTTTTGAAATTTCTTCACAGTATACAAGGTGTGTCAGGTTTCGCAAAATGCAATTTTTAAAACTTTTTTTATATGGTACCCTACCAATTTTATTGCTATAATGGATAGTTCATTAAGTGTCCTTTCATTTTTGTTAAGCATTCCCTATACCTAAATCCATTACTTTCTGAGATATTTTTGATTTTCTTCAAATTTTAAGAATGTTTTTAATTTGCATAACTAAAAATAACTTACTATTGGAGAATATTATAAAACAAAGATTTCTGGTTAATAGTGTCGTAGCCCCGCCGTGTATCAGTGTAGACTGACTCGTCTCATCACCGAATGGGTGTTAAGAATCCTTTTCCCCACCACCTCTCGGCTGGGTTTTCAAGCAATTCTGCAGATTATTTTAACCAACCAGGTTTTGTCTTTAATATTCCCTGTATTTTGAAGCTGTTTATGATGTAATTAATTCGGATTTCCGTGTAATGGTGTTTATTTGCTATCTTTGATACTTCATTATTTGTTATCTTTGCCAGACGTTCAACTTTAAGTCTGTTGTTTTGTGTAGATATCGCCTTTTGGATAATTGAACAAAATAAATAATGTAACTTTAATGCTATTTTCGTTCATGTATTTATGCATCTTTAAAACTGCGTTTTCTTATCAAAGCGCTTATTGTTCCAGCGTAATTGCATAAAGCTTTGTTAGGTTTTATCTTTTATCTTCGGCGTCTTTATTTTATAAATTGTAGAACATTCTCAACGTAGTTTTAATTACATGTAATATTATTTCTCTGCTGAATACGCGTTCTGTTGTTGCAAAATGTGCTCACTGGCATTACTTAAAATTAATAACGGTCTATATACAGGGTGTTAAATGCTTGCCATTTACCTAATGTACGATTTACTTGTTTTTCTGCTAAATAAATGCAGTTTTCCGATTCCTATTGCTATTTATGGTTGCTACACGACCCTTACTACTCAATACATCCCTAAACAACCCCTTATTTTGATACAATGGTCGGTCATTAAATTAAAATTCAAATTTGGTAACAACACGATGTACGTAATTTATTTAAATAGCACAATAGAAAAATTTGGAAAGTATTCTGTATATTTTTATGATTTAATTTTCATATAGCATAAATACGCAATAAGAGGTTTTTCATATTTTATATTATACTTGTAAAGTACTAAAAGTACTGGATTTTATAAGCAAAGGGATTTCTGTTCAATATCATTGTATAAGGAACATATGCAGTGAAGTGGATTCTGAATCTATGTATAAATTCTTTGAAATGCGTATCTAAGTGTAGCTTGCGTTTTCCTATTTGAACGCCTAAAACTAATTAATGTAGTTTTATGGTATCATGTGAGCCAGATATCGATAAGAAATAGCAGGTGGACAAATTTAATAAAAGTGGAAATTTCGAATGCGTAATGTAGTCTTATGTATCGTATAAGTAATAGTCTGGAGATAAAATCTAAGTCTAGAAACAAAAGTCTAAATCAAGCAATAACAAATCTAAGTCTAGGCATAACAGGATAACGAAGTGTGTCATACTGCTAATGATACGCTAGATATGCTATGGGAATTATTCGATCACCATTTGATATTGTAAGAGGTCGTGACCTCCAAGCAGACCCGCACCGGCGATTATTGCCATTTCTGTGCGAATCGCTACTTCGCGTTCATTAAATTTTTTCTATTTTTTGAAGCGATTTTTGAGAAATCTTGACACGTCAATACTATAGTTTAGAATTTTGGTAGGTATCTATATATTAGTAATTTTTATATCAAACTAACGTTACAACTTTTCAATAGTTATTACATTTTAATAGCAATGAACTTAGAATGAAATTATTACAGAAGCATATACAGGGTGTCACAGAATAACTATTTCTAATTTTCAGAAACTATAGAGGGCACTTAAATAAATTAGTGTCCGGAAATTTCTCGCTGTCACGATAAACTAGAAATCATACTATAAAAAAACTGTTCGAAGTTATGACCGCCATTTTCGATCACAAGTTGTAACGATGTATAATCGACTACCAAATTCTTCGAAATAGCTGCGGATGTTCACGAATATCATTAAACGGTAGAAAAATTCGAACCACTAACTATTCTTCTGCATTAACAGGTGTCTCATAAACTAGCAATTTAATATGACTTCGAATAAAAAAATCATCAGGAGTTATATCTGGTGGATCTGCAGCTAATAAATCGCCCTCTCTCCCTCTTCAGTTCCATCTATTTGGAAATTTTGGATTTAGATAATTTTGGCAATTTAATCTAAAGTGTGCTGGTGCACGAAAATAATATTATATTTCCTCGAATATTAAGTGGGACATTTTTAAGTAATTCCCGCAAAGGATGTTACAGAAAAATTCTATAACTGTGCAGGCAAGCAGTAGATACGATTCCACTGCATAATTGTCAAAAATTCCAGCCCAAATATTTACAGAAAACTTACATTGATGATGTAAACTGTGAAGCGCTTGAGGATTTCTTTCCCTCCAAATGTGACTATTGTGTCAATTAAAATAGCTATCTCTTGTAAAACATGCTTCGTTTGTCCATAATACACCCCTATAAAATCTTTGTTAGTCCTCAATTTTATTCAAATAGTTTGCACTTTTTGAATGTGAAATGGATGTTTTAGTATTCCTTTGATCTTCATGCATAAAACTAAATTTGTCTGTCATAAAAAATTGAAGGGTCCTATTTTTTAAGTGAGAAAATCTGTTCTGAACAGAATTTATAGCTGTACTTAAGATATAAAAATAGAAATTGATTTTAAATTTACGTAGTGTATTATGTTGATCTTCATGTTCATACAGAAATTGTTGTTTAATTTTATGTTTACTGACTCCTTAAACTTCTGGAAATGTTTGTTCGGTTTCTAAACCTTAAGCAATTTTTTTATGATTTATTAAAACGCAGTTAAATTTGTCATCTGATTCTGCAAATGTTTTTGGAAATTATTCAGAGTTACCATGCGTTTTAAAATATCTATTTTGGATATTTGATGTATTATACTTGCTACATTAACATTTGATAAAATATTGTACTAAACTACTGCGGAATACTTAAATTTAAAAGATTTTATTTTTCATGCAATAGGCTGCGCTACTGTTGAGGTGTTGACATCTCCGTTCTCAACTATTATTTTTAAAAGTTGTAGATTTCAGGAACATCATCACTTTTAATTGAATTAAATTTACTAACTGTTTCAATAAGTTGAACGCTGCACCTTTATCATTTCAAGTTAGCTCAGTTAGGCAACCAACGTTGCTCGTGCTTTATTTAATTCAGAAATCCATATGTTCACACTATTGTTCAGGAGAAGATTGCTCCAAATTTACACGATGTGAAACGTTACCTGGTTCCAGGTTCGTATGCAACATTACCAATTGGACATTATGCAATCATGCACTCTGATTAAACTGCTGTATAAAATATTTATTGTAAATGTAGATATATGAAAACTTCATAATATATTGGTTGGCTATTAGATTATGTTTCTATATAAATTATATTTTATAGATGTTAATTGTATGTGTAATAATTCATGTTTTGAAACGTAGGTGTAATAAGTATATACGTATAAGATGGTACTATTCTGAGGAAAAAAATATCGATTACTACTATGTATATATTTTTAATAAATCTTTATTTATTTACTATGGCTTATTTCTACAGTCAATCATCAGTATCAACAAACAGAACTCCTTTAAAACTATATTTAATTCCTTCGACAAGGGTTAGGGTATCAATGCTCATGTCAACACCTTTAGAGCCTACAATTGAAAAAGAATATATTATTGCAGTGAAAGTAAAAATAATGGATTTGTTCTGGTGACGTCACGCTGTCTTGGGACGAATGACCTTGAAGGGTACAAAAATGACCAGAATGGACCTTAGATTTTCTCATAAGAAAATACATGTAAAAATTGCACTTTTGTACTCGTACCAAGGTAGCTACTCTACTATCTAGCTATAGTATCCTCTTTTCCTAACTTTGCATTTTCTAATTCTGCAAGGTTGACTTTTTCTCATGTGTAGTGTTTCGGAACAATATGTTTTTAAATACAGAAGGTCAGTAGCAAAATCAACACTATTATAAAAATTATGCATGAACTTTGCATGCCCTATACTCAAATGATTTTCAACAATCCAGAACTATTTTTCTTGTACGCCCCTATTTTCATCTTGCGATTCTAAACATCTAGCATAAACAGTGATATTCAAAACTGAATCATCAAGTTAGGTCAGTTCGTGGAACTTCACCCCAAACTTTTGGCGTTTATTTTTTATGTACTCTCGAAATAGCAGTCGTCCACGCCACAATACCGTTGATTTATCCAAAGACAGCTGTTTTCTAGGTTGATACAATGTCAGCATTTCATTATTAAAGTGCTCTATAATTGCTCTAATTTTGTACAACCTGTTCTTTCATTAGTCTTCATCGGCTTCTGAGTTTCTTGCAAAATGCAATTGAAAAGTTAGCCAAGAGCGAGTCGAGTTCGCACTATTAGGGTTCCGTACCACCACTAGAGTGAGCAATCAATAAATCAAATTAAGCTGTTTTTATTTTTCATGTATATTTAAATCTTTTCCAAATTTGATTGTGATAACTGAAAAATGAATATATTGTCCCACATTGTACTGATACATTATTAGTAAATACGTTGTCTATTACTGTATTTAAAATTTCTTTTTTTCAGCAACCATTACACTGTCAAAAAAACCTGCAGTTTTCCGATAATCTATGACTCAATAGCTGTTATCCCTATTAAAATCAAAATTTTAGCTTTGGAAACGTAGGAGAACACGGAGGGGGGAACGGTCATTTTTGGCACATTTTGAGCTATATCATAAAGACTACTGGATCGAAAATTATAAAAAAATAATTTTTAGAAACCATTTAGAATCCTCTTTCAAATGATACCTCACACGGTATATTTATTAAAACTCTTTTCTTGTGACCGAATTAACCCTCGCCATTTTAATCTAAAAATATTTTTTTTCTATTTTCTGACTGTCGATATATGTGCGCGCCACAAAGACCTAGCATTGTGCCAAATTTCAAATTCATACGTTACATAGTTTTCGAGAAAAACCTCTGTGACAGACGGACACGAAAGTGATCTTATAAAGGTTCCGTAATACCTTATAAGGTACGGAACCCTAAAAAACGATCTCGCGACATGTATTTTGAAAACATTGAAGATTGAACTGTGGATATGTTTTCCAGTAATCAACAATTCGATTTGATATCCACGTACCTATGTGCAGAAAAAGACCAAAAAATACTTTAAATTCTAACACAATAACATCATAAAACGCTTAATGTGTTAGCAAATGGAAAAAAATACATAAGCTTGTTTCTTGGAATAGGTATTAACAGCTATTGTGGTTTTGTAAAGGGAAATAATAGTATTTGACCGTTATGATCTCAGTTAACGACAGTTACAGTTGAGGGCTGAAGATTATGTTCATTTATAGTAATTTCTATAAAACATAACTTTAATAAACACTTCTCATTTTAAAATTAATTCCATTTAAATCTTTATCAATTTCCGCACCATTGCCAGCATCCTTTTCAGAAGATGATTCCGCACCTGCAGCTGTCATGGGTACATATTCGTTCTTGCTTTCTCGTCCTTCACTGATTGAGTTGTACAAATAATATTCCATTTCATTATCGTTGAGTTTATACTCTTATACTTAATTTGAAGTTCCATCTTTTAGATGTCGATAGACCTTGCTCCT
Source organism: Platerodrilus igneus (assembly GCA_036346225.1). Lineage (NCBI taxonomy): Eukaryota > Metazoa > Arthropoda > Insecta > Coleoptera > Lycidae > Platerodrilus > Platerodrilus igneus. Next base: position 446,944 of record JARFIW010001258.1, on the reverse strand, counting down.
TTCTATCTCAAAAGTGTCCTATTAAAAAGAAATTAAATCATGAAATTGATTTAATCAAGAAAAATTACGAATTATAAACAGATGCTAACCACTTTACATAACATCTCCACCAGTGCGTAATACATACTGATAGTATTTAAATGTAAGTTGTAATGAACGCGGTACCGCATTTGCAGCACAGAGGAAGCATCCGACTGGCCGCGAATTCGCGTCTTCAGCACTCACCGTACTAGAGAACGTTCCTATATACATCAGAATGCAAATGTATGTCAGCACGATTAAGCGCCTGCACATTTCGCTTGTTAGGTCAAACACAATTTGGAGGGAAGGTTTGCAGGGCATTAGATTGGTCGCGGTAGTTCTATTAGTTGTTACAGCATTGGATTATTGTTTATGGAGTCAGTTAAAAACTGAAGTCTACAAAAGAAAAATGGACATTTGGAATGCACTAATTCGACATAGACATGCTGCAAGCAATATTAAAGACAGATATGAAATAATCGGGAAAACAACAGGCGTCCTTTGTAGACGAGCAGAAAATATTTTTAGGTCAAGGCAGTATTTTTGATCTTACTAAAGGAACGCTATGATTCGTAAAATGTTAATGTATGAAATTTAAAATTTGGATATAACTCTATAACTTGATGACAAATGAAAACCGAATAACAACATCACAATTTTTGCTCATTTCTTTGACGAGTCAATACTTGGAGTTTGGCCAGTTACTACCTATTTACCCTGAAGACAAATTTCGAAGTCCGTTTTGAGCAATATAACATTTTCAATAATTTTTTATAATTTGTTTGCTGAAGAATTCTTTGGTCGATGCAGAAGTTACTGAAAGAGTATGAAATAATAATAATGCAGTATACACTTCTGAATGTCACCCACAAACACTCCAAATTTTGTTGTATTGTCATTTTCTTACATAATTGCCGAATATCTTGGCAATTCGCACTTTACTAAATGGCATACATTGAGGAATTGTATCAATACCTTGAGTATTATAAAATCAGAATATTTAATTTGAACTTTATCACATTTATGTATATTATCCACTTTTTTTGTGCAGCATTTGAATCGAGTAAATCAAATGGCTTACCACAGTTACACCGTATATACCTTTCCTATGCGGACCCATTTAAGACACGATTGTGTTCAATAAATTTTAAAATGCTGATTTTAAAGAACTGCTCCCTGTATTCCGCAGTGAGAGGCTTATTCGTCAAAACACCTTTTCATTTTTCTTGTCGTTTTATTTAAAAATCATATTTTTTTGCAATTTCATTAGTCTTGACTTTATACGTGCAAAATCATTCCTGTGCATCTAAATTTTTTCCAGCCTTTGCAGGACGTTACTTGCCGCTTCTAAATCAATTTCAGACGTTTACAAAGTTTTGGAAAGAAAGTTGATATTGATCGATCTCTTTGCATAAATTCCCAGAGAAGCGCGGAGTTGAATTTAAATATTTTTGTTTTTATTGTTTGGCTTCATTACGTTCGTCTTTATTAATACTTTTAAGAATTACTTCAGAAAAAGTCTTAATAATATCGAATGGTTTTCACTGCATATATATATATAGTGTTGATCCTATCGGAGGACATTGTCGGAATTAATTTTGTTGTTATTCCATATGCTCTGGTGAATTTCGACAGTACGTCTCACTGGTCACAGTTTCAAAAAGTTATACAAGTCTTGCACAGTTGCAAATAACTTTTGCATTTCAACATAACCGCGAGCAGCATCATTTATCACGAAATTTAAATTGCGGCCGTGTCAATAAATATACTCTTTGTTTAGGCGAATATACATAAATACCTATGCCGTTTTTGAAGTCATTATACATAGCACTTTTCATAACCTTGCGTCACATATTTATTTACATCTTCATTTTTGTTAGACAGTTTTTTTTTGCCAGTTGATTGACTATATCTTCTATGCCTTTCTTGCTGCTTACATAGCAGCCTAGGAACATTTCTTTATCTTATGTATCGATAGGCTGCCCGTTTTCGGATCTCAATATTACATAATGTTTCACAATACTACTGAGCTGATCAGCCTTTGAGCTATCTTGTGTAGTATCCAAAGGGCAAAATTCTAATTTGTTCAAGTAGATGATCTTCAAATTTGTTACATAAACACTCAATTCTTTATTTTGAATTACCGTATCTATGGATGACGTTGATCCTAGAAATATAGAACTAGAGTAATTAGTAGCTCATTTTTGAAATAATTCATAAATTAGGTTTTGCATATCTTAAACATCAATCTGGCAATGAGGTATACACAGCAAATTGGCGTGATATCCTTCCCGACTTAAATCCTCTTGGGGTTTTTTAAAGCTATGTACTACTTTGCAAAAGTTAGGATTATTTCGAACAACTTTTAAAGAGCTATTCTTCAGAATGACACTTCCTTACAAATTTCATTTTCAGGTTCTTGGTCAATGGTTAGGTTGCTTTCCAGGTATCATAAACAGCAAGTGTTTTCATATGCCCAATAAAGATTCTATGTTGTTTAATTCTGTCCAATAAATATTTATGCCTCCGTGTAAAATATTTGCACACAATGCATTTCTGTACGACACCAACAATCATTGTGATTGACAATAAATGGCATCCAGAGTGGTTGAATAACAGCCACAATCCGCCATTCAGATTCAGACCCTGGGATGTGTATATCTTGATGTTGGTTAACTTTATTCACTAGTATTGCGATTTGGTAATAATGCCAAACATGGCTGATATAACCGGTTTAGCTACAAATGTGTCTAGTTAAGGTAACTTTTGTTTTGATTTCATTCTCACCACTTTTCTTTAAAAAATCACTTCTTTTGTCTTAATTGTATATATTTACCATTAATCCAATTTTCTCAACAAATGTAACTACCACTAGGTACACCGCACAATAAAAATTGTTATTAATACCGACTTTCAATCATCAGAATGTACGATGTACAATAAACCAAACTTAATTACTTGTATAAACGGTAATAACAATAATGAAATGAAAGATAGGGATCAGGTAGTACAAGAAAATGTCGTCTCAAGCACGCAGCTGTAATATACTGAAACAATATTATTTTTTAAGAGCGTTGTCAAGCCACATTATGCAGCGACAGTGAAACATTTAAGTTTTTACTATGTTAGATTTAGGGCATACCTAGGCGAACATATTTCTAACAAAAGTCATGCAGAAGATGTAGATTTATCCGTACTAACACAAACTGACTTTTGTAGATTCCGGACTAACTTTGAACTCTATCTTCAGCGGTTTTTAGAGACTATCAGGTGGGTCGTTAAATAAATGCGGATGGGTCAGGCGCCATTGTACTTATGCAATATATAAGAACAAGGAATATCGCCAAGAAAAATACAGAAACCTCAACGAACATATTCTATTATTGGAATACAAGATTTTGTATTCATAGATGGTACAAACGTTTATCCTGAAATGAAATAAAGCTCACTAAATTCATTGGAGACAGCAGTTTGCGTCTCAAAATAATAAAATCAATATATCAGACAAGCTCTATGACTTATAGAATCTGCTTGTGACCATTAGTGCATGGACACTCTACTTTTTAAATGTAAACACTCTTGGTTCATATAAAATTTATAGAATCCAAAAATATGTATGAAGTTGAATAAATTCACCTCCTTAAATATTTCTTAAAGTGTGATTAACCATTTCTAAATTCATAAAAAGATTAGACTTCTTAGATATCAACACATATATTAACTGAAAATAATTCTATTCCAAATTCACAGGTATTTACAATGAACTTAGTAAGTGTTTAATTAACCATTTCTATTTCTGTTAATAAAATTAATTATATCTGAGCCTTTAACATAAATAGGCATTATTTATTTCATTAACAAAATTATTAACATTTGTCATTTTGCCAGTACTGATCAAACGACGTACATTCTCATTAAATTACTATTGTAATAAGATCGTTTAATTAGTAAATTTGAAGCTTGTTAAAAAAATATCATATAAAAGAAAGAATTCAACTGTATGATAATTAATCAGCATAAACAAATAAATCCTAGTAACAATGTGTACTAAGTATGATTCATTATCAAAGTTCTTAAACAGATCGTTTAGGTAAACAATTCTTTAAAGCAAGAATTTAATTTAGTGTAAAATTTAAAGATCTAATTTTTTAAATATAATTATTCAGGTATTAGTTTTGAATAATTTAAACTACAAAGATTAGGGCTTAACTTTGGGTATTTTCTAATTGGATAAAAATAACCACGAAACGTGTAAGTCAAACAGATGATTTTCATAATACAGGAAAATCGACTTGCCGACATCCAACATAGAGTTCAAATTTCTACAAACCACTTAGTAGATAAACTCGAACCATATATGCGCTTCCAATACTGAATAAAGACAGCAAAAACTTGTTGTCTATCTTGTTACGGCAATGTCATGAAGGTCAGAACCATAAAAACAAAGGCTGGAATCAACCGTTAGGGAGAGCCATCATCGAAATCTCTAACCAAGAAAAGGATACCACATCAATTAGCAGCTTAAACCTGCAAATCCAATTGCTATAGGTTTCCATACGTATACATTTTATACGCTACAAATTAGCTGTCACGCCATTATTAAATCAAAAATTTAGTGTTGCGCTAAGGAAAACCAAATAAAATTAGTTTTAAATATGCAAGACAGAAATTACAAACCATGATAAATTTTCTAACACACACGGATCGATTAACTGCACAAATAAATTGCTAGTCTCAAGTTATCCTTTAATATTAACTTCTGCATCTTATCACTAGGATGAAAAAGGATGGACTGTCGGAGTCCGGAAACAATCGAAACCTCAATACTTGAGTAAAGAAAACAACAGCTGCGCATAATCGAACTAAAATACGTTACCTTGAAGATAACTTATGGAAATTCTAAATAGCATGTAGGACTTTTAACATAATTTTAAATACAATCCGGAATATTTATAACGTTGAATTTATTTACCAGATAAGTAGAATAAAAGAACAATAAATATGATGTTTCAAAATTATGGTAACTTTCTTTTAATTATGAATTTTTGTAACACAATACAGAATTTATATGCGTTACTGCGGGAGAGGAAAAGTAAAACGCTTCAATACCTAAAAACAACTACCCTTAGCGGTTACGGCTATTTTATTTCAGAAACTGCACTTCCTGAAGAGAAAGCAAACCACTTTGTACAGCAATACTATGCACCATAAGAATCGATTTGACCTGAAGTGCTGCCATATTTATCCCTTAGGATTCAAGATGGCAGACATTTTCCAAAATGGCGGAATTTAAAAAAAAAAAAATTACAATTTCTAAGGAATTTTAAATCGGCAGTTCGTTTTCATTGAATTAAAAATATCCCTTTTTGCATTGGATACTTATTTATTATCTTAAATAATTTGACACAATATTGTCCACAAGATACAGAAAAGTTTATAAAGGTCACTGAAGTAGTTTCCGAAATAATATCTTGAAAATTTGGCAGAGAAGGTTTCATCAGTTTACCAAGAATATAGCAACGGTAAGCGTATACAACAGCGATAATGACATCACCGCATCTACTACCCCGTTGAATCAATTTTTTTAAGTGTTCCGTGGTGTTCGCTAGACAGGTCGATTATTTTCGACATTGGGAATAGATCAGGCACACGAACAACACAATGTTGAAGTTATAGTGTCTGGTGGGATTATTGGCCTAACTAAAGATCCAGCATCTCTCCGTTGATTTACGATCGCAGAACTCGAAATCGTTGGACTTCCTAAATAATTTCAGTCAACTGAATTTAAAAATGTGCAGAGTCTACAGAGACACCATGAGCTGTACCCAGCATATCAAAAGAAATTTTTTGACCTCTGTGTGGCATTGAAAAGCAGCTTCGCCGAAGCTGGAGATTGTCTTACGGAGCATGGCACTGAGCTTTTAGCTTTGAATACACGAATGGTGGTACCTTTAGCAGTTGTAGAATCTTTGTACTTGGTAGAGAAATTAGGAAATGATACATACGAGATGTTCATAAAGGAAAAATTCGCAGAAGGTTTTAAATCATTATATAATCCTGTAAAAAAAAAAGAGTATTTTCGGTTCATTGCAGAAACGATTACTATTAATTATGGATGTGTTTGTTCCAAACGTGTAATGTAATTAACAATTAATTATATCAATTAATTTTGGCGTTTCTTATTGCGCAAAACTCATCTTGTATTTTGCTTAACACCCTTCAGTTTTTGTGATCATCAGCTTTGCATTGTCTATTAGCCTCTAGTATACCTTTCTCATTTATAAAGTCTAACGTTTCCAGTCTCCTATACTTATGTCTTCAATAAAGTGTTCCCTTTCTATTTCTATAGTAATAATGTCTGATACGATTGATGGAAGAATCTCAGAAGAATTATTGTGAGAAAGTTTGTTAAGTGCGGCCGCAAAAGGCGTAGTCTGTTGTACAGTACTTTACTCAAGTATCTGTTTGTATAGATTTTGCTCTTTATATTCAAATACGACCTCGTATATGATACGTTACTATAGAGATTGTGTACTTCAACTAGTTATTCAAACCAGTTTCGCCACCAACTTGAAAGTTTGTTAGAATTAATTGTAGTTCATATCTTGTTTAATAAAAGGCTGTATTAATATACCTTGTATTGGTTTACTTACGTTACGTGATTGTATTCAGCTCTTCGAAATGTTGATTCGCTTTATCAATTGTTAGACTTGCTACGAATTCTACACACACCTGTTTTGATAATGTGTTAAATTAAACTTTGCTTGTGATGAAAGAACACTCTCATTTCTTTTGCTAAAGCTATATAACGAACAATATGTTTCTACAAAAGCAAATTCTTCGTTTGTCATGGTCTTACTATAGATGTTTTCTGACGGATTTGCACTTGGTGAAGTTGACGCTGTGAGTGTCTTTGGAGCGATAATCTTTTCATGTGGTAAGCTAATATGCAGTTTACAAATTGTAAATTTACTTGTGCATTCTATAATTCGTTCATATTTCTTCTTCAGCTTCTTTTCGTGGGCGTAATGCCTGAGATACCGTAAGGATGTTTCACCACCGTATAGATGGTTGATATTCACTGGGTTCAGCTGTCCGTCCTATCGATGCGTGCAGCGAAGCCACCTTAAAAGTCCATCTGGTGAGTCCTACCCATATTTCCGCTTTTATTTAAACCTTGTAGTTTACGCGACCGGATTCTGCCTATTTATAGTCACTACAGGAAAATTTATTTACCTTGCTACCTAATAAGTTAAGGAATAAAAATAGTTAAACCTACTCCAAGGGAATCGTCTCATCGAACGACGCCACGAAACGAGTAGCCTATCTAGACTGGTCCACAAATTTTAGTGTGTGGTTTCTGTATTTGACCAAATTTTATACCGTTCATTCTAGTGATACTTGCCAAGTCTGCGGTTATCTTCTTGGTTCAACTTTCCATTATTACTAGTAAAATATTACCAATAGAGACATTATATTCTAAATAAAATCTTTTATGTGTTTATTTTATAAATGCGTACTCCTATATGTACATAGTTAGTATTAGTTTAAACTTTGAATTACGGCGCTTTGGCGCATGGGGAGAACGTTTTTCTTTGGTGTTCAAAAATTGCCATATATTTTGATTACTTTAATTGTACTATTCTCCTGTGACTTATTATATATATACATATATATATATATATATATATATATATATATATATAACTTTAGTTGATATTTTTTTTATTACTTTACTGAGTAGTAGGAGTAATATCCTACATGATTATTATTTTATTTTACTATTTATTTTATTTCGGATATTTACCACAATCCGACTTTTCTTACAGTCGCGCACCGGAGGCTGTCGCTCGTCTCCTACGACCGATCCTACTCTCCCCCTGAACCTGGTACCTGGTGTTTCTGTCGATTGTATTCTGATTTACGTAACAAGTTAATATATTGCTCAAAATTTAGCAACTTTAAATGTAATTATCTTGTATGTCCTAATACCAGTTTATTATTATCTGACAAGCTTAACTGCTTAAAGCGCATTAAAGATTACGCTTATATCTTTCAACGATAAACTATAGCCTGACATATTTTGAAAGCACTAAGCTAGAAGATAAGCGATGTTTGTTTTTCTTTGTCAAATATGTGTCATTCTACTACAAATGTAAAAATGTAAAAATTTTCAAACAATGTAAAAGAATTTTTTTTTGTATTTAGCAATTCTTACAGGCGTTGTTATCGTCTAATATTAGAGTATAAGGTGTAGGCATATTTAAGCGTTGTAAGAGTTTGATTTTGAGTGCTAGGTGTTCAAAATGTAAAAATATCTTTAGTTAGTATAATAGTTAATATTTGTCCGAAATGCGGTTAGTTAGTATTTTGTACTCTCCCGTTCCTCATGGCTATGCTAGGTACCGGTTGGTAGAGAGACGCAGTCGATCGCTTTATGCGTATGCAACAAATATAGACACAAAAGTTAGAACTTAATGGCAAGTGACTCAAATTAAGCCACAAGGGCATCTTGCCGACTCGTTTCGTCCTAATTGGAGCTCATCAGGACAGGAGTAGTAGGTGGTAACACCTACAGAGCACCGTCTAACACACACTTTGTGCACTTCATGATATTTTACCTGGTATTGCAAGCTTTTTTTTTGGATAACAGATAACATATATATATATAGAATGCTGTGAAACCTTTTTAATTAGAATCGAGCCTCGCGAATTGGGCGTCAAGAATGCTGTGAATCCTACAAAAAGCTATTCATTAACTCAACTGTTCCGTTGACTTTCTTCTGTTCATCGCCTCGGCTGCTCCTTTAGATAAACCTTCATCCTCATTCATAAAAAAAAACAAACACATTCCTACCACAAACATCACCGTTAACTCTATTTACATCAATATTCACAATACATTAAAATTTCAAAATTAAAAATTCAGCATAAATTTCAGTATCAGAAAATTTCAAGATTTAAATTTGTTATCATTTTAATGTGCATCCAAAATTAAAGTCCTTGTAGGATGCCTCCTAATTAATATAACAATATATGCAGACCTGAGTCTGAGTACAAAGGAGCATCTACCACCCTTTACGTTAATTAACCAGGTTCGTCTAATTGAGCTCAAAGACATACCCAAATTTTCATCAAGAACATAAATACTAAATACTCCTTTCGACTTAAACAAGAAAATTTCACCTTAAAATTAAAAATTTGTTGTTAGTACAACTTCATTACTGTCCATTTTAAGTAAATAAATTATAAAGTTATTCAACACACACGAAAACATCAAAGTTCAAACAAAATAGTATAATTTACCTGAAGGTTACTGCACTCGTAGCTTCAATGTACCTCGTCCCTTTTGTTAATCACACCATTCCAACTGGGTTATATTTACGGCTTCTGATTCTCAACGCTTTTAAAATTTCTCCACCACCATTCATCTAAAGTTGTTTCAGGGCTTTTCCGGAACTCATCTGTGTATATCTGAACCTTGTTTTGTGGATCCAGACACGTTTATGAACCCTTTTAATTATTAACACCCCCGAAAAATAGCAAAGAAATTCATACTTCTTTCACAAATATACGCCAAAACTGCCTACTTTTGTGTATTCATTTGTCGTTGCAAATTAGACTAATTGGTACAGTGATACTAAACTTTATTACCTTGTATCTTCTTTTCTAAGTGCACTAAAGTATATTCATTGTAGCACGTAAAGAACAAACTGTTTTTAAATCACCAAAATATACGAGCAAACTGTTTAAATTATTCTATCAAACTCGGAAAACTAAAAAGCACTGTTTAACGCATTGAATCAATTCGAAAATCTAAGAGAGCTTGTTCATATTCACCTGGGTATATATAGCGGTTAGCCCGTCTGTCGGTCTGGTCCCCAAAACGGACAATTCTTCAGAATTTCGCATGCTAGGTTCCCATTCCGCAGCCCGGCATGCGATTTTTACGAAATTTGCACTCGCCCCAGTTAAATCTCAGCAATTTCGACACGGCTCGCAACGTCTGGAAATAACTAACTAAATTTTATACAGAAATGTTATTTTTACCTCTCAATTTTGCCTTTTATTTTCAACCAATCGCAACCCCGTGACGTTGCTCCACTCACGCCTTTTACTATATGTGTCTCGGTCTTGCGCATATTATCTGTCTCTATCTACCCTGTTCTTATTGGTGCAAATTGATATTCTTTATTATCGATTATTTCAGTCCATGTGGACTGTGAAATAACCCACCTTTAGCATTTCTGGTAACTATTATGCGACGGTTTCTCCAACATTCTCTGTAACCATTTATTATCTGCAAAATTTACGCAGAATGAGCTTTTTAAAAATACGCAGGTGTTTAAACATAATACTTCTAAATAACACTTCTCCGATTTGCATTTTATTGGGTTTTTACAAGTTTTTATAGATATTATATGTTACTAACGGTTCAATTAACTCCAATTAATATAATACACTTTAATTTTTAGTGACTCCTAATCAAATATTAATTATTATCTGTACATTTTGTTTAATACTGGTTACTTAAAATTGAGTTAATTAATATAAATTTTGCACGTAATTTTCTATTTGTTTCTTTACTAGGAATAATTAAATTACACGCAGAGCTTTTTAATACTGCTTCCCTTTTTTTTTTTATAGCAAGCGTCTTGTACATAATTTAACTCCCTTATTTTTAAAGAAACGAATGAATTTTTATGCTTCACGGTTTTTTAATAACGCGTACCTTTTCCCAAAGCTTCTACACGGTGATTAAAATTATTTGATGTGATTATTTAATTTTCTACCCTGGTCTAAATATGAGTAATATATATAGGGTGTTTCAAAATTGCACAGCACTAATTTAAGGGAGTGTTCTTTAGCACAAAATAGACATAAAACTTCTAATAAACGTATGCCCTAAAATGTACCCCTATGGAGTTATAACGCCTTTAAGAGGGCTAGGTGAAATTAAGTTTTTTTAATTATCTGAAGAACCACAACAGATATTTTATTCAGATTTTTGTTGCCTACCCATGTTTTTATGCCAAATAAGATAAGCTTATCCATTTTTTGATAATAAGATCAGGAGCGTCCCATTCGGGGGGGATCACGTTTAACCCTGTAATTTTTTTGTGTGTAAGCTTTTACAAATTATAATACCAGAATTAGAATCTTTTGACATTTCTGAGTAAAAAAGTCACTCTTATTTGAAGTCGATATCTGTAGCCGTTTTCGAGTTAATTGGGGTGAAGCATTCAGGATGCCCTATGATACTTTACATACCTACACAGATGTTGAGAGTTGAAAATATTTATTACAACTAAACATTTAAAGTAACTGTTCAAAATGCCCACCATTTTGTTGTATGCAGCATCCAGCACGGCAAATCCATTGCTCTCTGGCAAGTCTTATAACATCACGACGATTCTTAATAGTTTCAGCAGCCTCCACGATCCGATTCTTTAACTCCTCTTGCGTGTAGATAGGCTTAGAATAAACTATAGTCTTCATCCAACCCCAAACAAAATATTCTAACGGTGTTAGATCGGGAGATCGAGGTGGCCATTTAACAGGTCCATTTCGGCCAATCCATCGGTTACCATATTCTGCGTTTAAATAGTCAGTGACAATATGAGAGAAGTGGGCTGGGGCACCGTCATGCATAAACCAAATCCCACATCTATCGGGAATTGGAATATCCTCTAACAGCTCATAAAGGTTATTTTGCAGAAAATTCAAATAAAACACTCCTGAAAGTCTTCGTGGTAAAAAGAAGGGGCCGATGAGATTGTCACCAAGAAGTCCACACCAGACATTTAAGGAAAATGTATGCTGATAATGATTTGTGACAGTGGTATGGGGGTTTTCTTCATCCCAAGTATGGGTATTGCAAAAATTGGTAATTCCATTTCTTGTAAAGCTAGATTAATCAGTCCCTTGCAAGCGGGTCAAGAAGTTACGATGTCGTGTGCATTTTCGATTTAACCACTGTGAAAATTGGTTTGTTTGATGTAATCTTGCGGTAACAAATCTTGCACAGATGTTACGTGGTACAGTTGCTGCTCGTGCAATGTTCGCCAAACGCTTGCAGATGAAACACCTAAACGAAGAGACAATCTTCAGGTGCTAGTACTAGGAGATAACTGAACAGCATTGAGTATTTGTTCTTCAACATTTACATCTCGTCAAAATCTTTGTCGACCAGCATTTACTCGTGTAGGTTTTAGCGTGCCAGTTTTGCTAAGACGTGTTTCAATGGATTGAAATGTTTTACGATTTGGTATCCTTCTAGTTGGAAATTGTTCTTGGTATCTGCGAACTGCAGCAAACTAATAAATTAGAATTTCAACGTCAATTTAAAATAGAACCAGAAAGGATTTAATACCGTTGAAGGCATTGAAAAGAAGATTTGGATAAGCGCTATATGATCACGTCATCTCAAAATATCAAAGTTTAAGAAGGCGACGGACAATTTCAACTGGCGTTCAAGCCAAAGTATACCCCCTTGATACAAATGCTTGCAACTAAAGCTGCCTAAAATAAGAACTTGTGTTCCTCTCAGTATCAAAAAGATGAAAAATTCACTCGAGTATAAGGTGGTCAGTATAGTAATAAGAAAATTAGCTTGTTGCCGTACCTCCCTTCCCAAAAAACGAAACTCTTTAACACAGACCATGAGACTTAGATTCTTAAATTGATTATGGGGTTATTTACAATCCCCGCGTTGAATGTACACAAACCCACCTTCAAAAGAAAACCAAATTCTGCGAGGTATGTTATTAAACAGAAGAAAACAAGATAAATTTCGGTGTTGATTAACCAGCTGGCTTATGATCTTTTACGTGTCAGATACCAAAGCCCTAGCCATTGCTACTTTTCAGTCGATGCCTGACTGCTCCAGTTTTCTCGATGAGCGTACAACACACATACTTGGGTGCGAACTTCTGTGAAAAAAACCCCCGAAGCCTTTGACTAGACTATATTCCGTGAAGTCTATTTATTGCTTTCTTATTCAGCTCTAAAAGTTTGTTGAGGTCTTTAACAAATTGCTTCCACAGTGATTAGTGAGATTGGTATCGATCGACCAAAATTCAATAAAGCTGAAGTGTAGCGAGTTACTTCAGTGGTTGCATTCCGCAGAGCATGATTCACTTTAAATAATTCCTCATTCCAGAGTTTATAATTGTCCTTTGCATACGATCCTAATGCAGAAATTATCACTCTGTTAATCTTTACCACCGGGTTAGTTTGAAGGTGATAGTTAGTACTGTAGCAAACTATTTGTGCTTTATATTTAGTGATTAATTTCTTGAAAACCTTAAAAGCAAATTGGAATCTATTATAGGTGGTGATAATCTGGAGTACTTCATATACCAGAGATACTTAATTTTCAAGAAATCATTTATAATCTTGCAGTGGCCATTCTCATCAGTTGCACCGGAATATCTTACTTAAGTGTTGTAGTATGTTACTGTTTACAAAATAAAAAAACAAGTACGATAAGTAGCAGTATGTATAGTATATAGAATTTTTCTTCATTCTCTACAGGTTATATCCTGATAGTGGGCAATAATAAAATATCATGTACACGCAAGAATTTCTTTTGTCGTAAGAAAGAATAGAAGTAGGCAACGTTAATTCAGGAAATATGTTTTGGCCTTCAATTTACTTAATACAGAAACACGAATTCAGTCACCGATTGCATCAAATCGTATTATTAGGATGTCTCATTGGCTTCTCTCCATCTAATGGGATACGCGTGACCAGCTACATTAAATTTTTTTTATCAGTGGACTTCGGTTGAATGTTTCTGTCAATGTTGTGCAATATATCTCTCCCTGTGTGCTATTTTGTAACCATGTACATAATTCGAGAGATTAAACAAATTGAATTGAGTTTTGATTAGCACAATATACGTATTTGTTTTGAATTGTTATGTAATATACACTAAAGAATTGATAATCTTTATTCCACTCTAGAGATAACTTCTACGATGTACAATCCTTTTCTACTATTGATTTGTTTATTATGTTTTGTAATTTTTATGTTTTTAAATAATTAAACAATCTGCAGTTGTTGCAGTTAGGAGAGTGCAATAACATATTGACAAAATAACAAGACTGAACCACGATCTTTATATTTTGATATTCTTACACTTTGCGAGTAAACCTAAAGCAAGTACTATGAACTTACACGAAACTTCAACTTTAGACTTTGCATGAGAAGTCATATGATCGGGACCATTCAATTAGTATTATTTGAGATAAGCATATTTTCTTAAAAATATAAGTATTTTCTTAGGATCGTTTTAATCGCATATACCTGAAGGAACTGAAATTGCTTTCAAACATCATATTCGAAACAAATAATTTAAACATGCTTCATTTTTTGAATAAAGGTAGCAATTGGATCGGATGTAAGGGAACCGATGATATCCTAAAATTATATGCATGTATACCTAAATTTTTGTCGGATATATATTACCCCAAGTAGCTGCTAAGGCACTTGGCAAGTTCTTTTTTACATTGAAAGTGAGAGCAAAATATGCATTTCTGGGGAAAATACAAGTACTAAGAAAAGATAAGCACACTCATATTATTTTACAAACTGCTTCATAGTGCTATAAACTGAATTTTGCTTTTATCTCTAAACATAAGAGGCTACTAGAGAAGATAAAACCGTTATCAAACCAAAGAAACTAATAGGCGTAATAAATCAAACTATATTATATCATTAGTTAAATCTACGCAAGACATTTCCAATAGCTATTGCATTCTTTAGGTGTTTATTTTTGATAAAACAACGAAGATTCTAATTAATATGTTGATATGGCTTTCAACTAACAAAAATTTAGGGTAGCAACAAAGACGCCAAAAAAATTTTTCCTACAGGTAGAGCTCAGACAGTCCAGAAATCAGGACCGCCAGCTTGTCGTTTGATGTACCGGGATTATGAAAACTTTAACGTACTTTGATTATAAAAGTAATTTAAATATTTGAGAATCAATCAAGTTTTGTATCGGACGCATGTAGGTTGATTTACTTGCTTATGGTTTCTGTTAGCTCAACCTAAACAGAATTAGACGACTTATTAGTAACCATTGTAATTTTAAAACTTACACGCAAATAAAAACAGGAAACTAAAGAATATTTAAAAATTAAGTATCATAGTGTAGTAAAAAATATGAAACTTAATTTTAAAACTTAAATTAAGTATCGGAATCAATTCCTCTTAAACAGACAGACAATAACTTTATTGCTTTATTCTACCAACGATAACTGTTACAAATGAAAATCGCACCGCTGCTTAAACTTTAGAGTTATTGATCAGTGTATTGTGTATTGTCAACTGAAACGTAGGATGTAGTACTAAACAATAATCATAATAGTCTTTTCAAACGCAACACGTAATACAAAGTTTACTTCAACAATGCATATATACGCATTATGCGTGTAGATACAAGTCCTTCTATACGTCAGTAATAAAATCATGTAGGTTGATTGCCACAACCTTAGCGGGGCATAGAAACAATCTACAGAATGCCCCAAAATGTACAGTACTACAGCCTAACATGAAACAAATTTTGAGTGCGTGAAGTTGGCGAAATGTTGTTGGCAGGAATAATTTTAATTTGGTGTTATGATTAGTGCTAGGCCAGTGTTGATTACTGTCCAAATATTAAATCCAACGGATTACTCAAAATAGGGTTATTAGCAGTAAAAGTTATTCCGTTAACTTCACGCCTGGCGGAAAATTTTGGAAACAATAATTTTAAGTGGTGAAGTGGTTAGTGCTAGGTTAGTGCTGTTTATTGTCAAAATATAAAATTCAGTGGTATACTCAAACACAGTGGCGTGCAGTGATTGTTAATGCAGGGTAGGCAAAAAGTTAAAAACAAAAAACTTGCCAGAGATGTACATAAATTCTGCAATTTAAGTATCTAAATGTGAGTTTGACTTGTATATACGCCTGGAATCACAGATTATATGTATCACTAACAAACTATTTTTTGAAAATAAATTCAATTCGGCCGTCTTTTTTTAAAAATTCACTCAATACATTGTCATAGAAACTAAAAGTTCATTTTAGTTCTTGCACTAGGTCCTTTTCAAGAGAAACAATAATTAAGTTATTTAACCGCTCTTATTCCTGAGTATTACGCAGGTATGTATGAATTCGTTTTAAGCCAGAAAACGATCGTTCCGCAGATGCGCTATTTGCCGGAATTGTTACAATCAATTTGGTCAATGCCATTAGTTGAGGAAATACATGATACATATTTTTTTTCTTCTCAGAATCGGATGATTTCGTACGAATTAACACCTGCAAAATCCCATGGAGAGTACAAACGAATCAATTCGTTTTTTAAAGTGGTCAAATTTAAATCTTTCACTGCACCTTGTTTTTAATTCTGAAAAGAGCTTTTCTGGAAATTCACAGTTGTAACTAGAAAAAGAATCGTGATCCAAAAGACAAAAGAACATAGTTTATTAATTTCTGAATAGCGATCAGAAATTTCACTTTTTATATTATCCACTATTTCAGGAAAGGTGCGTCTGTAGTAAAGTTTTATATCACTTACGTTTCGTCTATTTCTTGGTTCCCCACAAAAAGTTAAAGTTTCTTCGTATATTACATCACCTTCATTATAGAACATTTCAACAAAGAGTTTATAATCTTCAATTTTTTTAAGGCAATACCCAATATCTACAACTTTTGACTGTATCATGTTAAAAAGCACATCTGTCTGTATAAAAATTCTGTTAAATATTAAAAAGTAATTAAATTCAAATTGATTATAAAAGTCTGTACGCTTGGTGCTAGTATGAAAAAATGTTGCTAAGTTCTTAACAGTTGAAAAAAGTGTTTACTTTGATCATAAAACTTACAATTGAAATATATTGAAGGGTTCTTCTTTTGTTGTTGTAATTTTAAAGATGGAGTAGGCCGTCCGATTTAAATTACTACTTGTTTTTCGTTATACGTTTTAGTATTAAATTTATTCGTTTTAGTCTCTGAATGCAAACTACACTCACAAACAGTAAACGCATGTCACAGAAGCATTCATTATTCTTCATTATGTATATGATATTGTATTATTGATAAAATAAATACAACACAAAGAAGTTACTCCGCGGACGCGTCACAACTAGTCAAGTCGTTACCAGTCTGCAAGTATCGCGATCGATGGTAAACGATAATGCGCAACCAAAATTTACGCTTCCGCTTCCTACTAAAAGCACTAAAGCACTGCCTATGAATACATAGGGTCACCTGTTCGTGCCTTCACAGCCTGCCTGCACCATTCATAATATTTTGTGCATGCAGTTATTCGGTTATTCTGGGCGCGCTTGCGCTTGTCTTTTCATTTTTGGCGAAATATTGACAATAATATTTGTTATAAGTTAATTTGTTAATAGAAGTATTAAAATTACTATAAACTACTCGTTATCGAAAATGTAAATGTATTTAAATTAAATTTGATGATGTATTATTAAAATAAAAAAATATATAATATACATATAAATTCGTACTTTTTCTAGGGTAGGCATTGCCTTTTTGCCTATATTACATGCACGATACTGCTCAAACAGAAGTTATTGGTAGTTAAAGTTATTTCGCTAACTTCACGTCTATAGAAAAATTTTGAGAAAAATAATTTTAAGTGTTGTAATCGTTAGTGCTAGGTTGGTGCTGTTTACTGCAAACACATTAAAACCAGGAATTAGAAACAGTTAAAGTTATTCCCTTAACTTTACACCTGACAAAAATAGTTAGCCAGAATAATTTGAACTAGTGTAATAATTACGGCTACATTATTGTTATTTTTTGCCAAAATATTAAAGTATTGTACCGGTTAAAGTTATTCCGCAAACACTACGCTCGGCCCAACAATGTTGGCAGGGATAATTTTGACTGATGAAATGGTTAGTGCTACGTGAATGCTGTTTACTGCCAAAATAGTAAAGCCATCAAACTACTTAAAACTGAGTTAAAACCAGTTAAATTTATTCTGATAACTTTATGCCTGGAAAAAAGTGTCGGCAGAAATATTCTTAACTCTTATAGGACATAGTGGTGGTTAAATTTTAATCTATTCAAAAACTCAGTCAAGATATACGTGGTATTCCTAAAAGAAGATCGAGTTGTTAACCAAGCGTTGCTTATGCTATACAAAGACATCTTTGTAATTAGAAGTATTAATAAAACAAACCCTATTGGAATTTATGGTACTGAAAATTGAGGTGTTGACAGAGTGCTTCCCACTGCGCGATGAACCCTACCTTGTTGCAGTATATCACCGCTATGGTGTAATATCTAATATTAAAATTCTTCTAATTTTATGAAAATTTCTATTTCATTGACACATATTTTTGATATGAGTTTGTTTTAATATACAAAGGTTGCTACAAAGATAAGTAATATCAAATAATTTAGTGGACTGTAGATAAGTAGGTCGAGTGCACCCCAATAGATACAGACAACTATACATGCACTGATATGTACAAATGTGTAAGAGCAATAGCTGCACAATGCAAGTAATAGCAGTACTGAACATGAGGGTACGGTTCTGTTCATACATATTCTACAAAGTTGGTTCAAATTAATGATAACACCCAGACGCGGATACAGAAGGGAGTCACGGGTGCACATGAACCCTCTCTCTTACGAAAACTAGATTATTTTATATTACTAAAAACTAATTCTTGGGTTCATTTTTAGTATACATGTGCGTTAAAACATCTTCCATTCATTCCTTTCGCTGCAAATGTGATCTTAAGCATCCACAAAAGATTCTTCTATTGTATGTATCGAGGGCATTAATATGGTGTTAAACTCTGTCTTTAACATTAATTAGGAGTCGCGGTTGTTGTATATGTTCACGTGCAAGAATGATTTAAGAGATGCTGTTATAGCAGAAAGTATTTAAGCTAATACAATAATATTTTTCTAAATATCAGGATATTGCTATACACGATTTGCGCTATATAGTTAAAACCAGTTAAGCTGACCGATGACTCATCTTGTTAAAGCATATGCATCAATGCAATCAGAACGTATTTCTAGCATTCTGGATTAGTTCAGTTGTTTATACAAAATGGCGCATGCAGTTTATATTGTGACAAATACTAGCTGAGAATGTATGTCCCAGGGCTTTTATAAATGATCTTATAATTTCTACGAATTATAAGAAATGTTTGTTGGATATGCAGTTGCCAACGGCGTTAACATAAGTATCAAATACATTTTTCTTTTATAAAAATTAAACCAAAAAATTCAAGGTAAATTGGAAGTTTGGAAGGGAAATAGACCAACATTTTATTTAGATGAATTGTGTTTAAATGAAGATATTAATAATATGTAATATGGAAATGGACAAGCTATTTTCAGGAATGTAGATAAAATCTTAGTTTAGAAATGTACTGCAGATACTGGATATTTAGCATGGTGTCGCGATATTGTTGGTTTTTGAAAACATAAAGTGAATTTTCAAGATATTATATTGTTATTAAGTATAAAGATGCGTGTGTTCTAATTGATTCGATAATATCTGAAGACTAATAATTTCTGTTGGAATTAGACTTGTTATTCACACAATTATCAAGGAAATTGTAGTTTCGGGATTTTATTTTATTCCTGTTTTATATGGTCAACAAGCATAGCATGGTTGTACATATGAAAGTGTATTTGTAAATATTTAATCAAATTTAGTATTAAATAAACAAAACGGTAGTGTATTATTTTATTGTAATATTGCTCTACTACATTAAGAAAGTATAAATCTAGGACACCACTTCATTTTATATTAATCAATTATTCTGAAATTGAATCATCTTCATAAGAGTCATTGCTGCTTGAATCCTCTAAGTTGATAATAAGTTTTTTTTTTCAATTTGCCACCATTCTATCATACATTTTTCTGAATGGTGAGTGCATTTTTGCCAATATTTGTCATCTATCCTTCCAAGTGCTTCCTGCTATATCAATTGTACGTGCTCGTCATTAAATCTTCAAAAATTTTGGTCGTAATAGCCTTTGCAATTACCCCAAATTAGTTCTATTGGATTAAATTGGCAATGGTATGGAGGGAGCCTTAATACTTTATGGCCACTTTGTGTTGCAAGTTCATCAAGTATGAATATTTTTGGTTAAACATTTTCCTTTACTAATGCAAGTAATTTTCTTTTTAACATTGAAGTGTCAGCAAATATGTTATGTCGAAGCAAATAATTAATGAATTCCTCTTTATTTGAAAAATTGTTAGGAACCTTTTCGACTAATTGCGAATGATATGAAGCATTATCTAGCACGATTAAACTTGGACCGCTTAAATTTGGTAATAAACTTTTTTGGAACCATTTTGTGAACATTTCTGTGTTCATATCACCATGATAATCTGCATATTGTGATTTTGAAGAAAACAAAAGAGATGCATCATGTATAAAACCATTTGTATTTCCAGCATGTATCACAATAAATTTAAAACAACATTTGGTAACTATACAAAGCACAGTGACAACAACAAATTAACAACTAACCGTCTTCCTGTTCCAAATGGCTTCTTCTTGATGCTTTTGTGAGAATTATCATGCCAATTCTTTTGGCAGATCCCTACTAAAAAGCCAAGTCTCGTCAAGAAAACAGGTTCATATAGTTGCGTTTCCTTATTGGAACGGTAATCCTTTAAGAATTTTATTCGTGCAGCAGCTATATGTTGTTTCTCGAACAATCCTTGCCTTCCATCATCTACTTTATAAAAAATCCTATAGTAGGTAAAAGTCTTCTTAAGCTAGTTAATTTGAAATTACATATGCCGGCAGTAACAGGCTCTTTTTGGAGTGCTTGTGCAGTTACATGAAGTCCTACAAATATAAAAATTAGTTACTAATTACAATTAATTTTCATATTACTTTTCGAGTGCATCTCATAAATTTTACGTTTAACTGCATGTTTTATAAAATCTTCAACATCGCAAGATCTGCTTTTTGTTTGGTTGCGTTTCCTGCACGTCGAATGAATTGGAAAATTTTCCTTTAGAGCTTGTGAGCCTCCTCTCTTAATCTTTGTTAAAACACTAAGGCTAAAGCACATGTTTCAGAGGTTTGCTGAAGAAATGATTAATTGATTTGAAGGACTAAGTGTGTTTATTTTGTACCTGCATAACACTTCCAAACGAAACTAAAACACATTCATTATCACGCTCTCTTTCAAAATAATCCATGACGTTCAAAATCACCTGGTGTGTTTGGGGTTTGAGATGTTTTGTTTCGAAGCATTTTGAACAACTAAAAAGCAAAGAGGTGATAGTATTTTGTGTTGTTATAGGATGGCTGTATTTACCTTTATAAGTGTAAGAAATCTTTTACTTTTGAAAAAACTTTTATATTTGCGATTTGAGCTAAATGTAAAAACATAAATACAACAAAAAATCAAGAACTACGTGAAAAGACAACAAAAAGTGACAGGAAACTAAAATTATTTATAGGTTATAATAATACATAAATATTTTAGTTATAACAGACATACGTTTTGATGCTGCCATACCAATCCTTAAAAGACGTATTTTTTTTCTATCCATCCTGTTTTAGGGCAAATAGTTACATATACTGACAAAGACATGCAATTTTCATTCTAATAATGTACCGCGGTGAGTCATCGGTCAGTTTAAATGGTTTTGACTATATATACGTACTGGATTTTACGCTAATGACACGCGTATGTTAGTTCGTTGGCACGTCAGTGCATTAGCAGTACTTGTTTGTACTAGTAGGAAGAACGTTACGCGGTGAGATAGGAGTTGAAAAAGAGTCTAGCGACGGGTATAAAAGTTTTCATCATGGATCACTCCGTTCATCAGGACGTTGCTATCGAGGGGAGCCGAGATGATGTTTGTGGCGGAACAATATCACGAACAGTTTATGAAGACTGCACAAAGCAACACGTTAATGGTATATATTTTTACGAAATTTCGTAGTACAGGTAGTGCATTGTTTCAACGTACGGTAAGGCGCTTGGTAGGCTACTAACTGTATATACAAATGAAAATCGCGGATGTGTCCTCAGTCAGGTATTGGTGTCATCAAAACGAAGGCTTTGACTAAACGTCCTTGAATTTGAACGTTAGTAATACGTCGCTTTGACAATTGTTAAAACGCATTGGTGGATTTAGCAAGGATTAACGGATCAAAATAAACAAGCCAGGGTTTCAGTACTATGCAGCTTATTTGTACATGGTATACGAGATCTAGATTTCTTTGTTAATGTTTGGTTTTCCGAAAAGGTCACATTTATATGAACGGTTTTATTAATCGACAAATAACTCATTTTCTTCGTTCTGAGAAATCTCTGCATAGTGAGTGTGTGACGATATGATGTGCAGTGCAACAACCGTGCTAGGACCGTATTTCATTGGGATATTGACGATTGACATTTTACTGCTACCCAGGACTGTTACAGAGACATGCTGATCATGCCTTTTGTTCCAGATGTCAGACGATTTTGTCGTGCCAGGAATCTTCGAATGAATAGGCAATAGCTTTAACAAAACGAGGTGACCTGCCACACTGTTCAACAGTTTTTAGTCATGGCGCAACTAATCTTTCCAGGAGAAATATTATTGTTTGACTGACTTCTACTTCCGATCACACTCCTTTCACTGACATCACATGGGGGAATGTTAAAGGAAAAAGTATTTAGTGGCACAGATTTGCCCAGAAGTTTGTACGCATTACGTGAGAAGATCGTCACCTTTGTTAGGGATCTGGAACAGCTTATATTCCACGATATGTTTCAAAATATGCGTGATCGTTATGAATACTACCTACTACGCAATTACGCACCCTTTGAACATCTACATTACCATTTTGTTAAGTAATTACAGAATGAAACACCCTTCAAAATAAATGTAGGTTAAAATTTGTTCCTTATTATGCTCCAGTAGTGTCCATTTTGGCGCATACTGTAGTATAGCTATTTTTCCAGTGACCACGTGTAGTGAGAAAAAGTATTTTTCGTCACTACGGATTAAAATTTACCTCAGGTCAACAATAACTGAAAATCGCTGTATCGGATTAACGTTACTGTACATACATAAAAATACTCCAGTGAATCTTGAGGAACTTCTGAAAGACTGTAAAGAGAAAAAAACAAACTTCAATTAAACTATGTGTAATTCAAGTTTTTAAATACTATATGTATATGCTTATACAAAATTTTTTGAAAATAACGTTTTAGTACCTCATGGTTTTTGTTAATAAAAATAAAAATGGTTGCCCACAAAGTTGTGACACCCCGTAGATTTTTCCTAGACCCGCGCGATAACACCGAATCAAACGACGTTTTCTTGAAATAATAAAATCACATCTTTACATTTGACACAATGTTTCGAAACTTTTTCTAACATCGCCTAATGGCGAAATTAAAAACTAAAAACTGAAAATATCTATTTTTACAAAACATTGACAAAACTTTGAATATACTAAAGGTAAACTGGTTTCCTATAATTTACATGAGACTATGATCTCATACTTTGAACATCAAATATATTTTGACTGCAAAAATCCATTTTGGACATTTATTCGACTAGATATCACTTCCAGAATTATATATACAGCGGTTAATACCTATAATTAACTTCTAATTTATGTTTGTACATTGTTTCTTTTGTAGAGCAAGTAAGCATTTGCTTTTTATACAAATATAGATATATTAAACTTTTCTTTAAAAATATTGGGTATCCCAGCGATTATGAAACGCTTTAATACTGTTTAATGATAACAGTTAGCGAAAAAACTTTCAAATAAGTTGTATGTGTCCTCAAATTGTCTAAAACGTAAAATTAATTAGTATTGCACAGGGTGCTCAATAAAAAGGTATTTGCTAAAGTTATGGTTTTTAAAATAGAACACGTTGCATTTTATTAAAATTTCTGATTGCTCGTATCAAACTCGGACAACTTTTATCAGAATGACCTACATCTAAATCTCATAGTTGTTGAGATATTCAACTTTTTTAAATTGGCGTGCTTTATTTAAAATTTTCATAACAGCATGATTTAGATGATGATAAACATTTAACTTTTGTAAAGGAACAATATAAACTTGTAGTTAATGGAAACATAACACTAGCTACCAAAATTATATACAGGCTGCTCATTGCATCGTTTTCCGTTTGTTGAACAATTATTGCAATTAAGTCGCTTATTTCAAATGGATCACCCTGTATATTATTTTGGTAACTAGTGTTAATTATTAGGCGGCTCCGTGGCGTAGTTGGTATGTGTGTGACTACTACACCCAAGGTCCCGGGTTCGAATCCCGATACGGTCCGCTTGAAAAATGTTAGGCGAGCATTTTTCACAAAAATACACCCTCGTTTTGATGAGAGGTAAAATGGAGGTCCCGTGTGTAAGTGTTGTTCCGCACGTTAAAGATCCTTACCTTGCTTGGAACAGCAAGGGTTCGGCAAAATTCCAAATTTTCCAGGTAAAGAAAACTCGCTTCCCGACCAATGTAGTACTTTCGGGTGGAGCATTGAAATATCACATGTACCTATGTTACCTAGAAAAATCACAAATGTCTTTCAACAATTGCCAAAGCGACGTATAACTAATATTAAAATTCAAGGACGTTCGTCAAAGACTTCGTTTTGATGACACCAATACCAATACCACGATTTTCATTTATATATACAGCTAGTAGCCTACCAGGCGCCTTTCCTTACGTTAAAACAATGCACTACCTGTACGACGAAATTTCGTAAAAATATATACCATTAACGTGTTGCTTTGTGCAGTCTTTAGAAACTGTTCGCGATATTGCTCCGCCACTAACTTCAACTCGGCTCCCCTCGATAACCACGTTCTGATGAAAGGAAATAGTGATCGATGATGAAAACTTTTCTACCAGTCGTTAGACTCTGTTTCAACTCCTACCTCACCGCGTAACGTTCTTCAGACTAGATAAACAAGTACTGCTGATGTACGTATACATCAAACAAATTGTGTGTAGCAATATCCTAATATTTAGAAAATATTTTTGTATTAGCTTAAATACTTTCTTCTATAACAGCATCTCTTAATCATTCTTTCACGTGAACATATCCAACAACCGCGGCACCTTCTGATTAATTTTAAAAACAGAGCTTAACACCATACTAATGCCATCGACATATACAACAAGAGATTTTATTGTGGATGCATAACATCACATTTGCAGCGAGAGGAATGAACGGAAGGCGTTTTAAGGCACATGCATACGAAAAATGAACCCAAGAATGAGTTTTTAGTAATATACAATAATCCAGTCTTCGTAAGAGACGGGAGAAGGAGGGTGCATGTACCCCCGTAACTCCCTTTCGTAACCGCGCCTGGGTGTTATCATTAATTTGAAACTACTTTGTAGAATATGTATGAACCGAACCGTACCCCATGTTCAGTACTGCTATTATTTGCATCATACAGCTATTGCTCTTACACATTTGTACACATCAGTGCATGTAGATTTGCCTGTATGTATTGGGTTGCATTCGGCCTTTTTATTTACAGTCTACTAAATTATTTGATATTACTTAGCTTTGTAGCAACCTTTGTATATTAAAACAAACTCATGTCAAAAATGTGAGTCAATAAAAATAAGAATCTTCATAAAATTACAAGAACTTTAATATTAGATATCACACCAAAAGGGTAATATCTTTCAACAAAGTAAGGATCATTGCGCAGTAGGAAGCACTCCTTCAACATGGTATTCGAGACACGATGATTCAACCACACCTGTAACCTGTAGCTTGCTAACAATAATACCAGCGAGGTATACGTAGCAGCACAATTAAGCGGATATACAGGTCAGTCCGTTTTTATTTATTACCCTAAACCTATCCTAGAAGATGCATATCCACTTTAACTTATTTTAACGTCCTGCTTAATATCGTTAAACTTGTGTTTATTGTCATACTATACAATTTATTCATTCCAACCTTCTAGCTCTAGTTAGTATGTAACTAACCATTCCAGGTGAATTTTATTTGCTGCTTTGGATGGTAAGTTAATTTATTTTCAAATATTGGATGTACTACATTGGGAAATTACATCACATATTTACTTCATATTATAGCCACCGCCTGCTCTTTAGTTGTTGTTACATTTACCGCGATGCAATTTACGCGCTATTATTACACCTTAGGCGTGGCTCTAACGCCATTGTTATAACATATACAAACCATGTTTTTACCGGATGATGCAATCGCTATCTAATTCACTTTACATGCACATTCTAGGTAAAATTCAAATTACTTACGTGATGTGTACCTCTTGGAACTTCATCTCAGGGTCCAGCACGTGGTTAGGGTTGAGATTGCGCCGTGTTGGACAACAAATTAATATCCGTTGCTAAACTTCCTATTGAATCTCGTAGGGGTTTGAAAGAAAAGAGGTAGCGGAACGATAAAGGGAGGTAAAGGGAACCCACATACCTGTTTTTCTTTAAAAACTACACCGCACTTAGATACTTGTTGCTTACATCATGTCTCGTTGTTTAATGTCGCTTCTTTCGTTCGCGCACGTCCGCATTCCTTCTGCGCAGACTTGGCTGTCAGCAACGGCGGAAGTTAGCGTATCATTTCAAAAACACGCGGAAATTAACCTACAAGGTATCTCTAAACCTAAAAAATGATAGATGACCAGTTTGGAAGCCTTTGATTCATTAATTAACCAAAATCCTCTACTCGCAAATGTCCAGCGATTCTTCTATTTGCGTGGTGTGCTCAAGGAAAAAGCGGGAAAAATAATATCGTCATTAAGTGCTAGCGAGAGCAACTATAAGATCCTAGACCTATTAACACAGCGCTATCAAAAAAAATCTATTATAAACGCTTACATGAAAGTTATTTTTGAGTTACCTAATATTTCTAAAAAATCGCATACATTACTGCGGAAAATGTTAGATGAATTTCAAACGCACTTCAGATCTTTAAGAAATCTAGGAGAGAGCATTGATGAATAAAATACTATTTTGATATTTTTACTTAATTCTAAACTTGATTCATCAACCCGTAGGGAACGGGAAATAACAATAAAATCAAATACTACACCAACAATTGATGAGTACTTGTAATTTTTAACTCAATACTGCCAATTACTAGAGTCATTGGGTACTAAAGCTAGTAACTCCAATCAAAATGCCTAATTTAAACGACCATCTAACCGTTGCAATTACTCGCTTTTATTCACGAGTCTTCATTGCCCGTTATGCAATGAATTGCACGATATTTACGCCTTTAAATTATTTTCAGAGTTACCTATGAACAAAAGGTTATCGGAAAGTAAACGATTTAACCTATGCTCGAATTGCCTGAGACCAGGATATTCAAATACTGATTGTAAATCGTTGCATGCATGCCGTTATTGTCTAAGAAGGCATCATTCATTTCTACATTTTTTCTCAAATCGATAAAACAGATCTAATAATGATTATATAAATAAAAAACAACACTATAGTCAAGCCCAAACAACTCAAAATGTTGACTTTCCTGCTCAAGAATGGCTCTGAGACAAAAGGGCATAATGATGAATTTGATAAAAGGTATATTGAAAATAATAATACAAACCAAGACAGTATATGTACTCATACTGCAACTTCAAAAATAAGCACATGTTTATTACTTCAACCGTAATCAAATTTCAATGCAGAGCCTTGTTAGATAGCGGTTCACAATCTAATTTCATTACAAAGCAAATCTTTGATAAGCTAAACTTAAGATACAGTCACGCCAATATTCCTGTTTCCGGGATAGGCCAAGGTTGTAGAAATCTATCCAAACATGCTATCATTAAAGCGCAATCACTTCACAATGATTATACCTTCCAATTGCCGTTTCTAATAATCGATTCAATTGCCGGTATAATGCCACAACAAAAGGTTAAGTTAATCAATTAAAAAATTCCAAATAGTATTCTGCTAGCTGACAAAACTTAAATACTCCTGAAATTGATATGCTTCTCGGAGCAAGCATATTTTATAAACTTCTAAGTTTTGGGCAAATTATACTAGGTAAAAATTTGCCTATATTAAACAAGACGAAATTAGGATGGATCATATCAGGACAATTACCCTATAATAGCATTTCCGTTTCACATAGTTTCTTAGCGGTAGCCGATTCCAGTGGGATGTATCCACAAATCAATATCAGACCGGAAGAGCTGAGCCTACAGCGTATTGTTTGGCGAAATAATTCTAATGAAAGTTTGTCATATTTCGAACTTAATACAGTTAAATATGGCATGGCATCAGCCTCATTTCTAGCAATGCGCTGCTTAAAGCAAATTGCGGGGGAATGTCAAGCTGACTTTCACACCAAATCTGACGTAGTACTCAATGACTTCTACGTTGATGACTTGGTTACCAGTAATTGCTCCTTAAACGAACTGCGTATGATACAAAAAGACATAGTAAGCATCTTTCGGGACTATGGATTCGAACTGCGGAAATATACCGCATATGATCAAGCTCTGTTAGAAAATATAGGCTCTAACAATGATTCGACTGTAAAGCACTTCACTAAAAGTGCCCCAAATAGCAAAACTCTTGGAATATCGTATGAATCTGCTACAAAGTGCTCTATTTATAACTCCCAAATAACTTCAAACTTGTCCAATTCTATTACTAAACGAAGTATTCTTTCAACAATATCTCAAATATTCGATCCTCTTGTTCTTCTTGGTCCAATCACTTTTTAGGCAAAAATTATATTGTAACAGCTTTGGCTAGCTAAACTTAACCGGGCGTTTTCATACCAGTAAATTTTTATAAATACTGGATTAACTTCTATAATCTAATGCCAAATGGCAATGTTCTAAAAATACCCAGACATGCTCTGCTTAAGGATCCCATTAATATCCAACTGCATGGTTTCTGTGATGCTTCTAAGAAAGCTTATGGTGCATGTGTCTAATAAAATCAGAACATTACATCGGCAATATACAAGTCACCCTATTGTTGGTTAAAAGGGTTACCTTATCGTTGCAGTTAAACATCTCTTCCACATACTATTGGACAGATTTCACTATAGTTCTTTCATGGCTAAGTGTGTAACTTTGCTCGTGGATGGTTTTCGTGTGCAACCGGATTGCGGAGATTCAAAATATCTCTAACATAAATAATTGGAATCATATCTCATCTATATACAATCCCACTGACAATTTCTAGGGGAATAAGTCCCGCTGAAATAGAAACGTACTCAACATGGTGGCAGGGTCCAACGTTTTTATCAAAGCATTCAAGATTATTGACCGCAAGATTGTCACATCACAAGGTTCTCACGAATTTCTTCAAACCATCCTGTGCTCATTGTTAAAACTGTTTTCTTACCTATTTTATCTTGTCACGATACCTTTAAAAGGTTTTCGAGCTACATAAAATTAATACATGTATTATCATACTGCTTGCGCTTTACTAAACGCAAAAAATTTAAGAAAAGATTTAAGATTGATTCCTTACATATTACTTGTCACAAAGAGCAAAACTTCGAGGTGATTCTAATCAAGGCATTACAGCTTGAGTGTTTTGCTGATGATTTACGAAGCTTGAAATTAGCTGAATCAGTAAAACCAAATAGCAACCTAAAGTCCTTAAGCCCATTTCTTGATGACATTGGGATACTTCGGGGTTAGGCAGCAGATTAGCGCACACTGTGTTACGTACTAAATTGTCGTTAGATGATAGGGGGGTGGGGGGTGATAGTATGAACAAAGCACGGTGAACTACTTGACATAGTAAACTCAGCCGTGGCTCGTTAACTGCAGTCGCGTTGGGGTGGGATCGGAGGGGGGGGGGTGCTATGGTGACGTGTCGTCACAAATCGAAATTGTGGGTACCACCCTTATTTTAATTGAGTTCTGCCTAATATCATAAGATGATGGCACGGATTCCTTGTCGTTACCAGAGGCCTGTGAAATAAGGGAAAAGTCGACCTCTTCTGGCAAGAACCCGGGACGGCGAAATAACGTGGTACTAATTATCCCCCTAAAGTTACTGAAACCAAGCTTATATTTAGTACCTGGTCGCTGGAAATAAAGACAAACAATTTGTCTGAACTATAACTCTACGATGCAATGATCAATTAATAGGCGTAACATCCTGTATATTAAAATATCTGAGTTCCTGTGTACAGTAATTAATTTGCCTCTCTTTACCAATATCAACTCACGCTAAAGACTAACACCATGACATTCAATATGAAACACATCCAGTTAAATTATGTCACTTTTCAAATAATACGCTTCTATTTTCTACGTTACAGAAATTATTGTCAACATCACATTTGTATATCTCCTGAGGAGTGTAAAATAATAATTATTAACCTATTCCCTAACGGATCCTCCTATACCTGTGCGAGAATAATGATAGCTGCTAATAATCTAAACTAAGGAAACAATTTTAAAGTAATGTTATATGGGAAATATCTATACATATTTTAAACCGCACACCTATAGATTAAAAATGTTTATGGCAATGAATATTACTTACAGCACAGAAATATTGTTGTAAATCCAGGACTTTAGCACAGGATTTCTTTGATAGTATCACAAAAATATGTGTAAGCTCCAGGACTAGGACGGCACATAAGCAATCCCTGAAGACGGTTTCAGACGCGGCACAATAAAATGTACTCCATGAACTACTAGCTTACTATTTAAAAGGATCTCGCTTGAACTAGACTTGCAATTGAAACTAAAGGATATATCTATAGAAATATCGTCTTAGTGTGTTAATAATTAACTCCTTAGCTTAAGACCGTAAAACTAAAAACTTTATATACGTTGGCTAAGGGTTTCCACTGAATTACACTCGGAGACTCTCGGATCGCACAACTCACCGTAGAAATTAAATATCCGTCTCTATCAAAAACTAGAAACGTAATGGTTGTTTAAAACCAATTTCGTCGACACGCTAATCAAATCTCCCATTATAAATACGGGGTAACAATTCGATCACGCATCACGCCCTTGACTTGAATTCTTTAAAAGCACATCTTACGCGCGCGCGACCTGTTCTACCTTTCGTCTTCGAGCTATCGACGGTGCATTCACATCTTAACCATTAAGTCTCCAACGCTGATTGATTGAAGAACTACAAACTACCCACTGTCACCACTCTCGGAAATGAGTGGGGTGTAACAATTAACCTGAACAAGTGGCATGAACGTGAAACGTGAAATTGACTTCTTACTGAAACTTCTTAGCATCTATTTTGGGAATGGGATAAAATGTACTTAACATACGACACGGTTTACGAAGAATATGTATTGAATAGAGCCTCTTACTCATCATGGGTTTCTAAAATGACTAATATGCCAAATGGAATTTTGACCACCTGCCCTAACAAGAATAAGATAAACTATTTTAAAACTACCTCGAGTAAATCACAATGCACCTAACTTCCTAAAATATGAATCTTAAAATAAAAAAGTATACGAGATAGGTAATGGGAATTTATTAAATAAAACCGAAGGTTACAACTGACATATCATGTAATTTTAAACATCTTGTATTAATTCCTAAAAATGCAATATTGCGTAATTTTCATTCCGGCTCTCAACCTACTTTATTCTTTATCCGACAAAGGTTTAGGCTCCTAGATGGTCGCAATGCGGTACGAAACGTCATTCCAACTTGTGTAATTTGTTTTAAAGCTAGTCCACCGGTTAATCATAATCAAATGAAAAACTTACCCGCCTCGAATTAATCCTTCTTATGTATTTTCTAATTGCGATCTCGACTATGCCGGGCCTTTTCTCTGAAAGAAATGAAGTATAGAAATAAAAAAACCTTAAAATGCTATATCTGTATTTTTATTTGCTTTGCCACAAGGACAGTTTATATTCAATTAGTAACCGAACTCACATCTGAATGTTTTATCGCAGCATGTAAGTGTTTTGTATAAGACGAGGCATGTGCAACAATTTGTATTCCTACAATGGATCCAACTTCATCGGCGCAAACAATGCATTCAAGGATATTTACCAAATTATCAGCCGTCAACCAGTTCAAAATTACTTTGACAATAGTCTAATGCAATGGCATTTTATACCTGCCCAATCGCCACATTTTGGTGGATTGTGGGAGGCTTCAGTAAAATCATTAAAATATCACCTCAAGCGTGTACTGTTAAATAATTCTTATACATTTGAAGAATTTCTAACTATATTAATACAAGTGGAAGCGATATTAAATTCGTGACCGTGACACCCGGTTATTTCATAATTGGTCGACTTCTTAATGCAGCACCTCAAGGTGACGTGCTATCAAAATTTCAAAAATTGCAAAAATTGACCCAAGATATATGGGCTCGCTGAAAAAGAGATTATTTATACAACCTTTATCAACGAACCAAATGGAAGTTTAAGAAAGAAGTTAGTAACCTTATCGGTAGTCTAGTAATACTTCGAGATGATAACAGCCTGCCTCAGCAGTGGGCACTAGGCAGAATCACAGAAGTCCTTCCAGGTGCAGACGGTGTAGTGAGAGTGATATACGTTTTGACGAAAAGTGGCATTGTGAAACGAGCAATAACTAAGTTGAGTGTTCTACCTGTCGACTAGTCAAATAAATGTTTGTTAGCAATTAAACGATTGTATATCATTGTTCATGTTAAATTAAGTACTCAAATTTCTCTAATGTTTTTTTATGATTATGTATACACCAGTCACATTGTCGTTTTTAAACACTATATTTACCTTTCTTATATTATTCAATTTACGTTGTTAATTTGTTGAAACTGGTTACTTTCAAGGCCGCCGACATGTTCAGTACTGCTATTATTTGCATCGCGCAGCTATTGCGCTTACACATTTATACACATCAGTGCATGTATAGTTGCCTGTATGTAATGGGGTGCATTCGGTCTACTTATTTACAGTCCACTATATTATTTTATATTTCTTAGCTTCGTAGCAAACTTTGTATATTAAAACAAACTCATGTATCAAAAATATGTGTCAATAAAAATAAAAATCTTTATAAAATTAAAAGAACTTTAATATTAGATACCACACCAAAGCGATGATACCCTGAAATAAAGTAAGAATCATCCCTCAGTGGGAAGCATTCCCTCAACACTTCAATTTCCAGGACCATAAATTCCAACAGGGTTCGTTTTATTAATATTTCTATTTACAAAGATGTTTTTGTTTAGCATAAGCAACGCTTGGTTAACAACTAGATCTTTTTTCAGGAATACCACGTATACCTTGACTGAGTTTTTCAATAGATTAAAATTTAACCACCACTATGTCCTATAAGAGTTAAGAATATTCCTGCCAACACTTTTTCCAAGCAATAAAGTCAGTGGAATATCTTTAACTGGCTTTAACTCGGTTTTAAGTAGTTCGATGGCTTTACTATTTTGGCAGTAAACAGCACTCACAAAGCACAAACCATTCCACCAGTCAAAATTATCCTTGCCAACATTGTTTGGCCAAGCGTAGAGTTTGCAGAATAACTTTAACCCGTTACAATACTTCAATGTTTTGGCAATAAATAGCAATAATGTAGCACTAATTATTACACCAGTTTAAATTATTCTGGCCAACAATTTTTGCCAGGTGTAAGGTTAAGGGAATAACTTTAACTAATTCCTGGTTTTAAAATGTTTGCAGTAAACAGCACCAACCTAGCACTCACGATTACAACACCTAAAATTATTCCTCTCGAAATTTTTCCACAGACGTGAAGTTAGCGAAATAACTTTAACTACTAATAACTTCTGCTTGAGTATACCAATGAATTTTATATTTTGGCAATAAACAGCACTAACCATTTCACCACTTAAAATTATTGTTTTCAAAATTTTCCGCCAGTCATGAAGCTAGCGGATAACTTTTACTGCTAATAACCCTATTTTGAGTAATCTGTTGGATTTAATATTTGGACAGTAATCAACACTAGCCTAGCACTAATCATAACACCAAATTAAAATGATTCCTGTCAACATCATTTCGCTAACTTCACGCACTCAAAATTTGTTCCATGTTACGCTCTAGTACCGTACATTTTGGGGCATTCTGCAGATCGTTTCTATGCCCTGCTGGTTGTAACAATCAGTCTAGACATGATATTATTACTGGCGTAAATTGAAACATTTGTCATCTATTTTTTGATTTTCCTGGAAAAGGCAGTCGCCAGACATGGTGAAATAAAATGAGATTTCCCCGCTAACTCGACTTGGCTGGGTCGTGGGTCATGGAGATCAAACTTAATTCCAATAACTGATGTTAAGAATTTTGGGCGCCAGAAGACAGCCTGGAAACCCTAAAGCCCAAAATACTGAAAGTGACGTCTTCAATCACTCTAAAAAGAATGCCTAGCAAAGACGACTCAAAAGTATTTAGGGAACAATAATTATCATAGCTCCAAAAAAATAACAATATGTTTATTATCCCCTTAATTTTAAAAGTTTCAGAACTTACTAAATGTCCTATTAATCCCTGTATATATATATATATATATATATATATATATATTGCTGTGATAAGGGGTTGTTTAAGGGTGTATTTTATAGTAAAGGTCGTTTAGGAATTAGAAATTATAATAGGAAGCAAAAAACTGCACTTATTTAATAGAAAGTTGAGAAATGGAGATAGTTTGTAAATAGTAAGCAGTCAACACCCTGTATATAAAGTATAAATAGTTTTAAGCGACGCAAATAAACACAGGAAGACGCATAGTTAGCGTAGGAATAAGAAATACATGCATTAAGTAGATAGTAAATATTTAACACCATGTAGATAGAGTTTTAGTTACTTTAGGCAATGCAAATAATGATATTTGTCAGTGGAAGCATGCGTATTTATAAGTAAACATAATAAAGTGTAATTAAACACGCATTCAAAAGAGTTCCAAACAATTAGGTTAATACGGAGATAAGAAATAGTGCTTCAAGAAGCATAGTGTAAATGCGTACAAGTAGTTAATAATTGTGATAAAGAAAGGTGATTAAAAATTGCGTAAATAACAGGTAGATATGAAAATTAAAAGTCGAATTGCATCAGTTGTTTATGTACAACATGGAAAAGCGATTAGATTCGTCAAAACACCGCATGTTTGATAACGAGGCACCTGCAAGCAGGCCACAATTACTTGAAAGCAAAGAAAATTACATCAGAAGCTACCTTAAATGCAAAGATTTGATTGGTTAAAACTAGCGACGAGTTTGTAGGGCATACCCACTGACGAAGTAGGAGATCAATAATATATTAACAGGGACAGTGATAACGAACTCAGTTTTCAACTCAACAAAGGCCGAGGTGCGCCACTCTGAAACAAAGTGCGATACGTAATAATAATTTAAAGTGAAAAATTGTATAAGTGCGACTAAGATGAAATTTATGATTGCCGATTGAAGGTAAGTAGATTTTGGGGAATTTATTTAAACTAAAACATAATAATAATAATAGGGCTCTGAGTTCGGGGAGTATAAACTACGAGTCCGTGGAAAATAAATGATAAGAATTTCAAGTCTGAGTTCGGGGGGAACAAATGATATTCGAATCCGTGAAGAATAAATGATAAGAATTTTAAGTTTGGGGAAAATAAATGATATTCTGAGAATAGTTGGTATTCTAAGTCTGGAGAAATTGATGATAATAAATTCTGAGAAGAAGTAATAAATCAAAATGAGACGACAATAATTTGGGGTGCATAAGTATAAATTTAATAATGGTAGTCCAGAGGGTGATGGCAATAATTTAAATGCAATGGTTCAAGCGTGTGGATAGACAATATTTCGAATAGACATGTAATAATTCTGAATTGGGGGAAAACAATTTTTATCCAAATGGATGGTATAATGCATGGAAAATATTAGCTGATAATGGATGCGTCAATTGCGAAAAGGAAATAGCGAAGAAAATAGACCAGGTTAGATTTTTAGTTATAAGACATTATTTTTCTATTTTTTTTATTTGAATATTGAATTTGCTTAATATAAATTAATGTGACGAAGTCAACAAAACAAAGGACTTGCACACGTAAAAAGGGTATTATATGATAAAGAGGTTTTAAACGTTCCACACTTCTTTTTATAAAAATAATAGTTTTTTTGATGACTTCAGATTGATTGAATAGTATATGATTTTTGATAAAAGAGATTTACAACATTAGTTAATTGAAAAGTGTATTTTAACAATTTACAAAACTGTACATAATATTTGTTTCATTATATAGAATTGGATTAACTTTTATAATTCTAAATAAACGCTAGTCGAGGTCAAGAGATAAAGTTAATCGCACTGTAATTTGATAATTTAAACAATAAAGGAAGAGCTATAAGTTGAATACGAAATTGATAACGAGTAAGGCGGTAACATATCAAGTTTTGTTATTGGTCGACAAGGTCGAGACACGATAAAATCCAGTTAAATTCCTGGAGGGAGTTCTTGCATATTTATATGACAGCCCAATGTCGGAGATTGATAAATACAGTTAATACATAGCAATATTTATATGTCGACCAAAAGATGGGGCGCGAATAATTAGGGAGCATAGCAGTATTAATAAGGAACCCAACGTCGGGGCTCGATAATTCCAATTCCTGTTTATACATAGCGATATATATATATATATATATATATATATATATTGCTATGATATTGGATACTCAAGCCCCTTCGTTGGGCTGCCTCTTTATTGCTATACTATTCGTAGAATTATCATGCCCCGACTTAAAATTGCCTTATTTATTTTCTTCGTACTCTAAATTATTGGACCACCATTTTAATATTCACGATTAAGTGTAATTATTTCCTCCTCCAGCTGTTTTCTTAATATCGCTATCAACTGGACTTTATCTGTAAACAACTCTATCTACCAATGACAAAATTCGATACGTTACCGCCTTGCAACTTATCACTTTCCTGCTCAACTGGTGGCTCCGCCTTTTGTACTATTTAAATCTTATGACCTCGGCTAGCATTTATTTGCAATTATAAAATTCAGTAAATTTAGATTTTATATAATGAAACCAACATGTTATATACAGCTTTTGAAATTATTCGAAATACACTTTTCAATCAGTTAATTTTATAAATCTCATTTATTAACAATCATTTACTCAAAAACCCAAAGTCACCAAAGAAAATTAAGATCTTTACCAACAAATGTAGAATATTCTATACCTGTTTTCTTATTACTCATTCAATACGTATGCAACTTCTTTTGTTGACTTTTCACAAGCATTTCTTATTTAGCAAATTCAATATTAAAAATAAAATAAAATATCATATAGAAAAACAAATGTCTTATAACTGAAAATCTGACCTGGTTTTATATTTTTCACATCGACGCTTCAAAAAAATGATCTTCCCCAATTCTGGATTCCATTCAAATTATTATACTATGGATCACCACCATTAAATTATATACCCAATTTATTTCAATTCTTCAAATTTATCATTCTTGCCCCAGACTTAAAATTGTAGTTTGTTTCACCCCTGTACTTCAAAATTGTATTATTCTTCTTTTCCCTTGACATTTAAATTGTATTATTGTATTTTTTCTTAACATCTGAATTCTAGTCTATTTCCCTCAGACCTCGAAACCGTTTAAACGGTAATTATCTTCATATTAGCACTTATATTATTTTTCACTTTTCTACTTATTACGTATCACTTTGTTTAATGGCAATGCACTTCGGCCTTCATTGAGTTCAAAACTGACTTTCCCATCAAGGTGCTTGCTAATATAATCTCGAATTCCCTCTCCATGCGTGGGTTTGGTCTAGAACTCGTCGCTTGTCTCTGACCAATCAAATAATTACCTATTGAACAGTTTCTGATGCAATGCTCTACATTTACTCATAATCACCACCTGTCCACAGCTGTCTTTTATATCACCATGCTGTATTTTGATAGATTACTTGCTTTTCTATAAACAACTGATGCAACCCGAGTTTAAATTTTCATGTTTACATGTGATTCACGCAATTTTTAATCCTTTCTCTTATCAAATGATTAGATCTTTGTATGCGTTTATATTAACTACCTGAAACTCTATTTTTATATCCGTATTAATTTAATTGTCTGGAACTCTTTTTCTTAATGCGTGTCTAAATACACTTTTTCATTTATTACGCGTGCTTCCACTGAAAATATCCTTATTTGTTTTACCTAAATTAACTAAACTTTATCTACAGGGTATTTAATATTTACTAATTACTTAATGAATGTATTTCTCATTCCTACGCCAACTATTCGTCTCCCTATGTTTACTTGCGTCGCCCAAAATCTATCTCTACTCTATATACAGGGTGTTGACTACTTACTATCTACAAACTATGTCAATTTTTCTGCTGCCTATCCTAATTACTCCTTCCCGAACGACCTTTACTATAACGTGCACCCTTAAGCAACCCCTTATCACAGCAATATATATATATATATATATATCGTATTATAGTGAATAAGATGAAATAATAACTTAGACTTTTATGCAAAGCCCAAATGATTATTTCAAATCGAGCTAGTAATTATTATTATTATTTCATCTTATTCACTATTA
The DNA here is from genome assembly GCA_036346225.1 of Platerodrilus igneus. Lineage (NCBI taxonomy): Eukaryota > Metazoa > Arthropoda > Insecta > Coleoptera > Lycidae > Platerodrilus > Platerodrilus igneus. The sequence continues at coordinate 408,384 of JARFIW010001258.1, read as the reverse complement.
TACGATAGTATTTATCAACTTACCTTGTGTAATTAACTACCTAAAATATTTATATATATATATATATATATATATATATATATCAATCAATATCACTTCTCACCAATCAATAATATTAAACCGCTCAAGATAAAATTTGGAGAACTTTTATAATAATTTACCTTTACCTTTGTTTTTTGTAGGTAATAGTTTTTTTGTGACCTGCTTTTTGTGTGCACATAAACTAGTAAATTTTCTTAGGAGCCGATCTTGGATTAACTTTCTCTAATATAAACCTTTAGAAAACGCTTTAAATAAATGTTATAGTGCAAGATCTTAGCTACAAATTTGATATTGTTTTCAATTGCATAAATAAAATTAATGGACTTTACAAACGTGCAAAATTAAGTATTTGCATAGCTTACTACCTCCAGATTACTATGTTTAAGGGATAAAATACGAATTGTTTCCAACTTAAAATGCCTGCACGGATAATTCCAAATAACCATCAAATTCCATAATGTTCATAACTGAATATGATTCATCCATTCAAATTAAAAGTTGAATTCTCGCGGTTTAAACGCCCATACAGTAACCAATGTGTGATACTGCACTCTTCAAACACAACAGCCGAAAATCTCAAAACACCTGTCCAGCATAACCTAAATTTATTTAAAAAAAAATACGACAAGAATAAGAAGCCGATTCGTGTTTACTAAATAATACGACAATCAGCTTCCTTTAAAAATTACAGCAAAATCAATTTGCTAAACGACCTTATGCCTATTTTTATCAATCCAGACCAGATATCTGTTTAACAGTGAAAACTCATGCACCAGCCAATACTCTATATAAATATTTTCACTGTAGATAAAGTGTACGGAGATCCACCAAAAGTGTAGGATTATAAATTGTAGCCACTATTCCAAATCCAATATTCCATAGCACCTTGCAAAAATGGCGTATGTATTTTCAACTTACGTTGTTCACGATCGAAGACAAAGTTGTGTCGTGTCGCCGATAATGGAAAGAGTATGGATTAAAACATGTACCCCTCTTTGAATAGCAACCAATCAATTTAAATCATTAAATAAATAACAGACAAATGCTTGACAACCCAAATTAATATAAATTTGTACAAAAAGAAAATTTATGTACAGAACGTTTACTAAAGATGTGTTCGGTAAAACAAAAATAGTAAGTGTTGAAGGGAAAGAAAATCAACACGTTACATATAGAAAAACTTGAATCTACACGCACAATGCGTATAGATGCATTGTTGTAGTAAACTTTGTATTGCGTGTTGCGTTGGAATAAGACTATTATGATTGTTGATTAGCACTACATCCTACGTTTCAGTGACAATGGCAATACACTGATCAATAACTCTAAAGATTAAGCTGGGGTGCGATATTTTTATTTGTACCAGTTATCGTTGGTCAAGACGCTCATATAACAGTCGATAGGGGGGGCTAGACCGGAAACAAAAACTTGCCGCATGGCTAATGTAGTTATATGTGGTACTTCTGAGTGGAGCAATCAAAAGTGAAAAATACAATTGGTCGATTACCCATTACAACATTAGTGGATTTTGAAAGAAAGAAAAGCACTACACCTAATGCTGAAAGGAAAGTTGGCCGTAGGAGACTATGTGCCTCGCGCATAATAACAAATAATTTTGTCTGACATCATAAAAGTGTTTTATAAGCATATATTTCACAAAAATTTAAATAAATTTTTATCTAATATGCTTGTAGAATACTTCCATGATATCAGACAAAATTATTTGTAATGCCCGAGGCACATATCATCTACGACCAACTTCCTCATCGACATTAAGTGTAGTCTTTTTTTTTAAAGTTCGCTAATGTGGTAGTGAATTGTAAGTAATAGGCCATTTGTATTTTCCATCATTATCGATTTGACACTAATATTTATCCGAAAACGCAAATTGTAAATTTCTTTTCTTATTGCCGAACAAGTCAATTACTTTTTCTTCGAAACCAGGAGACTTTATTCCTGTGGACACTCAGAAGGCACAAGCTTGACAGAGGGTCTTTGCCAATAGTACTCCTCAGCCACGTCTTCACTCTACGCAGTGTGCTAAAGGAACGCTCTACGGTGTAAGTTGTGGGGGGTATGGTTTTGTAAAATATAAGCATTCTCCTTACTGCTGGGTAAAATATCGTTTCTGGAAGTACATCATGAAGCTTCGTTTTTTCCAAACACTCCGTATTTGTCCAGACGTCATACCATAATCTCGCTTCTGCTTGCAAGTTGTCTATTTGATAAAACTCCTGCAAACTTTTTATGTTTCTCATGAAATCTCCTTTTTTTTCCTTTTTCATTAAATGTGGGTGAAGAATTCCGTTTTTGAAAGGTGTCTTTATTTTTTTCAAATCTAATAGTTAGTGATATGATTATAGAATCCATGTACGGAATGTAAATTGTCACTCTATAGGAGTCTTCGGGCAATGAGTACTGGACATTGCATCTGTGTTTCTGCCTAACAGCCATCCTTGGGATTTTTATGTCAATTTCAAGTTCCTTACAATCCTGTATTACTTCCTCGAAAATGTTTATGAACTCGTCGTTGCTTTCTCTATGCTTTTGAAAATTAGCTAAGAGGTCCGTGTTGACGTATCTGTAGACAGTGTGGAGATTCATATCAGTATACTGGAGTTTGTTGACTATTGGTTCTAAATATGAGGAATATCTTGATATAATGTGTAGATAAATAATAATATAGGTGACGATGCTGCACTGTCTAATTGGCTGGCATGCGATCTAGTGTCTTGATTGACTTCACGGCTATTTGCAAGATGATTGGGACTATCTTTGATTTTCAAGAAGTTTTCTCTGAATACCCTAATTGATATATAGTTGTGTGACCATCGGGTCTCACAGAACATTGGAATGTTAGGTATTGTTTTCCTACGCAATACACTTTCTCTAAAGAACATAATAACCTGTTTTATCGTTCCAACAGTGATACGAATTTCTTGGACACTGTTAAGATCATTGACAACTAAGTTTAGTCTGTGCGATGCCCAGTGAAAATAGACAGCTTTCGGGTACTTTTGTCTAATCCTAGCCTGCACTCCACTTTTATAGCCTGCCATTGTCGAGCAACCATCAAAGCCCAAGCCAATCAACTAATTTATATTTAAGTTCAAATTTTTAGCAAATTTTAAAATAGATGAAGAAATTCCCTCGGCATCTAATGTAGTTAGCTCAGTAAATCCTAAAAATTTTTCTTTTACTGTAAAATTTAACTCGTCGTCTACAAATCGTACTCCCAGCGACAATTGTTCTTTTTCACTAATGTCAGCCGTTTCATCAGCCAATAATGAAAATCTTGACGATCTGTTTACCTGACCAACAATCTCTTGTTGTATCACAAAATCACATGTACTTATTAAATCGTTTTGGACTCTGTGTGATGTATATTTTGCTTTTCCACTTTTCAAAATGATCCTTCAACACTATATCACCTGCACCTACTCTGAACAAAAGCAAATCTTGAAAATTCTCTTCATTTGAACTCTTTCCTCTAATGGATATGTCATGATTGCCATAAAATATTAAAGTTGCAAGAATTGATTTTAGTTTTTTTGCGATTAGCATTTACAAGCTCTGTGATCCCATTGTCTAACTGTTCCATTACATTTTTCTTTCTCATTTCTATGGACACACAAAAGTCTTTGGCCTTACTTATGGATTCAAGATGCCAACTGCTCTTTTCATGACCTCGAGCATCTTCATGAAAGTGTTTGTAATCATGATGAGCCTGTACCACAAATGCACCAAAAGTTTCTCTTTTTAAAACTGGTTTGAAAAGAGTACAAAATTTGCAAAGGACTCCCCTAAGTGTGGCGAGTATACTAGTCATGAGTACTTTTTAAGCCAGGTACTTTGCCAAGATCTCTTATGAGCTTTTCCGCATCAACGTTCTTTTTGAAGTCATTAGAGAAGTTTAGAGCACGTTGGTTGGTTAGTAACTGAAACTTGACATCGTCTGACACTGAACGCTTTATCATGTATTCGCCTAAATCAAAGCAGTAATTCATTGCAAATAAAAATTGTTTATTCTGCTCCTTGACAGTCATCATCATTTTGTTATTGAACTTACTTAAGGTCGGTTTGACGCAGCTCTAACTTCTTTTCTATTCTGTGCTAATCTAAAAAGCTCTACATACCCTTCACAACCTAAATTTATAATAATTTGACTAATATAGCTTGGTCTAGGTCTTCCTATATCCTTCTATCTTTTTCCTATCCAGCTGGCTCTACATAGATATTAGCAACCTGATGGTTGTTAAAGAACTCTAACATGTTTACATGATTACCATTTATAAGGAAATGAAATATAACCTGGTTATCCGCTTCAAAAAGGAAAAGTGTTAAATTATATGTTATGGTAAGGCTTAAGCAACGAATCGCTGCCAACATGCCAGACCGCTACCTAATTGTGAGTTATGCCATGGTGACGTTTATTAAATTATATGTTATGGTAAGGCTTAAGCAACGAAACGCTACCAACATGCCAGACCGCTACCCAACCGTGAGCCATGTCATGGTGACGTTTATTAAATTATATGTTATGGTAAGGCTTAAGCACGGAACGCTACCAACATGCCAGACCGCTAACCAATTGTGAGTCATGTCCTGGTGACATTTAGTTAACTGATTTTTATTTTTCTTTTTGTATTGTTTTCGAACTTACTTAAAGTCGGTTTGACGCAGCTCTAAATTCTTTTCTATTCTGAGCTAGTCTAAAAAGGTCTACATATCCTTCACAACCTACATCTTTAATAATTTGACTAATATAGCTTTGTCTAGGCCTTCCTACTCTATTTTTATTTGGTAGTCTAAAATCTAAGACTTTACTAAATAGTCCCTCATGTCTTAACTGGTGCCCTATCATTCTATCTCTCCTGACCTTCAATTGTTTCCATATACAGGGATCCTCACCTATCCTTCTATAAACTTCCTCGTTTGTTACTCTATCTGTCCAACTAATCTTTAACATTCTCCTATAACACCAAGTTTCAAAAGCTTCTATCTTTTTCTTATCTACTTCTTTAATTGTCCAAGTCTCACTACCGTATAGTAGAACGCTCCATACGTACGACTTTAAGAAACTTTTCTATTATCTAAACTAATACTATTAGTTATTAGTAAGTTTTCTTTTTAAAAACATTTTTCTAGCTTGAGCTATTCTAGCTACTATATCCCTTCTGCTACGTCCATCTTTTGTAATTATACTACCTAAATAGCAAAATTCATCCACCTTCTCTAACTCGGTATTACCTATTTTTAATTTTGGTTTAGAACTAGGCTGTAACTCACTTGTCATTATCTTTGTCTTTACTGGGTTAATTCTCATATTATAGTTACTCCGTAGTATCTCATCTAAAATATTTAAAAACTCTCCTAACTCTTTTCTAGATTCTGCTATAATGGTTATATTATCTGCAAAACGTAACATGTCTATTCTCTGTCCCTGTACACCAATACCTATCTCTTTTCTCTCTCTAGCTAAGTTTAAAACTTCCTCAATATAAACATTAAAAATCAAGGGAGACAGTATACAACCCTGTCTAACACCATTTCTAATCTTAGCTTCCTTTTCTATTTCATCAAATCTAATTACTACGCTTTGGTTTTTATATAGACTGTAAATAATTTTTCTATCCCTATGAGAGATTCCTATTTTTTGCAGAACCCTGAACATAACAATCCAATTAACCCTATCAAATGCTTTTTCTAAATCTACAAACGCGAAATGAGTCTTTTAATTTTTTTGTAACCTTTTTTCGATAATTACCCTAATCATTAGTATCGGTTCTCTAGTCCCTGTGTCTTTACGAAAACCATATTGGTCTTCGCCTAAATAATTCTCAGTCAAAGCTTTTACTCTATTTTTAATTATTATTGTTAGTATTTTGGATGCATTAGAAGTTAAACTAACCGTTCTAAAATTCTCACACCTATCAGCTCCTGACTTTTTTGGGATTGGGATAATAATATTTTTTTCAAAATCTATTGGAACCTCACCTGTGCCATATATTGCTTTTACTAGTTCATATAATCTATCTAAAGTTTTCATATTTTATTAATTCTGCGGGAATATCGTCTATCCCTGGCGCTTTATTTATTTTAAGATTCCGAACAGCTCTATCAAATTCCTCTCTTAATATTGAGAACCATATTTCTACATCCTCTCCTTGGTCGTTTTCTAACTCATCCATATCGTCTCCCTTATATAAATCTTCTAAATATCTTTTCCATCTATCTGCTACCTCAACTTTATTTATTAGAAGCTCATTATTCTCGTCTCTAATACCATCATATTTTTTCCTATCTTCCCCAAAAAACTTTTTAACTGCCCTGTAAGCCCTGTCTGTCTTACCTACTCTCAAATCATCTTGTATTCCCTTACAATTTTCCTCCATCCATTTATTTCTAGCTTTTCTACACTCATGTACTATCTTATTTCTAACTGTATTATATTTTTGCTTACTTTCACTATCCACTTCTCTGAAAGGTTTAAGCTTTCTTCTATTCTCTATTAAATCTAATATCTCCTTTGTTACCCACGGTTTTCTCGCTTCTATTTTTTTCTTACCTATAGTCTGTGTTGCTGTATCATGTACAGTCAGTTTTATTTCTTTCCATCTATTTTCTACGTTCCCTCCTACAGCTATCTCTTTGCTCTTATTATCTAATACTTGTTTATATTCCTCTTTTACCCTACTATCATTAAGCTTACCTAGATCCCATCCCTCTCTTTTACTTTTAACCTTTCTCAATTTTTTGACAGTAGAAGCAGAAATTGATAAGTTGACATCATCTGATCCAGTAGCAGGACTAGTGATAGCAACTGACGATATTGAAAACTGGCATGGTTTACACTCATCAGGCTCTGCATTGACTAGTTGAACTAAAGTTGACGGCTGACAGAAATCCAGCTCAACAGTCTTAGTATCACTGGTGAAAGAACATTGTAGCAATAACGGTTCCGATGACTGGTCAATGTAGAGATCCTGCTTAACAGATAGTGTAAAGCTAGGAGATGGTTTTGATAGTAAATTAGTAGCTGTTGTGTAACGCACTTTAGAAGGTATTGCACCTGTAACCTTTAATGAGTCCTTCTAAAGGTTCCTTTTTTGTGCAACAAGAACACTTTTTGGTCCGAAGAAATTCCTGATATCCATCTCTGAAATAAATACGAGAATATAAGGATTAATTTTTTCAGATAAAATCTGATTATGGTTCATTTTACTTACAACTGTGAATTGAGTCCCATTCCCATAGTGACCTAACCCAAGATAAAATATTAACAAAAAAACTTTATTTTCTAATCTTAGCTTCTGCTATATAACATAAACAACATTTATATTGGTGGCCGAAAAATAGGAACCAAGCATTCAGAACATAAGTATTACCGTTAACTGATAAATTTAAAGAGGCGCAACGCGCAAACTGCATATTAAAAATTGTGAACGCTTTATAATTCATTTCTCCTTAGTCGTTACCCCATTCTCAAGAAAAGTGTAACCTGCATTATACCACCTCAATATTTCCCATCTGGCCGTTTGAAACTACTTTAGAAATTAGTAATATCCAACATTATGCACTAAAATTTAAAACATTTACCGCAACACAAGTTAGTTTTTGGAACTTGTATTTGTCTATTATAGTTACACTAAGATCAAACCTAGCTTACTGGTGTATGCATACCTGAATTACTGAATAACTGTAAATGATATGAATCGCGATGGCAATTAAAGAGGAAAACTAAGAAACTTACATAACAATAATGTTTTTGATATTAACGCACTGATTTTTTTTAATTTACAAATTATTTACACTGATTGAATACGTTTAACCAAGACCAAATGCTAACTACTATAGGCCTATACTGAAAAACTCGGTTATGTCACGTGAACAGTTAGCTCAACTTAAGCTTTAATATGACTTAACGCTGTACCACCGTCTGCAAGCACCTGTCGACTGTCGCTGTCGTGTCGTCTGTCTATTGTATTCAAAATTGGTAGGAGTGAGGGGAGGGCGTGATGCATTACATACAGATGTGGTCCAAAGTCTAATAGTGCTTCTGTTGTCGTGTAAGGAGTTGAGTTGGGATTGGACATAAAGTCTGTACACCGCGCGCTAAAACGGTACTATGTAGTATAAAATATAATAGTTATAGTATACATATCAAAATTATTTTAGTGTTGTGTTACGTTCATTTTCCAAAATAATTGGTTGGTTTATATACAATAATTTTTAATTTAAATCCCTTTCGCATGCTTAAAATTGTATTGTAATTAATAATAAATATCCTAAATATTTTACTTGATAAATCTTTCTGCTCATTAGAAAAATGAATATCTTTTCTAAGAATTCCTTAACGTGGAATTTACGCAATAATTAGATAGGCGAGAACGTCTTTCCAAGTATTCAATAATTAATGCTGGTGTGTTTTCTTTTTTGAAAAAATTCGGCGAAATTATTTGAATAAATTCGGGTTTTCCTGTTTTACTTCCTTGACGACAAGATTACGTTGAGCTTTGATGCTTTAGCTAAACAAATTTAATATTCACTTTCTGCTCGAATAGCAACAAGAAAACATCCGTCCTGTTTTGCTTAGTTCCGTTTTTCTTTATGCGAGTTGCTGGCACGCATTATAGTGTGGTGTGTATTTAGGGTTTATAAAACGCAACTTTTCGGTTTTATCAATTAATCTGTTGTTCGTAATTATTCTAGCTTCCTGCGGGGGACACGTTGATCCCCTGAGCTGTCGTTTCTTCTGGTAATAAGAGGCCAAACGCGTTCTTCCTGGGCGTAAGCCTACCTAGTCGCCGACGTGGACCAGCGACTGGCTCAACCTCGACGTCAGCAACTCGAGGGTGAGTTTTTCTTTGTATTCGCTACTTACTTTGGAACCAGAACGCCTGAGATTTTACCGTTCAAATATTAGGCATTTCCAAATTTAATTCTTATAGACGAAAATTATTGAGTTATTTTGGTATTTACTGTTTTTTAATTAATGCTTTACTATTTGTATATAAATAATTAAAAATATACTACTTATTAATGTAAAATCGGTTTAAAGACTTGCTGGAACATTTGAAAATGTTGTTGCCATTATGTTTGTAAATATAGGTTAAGTTTATATTTACGATGATTTAGAGCTGTGGTTTTTAGAGTTGCGTTTGGTTCTTTTTTAATAAATAATGTCAGGGGGTAATTACCTAAAAACTACAGCTCGCCATTTTCCTAAGTAATTTTTTTTTAATGTTTGGGGGTTTCTCAAAATGTATCTGTAAATTGGGGACATTGACTTTCTTGGGTTGGGTTTGGGAATACTGTGTTCTGTAAATATTTTGTTTAATTATAAGTTCTTTTTTTCCTTTGTATGTTTTGTTCTGAGTGTGAATGAGTGAGTGTATATAAATTTTTTCTCTATTTATTTCAGGTTTCTTTTTAATTTATCTATAGGTATAAAACCCCGCCCACACACCGATTAAGCCCGGTCATTCTTTCTGTCTTTTTCTTGTTTTTTTAGGTTACGTCAATGTACGTAACAGTTGATTCAATTCAACAACAACAACACTGTTGAGCAACTTCTACGTAACACAAACTTTTAAATTAATTCTTGAAAACAGACCACCTTACTACGATTATATATTTTTTTTCCTGAGAGCTAGAGGGGGGGGGGGCTGCCTCCGAGTATGGGCGCGCTGTCGTTGGTGGAATAAAACAATAAACTTATTGTCTGTTCTATTTAAGAGGAATTGATTCCGTTACTTAATTTAAGTTTTAAAATTAAGTTTAATATTTTTTACTACACTATGATAGCTAATTTTTAAATATTTTTTAGTTTTCTGTTTTTATTTGCGTGTATGCTTTAAAATTACAATGGTTACTAATGAGTCGGCTAATTCTGTTCAGGTTGAGCTAACAGCTAACCATAAGCAACTAAATCAACTAAATCAACCCACATGCGTCCGATACAAAATTTGATTGTTTCTCAAATACTTAAATTACTTTTATAATCAAAGTACGTTAAAGATTTTATAAACCCGGTACATCAAATGACAAGCTGACGGTCCTGATTTCTGGACTATGTGAGCTCTTCCTGTAGCAAAAATTTGTTATTGCGTCTTTGTTACTACCCTAAATTTTTATTTGTTGAGAGCCATATCAACCTAGTAATTCGAATCTTCGTTGTTTTATCAAAAATACACATCTAAAGAATGCAATAGCTATTGGAAATGTCTCGCATAGCTTTTAGTAATGATATAGTTAATATAGTTTGATTTATTACGCCTTCTTCTTCTTTCGTAGCCTCTTATGTTTAGAGATAAACGTAAAATCTAGTTTATAGCACTATGAAGCAGTTTGTAAAATAATATGAGTGTGCTTATCTTTTCTTATTACTTGTATTTTCCCCAGAAATGCATATTTTGCTCTCACTTTTAATGTAAAACAGAACTTGCCAAGTGCCTTAGCAGCTACTTGGGGTAAGATAGAACTGACAAAGATTTAGGAATACATGCATATAATTTTAGGGCTTCATTGGGTCCCTTACTTCCAATCTGATTACTAACCTTATTCGAAAAATGAAGCATGTTTGGATTATTTGCTTCGAATATGATGTTTAATAGTTGAAAGCAATTTTAGTTCTTTTAGATTAAAACGATCGAAAAAAAATACTTATATTTTTGAGAAAATATGCTTATCTCAAATAATATAAAATGAATGGTTCCGATCATATCACTTCGAATGCAAAGTCTACAGTTTAAGTTTCGTGTAAATTCATAGTTCTTGCTTTAGGTTTACTCACAAAGTGTAAAGAATATCAAAATATAAAGTTCGTGGTTGTCTTATTATTTTGTCAATATGTTATTACACTTGTCTTAACTGCAACATCTGCGGATTATTTAATTATTTAAAAACATAAAAATTACAAAACATAATAAACAAATCGATAGTGGAAAAGTATTGTACATCGTAGAAGTTATCTCTAGAATGGGATAAAGATTATCAATTCTTTAGTGTATATTACATAACAATTCAAAACAAATACGTATATTGTGCTAATCAAAGCTCAATTCAATTTGTTTAATCCCTCGAATTATGTACGTGGTTACAAAATAGCACACAAAGGGGACATATTGCACAACATTGACAGAAACATTCAACCGAAGTCCACTGATAAAAAAAATTTAATGTAGCTGGTCACGCGTATCCCATTAGATGGAGAGAAGCAAATGTGACATCCTAATGATACGATTTCAAGCAATCGGTGACTGGATTCGTGTTTCTGTATTAAGTAAATTGAAGGCAAGGCCAAAACATGTTTACTGAATTGACGTTGCCTACTTCTAGTCTTTCTTACGACAAAAGAAATTCTTGCGTATACAGGATCATTTATTATTGCTCACTATCAGCATATAATTTGTAAAGAATGAAGAAAAATTCTATATACTATACATACTGCTTCTCATCGTACTTGCTTTTTATTTTGTAAACAGCAACATACTACAACACTTAAGTAAGATGTTCCGGTGCAACTGATGAGAATAGCCACTGTTGGATTATAAATGATTTTCTTGAAAATTAAGTATCTCTGGTATATGGAGTACTCCAGATTATCACCACCTATAATAGATCCCAATTTGCTTTTAAGGTTCTCAAGAAATTAATCACTAAATATAAAGTACAGATAGTCTGCTACAATTCTAACTATCACCTTCTGACTAACCCGGTGGTAAAGGTTAACAGAGTGATAATTATAGCACTAAGATCGTGTGCATAGGACAATCATAAACTCTGGAGTGAGGAATTATTTAAAGTGAATTATGCTCTGCGAAATTCAATCACTGAAGTTACTACTACACTTCAGCTTTTTCGAATTTTGAGCGATCGATACCAATCTCACTAATCACTGTGAAAGCAATTGGTTAATTACCTCAACGAACTTTCAGAGCTGAATAAGAAAGCAATAAATAGACTTCATGGAATATAGTATAGTCAAAGGCTTGGGGGAGAGTAGGGGGGGGGGGCTTTCTCACAGAGGTTCGCACCCAAGTATGTGAGCTGTACGGTCATCGAGAAAACTGGAGCAGCCAGACATCGATTGAAAAATAGAAAAGGCTAAGGCGTTGGTATCTAACACGTAAAAGATCTTAAGCCAGATTGCTAATCAACACTGAAAATTATAGTGTTTTCTTCTGTTTAATAACATACCTCGAAGAATTTGGTTTTATTTTGAAGTTGGGTTTGCGTACATTCAACACAGGGATTGTAAATAACCCCATAATCAATTTAAGATCCTAAGTCTCATGGTCTGTTTTAAAGAGTTTGTTTTTTGGGAAGGGAGGTAAGGCAACAAGCTAATTTCCTTGTTATTATACTGACCACCTTTTACTCGAGTGAATTTTTCATCTTTTTGAAACTTAGAGGAAAACAAGTTCTTATTTTAGGCAGCTTTAGTTGCAAGCAGGCATGTGTATTAAGGGGGTATACTTAGACTTGGACACGAGTTGAAATTGTCCGCCGCTTTCTTAAACGTTGATAACTTGAGATGACGTTGTGGCCAGATAGTTTTCGCAGAGAGATAGTCGCCTCCATTGCCATCTGCAAGTGTTTTCTTAGCCAGAAAAAAATAAATTTTTTTCATTAGTTAACTTTGGTCTTCCACCAATTTAATTTTAGCGTGTCGTACAGTGATATGATGCGCTGTGTTTGGTGCAGCTTTCAAGTATTGCTTCGACTAATAATTCATATTCACCTAAGTTAGTGAATGCATGTTTTATGGTGCTAAACAAAGGCAACATTCAATTGTAGTTGTTTTTTTCACAAATTTAGTTTTATATTAAAAGAAATTTGAGCAAATCAAATGATTGTAAAATTTCTTCATGTAAAGTTGTTCGCATTCAATAGTTCCAGCATGGAAATGTAAATCAAATAGGTTTCCTATGACAAAAGTGAATACGAAAATATTCCAATACTCAAGTCGACAAATAAGACTGTATTCAATAGTCGATAATCAGGCAGCTGTACACTTCTTTCTTTCTACAATACTCGTTGGAATCAATCTGTCGCTTGAAAGTAATCACCCTTCGGTGAACTTCCAGAAAACACCGTTATAGGTTTGTGCTAATAAACAGGACTATATATTTTCTTTCGATCATTATTAAAAAATGTCTTGAGTATACTTAAGGTAAAGTAAATTTTAATTTGGTTTCTTTTGTAAAGATTAGTGAAAGTAAAAGAGATTACACGGTTTTCATTTAAAACGAACAATTTGAATCAAAGTACCTTAACTACCGTCGCATTAATAAACGAATTGAACGTTTAGTGATGTTGTCTTGAATTTCCTGCATTATGTTTTTGCAATGCAATTTGTTAGAGCGCAACCTTTCTCTTTAACCCCATATATGGTTACGAGCGATAAAATAAGGAGCAAGTACACCCTCTTAATATTCCAGTTGATAAAACGGGAGCAATTGTATTTCAGATTGCTTTGATTTTACAGGCCTCCAATAGTATGAATTCTAATTTCTTACGTTATGCGTCATAATATACAGTACTGGATTTCAAGCACGTGTAGTGCGCATGTTTGTTTGTTGGCGAATCAGTGAATCAGTAGCACTTGTTGATATGAGTTTAAAGAACGTGCTGTGGGGTAGCAGTTGAAACTGGGCCTGGCGATGACAGAAAGAGTAATCGTATCCTCAAATGAGATTTGTGGATGTGTCTACGTTACTTCAGCGATTGCTTAAAGACACTGGTGGATATATGTACAAAATACAGGCCGGGCAACAATCAACGATCAAGGGAGCAGAATATTAAATACAGCGTTGCTTCTTGAAAATTACTGACATAAGTTCAAAACTTGACAATGTCAGATATGATTGATAAAAATGCCAAAAGTAATTGAAAGTTAGGTTTATGTATAGTTGTGTACCCGATTTGGATTTGTAAATTTTCCAATTATTGTCATCGGTCTCGGTGGTGTACTTGGTAAACGCATCGTCCCGGAAAGACTAAGATACAGGTTCAAGTCTTGTCCAAGACCTTATATTTTACTTCTTCCAATTACTAGCTTGATTTGAAATGATCATTTGGGCTTTACATAAAAGTCTAAGTTATTATTTCATCTTATTAATTATATATATATATATATATATACAGGGTGAGTTTTTAGTGTGGCAACGGTCGATAACTCCGTTATTATAAAAGCTACGTAAACCAAATTTGGAGGCATATTAGGCATGCCTAAAGTGCACATTCTAAAAATATTTGGAAGCATACAGGGTGTTTCATAATTCCAGGGCATATTAAACTTATATTTTTTTAAATGGAACACCCTATATATTATTACATTTTTGAAAAGCCCATAAAAAGAGCTTTAATTTGATATTAAATTGTATCTGTCTACTCCTTTTAGTTTTTGAGATATTCAACTGTTTTAAGAAGAAATGACCCTGATTAGATACATTGCCACTGCACTAATACACAACTTATGTTCATTTTCAAGATGCAGAAAATTTTACCATATACCATAGTATATTTGTAAATATGACTTTTTTGAAATTTCTTCACAGTATACAGGGTGTGTCAGGTTTCGCAAAATGCAATTTTTAAAATTTTTTTTAAATGGCACCCTACCAATTTTATTGCTACAATGGATAGTTCATTAAGTGTCCTTTCATTTTTGTTAAGCATTCCCTATACCTAAATCCATTACTTTCTGAGATATTTTTGATTCTCTTCAAATTTTATGAATGTTTTTAATTTACATAACTAAAAATAACTTACTATTGGAGAATATTATAAAACAATTAATACATTTTGATTAACAATCAAGTACAGTTATCCAATAACAATTTTCACTAAAGATATAACAACCTACAATAATACGCTATCAACAGAATTCTGCCAGATCAACAATATGCATTTTATACAAAATGTTTAAGCAGGAAATCAGGCTTTGAAAAAATAACTATTACATGTAAAGTGTCATTTAGGTTTATTAATTGTAGTGTGTTGTCATTTAACAGGATATCTCTGTTGGTATATTCTTGATGCAAGTAGGAAATTTTTTAAACTTGCTCCCAATACCCAAATCATATTTATTTGTTCTTCCACTGTAAAATTCATTTTGAAAACTCCTTCAAAGATTACATTTAAAACAGAACTGATAATGTGTTAAATGACAACACACTACAATTAATAAACCTAAATGACATTTTACATGTAATAGTTATTTTTTCAAAGCCTGCCTGATTTCCTGCTTGAACATTTTCTATAAAATGCTTATTGTTGATCTGGCAGAATTCTGTTGATAGCGTATTATTGTAGGTTGTTATATCTTTAGTGAAAATTGTTATTGGATAACTGTAGTTGATTGTTAATCAAAATGTATTAATTGTTTTATAATATTATCCAATAGTAAGTTATTTTTAGTTATGTAAATTAAAAACATTCATAAAATTTCAAGAAAATCAAAAATATCTCAGAAAGTAATGGATTTAGGTATAGGGAATGCTTAACAAAATGAAAGGACACTTAATGAACTATCCATTGTAGCAATAAAATTGGTAGGGTGCCATTTAAAAAATGTTAAAATTGCATTTTGCGAAACCTGACACACCCTGTATACTGAAACGAAATTTCAAAAAAGTGATATTTACAAATATACTATGGTATATGGTAAAATTTTCTGCATCTTGAAAATTAACATAAGTTGTGTATTAGTGCAGTGGCAATGTATCTAATCGGGTCATTTTTCTAAAAACAGTTGAATATCTCAAAACTAAAAGGAATAGACAGATTCAATTTGATATCAAATTAAAGCTCTTTTATGAGCTTTTAAAAATGTAATAATATATAGGTATTCAATTTAAAAAGATAAGTTTAATATGCCCTGAATTATGAAACACCCTGTATGCTTCAAATATTTTTAAAATGTGCACTTTAGGCATGCCTAATATGCCTCCAAACTTGGTTTACGTAGCTTTTATAATAACGGAGTTATCGACCGTTGCCACACTAAAACTCACCCTAAATATATATATATATATATATATATATATATATATATATATATATATATATATATATATATATATATATTAGGTAGTTTTATACACAAGGTAAGTTGATAAATACTAACGTATTGACTTAAAAAAATTGACAATGTTAGATATGATTGACAAAAATGCTAAAAGTAATTGAAAGTTAGGTTTATGTATAGTTCTGTACACGATTTAGATTAGTAAATTTCCCGATTATAGTCATCGGTCTCGGTAGCGTAATTAGTAAACATACAGTCCCGGCAAGACGGATGCAGGTTCAAATCCTGTCCAAGACCTTATATTTTCCTTCTTTCAATTACTAGCTTGAGTTGAAATGATCATTTGGGCTTTACATAAAAGTCTAAGTTATTATTTCATCTTATTAATTATATATATATATATATATATATATATATATATATATATTGCTGTGAATCCACTAAAATCCGGGTACTCCGCTTTTCGAATCGAGCCCCTACGAATTGGATGCCAAAGAATGCTGTGAATCCTACAAAAAGCTATTCATTACCTTAACTGTGTTGGTCCATTGACTTTCTTCTGTTAATCGCCTCGGCTGCTCCTCTAGTTAAACCTTCATCCTCATTCATAAAAAAAAAACACATTCCTACCACAAACATCAACGTTAACTCTATTTACATCAATATTCACAATACATTAAAATTTCAAAATTAAATTCAGCACAAATTTCAGTTTTTAAAAAGAATTTCAAGATTAATTTTATTATCATTTTAATGTGCATCCAGAGGTAAAGTCCTTGTAGGATGCCTACTAATTAATATAACAATATATGCAGACCTGAGTCTGAGTACAAAGGGAGCATCTACCACCCCTTTACGTTAATTAACCAGGTTCGTCTAATTGAGCTCAAAGACATACCTAAAATTTCATCATAATCCAGAACATCAATACTAAATACCCCTTTCTACTTAAACAAACAAAATTTCACCTTAAAATTAAAATTTTATTGTTAGTATAATCTCACTAATGTCCATTTAAAGTAAATCAATTATAAAGTTATTCAACACACACAAAAATATCAAAGTTCAAACAAAATAGTATAAATTACCTGAAGTTTACTGCACTCGTAGCTTCAATGTACATCGTCCCTTTTGTTAATCACACCATTCCAACTGGATTATATTTACGGCTTCTGATTCTCAACGCTTTTAAAATTATCTCCATCACCATTCATCTAAAGTTGTTTCTGGGCTTTTCCGGAACTCATCTGTGTATATCTGACCCTTGTTTTGTGGATCCAGACACATTCATGAACCATTTAATTATTAACACCCCGAAAATAGCAAAGAAATTCATACTTCTTTCACCAATATACGCCAAAACTGCCTACTTTTGTGTATACATTTGTCGTTGTAAATTTTACTAATTGGCACAGTGATACTAAATTTTATTACCTTGTATCTAAGTGCACTAAAGTATATTCATATTAGCACGTAAAGAACAAACTATTTTGAATCACCAAAATATACGAGCACACTTTAAATTATTTTATCAAACTAAAATGCACTGTTTAACGTATTGAATCAAGTCGCGGATGTAAGAGAGCTTGTTCATATTCACCTGGGTATATATAGAAGTTAGCCTGTCTGTCGGTCGAGTCCCCAAAATGGACAATTCTAAAGAATTTCGCTTGCTATGTTCCCATTCCGTAGCTCGCGCGTCGGTTTTTACGGAATTTTGTACTCGCCCCAGTTAAATCTCAGAAATTTCAACACGGCACGCAATGTCTGGAAATAACTAATTGACTTTTATACAGAAATCGTTGTTTCTACCTCTGATATTTGCATCCTATTTTCAACCAATTGTGACCCTCGTGACGTTGCTTAAATCACGCCTTTTACTATATGTGTCTCGGTCTTGTGCATATTATCTGTCTCTATCTACTCTGTTCTTATTGATGCAAATTGATATTCTTTATTATCGATTATTTTAGTCCATGTGGAGTGTGAAATATCCCACCTTTAGCATTTCTCGTAACTATTAAGCGATGGTTTCTCCAAGATTCTTTGAAACCATTTGTTATCTACAAAATTTTCGCCGTACATGACATTTAAACTACGCAGGTGTTCAAACATAATATTAATTCTCAGAGCTTCATTTTCTGGTATTATAATCTTGAATTTTCACAGACTTTTATGCTTATTAATAATGGTTTAATTAACTCCAACTAAAATTGACTTCTATCCTTTCATTTTTAGCGAATACAAGTTAAATATTAATTATTATGTGTACACTTTGTTTAATACCGGTTACTTAAAATAGGGTTAATTAATATAAATTTTGCACGTAATTTCAATTTGTTTCTTTCCTCGGAATAATTAAATTACACGTAGAGCTTTTTAATACTGTTTCTTTTGATATAAAGCGTCTTGTACATGATTTAAATCTCTTATTTTTACTGAAACTAATAAATTTTTATGCTTCACGGTTTTAATAACGCGTATTATCTAATAATATTCATTATACACGGTGATTAAAATTATTTGATGTGATTATTTAATTTTCTACCCTGGTCTAAATATGAGTATTTTCCCCCTATTTGAATACAAATAATCCCACTTATTTGAATGCAAATATAAAGCATTTAGACTGCCAAAAAATATTTAGAAAAAAAAATTGCCTATCTCTCTCTATCCTTATCTATCTAACTTACCTACTTTGTCTCCAATCAAAAAAAAATATTTACACCTATCCTATATCCCTATCCTATTCCTAACTCTCACCTAATTCTATAAACTGAAATTATCCCTAACTTCATCCTACTTATCCATCTAATCCTATATACATCCTATATACCTATCCTATTCCTAACTTTTAACTAATCTTCACTATACTTTACTTTCCCCTACCTAATCCTATATACCTATCCTATTCCTAACTTTATTCCTAACTCTCCACTAATCTTATATGAAATATCTATACTTAACCTATCTTATTTTTTCTTACATTTACTCTTTATTCTCATCCTAAACCTATTCCTAATTATCTCCCATATTTATCCTATACCTAGCTTTATTTTCTATAAACACTTACTTCTACTCTTCTATCTACACCTATTCTATCCCTATCCTATTTAAATCTAACTCTCTTCTTGACCCTCTACGTCTTTCTTCTTACCATCCTAATACTCTTCATTCCTATTTCTCCCCCTTCGATATCTATACTTATCATCCTTATTATCTCACATAAAATAAACTTATCATCCCTATTATCCTGACTCTTAAATATTACTTCTTCTTCAATCCCTACACTTGTCTGTTTTTTATTTACTATTTTTTTCCTTTCTGCCGACAAACCAAACGATACTACTTTACAATTATCGATTTTTCCCTCTATGGAAAATCCTATGTACCTTCTAGAATTCTTATGTAATGGAATCAGCCAGAATAAATTCCTTGAATCTACTTTATTAAAAATAAACTTGCCATTTAACCTCGTCAAAAATGTGTCCATGGATGTTGGACAATGGAATTGCGAATTGGTCCGTTGATTAATTTTTCGTGCATCTTTAATTAATTCTGCCTTCACCTGCTCCCGATATGCTGCTGTTGCTTCTACCCCCACTAATTCTACATGTTTTTGTACTAAAGCTTGAACCTCTACTATCCTATCCTCTGGACATCTTATTGTGTTGATCTGTTTAACTTCATCATCCTCTACCTCTACTACATTAATACTCAACCCCGTGTCATCCTCTGTGACTTCATAACTGCTCTTCCATGGCACTACCATATCATTAATCCTTATTACCTTCCGTTCCATATCTATCAAAACCCCTAACTTCATCATACAGTCAACACCTAAAATGCTCTGAAACTTCAGTCCAGGTACAATTACAAACTCCTGTTCACAGCTTAAACCTCCTATATCTATCCTAAGCACCACAACACTATTTACTACAGCAAACTTCTTTTTATTTGGAGCTACTAAATGGCTACGCTTTATAGGCATAATTCTATCACAAACCTTATCCCTAATTTTGCTGACGAATTCCTCCGATATTAAACTCGCCTCTGCCCCTGTATCAAGTAATACTTCTACATTATTCTCAACAATTTCTAAATTAATAATTGGCAAACATAATTTTCCTCAGTTTCTGGCTATACTTCCTCCTCAATTTTGAAAAATTCACGTGGATGTTCATATACATTTACACTGAAATCTAGTGGTCTGTCGCGTTCTAAAATCCTGTCCAGGTCTGTTTTCCCTACTTGGTCCTGGTCTAGCCGTCACCTCAGCGTATGTCCTAGGCGTTTCCACTCGTTCCGTGTCTGTATTAGCAGTCCCGCTCATGTCTGGTGAACTATTCATTCTGGTAGGTCCCGGTCTCGGTGCAGGTCCCTTTCTAAACTATTACTCTAACGTATGGTCGTCTCTGTTCCCAATTCTGTCGCTGGTATCCGTAACTATTCCCCCGTCTAGCGTAGTTGTCCCGTCTATTGTCAAACCTAACTGTGTTGATCTGTCTTTCCCTGTTTTCCCGAGGTCGTCCACTACTTACGTCGTCGTACCTCTGCAGGTATTCTAGAAACATTTCTCTGTCCACTATGTTCTGTAGTGCTACGTGTTGTCTTATTTCTACCTCGAAGTGTCGTGATAAATATTTAATAATTTGTCGGTCCGTCAGTGGTGGGTTCAGTTGCTTTGCTATGCTATACTTGCGTATAGCATATTGCTCCCTACTTCCTGAAAATTCTCCCTTAAATTTCCTGTGATTAAGTCGTCTCGTACCTGGTCTTGTCTGTGGTCACTCCAGTAGTGCTTTAAAATCTGTCCTCAAAGTCCGTGTAAGTGTCTATGTCCTGTCCTACTAAATTGTACCATGCTTCCGCGTTGTCCTTTAATAAAGCCTTTATCGTATTCAGTTTAGTCTGTTCGTCAAATAAATTTCCCACTAGATTTCTTACGCTATTAATAAAAATTTGTGGATTTACACTGTTATCGCCATAAAACTTCATGTGTTGGTCCAATGATACTCCACCTGTAGAAAATCTGGGACCATCCCCCGTTAAATTTGACATGTTGTATTTGATACTACTAACTTCGCGTTCTACCCTGCCTAACTGATCCCTACATGAGTCCGTCACTTCAGTCATTTTTACATTAATCTCTTCTTCACAAAAAATGCGTACTTCGGACCTTAAATGTCCCATTTCCTGTCGAAGACCTGTAATATCACGCTCATTTTTTTCAACCCTATTTTCAACTTCCCCCATCTTTACGGTAAGACTATTTTTAAATTCTGAAACTTCTTCATTCGTCTTGTCTATTTTCTCACTTAGGGTTTCCCTAACTCCTGTTAATGTCTCATTCATTCGGTCAAATTTTCGATTTGAGTCCTCTCTAGCTAATCGCATTTCCTCTAACATTCTCATCATTAACTCATTTCCTTGATCCCCTGATCTCTACTGCCTCCCGCTTCTTCCATTTTCGAATTTTTCCCACACAATGCACTATCGTTACTTCCAATTTCCACTCTTTGACTCCTTAACCACTCCTTTCTCTGCATACGTTCTAATCACTCTCACACACTCTAAAATACTCTTAAATTTATACACACACAGAAACTCTCTCTCTCAGATCGCCAGTTTCCTGGAATAGTTAAACACTATCTGGAATTCGAGCCCTCACGTTGTGGTCGCCATATAATGCTGTGTAATGCTCCTTTGAATGCGGGAACTGGCCCTTTAAAAAAAAACATTCGAGCCCCACAGATTGGGCGTCATATAATGCTGTGAATCCACTAAAATCCGGGTACTCCGCTTTTCGAATCGAGCCCCTACGAATTGGATGCCAAAGAATGCTGTGAATCCTACAAAAAGCTATTCATTACCTTAACTGTGTTGGTCCATTGACTTTCTTCTGTTAATCGCCTCGGCTGCTCCTCTAGTTAAACCTTCATTCTCATTCATAAAAAAAAAAACACATTCCTACCACAAACATCAACGTTAACTCTATTTACATCAATATTCACAATACATTAAAATTTCAAAATTAAATTCAGCACAAATTTCAGTTTTTAAAAAGAATTTCAAGATTAATTTTATTATCATTTTAATGTGCATCCAGAGGTGAAGTCCTTGTAGGATGCCTACTAATTAATATAACAATATATGCAGACCTGAGTCTGAGTACAAAGGGAGCATCTACCACCCCTTTACGTTAATTAACCAGGTTCGTCTAATTGAGCTCAAAGACATACCTAAAATTTCATCATAATCCAGAACATTAATACTAAATACCCCTTTCTACTTAAACAAGCAAAATTTCACCTTAAAATTAAAATTTTATTGTTAGTATAATCTCACTAATGTCCATTTAAAGTAAATCAATTATAAAGTTATTCAACACACACAAAAATATCAAAGTTCAAACAAAATAGTATAAATTACCTGAAGTTTACTGCACTCGTAGCTTCAATGTACATCGTCCCTTTTGTTAATCACACCATTCCAACTGGATTATATTTACGGCTTCTGATTCTCAACGCTTTTAAAATTATCTCCATCACCATTCATCTAAAGTTGTTTCTGGGCTTTTCCGGAACTCATCTGTGTATATCTGACCCTTGTTTTGTGGATCCAGACACATTCATGAACCATTTAATTATTAACACCCCCGAAAAATAGCAAAGAAATTCATACTTCTTTCACCAATATACGCTAAAACTGCCTACTTTTGTGTATACATTTGTCGTTGTAAATTTTACTAATTGGCACAGTGATACTAAATTTTATTACCTTGTATCTAAGTGCACTAAAGTATATTCATGTTAGCACGTAAAGAACAAACTATTTTGAATCACCAAAATATACGAGCACACTTTAAATTATTTTATCAAACTAAAATGCACTGTTTAACGTATTGAATCAAGTCGCGGATGTAAGAGAGCTTGTTCATATTCACCTGGGTATATATAGAAGTTAGCCTGTCTGCCGGTCGAGTCCCCAAAATGGACAATTCTAAAGAATTTCGCTTGCTATGTTCCCATTCCGTAGCTCGCGCGTCGGTTTTTACGAATTTTGTACTCGCCCCAGTTAAATCTCAGAAATTTCAACACGGCACGCAATGTCTGGAAATAACTAATTGACTTTTATACAGAAATCGTTGTTTCTACCTCTGATATTTGCATCCTATTTTCAACCAATTGTGACCCTCGTGACGTTGCTTAAATCACGCCTTTTACTATATGTGTCTCGGTCTTGTGCATATTATCTGTCTCTATCTACTCTGTTCTTATTGATGCAAATTGATATTCTTTATTATCGATTATTTTAGTCCATGTGGAGTGTGAAATATCCCACCTTTAGCATTTCTCGTAACTATTAAGCGATGGTTTCTCCAAGATTCTTTGAAACCATTTGTTATCTACAAAATTTTCGCCGTACATGACATTTAAACTACGCAGGTGTTCAAACATAATATTAATTCTCAGAGCTTCATTTTCTGGTATTATAATCTTGGATTTTCACAGACTTTTATGCTTATTATTAATAATGGTTTAATTAACTCCAACTAAAATTGACTTCTATCCTTTCATTTTTAGCGAATACAAGTTAAATATTAATTATTATGTGTACACTTTGTTTAATACCGGTTACTTAAAATAGGGTTAATTAATATAAATTTTGCACGTAATTTCCATTTGTTTCTTTCCTCGGAATAATTAAATTACACGTAGAGCTTTTTAATACTGTTTCTTTTGATATAAAGCGTCTTGTACATGATTTAAATCTCTTATTTTTACTGAAACTAATAAATTTTTATGCTTCACGGTTTTAATAACGCGTATTATCTAATAATATTCATTATACACGGTGATTAAAATTATTTGATGTGATTATTTAATTTTCTACCCTGGTCTAAATATGAGTAATATATATATATATATATATATATATATATATAATGTAATTCTTGGTGACCTTGCAGGAACAATACTTCTTCTTTGTAGGTTTTTAGGTCTGCTGGATTTAAATAAATACTCTTTTTTATGGCCTAAATTTTCGCATATATATTTTTTTTTTTTTTTATGCTTGATCACAGGCTACAACTGTATTAACGCTTTATAAAAGATGAACAAAGATAAAAAAAAACTTACAATGAGGATGGTTGAAATTGACATCAGTGTTTGGAATAAAATAATGTTTTTTATAGAATAAATATTAATGTAAATAGTGAAAGTAAAATGACAGTGTCATTTTTGATAAAAGTTTATTATTTGTTTTTAACGACAGTGCTGGCTTGTGAGTGTATGTGCATGTAGGTGTGTGTGTGCATGTGAGGGTGAATGTGTTTGTGTAATTTTGTATGTTTGTGTGTGTGTGTGTGTGTTGTAATAGTGATTTAATTGGAATATGTGTTATCAACAATTGAGTATATATAAATGTAAAATAAACAAAAAAAAAAAAAAAAAAAAAAAAAAATAGAAATAAAAAATGGTTGAGGGTGAAGGGTTTGATTATTATTGAAGGCATTTAATGTTTAAATTTTAATAAATATAAATATATGACGCTTAGGTTGTCAATGTCCGTTTTTTTGTTGAAGTTGTTTGAGCTTTTATAGATGTAGCACATCTCCAAGAAAGTCCTTTTAAAAAGATTTTATTCCACTTTTAATAGTTTTGGATTTGAAAAGTCCATTTTGTGATTTTGGTTAAGGGTGTGAGTTGTTAATGCACAAGCTTTTGGTTTTACTCGAATGTCACTTTTGTGTTGGGTAATTCTTTGACCAATATTTTGTGACGTTTGGCCTATGTAACACTGATCACAATCTAAACAGTTAATTTTGTAGATGGCATTTCTTTGAAGTTTGACTGGTGTCGCATCTTTAAGTTTGGAGTGTAGA
This sequence comes from Platerodrilus igneus, assembly GCA_036346225.1. Classification (NCBI taxonomy): domain Eukaryota; kingdom Metazoa; phylum Arthropoda; class Insecta; order Coleoptera; family Lycidae; genus Platerodrilus; species Platerodrilus igneus. The sequence goes on along the minus strand of JARFIW010001258.1, from coordinate 383,419 downwards.
TTTCTTATTGTTAGTAAATTCTTTTTGGCAATTATAAATCAAATCATCCCTTTAGCATGAAAACAAACTTTATATTAGAATTCAAAAACAGGGTCAAAAGGCTATCACACACTTCTCTACATACAAAAAATTTATTACTTTTGGAAAACATATTATTAGATAACAATTATCCAAAAACATTGATCAAGAAACTTCTATATAATCACAGAACAACATCAACAAAAAATAATCACAATACACCAAAATCCAGTACACCCCAAATTTATACACCCATACCATTTATTCAAAATTTAACTACTAAATTAAGCAAAGTATTCAAAAACTTAAATGTCAAAATTGCCAAAAAGAATTTACTAACAATAAGAAATCTACACTCCAAACTTAAAGATGCGACACCAGTCAAACTTCAAAGAAATGCCATCTACAAAATTAACTGTTTAGATTGTGATCAGTGTTACATAGGCCAAACGTCACAAAATATTGGTCAAAGAATTACCCAACACAAAAGTGACATTCGAGTAAAACCAAAAGCTTGTGCATTAACAACTCACACCCTTAACCAAAATCACAAAATGGACTTTTCAAATCCAAAACTATTAAAAGTGGAACAAAATCACCAAAATATACGAGCAAACTGTTTAAATTATTTAATCAAAATCGGAAAATTAAAAAGCACTGTTTAACGCATTAAATCAAGTCGAAAATCTAAGAGAGCCCCACTCCTATCAACACGGGTTTAAATAGTGGTTAGCCTGTCTGTCGGTCTTGTCCCCAAAACGGCCAGTTTCTAGAATTTCGTCATTCTATGTTCCCATCTCGACCGCCTGTGCGTCGGTTCTACAAAACTTGCACACGCGCCAGTTGAAAATCTGAGAAATTCTCACACGGCACGCAACGTCTGGAAATAACTAATTAATTTTTATACAGAAATGTTATTTTTACCTCTCAAGTTTGCCTCTTATTTTCAACCAATCGCAACCCAGTGACGTTGCTCAACTCACGCCTTTTACTATATGCGTCTCTGTCTTGCGCATATTATCCATTTCTATTTAACCTGTTCTTATTGGTGCAAATTGATATTCTTTATTATCGATTATTTTCAATCCACGTGTATTCTTATCTGGGTTAAATAACCCCGTATCTCGCCTTCCCGTGACTATTAAGCGACGGTTTCTCCAAGATTCTCTGTAACCATTTGTTATCTGCAGAATTTCGTGCTAAAGCATCCGACCGTTTCCAATATCCGTAGAATCGACATGTTTGTCTATACATATTAAACTGAAATTGCCTTTTAAAAATACGCAGGTGTGTTAAATCGTAACATTTTAAATAACCCTTCTACGATTTGACTATTATTGGGTTTTCAAAAGCTTTTATACATATTATATGTTACTAATGGTTCCATTAACTCCAATTAAAAATAATACCCTTTAATTTTTAGTGACTCCTAATCAAATATTAATTATTATTTGTACATTTTGTTTAATACCGGTTACTTAAAATTGAGTTGATTAATATAAATTTTGCACGTAATTTCCATTTGTTTCTTTACTCGGAATAATTAAATTATACGTTGAGCAGCATTTTAATAACGCGTACCTTTTCCCAAAGCTTCTACACGGTGATTAAAATTATTTGATGTGATTATTTAATTTTCTACCCTGGTCTAAATATGAGTAATATATATATATATATATATATATATATAAATATATATATTAGGTAGTTTTATACACAAGGTAAATACTAACGTATTGACTTAAAAAAATTGACAATGTGAGATATGATTGACAAAAATGCTAAAAGTAATTGAAAGTTAGGTTTATGTATAGTTCTGTACACGATTTAGATTAGTAAATTTCCCGATTATAGTCATCGGTCTCGGTAGCGTAATTAGTAAACATACAGTCCCGGCAAGACGGATGCAGGTTCAAATCCTGTCCAAGACCTTATATTTTCCTTCTTTCAATTACTAGCTCGATTTGAAATGATCATTTGAGCTTTGCATAAAAGTCTAAGTTATTACTTCATCTTATTAATTGTAATACGTATATATATATATATATATATATATATATATATATATAATAGTAAAAGGTTGTTTAATTTTCTTGGGTAAATAGTCCAAAATAATTAAAATAGATGATTAATTTGAAATAGTTTTATTTCAATTTGACGTTTTGGCACATACTTTGTGCCTTTTCCAAAAGCTATAAAAGAATGGAAATAGCAGAAAATATATAAATATATAGATGTAAATTACTTCAAGCATTAAAACAAGTAATTGAAATTAAAATGAAAAATGATTGACAGTTATTTATATATACATATATATATATATATATATATATATATATATATGTGTGTGTGTGTGTGTGTGTGTGTGTGTGTGTGTGTGTATTGCTGTGCAAAGGTCCCACAAATTGGACGACATCAATGCTCTGAAGCTTACCTGGTCCAAAGCTCCACTTAGAGTTGACATAAGAACTGCTGCTCACTTCTTGATGAAGATCTTCCATTTAGACGCCAAAATCCTTCAAGCTTTTTTTTTGCTATATTTAAAACTGCTGCTTCATCAGGGAATTTTCCCCCGCTGCTCAGCTGAACTGAACTACTACCCTATTATTCTAAGAAAGAATACTCGACTACCAAACATTCACCACAATTTATTCCAACAGAAAATTCTATACAAAAAAATCTTTATCTTATTATTATTTCACACATAGATTAAATTACATTCATTCTCGTTTTACAATAATTCATTTTCAATCCAATATTTGTAATATAACTTTACTCATCAATAAACTCAGTAAAGTAACTGGGCTTAACCATACCATTACTTTAACCCCAGGTCTAATATGAGCTCATAGTAAAAACTCTTTTTAGACACATGTGCTAATTTTTGCACTGAAAATCACCAACAGACCCTTTTACTTTTTACATAAACAGATACTGAAAAATTATTTTATAAATATAAATGTTTATATAAGAATATGGTTAAAAGTACTATATAAAAGTTCAAAAGTAAACTCTTTTGTCTTTAATATTCCTAAAATTATGCATATTCGGCAATAAATTGTCATAACGCACCAAATGCACACAACATAATAAAGTTTCACTAAAAATGTTTTCTGGTAAGCACCACCTGACATGGATCTGCAACTAAACCATCAATAATGCTGCTCTCGACTATGACTGCACGTTCAGAAACCAACCTCCAAGTTGAATCATACTCTTCCTGACGACAATCTGCTACCCAATTCTCTCGTCCACCAATTTACGGTACTTCCAGATCTTTACATCTCATCTACGGATCCATCTAGCCTCAGTACACTACCACATCGATCCATTTAACACCCACTACTTCATATAAGTGCTTATCTTGCACCAACAACCAAAAATAGCAAGCAATCTCTACTTACAGTTCTGAAGCAAGTTTCGTATACTCAAAATGTACTGTATAAAAATTATTGATTTGCTTATACAACAATACACCAACTTGTGCATGTTTTAGTTAACTTGAATTAAAATCAGTTGTTACGTAATTGGTTTACTAATATTACTCGATGCTTGGATAAAAAGTAAAAAAAAGAGTGCCTCTCATTGCCTCTTAGTGGTTATATAGACATTCTGCCTCTCTTGATAGTTGTAATTTTTGAAAACACACCACCACATACAATTAAACCTTCCTGGTAAATTTATTAAACGGCCAACACGATTCCACAAGCCACACGCTCATAAATAACTTCCAACCCGCTAATTCTGGAATCCCTCCGATAACCTTTAATATTTCCACTTAAAACTGGCAGCTGTGCAACAACCGTCTTCAAATCTAAGATTTTTTCAAAACAAATAAACAATTTACTACGAAATTATATCATAGTTTTACAACGGATATTAAATTCGCCGAAACCTAGCCTTAACTGACACAAGTTCTAGCATCTAAAGCACGCATTCATAATACGCAAATTAAGGTTGTCTTGCTTTAACTCACATACAAAAATTTTCTATTTCTTTCTTTGTATCCTTTTATATTTTATATTCCTACTACCAGTTTTTTATATCTTAGTCTAACCTGTATTCAATATCTCCTTTCCTTTTTTACTCCTTGTTTACAATCACGACTATTCCTAACTAACATTTTCGCTTTCTTGACTATCGTCTATCCCCCTTCTATACGGTAGTCAAACAATCTATCTTTGTTTATCATATGCACGTTACACCAGTCCTTGAAGTCAACCACTCCTAAAACATTTGTACTCCACCTTTTAAAATCGACGTCTTTCCAAATACGCTGCCTCTCCCTTGTATCTACGAACTTCTATCATTTTTTTTGTCCCCCAGTTGTTTCAAAATCAACTAACATCTAACCATATGATAATTTTTATCTCATTCTAATACATGCTCAAATACTCTCTCTTTATTTAATATCGATCCCTGCTTGTATTTAACCTTCAACACCATTCGTCGAATACGTTGTTGTTTGCGTTTGTTTATAACGATCTTAAGCGTTTAGCTAGAATTCCTTGACGATTATGTTCAAGCTTCGTAAATTAATACCTAGAATGTTTTCAACGTTATAAACTTCTATTGGAAATGTTTTATTTGTCTGCTCCCTCTTAAAACCAATAACCGTAATAACTGTAGCCCTTTTGCTATTATTAAACCTTTTAAATTTATACAAAAGTTTAAGTTATACACTAAATTATGATAAACTATGCACGCAAAGAATGTTTACACTTAGAATATCTGTCACTTCATGAAAATCCTTCACCCTCCTTGATAACGGTCTTAAAATTATTGACTTCTACACTACAGAAAATTGAAACCCTTCGGACTCTTATACCTACACCCTAATCTAAATGAGATGCATGTGTTTACACTACTCATTAAGGATCTACATTTCTTACACCTACTATCTGTAATTGGTATTTACAATTACTCTTAAATGAAGCAAAATTAACCTAGAAATCGACTTTAAAAATGCAAATTCCGACACTATAATTATGGAAAACGTTTTAAAATTTTAAATGAATTGTATATACATGCGGTGCTCTTCCATAAATAATTAGTTGACTTATGTACTCTATTTCATTTAGATTTGTAAATTTTCCAATTGTCATCGGTCTCGGTGGCGTAATTGATAAATGGATGGTCTTAGAAGGACTAAGATACAGGTTCAAGTCCTGTCCAAGATTCTATTTTTTCCATCTTTCAATTACTAGCTCGATTTGAAATAATCATTTGGGTTTTGCATAAAAGTCTAAGTTAGTATTTCATCTTATTAACTGTGATACGTTCGTATTTATCAACTTAGCTATCTAAAATATTTATATATATATATGTACATACATACATATATATATATATATATATATATATATATATATATATTACTCAAATTTAGACCAGGGTAGAAAATTAATTAATTACATCAAATAATTTTAATCACCGTGTATAAGGAAGCTTTGGGAAAAAGTACGCGTAATTAAATGCTTAGTGTAAAGATTTAAATCATTCAATTAGAAGGTAGGGTTTGTATAGACGTTTATTAGATAATACGCGTTATTAAAAAAAACCGTGGAGCATAAAAATCTATTCGTTTAATTAAAAATAAGGGATTTCAATTATTCACTAGACGCTTTCTATAAAAAGAAGCAGAATTAAAATGCTCAACTTGTATGTAATTTAATTATTCCAAGTAAAGAAACAAATAGAAATTACGTGCAAAATTTATATTAATTAATTCAAGTTTTAAGTAACGAGTATTAAACAAAATGTACAAATAATAATTAATATTTAATTAGGATTAACTAAAAATTAAAGGGTAGAAGTCAATGCCATTCATTATTATTTTAATTGGAGTTAATTGACGATTTTTAAGGTATAATAGGCATAAAAGCTTTTAAAAACCCAATAATATTCAAATCGTAGAAGTGTTATTTAAACTATTACGATTGAACACCTGCGTATTTTTAAATGTCAAATTCTAATAAATTCGAGCTGATAAACATGCAGATTCTGCGTATATTGCAAACGGTCGGATAAACCGTAGTTTATATTAACATAGGAATCCACGTGGACTGAAATAGCCGATAGTAAAGAGTATCGATTTGCACCACTAAGGCCAAGTTAGAAAAAGACAGATAAAATGCGCAACGTCACGAGGAAACGATTGGTGGAAATAGGATGCAGATATGAGAGGTGTAAACGTAACGATTTCTATACAAAATTAATTAGTTGTTTGCAGACGCGTTGCGTGCCGTGTGGAAAATTTCTTAGATTTTCAACTGTCGCGTGTGCAAATTTAGTAGAATCGCGTGCCGGACTGTCGAGAAGAGAACAGAGAATGCAAAATTCTAAAAACTGGCCGTTGTGGGGACAAAACCGACGGGCAGGCTAACCATTATATATACCCGGACTTTAAACAGTTTTTCTCTCTTAGATTTTTTGCTTATTCGATGCTTTAAACAGTGCTCTTAGATTTTTGATTGAATACTTGAAACAGTTTGCTCTTATATTTTGTGATTATTGAATACTTTAAAACAGTTTGCTCTTTACGTGCTACGATACAAGTTATTATGCATTAGTGCACTTAGAAAAGAAGATACAAGGTAATAAAGTCTAGTTATATTTGCGAGTATTACTGTACCAATTATCAAATTTTTTTAACGATAAATGAATAAACAAAAGTAGGCAGTTTTGGGTATAGCGTGAAAGAATTAGGAATTTCTTTGCTATTTTTGGAAGGTGTTAATAGTCAAATGTTATTCGTAATCGTGATTGGATCCACAAAACAAGATTTTGGATATACTTAGATGAGTTCCTGAGAAGCTCTGAAACAACTTTAGATGAATGGTGGTGTAGAAAATTTTAAAAGCGTTCAGAATCAGAAGCCGTAAACATAACCCAGTTGGAATGGTGTGATTAACAAAGGACGATGTACATTGGAGCCACGAGTGCATTAACCTTCAGGTAACTTATGCTTTGTTGTTCGATTTTTGATGTCTTGGTGTGTTTTGAATAACTTTATAATTTGTTTGCTAAAAAATGGACAGTAGTGAATTTGTACAAACAACAAAATTTTAATTTTAAGGTGAAATTTTCTTGTTTAAGTAAAAAGGAGTATTTAGCAGTTTAAGTTCTTGATTATGCTAAAAATTTAGGTCTGTCTTTGAGCTCAATTAGACTAACCTGTTTAATTAACGTAAAGGGGTGGAAGATGCTCCCTTTTATTCAGACTCAGGTCTGCAAATATTGTTAAATTAATTAGTAGGCATCCTACAAGGACATTAATTCTGGATGCAAATTAAAATGATGACAAATTTAATCTTGAAATTTTATGATACTGAAATTTATGCTGAAATTTAATTTTGAAATTTTAATGTATTATGAATATTGATGTAAATAGAGTTAACGTTGATGTTTGTGGTAGGAATGTGTTTGTTTTTTTATGAATGAGGATGAAAGTTTTAACTAGGTGAGCAGCGGAGGCGGAAAGAGTAAAAAGGCGACTATCTGAAGAGATTCAACAGGGTGAGAATCACAGCAAATCTTGGTGCCCAATTCAAGAGGCTCAAATATTTTTTTTTACTCTGGTGAGGCTTTTTGTAGGTTTAACAGCAATATATATATATATATATATATATATATATATCTTTGAATAATGACCTTGCAATGAGTATAATTAATATTCTTCAATTATGGGTTTAAGGTCAGCTGGTAGGATTTAAAAGTAAATAAAAGTAAACCCTTTTTTAAATGCCTACATTTTGGGATCTTTATTTTATCCTTGATCACAGGCTTTTCTAAAATAATGTTAACTAGGCTAAAGTTTACATAAAATAAATATAACTTACAAATTGAGAAAAAGAAATTGACATCCAAATTAGCGGGTTTTGTATATAAAAGTTTTAGATTTTATTGCTATTTGAAGTTCTAAAATTGTATAATTTGTAAAAGTATTAAAATGTAAAAAAAAAATAATTTTTGTTTTTAAATTGATGGATTGTATGATTTTGTATGTGTGCATGCGAATTTCTGTTTGTATGAATGTTTTTGCGCATGTTTACTCGTGTTGTGTGTATGTTTGTTGGTTTCAGTGTTTGCGTGCGGTTGTGCGTGCGTGTGTGTGGGTGAGTGTGTGCGTGCGTGAATGTGTGTATGTGTGTGTGTGTGTGAGAGAAAAAGAGAAAGAGAAAGAAGGGAAAGAGTGTACATATGCATGTGAGTGTTACTTGAGTTATGTGTTTATGTACTAACAATTCTTGCATTAACTATTTACCAACTATTGGTCTAAAATTAGGTAAAAACGTATAAATCGAACTTAAGCCATTAATATAAGTTCTTTTCTAAGAACAATCTTTTCTGTTTATCTTTTTCAAATTCTAAAATTTGAAGATTTTCAAAATCCATTTTATGATTAAAATTAAATAAATGTGGCAATAAAGCACAGGGATTTGGCTTGACTTTAATGTCGCTTTTATGTTGTGTTATATGTTGGCTTAGGCATTGTGAGGTTTGACCAATGTATAAATTATCGCAATCTAAACAGTTAATTTGATATACAATGTTTCTTTGTTGGAGTTTTGGAGTTTTATCTTTTAATTTTGAGAAAAGAGTACTTATTGTTGATATATTTCTTTTAGCAAATTTAAAATTATTATTTTTAAAACCTGAATTAATTTTTGAGTTAAGTGTTCTATGTGTGGTAGTGTTTTGTGTATATGGTTACTTTCGGGATTGATATTGTTATTATTATTGGTGTTATGGCTTGTATTTATGTTTATTTGGAAATTATATAATAATTTCGTTATTAATGAAGGTGGATAATTGTTAGTTATTAAAATATGTTTTAACTTTTGGATATTTTTATTATAAAAAGTAGGATGTGATATCTCTTTAATTCTATTCTTCAATGCAAAAATAAAATTCATTTTCGTTTTGAAAGAATGTAGGAAAATTATTTAAATACCTATTTGAGTGTGTAGGTTTTTGGTACCAATCTAAAATAATTTTATTTTTACCGTTTCTAATTAATAAAGTATTTAAGAATGGTATCGATCTATTAGATTCACTTTCTATTGTAAATTTGATATGGCTGTTATAACTATTGAAAATTTCTAAAGTTTTATCAACTTTGTTATTTGAAATAGCTGTCACTAAATCGTCTACAAATTTTTTTATAATACGTAGGTAAAATGGTAGTTGTAGAATAACTATGTCTAATAATTCGTCCATCGCTATCAGTGCTAAGATGGGACATAGATTTGATCCCATAGGGCATCCAAAAATTTGTGTGTAACATTTATTATTAAAAGAAAATAACAATTATCAAATAAAAATTCAATTATTTCTAAAAATATTATCTTTGAAAATATACAATTTGGTTCAATTTTGTTCCATATTTTGCTAACGTTGTTTAAAACTAATTCTTTAGCTATATTTGTGTAGGGATTGAACGTCCAAACTTATAAGTATATAGTCGTTTGGGTTTACAAGGTCATATGGGAGGAATATTTCATGTAAATATCATAGAAATCACGAAAATCAAACTTTTAAATCATGAAATGTACATCATTCGTTCACTATGTAAAAGTAAATACAAATCACCTTGTATATCAATCAATAACAAGCTACATTTAATTAAAGGAAGCACATTCAGTAATAACTTGATCACATTTATCAAAATAAATAATTGCGGACGCAAGTCAATCATTTTTAAAACATTTAAAATCATTATAAGCTCAAAATAAATACAAATTTTGCATATTTGAAGACAGACAGCCATAAAGTAAAATTTCTTTCAAGACGCGTTTGCGTAAGAAAATAATCAATGCGTGTAAATTAAACCAGTTTGTAATAAACAAACTTTTTAAAACAAGCATATTTCATAACACAAGAAGTCAATAAGCGCATGTAAAAAAGGGTACAGATACTGAAGCGAAAGCGTACGTGTGGTTTCCACAATCGACGCGCTAACTGTAGTAGTTGAGCCCAAATTATTATGTAGATGAAATTTAGTGAAAGTGATAAGTAATAGAAAATGAAATATAATAAATAAATAAAACTAAACTATATTTTTCCCCAGAGGATGCCATCATCTTTAATAACAATTTAAGTACGTTGTGCACTTGGAAGGAAATGTGATGGTTTCCCATTGCCATCCACCTTGCAGTAGTGTGTCTTAAAATGACATGCTGACCCCTATGCATTTATATTATATTTATATTACTGTCACTCTAAGTACCAAAAAAGCTGCTGCCCTCTTTCGAAGACATGTTTTAGTTTGGTTCCTCACTAAAGACCCTACTACAGTATTGCCCGAAATAAACAGTACTGAAATTGTAATTGTTTTGTATATTTAAAAAATACATATTATTGACACTTTATTATATGTTCTAAATGTGCACCTCCTCGTTCGAGACAGACTTCATAACGATGTTCTAAGTTTCTGGTCATGTTATTGAATAAGGGTTGTCTCAGGGCTGCGAAGAAGACTCTAACGGCATCCTTTAATTCATCGATGGTTTGTGGTGCCCGTTTGAAAACGGCATTTTTAGCCATGCCCCAAATGTATGCGTCTGGAGGTGTGAGGTCTGGAGAATGTGAAGGATAAGGGAAGTCAGTAAATCGTGATATGAATTTGCTTAGAAAATGTTCTTGAAGAAATTGACGAATTGCGGCAGCAGTATGGCAAGTTGCCCCGTCCTGCTGAAAAAATTGGTTTCGAAATGCCAAGTTACGTGCACGACAGAATTGACGTAGATCAGGGATAAATCGTGTTAAAATTTGTCTGTACCTCTGTTGATTAAGTGTGACTTGCCTACCATTCTCTTCGATAAAGTACGGACCAATGATTCCGTGTCCGGAAACAGCACACCAGACACAATATTCCACTCTACTGCGATAATCCCGAGGATGTAGTTGTTGATGTACCTGAATCACATACGAAAATGTACCCAGCTCCTTCAGGATTCTTTGAAAGGAAGTTCTTTTTAAATCAAGTTGTAACGCTGTCCTTGCCTGGCTGACTTTCGGATTTTCTAAGATTTGCTCAAAAACACGTTCATGGTTATTGTTGTTGTTAACTGTCCTGGGACGCCCCGAGTTTCCTTTTCGTTGGCACAATACACTACCTGTATTTCTAAACTTTTCAATAACCTTCAAAATTACAGCATTACTTGGAGAACGTTTATTAAACCTTTGTGTGAATTGATCAGACACGTATAGCAAACTTGCACCATTACGTCGGCCGATTCCGTATGAACGAAAATAATGCTCTACCAGAAACACTTTCTCCTCTGTACTTAACACCATTTTTAACAATTAGGCCCTACTAATTACTTGTTTGAGGTTTACTTGACAGGTCTATACTAGCTAACTTGAGTGTGACAGCGCACGCATAAAAACACCGCCAACTTAGTTTCAGTACTGTTTATTTCGGGCAATACTGTACTTTGATTGGAACTGTAGTTTGGCTCTTTAGATCACTGGAACGCGCAAGCTATTCCACCGTTCTAGTAATCTAGAACTTCTTCAAGGTGCAGGTCCATTCGGAATGGAAGCACATTGAATATTGCATTTTTATTTCAAGCTGAGAGGTGATGACAATTATATGGTATAATTTTATAGTTAGAGATTCTCCTTTACTGATGACAATAATTCTGTTTTTACAATGAAGTGTTTGTTACTCGTAAGACGAGCGGGCCAGTAAGAAAGGAATGAAATCAGTAACGCAGTGCTTGCCCAAATTACGTGTAACAAAGGAAGCGAATGAAAGAGAAAGTAAATGAATGCCGCGCTAACCACAATCGGTAATTTGGGACAACAGTACACACGACGCAATTCGCCTTTTGTAGAACATCTATGCCTGAAAAGATAATTTAATACAAATACGCATGTAAAATACATCTTTAATAAGTAACTTGTATTAATTTATATGGCAAACAACATTAAATTGCTAGTTTAAAGACAAACATCTGAATTTTTTACTAGCAATAATATGATTAATTCAGATATCTTCTATTGAACTCAATGATACATGAAAAACAGGACGACAAGCGCAAAACAAATTCAAATTCTAAATACACTAATCAGCCTAAATTCATCTTACCTACTTACTTGCTGGAAGTTCCGTGACAATGACGATGACGAATTCGCATCACTAGCAGTTCCCAAAGCTAGTACACTAAATAAATATTTACAATAGTACGCTTAGGCGCAATCAAACAATTAACAATACTAATTAGTCATTAACTCAGCTGATAGATAATTATAAAATTTATCTACAACTGCAAAACCAATTAACACAGTCATTCATCAATATAAAAACATTATCACACAAAACTACAATAAATTCTTATTCCAATAATGACAGTATCAAGCAGGCAACAATGTGTTGCTCATTTTCTCTAAATATTTACCTACTACCAGCTAATCCACGTATTGTACGTAAATGACGCAATCGTACCTATTGGAATTTAATGATGTTTGTTCACATAGGCTTTGAGGATCCAAGGTACTTGCAAGGTTGTTATCCCACCACTACTTCGTTTGCATACAACGAAAGCCAAACACAATGTGTGGTAATGATAATGTGAACTTTCTGTAGTATGATCGACTAAAGCATTAGTTCAAAAACCTAACAATGTGGGAGTAAAATATACGACTCGGAATGTGCGTTAAAATCCGAAGAATAGTGATTACAAACTGGGCTGAAAATATTAACGTTTCTATTAAAAGAACATTTTCCTCCAATTACTAACTAGCCACATAAACAGGAGTAAGCATCCATCATGAGGATTTTTGTAACCGCCCGATTAAGGTTATATTATTTAGCATAAGGAAAAACAACCAAAACTACTGCTAGAAATATAGTGAACTCATTCAACCAATGAATTTATAAAATTGTTTTCTGAAGAATAATCACGCAAACTTCATACAGAATACAAATAAGTTTGAGCATATTTCTATCTTTCAAATATAACACAGCCACTTTATTTAATTACAATTACACTATCAACATTCGAGAATTCTTATCAACCACATGCTCAGATAAGAAACCAAAATATGTAATATAAACATATGGATTTGTGAATTAAATAAAGCACGAGTAACGTTGGTTGCCTAACTGAGCTAACTTGAAAGGATGAAAGTGTAGCCAGACCGTATATTCAAATACGTAGAAATTGAAGTGGTTTTTATAGTAAGGAGGTAGTGAATTTACAAATACGAAATGGAATGTCACACTTTGAAAAAGTATTATATTGACGAAAATAAATAGCTCATCTTTGTATGAAGAGGTGTTAGGAATACTTACCATTAATCTTGAATGATATGAAGCATGAATTAACACTATTATCTCTACTGGAAGAATTTTGTAAACAATTCTGTTTTCACATCTCCATGATAACTTTCTTTTTGTGTGACATTGAAGAAAACGAAAGGGTTGAATCAAGTATAAAACGATTATTATTCCCAATATGCAACACAAATGTTATAGTGATAGTTACACTAGTATATTGCGTGTCATGTATTATTTTAGTTTATCAAACATCTATATTGTTTCCTTTCAGAACTAATTAAAGAATGTACTGTACTTAGTTAATAATGTAGAGTATTTGTTAGATTATCCTGATTCCTTGAGCTATTGCGGTCGTATGGGAGCGTAAAGTATCCTAGTTTTGATTGTCTTTGTGAGGGACTGGTTTCTTGTTTTAGTACCTCACGACCACTACACCTGTATCGATATATGTGTAAGTAGTCGCGCGGTGATGGGAGCTGTAGGGAAAGGATATTCACTTTGTATTGGAATACAATATAAATCTACTTGCGGAATAAATTTCAAAGTGAAATTTTGGAATGGCCAAAAATTTTTTGTCTAGGAGCGTCAAATTTCAAAAGCTATATACAATGGATGTGAGAACTTCTTTATAAAAGAATCAAGATGTTATTTTTTGCTGTAGGTCGCAAGTTCCTACCTATTTCATGTTATTTTATAGAATTGAACGCTAAGGTTTTTAACAATATAAACGTTTTAAAAGACATGTTGAATTATAAAAATAGTTAGGCAGTTGCATTGGTTGATTCTAATGGGACACTACAAAAAACATTTCTTCTTTTTGTCCCATTTATTGTTGTTTGGAAGTGTCCGCAAAGGACGTGTGAAGGTCATGCCCTACATTTGATTTTCCAATTCTCAACTCGAAGGCACTACATTGGTCAAGAAGTGAGTTATATTTTACCTGGAAGATTTTGAATTTTGACGAATTCTTGTTGTTTTAAGCAAGGTAGGGATCTTTAACGTGCGTGACAACACCCACACACGGGACCTACACTTTACCATCCGAACGAAGGCGTATTATTCTGAAAAATGCTTGCCTAACATTTTTCAAGCAGAGCGTGTCAGGATTCGAACCCGAGACCTGAGATATAGAAGTCACACGCATACCAACTACGTCATGGGCCGGCCTTGAAAATCATGCTGCCAGAAGGAACAAAAGTAGCGTTATTCTTCAACGAAAAATTTTTTAATAGTATTTAGAAAGGCAAAATTTAACTGTAAGGGAGAGAAATAATAAATCTTTTCATAGCAACAATGGCAATTTTCTGCAACTTATTGAAACAGTTGATAAATTTAATTCCATTAAAAAGGATGATGTTCCTGAAATCTATAAGGAGGTGGGTGAATATTGAATGTATCATATTGTTTGGTGTTTTGTGTATTGTGAGTATTTATTTTGTGTCTGTGTGTGTGTGTGTGAGAGAGAGAAAGGGAGAGAGAGAGAAGGAGTGGGTTTGTAGGTGGGTGAGTATGTGTATGTGAGTGTGCTTTTTTATTATAGTTAGATGTACTTAAGAATGCACTTGCAAAATCAATTCTTAGACTTATTGATCTTTATATTTTTCTTTAAAGTTTAAAAAGTATGAGTATATACTGCTCAGATTATCAATATCACTTTTTGTATTTAATGAATTTGAATTTCTATAAATATGGCACATTTCTAAAAATATTCTTTAAAATTTGTTAATTTCTATTTGTAAAATTTGTGGATTTTTGAAATTTATTTTATGTTCATCATTAAGTGTGTGTATTGCAAGGGCACATGCTTTAGGTTTAACTTTTATATCGCTTTTATGTTGTATGATTCTTTGTTTTAAATTTTGAGATGTTTGGCCAATATATGAACGATCACAATCTAAACAATTTAATTTATAAATTACATTTCTTTGTTGCAATTGATTGGTTTGTCTTTAAGTTTGGAAAATAATTTATTTATAGAATTTATGTTTTTTTAGCAATTGTTGATATTAAGGTTTTTAAATATGTTAATAATTTTATGTGTCAGTCTTTGTATGTATGGAAGAGTTGTTGTTTGTATTATCAAGTTCTTTATTTTTAGTAATTTGTCTATGTCCTTGGTTGTATAATAAATTGTTTATTAAAGAATTACGGTAGTTGTTATTTTTTAAAACCTTACTCAGTATTTTTAAATTTTTTTGGTATAAAGTAGGATGTGATATATGTTTATTTCTATTTTTTAATCCTAAAACAAAGTTAATTTTTATATCAAATGAAAGGTACGAGTGATAATATATATAGCGTCCACAGCTAGTGGGTTTAATATACCAGTCAATAATTATTTGATTATTATCAGACAATAGAAATCAGACAAGTTTAAGACAAGTTGGGTACGCGAAATGATGTCGTAGCAATATTTACAAGTTCTAAAGAATACTTGCAATATAATAAAGAAAATGATACAAAACTTATTTTTGTTAAGAGTTACATATAAATATATTAATAAATATGGAATATAAGTTACTATTTACAGAAAGTCTATACATATTTGAGCAATTTCAAGCAATTCTGGAGCCTTGATGTATAGCTAAAACACCATCCTCTTCGTCATGATATATCTGAATTAAAGCCCAACCAAATGTAGCTACTGTAACTTGTTTTCCAGTGCAGGTGCCATCTTCTTTCACGTCACCACTTATAACGTCGCAATATGTACCTGGCGGTAAACATGTTTGCAATACTTGGTTCAAATCACCATGATTGTTTAAAGCTATAAATCCCTTGTCACCTCTACAAAAAGAAATATGTTGATCGCCATTAGACCAAAAGTCGTTCAATCCTGTTCCATGAACAGCAACTCTAAATTTGTTCATGTTGTAAATTTGACGCCATCTGTGCTCGCATACCCAGCCATTACCGCAACTGTTGTCTTCGTTAAAAATAGGCGATATAATATTTTCTTTTTCGTCTTGTGGTGGTCCTTAAAATTTTTAGTTTAGTATACTAGTACGTCATAAATTATATAATTTCGTGTATTACCTTGATTTTTATCTTCAAACTTAAAGCTTGACATAATACGAGTGATTCCATATGGATAAGCAAACATAAATGCTGTGGCCATTTTATACTGCTTGGCTTGCTTGTAGGTCAGAATGTTCTCACCACCTGCTCCATGACCTCTTTGGTTATCGTGATTATCGACGAATATAAAAGCATCACCGCTTTCCAAAAAGCCCCATCCAGTACCCCAATTTGACAAATAAGCTAGTTTATCGTGACCCCTAAACACCCTACCTATTTCAGCGCTATGCTTAAATTCGGTAATGGTACCCAGGTGTTTATATTCTTCACGTCTAACTGCTCCAGATCCTATAACAAAACGTTTTAAAATACTCAAAGCATGTTATTTTAAAAATAATTTAATTACCTAAGTCGATAACTTCTTGCGTTATAAATGGCCTTGTTCCAGGTGCAAAACCAAATTTGGTATTAAGATCATCCATTTCTTCATAAATTGCTTTTAAGTGATCGGGCCACATATGCTTAGCTGCATCAACTCGAAATCCCGTAACGCCCAGACGTATCAAATGGTTGAAATATTTAACAACCTGTGTTTTTACGTAATCTTTTCCCTTAAAAAAGAAACACAGTTATAAAGCTTTAATGCCCAATAAATTTGGTCATACCAGATTCAAATCTTTTAAACGTTCAAGTTCACAGTTTCTGACATTGTGGGGATCATCATAGTTATTTATTTCGCAAGTGGGATTAAAATCCCAATCCGAATATGGAACTGCTGGAAAATATTTTTTACCAGGATCTGCAGTACTTCCTCCAGTGCCTTGTGCTGGAGGACTTTCTGATTCTCTGGACATGTGATTTATTACCGCATCAACGTATATTCTAAAAAAATGAAGTCATTTATGATTTTACTTTCGCATTACATGTGTATGTACCTAACACCAACATCATTGCATCTTTTAACCATTTCTGCAAATTCCGTTTCATTTCCCGAACGAGTAACCAGCTTATAGCTAATAGGTTGGTATCGTTCATACCAAGGACGCTTAGGAACAATTATATTTTCGTTTGGAGGAGACACCTAAAATCAATTTATGCGCTATAGAAATAATAAAATAATTCGAAAGTTCGACTTACCTGAACCCCTGCGTAGCCTGCGGGAGCCAGAAACTGTTCACATTCTTTGGCAATATCTAGCCATTTCCATTCAAACAGGTGGACAATTGTGCTTCGACCATCAACCCAATATGGGTTTTTATTACGAAGTGCTTCGGACCTGCCACTACTAGCAATAACTGCTAATGCCACAACTAGAGCAAGTTGAAAAGCCATTTTAAAGTGACTGACAGTAACAAGTGAGCCTAAATAGCTACAATTTATAGTTAAAATTATTATCTATCAATTACGATAAGCTTTCCAGTTTGCTACAATATTACACAATTTTATGAAAATCGTAAAAAGCGCCTGAGATGTTTAAAGGTATTATGTAAAACTTTGTGTACACTACTTAGGAAAGTGACATAATTTTTGCAAGACTTTCTTGCTTAATATACTTGTAGATAGTACAAGCTTAATTAAATCAAATGTGTAATCTTGAATACTTTTGTGGGTTTAATTATTTCAAAATTATAAATAAATTCTCTAATAAAAACTTATAATAAATTTTTGCAGTGTTATTCAATTTGCAAATTTCAGAAATATACTGAAGTAACTTAACTGCGATACATCACATTTGAGTATATTGATGGCAGGTTAAGAAGTAAACAATTGATTTGATTTAGAACGATGCAATTAGCGACAATTATAGCTGGAATTAAATCAAAACGGTAACTCAACTTCCCATCACGTAATTTTTAATCCGTATATAAGAACAGAGTTTCTTTATAAAAGATTTCAGATGTGCGCCATACGTGCTAAGCACCCAAAATTACCTGAAGATTAAAACCATGTAAGCGACAAGTAAATGCGTATTAAATTTAATATTATATATACATGGTGAGTTTTTAGTGTGGCAACGGTCGATAACTTCGTTATTATAAAAGCTACGTAAACCAAATTTGGAGGCATATTAAGCATGCCCAAAGTGCACATTTTAAAAATATTTGGAAGCATACAGGGTGTTTCATAATTCCAGGGCATATTAAACTTATATTTTTTTAAATAGAACACCCGTATATTATTACATTTTTGGAAAGCCCATAAAAAGAGCTTTAATTTGATATTAAATTATAACTATCTATTCTTTTTAGTTTTTGAGATATTCAACTGTTTTTAGAAAAAATTACCCTGATTAGATACACTGCCACTGCACTAATATACAAACTATGTTAATTTTCAAGATTAAGAAAATTTTACTATATACCATAGTATATTTGTAAATATCACACTTTTGAAATTTCTTCACAGTATACAGGGTGTGTCAGGTTTCGCAAAAGGCAATTTTTAAAACTTTTTTTAAATGATACCGTACCAACTTTATTGCTACAATGGATAGTTCATTAAGTGTTCTTTCATTTTTGTTAAGCATTCCCTATACCTAAATCCATTACTTTCTAAGATATTTTTGATTTTCTTCAAATTTTAAGAATGTTTTTAATTTACATAACTAAAAATGACTTACTATTGGAGAATATTATAAAACAATTAATACATTTTGATTAACAATTAACTACACTTATCCAATAACAATTTTCACTAAAGATATAACAACCTACAATAATACGCTATCAACAGAATTGTGCCAGATCAACAATATGCATTTTTTAGAAAATGTTCAAACAGGAAATCAGGCAGGCTTTGAAAAAAATAACAATTACAATTAAAATGTCATTTAGGTTTATTAATTGTAGTATGTAGTCATTTAACAGGATATCTCTCTTGGTATATTCTTGATGCAAATAGGCAATTTCTTAAACTTTCTCCCAATAGCCAAAACATATCTATTTGTTCTTCCACGGTAAAATTCATTTTGAAAACTCCTTCAAAGATTACATTTAAAACATAACTGATAATGTGTTAAATGACAACACACTACAATTAATAAACCTAAATGACATTTTAATTGTAATTGTTATTTTTTCAAAGTCTGCCTGATTTCCTGTTTGAACATTTTCTATAAAATGCATATTGTTGATCTGGCACAATTCTGTTGATAGCGTATTATTGTAGGTTGTTTTATCTTTAGTGAAAATTGCTATTGGATAAGTGTAGTTAATTTTTAATCAAAATGTATTAATTGTTTTATAATATTCTTCAATAGTAAGTCATTTTTAGTTATGTAAATTAAAAACATTCTTAAAATTTGAAGAAAATCAAAAATATCTCAGAAAGTAATGGATTTAGGTATAGGGAATGCTTAACAAAAATGAAAGGACACTTAATGAACTATCCAATGTAGCAATAAAATTGGTAAGGGTACCATTTAAAAAAAGTTTTAAAAACTGCCTTTTGCGAAACCTGACACACCCAGTATAGTGTGAAAAAATTTCAAAAGTGTGATATTTGCAAATATACTATGGTATATAGTAAAATTTTCTGCATTTTGAAAATTAACATAAGTTGTATATTAGTGCAGTGGCAATGTATCTAATCAGGGTAATTTTTTCTAAAAACAGTTGAATATCTCAAAAACTAAAAGGAATAGACAGAAATAATTTAATATCAAATTAAAGCTCTTTTTATGGGTTTTCCAAAAATGTAATAATATACAGGGTGTTTTATTTAAAAAAATATAAGTTTAATATGCCCTGGAATTATGAAACACCCTGTATGCTTCCAAATATTTTTAAAATGTGCATTTTGGACATGCCTAATATGCCCCCAAATTTGGTTTACATAGCTTTTATAATAACGGAGTTATTGACTGTTGCCACACTAAAAACTCACCCTGTATATATATATATATATATATATATTACTCATATTTAGACCAGGGTAGAAAATTAAATAATCACATCAAATAATTTTAATCACCCTGTAGAAGCTTTGGGAAAAGGTACGCGTTATTAAAAAACCGTGAAGCATAAAAATTCATTCGTTTCATTAAAAATAAGAGATTTAAATCATGTACAAGACGCTTTATATAAAAAGGAAGCAGTATTAAAAAGCTCTACGTGTGATTTAATTATTCCTAGTAAAGAAACAAATAGAAATTACGTGCAAAATTTATATTAATTAACTCAATTTTAAGTAACCGGTATTAAGCAAAATGTACAGATAATAACTAATATTTGATTAGGAGTCACTAAAAATTAAAGGGTATTAATTTTAATTGAAGTTAATTGAACCATTAGTAACATATAACATCTATAAAAACTTGAAAAAACCCAATAAAATGCAAATCGTAGAAGTGTTATTATGTTTGAACTCCTGCGTATTTTTAAAAGGCTCATTCTGCGTAAATTTGACAGATAACAAATGGTTACAGAGAATCTTGGAGAAACCGTCGCATAATAGTTACGGGAAATGCTAAAGGTGGGTTATTTTACAGTCCACATGGACTGAAATAATCGATAATAAAGAATATCAATTTGCACCAATAAGAACAGGGTAGATAGAGACAGATAATATGCGCAAGACCGAGACACATATAGTAAAAGGCGTGAGTAGAGCAACGTCACGGGGTTGCGATTGGGTGAAAATAAAAGGCAAAATTGAGAGGTAAAAATAACATTTCTGTATAAAATTCAATTAGTTATTTCCAGACGTTGCGAGCCGTGTCGAAATTTCTGAGATTTAACTGGTGCGAGTGCAAATTTCGTAAAAATCGCATGCCGGGCTGCGGAATGGGAACCTAGCATGCGAAATTCTTTAGAATTGTCCGTTTTGGGGACAAGACCGACAGACAGGCTAACCTATATATATACCCAGGTGAATATGAACAAGCTCTCTTAGATCTTCGACTTGATTCAATGCGTTAAACAGTGCTTTTTAGTTTTCCGGTTTTGATTAAATAATTTAAACAGTTTGCTCGAATATTTTTGTGATTTAAAACAGCTTGTTCTTTACGTGCTACAATGAATGTACTTTAGTGCACTTAGAAAAGAAGATACAAGGTAATAAAGTTTAGTATCACTGTACCAATTAGTAAAATTTACAACGACAAATGAATACACAAAAGTAGGCAGTTTTGGCGTATATTGGCGAAAGAAGTATGAATTTCTTTGCTATTTTTCGGGGGTGTTAATAATTAAATGGTTCGTAAACATGACTGGATCCACAAAACAAAGGTTCAGATATACACAGATGAGTTCCGGAAAAGCCCTGAAACAACTTTAGATGAATGGTGATGGAGAAAATTTTAAAAGCGTTGAGAATCAGAAGCCGTATATTAAAACCCAGTTGGAATGGTGTGATTAACAAAGGGACGATGTACATTGAAGCTACGAGTGCAGTAACCTTCAGGTAAATTATACTATTTTGTTCGAACTTTGATGTTTTGGTGTGTGTTGAATAACTTTATAATTTGTTTATTTAAAATGGACAGTAGTGAAATTGTACTAACAGCAAATTTTTAATTTTAAGGTGACATTTTCTTGTTTAAGTAGAAAGGGGTATTTAGTATTGATGTTTTGGATTATGATGAAAATTTGGGTATGTCTTTGAGCTCAATTAGACGAACCTGGTTAATTAACGTAAAGGGTGGTAGATGCTCCTTTGTACTCAGACTCAGGTCTGCATATATTGTTATATTAATTAGTAGGCATCCTACAAGGACTTTAATTCTGGATGCACATTAAAATGATAACAAATTTAATCTTGAAATTTTCTGATATTAAAATTTATGCTGAATTTTAATTTTGAAATTTTAATGTATTGTGAATATTGATGTAAATAGAGTTAACGTTGATGTTTGTGGTATGAATGTGTTTGTTTTTTTTTATGAATGAGGATGAAGGTTTAACTAGGTGAGCAGCCGAGGCGGAAAAGAGTAAAGAGGCGAGTAACAGAAGAAAGTCAACGGACCAGTTAAATTAATAGCTTTTTGTAGGTTTCACAGCATTCTTAACGCCCAATTCGTGAGGCTCGATTCTAATTTAAAGGATTCACAGCAATATATATATATATACATATATATATATATATATATATATATATATTGCTGTGAAACCTCCAAAATCCGTGAACTACGCTTTTCGCCTCGGCTGCTCACCTAATTTTATAAACCTCCTCATTCATAAAATTAAACAACACATTCCTACCACAAACATCAACGTCAACTCTATTTACATCAATATTCAGAATACATTAAATTTTCAAATTAAATTTCAGCATAAAATTCAGTTTTAAAAAGAATTTCAAGATTAATTTTATTATCACTTTAACGTGCATCCAGAATTAAAGTCCTTGTTGGATGCCTACTAATTAATATAACAATATAAGCAGACCGGAGTCTGAGTATAAAGGGAGCATCTACCACCCCTTTACGTTAATTAACCAGGTTCGTCTAATTGAGCTCAAAGACATACCCATATTTTCATCATAATTCAGAACATCAATACTAAATACCCTTTCTACTTAAACAAGCAAATTTCATCTTAAAATTAAAATTTTATGGTTAGTACAATTTCACTAATGTCCATTTAAAGTAAATCAATTATAAAGTTATTCAACACACACAAAATGTCAAACAAAATAGTATAATTTACCTGAAGGTTACTGTCCTCGAAGCTTCAATGTACATCGTCCCTTTAGTAATCACACCATTCCAACAGGATTATATTTACGGCTTCTAATTCTCAACGCTTTTAAAATTTTCTCCATCACCATTTATTTAAAGTTGTTTCTGGGCTTTTCCGGAACTCATCTGTGTATATCTGACCCTTGTTTCGTGGATCCAGACACGTATTTGAACCATTTAATTATTAACACCCCGAAAAATAGCAAAGAAATTCATGCGTCTTTCACCAATATACGCCAAAACTGCCTACTTTTGTGTATACATTTGTCGTTGTAAATTTTGCTAATTGGTACAGTGATACTAAATTTTATTACCTTGTATCTAAGTGCACTGAAGTACATTCATGTTAGCACGTAAATAACAAACTATTTTGAATTACTAAAATATACGAGCAAAATTTTAAATTATTTTATCAAACTAAAATGCACTGTTTAACATCTTGAATCAAGTCGCGGATGTAAGAGCTTTTAACGCATCGAATAGTCAAAAGTCTAAGAGACCGAAATTCATATTACCACCGGTATATATAGCAAAAAGCCTGTCTGTCGGTCTGTTCCCCAAAACAGACAATTCTTACGAATTTCTCATTCTATGTTCCCAGTCCGTCGCTCGCGCATCGGTTTTACGAATTTTCACTCGCCCCATTTAAAACTCAGAAATTCTCACACGGCACGCAAACATGTCCGAGAAAAACTAATTAATTTTGTACAGAAATTGTTGTTTCTACCTCTGATATTTGCATCCTATTTTCAACCAATTGTGACCCTCGTGACGTTGCTTAAATCACGCCTTTTACTATATGTGTCTTTGCTCGACGCATTTTCTCTTTCCTTTTCTAACCTGTTCGTATTGGTGCAAATTGATATGCTTTATTATCAATTATATTTTAGTCCATGTGGACTATCTGGGTTTAATAACCCCGTATCGCACATTCTCGTGAATATTAAGCCCCGGTTTCTCCAAGATTCTTTGAAACCATTTGTTATCTGCAAACTTTTCGCCGAATGAGCTTTTTAAATAAACCCTGTTTTGTATTTCGTGCTAAAGCATCTGACCGTTTCCAATATCCTTAGAATCGACATGTTTATCTAAACAAATTAAACTGAAATTGCCTTTTAAAATACGCAGGTGTGTTCAAACATCCTACTTCTAACTAACACTTCTAGGATTTGCATTTTATTGGGTTTTTACAAGTTTCTGTAGATATTATCTGTACGTTTTGTTCAATACCGGTTACTTGAAATAGAGTTAATTAAGATAAATTTTGCACGTAATTTCCTTTTGTTTAGGAATAATTACATTACACGCAGAGCTTTTTAATACTGCTTCTTTTGATATAAAGCGTCTTGTACATGATTTAAATCTCTTATGTTTAATGAAACTAATAAATTTTTATGTTTCACGGTTTTAATAACGCGTATTATCTAATAATATTCATTATACACGGTGATTAAAATTATTTGATGTGATTATTTAATTTTCTACCCTGGTCTAAATATGAGTATTTTCCCCCTATTTGAATACAAATAATCCCACTTATTTGAATGCAAATATTAAGCATTTAGACAAAAAAATTACAAAAAAAAATTGCCTATCTCTCTCTACCCTTATCTATCTAACTTACCTACTTTGTCTCCAATCCCAAAAAAAATATTTACACCTATCCTATATTCCTATCCTATTCCTAACTCTCACCTAATTCTATAAACTGAAATTATCCTTAACTTCATCCTACTTATCCATCTTATCCTATATACATCTTATATACCTATCCTATTCCTAACTTTTAACTAATCTTCACTATACTTTACTTCCCCCTACCTAATCCTATATGCCTATCCTACTCTTACTCTATTCCTAACTCTCCACTAATCTTCTATGAAATATCTACACTTAACCTATCTTATTTTCTTCCTACATTTACTCTTTATTCTCATCCTAAACCTATTCCTAATTATCTCCCATATTTATCCTATACCTAGCTTTATTTTCTATAAACACTTACTTCTACTCTTCTATCTACACCTATTCTATCCCTATCCTATTTAAATCTAACTCTCTTCTTGACCCTCCAAGTCTTTCTTCTCACCATCCTAATACTCTTCATCCCTATTTCTCCCCCTTCTATATCTATACTTAACATCTCTATTATCTCACATACAATAAACTTATCATCCCTCTTATCCTGACTCTTAAATATTACTTCTTCTTCAGTCCCTACACTTGTCTGTTTCTCATTTATTATTGTTTCCCTTTCTGCCGACAAACCAAACGATACTACTTTACAATTATCGATTTTTCTCTACGGAAAATCCTACGTACCTTCTAGAATTCTTATGTAATGGAATCCCCAGAATGAATTCCTTAAATCTACTTTATTAAAACAAACTTGCCACTTAACCTCGTCAAAAATATTTCTGCCTTCACCTGCTCCCGATATGCTGCTTCTACCCCCACTACTTCTGCATGTTTTTGTATTAAAGCTTGAACCTCTACTCTCCTATCCTCTGGACATCTTATTGTGTTGATCTGTTTTACTTCATCATCCTCCACCTCTACTACATTAATATTCAACCCCGTGTCATCCTCGGACTTCATAACTGCCCTTCCATGGCACTACCCTATCCTTAATCCTTATTACCTTCCGTTCCATATCTATCAACACCCCTAACTTCATCATACAGTCAACACCTAAAATGCTCTGAAACTTCAGTCCAGGTACAATTACAAACTCCTGTTCACAGCTTAAACCTCCTATATCTATCCTAAGCACCACAACACTATTTACTACAGCAAACTTCTTTTTTTGGAGCTACTAAATGGCTACGCTTTATAGGCATAATTCTATCACAAACCTTATCCCTAATTTTGCTGACGAATTCCTCCGATATTAAACTCGCCTCTGCCCCTGTATCAAGTAATACTTCTACATTATTCTCAAAATTTCTAAATTAATAATTGGCAAACATAAATTTTCCTTAGTTTCTGGCTCTACTTCCTCCTCAATTTTGAAATATTCACGTGGATGTTCATATACATTTACACTGAAATCTAGTGGTCTGTCGCGTTCTAAAAATCCTGTCCAGGTCTGTTTTCCCTACTTGGTCCTGGTCTAGCCGTCACCTCAGCGTATGTCCTAGGCGTTTCCACTCGTTCCGTGTCTGTATTAGCAGTCCCCTCATGTCTGGTGAACTATTCATTCAGGTCCCGGTCTCTGTGCAGGTCCCTTCCTAAACTATTACTCCTAACGTATGGTCGTCTCTGTTCCCAATTCTGTCGCTGGTATCCGTAATTATTCCCCTTCTAGCATAGTTGTCCCGTCTATTGTCAAACCTAACTGTGTTGATCTGTCTTTCCCTGTTTTCCCGAGGTCGTCCACTACTTACGTCGTCGTACCTCTGCAGGTATTCCAAAACATTTCTCTGTCCACTATGTTCTGTAGTGCTACGTGTTGTCTTATGTCTACCTCGAAGTGTCGTGATAAATACTTAATAATTTGTCGGTCCGTCAGTGGTGGGTTCAGTTGTTTGCTATGCTATACTTGCGTATAGCATATTGCTCCTACTTCCTGAAAATTCTCCCTTAAATTTCCTGTGATTAAGTCGTCTCGTACCTGATCTTGTCTGTGGTCATTCCAGTAGTGCTTTAGAAATTTGTTTTCAAAGTCCTGATACGTGTCTATGTCCTGTCCTACTAAATTGTACCACGCTTCCGCATTGTCTTTAATAAAGCCTTTATCGTATTTAGTTTAGTCTGTTCGTCAAATAAATTTCCCACTAGATTTCTTACACTATTAATAAAAATTTGTGGATTTACCCTGTTATCGCCATAAAACTTCATGTGTTGGTCCAATGATACTCCACCTGTAGAAAATCTGGGACCATCCCCCGTTAAATTTGACATGTTGTATTTGATACCACTAACTTCGCGTTCTACCCTGCCTAACTGATCCCTACATGAGTCCGTCACTTCAGTCATTTTTACATTAATCTCTTCTTCACAAAAAATGCGTACTTCGGCCCTTAAATGTCCCATTTCCTGTCGAAGACCTGTAATATCACGTTCATTTTTTTCAACCCTATTTTCAACTTCCCCCATCTTTACGGTAAGACTATTTTTAAATTCTGTAAATTCTTTAGTCGATTGCTCAATTTTCCCGCTTATCTGCTCTAATTTTCGGTTGGACTCTTCCCTTGCTCTATTCGATTCATCGCTTAGCTGTTCTAATTTTCTATTGGATTCTTCACTCATCCTCTCTAACATTCTCAATATCATCTCGTTTCCTTGATCCCCTGATTCCGTCCTCGACTGATCTCTACTGCCTCCAGCTTCTTCCATTTTAGAATTTTTCTCACACAATGCACTATCGTCACTTCCAATTTCCACTCCTTGACTCCTTAACCACTCTTTTCTCTGCATACGTTCTAATCACTCACACACACTCTAAAATACTCTTAAATTTATACACACACAAAAACTCTCTCTCTCAGATCGCCAGTTTCCTGGAATAAAATCACAAAAATTTTATTTGGAACTCGAGCCCCACGTTGGGCACCAAATTTGCTGTGAAACCTCCAAAATCCGTGAACTACGCTTTTCGCCTCGGCTGCTCACCTAATTTTATAAACCTCCTCATTCATAAAATTAAACAACACATTCCTACCACAAACATCAACGTCAACTCTATTTACATCAATATTCAGAATACATTAAATTTTCAAATTAAATTTCAGCATAAAATTCAGTTTTAAAAAGAATTTCAAGATTAACTTTATTATCACTTTAACGTGCATCCAGAATTAAAGTCCTTGTTGGATGCCTACTAATTAATATAACAATATAAGCAGACCGAGTCTGAGTATAAAGGAGCATCTACCACCGCTTTACGTTAATTAACCAGGTTCGTCTAATTGAGCTCAAAAGACATACCCATATTTTCATCATAATTCAGAACATCAATACTAAATACCCTTTCGTACTTAAACAAGCAAATTTTCATCCCCTTTAAAATTAAAATTTTATGGTTAGTACAATTTCACTAATGTCCATTTAAAGTAAATCAATTATAAAGTTATTCAACACACAAAAATGTCAAACAAAATAGTATAATTTACCTGAAGGTTACTGTCCTTTTCGAAGCTTCAATGTACATCGTCCCTTTAGTAAATCACACCATTCCAACAGGATTATATTTACGGCTTCTAATTCTCAACGCTTTTAAAATTTTCTCCATCACCATTTATTTAAAGTTGTTTCTGGGCTTATTCCGGAACTCATCTTGTATATCTGACCCTATGTTTCGTGAGATCCAGACACGTATTTGAACCATTTAATTATTAACACCCCGAAAAATAGCAAAGAAATTCTCGTCATATTCACCAGGTATACGCCAAAACTGCCTACTTTTGTGTATACCATTTGTTTGAAATTTTGCAATTGGACAGTAATACTAAACCTTTTATTACCTTTATCTAAGTGCCTGAAGTACATTCATGTTAGCACGTAATAACAAACTATTTGATCACTAAAATATACGACAAAATTTTAAATCAAATTTATCAAACTAAAATGCACTTTTAACATCTTGAATATCGCGGATGTAAGACTTTTAACGATCAATAGTCAAAATCTAAAACCGAAATTCAATTACCACCGGTATTATGCATTCCTTTGCGGTCTGTTCCCAAAACGCATTCTTAGAATTTCTCATTCTATGTTCCCAGTCCGTGTCTGGTTTTACGAATTTCACTCGGCCCATTTAAACTGAAATTCTCACGGCACGATTAACATGTCCGAGAAACTAATAATTTTGCTACAGTAATTTTGTTTCTACTCTAGAATGCACTATTTCACCAATTTACCACTCTGACTTGCTTAAATCACTGCTTCTTTTACTATATGTGTCTTTGCTACACGCATTTAAATCTTTCTTTAACCTGTTCTATATGTGCAAAAACTTATATCAATTATATTTTATGTCATGTCATCTGGTTTAATAACCCGTATCCACATTCTATGAATATTATACCCCGGTTTCTCCAAATTTTTGAAACCATTTGTATCTGAAACTTTTCGCGAATGAGCTTTTATAAACCCTGTTGTATTTCGTGAAAGATCTGACCGTTTCCAATATCCTTAGATCGACATGTTATCTAAACAAATTAAACTGAAATTGCTTTTAAAATTAGCAGGTTGTTAAAATCGTCTTTAATAACGACTTCTAGATTTGCATTTTTATTGGGCTTTTACAATTTCTGTAGATATAATCTTACGATTTGTTCAATACCGGTTACTTGAAATAGACTTAATTAAGACAAATTATTGCACTAATTTCCTATTGATAAATAACTTACTTACAGCAGAGCTTTTAATACGCTTATTTTGATATAAGGTCTTAGTAGCATGATTTAAATCTCTTATTTTAATGTAAACTAAGTAAATTATTATGTTTCACGGTTAATAACGTATTATCTAATAATATTCATATACACGGTGATTAAAATTGTTTGATTGAATTAATCAATTTTCTATTCTAAATGATATTTATATTATCTGATCTTTTGTTAAATTGCAGTTGTTGGGATCGGCTTGTATAACTTTTATCACTTTTGCATTTAATTTTATGATATGATCACAGAATAACTAGACGTCAACTATTAGACAAACTACTAGTGATAAAATAACTACTTACAGTGAGGTGATTTGACATTACTTATGTTTGAAGTTTTGTAGAGCATTTATTTTCTTTAATAATTAAAGAAATAATGTGTATTATAAAATTTGATGATAAATATTGTGTTTGAGATAGAAAGTAAAGAAGTACAATTTTCATGTAAAGGTTTTATAGATCTTGATCTTTTGTGTTAACTGTGCATGTGTATGTTTACTGTAATATATTAACTTATTTTCTATTGTTTTAATTTTTAATATGATACATATTCAATAACGTCCTCATTGTATGTTAATTACGAGTTGGGTGAACTATAATGATCATTTTTTGGGTTAAAGATTTTTTGTTCATGTGTTATGTGTGTATTGTGTATTGTGTGTATTGTGATTTAGTAGTCAATGAAGATGAGATGAGAAATAGGCTTTGGTATTGATATGCTTTGATGTTGTGATGTCTGTTGTTGTATGTTGTGTATGTTCATTATTAAATTTAAAATGTTTAAATCGTGTAAAATCAATTCTTAGACTTAATTGATCTTTATATTTTTCTTTAAAGTTTAAAAGGATGAGTATATACTTCATTATCAATATCACTTTTGTATTTAATGAATTTGAATTTCTATAAATATGTAAATTTCTAAATGTTCTTTTAAATTATGTTAATATTCTATTTGTAAAATTTGTGGGTTTGAAATTTATTTATAGTTCATCATTAAGTGTGTGTTGCAATTGCATCATGCTTTAGGTTGTATTTTAATCCTTTTTATGTATGTATGATTCTTTGTTGTAAATTTGAGTATGTTTGGCCAATATTATGTAACGATCACAATCTAAACATTTAATTTAAGTATAATTATATTTCTTTAGTTGAATTGATTAGATTTATATCTCTCAGAGTTATGGAAAATATTTGATTTATACAATGTTAATTATTTGATTGATTGTTTAATGTTCTTAGAATATATAATAATTTATTGTATCTGTGTATTAGAACCAGTTTAGTAGCTTTGTATATTAAATGTTATTGTACCATTCATTTGATATAAAATTAACTTTGTCTTAGGTTAAAAATTGAATTAGAACATATATCACATCCTACTTTATATCCAAAAAATTTAAAAACTGAGTAAGCTTTTAAAAATAACTAACTACCCTTTTAATTCTTTTAGATAAACAATTTATTATATCAACAATGGACATGATAATTATCCAAAATAAAGAACTTGTTAATATCAACAACAATATTTATAACCAAAGCTATAAATCTCTTCCATACATACAAGGACTGACATAAAATTATTAACATATTTAAAACCTTAATATCAACAATTAGCTAAAAAACGTAAATTTATAAATAAATTATTTTCCAAACTTAAAGACAAAACCAATCAATTGCAACAAAGAAATGTAATTTATAAATTAAATTGTTTAGATTGTGATCGTTCATATATTGGCCAAACATCTCAAAATTTAAAACAAAGAATCATACAACATAAAAGCGATATAAAGTTAAACCTAAAGCATGTGCTCTTGCAATACACACTTAATGATGAACATAAAATAAATTTCAAAACCCACAAATTTTACAAATAGAAATTAACAAATTTAAAAGAACATTATTTAGAAATGTGCCATATTTATAGAAATTCAAATTCATTAAATACAAAAGTGATATTGATAATCTGAGCAGTATATACTCATACCTTTAAACTTTAAAGAAAAATATAAAGAACAATAAGTCTAAGAATGGATTTTACAAGCGCATTCTTAAGTACATCTAACTATAATAAAAAGCACACCACAACACACACACACACACACACACACACACCACTACAAACCCACTCCTCTCTCTCCTTCTCTCTCTCTCAGACACACACTTACACACACACACACACACACACATACACACACACACACACACAGACACAAATAAATACTCACATACAAAACACCAAACAATATGATACATTCACTATTCACCCACTCGTAATATAAACATACACTTGAGGACGCTATTATATGTATCATATTAAAATTAAAACAAAGAAAAAAATTAATATATACATAACATACATACACACATGCAAGTTAAACAAAAAGATCAAGATATATATAAAAATCAATTAATCAAAATTGACTTTTACTTATCAAACCAATATTTTATTTCATCAAATTTTTATATATACATTATTTCTTTTAATTATTAAAGAAAATTGTTCTAAAAATTCTTCAGAATAAACTAATGTAAATACCCTCACTGTAAGTAGTTATTTTATTCACTTTAGTAGTTTGTTAATAGTTTGTACGTTTTAGTTATTGCCTGTGATCAAGCATAAAATTATATGCGAAAATTTAGGTCATAAAAAAGAGTTTTCTTTATTACCAGCCGACCTAAAACCTGCTAATTTCAACACAATCGTATATATATATATATATATATATATATATATACAGGGTGAGTTTTTAGTGTGGCAACGGTCAATAACTCCGTTGTTATAAAAGCTACGTAAACCAAATTTGGCGGAATATTAGGCATATCCAAAATGCACATTCTAAAAATATTTGGAAGCATACAGGGTGTTTCATAATTCCAGGGCATATTAAACTTATTTTTTTTAAAATGAAACACCCTGTATATTATTACATTTTTGGAAATCTCATAAAAAGAGCTTTAACTTGATATTAAATTGTATCTGTCTATTCCTTTTAGTATTTGAGATATTCAACTGTTTTTAGAAAAAATTACCCTGATTAGATACATTGCCACTGCACTAATATACAACGTATGTTAATTTTCAAGATGCAGAAAATTTTACTATATACCATAGTATATTTGTAAATATCACACTTTTGAAATTTCTTCACAGTATACTGGGTGTGTCAGGTATCGCAAAAAACAGTTTTTAAAACTTTTTTTAAATGGTACCCTACCAATTTTATTGCTACAATGGATAGTTCATTAAGTGTCCTTTCATTTTTGTTAAGCATTCCCTATACCTAAATCCATTACTTTCTGAGATATTTTTGATTTTCTTCAAATTTTAAGAATGTTTTTAATTTACATAACTTAAAATGACTTACTATTGGAGAATATTATAAAACAATTAATACATTTTGATTAAAAATTAACTACACTTATCCAATAGCAATTTTCACTAAAGATATAACAACCTACAATAATACGCTATCAACAGAATTGTGCCAGATCAACAATATGCATTTTATAGAAAATGTTCAAACAGGAAATCAGGCAGACTTTGAAAAAAATAACAATTACAATTAAAATGTCATTTAGGTTTATTAATTGTAGTGTGTTGTCATTTAACACATTATTATTTCTGTTTTAAATGTAATCTTGGAAGGAGTTTTCAAAATGAATTTTACCGTGGAAGAACAAATAGATATGATTTGGCTATTGGGAGAAAGTTTAAGAAATTGCCTACTTGCATCAAGAATATACCAAGAGAGATATCCTGTTAAATGACAACATACTACAATTAATAAACCTAAATGATATTTTAATTGTAATTGTTATTTTTTTCAAAGCCTGCCTGATTTCCTGTTTGAACATTTTCTAAAAAATGCATATTGTTTATCTGGCACAATTCTGTTGATAGCGTATTATTGTAGGTTGTTATATCTTTAGTGAAAATTGTTATTGGATAAGTGTAGTTAATTGTTAATCAAAATGTATTAATTGTTTTATAATATTCTCCAATAGTAAGTTATTTTTGGTTATGTAAATTAAAAACATTCTTAAAATTTGAAGAAAATCAAAAATATCTCAGAAAGTAATGGATTTAGGTATAGGGAATGCTTAACAAAAATGAAAGGACACTTAATAAACTATCCATTGTAGCAATAAAGTTGGTAGGGTACCATTTAAAAAAAGTTTTAAAATGCCTTTTGCAAAACCTGACACACCCTGTATACTGTGAAGAAATTTCAAAAATGTGATATTTACAAATATACTATATTATATTGTAAAATTTTCTGAATCTTGAAAATTAACATAAGTTGTATATTAGTGCAGTGGCAATGTATTTAATCAGGGTAATTTTTTCTAAAAACAGTTGAATATCTCAAAAACTAAAAGGAATAGATTGATATAATTTGATATCAAATTAAAGCTCTTTTTATGGGATTTCCAAAAATGTAATAATCTGCAGGGTGTTCCATTAATAAAAATATAAGTTTAATATGCCCTGGAATTATGAAACACCCTGTATGCTTCCAAATATTTTTAGAATGTGCACTTTAGGCATGCCTAATATGCCTCCAAATTTGGTTTACGTAGCTTTTATAATAACGAAGTTATCGACCGTTGCCACACTAAAAACTCACCTTGTATCTATAATATTAAATTTAATACGCATTTACTTGTCGCTTACATGGTTTTAATTTTCAGGTAATTTTGGGTGCTTAGCACGTATGGCGCACATCTGAAATCTTTTATAAAGAAACTCTGTTCTTATATAGGAATCAAAAATTACGTGATGCGAAGTTCAGTTGCCTTTTTGATTTAATTCCAACAATAATTGTTGCTAATTGCATCGTTCTAAATCAAATCAATTGTTTACTTCTTAACCTGCCATCAATATACTCAAATGTGATGTATCACAGTTAAGTTACTTCAGTATATTTGTGAAATTTGCAAAATGAATAACACTGCAAAAATTTATTATAAGTTTTTATTAGAGAATTTATTTATAATTTTGAAATAATTAAACCCACAAAAGTATTCAAGATTACACATTTGATTTAATTAAGCTTGTACTATCTACAAGTATATTAAGCAAGAAAGTCTTGCAAAAATTATGTCACTTTCCTAAGTAGTGTACACAAAAATTTTACATAATACCTTTAAACATCTCAGGCGCTTTTTAAGATTTTCATAAAATTGTGTAATATTGTAGCAAACTGAAAAGCTTATCGTAATTGATAGATAATAATTTTAACTATAAATTGTAGCTATTTAGGCTCACTTGTTACTGTCAGTCACTTTAAAATGGCTTTTCAACTTGCTCTAGTTGTGGCATTAGCAGTTATTGCTAGTAGTGGCAGGTCCGAAGCACTTCGTAATAAAAACCCATATTGGGTTGATGGTCGAAGCACAATTGTCCACCTGTTTGAATGGAAATGGCTAGATATTGCCAAAGAATGTGAACAGTTTCTGGCTCCCGCAGGTTACGCAGGGGTTCAGGTAAGTCGAACTTTCGAATTATTTTATTATTTCTATAGCGCATAAATTGATTTTAGGTGTCTCCTCCAAACGAAAATATAATTGTTCCTAAGCGTCCTTGGTATGAACGATACCAACCTATTAGCTATAAGCTGGTTACTCGTTCGGGAAATGAAACGGAATTTGCAGAAATGGTTAAAAGATGCAATGATGTTGGTGTTAGGTACATACACATGTAATGCGAAAGTAAAATCATAAATGACTTCATTTTTTTAGAATATACGTTGATGCGGTAATAAATCACATGTCCAGAGAATCAGAAAGTCCTCCAGCACAAGGCACTGGAGAAAGTACTGCAGATCCTGGTAAAAAATATTTTCCAGCAGTTCCATATTCGGATTGGGATTTTAATCCCACTTGCGAAATAAATAACTATGATGATCCCCACAATGTCAGAAACTGTGAACTTGAACGTTTAAAAGATTTGAATCTGGTATGACCAAATTTATTGGACATTAAAGCTTTATAACTGTGTTTCTTTTTTAAGGGAAAAGATTACGTAAAAACACAGGTTGTTAAATATTTCAACCATTTGATACGTCTGGGCGTTACGGGATTTCGAGTTGATGCAGCTAAGCATATGTGGCCCGATCACTTAAAAGCAATTTATGAAGAAATGGATGATCTTAATATCAAATTTGGTTTTGCACCTGGAACAAGGCCATTTATAACGCAAGAAGTTATCGACTTAGGTAATTAAATTATTTTTAAAATAACATGCTTTGAGTATTTTAAAACGTTTTGTTATAGGATATGGAGCAGTTAGACGTGAAGAATATAAACACCTGGGTACCATTACCGAATTTAAGCATAGCGCTGAAATAGGTAGGGTGTTTAGGGTCACGATAAACTAGCTTATTTGTCAAATTGGGGTACTGGATGGGGCTTTTTGGAAAGCGGTGATGCTTTTATATTCGTCGATAATCACGATAATCAAAGAGGTCATGGAGCAGGTGGTGAGAACATTCTGACCTACAAGCAAGCCAAGCAGTATAAAATGGCCACAGCATTTATGTTTGCTTATCCATATGGAATCACTCGTATTATGTCAAGCTTTAAGTTTGAAGATAAAATCAAGGTAATACACGAAATTATATAATTTATGACGTACTAGTATACTAAACTAAAATTTTAAGGACCACCACAAGACGAAAAAGAAAATATTATATCGCCTATTTTTAACGAAGACAACAGTTGCGGTAATGGCTGGGTATGCGAGCACAGATGGCGTCAAATTTACAACATGAACAAATTTAGAGTTGCTGTTCATGGAACAGGATTGAACGACTTTTGGTCTAATGGCGATCAACATATTTCTTTTGTAGAGGTGACAAGGATTTATAGCTTTAAACAATCATGGTGATTTGAACCAAGTATTGCAAACATGTTTACCGCCAGGTACATATTGCGACGTTATAAGTGGTGACGTGAAAGAAGATGGCACCTGCACTGGAAAACAAGTTACAGTAGCTACATTTGGTTGGGCTTTAATTCAGATATATCATGACGAAGAGGATGGTGTTTTAGCTATACATCAAGGCTCCAGAATTGCTTGAAATTGCTCAAATATGTATAGACTTTCTGTAAATAGTAACTTATATTCCATATTTATTAATATATTTATATGTAACTCTTAACAAAAATAAATTTTGTATCATTTTCTTTATTATATTGCAAGTATTCCTTAGAACTTGTAAATATTGCTACGATATCATTTCGCGTAACCAACTTGTCTTAAACTGATTTCTATTACGGTTGTGGGTTATGAAGATATGCATATACTTGATAACTGTTTACCATATTTAATGAAAACTATATTCGTTAGTGATTGATGTATTATAATGCGTAAATAACACGAGCCTTTGATGGCATTTGATATATAAGCTAACCAGTCAGTTTATATGTACATATATATATATATATATATATATATATATATATATATATATATTGTAGTGTATAAGGGAGATATCAAGAGTTCTAAGGGTTGTTTAGTACAAGGTAGTATATGCCAAGCAAAATAATCCACATATTTGATCATATAAACTTAAAAATGTATGTTTCCCGTATTCTACATATGCTAAAATACCATTCAAAATGGTAGTTGAAATTAAGTGCCAAAAGGTAATATCGAAATGACTAAATGACGTAGTAAGATGTGCAGTGCTCAATGGTTTATACCGAGTTTGAATGTTAAAGGCCTTTGAAAGTACATTTGCCGTCCGGAAACCGGATGCGTCTATGAATGTTTAATATCGATTACGCATCCAGGTTCTAGTGTAATTTATTTTGGTTTTGCATTTTAAGTAGAATCAACTTTTGGACAATGTTTGTAAATTCTAAATTATTAGTTATAACAACATCAAATGTGATTGATGAACTGTAATTATTTTGGACCAATGATAGAATTTAATGTGATTTATAAAAATGTAGAAAGGACATGAGCTATGGTATGTGCGACACAAACGAAATGTTAGGATGTATTGGACGATTTAGTTATGGGGTAGTAGGCGAGAAAAGTTAAAATGGTTGCCGTAGAAAGCAAACAACGAGAGATTATTTTCGAACTTTATTGGTAAAAAGACGTGTTTTTTTATACTGTGCTAATTTGTAACGATTTTGGAAAAAAGTTAATAAAAGTATTTGTTTCTAAAAGGGTTGTGATTTAATAAAGTGTGGTAAAGAAGCAACAGCGACAAAAGCATAAAGTAAAGATTGGTAATTGTGCGACGGTGAAACGACGGATAAGTTAGATTTGGAAAGCGAGTGGTTATAAGAAAAGAAGTTGAATTTGGATAGCGTGTTAAAGGTAGCAGGATATTGGGAAGATTTATATAAAGGAACGGAGTTTGGATTTGGAAAGCAATTTATAGGTAGCAGGACATTGGGAAGATTTATATAAAGGAATGGAGTTTGAATTTGGATAGCGATTTAAAGCGAGTTATAGGTAGCAGGAAATCGAGTGGTTATACATAAAAGGAAAGAAAGATGGATTTGGATAGCAATTTAAAGGTAGCAAGGACATCGGGAGGACATATAAAGGAACAGTAGTTGGATTTGGATAGCGAGTTATAGATTGGTAGCGGAGCAGCGGGCAATTTGTAAAAGGACAGCGAGTAGATTTGGATTAATTAAGAAGAAGCGGACGGATTTATTGAATACACGAGGAGCGAGATTAAGGAGAACAATAATTGATAGGAGGATTCGAAGCAGAAATTAGCACAGGGGAAGTTATAGCACTGGGTATTCAAAATTTTAAATTCGGGTTAATTATTTCAGGTATTGGGGAGCAGCTTAAAATTTCAAGAACGACACCTGGAGGCGGTACAAAATTCAACCAAATAGGACATCAGTGTAAAGACGCATACGGCGACACGGATTTTGAGCCAGCAGTCAGCGCGGCCAACAACGAAGTGTAAACCAGGTGAGTGCTGAAATATCTTAAACGTCAAAAATAGTCATACATTTTGGTAGTAATTTAATTTGGCACAAAGCGTCGTTGATCTTAATAGAAATTTTGGCATATACAAAAATACAGTAAAAAATTTAGTACTAAAACAAAAGAGTGCACTTTGGTTGGACTTGGTACATCTACTTATAACAGAACTCACTATAAGTAGTTAAACACCCTGAGATTAAGAGCTCAAATAGTCGAGGCATTGAAATAAATAATTTAATTAAAGAACCAACCAAACGTTGCAAATACGGGGTGTGCGTTAAGTGTGCACATTTCACAAAAGGCGCTACAAAAAGGGGCAAAAAGAGAGTGAGTGACGGACAGTGAGTAGTAATAAAAAGGGGGGTAGTAATCATACAGATAGATAGATAGTAATAGTAGAATATATATATATATATATATATATATATATATATACCCATTTCGAATGGATCTGCACCTTGCCGAAGTTCTAAATTACTAGAACAGGTGAAATGGCTTGCGTGTTCTAATGAGCTAAAGAGCCAAACTACAGGTCCAACCAAAGTAGTAGGGTCGTTAGTGAGGAACCAGACTAAGACAGGTCCCCGAAAGAGGGCAGCGGCTCTTTCGGTACTTAGATTGGCAGAGACCATAGGGGTCGGTAT
Source organism: Platerodrilus igneus (assembly GCA_036346225.1). Lineage (NCBI taxonomy): Eukaryota > Metazoa > Arthropoda > Insecta > Coleoptera > Lycidae > Platerodrilus > Platerodrilus igneus. The sequence continues at coordinate 344,419 of JARFIW010001258.1, read as the reverse complement.
GGCAGTCTAAGACACACTACCGCGGTGTGGAAGGCAACGGGAAACCACCACATTATCTCCCAAGTACACAACGTACCTAAATTATAATAAAATGATGGCATTCTCTGGGGTAAAATATTCCGAGTTAAAATAGTCCCCAGTCGGATCTCCGGGAGGACTACTTCGGAGGATGCGATCGGAAAGTTGAAAATAAGAGTCGGGAACATTCTGCGAGTCGGAGCGTGGAATGTTAGAAGTATGAAGCAAGTAGGTAAGCTAGAGAACCTAAAATCGAAATGAATAGGTTATCACTAGACATAGTAGGGATCAGCGAAGTTCGGTGGCCAGAGGCGGGGATTTTGGAGTGGAGACTTCAGGGTAATTCATACAGGAGCAGAGGAAGGAAATTTGGGCGTGGGGATAGTTATGCAGAAAAGATAGGATACTGTGTAGAAAATTACTTACAAAAGAACGAAAGAGTACTTATGGTTAGATTAAAATCTAAACCGGTAAACACAGTAATAATACAAGTATACATGCCCACCTCTAGCTACAGTGACGAAGAGGTAGAAGCCATCTACAAAGATATCGAAGACATACTAAGATACGTTAAAGGACAGGAAAATTTAATAATTACGGGGGATTTTAATGCCGTGGTAGGTGAGGGTAGGGAAGGAGCAGTAGTAGGTTTATTTGGTTTTGGCACGAGAAACGACAGGGGAAATAGGCTGGTAGAATTTTGTGACAAGAACAATTTAATCATCACAAACACATTATTTCAACATCATGCTAGAAGACGATATACCTGGAAGATGCCAGGAGATATAGGAAGATATTAAATAGATTACATTCTTGTTAGACAACGGTTTAGGAATCAAGTAAAAGACTGTAGAAGCTACCCAGAAGCAGATATAGATACTGACCACAACATCGTAATTATGAAGGCCGCACTTAAATTTAAGAATGTGAAAAAAAGAAACGGAAAAAGGCATTTGGACTTAGAGAAACTAAAAGATAAAGGTATTCAAGAAAGATTCGAAAAAAAGTCAAATGAATTGCTCAAAGATATCGAGAAAATATCTGATACTAAGGAAGTAGAAACAGAATGGAATAACATTAAATCCAGCCTAGACATGGCGGCCAGAGATATTCTGGGGTATACACAAAAAGAAAATAAGAAACCATGGATAACAAAGGATATCCTGAATTTAATAGAAGAAAGACGAAAATACAAAAATAAATCAGACGAAATAGGAAAACAGAGATACAACGCCATAAAATGGGAAATTATTCGAAAATGCAGGAAAGCTAAAGAACAATGGATTGATGAAAAGTGCAAAGAGATACAAACGAAGATGGAAATAGGAAAGACAGACGAAGCATACAAATTAATTAGAATGAATTTTAGGGATATAAAACCGTATAGCAAAAATATAAGGGACGCACAAGGAAACGTCATCATAGCAAACGTAGAGAAAGTGGGTAGATGGCAAGAATATATAGGGAATTTATATGCAGGAGAAGAACTAACTGCATTAGAACAGGAATCAGACATTGAAAATGATGACTTGGGATATCTTATACTTAGAGATGAGTTTGAATTAGCATTAAAGAGTCTGAAAAATGGTAAGGCGCCGGGTACAGATAAGGTGCAAGCAGAAACTCTAAAAGCCGCTGGACAAGCAGTAACAGAACGTCTCTTCCAACTTGTAAGCTATATGTATGAGACAGGCGAGATACCCAAAGATTTCAAACGTAGCATCATAGTAACTATACCAAAAAAGAAAGGCGCGGATAGATGTGAAAATTTTCGAACAATAAGTTTGACAGCACACGTGTCAAAAATATTAACTAGAATTGTGCAAAGACGAATGGAAAAACGGGCGGAAGAAATACTAGGAGATGACCAATTTGGGTTTAGGCGAAACATGGGAACACGGGAGGCTATTTTAGCTCTGAGAGTGATAATGGAGAAAACAATAGAAAAAGGGGAAAGCGTGTATATAGGGTTTGTAGATCTGGAAAAAGCATTCGACAATGTAAAATGGAAAAAAATGTTTGAAATACTAAAAAAGATTGGAATGAGTTACAGGGATAGACGAATAGTACATAGCTTATACAAAGAGCAAACAGCAGTAATAGAATTAGAGCAGGAACGTAGAGAAGTAAACATTAGGAAAGGGGTGAGACAGGGATGTGCCCTATCCCCATTGATTTTTAACTTGTACATAGAAGAGGCAATGAATACTGTCAAATGCAGGAAGACATTTGGAATTACTATGCAGGGACAAAAAATTGATATGCTTAGATTTGCAGATGATATAGCGGTTTTGGCGTCTAGCAAGGAAGAATTAGAAGCTGCTCTTAATGAAATGGAAACGGTTCTAACAGAGAGATACGGTATGAAAATTAACAAAACTAAAACTAAAGTTCTACTATGCAAAGGTGGGGAAAATAAATCAAAAACAAGAATACAAGTATGTAACACGAACTTACAAGAGGTTAAGGATTTCTGCTACCTAGGAAGCCAAATAACGCAAGATGGGAAAAGCACAAAAGATATAAAACAAAGATTAGCACAAGGTCGTGCTACATTTAACAAGAAAAAGCAACTACTGTGCTCAAAGACCACAAACATAGAAACAAGGAAAAGATTGCTTAAAACATATGTCTGGAGCACAGCACTGTACGGCTGTGAAGCCTGGACAGTAGGAGAAGCGGACAAGAAAAAGCTAGAAGCCTTTGAAATGTGGTGCTACAGACGTATGATGAAGATATCATGGACAGACAAAGTTAAGAACGAAGAGGTATTAAAAATGGTTGGGGAAAAAAGAAATATGTGGAAAACGGTAAAAAATAGGAGAGATAGGATGATAGGCCACATACTACGGCATGAGGGAATAGTGCGGAATATATTAGAAGCAGAGATAGGAAAAAAGAGAAGAAGAGGCAGACCTAGGCTAGACTACTGCACACAGATAGTAAAAGATGTAGGCTGCAGGAATTTCAAGGAGATGTGTAGGCTAGCCCAGAATAGAAATCAATGGAGGTACGCATCCAACCAATCCTAAATTGGATAAACTAATGACGAGAAAATAACTGTGCTTAAACACGATGATTACTATAAGTAACTACAAGAATTGGTTGGACAACATTTTCAAATAATGTTAAGTGTTTGAAAGGATTTACTGGAAAACCATTATTTCGGCAAATATCTATGTGTTGGGGGATCTTGGTAGCCACAGGTTGCTTAACCCCCTTCACTGAATCTCGGTAAAATAGTGCATAAAATTAGAAAACAATAGAAGGGGAATGAGCTGTATACACAGTCTTTTGAAATGCTGTGCTTCAGATGTATGAGGACGATAGCATGGACAGACAAAGATAATAACAAATAGGTTATAGAAATAGTAGGGAAACAAGGATATCTGGGGAAAAAGATAAGAGAAATAGAAGGGCAGAATACGTTCTAAGGGATTTTTGGGTAATAGTATGGGATATATTACAAGCAGAGATAGGAAAAAAGAGGTAGATGTTGACCTAGATCAGATAGTGATAGATGCAGACTGTGCAAATTTCAGGGAAATCTGTAGGTTAGTTCAGAATAGGAAACAATGATGGTACGCGTCTAACCAGTTCCAGGACTGAAGACCTAATGATGATGATATATATATATACATATATTAAGATATAAATTTTCTTGACCATATATAAATAGTAATGAATGTTCCTGAAAATGGTCAGGTAAAGTAAAACAACTAATTTGTTTTCATTGGTTTCATATATTTTCATGCTTAGCGTTCAAATAACCATTTTCAAAATAGCAGCTAAAAATTACATTGTTATAAATACTATAAAATTATACACTATAAACATATACTTGCACTAAAACATTTTAAATAAATAACAGATACATTATAACTATTGTACGTCGTAAAGGTTTAGAAACGTTATACTGAATGACTAGATTAGGTTAACTGGTTAGAACAAATAATCTGTTAGTGTTGATAATTTAAAATATGTATACTATTGAAGTAAATTGTAGTATGAAATGTGAATTACTTAAAAGCGTATTCTTATTGAGGTGCCACAGGTTACTATTTATTTTGTATTAGTCTGTAGTAAATGTTAGTGAATTGTTCATGGTCCGACTTGGAATTTACGAGTGTCTGTCGCGTTGTATGTGAATGGTTTCTAAAATATTTCTTTTATTGTCGTTTGTTTCAGTACCTAAAACCTTAACATTCTTAAAATCGAAATTGTGTGATGTTTCTATTGCATGGTTAGCAGTGCTGTGCATTTTTTATTATTTGTTTGGATTGAGTATTTGTGTTCGTATATTCTTTTATGAAGATATTGTTTTGAATTTCCTATATAGCATTTATAGATAAAATCAACTGTCTTGGCTGTAGGGGATGCTATATAGGAAATTCAAAACAATATCTTCATAAAAGAATATACGAACACAAATACTCAATCCAAACAAATAATAAAAAATGCACAGCACTTGCTAACCATGCAATAGAAACATCACACAATTTCGATTTTAAGAATGTTAAGGTTTTAGGTACTGAAACAAACGACAATAAAAGAAATATTTTAGAAACCATTCACATACAACGCGACAGACACTCCGTAAATTCCAAGTCGGACCATGAACAATTCACTAACATTTACTACAGACTAATACAAAATAAATAGTAACCTGTGGCACCTCAATAAGAATACGCTTTTAAGTAATTCACATTTCTCATACTACAATTTACTTCAATAGTATACATATTTTAAATTATCAACACTAACAGATTATTTGTTCTAACCAGTTAACCTAATCTAGTCATTCAGTATAACGTTTCTAAACCTTTACGACGTACAATAGTTATAATGTATCTGTTATTTATTTAAAAATGTTTTAGTGCAAGTATATGTTTATAGTGTATAATTTTATAGTATTTATAACAATGTAATTTTTAGCTGCTATTTTGAAAATGGTTATTTGGAACCGAAACGCGTAAAGCATGAAAATATATGAAAACCAATGAAAACAAATTGAGTTGTTTTACTTATACCTGACCATTTTCCAGGAACATTCATTACTATATACATATATATATATATATATTGTTACGAATTATTGGGCAACCCTTCAAGCACGTAAGCTGCATAACCGAGGTATATTCTACAGAAGTCTCCAACTTTTCAGGATCGGTGATAAATGTAGGAGTTAGTCTGTATTAAAATGTCGTAAATAAATCATCTCGTGTATAGTTAGGTGGTCATTACGTTTTGAACGCCTTATAGTATATTGTACCGCCAGCTTGTACATAAATAGACAAAAGTGTAATAAATAAATTATAGTAGAGTTTAGTGTTGTTAAGGAGACTTATGGTTAAGGATTTAATTTAAGAAGGCATTGGTGCTTGTAATTAGCATTAGTGTGATAGTGCTTCATTGTTAATTGGACTGAAAACATCTATAAATAAGGCATATACTGTTAACTAGACTTATGAATAGTGAGAAATAAAGGCTTTTGTTATTACTTATTCTAAATTAGTGAAACGCGAGTTATGTATCCCCCAATTTCTCTATATATTAAATAATAAAATCTAATAGGTACCTATTAGAAATTATGAAAGAAATCATAAGTCAATTGCAACAATGTAGTACAAGTTTTTACAAACTATAATTGATATTTGCTAGTATAAAAGAATATTTAAATTTTTATGTACAGAATTTAATTTTATGTCATTTAACTAAAATAATTTACTTATAAATTAAGGGAATTGTTTTCAAATACGAAATATTATTTTAAAGCAAAAGAGACTTAATTTGAAAGAGATTTTAAAACAAAAGAGATTTTGTTTTGAAAGGAAAGAATTTTAGAACAAATAGTACAAACAACTATTACCAAAATAACTGGTGCACAATTATTAAATTAATACCAAAAACTTAAACACAATTCTTACAAACAAGCAGCCACAGAAACGATTTATTCCAAGCTTAAACCTCATCAAAATCCTACAATTAAAACAGCTCAATTACAGAAAAGACTATTAAAAATTTGATCTTTTGTCATATCTCTATAAATTACAGAAACGCACTCTGTAAATCTATTATTAATCTAAACTATTAAACAATAATCAATTAAAAACAAGCGTGCAAACTTATAGCGCAATCTTCGCATAAAATAAGACCGGAAATTCAGCAGTGAATAAAACATCATTCATCCAACGCAACGTTATTAAAAGCTACATTAGTACGAAAAGCTAAGTATAGCAGAACAACTACTAAAAAGATTCATTTGAATACGCATCGCAATATCTAAATATAACGAAATACAATTACCAAACGTAACATTTATACATTAATTAATGAATTAAGGACGCAAACTATTAATCCCCCCACCAACTGAAAAGAATATCTTATTTTCGTTAAATGACATAAAATAAAATTCTGTACATAAAAATAAAAAATTCTCTTATACTAGCAAATATCAATTATAGTTTGTAAAAATTGATTTGGTTGGTTTAAGGAAATGAACTTACATTGATTTCTTTGATGCTTCCATGGACTTTGTCGATGCTTGTACGTTGTCCACGTTAGTTTGGTTTGTTGGGATCGATCGATTTGTGAATCTTGTCCAACTTCTGTTTGGGTTCTGCCAAAATTGCGAATTGAAATTCTTGGTCACCAATCTTCTAATTTTTGGATTCTTAGTGCTCTTTTGACATCCTACCGCTGCGCCAGTTAAGGTTCGGGCCTTGAGAGCTGCGTTTTTTTTAAAAAAACCCTTTCAAAACTTAACAAATTTATTTTAATTAATACAAAAATTAATGTGGAATTTTGACAAACTGATTTTAACTTTAAATCAAAATAAATTAATTAATTGAACTAATATTGTGAGTCGCCAAAGCAAACTGCAATGCTAAAGCTGAATACTTTGACTGACTCACTTGAGTAACTTGAACAACTAAGTATGGAGTTTGAAGACTGACTGCCGGGTCCATGAGCACCCGGGCTTCTTATAATGATCCTACCTCCTCACATGGCTGTGGGAACTTGCAGATCTCGTGTCTGCTTTACTCTTAATTCTATACCTTATTACATTGTTACGATCTTATTTTCTGCGTAATTGCGATATCTTAACCGTCTGTGACCTGCCACCTGCAGTATCACTATCGTCTGGAATACATTGCATTGCATCCGTTTTCATGAACTGTTAATAATCTGTCTGGTTTATTCTTGTACTACATTGTTGCAATTGACTTATGATTTCTTTAATAATTTCTAATAGGTTCCTATTAGATTTTATTATTTAATATATAGAAAAATTGGGGGATACATAACTCGCGTTTCACTAATTTAGAATAAGTAATAACAAAAGTCTTTGTTACTCACTATTCATAAGCCTAGTTAACAGTATATGCCTTATTTATAGATGTTTTCAGTCCAATTAACAATAAAGCACTATCACACTAATGCTAATTACAAGCACCAATACCTTCTTAAATTAAATCCTTAACCATAAGTCTTCTTAACAACATTAAACTCTACTATAATTTATTTATTACACTTTTGTCTATTTATGTACAAGCTGGCGGTACAATATACTATAAGACTTTCAAAATGTAATGACCACCTAACTATACACGAGATGATTTATTTACGACATTTTAATACAGACTAACTCCTACATTCATCACCGATCCTATATATACCCTATAATTAAATAGATGACTCATATTCTGGTGTTTGCTGGAAAGTTGGAGGCTTCTGTAGAATATACCTCGGTTATGCAGCTTGCGTGCTTGACGGGTTGCCCAATAGTTTGTAACAATATATATAGCTATATATATATATATGTATATATATATATATATATATATATGTACATATAAACTGACTGGTTAGCTTATATATCAAATGCCATCAAAGGCTCGTGTTATTTACGCATTATAATACATCAATCACTAACGAATATAGTTTTCATTAAATATGGTAAACAGTTATCAAGTATATGCATATCTTCATAACCCACAACCGTAATAGAAATCAGCCAAGTTTAAGACAAGTTGGATACGCGAAATGATATCGTAGCAATATTTACAAGTTCTAAGGAATACTTGCGATTTAATAAAGAAAATGATACAAAATTTATTTTTGTTAAGAGTTACATATAAATATATTAATAAATATGGAATATAAGTTACTATTTACAGAAAGTCTATACATATTTGAGCAATTTCAAGCAATTCTGGAGCCTTGATGTATAGCTAAAACACCATCCTCCTCGTCATGATATATCTGAATTAAAGCCCAACCAAATGTAGCTACTGTAACTTGTTTTCCAGTGCAGGTGCCATCTTCTTTCACGTCACCACTTATAACGTCGCAATATGTACCTGGCGGTAAACATGTTTGCAATACTTGGTTCAAATCACCATGATTGTTTAAAGCTATAAATCCCTTGTCACCTCTACAAAAAGAAATATGTTGATCGCCATTAGACCAAAAGTCGTTCAATCCTGCTCCATGAACAGCAATTCTAAATTTGTTCATGTTGTAAATTTGACGCCATCTGTGCTCGCATACCCAGCCATTACCGCAACTGTTGTCTTCGTTAAAATAGGCGATATAATATTTTCTTTTCGTCTTGTGGTGGTCCTTAAAATTTTTAGTTTAGTATACTAGTACGTCATAAATTATATAATTTCGTGTATTACCTTGATTTTTATCTTCAAACTTAAAGCTTGACATAATACGAGTGATTCCATATGGATAAGCAAACATAAATGCTGTGGCCATTTTATACTGCTTGGCTTGCTTGTAGGTCAGAATGTTCTCACCACCTGCTCCATGACCTCTTTGGTTATCGTGATTATCGACGAATATAAAAGCATCACCGCTTTCCAAAAAGCCCCATCCAGTACCCCAATTTGACAAATAAGCTAGTTTATCGTGACCCCTAAACACCCTACCTATTTCAGCGCTATGCTTAAATTCGGTAATGGTACCCAGGTGTTTATATTCTTCACGTCTAACTGCTCCAGATCCTATAACAAAACGTTTTAAAATACTCAAAGCATGTTATTTTAAAAATAATTTAATTACCTAAGTCGATAACTTCTTGCGTTATAAATGGCCTTGTTCCAGGTGCAAAACCAAATTTGGTATTAAGATCATCCATTTCTTCATAAATTGCTTTTAAGTGATCGGGCCACATATGCTTAGCTGCATCAACTCGAAATCCCGTAACGCCCAGACGTATCAAATGGTTGAAATATTTAACAACCTGTGTTTTACGTAATCTTTTCCTTAAAAAGAAACACAGTTATAAAGCTTTAATGCCCAATAAATTTGGTCATACCAGATTCAAATCTTTTAAACGTTCAAGTTCACAGTTTCTGACATTGTGGGGATCATCATAGTTATTTATTTCGCAAGTGGGATTAAAATCCCAATCCGAATATGGAACTGCTGGAAAATATTTTTTACCAGGATCTGCAGTACTTTCTCCAGTGCCTTGTGCTGGAGGACTTTCTGATTCTCTGGACATGTGATTTATTACCGCATCAACGTATATTCTAAAAAAATGAAGTCATTTATGATTTTACTTTCGCATTACATGTGTATGTACCTAACACCAACATCATTGCATCTTTTAACCATTTCTGCAAATTCCGTTTCATTTCCCGAACGAGTAACCAGCTTATAGCTAATAGGTTGGTATCGTTCATACCAAGGACGCTTAGGAACAATTATATTTTCGTTTGGAGGAGACACCTAAAATCAATTTATGCGCTATAGAAATAATAAAATAATTCGAAAGTTCGACTTACCTGAACCCCTGCGTAACCTGCGGGAGCCAGAAACTGTTCACATTCTTTGGCAATATCTAGCCATTTCCATTCAAACAGGTGGACAATTGTGCTTCGACCATCAACCCAATATGGGTTTTTATTACGAAGTGCTTCGGACCTGCCACTACTAGCAATAACTGCTAATGCCACAACTAGAGCAAGTTGAAAAGCCATTTTAAAGTGACTGACAGTAACAAGTGAGCCTAAATAGCTACAATTTATAGTTAAAATTATTATCTATCAATTACGATAAGCTTTTCAGTTTGCTACAATATTACACAATTTTATGAAAATCGTAAAAAACGCCTGAGATGTTTAAAGGTATTATGTAAAATTTTTGTGTACACTACTTAGGAAAGTGACATAATTTTGCAAGACTTTCTTGCTTAATATACTTGTAGATAGTACAAGCTTAATTAAATCAAATGTGTAATCTTGAATACTTTTTGTGGGTTTAATTATTTCAAAAGTATAAATAAATTCTCTAATAAAAACTTATAATAAATTTTTGCAGTGTTATTCATTTTGCAAATTTCAGAAATATACTGAAGTAACTTAACTGCGATACATCACATTTTAGTAGATTGATGGCAGGTTAAGAAGTAAACAATTGATTTGATTTAGAACGATGCAATTAGCAACAATTATTGTTGGAATTAAATCAAAAAGGCAACTGAACTTCGCATCACGTAATTTTTGATCCCTATATAAGAACATAGTTTCTTTATAAAAGATTTCAGATGTGCGCCATACGTGCTAAGCACCCAAAATTACCTGAAAATTAAAACCACGTAAGCGACAAGTAAATGCGTATTAAATTTAATATTATATATATATATATATATATATATATATATATATAAAAAAGTAAGTCTTAAATTAATACAAAGTAAAAGAAATTATTGGCAAGTGACTCAAATTCAGCCACAAGGGCATTCTGTCTACGCATTTCGCCCTAATTGGGGCTCATCAGGACAGGAGTAACAAAGTTGTAATATTTAATACAGACACTATATGGGAAGTACAGCTTCACCTAGCTCACAATTTGTGAAAGTAAAATAAATTTGAACCTTTTGTATAAAACCGAATGTAAAAACTTAGAATTGTATATTAAGATTGGACAAGGAATTAAATGGTATTGCAATGCTTGATACCAGAATATTTCTGTAAGTGTAAAAGGCAATTATATTAATTGGTACATAATGTAAAAATTTTACTTTAAGGTTATAAGTATGGAGACAAAATCTAAGTCTAGGAGCAATAAATCAGGCAAAAACAAAAAGTCTGGGAACAAGGGAATTAATTATACAGTTGGCGATCAAAAATTTTTAAATCTTCTTATAAGGTTGTGACGGTATTCAAAATTGAAAACATTCACGGTATTATTGTTGGTTTCAATAACTTATTGACTAAAGCGGTAGTTAAATATTGGATCGCAATTAATTAAACGACGTGAAGTTATTTCACTTATGGATGGCAACATTAATAGTCAAAACTACCGCATATAGAACGTTCAAAATCTTCAAGTGTTTGATGAATGACCACTACACGTACGTAAAAATGGTGTTTGGTGTGCGATCTCTTGGCGTCGTGTAACAGTGCCTTTATTTTTTAACACACTTGTAGATGGTGTGGTTTATCGCAACCTAAACCAATAATTTATTCTAATGTTAAATTTAAATTAGCAAAAATTATGTTTCCAACATGATAACGAAGAGTGTCGTACTGCTAATGATTCGCTAGATATGCTACGGGAATTTTTCGGCCACCATTTGTCCGGAAATTTCTCGGTGTCAAAATTAACTTTTCGATCACAAGTTGTATCGATGTATAATCGACTGGCGAATTTTTCGAAATAGCTGCGGATTTTTACGAATATCATCAAACGGTAGAAAAATTCGAGCCACTAACTCTTCTTTTGTATTAACAGGTGTCTCATAAACTAGCGAATTAATAAGATGCCACATACAAAAATCAACTGGAATTATATTTGGTGGGTATGTAGGTAAAGACCCCCCCCCCCCTCTGTTCCATTCGTTTGGAAATTGTAAATTTAGATAATTTTGGCAGTTTAATCCAAAGTGTGCTAGTGCACGATCGTGCTAGAAAATAATATTTCTTCGAATATTAAGTGGGGCATTTTCAAGTAATTCCGGTAGAGCATGTTCCAGAAAAATCTATAGCATAATCATCTAACTGTGCAGGCAGTAGATACCGTCCCACTGTATAATTGTCAACAGTCTCAGCACAAATATTAACAGAAAACTTTCACTTATAGTGTAAACTGTGAACAGCGCGAGGATTTCTTCCCTCCAAATGTGATTTTTGCGTGTATTAAAATTGCTATCTCTTGTAAAACATGCCTCGTTTGTCCATAATACACTTCATGCATAAAAATAAATTTGCCAATCATAAAAAATTGAAGGGTCACCATATTTTTTTTAAGAGAGAAAATCTGTTCTAAACAGAATTTATAGCTGTACTTAAGATATAAAAATAGAGATTGATTTTAAATTTATGTTGTGTATTATGTTGATCTTCAGATTCATACTGAAATTGTTGTTTAATTTTATGTTTACTGGCTCATTGAACTTCGGGAAATGTTTAATCGGTTTCGAAATCTTCTGCAATTTCTTTGTAATCTATTAAAATGCAGGTAAATTTGTCATCTGATTTTGCAAATGTTTTTGAAAATTATCCAAAGCTTCCATGCGTTTTAAAATATCTCTCTTGGATTTTTGAAGTATTATACTTGCTATATTAACATTTGAGATAAACTGTTGTATCAAACTACTGTGGAACAAATAAATTTAAAGGATTTTATTTTTCATGCAATAGACTGCGCTACTGTTGATGTGTTGACATTTCCGTCCTGAGCTATTATTTTTAAAAGTAAGTTGCAGATTTCAGGAACATCATTCCTTTTAATAGAATTAAATTTATCGACTGTTTCAATAAGTTGCAGAAAATTGCCATTGTTGCTATGAAAAAATTTATTATTTCTCTCCCTTACAGTTAATTTTTGCCTTTCTAAATACTATTAAAAAATTTTTCGTTGAAGAATAACGCTACTTTTGTTCCTTCTGGCAGCATAATCTTCAAGGCCGCCCCATGACGTAGTTGGTATGCGTGTGACTTCTATACCTCAGGTGTCGGGTTTGAATCCTGACACGGTCCGCTTGAAAAATCTTAGGCAAGCATTTTTCAGAATAATACGCCTTCGTTCAGATGGTAAAGTGTAGGTCCCGTGTGTGGGCGTTGTCACACACGTTAAAGATCCCTACCTAGCTTGGAACAACAAGGATTCGTCAAAATTCAAAATTTTTCGGGTAAAATATAACTCACTTCTTGGCCAATGTAGTGCCTTTGAGTTGAGAATTGGAAAATCAAATGTAGGGCATGACTTTCACACATCCTTTACGGACACTTCCAAACAACAATAAATGGGACAAAAAGAAGAAATGTTTTTTGTAGTGTCCCATTAGAATCAACCAATGCAACTGCCTAATTATTTTTATAGTTCAACATGTCTTTTAAAACGTTTATATTGTTAAAAACCTTAGCGTTCAATTCTATAAAATAACATGAAATATGTAGGAACCTGCGACCTATAGCAAAAAATAACATCTTGATTCGTTTATAAAGAAGTTCTCACATCCATTGTATAGGGGGCTAGCTTTTGAAATTTGACATCCTATTTCGTATATGTAAATTCACTACCTCCTTACTTTAAAAACCACTTCAATTTCTACGTATTTGAATATACGGTTTGGCTACACTTTCATCCTTTCAAGTTAGGTCAGTTAGGCAACCAACGTTACTCGTGCTTTATTTAGTTCACAAATCCATATGTTAATATAACATTTTATGGTTTCTTATCTGAGCACGTGGTTGATAAGAATTCCAGAATGTTGATAGTTTAATTGTAATTAAATAAAGTGGCTGTGTTATATTTGAAAGATAGAAATATGCTCAAACTTATTTGTATTCTGTATGAAGTTTCCGTGATTATTCTTCAGAAAACAATTTTATAAATTCATTGGTTGAATAATGCACTATATTTTAAGCAGTAGTCTTGGTTGTTTTTCCTTGTACTAAATAAATCAATATTCTTCGAATTTAAACGCATATTCCAAGTTGTATATTTTACTCCCACATTGTTAGGTTTTTAAACTAATACTTTAGTCGATCGTACTACAGAAAGTTCACATTGTCGTTACCACACATTGTGTTTGGCTTTCGTTGTATGCAAACTAAGTAGTGGTGGGGGATAACAACCTTGCAATTACCTTAGATCCTCAAAGCCTACGTGAACAAACATCATTAAATTCCAACAGGTACGATTGCGTCATTTACTTACAATACGTGGATTAGCTGATAGTAGGTAAATATTTAGAGAAAATGAGCAACACATTGTTGCCTGCTTGATACTGTCATGATTGGAATAAGAATTTATTGTAGTTTTGTGTGATAATGTTTTTATATTGATGAATGACTGTGTTAATTGGTTTTGCAGTTGTAGATAGATTTCATAATTATCTATCAGCTGAGTTAATGACTAATTAGTATTGTTAATTGGTTGATTCCGCCTAAGCGCACTATTGTAAATATTTATATAGTGTACTAGCTTTGGGAACTGCTAGTGATGCGAATTCGTCATCGTCATTGTCACGTAACTTCCAGCAAGTAAGTAGGTAAGATGAACTTAGGCTGATTAGTGTATTTAGAATTTGAATTTGTTTTGCGCTTTTCGTCCTGCTTTTTCATGTATCATCGAGTTCAATAGAAGATTTCTTCAAGATTTGAATTCAACATATTATTGCTAGTAAAAAATTCAGATGTTTGTCTTTAAACTAGCAATTTAATGTTGTTTGCCAGATAAATTAATACAAGTTACTTATTAAAGATATATTTTACATGTGTATTTGTGTTTAATTATCTTTCCAGGCATAGATGTTCTACAAAAGGCGAATTGCGTCGTGTGTACTGTTGTCCCAAATTACCGATTGTGGTTAGCGCGGCATTCATTTACTTTCTCTTTCATTCGCTTCCTTTGTTACACGTAATTTGGGCAAGCACTGCGTTACTGATTTCATTCCTTTCTTACTGGCCCGCTCGTCTTACGAGTAACAAACACTTCATTGTTAAAAACGGAATTATTGTCATCGGTAAGGCAAAGTCTCTAACTATAAAATTATACCATATAAATGTCACCACCTCTCAGCTGGAAATAAAAATGCAATAGATCGATACCATTCTTAAATACTTTATTAATTAGAAACGGTAAAAATAAAATTATTTTAATTGGTATCAAAAACCTAGACACTCAAATAGGTATTTAAATTATTTTTCCTACCATCCTTTCAAAACGAAAATGAATTTTATTCTTGCATTGAAGAATAGAATTAAAGAGATATCACATCCTACTTTTTATAATAAAAATATCCAAAAGCTAAAACATATTTTAATAACAAACAATTATCCATCTTCATTAATAACGAAATTATTATATAGTTTCCAAATAAACATAAATACAAGCCATAACACCAATAATAATAACAATATCAATCCCGAAAGTAACCATATACACAAAACACTACCACACATAAAACACTTAACTCAAAAATTAATTCAGGTTTTAAAAATAATAATTTTAAATTTGCTAAAAGAAATATATTAACAATAAGTACTCTTCTCTCGAAATTAAAAGATAAAACTCCAAAACTCCAACAAAGAAACATTGTATATCAAATTAACTGTTTAGATTGCGATAATTTATACATTGGTCAAACCTCACAATGCCTAAGCCAACGTATAACACAACATAAAAGCGACATTAAAGTCAAGCCAAATTCCTGTGCTTTATTGCCACATTTAATTAATTTTAATCATAAAATGGATTTTGAAACTCTTCAAATTTTAGAATTTGAAAAAGATAAAGGGAAAAGATTGCTCTTAAAATGTGTCATATCTTTCGAAAACAAAATGCAATAAATAAAAAAACTGATATTAATGGCTTAAGTTCGAGTTTTACGTATTTACTTAACTTTAGACCAATAGTTGGTAAATAGTTAATGCAAGAATTGTTGGCACAAAAACACATAACTCGAGTAACAAACACTTCATTGTTAAAAACGGAATTATTGTCATCGGTAAGGCAAAGTCTCTAACTATAAAATTATACCATATAAATGTCACCACCTCTCAGCTGGAAATAAAATGCAATATACAATGTGCTTCCATTCCGAATGGACCTGCACCTTGAAGAAGTTCTAGATTACTAGAACGGTGGAATAGCTTGCACGTTCCAGTGATCTAAAGAGCCAAACTACAGTTCCAATCAAAGTAGTACGGTCTTTAGTGAGGAACCAAACTAAAACATGTCCTCGAAAGAGAGCAGCAGCTTTTTTGGTACTTAGAGTGGCAGAGACCATAGGGGTCAGCATGTCATTTTAAGACACGTTACTGCAAGGTCGATGGCAATGGAAAACCACCCCATTCCCTCCAAAGTGCACAGCGTACTTAAATTGCTATTAAAGATGATGGCATCCTCTGGGGAAAAATATAGTTTAGTTTTAACGTCGTAATTTGGTCTTAGTTTAGCTTTGATTTAATTTCCCATTTATTGTTTGTATTTAGAGCCCTAAATTAATAAATTGTAAAGATTTTGTTTATATTAATTAAATATAGACTTACGTTTTATATCAACGGCAGAGTTTTACACACTCGTATTTCAACGCGCACTTTTACTGTATACTTCACTTGTAATTTCTATTATATTTCATTTACTATTACTTATCACTTTCACTAAATTTCATCAACGTAATAACTTGGGCTCAACTATTACAGTTAGCGCGTCGATTGTGGAATGTCTCTCCTTTATCTGCTCCGATTGGTTTTACAGATAAATTCCTTTCAGAACGTTCCACGTGCTCTTATTGGTTGACAGTCCGCTGTCTGTTATTAGACCATGGCAAAGGCGTTACAATTACGTGTGATACCTGCAATCTGTTGGGTTTTATTCAAACTTGCATAATTTATACGTTTAAATTTGCACGTACATCAGAACTTTGTATTGGAATTTGTTAACGAATGATATATCATGCATGCTTTAAACTGCACGTATTTCGGAATTTTAATGTTCATATTCTGTTTACCTATGTTGGGTTTTATTAAATATGGCAACTTTTATACATTTTAAAACATACGTACCCTTTTGCTTCTTGTGTTATGAAATATGCTTGTTTTAAAAAGTTTGTTTACTACAAACTGGTTTAATTTACACGCATTGATTATTTTCTTACGCAAACGCGTCTTGAAAGAAATTTCACTTTATGGCTGTCTGTCTTCAAATATGCGGAAGTTGTATTTATTTTTGAGCTTATAATGATTTTAAATGTTTTAAAAATGATTGATTTGCGTCCGCAATTATTTATTTTGATAAATGTGGTCTATAGATTAAATTTATGAATTGTATTTATATCCTTGTAATTAAATGATATACTATAAGTTTGATTGATTTGATATTAATGATATTTATATATTGCAAAATATGATACTAAATTTGATTGTACATTTCTAGATAGTATTTAAAAGTAATTGAATTTAATTGAAAATTGTTATTTTCTTTTAATAATAAATTTTACATAAAATTTGATGCCCCATGGGATAAACCTATGTAAACCCAAATCTATAGCACTGATAGTGATGGACGAATTCATCTAGACATAGTTATATCTACAAGAATTAGTTTTAAACAACGTAGCGTATATATGGAATAAAATTGTAACCAAATTGTATATTTAAGAAGTATTTTAAAATAATGAATTTATTGATAGAACTTGTGTAATTTCTTCTAATAATAAATTACCAAATGATCAAGATTTGTGAACCACCTAGCTAGGAAATAAGTGAATCTAATAGATCGATACCATTCTTAAATACTTTATTAATTAGAAACGGTAAAAATAAAATTATTTTAATTGGTATCAAAAACCTAGACACTCAAATAGGTATTTAAATTATTTTTCCTACCATCCTTTCAAAACGAAAATGAATTTTATTCTTGCATTGAAGAATAGAATTAAAGAGATATCACATCCTACTTTTTATAATAAAAATATCCAAAAGCTAAAACATATTTTAATAACAAACAATTATCCATCTTCATTAATAACGAAATTATTATATAGTTTCCAAATAAACATAAATACAAGCCATAACACCAATAATAATAACAATATCAATCCCGAAAGTAACCATATACACAAAACACTACCACACATAAAACACTTAACTCAAAAATTAATTCAGGTTTTAAAATAATAATTTTAAATTTGCTAAAAGAAATATATTAACAATAAGTACTCTTCTCTCGAAATTAAAAGATAAAACTCCAAAACTCCAACAAAGAAACATTGTATATCAAATTAACTGTTTAGATTGCGATAATTTATACATTGGTCAAACCTCACAATGCCTAAGCCAACGTATAACACAACATAAAAGCGACATTAAAGTCAAGCCAAATTCCTGTGCTTTATTGCCACATTTAATTAATTTTAATCATAAAATGGATTTTGAAACTCTTCAAATTTTAGAATTTGAAAAAGATAAAGGGAAAAGATTGCTCTTAAAATGTGTCATATCTTTCGAAAACAAAATGCAATAAATAAAAAAACTGATATTAATGGCTTAAGTTCGAGTTTTACGTATTTACTTAACTTTAGACCAATAGTTGGTAAATAGTTAATGCAAGAATTGTTGGCACAAAAACACATAACTCAAGTAACAATCACATGCATATGTACACTCTTTCTCTTCTTTCTCTTTCTCTCTCCCACACACACACACACATACACACACGCAAGCACGCACACACCCAACCACCCACACGCACGCACACATGCACGCACACACAGAAATCAACAAACATACACACCACACGAGTAATCATGCGCACAAACACTCATACAAACAGAAATTCGCATGCACACATACAAAATAATACAATCCATCAATTTAAAAACAAAAATTATTTTTTTTTGACATTTTAATATCCACTAATTTAGATGTCAATTTCTTTTTTATTATTTTTTAAATCCTACCAGCTGACCTTAAACCCATAATTGAAGAATATTAATTATACTCATTGCAAGGTTATTATTCAAAGATATATATATATATATATATATATATATATATATATATATATATATATATATATAATATTTTAGGTAGTTAATTACACAAGGTAAGTTGATAAATACGAACGTATCACAGTTAATAAGATGAAATAATAACTTAGACTTTTATGTAAAACCCAAATGATTATTTCAAATCGAGCTAGTAATTGAAAGATGGAAAATATATGATCTTGGACATGACTTGAACCTGTATCTTAGTCTTTCTAAGACCATGCATTTATCAATTACGCCACCGAGACTGATGACAATTGGAAAATTTACAAATCTAAATCGTGTTCACAATGATACATCAACCTAACTATCAATTACATTTGGCATATATATATATATATATATATATATATATATATATATATATTTATATGTCGAATCTTTATATAACGAACGTGTGTAATTAGCGACGTTGATGGTAGTATTTCGTGGGATTGTCGTTCGTAACCAAAAAATAATTATTATGAAATAATCATTTATTGTGAAATCTACGTTTCGACTTATATAAAGTCTTTATCAAGATCTAAAATTTAAAAATTATGAGTGAAAACACAGTCATTAACCTAATTAAAATCAAGAAACTTACACACAATTTGATTTTAATACATGTACTGATTTAACATAAAGGAGGATCCCAAATAAATAGTAATAACATTTAATGTAAAAATAAAATTTAAAAATAAAATTAAGACTACAAACAGCATACAATACCGACAAACACAGACTAAGAACTAACGTCTCACAATTAAAGAAACTCCAACAGCAAAGTGGGTTTGTTCTACAGCAGAGTTGATAAATTTGCCAGGTGATAGATATCAAACAGAAAACTTAATATCCAACTATTACAAAGACTTGAATTTAAAGACTCATTTCATTATAAAATCTAAGATACACTTTTAGATTACTTATATCTATTGAAACTATATATTAGAGCATAACTAGTAAATAAATTATGAATGTCATGTTTGTTATTAATGCAGTTGACTTGACGTTCAATATGGTAAGACTCTAGATAAAGTCTCCCTTTGTAACCATCTTCTCGTTTTAAAATTTCAACGTCATCGTAATTAGGAGAGTGGTGGGTTAGGTGGACATGTTAGGATAAAGCGCAACAAGATTTACCAACTTTGGCATCACTACGGTGTTGGGTAAGGCGATTACGCAGTTAGAGTTGGTTACTCATATCGTTGAATTGAAATGGAACATTATTTCTCAGAATTGCAAAATCACTAAACAAATTGTTACGTATTTCGTGGCAGTCCCTGTTCTGGCGCCAAAGTTATGCTACGTTGGCTCGTAGCCGTGCGTAACACAAAGAAAATCAAAGAAATGACCGGGCTCAATCGGAGATTAGGGGGGGGGTTGTAGAAAGCAGACCAACATACAATGTACGCGGCTGTAAGGAGTTAGTGATAATACCTGCAAGAAAAATAGTCAAGCAAACCTGAAAAAAAAGAAAAAGCATAGCAGCAATGATAAGTCTAAATTATTCAGTACATTGTAGAATTTAAAAAAAAAATCGTTTGGATAATCTATATAATATAACAAGGGTAAAAGCAGTACAAAAATTTTTAATACAAAGTGAGGTAATATTGGGGAGTAGCAGAAACGTTTCCTCACACACCAATTAAATATAAATCAGACAAAATGTTAAAAGAAAATAAATAGTTAAGCCACAATTGATATGAGTAATTCAGTAGTATTGATCTTTCTTTCTTTCTTTTTTTTTCATGTTTTAAAATATCATGCAAGTCTTTTGTAAAAGGTATCAGAACGACAAAGATATGGTAAAGCAACGGTAATAACAAGTAGGAAATAGTTCAACTTACAAAAGTCTTTCAGTAACGCTTCCCTGCAATTGAAGTGTGAGATTCACGATGTCCTACGCTAACGAAGCACTTCACCCTGGACTGTGAGGGTGTTGATGGAATTTCTTACACTTTACACTAATCACACCTACGTATTTCACTGGTGTTAGCAGCAGACATTATCATGCTGATGGAACTATGTAGCATTGATAAATTTCTTGTTAATTCTACTTCCTCAGACAATAATTTCGAAATATTTTGTAACACAAATCGTAATAAAAAATGGTAATAAAAATTTAGAATCACGGGCTTTCAAGGCACGATGTAAGGCCTTAAACTAACAGTAACGTGAGGTGTTTTATTTGCTACCTTTGGTAACAAAGAAAAATCCAATGCTTTTGAATAACGAAAATTTGCGCAAACAACGATCTATTTTAGATTCGTTGGGGTTAGAAAATTCAGAAACTACAGTATCAACTGTCTTTACATGTGAATGAGATACCTGTTTGTAAGAAGCAACCTTTTTTCTACTAAACCTGCTACAACTGTATCATCATTTGTTTTTGAAGCACTCAAGCTTAAAACTGTATTTGGATAATCCAAAGTATGCACTACTCTGATAACAAAAGGACCACGAAAACTAGATCGCACACACAGTTCAAATATAAAAAGACAAATCCACTAAAAAAACACAATTAGTAAAGCAACGCGTATCACTAGGTCAATGTTCCGTAAAACGCACGACAAGTTCTATCACTTTTATTTATAACAGAAAAGCAACAAAAAAAAACAATTAGTAGAGTAACGCGCATCGCTAAAACATGTCCGTCAATCAAACACGTTACATCTAAAAGCATACTTCCTTCAAAAGTAATCAGAACTACACTTTATACAGTTAAAATACAACTTTTATTTCACAAGAAAACAACTAAAATCGTGCCGCGCTTGTTCAGGAACAATACGAGAATTCATCCCGCATTAATTCTCACTATTGTCGAAAGCAGGAAGAAGCAGTATTTGCAACGTACTTAATATATCGGAACCAAGAACGAACTCAACTGCCCATCTGTTTATTCAACTCGTTCTATTACAACTTCTTATCGTCTCTTATCTAGACTTGTATATTCACATAAGCAACAAAATTTATACGAACGGCAAGACAAGGACGATGCAATTTATAATCAATTACAAGCGGTTTATAATTTTCAATTTATCTATCTTTAAATTACTACACACGAGTTAATAAATATAGAATATAGAACTAGTAATTGCAGAAAGGTACTTACGAATTGAGTATAAAAGCGTAAAATGTTAAAACTATAAAAATGCCCGTTACAAAATGTTTTTGGCTACGTTAAATCTTGTTTTTAAAAATACTTATTTTATTTTTCGGAGAAAATACTACCTTCAAATTTTCGGTACTTCGATGGGGTCGCCTTTATCTCCTGTTATCGCCCAGCTGGTCATGGATCATTTGTTAGATGTAGTTACTCCCAATTTGTCCTTTCAATTTCCTTTTTTGGTCAAGTTTGTTGACGACATTCTTTGTTCTATTCCAGAGGGAAAAGTTGATGAGGTATTGATGGTATTCAATAATTTCAACCCTCATTTACAATTTACTGTCGAGTTAGAAATTAATAAAAAGATTCCGTTTCTTGATACTCTTGTTATTAGAAATAATTGTAACGGGCTACTACTACCGCGTTTTGCTAATTTAAAACAAGTAATAATAAAGGTCTTTATTACTCACTGCTCACAAGTCTAATTAACAGTATATGCCTTATTTATATATGTTTTCAGTCCACTTAACAATGAAGCACTATTAAACTAACTTCTTTACCATAGGTCCACTAACACAACTATTTATTTATACACTTCTATTTATTTATGTATACTACAAGCTGCATGTACATTAGACACAGCATATAACATTTCGTCTTAACATTTATGTATACTTCTAAAAGCTCCAACTACTATTAGTTTACGTTATAATTTATATTAGACATTCTAGTATAGACTGACTCCTGCATTTCTTAGCGGCCTTATAGTTATGATATGATTCATCCTTTGGTACTTACTAGAAGCTTCCCGGTCCATGCGAGAATGAACAGTGCTGGCGGCGTTTTGTGTGTTTGATTGCTAGAAGCATTCTAGAATCCTGGAAACTATGCAGACCCTACAACGCTTGTGTGTTTGACGGGTTGCCTAATAGTAGCTCGCAACATAATGATAACCGGTTAATATTCGACTGTTATAAGAAACCTACTTACTCTGGTAGGTACATCAATTATTTTTCTGACCATTTTTTTAAACAAAAGGTAAACACCATTCTGACACTAAAACACAGAGTTGATTCGTTATCTGAACCTGAATTTAAAAATAAGAACTATAGGGATCTAATTACCACGTTACTTAATAATGGCTATCCAAAACAATTAATTTTGAGATGCATTAATGGTACTTTTTATCGTCCAAGCCAAGACAGACAGAATACCGTCATATTTAAAATGCTTCCGTATATTCAACGCCTTACTCCTCAACCTAAAAAAATTTTAAAAATACCTGGCACTTTCATTGTTTGTCAACATCAAAAATCTATTAACAAATTGTTTACTCCTCTTAAAGACAAAACTCCAAAATCTTTAATCAGTAACGCTGTCTATATGATTACTTGTAGTTGCAAAAGCTCATATGTTGGCCAAACTCAACAATGGCTGCGTAATCGCCTCACCCAACACCGTAGTGATGCCAAAGTTGGTAAATCTTGTTGCGCTTTATCCTCACATGTCCACCTAACCCACCACTCTCTTAATTACGATGACGTTGGAATTTTAAAACGAGAAGATGGTTACAAACGGAGACTTTATCTAGAGTCTTACCATATTGAACGTCAAGTCAACTGCATTAATAACAAACATGGCATTCATAATTTATTTACTAGTCATGCTCTATTATATAGTTTCAATAGATATAAGTGATCTAATAGTGTATCTTAGATTTTATAATGAAATGAGTCTTTAAAGTCATGTCTTTGTAATAGTTGGATATTAAGTTCTCTGTTTGATATCTATCACCTGGCAAATTTATCAACTCTGCTGTAGAACAAACCCACTTTGCTGTTGGAGTTTCTTTAATTGTGAGACGTTAGTTCTTAGTCTGTGTTTGTCCGTATTGTATGCTGTTTGTAGTCTTAATTATATTTTTATATTTTATTTTTACATTAAATGTTATTACTATTTATTTGGGATCCTCCTTTATGTTAAATCAGTACATGTATTAACATCATGTGTGTAAGTTTCTTAATTTTAATTAGGTTAATGACTGTGTTTTCACTCATAATTTTTAAATTTTAGATCTTGATAAAGACTTTATATAAGTCGAAACGTAGATTTCACAATAAATGATTATTTCATAATAGTTATTTTTTGGTTACGAACGACAATCCCACGAAATACTACCATCAACGTCGCTAATTACACACGTTCGTTATATAAAGATTCGAACTTCATATTATAGATAAGAGATTATATCAACACTTAAACGATGGGCTAGTTGCACGACAAAACTAGCTAGTTTAAGCAACTGGAAATATTTTTTGGAACGTTGTAGAAGAGAAGAAATCACACCAAAACATATTCTCGATTGCACGTACAATATGGTCAAAATTCTAGATTGCAGAAGCAACTGCGTAGATAGGAAGATACAAAATTATGTTACCAGGTTAAAGGTACATTTAATTACATTAGAAATTGCCTCTACTCATACTAGCATTTTATATTATAATAATCAAATAAAAAGGGTAAGGGAAGATCTTCAGTTAACTTTGCCCAGCAGGATTATTCTTGAATTTTATAGTCGACAATTTGAGTTTTATAATAAACGGTTCACACAAATTAGAAAAATACATGTTAAGAAGTTTCAATCATTAAAATACAATCAATTAGGCCACAAAAGACTGTACTTTGATAATTCCAAATGGTTAGTTAATATCAGTCATATAGAAATACCAGAAGACATTAAGAATTTTTATCATTGGGACCCAAGTTTAATATAGAAGTTCATCCGCGTGATTTGCACATGGGAAAACTATTAGCTAGTGTGGAGTCTATATTAGACAACGACGAAATAACTAATCAACATAGACTTTTACTTCGTGCTAGAGTAACGAATGCTATCACTAATTTCGTTCAAACTCCCTCCAACTATAATACTGCTAGTAAGGAACACATGATGTTTTGCAAGGTCAATAAGTTTTTGAAAGATCACTCAAACGTTTACGTGACAAAAGCTGACAAGGGTTCCGTAACTGTGTTACTGGACCATCAAGACTATTTAAATAAATCCTTGGACTTGTTATCAGATGAACTCACCTACAGTACTCTAAATAGGGATCCTACCTTTACCATCCAAAAGAAAGTCAACGATCATATCAAATTGTTACATGCCCGTGACATGATCACAACTGAAGAAAAAAAGTATCTAATTCGCAATAACTCAATCCCGGGCAAGTATTATGGGTTACCTAAGATTCATAAACCTAATGTTCCGCTTCGTCCTATCATATCGTCGATAAACACGTCAACCTACAATATAGCGTCCTTTCTATCTAAAATTTTACAACGGTCTTTCCCTTTGGTAGGTTGCAATACCATCGATAGTTTTCAGTTTCTTGACTCATATAGAAACTTTCAGTTACCGCCCAACCACATACTTATCTCTTTAGATGTGACTTCACTTTTCACGAACATTCCTTTAGAGTTGGTTACTCATATCGTTGAATTGAAATGGAACATTATTTCTCAGAATTGCAAAATCACTAAACAAATGTTTTTGGCTACGTTCAATCTTGTTTTAAAAAATACTTATTTTATTATTCGGGGAAAATACTACCTTCAAATTTTCGGTACTCCGATGGGGTCGCCTTTATCTCCTGTTATCGCCCAGCTGGTCATGGATCATTTGTTAGATGTAGTTACCCCAAATTTGTACTTTCAATTTCTTTTTTTGGTCAAGTTTGTTGACGACATTCTTTGTTCTATTCCAGAGGGAATAGTTGATGAGCTATTGATGGTTATTCAATAATTTCAACCCTCATGTATAGTTTACTGTCGAGTTAGAAATTAATAAAAAGATTCCGTTTCTTGATACTCTTGTTATTAGAAATAATGATAACCGGTTAATATTCGACTGTTATGAAAAACCTACTTACTCTGGTAGGTACATCAATTATTTTTCTGACCATTCTTTTAAACAAAAGGTAAACACCATTCTGACACTAAAACACAGAGTTGATTCGTTATTTGAACCTGAATATAAAAATAAGAACTATAGGGATCTAATTACCACGTTACTTAATAATGGCTATCCAAAACAATTAATTTTGAGATGCATTAATGGTACTTTTTATCGTCCAAGCCAAGACAGACAGAATACCGTCATATTTAAAATGCTTCCGTATATTCCACGCCTTATTCCTCAACTTAAAAAAATTTAAAAAATACCTGGCACTTTCATTGTTTGTCAACATCAAAAATCTATTAACAAATTGTTTACTCCTCTTAAAGACAAAACTCCAAAATCTTAAATCAGCAACGTTGTCTATAGAATTACTTGTAGTTGCAAAAGCTCATATGTTGGCCAAACTCAACAATGGCTGCGTAATCGTCTCACCCAACACCGTAGTTATGCCAAAGTTGGTAAATCTTGTTGCGCTTTATCCTCACATGTCCACCTAACCCACCACTCTCCTAATTACGATGACGTTGAAATTTTAAAACGAGAAGATGGTTACAAAGGGAGACTTTATCTAGAGTCTTACCATATTGAACGTCAAGTCAACTGCATTAATAACAAACATGACATTCATAATTTATTTACTAGTTATGCTCTATTATATAGTTTCAATAGATATAAGTGATCTAATAGTGTATCTTAGATTTTATAATGAAATGGGTCTTTAAATTCATGTCTTTGTAATAGTTGGATATTAAGTTTTCTGTTTGATATCTATCACCTGGCAAATTTATCAACTCTGCTGTAGAACAAACCCACTTTGCTGTTGGAGTTTCTTTAATTGTGAGACGTTAGTTCTTAGTCTGTGTTTGTCCGTATTGTATGCTGTTTGTAGTCTTAATTTTATTTTTATATTTTATTTTTACATTAAATGTTATTACTATTTATTTGGGATCCTCCTTTATGTTAAATCAGTACATGTATTAACATCAAATTGTGTGTAAGTTTCTTAATTTTAATTAGGTTAATGACTGTGTTTTCACTCATAATTTTTAAATTTTAGATCTTGATAAAGACTTTATATAAGTCGAAACGTAGATTTCACAATAAATGATTATTTCATAACAGTTATTTTTTGGTTACGAACGACAATCCCACGAAATACTACCATCAACGTCGCTATATATATATATATTATATATATATATATATATATATATATATATATAAATATTATAAGTAGTTTTTTACACAAGGTAAGTTGATAAATACTAACGTATTGAAATTAATAAGATGAACTAATAACTTAGACTTTTAAGTAAAGCCCAAATGATCATTTCAAATCGAGCTAGTAATTGAAAGAAGGAAAATATAAGGCCTTGGACAGGATTTGAACCTGCATCTCAGTTTTGCCGGAACTGTGCGTTATCCAATTACGCTACCGAGGCCGATGGCTATAATTGGAAAATTTTTAAATCTAAATCGTGTACAGTACCATATATAAACCTAACTTTCAATTACGTTTAGCATTTTTGTCAATCATATCTGAAATTGTCTATTTTTGACTTATGTCAGATATAGACAGGAAGCAACACTCGAAATCACGGCTATAAGCCAAGTATTAATATATAAATATTATAAGTAGTTTTTTACACAAGGTAAGTTGATAAATACTAACGTATTGAAATTAATAAGATGAACTAATAACTTAGACTTTTAAGTAAAGCCCAAATGATCATTTCAAATCGAGCTAGTAATTGAAAGAAGGAAAATATAAGGCCTTGGACAGGATTTGAACCTGCATCTCAGTTTTGCCGGAACTGTGCGTTATCCAATTACGCTACCGAGGCCGATGGCTATAATTGGAAAATTTTCAAATCTAAATCGTGTACAGTACCATATATAAACCTAACTTTCAATTACGTTTAGCATTTTTGTCAATCATATCTGAAATTGTCTATTTTTGACTTATGTCAGATATAGACAGGAAGCAACACTCGAAATCACGGCTATAAGCCAAGTATTAATATATAAATATTATAAGTAGTTTTTTACACAAGGTAAGTTGATAAATACTAACGTATTGAAATTAATAAGATGAACTAATAACTTAGACTTTTTAAGTAAAGCCCAAATGATCATTTCAAATCGAGCTAGTAATTGAAAGAAGGAAAATATAAGGCCTTGGACAGGATTTGAACCTGCATCTCAGTTTTGCCGGAACTGTGCGTTATCCAATTACGCTACCGAGGCCGATGGCTATAATTGGAAAATTTTCAAATCTAAATCGTGTACAGTACCATATATAAACCTAACTTTCAATTACGTTTAGCATTTTTGTCAATCATATCTGAAATTGTCTATTTTTGACTTATGTCAGATATAGACAGGAAGCAACACTCGAAATCACGGCTATAAGCCAAGTATTAATATATAAATATTATAAGTAGTTTTTTACACAATATATACAATATATATATATATATATATATATACACTATATATATATATATATATATATATATATATATATACCGGGTGTTCCATTAAGCGTATTACGCGGCTGTATATCATAAAGTATAAGTATAGGCCAAGAGAAATTGCTGGAAATTATTTTTAAGTTTCAATTTCTACCGCAAGGAAGAGTATTTGCTAAGGTCAACAACAAAATTCAATTTTTCTCCCAAAATTTAAGCACAAGGTATTATGCTCAAAACGCGAATAGGCAGTTATCTTTATTATTCACAACTTTTATTTAAAACTTTTTTCTGTAGATCGCACAAGGACAACGAAATACAAAATTTATACGTTTATTTTAGAAAGTTGTCTTATCGATCGGCGATCTTAAGAGCATAGATTGTTTTGTTCTTAATTAATAACCCGATTTATGTCGGTAAGTGGTGTTAATGTTAATACGTGAAATTCTAACAATGTTTATTGATAGGGTTGTTTGGTCCTGATTGTTGTTACTCGTTATTTCTTTGTGCCTTCATCATGTTCATATGGTTGTATTGTTATTGGTACAGTGAGGACATATTGAGGACATGCATACAGGCGAGATTCCTGTGTACCGACCCACCTGTCAGTTTAGGAGCCGTATTCGTAAAGAATCGGACATCTGATAAAAAACCCATTTTTTTTTGTTTGGCATTGCTATTTGTGTTTGGACAATTGCTATGAGCGACTAATTCCAACCTTGGTTTAATCGAGATAATAAATTTGAAATATATACAAGAGAAAGTTGTAAGCTTGAGCCAACTGGTTTGAATTTTTCTTATCAAAGTATAATTGAAAGTTGTGTAATACGTTATTATATTAACATTGAGGTTAAAGGTATACCAAGCTCCTCATGATATTCTTATATTTAATTAGTAGGTTGATTTGACCGTTAATGTTTATGTTGGTAAAAGTACTGAAATTATTTACACCCGCATGCTAGCGAATTCAGATAAAAATAGAATCAATATAATCATATGATGTAATTCTTGATTTAATAGTAATGTGGATTAAATTTATGTATTGCATTGTTTATTTTTCCTAGTACTATTGTGTATAAATGTTAAGATATGTAGATTGGAATATCTTCCCACAATTGAAGGACTTCCTAGGTTTGTTTCGAAAGAGCCCAGCTGTGTATTAGTTTAAACTTAGGTGGCGCCATATTTAAGGGTTATTATTATTATCGAATTTCAGGTTACCATCTCGGCAGGGGAGCGAATTGGAGTAAACCCACCCTATCCTCGTGACTGCGTTAGCTGTAGATTATGCTGCCTGGATCCTGCTGCTTCATCGGCACATTTGTCTTGTCCTGTGTTGTACCGTTTTAAGGCAGCTTATGTTGCTACAAATTCCTGTGGTAACAGTACCCTTAGAAACAATAAATCTTACGAATTTAAAAATTAAGTAAAACCTAAATTTTTTATTTACGTTAGGAGGAGTAATGTATCCCCCAATTTATCTATATATTAAATAATAGAATCTAATAGGAACTTACTAGAAATTATTAAAGAAATCATAAGTCAATTGCAACAATGTAGTACAAGGATAAACCAGACAGATTATTAACAGTTTATGAGAACGGATGCAATTCAATGTATTTCAGACGATAGTGATACTGCAGGTGGCAGGTCACAGACGGTTAAGATATCGCAATTACCTAGAGAATAAGATTGTAACAATGTAACAAAGTATAGAATTAAGAGTAAAGCAGACATGAAATCTGCAAGTTCCCACAGCTATGTGAGGGGGTAGGATAATTATGGAAAGTCCGGGAGCCCAAGGACCCGGCAGTCAGTCTTCGAACTCCATACTTAGTTCTTCAAGTTACTCAAGTGAGTCAGTCAAAGTATTCAGCTTTAGCCTTGCAGTTTGCTTAGGCGACTCACAATATTAGTTCAATTAATTAATTAATTTTGATTTAAAGTTAAAATCAGTTTGTTAAAATTCCACATTAATTTCTGTATCAATTAAAATAAATTTGCTAAGTTTTGGAAGTGTTTTTTTAAAAAAACGCAGCTCCCAAGGCCCCAACCTTAATTCGCGTTAGCAGTAGCCCGCTGCACTGGTGTCAGGTTGTGTTCGGTGTATAGTAATTAAATTAAAAAAACACAAGTTTAACGACATTTGAGTAGTTTGTATATGCCTGTTACAAGAAGCCAAAGTAAAATGGACGCAGAAACTTTAATAAATTTCCTTAAGTATTTTATATCTGATATGGAAGAGAGGTCGGCTAAACTAGAAGTGACACTTAGTAAAAATGCTGAGAAAATGGAAGAAAAGTTAAGTGAAAAAGTGTAACAGTTTTTTTGACCACTGCAGAACATCAACGAATTTTTAGTCTTAATAACTCTAGTATAGTCATTAATATCATGCGAACCATTTTTAAACAAATAAATACCAGTATTGATATTATATGTGCTAACCGCCATACAGAAATGCTAGTTTGGTTGCTAACATCAGGCGCCGAATGTTAATACAATTATTATCAAGGCCAAGCAGCTTTCCTGTTTCGTGCATAGCACATTTGCACACAGATTAGCTAGAACTCTCGTCGAGAACGATAATGGAACTAATAAGGGTTCTGGCATGTAACTTGCGTCTGGCTTTTTGTGCGGTTGTAGAGCCCTAGTGTGCTGAACACTAGGCCTTGGTGTTTTAACGATGGTAAGAATTAAAATAATAATTAATTAGACCAACTGAATAATTTTGTTGTAGCGCTCTTTTCGCATTTTTTCTTTTTTTCTGTTATAACGTTCCTTTTAAAGACTTTTTAAATGACTTCTAATAAATAACTTCGTTTGCATAATTCCTTTGATAAATTCATTTAATAATTCTTTGGACATTTGTGTAAATAACACATAAGATATTCCTTTGATGATTTCGTAAATGTTACGATAATACATGTTTTGCAACGCTTCGTAGAAAGTCCTCAATTAGATTTTTATTTTATAATTCTCAACTTTAAGAAGTCGTTTTGTATTATCTGGTTTTATAAAACTAAGGCAGCGAGTATGCTGTATTTAAAGTAGATATAAATTCTACTTTTGCACCTGCGAGTATCAACTTATGGTTCATTCACGTCAACTTTGCGATAGGGTAACGGTCCAATATGAACGTCCTTCAACCGTACGATGGATAGTTGGATTTTATGTAATGTTATAGAGAAAACAATAAGTTGAAATTTTAAGGAGACGTTCTACAAAGTATGTAGAAATTTTTATGGTTTATAAATTAAGTCCGATGATGCATTGGAATGGTACTGTTGAAACTTTCGTTCAAGATTTACACACAGTAGAACATCTAAGTCTAGTATTGAAATTTGGTTGGTCCAGTTTGTGCGTATAATAAAAACGCATAGAAGTTAGCATGGTCCGGTCCAAGGGTCACACAGCTGTTCGTGTTCTGTGGGACATGTGGACTTTACGTCACTCATTTTCTGAAAAATGTATGTATTAACACCTGCCCAAACATGTTGTAAAGACAACATGTCAAGAACACCTGCAGAGCCAAGGTAAGGGATTAGAATTATTCTTGCATCACGTCTACATTTGGTGAACTTTGATACAAGGCTGCTTCAAAAAATATTTTTGTAACTATCTATTCTCATAAATCCGTTTCGCATATTAAGAAGGACCTTAGTAAATTTTTATTGTCAATACTAGTTCCGTATAATTACAGTCACTAAATTTGATGAGGTTAGGCAAACCTAAAGAGTTCTTATTATAATGAATTAATAGACAAAGTAGTTAAAGTTTTATAAATATGTAAACAGAAAAAACAGATCTGATATTTCTGGTATAAATTCAAGTTAAACTTTTGTAACTAAAGCAACATTTAAAGTTTTTGATATTTTTCTTTGAATATATAATCCTACCTTATGAGTAGATGAAACTTGTATTATCTTTTCTTAAACATAAATTTTAAATGTACAATTTTTATGAAACAACAATTTTAATTAAAGAAGCAACATTTAATTTTCTTAATTAATTGTTTTATTCTGAACAAGTACGTTCAGAAGTAGGGTAACAAACTATAAGATCAAATAGAGTAAAGTGGTAAACCCAATTTAACAAGAAGCTTTAATAGTCTTTACATAATTTGAAGCATAAAATCTGTGTTCATGTTATTGTTGCCTGATTAATCTTTGTTGTTATTTTATATGAGGTAGCAAGAGAATACTTCTTGTGTCCTCATTTTGAGATATTTAATTAAATTTTCTTTACAGCTCCTGCGTTAGCAGTTAATACGGTATTCCTCCCTAAGGACGCCCAAGTCCCCCTTAGGGAAACCCTGTGTTTAAAGTTAATGACTTGGTGGCGCCCTATTCAAACCCCTGTTTTGTTGAGAATCTAGCACTAGTAATAAAATAATGTTTTGTAAAAAGAACCACGACCAATCCTCATAAGTTCTGCCCAAGGAATAGCCCCCTAGCATAGTCGGAAGATATTTGCGTTCCATCATTTTAAGGAAATCCTTCCTTAAAGGTTACTGGTCACATTTGGAGATATAAAAATAACCCCTAACTAGTTAACCCAACCAGTAATTTAAGTAATTTATGTTATAAATGTTGCGAAAATGGAAGAAAAGTTAAGTGAAAATACTGCAAAAAAGGAAGAATGAAATGAAAGGCCGGCCACGTTAGAACAAAGATTAATGGAAAGCTCCTTTGCATTAAAAGAAGATGTCACTGAACAGGTAACAACAGTTGAGTAAAAGTTGGACAGTAAATTGGTAAAAATGGAAGATGTGATGAGGCTGCAAGAACAAATAATTTCACTAACAACGCGGCCACTTGAATTAGCAAACTAAGTTGTAAATCAAAACAACCCAGAAATAAGAAGCTTAGAAGAAAGCAAGTTAATACCGTTAAAATTTAGAGTAAAACCACCCACATTCGATGGTAAAACACCTTAGCCGACATATTGGAAACAATTTGAAGCTGCTGCAATAGTCAACGGTTGGCGCAACAATGAGAAGGCTATCTCCTTAATAATGGCCCTACGGGGGGAAGCTCTTAATATCGTGCAAACAATTCCCGATCACCAGCCGAATGATTATGGCCTCTTAACATCGAAGCTTGAGATGAGATATGGAGACGCTCACCTTCAACAGGTTTACCATGCACAAGTTGAGAACCGCTCGCAAAAGACAAATAAAAGCTTACAAGAATTCATAGCTGACATTGCCGCATTAGTTAGATTGGCACAGTCAACGGCACCAAATATCTTCATCGAACAACTGGATGTTCAGACATTAGTGCTTGTTGTATTTCGCCGTCTTTAACGCAATCCACAAATGTTTGAACATCCAATTGTTCGAGGAAGCTAACTGGTGCCGTTGGCTATACCAATCTAACTAATCCGGCAATGTCATCTTTTAATACTTGCAGTCTTTTATTTGTCTTTTGTGAGCCCGTAGGGCCAAGGTGTTTTTATCATCGAATGTGGGTGGTTTCACTCTAAATTTTGACGGTATTAACTCGTTTTCTTCCATGCTTCCTTTTTCTGGGATGTTCTGATTTACAACTTGGTTTGCTAATTCAAGTGGCCGCGTTGTTAGTAAAATCATTTTGTTCTTGCAGCCTCATCGCGTCTTCCATTTTAACCAATTTATTGTCCAACTTTTACCAACTGTTGTTACCTGTTCAGTGGCATATTCTTTTAATGCAAAGGAGGTTTCCATTATTCTTTTTTCTAACGTGGCTGTCTTTGCATTCAACCTTTCTTCCATTTTTCAGCACTTTCACTTAACTTTTCTTCCATTCACGCAGCATTTTCACTAAGTGTCACTTCTAGTTTAGCCGACCTCTCTTCCATACCAGATTTAAAATCCTTAAGGAAATTCATTAAAGTTTCTGCGTCCATTTTACTTTGGCTTCTTGTAACAGGCATATACAAACTACTCAAATGTCTTTAGACTTGTGTTGTTTTTTTACTTAATCACTATACACCCAGCACAGCCTGACACAAGTGTAGCGAGCTACCGCTAACGCGTTTCAAAATAAGTAATAACGAAAGTCTTCATTACTCACTATTCACATGTCTAATTAACAGTATATGCCTTATTTATAGATGTTTTCAGTCCAATTAACAATGAAGCACTATCGCACTAATGCTATTTACAAGCACTAATACCTTCTTAAACTAAATCCTTAACCATAAGTCTTTTTAACAACACTAAACACTACTATAATTTATTTATTACACTTTTGTCTATTTATGTACAAACTGGCGGTACAATATGCACGTTTACATAACACAAATTTATATTTACTAAAGGACTTTCAAAACGTACTGACAAGCTAGCTATTCACGAGATGATTTATTTACGACATTTTAATACAGACTAACTCCTACATTTATCACCGATCCTATATATACCCTATAATTAAATAGATGACTCATATTCTGGTGTTTGCTGGAAAGTTCGAGCCTCCTGTAGAATATACCTCGATTATGCAGCTTGCGTGCTTGACGGGTTGCCTAGTAGTTCGTATATATATATATATATATATATATATATATATATATATTGTAGTGGTTTTAAAGGGTTAAATTTAGGTATGAACAAGGCAATTTCAAACACTCTGTATAGAGGAAACAACCAAAATTTACGTGCGAAATTTATTTCATTTAGTTAATTTAAAGTAACAAGTAATACCATAATTTTACAGTATTGATTAAAATTTAATAGGTTCGTATAGAAAATAAATTGTATAAGCCAATGGAAGTTATTAATTAATTTAATTGAGTTTAAGTCAAAGGGATATAACGTCTAAAACGCATAAGAGCGTGAAAAATCGATAATTCCAAGGCGAAACGCTTTACTAACAAACAAACACGTCGAATATATGAAATACCTTGAAACGCAAACTTCTAGAAATGTTATTTTAAAACGTTCGTTAATTGAACACCTGCATGTTTTGGAAAGGTCAACTTCTCCTTATTTGGGTAGATAGAAGACAAGATCCGAGGTATATTGTGCAAACGGTCGGACGGTTCGCATGAACGCTAACCAAAAGTTTCCTTAAAGCGCAGAAGGGATGGACAATCAATGATATGCTTTGGAATGAGACAGGCATAATAGCATTTCACTTCGAAACGCACGTATTCAGTCCACGTGGGTTAGATAACACGCAGACAGTAATATCGATTTTCTACCACTCAAACAAGGTTAGAGGGAAACATCTAATATGCATTAGAGAAGAATAGAGTTAATATAGGCGGGGTTTTTAAGACGTCACTGAATATATCATTGGTCTAAATAGTTAGTTGTACAACAGACGAACACGGAAAAATTGAATGCGGGTTTTTCGGAAAATATCATATCAACGAGCTAAATTTCGAAGATTTTGAAAACGGTTATACCAAAATTTGAAGAAGTATTATTTTAAATGAAGTATTTCGCGTGAAGAGTGGCCGAGAGGTGGCATTTTGAATTGTATAAATACTCTAAGAAAATTAATAGGGCTCTCTTTGTATTTTCATCGCTTTAGACTACGTACAGAAATTCACCACGAGCTTGTAAGTATTTAAAAATTTTTAAATTAAATAGTACAGTGTTGGCCTCGTAGTTTGAAACGCGGATAGTGTCGGGTTTAACTTTAACTGAGGTGCAACAGATATTTTAACAAGCTCGTGAAGTAAAGTAAAGTAAAGTAACGTAAAGTAAATTATGCAATTATAAAAATAGTGTAATATACTTGGATTTGGATTTGGATGGATCTTGAATGAATAGCATGCAGCACAACTTAGATGGTGTTCATCTATAAATAGCTGGAAGCGGCAAGCAGAGCAGAACCACGAGACCGAGGGTGCAAGAACTTAACTTCATCGTCAACGGGGTAGGGATCTTCAAGAAATTCCAGGTAACGCAAGTTAAGGTTTGTGGTTTCAAGCGGTCCTTTTTAAAAAGACTCTTTGAACTTTAACAAATTAATTTTTGATTATACAGAAATTAATTGGAATTTTGACAAACTTGAATAATTAGTCTAAGTCGAAATACATTAATTAATTGTACAATATGAGCTATCTACGAACTGCAATGTAAAAGCTGAACGTTTGATGAACTGACTGCGAGTGGAGCTCCCGGGCCTTTTATAATCTCCCTACCCCCTCACAGTTCTGTGGGAACTTGCAGACCTAATGTCTGTTAGTACTTGATTCTATTCATGATACATAGTTGCTGTCTTAAATCTATTCATAACTACTTTGTTGCGAGCTTACTTCTGCGTAATCTCGGTACGCGACTTCCTACGACCGTCTGTGACCTGACATCTGCAGTGTCACTTATCCTTGTGCTACTTTGTAGCGCTTCCGTTCCCATGAACGTTTATAAACTGAAATAAATTGTAATAATTTGTCTTTCATGACATTGTTGCACATTACTACAGCGCATTTTTAATATTCCTAATAACTTCTTAAGTATTAGTTTTATATAAATATAATAAATGGGGGATTACATAACTCCTCCCGACGTACATTAAAAATTAAGGGTTTTTAACTTTCTTGATTTTTAATTAAAATAAATTCGTTTAATCTCATTTAAAATTCATATTCTCTAGGGGTACATTTGTTTCTTTGGGTGCCTTAAATCTAAAACTGTTTCCTTTATTATTGTTATATCTAATACATATTTTATAAGTTACATAAATGATCAATAAAATAGTCAATATAATCAATATAATTGTCCATACACTAATATTATCGCAGTGCACTTTGGGCGTCTTGTTCTCGTTCAGGTGTTCCTTGTAATCTTCCATGAGTTTCATGGCGTGGTTGAGGTTGTCTAATTCCAGGTGTTCCAATTGCATTGGTTTTTGAATTATTTCTTCGTCTTCGTCTTGGGTAATCTTGATTTGTAGTTCCGGTAGATTTGCTAATTTCTTGCTTTGTACGGGGTCTTGGTAAACTCTAATTATTTCATTTTTTAATTTCAAATAACAATTTTCCTTAAGGGTGATTAATTTACTTCCGGTTAATGCTAAATTACTTTCATCTTGATTGCAATACATTGTTGCGATTACTTCGGTGGGGAAAATGGCTATCCATTTATTTTCCGTCACTTTCTGAATTTTCATGTTGGTGATTTGTACAGGTTTGGCTTCACAATTTTCATAATGATTCGTGAATTTGAGTAGTTGTACTTCGCAAGGGATGTCTTCTTGAATTGTTGTTGTTGTCAATGATTGGCATAAGTATTGATTGGGTGTGACTTCATCACATTTTTCGTTCGTATAACCATATCTTAGTTCTTTTAAGGATAGGAATTTGGTTTTTGGAATAATAACTTGGTATGTGCTAGTCATTTTCATTGGAAAAGCAAATAAGTGATAATAATTGTAACTGTTAATCTCTACTATGGGTATTTCTATTAAAAATGTTATATCGTTATTTTTTACATAGCCTTTAACTATAGCTATTTTTTCAAACATTAAAATGTTTGATTCTATTACATCGAAAGGTAATTTACTGTTAGTTATAAAAGATTTTATTCTCCATAATTCTTTTAATAAATCAATTGGTTCTATTATACTTGAATGTAGGGTATTTAATTTTGCAAAGGTTACTGCGTTTTCTAATATTGCTAGGATTTGTTGAATTAAGGTTAGGGTTGATATTATTTGGTTGTATATCGTGTTGAATCTGATTAAATCTCGCATGCGTACATGGTAGTTTGCATGTTACTTTCAAGGGTTTGTATTCGATTGGCTATACTGTCTTGTTTTCTAACTAATTTTCTTAGGGTTTCATTAAATTTGATGATTGTTGATTGAGTGAATGATATTTGGTTACTAATTATGGTTTTGATGTCGTTTTGGTTTTCTATTAATTGTTGTATTGCGTTGTCATAGCGTTCTGTGTCTCGATTATCTAAATTGCCAGTAATTGCTTTGATTATGTTTCCTAATCCGTTGATTAATCCTCTTTTTCTTCTTGCCGTCTGTTCTGTGGGTATTAGTCGATTAAATTTGTCTTCTATATTTTTCAAAATACTTTCTGTTATACTGTCGTAGTTCATCATTTCTATTGCGTATACTTTTCCGAATTTTGTTGTGTCCATTGACTGTTTTAGTCGAAAATAATTGTTTTTGATTATTTGAAATTCTTGTTTTAGCTCGGTTAAATCGAATTTTTGTGCAAAGGTCCAATAATCTATAGTGTTTTGCATACTGCCTAATTTTATTGGTAGTATACCGGGGTTATTCCTTATGTCTTCAATTATGATTTCTGTGTCTTTTCTACCTAGGTGGTGGTTGACGGTAAGAGTGATGATTGTTCATATGAAAGTACAGGGTGTCTTAAATTTTTGAGGTGAACATATTTTGTTATCTTGCCGTCGTATATTGCGGCTACGTTTTTGTCGGATAGTCGTTTGATTTTAAAGGGGCCTAAATTTCTCGGTACCGTTTTGTGTCTTTTACTTTGGTAATTTTTCTCGAATACGGTTTGTCCTATGGAAAATTTGTTTAGGTCTGAGTTTTTATTACGGGTCGCGGTAATGCGTTCTTTATCGTTATCTAACTTATCCTTTACTTTGTCATAAGTTATTTTTTAGCTTCTTTTTGTGATCCTTAGCGTATTGCTGATAGATTTCCTTGTTATAATGTATATCGTACGGGTTGCGTAAATCTGAGTGTTCTAGGGTTAGTTCTAAGAGTGTAAAATTTGTCGATGAATGAATTGTGTTATTATACGCGATTAATGCGTATGACATTAAGTTAGTTATGTGTTCTTTCTTGTAATTGATTCTTAATAATCTGATCTGTTCTAATAGGGTTGAATGTAGTCTTTCGATTAGTCCGTTGGATTCAGGGTGTTTTTCAGTTATAAAGTGAATTTTTATTTTGTGTAGTTCCAAAGTGTTTTGTATCGTTTCGTTTTTGAATTCGCTTCCGTTATCTAATGTTATTGTTTCGGGAGTTCCGTAAAATGTAAAATAGTGTAGAAATCTTTGAATTACGTCTATACTATTTTTAGAAGTGATTGGTATTGCTTGGCCTATTTTTGTAAATGCGTCCACGATTGTTAGGTAACTTTGTGCTTCTACTACTAGAGTATCTGCATGTAATTTCTGAAAAGGTTTGTCTGGTGTTTTGGTCAACATTAAGGGTATCTTTGGGGGTTTTCTGTCATATTTGGCTTTATCACATAATTCACACTGATTGATAAAGTCTGTAGTTAATTCTTTTATGTCTTTGAAATAGTAACGTCTCATGATTTGCTTTAGGGTTTCGTTTATTCCTCGATGGTTGGTCTTTCCTTCGTGTTGGTTTCTTATCACATCGTTTATTTCGTCAGGGTCGTCTAATGTTATTAATTTTCTTGTGCATCTTATAAGTTCGGGGCCAGAATTGTTGAATAGTTTAACATATATTTCTGAAAATCGTTTGTACAAGTTTTCCGTGTTAAAGTAAAAGTAAAATCGTTTTTTCTCGGGGGTGCATTGCTTCAGAATTTTAATTATCTGTGATTCATTGTCGTCTTTGGTTATTTGAACTTGGTAAATTTTTTTATTATCTACTTTTGTATATTTTACAGGCTTGGGGTTGTTTAAAACTTCTGTAATTATAAATTGATTGGGCTTCATGTCTATAGCTTCGTTTAAGATTTTAATTGCGGTTTCCGGTTCGTCATTTTGTGTCGAATGTATGGTTTCCATTTCTTCTGGGTCTTCTCTAATTTTTGTCTCGTCTAC
Organism: Platerodrilus igneus; assembly: GCA_036346225.1. Classification (NCBI taxonomy): domain Eukaryota; kingdom Metazoa; phylum Arthropoda; class Insecta; order Coleoptera; family Lycidae; genus Platerodrilus; species Platerodrilus igneus. Next base: position 304,147 of record JARFIW010001258.1, on the reverse strand, counting down.
GTTTCCTATTACTGATTCGGTTTCTAGTGCGTTAAGTTGGATTCTGCTTAAAGCGTCTGCGTTATTGTTGTAAATTCCCTTTTTGTATATGATCTCATAGTCATATTCTTCTAGTCTGATTCTCCATCTTTGTAATTTTGAGTTAGGTTCTTTGAGTTTGCATAGCCATACTAATGGTCTATGATCGGTGTATATATAAAATTTCCGTCCGTATAGGTACGGTCTAAAATACTTTGTTGCCCAAATTATGGCTAACAATTCTTTCTCTATCGTACTGTATCGTTGCTCTGTTTCGTTGAGGGTTCTGGATGCGTAACTGATGGGTTTATCGTTACCTACTGTTCCTTGGCTTAATACTGCGCCTAAGGCTACATTTCATGCGTCCGTTGTTAATATGAATGGTTTCGAAAAGTCTGGGTATGCTAATACGGGGTGATTTGTTAATATGTTTTTGATTCTGTCTACAGCTTTGATAAATTCTGGGGTATGTACAATTTTGTTTCCCTTTTTTAAACAATTGGTTAGGGGCTTTGTTATTTGAGCATAACCTTTAATGAATTTTCGGTAATAACCGCTAAGGCCTAAAAATCCTTTTATCTCTTTATTCGTTTTGGGTATGGGGTAATTTAATACAGCGTTTGTTTTGTCGGGGTTCGGCATCACTCCTTGGGGTGTTATTATGTGTCCTAAAAATGCTACTTCCTTTTGTAGAAATTCGCTCTTATCTAACTGTACTTTAAATTGTGCGGTTCTTAATCTTTCGAACACTTCTCGTAATCTTTCAATGATGATCCACTAATGATGTTGAATACACTATTATATCATCTAGGTACACAAGGCATTTTTCGTTGTGTATCCCTAGTAGTATGTTATCCATTACTTGTTGAAAAGTTGCGGGTGCGTTCTTCAGTCCAAATGGCATCCGTTTATATTCGTAGTGTCCTCTAGGTGTGCTAAAGGCTGTCTTTTGTGTATCTCTTTCTTCCATTTCCACTTGATGGTATCCTGATACTAAATCTAGCGTCGAAAGATATTGGCACTTGCCTAACTTATCTAAAATCTCAGTTATATTCGGTAACGGGTATTTATCGTCTACCGTTTTTTCGTTTAATTTGCGGTAATCTATTACCATTCTGTATTTCCGTTTTCCTGATGCGTCCAGTTTCTTTGGTACTATTAATACGGGGCTGCTCCATGGTGAGTTGGAGTGTTGTATGATATCTTGATCTAATAGATCGGCTACTTGTCTGTCAGCTTCTTCTTGACTTGCCTGGGGTAATCTGTATGCTTTGGTGAATACGGGTTTGTTGTCTGTTAGCTCAATGTTGTGTTTAACTGTATTTGTAAAGGTTAGGGGTATTCCTTCGCAATGGAATATGTCGCGGTATTCGAAACATAATTTTTGTATTGCCTTTTGTTCCTCCGGATTTATGTCGCGGTTAAATCGGATATTATTCAAATTTTCTCTCAACATTTCGTCGTTTTCTACGGGGTTATAATTTTCGTTTAAGTTTTCGTCTATTTCCATCTCGTTAAAATTTAATTCTTCTACGTTAATCGGGTTTGTTAAAGATAGTTCTACGGGATAGTCGTTTGAGTTTAAAATTGTTAAAGTGGCGTAATTATCTTTAATTTGTACTAATGCGGTTGGGGTTTCTACTCCTTGTTGAAAAGTTATGTGGCTTATTATTCCTAATTTATTATTTGAATTTACAGGGATTTTTATCTTTTTTTCCGTTCGGGGTTCTAATGTGTATTTTTCGTCAATTTGGGCGTTTTGAAATTTAATGGGGATTCGTCCATATTTGGTTCTTAGTAAACGGTTTTTAATATCTATGTTGGCTCCTAATTTTCTTAGAAGGTCCATTCCTAATAGTCCGTCATATTTGTCATTAAATTCAAATATGCAGAATTTGTGTTTCATTTTTACGTTGAATGTTTTTGGTAAAGGTATGTTTGCTACGAATTGGTGTAGGGTTGTTTGATGGGCGGTTTTAATTTTAAAGGCTTCTCTTTCTACATAGTTTAAGTAATGTTTCTTTACTGTTCGCGGGCTTATTAATGTTTTTGAAGATCCGGTATCAATTTGTAATTTAAATTTAACGTGGGGTATCTCGATATAGAGTAGTACAAGGTGATTCATATTATTTAGGTTTATTACGTTTGGTCGTTTATAAATTGGTCCATTTGAAAATTTGAGCACGCGTTTCCTTCGTCGTCCTCCTCGTAAGTTTCGTATGGTTCTTCGCGTTCATAATGGTTTGAATGGTTTTGTTCGTTATTTGTACACGGTCGATTGCAATTATTCTGGTCATCTTCACACTCTTCTACTTCTTGATGAAATAGCTCTTCTGAAGTGAAATTGCGTTTTTGATTGGGGTTTGGTCTTTTGTGTGTTATTTTCGTATTGGGTCTGGTGTTACCAGATGAGGTGTCCATTGGTGTGGGTTTATCATAGTTATTGGGATTATTATTGTTTATCATCGGCGAGTTTCTAATAGGATTTGCGTTGAATGCTGGTCTTTGCTGATTTACATTTTGATTGAATCTCGGTTGAAATGCGGGTTTTGAAAAGTTCGAGTTAAATGTTGTTTGAAATGTGGGTTTTGAAAAGTTTGGGTAAAATGTTGGCTTTGGAAATTGTTTGTATTGGTTGTTAAAGTTTGAGTTATTAAAATGTGGATTATTGGTTCGCATTTGGTTTGTTTGTGCATTGAACGGGTTAATTTTTTGTTGTGGATTTTTGTCTTGCGGGTTGTATAGTTTTCATTGGCGTGTAGCTTTTATTCGCGTTGGGGTTATATAGTCGGTTTCTGTAATACATTACATTTTCTTCTTATATTATCATGTTCATTGCTTCTTCTAAGTTTTGGAGATGTTGAAATCTAATTTTATCTAGAAGTCGTTCGGGTAGTGCATTTAGATAGGTGTCTAATGCCATCTCGTCGTACATTTTCGTTTTTAAAAGTCTTACGTTTGGGTAGGTTTCTTCAATTTTGAGTTTTGTCAAGATTAAGCTTCTTACATCTTGGCATTTCATTCCAAACTGGTATGGGGATTGGTTGTGTTCCATCCTAAGATTTGTCAAATCTCTTACTAAACTTTTAAGTTCCTTTGGTCGCCGAAATATGCTATTAATATGCGTTTGTATTCATCTCATTGGTCTACGTCTTTGCGACTTGCAATTAATGTTAGTGCCCTTCCGGTCAGTTTACCGATAATAAGGCGGATAAGCAAAGTGTTCCTTTCGTTATCACCTGGCTTATAGAATGTTTTTAGGAATATTTCAGAGGCTGAAAGATAGGTACTTAACATACATTGATCTCTGTTAAAGTTGGGTATCATTTCCATGTACAGTTTCATTTCATTAGTCATCTTGGCTGAGGTAATATTTGGGTAATTTTAAAAAAGTAAAAAAATATATATTTTTTGTTTTGAAAAAAAATTTGGATTTATTTTGTAGTTTTTAGTGTTATTTAATGGGTTTTTACGCTTGGTATTGGTTTGGTTGAGTTTACTCTTAATTTGCCGATTTTAATTTTAATTTCTGAAGTTTCAATAGGCTGAGTGTTTTTTTGTGGTAATTTATCGTGCTTGAATGTTTTGCGTTAGTTGCGTCACTTAATACTTCTCTATTTTTAATTATGTCGATTTTAGTTAGGTGCGTAATAATTATCTCTTTGGTTTATGCGATTGTAAGGTGTCTGCAATGCTTACAATGTTGTCAGTTATTAGTTGCGCCAGTTCCTGTTGTAAGGTTATTTTTAATATACTGTGGGTGTTATTCAGTAATCGTTGTGATTTTATACAATGTCGTGTTTGAGAATGATACAATTTGTGCGTGGAAATATTTCATTAAAATTTTCACGTTTGAATGCGTTCTCAGTACCGTAATTATTTATATCTTTCCTGAGTAATTTAAATTGATACTTTATAAAAAGTTTCTGGTCGTAATTTTATGCTGTTTTAATTTCACAATGCAGAACGGTTTCCGCGATGTATTTAAATAGTTTCTGTACAGTAATTTATAATTAGATTTATGCGTATTTATCCAAGGTTAGATTTTATTCACTTTTTAAGATAATACAATGAATGTTGGTTCTGCGTTTGAAATCGCGCTTTGTTATTTCTTGTAATAAGAATGTGGTTTTTAATAATGGATTTGTACGTTGTCTATTTATGGATCGTATTCCATTTTGCGTTTGAATAGTTGCGTTGCTATTAGGATTTTGGTTTTAATTGTTCCTGATTTAGCTTTCGCTTTTTATTCTCGGTGTATTTAAATTATTTTTATGCGCCAGTTAATTCTCGTATTGTTGGATTAGAAATTCGTTTCTTGCGTTAGTCAAAAATGTTGAATTAAAAATTCTAAAAATTTCTTGCGCCAGTTAAGATTGCTGACTAGAGGTTTGGTTTTGTTTCTAAAAATTTTCTTGCGTTAGTAAATTCGTGATCTAGTCTCTTGTGCGCTTTGTGACTTTTTAATTGTCTCAAGTATTTTATTTCTTAGAATAATCTTTCTCAAGTTTCTTTGTCTCAGAAATTAGTTTTCTCAAGTTCTCATCTCTCTTTTCATATATACAAATTATAAAATAATGATAAAATTTCAATAACAGCTTGAAGATAATCTCTAGCAATTGCTAAGTCAATTATTTTCAAAAAATTGCATAAAATAGTTGTAACAATAGTTAATATACATATATAAATCATAAACTAGCAAATATCAAATGTCTTTGTTAATAATAAAATAAAATTCAATTGGTTTAAAGGAAAATGAACTTACACTAGTTGCTTTGTTGATATCATTGATTTCTTTCTTTGTTTCGGTTTTCTTTTGGATTTGATCTATTCTTGTATCGCCTCCAATTTTTCTTTTGTTGAATTTGAACTATTCTTGTTTCTCCTTCAAGTGCTGGAATTGAACGATACTTGTTTCGCCTCCAACTTTTGTTTTTGTTCTGCCAAATTCGGAATTGAAATTCCAGACCACCAGTTCCTCGATTTTGGATTTGCTAGTGCCCTTTTGACATCCGTTACGACTGCGTCAGTTAAGGTTCGTGGTATCGAGCGGTCCTTTTTAAAAAGACTCTTTCAACATTAACAAATTTATTTTTGATTATACAGAAATTAATTGGAATTTTGACAAACTTGAATAATTAGTCTAAGTCGAAATACATTAATCAATTGTACAATATGAGCTATCTACGAACTGCAATGTAAAAGCTGAACGTTTGATAAACTGACTGCAAGTGGAGCTACCGGGCCTTTTATAATCTCCCTACCCCCTCACAGTTCTGTGGGAACTTGCAGACCTAATGTTTGCTTACACTTGATTTTATTCATGATACATAGTTGCTATCTTAAATTTATTCATAACTACTTTGTTGCGAGCTTACTTCGGCGTAATCTCGGTACGTGACTTCCTACGACCGTCAATTTTGCATGTATTAACTTTTATAACTCAAGGTGTAGCATCAAGGTTTTACATCACTCTCAAGCTATAGAACTTAATAATAGCTTTTCTTAGCACCAATATCATTTAGAAAATGTGTTTCATTAATATATATTTATTAAATATTTTTTAGCAAAAATTCATTCAAGAAATTTAATAGTTCTTTTGCTTACGCAAATGATTTTGCTTAAACGTGCATCTGGACAACGTAAAAAATCTAGTATATGATTTCCAAGTTGTTTATTAACACCAGGACTTGTTATCTGACACACAAATTTGTTGTATATCTTAATTCTTGCATTGGTTGTTAGCCATGTTAAACAATCGACTTTATATTAAAATTAAGTTTAAATGGCTCCATGCTTGGCATTAAATATTTTTAAATTTTGTTATGTATAATGCCAGAATAAAAATTTTAGAATAGTATTACATTGTTCTTTATTTATAAAAGGCTATGACGTCACAACGACCTTGGAAAAGTAGCCGAAACTAGGTAGCCGAGAGCATAGCGAAGTGGTGATTTTACCTATATGAAGAATTTTGTTATGTTAAGCAAAAACGTGCAAGTGGTAAAGCTCTTTTCAAAGCTGTATTTTGTATAAAGTAGCGAAACATTTAGAAAATATACGAAATGTGATATAATAGATCTAATTATAAAGTCTGCATGTAAAATCTTGTAAAAACAAATTGTTCATTTCTCAACAAGGATTCGCAGCCGAAATCTAGAATATAACCCCATGTTTTTTTAGTATAATTATAGCTCTCTGGTAATATATATGCAAATAATATCGACATTCAACTTGTAATAAATGGATTTAATTAACATAAGGTGTGTTGCAAAAACATGTTAAGACAGGTATATCGTATATTTTATTCTTGATTACATCACCCCAAAATAATTTATACAATTACACTGAACTTGCAGTCGGATCTAACATATAATCTTTAGCTTTTATTGTATTTAATTATACCCGTATGAATTTAAAATATATGCAAATTATAGTTAATGACCTCGGAGTGATTTGTAATAGGACAGCGGGATTGATTTGGATTGAGCGAAGAGAGGATTAATTGGAATAAGAAGCAGAGGAACAGGAGAGCAGTGTACGACGAGGAATAATTAACGCAGGGGAAGTTGACATAACGTTTTTTGCTAAATTCTAAATTGGGGTAAAATTATTTCAGGTTTGGGTCAACGAAATTGGATTAAGAACACCTGGAGGCAGTACGCAAGCGGACTATATTGGAGAATCTTTTGTGAAAGTGCGTACGGTGATTTCGAACTTGAGCCAGCAGTTAAAAGAAGGCCTTCAGCGCGGTATAATTCTGGTAAGTACCGTGAATATATTAGAACGTCAAAATTAAAGTCAAAAATAGTTACATAAGTTAATTTGGCATCAGGTAACTTAGATCTGTTAAAATTTGGCATACATAGTAAATTCAGTACATTAAAAAAGTGGTAAAACAAACGAGGGTGCAGTTTGGTTGGGTAGTGCACATCTACTCACGATTGAACTCACGGTGAGTAGGTGAGAAAACCCTGAGATTAAAGTTTCAAATAGTCGAGGCATAAAATATAGTAATTAGTAAATAAAGAACCAACCAAACGTTTGCTAAAGCACCTCGATTTGAAGTCATACATTGAATAGTAAATTAGGGACGACGACAAAAGTCGTGTAATAAAATCTTGTTTAAAGGAGGAGTGAGATCAAGAAGGTGGCAAACCCAACGTGAGGCTCGAGAAAAAGGTTAAAAAGGTGTTAGAGTGAAAGAGAGTAGAATCCGGGATCCCGAGTTAGGTGGGGCCCGTAAGTTTTTTTTTTATTTTACAGGAAACGAGTTCAAAACAAGGAAACAGAGATGACGGACGCAGACACGAAAAGAATCACAAGATCGGGACTGATATACGGGGTTGAAATGGATGTAGGGAGACAAGACATAGAGCTGGACGCAGGGGGCGACCTACAGGAGACGGACACGAGGCAGACAGAGTTGCAGGTGACAGACACGGACATGGACCAGGCAACGGTACCAGAGGTGAGAGTGGCAGAAACAGTCAGTTACCGGGACATTATGAGATTTCTGATAAGTATGAAAGACGAAATGGAAGAAGCACACAAGGATTTAATGAACCAAATTGACGAATGGCGGACAGATATTAAGACGACATGCACGGAACTAAAAACGGACGTAACAGACAAAACCGAACAGTCGCGGACAGAGGTTAAGACACCACACGCGGACCTACACACGGAACCAACAGACGAAATCGAAGAGTCGCGGACAGAGGACGAACGCAGGACTGAGATACAAGACAACGTGGAACGCGTAGACGACGAGACTCAAAATACACGGATACTATTGCAGGGACAGGCACAACACTTAACACCGAAATTGAGCGAGGACGACATTGTACTTCTACTGGCAGGTCATATGGAACCGGAGGTTACCAGAGTGGTAGTGGTACAAAATGTCAAGACGTTGAGGGAATTCTTAGGAGTAATGAGAAATTTTGATCTAGCGACAGCACTTGAAGCGAAAACGCGGACACGCCATTGGGAACAAAACAGGGTTACAGGAAGACAGTCGACGACAACCGTACCACGAAAACAGACCAAATTATAGACAGGAAAATTTTAACTACGGACATAGGAATCATTGGGGACACGAGGTACATAGACGATCGTATTATAATAGGGATCACAGGGATAATGGATACAACGGACAAAACAGATGCCGGCACGACAACGACGAGGATGACGGCCGGACGACTGGGGGCGGAATACAAAATGGAAACAGCCGGACGGACAGGGACGTAAACGTCCAGCATATGACGACGAGCGCAATTACAACGGACCCGAATAGGATTGAGGTGGTGGAGATTCACGAGACGCCTCAGGAACAAAAAAAAAACGCGAATTTTTGGACGATCGACTGCTTAGGAGTTAAGATTGATGTTTGCTATAGTATAAGGGATTTGTTGTTAAACAGTTACATTTTAAATAAAAAGAATTTGTTATTTATAAATATTAGTTTAAGGGACTGTGTTTATGTTGCTTTAGTGGATAGTGGGTCACAGTTGTCGCTGGTAAATGAGAGGGTAGTAGTCGAACATGGAGAATTTTTAAAGGGAAGAATAGGAACAATTGAGGGGGTTAATTTATGGTCAGCGATGAACAAAAAGCTAACGACGATTTATAATGTTATCCGTGTACCGATATATATAGAAAATAAAGAAGCAGGGAATGCAGAGTTTTTAATTACGAAAGGGTTACAGTTAGACTTCATATTGGGTATGGACTTTATAGAGGATTTTGGATTGAATATAGATGGAAAGGATAGGTCAATTAGGATATTTGATAAAGATAGGTCATGGGTGGTACCTACGGTTAGTGAGGAATATAGGAATGGAAATGATATAGATAGTATAGGATTAGGAATGATTAAAGAGAAAATGATGGACAGGTTAAAGTACGATTATGTAATATGTTTGCAAGATTAATTAATGATGAACAGATAGGGAAAGTGAGTATTGAAATTAAGATGAAGCTAGGAGAATTATTTAATAAATATGTAGGGTTATTTAATGAAAAGCCAAGATTTGCGAGGCGGTACACACATAAGTTGGAGGTCACGGAAGACAGCGGATTTAATACAAGGGTGTATCCAATTCCGTTTGCCATAAGAAATAGGGTTAAAATAGAGTAGTACAGGAAGAGGGTTTAATAGGATAGGTTATAATGTGGTTCGTGCGACGGAAAGTTTAGTTTTTGTTTTGTTTTGTTATAGTAGTATAGTGTAGGTTAGAATATAGCGTAGTGTGATAGGTGTGAGAGAAAGGCGAATGCGGGTTGCCAAATTAAAATGAAACAACGAAAGGGTGGTTTTGAATGAAAATCAGAAATTTTTGCACACCAGGGGAAGAGAAAAACATATGAAATTTCCAATTTCATTAAAAACCAGTGGGGCCAATATTATGTAAGGGGGGTATAAGGCTTCTAAAGGTATATTTGTATTAATAGGGGTGTATGCCAAACGATAGGGTCAATATTTCAGATCAAATAATTTAAAAACTATAATTTTGCTATACTTTACATACGTTAAAGTATGTACCATTTCAGTTTATAAACATATGTGCCAAAAGGTAGATAACATGACTTTATGACGTTGATATAATGCACGGTACTTGAGGTTTTATACTGAGTTGATATTTTATGAGCCAGTTGAGAGTACATTTGCCGTCGGAAAGCCGAACGCATTTATGGATATCTGCAATATAACAAAGCGTCCAGGTCGTGTGTAAATTATTTGGCTTTTCCTTTTAATAGAATCAACTTTTGGACGAATTGTAAATCAAAATTTAAAGTGAATCGAAATGTAAAAGGTTATTGGAGTTTGGTGAAGTGTTTTGGACCAATAGTAGAAATTTAAAATATTTATAAAAACTGTAATGAAGGTATGTTGGACACGGAAAGAAAGATGAATTGTTATCGGGAAAGTCAGCGTGTATAAGAGAAGATTTGAAAGTGGTTTAAATAGTGCAACGGGAAAAGCGACGATTATTTAGTTTTGAGGAAGATTGGTGTTGGTTTTGGATAGATTTGGTATAACGGCAGTAGGGAAATTGAGTGGATACAGAAGGCAACGTCGACATAAATAATTTTTGGAGTGATTGAGCAGATTAAACGGCAGTAAGGACATCGATGGATAATTGGAATAGCAGGACTAGGAGTGATTTGTAATAGGACAGCGGGATTGATTTGGATTGAGCAAGAGAGGATTAATTGGAATAAGAAGCAGAGGAACAGGAGAGCAGTGTACGACGAGGAATAATTAACGCAGGGGAAGTTGACATAACGTTTTTTGCTAAATTCTAAATTGGGGTAAAATTATTTCAGGTTTGGGTCAACGAAATTGGATTAAGAACACCTGGAGGCAGTACGCAAGCGGAGTATATTGGAAAATCTTTTGTGAAAGTGCGTACGGTGATTTCGAACTTGAGCCAGCAGTTAAAAGAAGGCCTTCAGCGCGGTATAATTCTGGTAAGTACCGTGAATATATTAGAACGTCAAAATTAAAGTCAAAAATAGTTACATAAGTTAATTTGGCATCAGGTAACTTAGATCTGTTAAAATTTGGCATACATAGTAAATTCAGTACATTAAAAAAGTGGTAAAACAAACGAGGGTGCAGTTTGGTTGGGTAGTGCACATCTACTCACGATTGAACTCACGGTGAGTAGGTGAGAAAACCCTGAGATTAAAGTTTCAAATAGTCGAGGCATAAAATATAGTAATTAGTAAATAAAGAACCAACCAAACGTTTGCTAAAGCACCTCGATTTGAAGTCATACATTGAATAGTAAATTAGGGACGACGACAAAAGTCGTGTAATAAAATCTTGTTTAAAGGAAGAGTGAGATCAAGAATATATATTATATATTATATATATATTATATATATATATATATATATATATATATATATATATTATACACTACGAACCATCACTGCCGCTATTTCGTTAATTTGTACGTAACATAAATTCGTAATTAGGCTAATCACTTCTTTTATCATATCACTACCACTAATGCGTTTTTAATACAGACCAGAACGTCCCTGTGCCCTGTAAGCTGCAGTACTTGAGTCATACTATTTCATACACATATGTGATGGTGTAATAGCCGAATAATTTATAGTTATTACATTGTATTAAGTTTAAGCATTTAAAAGGTGAGTGACTTGTATAAGAAGTGAAAAGTGCGGAAATTGTACAGGAAGATAATCAGGAAGTACACGTGCAACGAACTCTAGGCTAGGTGTAATTTGAATTAGTAAATAAGCATAGTTGCAAAATAATTGTTAGCAGTTAAGTATTAATATAGAATAAGATGGATTATAAGTCTAACCTTCCAATGTAATAGTTGTACTGCACCTTAAAGTGACAAGTAAATTAAACATGTGAAATGGTCTTCGACTTTGATTTAATCACCCCTACAAAAGACCCCAAAAGAACACTACATGGCGATCCTGCCAGCCCTGCTAATCCTGCCAGCCCTGCTAATTCTGCCAGTCCTGCCAATTCTGCGAGTCCTGCTAGTTCTACAGAATAAATTAATGTAACCGAAATTTGAAATGGGTACCAGCAATTCCAAGGAAGAAGTAGTTATTGCACAAACTGGAATGAATAATGGTTCGATAAATGGGTATTCAAATTCTGAGGTAATAGGTATTACGTCAGGTACAATTTTAGCGTTGTTGGGTATTTTATTACTTTTTAAAATGTTCAAGAAAATGTTGGACAAGAAGATTAGGAGAGAGGTCAGTAGAAGCCAGCAGATTGTATAGTAAGAATTATTTTATTTTAAGCTATAAAAATTAAGTACGAGTTAAAATTAATGACGGAAAAGTTGAAGCAAATTTTAGAGGAATTTAAGATTTTTATTAAAAATTTAAATAAAGATGGTCAAGAAAGACGAAACGATTTAGATGTTACTAATAGGAAATTTGATTATTTGAATAGGTTATGCGAGGAGTATAGGTTAGAGGAAGTTAAGTATTTTAAGTAGGAAAATCAAGACACCATGGGTGAAAAATTTGAATTAAAAGTAGCAGCCTCTATGATTCCAGCCATGGACGGTTCAGAAAATACCACCAAGCAAATGGTCGACGCAATTGAATTATATGATAGCTTATTAGATGATGAAGGTAAGAGATTGTTAGTAAATTTTGTCATAAAAATTAAGTTAAGTCAAAATGCTAAAATGAGATTAGACAGTAATTATGAGAATGTAGAAGCGCTTGTGAACGATATCAAACATCACCTTTTAACTAAAAAATCAGCATCAGGATTGTCTGCCGAATTACATAACTCCAGACAAAATAATAAATCAATTGAAAATTTTGGTAAAACGATCGAGGAATTAATGGTCAATTTAACAATAGCTCAATCAGAGGGTAACAAACAATCATTAAAATTTTGACAGCCGTTAACGAAAAAATTGCATTAAACGTATTTACAAACGGAATAAGGGACGAAAATTTAAAACAATTATGAAAGCTCGAAATTACGATAAATTAAAAGACGCCATAATAGCCGCGAAGGAAGAGGAAACTGCAAATAAACCTCAGCAAATGTTTTACACAACCGGAAAAGGTCGTCAATTTACTAGACGCGTAAAATATCATAACAATAATACGAATAGAAGTCAACGTACCTCACACACCAGGTATCAAGGTCGAGGAAATAATCCATGCACGTTCATGAACACTAGAGATCGAGGAAATGCACACGTAGGTAAAACTGTAAGAGGTCATCAGTCTTATAATAGGGGAAACCATCGCAATTTTTATATCAACTCGTCAGAGAAAAACTTCACAGAAAATACAACAGACCAAACTAGGGAACCGAAAACATTTTTCGAGACCCCCCGGAATAATTTGAAGAATGTTCACAAAATTTTAAATATTAATAGTGTAAATTTCATAAAAGTCGGATACAATAACAATACAATTAAATTAATTTTAGATACAGGAGCATCAGTAAGCGTTATTTTCATTTCTAGTTTAACAACTAAGATAAATATTGATACAAATAAGCAAATTTTTATTCAAGGAGTATCGGGTAAAACAAAAGCAATTGGAACAGTAAATCTACCAATTACAATAGGAATATCTCAATTAATCATACTTTTGTTGTAATGAACGATTTCGAATCAGACGTAAACGGAGTAATAGGATCAGATTTTTTTAATAAGTACAGATCAAATATCGATTATAAAAATTATAAATTTACTTTCGTAAGTAATGATGTATCAACGTCAATTCCATTATTAGCAAACGAAGATTTATATACAATAATCCCACCACGATGCGAGATTATCAAATATTTTACAGTAAATTGCAAAGAGGAATGTGTAATAAGATCACAAGAATTGTGCGAAGGTGTATTTTAGCAAACGTAGTTGTAAAGCCAGTTAAAAATTTTATACCAGTAAAATTATTGAATACGAACGACACTGAAATTAAGTTACGAAATTTTAAACCTACCATTGAACGACTTTCAGATTACAAGATAGTTAAATTTGAAGAGTCAAAATTCTCAGTTGAACGTATTGATAAATTATTAAAAGACATTAACGTCGAAGGTTTAAATAGCGAAGAACAAACCACCATTCATAAGATTTCTGCTAAGTTTGCAGACGTATTTTATGTCGACAATGACCTACTAACCGAGTCAAACATAAGTAAGCAGCATATTCAGTTACAAACAGATGCTACAGCAACGTACGTTAAACCATATAGGTTACCATATTCACAGAAAATGATATAGGAAAGCAAGTAGATAAAATGTTACATGACGGGATAATAGAACCCGCACAAAGTGCGTGGTCGTCACCACTACTAATAGTACCGAAAAACCGGATAGTTTAGGAAACAAAAATGGCGCGTAGTTATTGATTATAGACAATTAAACACTAAATTGCAAGATGACAAATTTCCGCTACCAAGTATCGAGTCAATTTTAGATTCGTTAGGAGGTGCGATATATTTTCACGTTTAGATTTATATCAAAGTTATTATCAGATAGGATTACAAGAACAGTCCAGACCGTGTACGGCATTTAGTACAGACAAAGGACAATTTCAAATGACTAGGTTACCGATGGGGTTAAAAGTAAGCCCGAGTATTTTTGCACGAGCGATGACAGTAGCTTTATCAGGATTAAATTACGAGAATTGTTTTACATATTTGGATGATTTAATTGTATTCGGAGATAGTTTAGGAAAGCACAATACAAATTTAGTAAAAGTACTCAATAGGTTAAGGAAAGTCAATTTAAAATTAAATCCAAAAAAGTGTGAATTTTTAAAGAAGGAAATTTTATATTTAGGACACGTTATAACGGCACAAGGTGTACAACCAGATCCAGAAAAAATTGCAGTCATGCAAAATTATCTAACGCCACTTAACGCAAACGACGTTAAAAGGTTTGTAGCATTTGCCAATTACTATAGAAAATTTATTCCAAAATTCTCTGAAATAACAGCACCGTTAAACAAATTGTCTAGGAAAGGTGTAACTTTCCAATGGACCAATGAATGTCAAGCAGCATTCGAACTGTTAAAAACAACTTTAACAAACCCACCAATATTGCAATACCCAGATTTTTCAGATAATAGTACATTCATCTTACGCACGGACGCATCAGGTTACGCGTTAGGAGCAGTTTTGTCGAATAGCGACGACAAGCCAGTAGCTTACGCAAGTAGAGCACTTAACAAAGCCGAAATAAATTATTGTACAATAGAAAAAGAGTTATTAGCTATAGTTTGGGCAGTGAAAAAATTTAGACCATACTTATTTGGCAAAAAATTTCAAATTTTAACGGATCATGGACCGTTAGTATACTTATTTGGTATGAGTAATCCATCTAGTCGATTAACAAAATTTAGGTTAACATTAGAAGAATATGATTTTACAATAACGTATATTAGGGGTACAGAAAACGTGACAGCGGACGCTTTATCTAGAATTATTATAGATTCAGATTATTTAAAGAATATGGAACGAGCGGTTCACGAAAAAGTATATGTAACAACAAGAGCCCAAAGTAGAAAATTAGGCGACTCTCAAGTCGAATCAAAAGCATCAAAGGATGATGGGACTGATCACCCCAACATTGTTGAACTTTTGAAGCATCCGAAGGATGCAACAGAATTACGATTTGTATCAGAGGAGGAGTTTAACAGAATCATTAAATCCAATAAAGGATATAATTTTGTTTGCATGCATGAATTATCAATTTATGATAGGAGTAAAAATATAATTTATTTGAAGCAAGGATCTCGATCAGCGTCAGCCTTCGAAGCGTCGTTGAGAGACCTGCAATTTCTTCGTAGAGAATTTACAATTCCGGAATTTATTATTATAAAAAACGAAAAATCGAAGTCATTTTTAAATAACTGTAAAGCCGGCCGCAATTTACTTAAAAAAAATGACATACGAATTAGTGTGATTAGGGAAGTCACTAATATTAAAAACTCAGAAACGCAAAGATTAATCATTAATGATTTTCATTTATTGCCTACGGAGGTCACGCGGGCATCAATAGAACATACAATAACATAAAGCGATACTATTTTTGGTCAAGTATGCGAAAAGATGTAGAAACATTTATTAAAAAATGTGACGAATGTCAAAGACATAAACATTCAAATATTAGCAAACAACCGATGATAATTACAACCACAGCTTCCGAAGCTTTCGAAAAGTTTTTAGACTTAGTTGGACCATTGCAACCAGATGCAAATGGAAACAGGTATATTTTGACACTACAGTGTGATTTAAGTAAATTTGTAGAAGCATATCCATTACCAAATAAAGAGACTGAAAGTGTAACTAGAGCGTTTGTCGAGAATTTTATTTTACGCTACGGCATCCCACGCGAAATTTTAACGGATAAAGGTTCAGAGTTCATGTCGGAGATTTTTAAGGAAATGTGCAAATTATTAAATATAAAACAATTAAATTCTACAGCGTATCATCACGAAACTATCGGTGCGCTCGAAAACTCACATAAAAATTTAGCAGCATATTTAAGGATCCAATGTCCGCAGTATTCGAATAATTTCAGCAGTTGGATACCTTATTGGTGTTTTGCATACAATAATTCAGTGCATACTGAAACTAAATATACCCCGCACGAATTAGTGTTTGGGAAAATTAATCAAATAATGTCAAACGTAGTAAACTCAGTAGACCCACTTTATAATTTTGATAATTATCCAGCAGAACTAAAGTATAGATTGCAAGTCGCTGGAAATGAAGCGAGATATAATTTATTACAATCCAAAAGTAAACGAAAGCATAAGTTTGATATCAAAACTAAGCATGTTAATTATAAATTAGGAGATAAGTTGTTGGTTAAGAATACATCTCTTAATAAAAGAGATCCAATATTTGTAGGCCCATATGAAGTAGTTTTAGATAAGAATCCTAATGTTATAGTTAAGATAGATAATAAGTTAGTAGAAATCCATAAGAATAGGACAAAATTATATAACGTATTGTAATTTAGAAAATTTTATTTTGAAAAACAAAAATTTTTTAGTGCACCCGTGGAGGTGTGATGGTGTAATAGCCGAATAATTTATAGTTATTACATTGTATTAAGTTTAAGCATTTAAAAGGTGAGTGACTTGTATAAGAAGTGAAAAGTGCGGAAATTGTACAGGAAGACAATCAGGAAGTACACGTGCAACGAACTCTAGGCTAGGTGTAATTTGAATTAGTAAATAAGCATAGTTGCAAAATAATTGTTAGCAGTTAAGTATTAATATAGAATAAGATGGATTATAAGTCTAACCTTCCAATGTAATAGTTGTACTGCACCTTAAAGTGACAAGTAAATTAAACATGTGAAATGGTCTTCGACTTTGATTTAATCACCCCTACAAAAGACCCCAAGAGAACACTACACATATATGACAAACTACTAACTGAAACTTTCCTCAAGTAACACGAAATACTAACCCAAAAAAATGAGTCACAGTTGAGAATGGAAATACACAAAAGGTTTTATTTAGATCTCCCACGCCCATCTATCTATATCCTAAAATACAAAATAATCTTTAGCAGATACTAAATCAGGTCACCGTCCGGTGTGTCTAAAAGAAAATAAAGCTGATGCACATTTCATGTGCAGGTAGCAAGGGTTTCCGTTTCTTTGTAAGTATAAACATTCTAATATTCTTTTTCATATTCTTCAAAAAGCTACAGAAGCATTTACTGAACTTTTTAACAAATTTAAACGATAATCCCACGAGACCTTTATGAAATAATATGCATGAGGCGAATTTACTATTGTTTGTTTAGACAGATTTTGCCGACTCTTACAATTTTGCGCTACAAGCGACAACATGCTCCGCTTGTACCCAAAACTGACTGTGATGAAATCGTTAATGGTGATGAACGTTGCAGATATGCCTGCTGAACTGAAACAAAACTTCAATCAACTGTATGGGTACTCCAAGGTGAACAAACTCTAACAAAAGTTACTCGTTGCCGCAGTGTTTCCCAAAGAGTAATTACTTGCTTTGTCTCAAAAACCCATGCACGAGGTTACTGTTAGAAAATGGTAGAATGGAACGCATCGATATGTTTACTGCAAGAATTATCTGAAACACGAAAAATAAATAGAGACGTCGCATCATTCTGCATTAAAACAATGCAAGCTCTCACACGGCACAGAAAAAAAAGTATTATTTAAGCCGTCAAACGGTGGAGTTAATGTTGTAACGGGCATTTTTAATAGCTTAACATTTTACGCTTTTTTTAACCAATTAGTAAATACTTTCGAAAAGTTTTCAGATTTGTATGCAATTTAACTCGTGTGTATTAATTAAAGATAGATAATTTGAAGGTTGATTTTCATTAATAAATAAATTGCAACGAAGTTTAAATTGGATTGTTCGTAAATTGCTTTCCGGCTTATCGAAAATGATAAACAACTGTAATTAGTTATTAGATATGATGGTGCATTCACGTTTTGTATGTGCCTTATGGGATTAACGAAGGATAGTCGTCGACAAGAGTTCATGGTAACAACTAGTTTAAATAAACAGATTAGAGTGCAGAGTTGTAGTTTGCTCTTGGTTCCGATAAATTAATTAAGTTGAAAAGACTGTTTTCTTTTTGCCTTCCTGAACAAGCGCGACGCGATTTTAGTTGAGTTTCTTTTGGAATAAAAGTTGTATATTAACTGTAGCAGTGTAGTTCTGATTGCTTTGAAGGAAGGATGCTATATAGACGAACGTGTTTTACTCAACCACACGTGCAGTTACCGATTGTTTTCTTAGTTGAGTTTCTTTTTGAAATAACGGGTGTGTACGGATCATTTGACGGACGGTTTTAGTGATACGCGTACTTTACTAATTTGTGGTTTTAGTTGTTTGTCTTGTGAAATAATAGTCGTAGAACTTGCTAAACTGACCGATTCTTTCTTTAGAATTAATGTGTGTGCGATCTAGTCTAGTGTCCCTTTGTTTTATCAGATTAGTGCATACTTTGGATTATTTAAATACAGTGGATACTGTAGTTTCTGCATTTTTCTAACACCAAAGAATCTAAAATAGATCATTGCTTGCGCGAATTTCGTTATTTGCGAAATATAACAGATTACCGGTTTACAAAGGTATTGGTTGAAGTTTCTCACTGCTTTTTGGAGGTTTATGAAAATAATATAAATTTGATCCCAGTTGAAATTAAACTAGTGCTACAAAATATTTCGAAATTATTGTCTCAGGAAATAGAATTAACAAGAAATTTATCAATGCTACATAGTTCCGTCGCGTGATGGTGTCTGCTGCTAACCCCAGTGAAATACGTAGGTGTGATTAGTGTAACGTGTGATAAGTTCCATCAACACCCGCACAGTCAAGGGTGAAGTGCTTCGTTAGTGCAGGACATCGTGAATCCCACACTTCAATTGTAAGGAAGCGTTACTGAAGGACCTTTTGTAAGTTGAACTATTTCCTACTTGTTATTACTTTAAATATCTATCCGTTGCTTTGCCATATCTTTGTCGTTCTGATACCTTTTACAATAGACTTGCATGCTATTTTAAAACATAAGAAAAAAAAAGAAAGAAAGAACAATTAATACTGCTGAATTACTCATACCAATGGTGTCTTGCTTTTACCGTTATTATATTATATAGTTTATCTAAACAGTTTTATTTACATTCTACAAAGTACTGAATAACTTAGACTTTTCATTGCTGCTATGCTTATTCTTTTTTTTTCAGGTTTGCTTAACTATTTTTCTTGCAGGTATTGTCACTAACTCCTTACCGCCGTATACATCATATGTTAGTCTGCTTTCTACAACCCCCAAATCTCCGATTGAGCCCGGGTCATTCCTTGACTATCTTTGTGTTACGCACGGCTACGAGCTAACGTAGCATAAATTTGGCGCCCAACGTGGCTGCCACGAATTACGTAACAATGTATTATCCGGACGTAAGCCCTAATGATTTATTTACATCGAAACTGAATCAACTTCGTGGGCAACAATTGATAACATCAGAAAACGCTACAGCAGTATTAAAAATGGAATTTTTAGCGTACTGTTTTCCGAATATAAAAAATTTTTGATGATTGGTTAACTCGCATAAAAAGTTGTATATATTGTTAAATGAGCCTTTTAAGAACAGTAAAGTCATTTTTAATTCTAAACGTTTCTGTCGTCTTCTATTCCGAAATTTTAGCAGCAGTCTCTCATATACAAAACCGCATAAATGTCTAAAGTAATAAATACAAAAGTACATTCATTCAATAGTAATTAATGTTTCAACTTAGCAGTCGGTAACTTCGCATGCATTGTACTGGTGGTACAATGATAATCAGTTCAGCCAATCAAACTGCTTAATGGTTGTTTCATTATTAATCATTAGTTTGGACTGATATTCTACCGCTCTTTTTGTATCAAATATTGAATAGTAAGCCAATTTAAGATGTAAGACAAACATTAAAAGCTTTGCAAAAAAGCATATGTGATTGTGAATACATAGAAAATACATGCGGTAATTACTTAAAATTATAAGTAAGCTCTCCGTTATGTTACCGTTGAAAAGGCAGAAGAGGGAGCGCAAAAGTACATTTCGCCAATTTGAGTAAAGTTAGTGTAATTTCAACACTGTGATACCCCAATTTGTACGATGAGCAACTGGAAGAACTTAACAAAGACATCAGCTCCAATTCTTCCTGATGTAGATCATTAAAGCGACGCAGAAAAGAAATAGGGACTTTTACAGCTTAGCCGGACGTTCCGTTGCGGCCCCACAATTGGTTATAGTCGACATCTGCGAAATCATACTAGTTGAAAGTAAATTAGCACCAATTGCAGTAGATAATTTAGTGGTTAGAAAAATTCTATACCTAAAAGAAACAAGTTCGTGCAAACTAATTTCAAAATCCCATGTAATAAATACATTAACTGTAGGAGCCCACTTGTTTATCTTGGCGACTAGAATGTACTAATTCAGTTTCGAAGAGTTACAAATGATTAGATAGATCTCAAATCAAAGTTCGACAACAAACGAATTGCATATGCCACATTAGAAACTCAAAGCCAACAACAACTGGTAACGGAAGAACCATTGGATAAAACACGCAGCTAAATGATTGTAATATTTCGGAAAACAAATGTTTTAAAAATCGGAATCCATGTTTTAAACGTTATTAGGGGCACCGGATAAAGTATTTCCTCGAATAAATAATTCAAGATTTTGACTACTTCCCCCATCATTAACTTTATTGATTACAAGAAGATTAATTACAAGAGGAGCCGGAACTGGAAAAACAATTTACTCCTCCCCCCCCCTCATCTAATATTATCCATAGAGGAAGAGCCATTGATTTAGTCATTTTCAGAATTCATTTAGCAGGTGCTTCATCTATTTTAGGAATCATCCATTTTATTTCTACCATTATTAACATAAAACACAAGAAAATAACCTTTAACCAAATACCTCTTTTTGTTTGAGCTGTAGGAATTCTAGCAATGCTTTTACTATTATCGCTCCCAGTACTTGCCGGAGCCATTACCATACTGTTAACAGATCAAAACATTAAAATCATCCTTCTTAGATCCAGCAGGGGGAAGAGATCCAATCCTTTTTCAATATTTATTTTGATTTATGCTATAGCAACAATTGAAAATTTAGGATTTATTGCTTGGACTCATCATATATTTACAATCGGCATGAACATTGATACACAAATTGAAAAGTAGAAAACTCTAAACCAAACCCATAAAATAATCGTATATTCTTTATTTATTCGACGACTATAGTTTCGAATACTAATGCATTCATTATCAAGTACAAGTACACTAAAAAATAGAAAACATATGGAACAAAATTAAAATGGTAAAGAAGTATACTGATCTTAAACAAACTATTTCATGTCATATAAATACAATTATATAAATGAAGTGACAGTTAAAAATAAATTAAAAGTATGACTTGTCAAAGAGACAAGATATATACACCCTATTCACGTTAAATATGGGATGACGTCATAATTCATATAAACGCTACGTTGTTATGGTTAAGTTATTTTATGTGTATTTCCTGATCAGAGTAACCATATATATATATATATATATATATATATATATATATATATATATATATATATATATAAGAGAAAAATCGGTTTAATGAGTCTTAAATTAAACAAAGTAAATATATATAATAATATATATAATATATATATATATATATATATATATATATATATATATATATAAATATATATATATATATATTGAATGGCGCCTACTTCAAATAGATTTATAAAAATATGGTAATGGTATCATAAACATGATGAAGTTTTTATATAATAAGGTTCAGATCAAATTCGGTCACTTCGTTGGTAATATTGGAACTTGATGTTTTGTGCCTATGTATTTGCAAACATTCAAAGTAACTTAGCTGTTGACTTTTGTTTAAAAAATGTAGTAGCCTTAAATTTTGGGACTGATTAAAATCATGAATTTTTTTACCAATGTGTTCAGCAAAATGTGTTTTAAATTTGTAGTCTATGTATGGTGCTCGTTTGAATTCAGACGTGTGTTCTTTGAGACGAGTGCGATAAGATCTTCCTGTTTGGCCAATGTAAACCTCGTTACATGTGATACAAATTAGTTTATAGACGCCACTTTTGTCCATGGGATCTACTGGATCTTTGTTTCGTACGATCAATTTTATTAAAATTACTATTGGTTGAAAAAACAATATACACCCCTAAACTTTTAAACAAGTTCCTAATTTTTAGTGAAAAAACAGATGGTTCTTTCTTAAGTGGTAGTAACCTACTAGGTATAGAATGTTTAATTTTAATTTTATTATATAGCTTTTTAATGGTGAAATAAGGAAAATTATTATTTTTGGCAATTTGTTGAATAATGTTGAGCTCGTTATTGAAATCTATTTTTCTCATAGGAATACTAAACAGTCTGTTAAACAAAAAATTGAAAACAGTAAGTTTTTAGTAGAAAGGACGAAAACTATGAAAGGGAATAACAATATCAGTGGTCGTTGGTTTTCTATAAATACTAAACGTTAAGGAATTATAGTTCTTTTTGACAAGTATGTTCAAAAGGGAGAGAATTGTTATATTCAAATTCTATTGTGAATTTGATTTTTGGGTGAAGGGAATTCAACCATGTTAGATGATCTAAAATTTCTTCCTTATTTCCATTAAAAATAATGAAAATGTCGTCAACGTATCTCTTCCAATAAACTATCTTACTAACAAATACGATTTTATTGATACACAAGCCTATTTCACGTCCGCTACTATAATCATTGCAGTTCCCGCAGGAATTAAAATTTTCACTTGAATAGCAACAATGCACGGAAGACGAATTAATTATTTTCCCCAAATAATATGAGAATTGGGATTTATTTTTCTATTCACAATTAGAGGTGTTATCGGAGTAATTTTGGCCAATTCATCTTAAGATATTGTTTTACATGATAGTTATTATGTAGTAGCAGATTTTCATTATGTATTATCAAGAGGCGCAGTTTTTGCTATTATAGGAGTAATTGTAGATTGATTTCTTTTATTTCTAGGAATCAACATAAACAATAAACTATTAAAAATCCAAATTTTAATTATATTCACAGGAGTAAATATAACGTTTTTTCCACAACATCTCTTAGGAATAAGAGGAATGCCATGGCGATATTCTGTTTATCCAGACGTTTACATACCATGAAACATACTTTCATCATTAGGATCAATAATTTCAATTATAAGAGTTTATTTATTTACATTCTATGAGAAAGATTCATCATTAAAATAAAGCAATCATAAAACACACATAAAAACACCAATAGAATGATTACAAAAACTTCCACCGTCAGAGTACACATTATAACGAATTATCAATTTGAATGAAATTGTGTGGCATATCAATGCAGTAAACTTAAGATTTTGTTATAAAATTTATATTTCTTTAGAATGGCCACTTGAACTAACTGATCGATGATAGAGGCTAATTCGCCTTCAATAGAGCATTTAATTTCTTTTTACCATTATAGAATAATAATTCTAATCGCCATTATTTCTGTAGTAGCATCTATAACAATTATAATAGCATTAGAAAATACAAACATAGGAAACTACTGAGAGGCCAATTAATTGAATCAATTTGAACAATCATTCCGGCCATCACATTAGTATTTATCTCAATTCCATCTCTAACCTTAATATACTTGTTTGACGAAACTAATTCACCCATACCATCAGGACATCAATGATACTGAAAATATAAATTTGCAGATTTTATTAAAAAAGAACTAAATTGCTAGTTAGAAGATACTAAAAAATTCAGTTTTCGCCTTTATACGTAGGTAACCAATTAATCTTACCATTAAACTCAAAATCAGTATAATATTTTCATCATTTGACGTAATTCACTCATGAACTATTCAATCATTAAGAGCAAAAATAGATGCCACTCCTGGACGATTAAACCAATTATTATTTATAATTAACTATACAGGAATTTATTTTGGACAATGCTCAGAAATGTGTGGTATAAATGGCTGAAAACTCCATCATTAGATGACTGAAAGTAAGTATAGGTCTCTTAAATCTTTTTCATAGTAATTAACAACTATTTCTAATGGAAAATTTAGTTAAAACCATAACATTAGTTAGTCAAGCTAAAATTATTAAAAGAATAATTTTCTATTCCTCAAATAGCACCAACTATATGATAAAACATTATAACTTTAAGATCAACAATAATTATGCTAATAAATTCAATAATTTATTTCCAATACATACAAATTTTTATTAGTAAAAACATATTAAATTATAATATAAATTGAAAATGATACATCTTTTCTCGTCATTTGATCCAGTCACATCAAATAATTTTTCAATAAACTGAATAATCTTATCAATTATTATAATCTCAATGCCATAAATTTTTTGAATAATTTTTTCACGTAGAAATTATTTATGAAATATTTTAACAACTAAATTAAATAAAGAAATAAAAATAAATATAAAAACTAATAAAAACTCCACACTTCTTTTTATCTTTTTATTCATGTTTAGCGTCGTTAATAACATAATAAGGCTATTTCCATTTATTTTTCCAAGAACAAGAAACATTTCAACAAATCTTTCAATAGCTCTTCCTCTATGAATAAGAATAATAATATTCGGTTGAATCAATAACACAAAACAAATCCTAGCTCATTTAATTTCCATAGGAATACCACGTATATTAATATCATTCACTGTATGTATCGAACAATTAGAAATCTAATCCGACCTGCAAATATATTTCTTTTTGACATAAAAGGGAATTGCATTTTTTCACTTTATCACTTTCATTTAACTACACAAATGACAAGCTTTAACATTTTTATATGTCAAATATCTGATAACTACACTGTTGCAACATCTCGAAGGTTTAGATGCAACTCTTGTATGTCATGGAAGTTCTAAAACTACAAGAAGTGTCATTTGTTGTACCATGATGCCTATAACCTACTTATAACACTATTACCACTAGTAAAATACGTTCCTCCCCCACCTTAGTCGTAAATGATATTCACGTCACTAAAACACCGTTGCGTAAATTGAATAAAATAGGAGGGCTGTGAAACAGGCGTAAATTTTTACTTACTATCTTAGGAAAGTAAGTGATTAACTGTAACCATGGTTGTAAATTCATGGTATCGTGCCCAATCCTACCTTAAGTAATTCTTCAGTTCTTATTTTAATTTTAAACTTAAATTAAAAAGAAATTATTGTTTCAGTCTAATTTAAATAATAGAAAACACCTCATTGGACATTTAATCCAATCGCTGTTTTGGTTCACGAAAATAATGAAACAAACTTAAGCAATAATTAGGTTTTTCTACAAAACAAATTAAATTAACTTAAAAAACTAATTTTTAAAGTTGAACGTAAATGTGCAGTTTGTGCAGCTAGCAACAATTATCAAGTTGGACATTATTAGAGTCCATTGTCTTAACGTTAACAATATGTTCAGAAATACGAACATTTGCCGATGTAGACTGTTGTGCATCTACATTAATTTATAAAGAATCATAATTTTCAATATCATCCAATTTTGTGGATATTGAGGCTTGATTTTCATTAAAAATACTTACATCCCAGGGAATCTGCAACATATCCTTCTGCTGTCGTGAATGACTTCGATCCACCATGACGTTTCAGGCTAAGTATATTTCGCCGAAATTGGCCAACGTGGCCGATGTTCTTCGAAAAGCGTGACCTGTATAGAGAACTGGTTCTGCCAGATTTAAACAGGTAGCTTCGATTGAAGGAACCTTGGAAAACGTGTTCTTTTCTATAGGTTGATTGAAACACCTTCCTATGGATTTCAAAGAAACTCTTGTTCATTTTATCGCTTTTGCAGACCATATTTTTTTAGCATCAATAATTCCGAACAATTGGAGGATATCCAACTCTATGTACACCGTTGTTCACTATAGTATAGGTGCGTGAAATATTATTCTTTGTTTTACGCAGGTGAATAATCATCAAATCAGTGTTGTTTTAGACATCTCTAATTTCAAAAGTTCGTCCGTACGACTTGCTCCGGCAACACCAATCACAGCCACAGCCTAAAACCTTACACTTTATAAAATGTTTCGTATTTAAATGAAAAGTGCACATTTTTTTAAACATCAGATATCCTTTGTCTGGTGCATCGTATTGAAGTAACTGATATTTCATCTGGTAAACATCTTCGACTCCATCGACGTGTATCCGTATTTTTTCTTTTTCAAAACGCACGCAGTTTTCTATACTGTAAAACTTCGACTTTTTCGTATATTGCCAATGTACTTTTCAGCATGAAATACTCACTCCAAAAAATTGCCGGAGAACCTTCCAAACCTTCCAAACAAAAATGCCAGCAATGCGGTATCATCTACATTCAGGACACTTTTGTGAGCACAACAATTTTTAAAGTTTTAATATATTAAATCGTATATTATGTAAAAAAACCATTTTAGTTGTTAACTATTTTGCATCCCATAAAAATTAATTTGTTCGGTTAACGTCAACTGCGACTCAAAACATTGATGACAATTAACATTTGTCGTTCAGATCCCGCTTCTGAAAAACTGTAAGGCGTGGAAATTTGACATGTGGGTACTTACTTTAACGTAATTGAAATTAACCCAAATTTCTTATATAATTGTAAATATATACATCAGAGGTATTTCTAAGTTAACCGTATCCGTTTATTAACAAATCTGTAGTCATGTAGAAGGTTCTGCTAGCAGTATTCTTATCTCAGCAACCACCGTCAATTCTAGAAATAATAATCACGGTGAGTGCTGACCTCTTAGTCATTCTAATAAAGGAGTAGATAAAACTACATTCTATATAACTATGTAAATATGGCATCAATTATCACTGGCATACACAACCAATCTAACCAACAATTTGATTCAATCTCTACCTTTACCTCAACACCATACAAACCATCAACATCATACCTGTATGGCTCTAAATAACTAGCGTGGCGTATCTCTCCACCAGTACGTCCTATCCTGTGTGTCGAACGGCTTGCTATATAATAGAAGAATTCTTCACACCCTACCCTGTGTGTCGAATGGTTTGCTATCTAACAGCAGAATTTTTCACACCCTGACATGTGTGTCGAATGGTTTGCTATATGTAACAGCAGAATTCTTCACACCGTACGCTTTTGACTACTATCTTATCTTTATATAATTAAATGTACAAGATGCTTGGTATCATCCCTAACTATAAACTCTAGTAAACATTACAACGCACTCAGCACATAAAGCTATAGCCCTCAGTAATCTGTGCAAAAGTATGCAATACAGCCTTTCAAAGTACTATACTACATAGCTTCATTTGCTCATGAATGAATATTTAATATAAAAGAGTACACATCAATTCATACAAGTCAACACCTGTGAGAATATAATATACTCACCTCTGGATTTGAAGAACTGTGGTCCAACTATTCAATGCAAGTAGAACTGGTGGCAATCATAACAGTTTTTAATTTGACATTTTTATTTTTATCATTCAAAGGTAACTAATTCATTACTAAAATTAACAACTAAAATGGTTTCTTACATTTAACTTAGATTAGTGGAAAATAATTCTTGTGTAGTTAGTTTCGCAACCTCATCAACGGTTTGAACACTATCCATCATCAAATCTCTTGTATAGGACTGCTTTGTGAATGACAGAACACAACTACAGTTAAAAAACCAAATGTTTTAATTACTAAATAGAAACCATGGTTACAAACTAATGGTTAAGTGTCATTAGTAATGTAATGAATTTTTACGTAAGTGCGAATACGTAAGCCTTTATTAAACTGATGAAGCTGAATTTTGTATATTCACAACCGCAAAATTTTTTGTTATATTTTAAAGCCGGGTTAGAAAAAATATTGTACTTAACACACGTTACGAAACCATAATTTTATTTAACTCGTGTAATTTGCAAAACTCACTCACTGCGTTCGCTCGGTTTAGCAAATATTACATCCGTCAAATACAATTAGTCTCTTCATAACCGGATACCTAAATATCTATCACTTACAAAAGGCGCTATCACAGTGATGACACAACTGACAGATTAGCTTTAATATCAACTGCCATGAAAGGTTCCTTCATTTGTGCATAATAGTACATCAATTACTAAAGGATGCCGTTTTCATATTAACTATGGCAACTGCTATCTTATATCTACATAGACTCATATGCCACAACCGTATTAGAAATCAGCCAAGCATACAAATAACGACTAAATAAAAAATGATATCGAAGCAATATTTTCTAGTTATAAAGAATACTTGCGATTTGCTAAAGAAAATGAAACCAAATTTATCTTTTGTTAAGACTTTCATATAAATATATTTATAAATATGAAATATAAGTTACTATTTACAGAAGTCTATACATGTTTGAACGGTTTCAAGCAATTTTGGAGCCTTGATGTATAGCCAAAACACCATCCTCTTCGTCATGGTATATCTGAATTAAAGCCCAACCAAATGTAGCCACTGTAACTTGTTTTCCAGTGCAGGTGCCATCTTCTTTCACGTCACCACTTATAACGTCGCAATATGTACCTGGCGGTAAACACGTTTGCAGTACTTGGTTTAAATCACCATAATTGTTTAAAGCTATAAATCCTTTGTCACCTCTACAAAAAGAAATATGTTGATCGCCATTAGACCAAAAGTCGTTCAATCCTGCTCCATGAACAGCAATTCTAAATTTGTTCATGTTGTAAATTTGACGCCATCTGTGCTCGCATACCCAGCCATTACCGCAACTGTTGTCTTCGTTAAAAATAGGCGATATAATATTTTCTTTTTCGTCTTGAGGTGGTCCTTAAAATCCTTAGTTTAGTATACTAGCTCGTCATAAATTATATAATTTTGTGTATTACCTTGATTTTTTTCTTCAAACTTGAAGCTTGACATAATACGAGTGATTCCATATGGATAAGCAAACATAAATGCTGTGGCCATTTTATACTGCTTGGCTTGCTTGTAGGTCAGTATGTTCTCACCACCTGCTCCATGACCTCTTTGGTTATCGTGATTATCGACGAATATCAAAGCATCACCGCTTTCCAAAAATCCCCATCCCGTACCCCAGTTTGACAAATAAGCTAGTTTATCGTGACCTCTAAACACCCTACCTATTTCAGCACTATGTTTAAATTCGGTAATAGTACCCAGGTGTTTATATTCTTCACGTCTAACTGCTCCAGATCCTAGAACAAAACGAATTAAAATACTCAAAGCATGTTATTTTTCAAATAATTTAATTACCTAAGTCGATAACTTCTTGCGTTATAAATGGCCTTGTTCCAGGTGCAAAACCAAAATTAGTATTAAGATCATCCATTTCTTCATAAATTGCTTTCAAGTGATCGGGCCACATATGCTTAGCTGCATCAACTCGAAATCCCGTAACGCCCAGACGTATCAAATGGTTGAAATATTTAACAACCTGTGTTTTTACATAATCCTTTCCCTTAAAAATAAACGCAATTATAAAGTTTTAATGCTCAATAAATACGGTCATACCAGATTCAAATCTTTTAAACGTTCAAGTTCACAGTTTCTGACATTGTGGGGATCATCATAGTTATTTATTTCGCAAGTGGGGTTAAAATCCCAATCCGAATATGGAACTGCTGGAAAATATTTTTTACCAGGATCTGCAGTACTTCCTCCAGTGCCTTGTGCTGGAGGCCTTTCTGACTCTCTGGACATATGATTTATTACCGCATCAACATATATCCTAAAAAAATTAAGCTATTTATGGTTTAACTTTTGCATTGCACGAATATGTACCTAACGCCAACATCATTGCATCTTTTAACCATTTCTGCAAATTCCGTCTCATTTCCCGAACGAGTTAACAGCTTATAGCTAATAGGCTGGTATCGTTCATACCAAGGACGCTTAGGCACAATTATATTTTCGTTTGGAGGAGACACCTAAAGTCAATTTATTCACTATAGGAATACTAAACTAATTTGAAAGTTCAACTTACCTGAACCCCTGCGTAGCCTGCGGGAGCCAGAAACTGTTCACATTCTTTGGCAATATCTAGCCATTTCCATTCAAACAGGTGGACAATTGTACTTCGACCATCAACCCAATATGGATCTTTGTTACGAAGTGCTTCGGACTTGCCACTACTGGCAATAACTGCTAATGCCACAACAACAGCAAGCTGAAAAGTCATTTTAAAGTGACTGACAGTAACAAGTGAGCCTAAATAGCTACAATTTATAGTTAAAATTATTATCTATCAATTACGATAAGCTTTGCGGTTAGTACAATATTACACAATATTATGAATATCTTAAAAAGCAACTGAGATGTGTAAAGGTAATATGTAAAGTTTTTGTGTATACTACTTAGAAAAGTAACATAATTTTTGCAAGACCATCTTGCCTAATAGCAGATAGTTACAAATGTAATCAAATCGAATATGTAAGCTTGAATATTTTTTTGTGGGTTTAATTAATTCAAAAGTATAAGTAAATTCTCTAATAAAAACTTATAATAAGTTTTTGCCGTAATATCTATTTTACAATTTTCACAAATATACTGAAGTAACTTAACTAAAATCGATGGCAGGTTTGGGAGTAAACAATGGATTTGATTTAGAACGATGCAATTAGCGACAACTATTGTTGGAATTAGATCAAAAATCCAACTTAACTTCGTATCACGTAATTTTTAATCCGTATATAAGAATAGGGTTTCTTTATAAAGCATTTCAGATGTGCCCCATACGTGCTATGCACCCAAAATTACCTGAAGATTAAAGCAACGTAAGCGACAAGTAACTGCATATTAAATTGAATATATCAAAATTTTTTATATATTTTGTATATATACAAAGTAAAAGAAATTATTAGCAAGTGACTCATCAAGATAGGAGTAGCAAAGTTGAAATATTGAATACAGACACATTATGGGAAGTACAGCATCACCTAGCTCACAATTTGTGTCTTTGGGTCGTTTCACCTCATATCGCAGGTTTTTAGCAACAGTCGGCACGGAGGAGATCCGGCTCAACTGCCTTTTTCCATGGCCAAAAGTTATAATTTAATAGGAAAGTAGTTGTAATGAGTCTAATACAAATTAAGAAAAATATTATTGGCAAGTGATTCGAATTCATCCACGAGGGCATCCTGCCGACGCGTTTCGTTCTAATTGGGGCAAAGTTTGTAGTATTTAATACGGACACATTATGATCAGTACAGCATCACTTAGCTCACAATTTGAATTGTGAACTAGCTGATGCTGTACTTCCCATAATATGTCTGTATTAAATATTACTACTCCTGTTCTGATGAGCCCCAATTAGGGGGAAACGCATCAACAGGATTGCCTCGTGACTGAATTTGAGTCACTTGCCAATAATTTTTTTGTTACTGTGTATTAATTTAAGACTCATTACACCTACTTTTTTTAAATTTATATATATATATATATATATATATATATATATATATATATATATATATATATATATTATTCTACCCCCTTTTCTCTTTTTATACTTTTACTTTTATCAACTTAAAAATGTGCACACCTAATGCACGCCCGTACTTGCACTGTTTGGTTGGTTCTTTTATTACTTATTTATTTGCAATGCCTCGACTCTATAAAACTCTTAATCTCAGGGTATTCAAACTACTTATAGTGGATTCCGTTATAAGTAGATGTGCTACGTCCAACCAAAATGTCCTCTTTTGTTTTACTACTAAAATTGCTACTCTACTTTTGTATATGCCAAAATTTATAAAATGATCAAAGTTGCTATGTGCCAAATGAAATTACAACCAAAATTTGTATGACTAATTTTGACGTATTACAGAAATATGATGTTAAAACTCACCTGGTCTATACTCCGTTGATGCCTCGGTGAATCCTGGCACAAAATCCTAATCCCCGTATGCGTCCTTACAATGATGTTCTCAACTTTTCGTGCTGTTTCCAGGTGTCTTCGAATTTTAACTGTTCCCCAATATCTGAAATGATTAACCCAAATTTAGAATTTAGAAAAAATTAGTGCTATAACTTCCCTTGTACTAATCTCCACTTCAAGTCCTTGTTTCTTCTATAATTCCGTCCGCTTCTCCGTATCTAAATCCCAATCCACTCGTTCCTGTATATTTTTGTTCGCTGCTCCTGTTGCCTTTAAACCGCTCTCCAATATCCCTTCAGATCTCTGTATAACCACTCTCGATAACCTTCTAACTTTAAACCACACTCCAATATCCACTTCAAATCTGTATAACCACTCCCGATGACCTTCTAACTTTAAAACACTATCCAAATCAAATAATTTTCCGTCGCACAATCACTACTATTCCTTTATACTCTCGATGTTTGTTTCTTTACCACTTTTCAATTAAACTCATTTAAAACAATTACTTTTATTTTCTTTTTTTAAATATTTAAATACAAATTAGCACCGTTCTGAAAACACGTCTATTACAAAATTTGTTCAAAAATAATCTCTGAAAACACGTCTTTTACAAAATCGTTTCGAAAATAATCTCTGAAAACACGTCTTTTACAAAATCGTTTCGAAAATAATCTGCCTTGTTTACTCTCTAAGGCGACCATGTTAACTCTCCATTAGCCAACTACATCTTAAAGTCCATAACAAATAACTAAGTTCGTGTCGCACATACCATAGTCCATGTCTTTTATACAGTTTCATAATTACATTAAATTCTAATATATGTCCTAAATCTTTACATTCAACCAATCACATTTTACGATGTTTTAACTAATAATTTTGAGTTTACAAATATTGTCCAAAAGTTGATTCTATAGAAAATGAAACCAAAATAAATTACACTTGACCCTGGATGCATGTTGATAGTGAACATTCATAGACGCATCCGGCTTTTGGACGGCAAATGTACTTTCAAAGGCTTTTAAAATTTCAACTCGGTATAAACCCTTGAGCATTTCACATCTTACTACGCCACTTAGTCATTTTAAAATTTCCTTTTGGCACTTAATTTCAACTACTATATTTGAATGGTATTTTAGTGTACATAAAATACGGCAAACATACATTTTTAAGTTTATGTGATCGATTATGTGGATTATTTTTTGTTTGGCATATACTATCTTGTACTAAACAACCCTTATAACTCTTAGTAGCTCCCTTAGACATTATAATATATATATATATATATATATATATATATATATATATTTATGTAAAACCTGCTTTTAATTTAAACTCTTCTGCTTAAACCCTCGAATTTTGCATTATTTGAAACTATAAAAAAAATGCAAAAAACTTACCCACATCTATTTTGCTATTATATTAGATATTATTAAAGCAGAATACTTCCAATTTTTGATATTTTTGTATTATATTTTATAAAAGTGTTGGTTCCTTGTTTAGTTTTTGCAGCTCTAGTTGTGATATGACTTTTTGCAATACCTACCGGAAGTGATTCTATAGCACCATTATATACAAAGCAGTACAAAGGCAATGATTATAATCTCATAAAAGAAATGAAATGTATGACAAATAAAGAAAATATGTTTCATAAAAATAATTTAAAAATATTTTTTTCTAGCTTTTAAATCTGCAAACTTTTGTATGTTTTCGATTATATATATATTTTTTACAACTTCATTTTCTATTGACAAAATTGCCAATTGCAATTTCGATTGTCATCGTTGATCTTAAATATGTTTTAATAAGTTTCAATTTACTGAAACTACGTTCGCAAGCTGCAAGTGTTACATGAATAGTTAGCAATATCTTTAAAGTTGTCCACAAATTTGGCATAATTGTATACAGGTCGTTAATTTTTATAAAATTGAGAACCTCTAAAGGACTGTCAACATTTTCAGGAATTAGGTTTTTGAAAGATATAATTTCATTCATTAATTCAGAATCATCAATATCAGATTTTTCTTGGTCTTTTAAAAGCAAATGTAAATTCATGCAACATTTGCGCAATTCATCATTATTTAGATTCTTTTTTAAATTACACAAAAATCCCCAATTATTCAAAAAATCATTGTTTTGTTCTAAACGTTCTACCAAAGAAGACTTAATTTAATCTACTAATATGTTGAATACATATATTTTGAAAGGTTCTTTCGCATCAACAACAACATCATCAATAGCTTTATAATCATGTTGTCTCTTTATGCGGCGGATGCGTTTTTGTATAAAGATCGGTTCAGTACCTACTAATTCATCTAGCTCTCTCGCGTCTACCAAGCATTTTTCAAAACTATTGGAACGATAATTTTCATGATATTTAGAACAAGATTGTAATAAATTAACAGCATTATTTAAATCCATTGAATTAGCCTGTAAGGCTTTACTAACGATGTTTATGTGGGACAACAGATCATACCAAATAACTATTAATACTAGAAATAATATTCGCATATTTGTTCTGATAAAGTAAATGCTTCATGTCGTGTACCAGCATCTTTAGAATTTTCGTGTACTTGTAAAAGTGCATTGTGTATTTCAGTTATCTGGAATCTCAAAGGTTTGATACAATCAATTCGACTTTCCCAGCGAGTTTCGCATAAAGGTTTTATTGATAAAGGCACATTGTCGGTTAAATTTTCCATCGCCCTACGGAAGCAGAAAAAAATGTGTATAAACGTTGTACAATACCAAAAAAATATGTTGACTGTGTGCAAGATATAGCTGCATCCTCAATGACTAAATTGAGGGAGTAGCATCCACATGGCATAAAAAAAGCACGAGAATATTCTTTACAAATATGAGCTTGAACACCTTTATTTTTCTCTTCATGTTAGAACCGTTATCATATCCTTAGCCTCTACAACCATCTAAGTTCAATTGAAAATCATTCATTAATTGTTTTATTATCTCATATAATGAGTGGCCTGTTGATTTTTCAATTTCGCTTTACGGGTACGTTCCAAAATATCACGAACAGAAGATGCCAATAATGTGATTATTTCATTTTGTATTGTTTTACTGCAATAAGTAATTGATGTTTCATTTGATATTATTCGACGAACATGTTCATGCAAAGTAACGTCATATTTACTAACAAGTTCAACCAACCCCAAGAAATTTCCATTATTTTTAGTGAAAAATTGTTCAGATGTACCACGAAAAGCCAAATTGTGTTCTGCTAAATATAACACAATATTCATGAGGCTTTCTAATACATTGTTCCAATGTTATTAATTACTGTACAAGTTCGAAATCTTTTCCGTGCCTCAGACCATTTAATAAAATTATTTAAATATTCGGGAGAATTTTCATGCTGTTTTAAATACTCAACTTGACTTTATCTGTGTAAAATAATTTACAACAAATGCAGAATACCTTATTTTCACTTCTTGAATAAGATAACCATGAACCTAGAAAACGTTCTCCATTTGAAGTTATCCTATAACACATTGTTTTATTAAAATTACGATTATCCGTATCTCGTGGATACGTAAAATTAGAATCAATTCCCTTTATTATCGAAAAATCAAATGAAAGGATATGATCTCAATATGTAGAATTTAGTTCAAGTGGGCAAGTACCCAGATCATTATATTTAAAATTGTCGTTAAAATTTTGTTCGCTAAAGGTAGTCAATTCCAGATTTATTTTCGGTTGTTGATTGTTTAGATTTGAGGGTATTTCTTCGAAACTAGATGCAGAAGTCTCGCTGGAATCCATACTCAATTGTAATGGAGAATTGTTTTCAGTTAATTGGATCTGGGTTTCTACTGGTTTAAAGAACCCGGTAATTTCATTTGCTTTTTTGACTCTTCTTCTCGTTGTTGTTTTCTTTTACGATTTTGATATGCTGATAATTTTTTGGAGGCATTATAATAGTCCTTTTAGTCTGAAATTATATTAATATTATGATTTCTTATAATACATTTAATTATTAATTTATATTATTTATTACGTGGATACCTACATACCGAAATTTATGTAACGTAAAAATAATAAAAATTAATTAATTCCACAACGAATACGTAACAAAACTTTTTTTATATCTTACTTAAAAGCACGGTAAGTGTTGTCAATGCAAAGTTTACAGAAAGACAAATTATTTAACCATTTAGGCGTATGACAGGCGCCAGTATCACTTTGACTATTCATAATTTTGTTGATATTTTTATGTATGGGGTAATTATATTACCGGGGCAAATGTAATACTTCCAATTTATTATTTTGTCTGTTGTCTGTTGCGCCATCTTTTGGGCATTGAGAACACGTCTTAAACTATTTTATAACCACCTGTAAAATATAGATTATCGATTATCTGTTGACAATAATAAAATAATTAGCGCTGTGATCTTTATTTGGTATTATTAAAGAAAAAACAATTTATTGCTTGCTAAAAAAATCGATGTCTTATGAAAAATGATCAATTTTAATTTATAAAATCTAAAAAAATAATGAATGTAAAAAAATTATTTTTATATCGGCGCCCCTCAAAATTGGCGCCCAGGGCAGCCGCCCGCCCCTTTATCCGGCGCTTGGTTCATTAATAAAATTGTATGTTATCACAAATAGAACAGTGAGCACCCTCTCTATTTTAAAACAGGACACCGTCTTATAAGAACAAATTACAGTTTTTACCTTTGCTAACAATAAAACTTGATTATTAACCTTGTTTCTGTTATTAAAAATAAGTAGTTTCATTGTCCAAAAATATATCTTTTAAAGAGCTTTTACTATAATAAGTAATGGATACTTTTAACTTCCGTCTGGATAAACTTTTCTCACACTGATTGAATCTCTGGCTACATTGTTCCACTCAGATAAAATGTAAATACCTATTATAATAGAACTTTTAGTATTATAGCAATTCAGTTTTCAGAATGGACTCAAATTGATGCAATATAAATAATAAAATATGAACTTCGATTTAGAATAGGCTTAAATACACGCTACTTCTATTCTGGGACTGCAATATGCGTTCAACAGTCTTCTCTGTACCACGTCGATGATGTTGAAATTTTGTCAGAAGGTGTCTTGCTGCTCTAAATACTCCGCTACTAATAATTCTTACTGGAATGCTTTTACTTTATAGGGCTACGCTACAAATATCCTTATCTTCAATAAACTCAATATATTCTTTATCGTAGTGCTTACATTTTTCTCTAAACGCTTCAATACAATTCAAATTTTTTTCTTTGATTTAAAATAAAATTCTTGAGAAATAACAAAACACAGCTTCTTTATTTTCAAAAATGTTGTAACTCCTTTTAAATAAGTTGTCTTTCAAGTCAACTTTGTACATAAATTGAAACATATTACTTATAAACTAAATTACACAGAATGCATTTATAGAAGACCACCTGATTTTTAAATTATTGATACATATTACAATTTCCATGAATTAATTTCATTGGTAACTATATTATAACATTGATAACATGCCTTTTTTGTTAATATAACTTCAAAAATTACTTTATTTCATTGAAACATACACTTATATGGTATGACAATGCTTTATTACATAAAATAACTATTTTGGAATCGTTCGTCTACTAGAATAAGGTTTTCTTCTGAATTCAATAGTAACAAAATTGCTTAAAGATTAATTTCTGAATTAAACTGTATCCTCTTGTGATTTTAACTCTATTGAAAATTAAACCGCTTGTGTGTGCGGATTGCCTCCTGACTGAATTTGAGTCACTTGCCAATAATTTTTTTTTACCTTGTATTAATTTAAGACATTAAACCTACTTTTCCTTTAAATTATAACTTTTGGCTATGGAAAAAAGCAGTTGAGCCGGATCTCCTCCGTGCCGATTGTTGCTAAAAACCTGCTATATGAGGTGAAACGCCACGAAGACACAAATTGTGAGCTAGGTGATGCTGTACTTCTCATCCCATAATGTGTCTGTGTTAAATATTACAACTTTGCTACTCCTGTCCTGATGAGCCCCAATAAGGGCGAAACGCGTCGACAGGATGCCCTCATGGTTGAATTTGAATCACTTGCTAATAATTTTTTTTTTACTTTATATATATATATATAAAATATATAAAATTTTTTGATATATTAAATTTAATATGCAGTTACCTGTCGTTTACGCTGTTTTAATCTGAAATGCTTTATAAAGAAACCCTACTCTTATATACGAATTAAAAATTACGTGATTCAAAGTTGAGTTGGCTTTTTGATCTAATTCCAACAATACTAGACGCTTAGTGCATCGTTCTAAATCAAATCCATTGTTTACTCCCTAACCTGCCATCAATTTATTATATACTCAAATATGATCCATCACAGTTAAGTTACTTCAGTATATTTGTGAAAATTGTAAAATAGATATTACGGCATAAACTTATTATAAATTTTTATTCGAGAATTTACTTATACTTTTGAATTAATTAAACCCACAAAAAAATATTCAAGATTACACATTCGATTTGATTACATTTGTAGCTATCCACTATTACGCAAGAAGGTCTTGCAAAAATTATGTTACTTTTCTAAATAGTATACACAAAAACTTTACGTATTACCTTTACACATCTCAGTTGCTTTTTAAGATATTCATAATATTGTGCAATATTGTAGCTAACCGAAAAGCTTATCGTAATTGATAGATAATAATTTTAACTATAAATTGTAGCTATTTAGGCTCACTTGTTACCGTCAGTCACTTTAAAATGGCTTTTCAACTTGCTCTAGTTATGGCATTAGCAGTTATTGCCAGTAGTGGCAAGTCCGAAGCACTTCGTAACAAAAATCCATATTGGGTTGATGGTCGAAGTACAATTGTCCACCTGTTTGAATGGAAATGGCTAGATATTGCCAAAGAATGTGAACAGTTTCTGGCTCCCGCAGGCTACGCAGGGGTTCAGGTAAGTTGAACTTTCAAATTAGTTCAGTATTTATATGCTGAATATTTCAACTTTAGGTGTCTCCTCCAAACGAAAATATAATTGTCCCTAAGCGTCCTTGGTATGAACGATACCAGCCTATTAGCTATAAGTTGTTAACTCGTTCGGGAAATGAAACGGAGTTTGCAGAAATGGTTAGAAGATGCAATGATGTTGGCGTTAGGTACATATTCATGCAATGCCAAAGTAAAACCATAAAAAGCATCATTTTTTTAGGATATATGTTGATGCGGTAATAAATCATATGTCCAGAGAGTCAGAAAGGCCTCCAGCACAAGGCACTGGAGGAAGTACTGCAGATCCTGGTAAAAAATATTTTCCAGCAGTTCCATATTCGGATTGGGATTTTAACCCGACTTGCGAAATAAATAACTATGATGATCCCCACAATGTCAGAAACTGTGAACGTTTAAAAGATTTGAATCTGGTATGACCGTATTTATTGCGAATTAAAACTTTATAATTGCGTTTATTTTTTAAGGGAAAGGATTATGTAAAAACACAGGTTGTTAAATATTTCAACCATTTGATACGTCTGGGCGTTACGGGATTTCGAGTTGATGCAGCTAAGCATATGTGGCCCGATCACTTGAAAGCAATTTATGAAGAAATGGATGATCTTAATACTAATTTTGGTTTTGCACCTGGAACAAGGCCATTTATAACACAAGAAGTTATTGACTTAGGTAATTAAATTATTTTAAAAATAACATACTTTGAGTATTTTAATTCGTTTTGTTATAGGATCTGGAGCAGTTACACGTGAAGAATATAAACACCTGGGTACCATTACCGAATTTAAACATAGCGCTGAAATAGGTAGGGTGTTTAGGGGTCACGATAAACTAGCTTATTTGTCAAATTGGGGTACTGGATGGGGATTTTTGGAAAGCGGTGATGCTTTGGTATTCGTCGATAATCACGATAACCAAAGAGGTCATGGAGCAGGTGGTGAGAACATACTAACCTACAAGCAAGCCAAGCAGTATAAAATGGCAACAGCATTTATGTTTGCTTATCCATATGGAATCCACGTATTATGTCAAGTTTCAAGTTTGAAGATAAAAATCAAGGTAATACACAAAATTATATAATTTATGACGAGCTAGTATACTAAACTAAGGATTTTTAAGGACCACCTCAAGACGAAAAAGAAAATATTATATCGCCTATTTTTAACGAAGACAACAGTTGCGGTAATGGCTGGGTATGCGAGCACAGATGGCGTCAAATTTACAACATGAACAAATTTAGAATTGCTGTTCATGGAGCAGGATTGAACGACTTTTGGTCTAATGGCGATTAACATATTTCCTTTTGTAGAGGTGACAAGGGATTTATAGCTTTAAACAATTATGGTGATTTAAACCAAGTACTACAAACGTGTTTACCGCCAGGTACATATTGTGACGTTATAAGTGGTGACGTGAAAGAAGATGGCACCTGCACTGGAAAACAAGTTACAGTGGCTACATTTGGTTGGGCTTTAATTCAGATATACCATGATGAAGAGGATGGTGCTTTGGCTATACATCAAGGCTCCAGAATTGCTTGAAACCGTTCAAACATGTATAGACTTCTGTAGATAGTAACTTATATTCCTTATTTATTAATATATTTATATGAAAATTTTATCAAAAGATAAATTTGGATTTATTTTCTTTAGCAAATCGCAAGTATTCTTTAGAACTAGAAAATATTGCTTCGATATCATTTTTTATTTAGTCGTTATTCGTATGCTTGGTTGATTTCTATTACGGTTGTGGGGTATGAATCTAAGCAGATAATTATAAGATAGCAGTTACCATAGTTAATATGAAAACGGCATCCTTTAGTTATTGATGCGCAAATGAAGGAACCTCTCATGGCAGTTGATATTAAAGCAAATCTGTCAGTTGTGTCATCACTGTGATAGCGCATTTTGTAAGTAATAGATAAGTAGGTAACCGGTTATGAAGAGTCTAATTGTATTTGACGGATGTAATATTTGCCAAATCGAGCAAACGCAGTGAGCGGGTTTTGCAAATTACATGAGCTAAATAAAATTAGGGTTTCTTAATGTGTTAAGTACAATATTTTTTCTAACCCGGCCTTAAAGTATAACAAAAAATTGTGCGGTTTTGAATATACAAAATTCAGCTTCATCGGTTTACTTCAGCATTGCTTTGGATTAATATTTATGTGAATAATTATTTCCAAGCAAAGACTTAGTATTCCCAGCTTCGCATTAATTCATTACATTACTAGTGACACTTAACCATTAGTTTGTAACCATGATTTCTATTTAGTAATCAAAACATTTGGTTTCAACTATAATTATGTTCTGTCATTCACAAAGCAGTCCTATACAAGAGATTTAATGATGCGAAAGTGTAAAAGCCTGCATAAGCAAAATTTAACTATCTGACAAAAAAGTGCGCGATGTGCTATACTTATAGAACGGTCCTAGCAGTAAAAAGGACAACTGACTTTTTCAAGCAACCACAAGAATAGCAGTAGCGCAGAGAAGGGGTATGCATGTATTATACAGCGCACTGTTAGTTTACGAGTAGCTCGAACGTGTAATTGATCACGACTTATAGTTCCCTCGGAGGTTTAAAAATTCCTAGACCATTGTCGTTTGAAAAATGTTTGGAAATTATTAGAACGAGGGCGGGTCGAAGTATAGGTTAGATGACCGAGTTTTTCTACCTTTTACAAGGGAATCGGAAGTTGACAGACGTCGAGCATCTAATTCTCTATTTGGGCGATATCGAGTACTTACCGATTCTAGAAATAATTACGTGCTACCGACTGCTATGTGGAAGATTTGGTTTTAGGAAATGAGCAACCTACGAAAGCATAGAATACTCGGTATTAATGCTAATTAGTTTAGTAACTGCGTTTGTGCACTCTTTGAGTGTCTTCGGCAATCTTCGATTGTTTTTAAAGAAAATATTCAAGCCTGCCATTTCCGAAAATATGACGTAGAAGTTATTTAAAATTAACTTGCTTTATTAGTAAGTATCCTGTAGACAACAAGTTTGGTATTCCCTTATTAAAGGTTTAAAGTGTTTTATTAAGTTTTTGTTTATAGTAGCACTGCATCTTCTACCACACGACTTGCAACCAGTTTGTGTGTGTGTGTGTGCTACCACCCTTTTGGATTTTTAATATGCACACGATGTGATTGTTGATCTGTATAACATGGAAGAAGTGTTCAATGTTTCTACTAACTGCAATCACAGCATGGACGAAGATAACCGGGCGCATGCATTGGTGCTAAATGTACTGGACGAGCAGCAAGGATTGGTAAAAGATGACGTCATTTAGTTCCCCGCTGAATCCTCAACTTTGTTTGGCTGTCTGCGGAAACCTTCGGTTTGTATTCTATAGGGATCATAAAGCAGCTACGCAAGAGTAAAATCTTTAGTTATAAGTTAGTTTGCTTACAAGTTTAACCAAGGTCCTATAGTGCGGATTTTGTTTTGTACTAAAATGGTACCTGCAAACGTTTTTAAATACAACTCTTGCGGTGCTTCCTATACCTGGAAAAACCGCGACTGGCGAAGATAGTGTAGAAATGGTTAGCATAGCGTTTAACAACCGTATGGCTAGCTATCGCATAAAGAACGTTAGTGTCGACTATGGAGTGCCCGATCCGAGGAAGAGGTAGGCCTAGGTTAAGAATAAAAAATTGTGAATGTGTATTTAGAAATTTGGTTAACAAAACTTACACTGTATTAGTAAAAATTATTATACACCGCTTTCACATGTAATTCGGGGCGATGATGACGTTAAACTTGACGTTCCCATTTACATATTAAAACCACATTACATTGGAATGTTTTACATTATTCTCATATTGTTAGATTAACGACGATATGCTTATTGACCGAAACACGTTTCCTCTCTTTTTAAACAGCACATTAATCTCTTTTTTGTTATAGGTATTTTTAAACACATTAATGTCTTTTTTGTTACAGGTTACTTTAACCTGCTTGGATTCAGCTACACTAAGAAGATAATGTTATACTTTGTAAATATTGTATTCAATTAGTTTTTTAAACTGTAAATCGGATAAAATAAATTATTAAATTTTTGCGTGCTTAATTTCTTTGTGTTAATACCTCTAAGTGCTTGGTTAAAAGATTCTAGATATTAAAAAGGATGGATGATTAGAAATCGACATTGATAAAAAAATCTTAAAATTGGGGTAGTTCCCTGGGGGATGATGCTATCTAAAAAATTTCTATGGATTCGGGTAGCTGAGAAAATCTAATATTAATTGATACTAAACAAGATAGGTTTATCTCGAAAGATGCAATGGGTAGTCGAAGAAAACTATTTGTTAGGTTTGCTTATAAAGCAAAGAGCAAAATTTAGAGGTTTAGGACTTTAAAGGGGTATAACTTTGCAGCGGGTGATTCTATTGCAAATCTGTTTGCAGATTAGGATTTTGCATAAAATTCTATACTAATTTGATGTGTCGCATGGTTAAAAAATTTATAAGGACGGTCAGAAATCGATACCAGCGAAAAAAACTTAAAATTGGGGTAGCTCTCTGGGGGATGATGCAATCCAAAAAATTGCTAGAGATTCGGGTAGCTGAGAAAAATCTAATATTAATTGATACCAAACAAGATAGGTTTATCTCGAAAGATGCAATGGCTAGTCGAAGAAAGCTATTTGTTAGGTTTGCTTATAGAGCAAAGAGCAAAATTTAGAGGTTTAGGACTTTAAAAGTGTAACTTTGTAAGGGGTTGTCTGATTTTAAATCTGTTTGCAGATTCAAATTCTGTCTATAATTCTAAACTATTTTTATGTGTCGTATGTCTAAAAATTTATAAGGATGACCATAAAATCGCTACCAGCAAAAAATCTTAAAATTGTGGTAGCTCCCTGTGGGATGATGCAATCTAAGAAATTCTTAGAGATTCGGGTAGCTGAGAAAAATCTAATATTAATTGATACCAAACAAGATAGGTTTATCTCGAAAGATGAAAAATGGATAGTCGAAGAAAACTATTTGGTCTAGATGTGGGAGGAAATGAGGATACTCATTTATCTCGAAAGATGAAAATGTAAGATATATTTATCTCGAAAGATGAAAATGGCTAGTCGAAGAAAACTATTTGGTCCAGATTTCTGAGGGAATGTGGAATTCTGGACGAAAATGTGGGAGGAAAATGTGGATGCTGGAGGAAAATGTGGGAGGAAAATGTGGATGCTGGAGGAAAATGTGGCGCCAGGACCGGTACAAACCATCTACTGTGGGTGTTGGTTGAAAAGTAACTTGAATTGACCCTCAATTTCTCCTTATGGGGATTTCAATGCTTGGTACAAAAAAGTATTGGGTATGATGAAAGACTATAATAATGGACGATTTATGACAGATTTTATTGGGTTGCGATCAAAGATGTATGCGACGAGGATTTTTAAGACTGTTATGGGGATTCCTATAGTAGGTCAAAAAATGACCAGAACGGACCTTAGATTTTTTGAGACTTTAATGCTGAAAATACATGGGAAAACAGGTTTTTTTCACTAGAAAATTGCACCTTTTGTGCTCGTACGAAGGTAGTATATCTACTTCCCACGTAGGGGCAAGGTGTTTGGCATTCAAAAATATGATCAAATGTAAAGAATTCTCAGACAGCATCTGAAACAGC
Organism: Platerodrilus igneus; assembly: GCA_036346225.1. Lineage (NCBI taxonomy): Eukaryota > Metazoa > Arthropoda > Insecta > Coleoptera > Lycidae > Platerodrilus > Platerodrilus igneus. The sequence goes on along the minus strand of JARFIW010001258.1, from coordinate 259,549 downwards.
TTGCAAACAAGGAAATAACAGCTACCAAGAATTGTTAACAAAGGGGGACAATCTTATTACTTTGAAACACCTGCACAGCTGCTAGATATTTAAGTATTTATTTATTTATTTATTTGTTCCAACGTTTCAGTAGTCTGCTACCTGAAATTTAAGCAGACCTGGCTTCTCCACAGAAAGTAACCGTCATGTGTCATGTGTGTGTATGTGTCTGTGTAGGGGGTGGTTGTGTGTATGTGTGTGATGTTGGTCCGTGTTACGTTCTCCCTTTAGGACCAGGACCATTGGCAGCCGGATATCCCAGTCGTCAAGGGAGAACGCACAACGGACATTGCCTTGTCAGTCCAGACCATCGGCAGCCGGAAATCCAGATGTTGAAAAGGCAATGTAAGTGTGTGAATAGACATTTGTGTTTGTAAGGTGTGTGTGTGTGTGTGTGTGAGGGTTGTGTGTGATGTTGGTATCCGTGTTACGTTCCCCCTTTAGGACCAGGACCATCGGAAGCCAGATATTCCAGTCGTCAAAGAGCAACGCTCGACGGATATTGCCTTACCAGTCCGGACCATCGGCAGCCGGAAATCCAGATGTTGAAAAAGCAATGTAAGTGTGTGAATAGGTTGTGTTTGTAAAGTGTGTGTGAGTGTGTGTATGTGCGCGGGCTTGAGGGTGTGTGTTGGTGAGGGTTGTGTGTATGTGTGCCGTGTTTGTGATGTTGATGTCCGTGTTACGTACTCCCTTTAGGACCAGGACCATCGGCAGCCGGATATCCTAGTCGTCAAGGAAGAATGCTCAACGGATTTGCCTTATCAGTTCGGACCATCGGCAGCCGGAAATCCAGATGTTGAAAAGGCAGTGTAAGTGTGTGAATGGTGTTTTGTGTCTGCACCGTGCATAAGAGGTGTTTTGTGTGTTAATGTGTGTGTGTGTGTTTGTGTGTGTGTGTGTGTGTGTGTGTGTGAAGTGTGTTTGAAATCCTAATTTGTGTTTGTGCATAAGAGGTGTTTTGTGTGTTTATGTGTGTGCGTATGTGTGTTTGTGTGTGTGTGTGTGTGTGTGAAGTGTGTTTGAAATGTTAATTTGTGTTTATGTTTGCCCAGGTTACCAAAAGGTTGGATTGAATTAATATAATTTTGTACATGTTTGAACTTATACTATTACTGCTATTACTGCTAGATAACGGCCTACCGCTTGATGGAAGTACAAACTTGGTATAGATAACAAATCCGTTCCAAGTATTTGTTCAATAGACAGGTGGTTAAGGCCGCCCAATCTTTTAAAGAAAACCATAAATGCAGCTGTGGTTGAAATGCATTCACTGAAGGTGATAGAACATATTGCAGCAACTTTGTAAAGTGAAGGCGCTAAGCAGATATTTGATTTTCTAAGGCAAAATATTATAGAATTAATACTTGAGGAAATGTTATAAAATAGGACTAATTTCAATTGGAAAGAAATCGAACTTGTTGATCGATAACTTTTATGATTTGTTTAGAAAGTTTAGGGAATTTTAAATAAAAGTGGTATGAATTAATATTCATACAGAAAAGATCGCTTGCGGGGATTTGAAAGTTACAAATAGATATGGCTGTTTTAAATGTATTTGCATTGTATACATTAAGTTCATGGAAAGGATTCAATTTCTATAAAAAATTTAAGGAGAACTATTGCCACCGGTATATATAATATATATATATATATATATATATATATATATATTGCTGTGAAACCTTTAAAATCCGGGAACTCCATTACTAGAATCGAGCCCCACAGATTGGGCGTCAAGAATGCTGTGAAACCTCTTGAATTACCTGGTCTGTTGACTTTCTTCTGTTAATCGCCTCGGCTGCTCCCCTAGATAACTTTCATCCTCATTCATAAAAAAAAAACAACACATTCCTACCACAAACATCAACATTAACTCTATTTACATCAATATTCAGAATACATTAAATTTTCAAATTAAATTTCAGCATAAAATTCAGTTTTAAAAAGAATTTCAAGATTAATTTTATTATCACTTTAACGTGCATCCAGAATTAAAGTCCTTGTTGGATGCCTACTAATTAATATAACAATATAAGCAGACCGGAGTCTGAGTATAAAGGGAGCATCTACCACCCTTTACGTTAATTAACCAGGTTCGTCTAATTGAGCTCAAAGACATACCCATATTTTCATCATAATTCAGAATATCAATACTAAATACCCTTTCTACTTAAACAAGCAAATTTCATCTTAAAATTAAAATTTTATGGTTAGTACAATTTCACTAATGTCCATTTAAAGTAAATCAATTATAAAGTTATTCAACACACACAAAATGTCAAACAAAATAGTATAATTTACCTGAAGGTTACTGTCCTCGAAGCTTCAATGTACATCGTCCCTTTAGTAATCACACCATTCCAACAGGATTATATTTACGGCTTCTAATTCTCAACGCTTTTAAAATTTTCTCCATCACCATTTATTTAAAGTTGTTCCTGGGCTTTTCCGGAACTCATCTGTGTATATCTGACCCTGGTTTTGTGGATCCAGACACGTATTTGAACCATTTAATTATTAACACCCCCGAAAAATAACAAAGAAATTCATACTTCTTTCACCACTATACGCCAAAACTGCCTACTTTTGTGTATACATTTGTCGTTGTAAATTTTGCTAATTGGTACAGTGATACTAAATTTTATTACCTTGTATCTAAGTGCACTGAAGTACATTCATGTTAGCACGTAAATAACAAACTATTTTGAATCACTAAAATATACGAGCAAAATTTTAAATTATTTTATCAAACTAAAATGCACTGTTTAACATCTTGAATCAAGTCGCGGATGTAAGAGCTTTTAACGCATCGAATAGTCAAAAGTCTAAGAGACCGAAATTCATATTACCACCGGTATATATAGCAAAAGCCTGTCTGTCGGTCTGTTTCCCAAAACAGACAATTCTTAAGAATTTCTCATTCTATGTTCCCAGTCCGTCGCTCGCGCGTCGGTTTTTACGAATTTTTCACTTGCCCCATTTAAATCTCAGAAATTCTCACACGGCACGCAAACATGTCCGAGAAAACTAATTAATTTTGTACAGAAATTGTTGTTTCTACCTCTGATATTTGCATCCTATTTTCAACCAATTGTGACCCTCGTGACGTTGCTTAAATCACGCCTTTTACTATATGTGTCTTTGCTTGACGCATTTTCTCTTTCCTTTTCTAACCTGTTCGTATTGGTGCAAATTGATATTCTTTATTATCGATTATATTTTAGTCCATGTGGACTATCTGGGTTTAATAACCCCGTATCGCACATTCTCGTGAATATTAAGCCCCGGTTTCTCCAAGATTCTTTGAAACCATTTGTTATCTACACAATTTTCGCCGTACGTGATATTTAAACTACGCAGGTGTTCAAAATAATATTAATTCTCAGAGCTTTTAAATAAACCCTGTTTTGTATTTCGTGCTAAAGCATCTGACCGTTTCCAATATCCTTAGAATCGACATGTTTATCTAAACTAATTAAACTGAAATTGCCTTTTAAAATACGCAGGTGTGTTCAAACATCCTACTTCTAACTAACACTTCTAGGATTTGCATTTCATTGGGTTTTTACAAGTTTCTATAGATATTATCTGTACGTTTTGTTCAATACCGGTTACTTGAAATAGAGTTAATTAAGATAAATTTTGCACGTAATTTCCATTTGTTTAGGAATAATTACATTACACGCAGAGCTTTTTAATACTGCTTCTTTTGATATAAAGCGTCATGTACATGATTTAAATCTCTTATGTTTAATGAAACTAATAAATTTTTATTCTCCACGGTGTTTTACTAAAGCGTATTATCTAATAAAATTCCTTATACACGGTGATTAAAATTATTTGATGTGATTATTTAATTTTCTACCCTGGTCTAAATATGAGTAATATATATATATATAAAGTTGGGGCTTGGAAATCGTTTCCAACGTGGAAGACAGCAGAGTTTGCCTCAACTTCAAAAGTTAAAATTTTTAAAGATATTCGTTTTAATGGAAAAGACCATTTAATTGAATAGCGGAAAAACGGCAGCACTTTCAATTTCTAGATTGCAAAGACAAACTGCGCATATTTTGTAAAATATGTAATACAACTTTGCTAAATTTCGTATTGTCTTTTTTAAATAGCTATGTAGTTATCCGATTATTCATACGGCTATACTTTTTTTCTCTATATGGTCATATTTTTGCCCATCATCCTCATTTGAGGACAACTTTTATTGGTGTAACATGATGAAATAAAAATATTTTTTAAATGAAATTGCTTATTTAATGATACTATGGGCATCATAAGCAAGTGTGAAAGCAAAATTCAAAATTTTATTAATTTGGTTGTTAATGGGTTGATTTTCATATATAAAGTTTTTGTATATTAAATCGCATCTTAACTTCGATTAAGTGGAAAATAATTCTTGTGTAGCTAGCTTCGTAACCTCATAACGATTTGAACACCATCCATCTTTAAATCTGTTTCATAGGACTGATTTGTAAATGACAACACAAATATTGTTGAATCCAAATGTTTTGATTACTAAATAGAAATCATGATTACAAGCCCATGGTTAAGTGTATAAGTCTACATTAAATATTTTCTTATTTTTATTTGAATTTTAAACTTGATTTACGGTGCCTCGATAATTCCAAGTAAGTCTAGAAACAGGTGCTACGTACCCAGACGTAGCCGGAAGAAACGTAAATACCAGGCTAACTACTAGACGCGGAGAGTGGGGGGGATTCTCCTACATACCCAAAAAACAAAACACGTCGCCCATGATTATCTATTAACAATAAAAATAAATTAAAATTTTTTGATTCACATGGACAAAGAAAAGTATTAAATATATTGTAAAGGATAAATTTTATAATGGATCCACGAAGTGCGCATTTCGTAGCTATCATGTAATAAAACTCATTGGAAAAAAATAATGCCTAGATTTTCTCAATAGCAAGTGTGTTAAATTAAAGTATGAAATGTAGATTTTCTCAATAGCACGTGTATTAAATTAAAGTATTAAATGTAGGTTTTCTCAATAGCAAGTGTATTAAATGTAGAACAAGTTGTAGTAAGAATTAAAGAAATATAACCAGAAGCACTAGCAAAGCCAACTTTTAAACATGTATGGTGAACTGGTTTCACATCATCAACCGCTGATAACTAATAATCCCCTATGTGCATAAAAGAAAACGAGTCACATACCTCTATGCGTCGGGATGCTTATCTTGCAATCCGTCGGGAGTGAGTCAGCACAGCAACTCCACGGTAGTCAGGATCCATTCGCCCTGCCACCGTAACTGCAGCAGCGGTCTAGAGACAAAATCAGTTGGTCTACGTCAACGAACAGTTGGGCCTACATAAAGTGTAACGTATTTTTTTTCTCGTTAGTTACACATTCCTTATAAATCTAATATCATGTTTCGATAATATAAAAACATAATTTATAATTGTCTGATCACAGAAGATAGTTTATAAGGTATATAATGGATTATACTCTCTTACACTTTTGATGTCTAAGTTTCTACAATTCTAATCGTTTGTCTGTCATTTCGAATCACTTTTCGTTTGGCGCTTGAGGAGGTAAGCTGTTCTTCCGAGCATGGAGGAGTCGGTGTGCTCGGGCGCATGGCCTGCTGTCGCGTTCATGAGGGAGGTTAATGGATAAATACCTTCGTCTCGATGTGGTGTTACGTGCCGAAATCGGCCGTAAACATTCTTATAAGTTTTAATTTGTAAGGATTTCTTGCCAATGAATTTAAAAAGACTTGTGCGCGTATTTCCGTCACTTCAGATAGTGCGTTGCGCGAGATTTGCGCCGACGCGGTGGGCCAAGAAGGAAGTGGTGGATTTCCGGGATACGTGTTAGAACTAGCCTCCGAGATGTGAACGGGGGTAGTGGTCTTGTATCGTATCGTATCGTGAACTTTTTCTGATATGTAGGTTTCCTGTGATTCCAAATTTATCGTGCCTTACCCTGTCTCTGTCTCTGTGATTTCATTCACGAATACATCTCTTTGGCCATATGTCCAAGATATTACCGGAAAATGACTGCAGAAATTGACACATTGAGCGTACCCGCTTATTACTTGCCACATCATGCTGTCATCAAATCTTCTTCGTTGACTACCAAATTAAGAGTTGTTTTTGATGGTAGCGCACCCACCTCTTCTAACATTTCTATTAACAGATTGTAGGACCTGTTATTCAAGATGATTTGGTTTCAATCCTTTTACGTTTCAGGCAATATAAAGTTGCGCTGACTAAAGATGTACAGGTTTTATACACTTTCCACGATATAGAAATTTTAAGTAGGACTGTATTTACATAGGATTTTTAACAATTAAATAAAATGAAATATTCAGAGTTGGAGACAATGCAAACAATTGATTTCTATATAATAAAGTAAACAAACACTCACCTTGTCTTCCCATAAACTTGCAGATACGAGCGCTCGTTTTGTGGACACACATGGACAGCAACCGTGAATTGCCTGTTCTTTAATATACAGCTATAAACCAAAATACACTGACTCCAAATCACACAGTAACCACTACATAGGTTACATACAATAAAAAGACGGTACACACATTTAAACCGTCAATAATATATTTTACATGTTGCTTCCACCAAGTATGGAAAGTAACTCTTAATTTTAGAAATAACAAAAGAGTGGGAATACATTATCACTAATATATATCGGAATTATTCGCGAACTAAACTATTAATACCGATCCGACTAATATACCGGATTTATACGCGAGTTAACCGAACATTCCGCCCACCGTAAAATACCTAATTTTACCCAAATAAAGACGTGTAAGATAAATTCATCTTATTCAAAACGTCAACCAAAGAAAAATGCATAAACAAACAAAAATACTAAATCAAGATTACATAGTTAATCATTGGTTAGAAGAGGACATAATTTAATGACATGCCTTTTAAATAACCTGTAGAGGTTCTGAGAGTAACTACCGAGTTTTCCCATCAGACCCGGGATGGAGAGAGACAACCCGCCCCAACTTCCATTGCAAAGGAGGCAAGAGTTCATTGCATATCAAAACGAGCATGCCTTCTTTGACCGGATTGCCCTCAAGAAGAAATTTTGAACGCTGTTGCAGAGTGTTCAAATATTCATTCCGCCAGCGTTTCCAAAATAATTGATGAAGCGCTTGTATTTTCTGCCATCGAGATAAACGTGACATGTTGATGTCCGACAGGTCTTCATCAAAAAAGGTTCCTAAAGGTTCGATCGTTAAAAAATGATTTGGAGTAATAGCCGTCAAATCGTTAGGATCAGAACTATTAGGACACAACGGTCGCGAATTGAGCACAGCTTCGATTTGCGAAAAAAGAGTACACATCTCTTCAAAGGTGAGTATGTTGTCTCCAACAACCTTTATTACATGGCGTTTAACTGATTTAATGCCTGCCTCCCACAAGCCACCCATGTGGGGGGCTGCCGGCGGATTGAAGTGCCAGACCAAATGTTCGGCTTCAACCGCTAAACGAAAATACTGCAAAATTGCTTTATTAGCTGCCACAAAATTAGTGCCACAATCACTAAATATTTGGGTGCACAACCCTCTACGGGCTATAAAACGACGCAGAGCTGCTAAAAATGCATCTGCGGAGAGATCAGAGGCGCACTCCAGATGAACCGCTTTTGTTGAAAAGCAAACGAATAAGCAAAGATAGGCCTTCAACACTTTTGCTCCTCTAATTCTAGTGGCAGTAATAGAAAAGGGTCCACCAAAATCGACACCTACAATCTTGAAAGCCTTTACCTCAGAAACCCTGCTTGCTGGCAAATCGGCCATAATGGGAGGAGTGAAAGGAGTAGGGCGGACACGAAAACATGTGTAGCAAGTTGACAATACTGAACGGATAGCCCTTTGCGGGGATAAAATCCAAAATTGTCGCCTAAGTAGGGACAGCAAAGTGTGATATCCGGGATGCAAATATATTCTATGAAAATGACCAATGATTGAACGCTTTAAGTTGCCTTTTCTAGCCAACAAAATCGGGTGCCTTTGGTCAAAACTAAGTGAAGCATTCCTAAGACGACCTCCCACACGGATTATATCATTATCGTCCAAGAATGGATTCAACTTTCAAATAGTTTTACAACATACCCTACCCTTTCTCAACTGGCTTATTTCAATGCTAAATTCAGTTTGTTGGACAAGTTTTATTAAAACCAACAGAGACTTCTGAAGTTCTGGAGTAGTAAATGCTCCAGAAAAATATTTAATCTTACGACTGTAATAAATAAATCGAAGACAGTAACCAATGATTCGTTGCAACTTCAGTAAAGACGAAATTCTATCGATTACAGCTCCCGTATCCTCCACTGAACTTAGTAAACAAATATTCTGGTTTACTTCCTCGTTAGTCTTAATCAAATTTGGTTGAACGGGCCAACCAACTCTCGGCCCAATAAGCCAAGGAGGACCCGCCCACCATAGGGCATGCGACTTCAAATGAGAGGGTAATAAGCCTCTCGAAGCACAGTCACAAGGATTATCTTGTGATGGAACATAAAACCAATGATCTCCAGGCAATTGCTCTTGGATTAGGGACACACGATTCGCCACAAATGTCTTCCAAGTATGAGACGGCGACCTAAGCCAGGACAGCACCACTTGCGAGTCAGACCATGCAATTGTATCGGTAAATGTTATTTTTTCTTTAAAAGCCTTTCGGACGAAAGCTATCAATTCTGACAAAAGAAGAGCAGCACAAAGCTCCAGGCGAGGAATGGATAATCTTTTCAGAGGGGCTACACGAGTTTTGCTAATTACTAAAAAGTAGATATTGCCTCATTTGAATTGTTGGACAGCCGAAAATAAACCGCAGCTGCATAAGCCGCTTCACTGCTATCACTGAATCCATGCAATTCACAAATAGACGACTTATCTATACCATAAAATCTCGGTATAGACAATTCCTTGATTAACGGTAACTCCGACTGAAACTTCTTCCAAGAATTAACAATTTCAAGGGGAGGTTCTTCGTCCCAGCTCACGCCCAAGATCCATAATTTTTGAATTAGACATTTCGCAAACACCACTATTGGCGACACAAAGCCCACAGGATCAAATATCCGGGCTAATTCCGAGAGGATGTGACGCTTTGTGCAATGTGTTTCCTGGGAACAAATATTATATGAAAACAATCTGTCGCAGGAGTCCATTCCAAACCTAAGACCTTTACAGATGAAGGTTCATCAGGGCTAAAAGATATAGTCTGCTGTCGTGAGACATCCAACCCTTGTAAGACAGTAGAATTATTACTAACAAATTTCTTAAGCTCAAACCCACCTCTAAGTAATAGTGCGACTAAATCCATCGCTAACTGGCGAGTGCTTTCTGACGAGCTAGAACCCGAAATTATGTCATCCACGTACACTTCAGACAGTAAAACCTTGGCTGCTATAGGGAAGTCCACTGACTCATCCCAAGCTAGTTGCTGGATAGTTCGTAACGCTAAAAATGGTGCAGACGATACACCAAACGTGACTCTATTCATAACAAATTCCCGAACAGGAAGTTCCGGAGAAAACGCCATAAAGACGCTGAAAATTGCGATGCTCCTCACAAATGTATATCTGTCGATACATTTGTTTAATATCTGCAATGAGGGCATACCTATGCAATCTAAAAGTCAATAAAATTTCAACAATATCCGTGTGTAATTTCGGACCAGGTAGCAAAGCATCATTTAACGAGATGCCGTTCGAAGACCTACTCGAGGCATTCATCACTACACGCAATTGCGTTGATGATGATTGCAATTTACAAACTCCATGGTGAGGTATATAATAGACATTTGAATTCTCTATGGGAACAGCTTCTGTCATGTGCCCCGAATCAATATAATCCTGCATAGCATTTATGTATAGGCCACGTAATTCAGGATTGATAGATAAACGCTTTTCTAATGATTTTAAGCATCGTAGAGCTGTAGAATAGCTTTCTCCAAATATAGGAGGACAACCGTCTACAAATGGCAGACTTACTGTATAACGACCCTCACTATCTCTTCTATAATTTTTTTTAAAATCTTCTTCACAAGGTTCTACCTGGTTGTGAGAAGGCAACTGTTCCAATTCCCACAACTTTTTAATATTTTCCTCTAATGCACTCTCAACAAAATAGCAAGAAGTCTGATTTGGCTCCTTGGCCGAAATCTTACCCATTAAAACATACCCAAAATGGTATTAATAGCCGATGGCTCTTTGTTATTGAGCCCCGAAATTACATTACCCAATAAAATCTGGGAAACACTTCCGCTCCTAGCAGCATATCCACAGGCGCTTTAACATCAAAATGTGGATCTGCTAAGCATAAGTTTTGTATATGTTTCCACGAATTATTCTTTTGTAAATTATTTGCAGGCATTTCACCACAAATAGACAATGAGATTTGAGCACTGAGAAAATCAGGGGCCTACTCCTTTCTAGATTGCAGGGAACAAGTGACAAGCCCTCTACTCTTAACATAGGTTTGGCTCAAACCACGAATAAACATACTTGAATGTTTTCGAATAAAACCTAATTTTTGCACACAATTTTCTGTGATAAAATTGACTTGTGAACCACAATCCAACAAAATTCGAATAGGTACTGGCACATTACCTGCACTTAATACATTCACAATCGCTGTACCTAATAGAACCGTAGGATTCAACTGGGCCATCCCTGAAAATGGGGTCACCCCAGGAGGATAGGATGCTCCACTATCTTCTGATGAAGCCAATGGCTCTGATAAAGTGGAAGAATTATTCATCTCGGCACAGATAACTTTCTGAAATGCAGCAGAGTATTATGACGGCCAGCACATATCGTGCACGATTTCTGGTCCTTACAAACTTTCACGGTATGCGTATCTTTCAAACAAACAAAACAGCGATTCCGATTTCTAATCCATCGAAACCTCTCAAAAGCTGATTTATCTTTGAATACATGGCAAGACGAGATATCGTGTTCCTTTGAACATAAAGGACAACCAGTAGCTGATTTAGCAAACAATACTGTAGATTTAACTTTAGGGTTATATATTTGATCGCCTTTAACAACTTTTTAGACTTTGAAGAACCTAATGTTCCTAAATTGTCTAAAGCACAACTTTGTTTCCTAAAACGTTAATAACGAATCAATACCAGGGATTTTCTTACGTTCGTCAACAATGCTAAGCTCAAATTGCTCCTAGTAACTACATCTAATTTCTGCAGTAACATATTAACCAATAACAAATTCAATTGTTCCTCCTGGTCAGGCAATAAAGCGTTGAGCGCGGCCCAATTTTCATTAAATTGGTCCACCAATCCCTTCATCGTGGAGGGTGAACGATCAGAAATATTTTGTATCTTATACAAATTACGAAGATAATTATTAGCAATTAATCTAATATTAAAATATCTATCATTTAATATCTTCAAGGCAATAGGGTAATTGGCTGCTGTCACCTTTAAACTTTTTATAAGAGAGGCGGGTTCAGATTCTAAATGCATGACCAAGAAATGGAATTTTTCTACATCGGATAATTTCCCATTACTATCAATTAAACTTTTAAATAATTCCATAAACGATTGATACTCGGAAATATCTCCAGTAAAAACCTTTAATTTAATAGATGGAAGCTTTAAATGTGGTTGATCCGTAGTACCACAAGATTCCACTTCTTTAACATCTAGAGCTTTATTTAATAACCTAACTAAATTTCGATGCTTTGTTCGAATTGAGTAGGAAATATCATCAAACGTTTCTGTTAAAGAATGAACTTTATCTACTAAATTATCGGGAATACCTGACTTCACTACACGCGTTTGATAATCACAAAACCGCTTTCTAACGTCTGTGAAGTCTTCCGCGCGTATAATGCAATTTTCGATTTCTTACCTTATACCTGAACTTTCAGCAGCTTGCATTAAATCCAGTAATTTCACACTGGGTTTAATCAAACTTTCCAGCGTTTCAATACCCTCTTCAAGTTTAGACATTATTAATAATAAATAAAGCAATAATCCAAATTTAAACTATAATAAATCAAATATGGATATGCAATGAACTAATGCGCGTAAATTATTAAAATCTCCGCGATGTAAACAAACACGCATCACCTCCCAAATGGCATGTAACCCGCAAATAACGTCAAAACACGAAGCAAGGTTAGAACGGAATGCCGAGGAAATACGAAGATTTACGATTGCGTACAAAACAACCAATATAACAAGTACAAATTAACTTGACCGTTGTACTATATTTCGTGGAAAATGAACCTAAAATAATCGATATTTAACAGATGTGCGCTCTCAAACACATCGCCGGTTTAAACGATAACAAACCAGATCCGGCTCGAAGGACCAACTGTACAGGTTTTATACACTTTCCACGATATAGAAATTTTAAGTAGGACTGTATTTACATAGGATTTTTAACAATTAAATAAAATGAAATATTCAGAGTTGGAGACAATGCAAACAATTGGTTTCTATATAATAAAGTAAACAAACACTCACCTTGTCCTCCCATAAACTTGCAGATACGAGCGCTCGTTTTGTGGACACACATGGACAGCAACCGTGAATTGCCTGTTCTTTAATATACAGCTATAAACCAAAATACACTGACTCCAAATCACACAGTAACCACTACATAGGTTACATACAATAAAAAGACGGTACACACATTTAAACCGTCAATAATATATTTTACATGTTGCTTCCACCAAGTATGGAAAGTAACTCTTAATTTTAGAAATAACAAAAGAGTGGGAATACATTATCACTAATATATATCGGAATTATTCGTGAACTAAACTATTAATACCGATCCGACTAATATACCGGATTTATACGCGAGTTAACCGAACAAAAGATATAGAGAAAATGTATCGCCAGATACTTGTACAACCTTCTGAGCGCAGATTTCAGCGTATTCTATGGCGCGATAATCCCAACTCGCCCATAGATACTTACAAACTTAATACTATTACTTATGGCACAGCTAGTGCAAGATATTTAGCTACAAAATGTTTGCATCATCTTTCAGCACTATGCACTAAAGAACATCCCTTAATTTCTTCCATTTTAAAATCCGATTTTTACATGGATGACCTTATTACCGGAAGCGATACTATACAAAAGGTTCAACAGATTAAAACTGCCTTGACTTCCGTATTAGCAACCGCAGGGTTTCCGATTAGAAAATTTCTTTCCAATTGTCCTGCTGTATTAGGTGCAGAAAGAAATGATAAGCTCTATAATATTCCTTTGAGCGAGAGAACTCATTACAAGATACTATAGAATTTTGATGTTGAACTTAAATCTACTAATACTAGAAACACTAAGCGTTCCATCTTATCAATGGTTTCGCAAATTTTTGACCCTTTAGGTCTACTCGCGCCGATCGTAGTTGTTGGTTTATACAGAAACTGTGGCAATCTAACCTCTCTTGGGATGAAAGTATCCCTCAGAATCTTGACTCCAAATGGAATTTATTCAAAACGCAACTAAGTGCGTTAGAAAACTTGCACGTACCTCGTTGTATAGTTCCTGCTGAATACATTTTCTTAGAACTTCACGGGTTTAGTGACAGTAGTGATGTCGCTTATGGAACTTGTATTTATTATATATTGTATTGTGCGCTGCTGTATTACTGGCACAGCTTATGCACAAATTAACATCAATATTGACTATACCTATTTCTGACACTATCTTATGGACGGATTCATCTATCGTACTACATTGGATAAACTCTGCACCTAATAAATTTAAAATATTTGTTGCTAACTGAATAGCGCTAATCCAAGAACTAACTAAACCAAAGGCTTGGTTGCATATTCCTTCGAAATTAAATCCTGCCGATTTAGTTTCTCGAGGAATGGCTGTTGAAAAGCTTATTAATAACCCGTTATGGTGGCACGGATCTCAGTTTTTGGCACAATCTTCTGCCAATTGGCCTGCTCCACTAATTAATATTGAATCATCAGTAGATTCTGAATCGAAGTCAGCTGCTAGTGACAGCTTAAACCTTGTAAATCTTTTAAGTACTGACATATTTCAAAATTTCTCCACTCTAACTAAATTGAAACGTATAGTAGCTTGGATACACCGTTTCACAGAAAATTGCAAACTTAGCAAAAACCGCGTTTCAGGACGTTTGACTACTTCTGAACTTAACAATGCTCATAATATTCTGATAAGGCTTTGTCAATACAAATCCTTTGAGCCACTAATTAAACAGCTTGCCAAAAACCAACCTCTTAAAGCCGATTCTACAATTCTACAGTTAAGTCCTTTTCTTGATGAAGATAATATTCTAAGAGTAGGAGGTAGATTAAATAATTCCTCTTACGCTTATCACAAAAAATGTCCCATCCTACTGCCTTCGAAACACTCATTGACTAAACTTGTTTTTGAGTATTTTCACGTTAGTTTGATGCATTGCGGAGCACAACAACTGCTAGTTTGCGTCCGAGAACACTACTGGCCAATAGCTGGTTTAAACACTGCCAAACAAATTTGTCGAGAATGCATCAGATGTTTTAGAGCAAAACCTACCAGTTCTAACCCTTTAATGGGCAACTTACCTTCTAAGAGATTGGAAATTAATACTACAGTATTCTACAACGTCGGCATAAACTATGCCGGACCTATACTTATTAAAGACCGCAAAACTCGCGGCGCTAAACTTATTAAGTCATACATTTGTCTTTTTATTTGCATGATCACAAAGGCTGTACACCTAGATCTAGTCACGGATCTCTCTACTAGTGCCTTTCTAGCTGTACTAAAAAGATTCATAGCTCGTAGAGGCAAACCCAAAACAATTTCTTCCGACAATGCTACAAACTTTGTGGGAGCACATAGAGAGTTACGACAACTTTTTGAATCTTTAAACACTGAGGATTGCAGTGGAGTGATATCTGGCTTCCTAACTAATCAAGGTATAAATTGGGAATTTATTACCCCTCGCGCTCCTCATCAAGGAGGTTTGTGGGAGAGCGGGATAAGGAACACTAAAACTCATCTTAAACGAGTCCTGGGTAACACTAATTTAAACTATGAAGATCTACAAACTGTTTTATTGCAGATCGAGGCTACATTAAATTCTCGACCACTTTCACCACTGTCTGACGACCCTTCCGATTTTTGCCCCCTGACGCCTGGTCATTTTATAATTGGGAAATCCTTATGTGCCTTACCAGAACCAAACTTATTGAATATCAATGAAGGTAGATTAACTCTGTATTGTCGAATCCAAAAACTAGTACAGCATTTTTGAAAGGGCTGGAGTCGTCAAGTCGTACCTGAAATGCAACGCAGGGTTAAATGGTACAAAATGCTCCCGCAACTGCTACAAATTGGTTCTCTAGTGCTAATAAAGAATGAGAACCTTCCCCCTTTACAATGGTCTCTTGGTAGGGTAGTGGAACTGCATTCTGCTACTGATGGAGTCTTTAGAAACGCCACTTTACGTCTTCCGAATGGACACCTATGTAAACGTTCAGTGCATCGACTGTGTGCGTTTCCTGAATTGAACTAATGTCTTAATGCTTAGATTATCTTTCGTTATTACATTGTTTATTGTTGTTTAAATTTATCTAACCATGTTTGTAATTTCAGTTTCACGTAATTTTAATGTGGTAACTCAATGTTTTGTCCTTGTTTACATTTCTTGTTTGTTATGTTAAAACCTTGGTGGTTTCAAGGAGGCCGGCATGTTATGGCTTCAGTAAAATGTAAACACTTAATGTTACTGTTCAGACTGTCTATGCGCTCTCTCTGTAATAGACTTTAATTCTAGTGTGCGCATCTGTCATATAATAATAATAACAATCTGTTTCTGACATTACTAAAATAAAAAATTCATAGAAGTTTGTTACATTATCAGCTTGGTTTTTCACACTTCTAAAGCGGCTAAGATGACTGCATAATATCTTACTAATATTAAATATTCTTACTAATTTACCTAAACTATAATCTTGAGCAACTAGAACTGAGATGCATGTGTGCATGACGCTTCGGTGTTCGATTGTAAGTCTTTCTACTAGCGCAGCGACAATCGTGCAGTATGGAAAGCATCCAAAAATAGAACAGTCTTCTTTACCTTATTTTTGTATCTACATATAGAGGGAAGACAAATCGAATTTGGATTCAACCGGGCTCAAGAATTCCCACGCCCGAGAAAGATTAGCGAAGCAATCGATGCCCGAGAAAGATTAGCGAAGCCGCCGCCATCATGGAGTAATTCTGGAGGAAGCCCTACATGTTCACGTGAGTACCCCGTTGGGGGTTTTCTTTAAAATTTGTATTTCTTTAAACTTTGTAATTGTGTTGCAATAATTTGCATATTGTGTGACGTCATCTATAATTTGCGTGTCATTTTTACATTATCTAATATTGTTACTAACTGATTGTAGTGTCGCGCGTACCTAGCTGGCGGGGCTATAATAGTGGTTCCTAACAACTTTTGGTGAAGATTGGTTTGTTCTGTATTCCACCATCAGTGAAGTTGGTTGATTTCTGCAGACGGGGGAATACTTGGAGTGTTTTATCATTGAAACAACTGGTATAATTAATTTGATAAAATTTGCTAATTCGTTTTTCGTAGTGCAATACCACTGAAATAAGGATTTGGTTAGGATTTGGAAAGCATGAAAATTATTGGACATATGTAACGAAGATTTTATTTGGTTGGATGGTATTTTGTTTTGAGGGTTTTTGAAAATTCCAGCGTAAAGTTTGGCATGGTGGTATTTTGTTCTGCAGATTGCGTGCATCGCGGATGTGTGGATTTATCGACATCTGGTGTTGTTTGGTTCTGGTGTGAGCGTTCAAGTTTTTTTGATTGAACTGTACTTCAGGCAAGTGAGTGATATTTGACCTTTAGTTTAATTTGTATTTATTTAAATGTTTTACGCATGATCAAAGGTTGAAATTCTACTTTGATCTAGTTATTTTGAAATTCATTTTGTAAGAAACATCCCGATTTATTTTCGTAACTTTACAAAATTTTAAAGATGACTCCATATTTGCCTATTACTTTTGTTCCACAAGCGTACAATATAAACTTCACAAAAAATTGTTATTGACATATGATGTCAAAAATATCTAGTTAACCAATATAATTACCAAATGCTATTCTGTTAAATTAAAAATATCTTTAAGTATTTTGAGGTCATGCAATTTAATTTTAAGACATGATAAATTTTTGAAGGATATAAAGTCAAGCTTATTTTTTGTTTAAATGCTACATTTTACTATGACGTAAAATAATCTTGTTTCTCACGTGTAAAGTCGACTGTAGTACTACTGAAGGCTATAATTAAAATTTGAAATATAAATTATTAAGAAAGCAAATACCTTACAGTAAACTTACATAGAAATATTGAGTTTAAAGATGTTCTTTGAAGATCGAACAATACTAGTTTCTTTCCATGTAAATTTTTATTGTAAATATTAATGTTGAAACAAGCTAAACCAATTTGATTGAATAGAATTTATCTTTGCTTAATTCTTTTATTATTAAAAATTCAAAGAAAATTTCTTGGGTCTTAATAAGCAAAAGATTCACTCTGTCTTATGATATCAAATACCCTGAGTATGTATATATTTTTGGAATTTAATATCAAATATGTTATTTATTGGTGAATATTTACCTGTTGTGCATTTGTTTGTTTACAGGATATGCAGAGACATCTGTAATACATCTGGCAAGTAACATTTTGGTAAGTGCTTTGCAAGGTTGATATTTAGGTTTTGTGGCTACATAAGCGGTGTAGACTTCAGGTTTCCGCATTCCCCTAATACAAAGCACAAGTATCTTCGTATGTTGTTGTATTGAAAAATACGGTGGCGCTCTTTATCTATATTTTTGGTCATTTGACAACCCATGACCCAAGCTCATCATCTACCCAGAGCTAACTCTCTACTAGCCGTTTATCTCTAAAGAGTTTTTCTTTTCCTCAATCCGTTTTTCATCCAACTTTACCTTGGGCTTCCCTCATTAACAAGAAATTCTCGACCTTGTGATATCAGGTAAGGGTTTATGGTATATGGTGGTCCAATTTGCTATCTAATATTCACGAGGAAATAATTTTCTTAACAAAAGCAAGAACCAATTTAGGCCTCCAGCTAAGAGCAATACACACAAGATACCTCCTACTTGTCGAACAAAAGACGTGCATCGCTGTAGAAAATATTTCAACGCACAAGCTGCAGAATCAAATTAAAAGTTGGTCAAATAACACGAGTTTGAACTGCAATCCTCACGTTATCAAAGCGCGATTAGCAAACTGGAAACATGCTATCAACTAATAGTAAAATTCATTATTTTGGCAAGTCTTTTGGTGGGAAACACAAGAGAAAGCAATTAAACGTTATCGGAATGTTTAACAAATTAACGGATACCTAAAACAAGGTTTTGACTATTTACTTTATCGAATAAATTTTCGTTTTAGAATGAATCGATTTGAAAGAAATGTAACGATTGCGCGTACTATTGTAACGAGGTAACAATACAGGATGAGGTTTTGAAAAGAAATAGCTAGGTAAATGAAAAACGAATTACCACAAAAAAGGACGTATTTGAATCTATCGTCGAAAATAAACGTAACACATGTATAAAGAAGCCTATAGGAAGTTTGAAAAATGGTGTCAAGAGAATGGAGTAAAATATGTTTGTGAAAAGATTCTACTAGCATACTTCGAAACGCTGAAAAACTATAAAGCATCTACACTCGGGAGTACCTACTCTATGTTAAGGGCAAAACTTATTGTCAAAAGAAATGTTATCATCCACAAATATACCACTTTAGTAGCATTCCTAAAGAGAAGAGCTGCGGGTTATCACGCCAAATTACAAAAGACAACTTTGAAAAGTTTATTAGAAAGGCAGATGACAATACGTTTTTAATCGCAAAGGTATAATTTGCTGTCAGCATATTTAAAACAATATCGTTTTTGATGCATTGATTATTTTAGGTGGCAATGATTATTGGAGTTGCCGGTGTATGTAGAAAAGTGATGTTGTAGATGACGAAATTTTTTTAAAATCACTATTTCAAACACAAGAACAAATGTGATACGAGAATTTGTGGTTACGAATAGTAATATTTTAGGATATCAAGAAAATTTTATTGATATTATTCCAAAATACGTCAACCTTCGACCACAAATTACATTTGTTAAATATTATAATAGCAAATGTGGAGTGCAGCCTGTAGGTGTAAATACATTTGGCAATTTACCAAAATTAATTGCTCATCTTAGTTCTTACAAATGCTGATGCTTATTCAGCGCGTTGTTTTCGGTGGTCATCGCAGATTCAGGGGCTGACATTTTAAAAATTAAGCAACATGAGGGCTGGAAATCCAGTACCGTGGCAGAAGGCTACGTCGAAAATTCTTTGGCCAATATAAAAAATAATTGCAAATAGCATAAAAGGAGAACATTCCGAAGTAGCTTTTTTAACCGACGTAAATCCATTGGGTACATCGGGTTCAGTGTATAAGGACAAAGGACATTCCCAAGGAGGCATTTCGAAGAATGAAATAAATGTGCCGTCAGGTTCAAGGCTTGGTTTTAGTAACTGTGTTTGTAATAATTTTGTCATTAACGTATATACAAACAAATCTATTAACTAATTTGAAAGTTTTAATTAATATTTATTCTAAATAAAGGCTTAAGTATTCAGTTACGTAAAATTTGATTACATCACAAGTGATGTAAATGGACGGACAGTTACAAAAAATTTGACGTTACATAACATCAAAAATACATTTAACGTTTGACATTTCGTAAAGGGGTTAGATAATGAATTTTTACGTAACTGCGAATACGTAAGCTTTTATTCGGAAATAGTTATTTACATAAATATGAATCCAAGGCAATGCTCAGGTAAACCGATAAAGTTGAATTTTTTATATTCGAAACCGTACAGTTTTTTGTTATATTGTACTTAATACTTTATGAAACCCTAATCTTATTTAACTCGTGTAATTTGCAAAACTCGCTCGCTATGTTCTCTGGATTTGGCAAATATTTTATTCGTCAAATAATATTAATATTTTCATAACTGGTTACATAAATATCTATTATTTACAGATTGCGCTATCACAGTGATGACACAGTGGCAGCTTAGATTAAATAACAACTGCCATCAAAATATCGATCGCTCAAGGATACCGTATTCATATTAACTATGATAAACCTATTTAATATCTGATCAATGTCCATAGACTCATAACCCACAATCATAATAGAAATCAGCTAAGCACACAAATAGCTGAAGACCAGTTATCCACTCCAAATGATATTTCAGCAAGATTTTCGAGTTATAAAAAATGCTTGCGATTTGCTAAGGGAAATGAAACAAAATTTATCTTTTGTTAAGATTATTATATAAATATATTAATAAATATGGAATATAAATCTTAACTATTTGAACAATTTCAAGCAATTCTGGAGCCTTGATGTATAGCCAAAACACCGTCGTCTTCGTCATGGTATATCTGAATTAAAGCCCAACCATTTTCACCTACTGTAATTTGTTTTCCAGTGCAGGTGCCATCTTCCTTCACGTCGCCACTTATAACGTCACAATATGTACCTGGTTGTAAACATGTTTGCAATATTTGGTTCAAATCACCATGATTGTTTAAAGCTATAAATCCCTTGTCACCTCTACAAAAGGAAATATGTTGATCGCCATTAGACCAAAAGTCGTTCAGTCCTGCTCCATGAACAGCAATTCTAAATTTGTTCATGTTGTAAATTTGACGCCATCTGTGCTCGCATACCCAGCCATTACCGCAACTGTTGTCTTCGTTAAAAATGGGCGATATAATATTTTCTTTTTCGTCTTGAGGTGGTCCTTAAAATCCTTAGTTTAGTATACTGCTCGTCATAAATTATATATATTTGTGTATTACCTTGATTTTTATCTTCAAACTTGAAGCTTGACATAATACGAGTGATTCCATATGGATAAGCAAACATGAATGCTGTTGCCATTTTATACTGCTTGGCTTCCTTGTAGGTCAGTATGTTCTCACCACCTGCTCCATGACCTCTTTGGTTATCGTGATTATCGACGAATACCAAAGCATCACCGCTTTCCAAAAATCCCCATCCCGTACCCCAGTTTGACAAATAAGCTAGTTTATCGTGGCCTCTAAACACTCTACCTATTTCAGCGCTATGCATAAATTCGGTAATGGTACCCAGGTGTTTATATTCTTCACGTCTAACTGCTCCAGATCCTATAACAAAACGAATTCAAATATTCAAAACATGTTATTTTGAAAATAATTTAATTACCTAAGTCGATAACTTCTTGTGTTATAAATGGCCTTGTTTCAGGTGCAAAACCAAATTTGGTATTTAGATCATCGATTTCTTCATAAATTGCTTTTAAGTGATTGGGCCACATATGCTTAGCTGCATCAACTCGAAATCCGGTAACACCCAGACGTATCAAATGGTTAAAATATTTAACAACCTGTGTTTTTACGTGTTCTTTTCCCTTAAAAATAAACACAATTATAAACTTCTAATGCGCAATAGATATGGTCATACCAGATTCAAATCTTTTAAACGTTCAAGTTCACAGTTTCTGACATTATGGGGATCATCATAGTTATTTATTTCGCAAGTGGGGTTAAAATCCCAATCCGAATATGGAACTGCTGGAAAATACTTTTTACCAGGATCTGCGGTACTTCCTCCAGTGCCTTGTGCTGGAGGCCTCTCTGACTCTCTGGACATATGATTTATTACCGCATCAACATATATTCTAAAATAATTAAGTTATTTATGATTTTACGTTAGCATTACATATGTATGTACCTAACACCAACATCATTGCATCTTTTAACCATTTCTGCAAACTCCGTTTCATTTCCCGAACGAGTTACCAACTTATAGCTAATAGGCTGGTATCGTTCATACCAAGGACGCTTAGGGACAATTATATTTTCGTTTGGAGGAGACACCTAAAGTCAATTTATTCACTATAGAAATACTAAACTAATTTGAAAATTCAACTTACCTGAACCCCTGCGTAGCCGGCGGGAGCCAGAAACTGTTCACATTCTTTGGCAATATCTAGCCATTTTCATTCAAACAGGTGGACAATTGTGCTTCGTCCATCAACCCAATATGGATTTTTGTTACGAAGTGCTTCGGACTTGCCACTACTAGCAATAACTGCTAATGCCACAACTAGAGCAAGTTGAAAAGCCATTCTAAAGTGACTGACAGTAACCTGTGAGCCTAAGTATCTACAATTTATAGTTAAAACTGTTATCTATCAATTACGATAAGCTTTTCGATTAGCTACAATATTACACAACATTATGCATATCTTAAAAAGCAACTGTGATGTTTTAAGGTAATATGTAAATTTTTTGTGTACACTACTTAGACAAGTGACAGGATTTTTGCGAAACATTGCTTGGTATACTTATAGATACTACAAATTTAATCAAATCGAGTGTGGAATCTTGAATACTTTTTTGTGAGCTTAGTGATTTGAAAATTATAAGTAAATTCTTTAATAAAAATTTATAATAAGTTCATGTCATAATATTTATTTTGCAATTTTCACAAATACGCTAAAGTAGCTTAACTGCGACAGATCACATTTGAGTATATAATAAATCGATAACGGGTTAATGGGTAAAGTTTGAGTTTGATTTAGAAACCATGCAAGTAGCGATAATTCTTGTTGGAGTTAGATAAAAAAGCCATCTTAACTTCACACGACGTAATTTTCAAATCGTATTCGAGAGTAGAATTTCTTTATAAAACAATTCAGATGCGCGTCATATATGCTCATCATCATTAGGTCTTCAGTTTTGGGACGGGTTAGACGCGTACCCTCATTGTTTCCTATTCTGAACTAACCTACACATTTCACTGAAATTTACACAGTCTGCATCTATCACTATCTGATCTAGGTCTACATCTACCTCCTTTTTCCTATCTCTGCTTGTAATATATCCCATACTATTTCCCAAATATGCTTTAGAACGTATTCTACTTTCTATTTCTCATATTTTTTTCACAGATATCCTTGTTCCTTTACTATTTCTATAACCTATTTGTTATTAACTTTGTCTGTCCATGCTATCATCCTCATACATCTGAAGCACAGCATTCCAAAAGGCTGCTACCGTTTTTCTGTCTGCTTTTCCTACTGCCCGTATTTCATAGACATACTGTGCTGTGCTCCACACATATGCTTTCAACAATTTTCTTCTTGTTTCTATGTTTGTTGTCTTTCATTATTGGCGCTGTTCTTTCTTGTTAGATGCAGTTGGGCCCCTTCTATTGTTTTACAATTATATACCTTATTTTTCCGACATTCAGTTTTCGTGAAGGGGCGTAAGCAACTTGTGGCTGCCAAGTTCCCCCAGCACTTGAACATTTGCCGATTTAATATTTTTCCAATATGTCTTTTTGCACAGTCAACATTAGTTGCAGGTATTTCACAACCAACAATTGTAGTTGTTTATAATAATTATCAGATTTATCTGCACTTATTTTTTCGTCATTAGATTGGTTTTCTGTCTCAAAACTGGTTGTTCACGTACCTGCACTTACTTATATTCTGAACTAACCTACACAGTTCCCTGAAATTCTCACACAGCCTGTATACAATTCGGTTCCCCTTCTAGTGTTTTCTAATTTTATGCTCTATTTCACCGAGATTCAGTGAAGGGGGTTAAGCAGCCTGTGGCTGCCAAGATCCCCCAGCACTCAGACATTTGCCGAATTAATAGTTTTCCAGTAAATCCCTTCACACAATTAACATTATTCGAAAATATTGCCCAACCAATACTTGTAGTTCCTTATAATAATCATCATGTTTAAGTACAGTTACTTTTTTCGTCATTAGTTTTTCCATCTTGGGACTGGTTGGATGCGTACCTTCATTGATTTCTATTCTAAGCTAGCCTACACATTTCCCTGAAATTCCTACAGCCTACATCTATCACTATCTGTGTGCAGTAGTCTAACCTAGGTCTACCTCTACTTCTCTTTTTTCCTATCTTTCCTGCTAATATATTCCGCACTATTCCCTCATGCCGTAGTATGTGGCTTGTAATTCTCTCTCCTATTTTTTACCGTTTTCCACATATTTCTTTCTTCCCCTACCATTTTTAGTACCTCTTCGTTCTTAACTTTTTCTGTCCATGATATCTTCATCATACGTCTGTAGCACCACATTTCAAAGGCTTCTACGTTTTTCTTGTCCGCTTCTCCTACTGTCCAGGCTTCACTACCATACAGTGCTGTGCTTCACACATATGTTTTAAGCAATCTTTTCCGTGTTTCTATTGTTTCTTGTCTTTGAACACAGTAGTTGCTTTTTCTTGTTAAATGTAGCACGACCTTGTGCTAATCTTTGTTTTATATTTTTTGCGCTTTTCCCATCTTGCATTATTTGGCTTCCTATGTACCAGAAATCCTTAACCTCTCGTTACCTATTTGTATTCTTGTTTTAGATTTATTTTCCCCTCCTTTGCATATTGGTACTTTAGTTTTATTTTTGTTAATTTTCATACCGTATCTCTCTGTTAGAACTGTTTCCATTTCATTAAGAGCAGCTTCTAACTCTTCCTTGCTAGATGCTAATACCTCTATATCATCTGCAAATCTAAGCATATCAATTTTTTGTGTCTGCATAGTAATTCCAAATGTCTTTCTGCATTTGACAGTATTCATTGCCTTTTCAATGTACAAGTTAAAAATTAATGGACACAAACCTGTCTCACCCCTTTCCTAATGTTCACTTCTCTACGTTCCTGCTCTAATTCTATTACTGCTGTTTGGTCTTTGTATAAGCTATGTATTATTCGTCTATCCCTATAACTGATTCCAAACTTTTTGAGTATTTCGAACATTTTTTCCATTTTACATTGTTGAATGCTTTTTCCAGAGCTAAAATAACCTCCCGTGTTCCCCTGTTTCGCCTAAACCAAAATTGATCTTCTCTTAGTATTTTATTTCTTCAGCTCATTTTTCCATTCGTCTTTGTAGAATTCTAGTTAATATTTTTGACACGTGTGCAGTCAAACTTATTGTTCGAAAATCTTCATGTCTATCCGCGCCTTTCTTTTTGGTATAGTTACTATGATGTTACGTTTGAAATCTTTGGGTATCTTGCCTGTCTCGTACATATAGCTTATAAGTTGGAAGAGACGTTCTCTTACTGCTTGTCCTGCGGCTTTAAGCGTTTCTGCTTGCACCTTATTTGTACCCGGCGCCGTATCATTTTTCAGACCATTTAATGCTAATTCAAACTCATTTCTAAGTATAGGATATCCCAAGTCGTCATGATCAATGTCTGGTTCATGTTCTAATGCTGTTAGTTCTTCTCCTGCATATGAATTACCCAAAATAATCTTGCCATCTATCCACTTTCTCTACATTTTCTATAATGACGTTCCTTCCTTCTTTATATTTTTGATATACGATTTTATATCCCTAAAATTAATTCTAATTAGTTTGTGTGCTTCATCTGTCTTTTCTACATCCATCTTAGTTTGTATCTCTTTCCACTTTTCTTTAATCCATTGTTCTTTAGCTTTGCTGCATTTGCGAATAATTTCCCATTTTATGGCTTTGTATCTCTGTTTTCCTGTTTCGTCTGATTTATTTTTGTATTTTCCTCTTTCTTCTATTAAATTCAGGATATCCTTTGTTATCCATGGTTTCTTATTTTCTTTTTGTGTATACCCCAGAATATCTCTCGCCACTATGTCTAGGTTGGATTTAATGTTATTCCATTCTGTTTCTACTTCCTTAGTATCAACCCCTTTTCCGATATCTTTCAGCGATTCATTTGACTTTTTTTTCGAATATTTCTTGAATATCTATGTCTTTTAGTTTTTTAAAGTCATAGAGCCTTTTTCCGTTTCTTTTTTAAAGTTTTTAAATTTAAGTGCGGCCTTCATAATTACGATGTTGTGGTCAGTGTTTATATCTGCTTCTGGGTAGCTTCTACAGTCTTTTACTTGATTTCTAAACCGTTGTCTAACAAGAATGTAATCTATTTTATATCTTCCTATATCTCTTGGTATCTTCCATGTATATCGTCTTCTGGCATGATGTTGAAATAATGTGTTTGTGATGATTAAATTGTTCTGTCGCAAAATTCTACCAGCCTATTTCCCCTGTCTTTTCTCGTGCCTAAACCAAATAAACCTACTACCGCTCCTTCCCTACCCTCACCTACCACTGCCTTAAAATCCCCCGTAATTATTAAATTTTTATGTCCTTTTACGTATCTTAATATGTCTTCGATATTTTTGTAGATTGATTCTACCTCTTCGTCACTGTGGTTACAGGTGGGCATGTACACTTGTATTATTACCGTGTTTACCGGTTTAGATTCTAATCTAACCATGAGTACTCTTTTGTTCTTTTGTAAGTAATTTTCTACACAGTATCCTATCTTTTTTTGCATAACGATCCCCACACGCAAAGTTCCTTCCTTTGCTCCTGTATGAATTACCCTGAAGTCTCCACTCCAAAAATCCTCCGCCTCTGGCCACCGAACTTCGCCGATCCCTACTATGTCTAGTGCTAACCTATTCATTTTCATTTTTAGGTTCTCTAGCTTATCTACTTGCTTCATACTTCTAATATTCCACGCTCCGACTCGCAAAAGGTTCCCGACTCTTATTCTGGACTTTCCGATCGCCTTCTCCAAAGTAGACTATTTTAACTCTGGAACCTTTTACCCCAGAGAATGTCATCATATTTATTTCAATATAAGTGCGCTGTGTACTTGGAAGGTGATGTGGTAGTTTTGTTACGGGCCAATTCGGCACTACGACACCACGGACTCTCCAGCAAACTAGCTCCAGCCGGCGAGTGGTGGGTAAAGCAAAAGTCATAGGTTGGGGTTGCCAATTGCCCTAGGGTGTAAATTATAGTGGGACGAAAATTCGGTATTATATCAAAATGGGCACCACCAGTAACATCTAACGCTAGATGAAAAGAAAGGATTTCGTCACTGGTCGAATCCTCTCCAAAAGCTCTATACTCAAAATGCAAACCAGACTGATCCACCCTAACACTTTAAATTTACCAATAAGACACGTCAAAAATGTCATAACTTAACTCTATTCACACCTGTTTAGCTAAAAGAAATACATATGTACATTAACGGAAATATAAAATTAAACACGGCATACTTTAGTACGCCATAAATCAATCAGCATAGTAATTCGAAATAATAACCAGGAAAAATACTTATTTTACTTTAAATAGTAATGTTTTCGCACTGGCCAGTGTCAATGTAATTTCATAAATGTAAAATCTATATATTAAAGGGGTAGGGTTGAGTGCACATGGGACCCACGCCGGTCCTGACTCACTAATCTGAAGACAAAAATGCATGAACTATAAACGCAAAATTAAATTTTAATACCACGCGTGATACGCCTTGTGCATACAGCACCTACTTTAATAGTTTGAACAGCAACTGTAAATTTTATGTAAACAAAATCATTGCTACAAATGCCTTGGTACAATTTTTAATCAGAACAACTCGTTTTAAATGTAATAGTAATTTGGAAAATTATTGCTACGTTAATATTTAAAGATAACAGTGGAGTTCGCGCAGCTGGTTGCGGCACAAGTTAAAGGAATGTAAAACAGAACACACTGAACGCACAGGTTTGATGTGTAGACATCCAATTGTTAAGAAACCCTGGCAGATGATAGCTTGTGATATTGTAGGCAGGGCCGTGCCTGACGGGCGTTCATTGCGTGCACCGCACGCAGGCGGCCGAAATTAAGAGGCGGCCAAATCGTTACAAGTTGTTTACTGGGCAAAAATACAATCGGTTTGTTTTCATTAAGATACGAAGTAAAAACAGTTTCTCTAATCTAATCTATCTAAAAAGAGTTTCTCAGAAATAAGAAATGTATAAAAACTGATTAGGTCGTTGTAGTATTTATATACCTAGTCATGCAGCGAATCCGAATTTTTCGAACATTGCACGAGCGACGAGCCGAAATAGTTTTTCAATTGACCGGCGTCGCGTAAGCGGTCTTATTCGTCTTATTAGTCGTATTAGTCTATAGACTAGCGAGGATAAATCGTTATTTGTGTCCTGTGTGTGATCCGATATTATTAAAGTCTTTAATTTAACGAATAAAATAAATTGCTTAATTCCTGAAAACTTTTAGTTGTGTGTTCGTGTGGTGAAATTTAATAAAAGTTTATTTACTCGACAAAGACTGAAAAAGGTAATACACAAAATGTAAAATTTGGGTAGACTTTCACTTTTGGGCGGAAAATTTTGGGGTCTTTTGGAGGAAAAGGCCTTTTGATATGAAATTCTTAAATAAATATTAAAAATATTTAATAATATTAAAAAAATTTAAAAAAATTAAATAATAATTAAAATAAATAATAAAATAGTGCAATTTAATATTAAATTACTTAAAATCTTCCTTAATTTATACTAAAAATGAATATCTTTCTCATTTTGAATGCATTTATATAATAATTAAAAGTTGTTTGTTTGCATACGAGATTCTCTGTTTAAATCGCTCACAACCCGCCGATGGAAAATCAAGCATTTGAACTTGTGTAGCCGAAAGCAACTCTTTAAATTAAGCTTATGATTCCTTTTATAATAGCAATGTTATTGTTATTAAATGGAAGAAATTTACCTGACATTGAACTAGAAAACAGTTATATGTGGTTGGATTTTCCTCTCCGTTTTCATTTTCAAAATAAATCTTGACATATTTATGTTTAAAAATATGTTTTACTTAAAAGCTTATAAATGATTTTCTTATCGTGTCATCCTATGCGCATTAAAATATACATTAATTATAGATTTTAAGTAATTTAATATTAAATTGCGCTATTTTATTATTTATTTTAATTATTATTTAATTTTTTTTTAATTTTTTAATGTTATTAAATATTTTTAATATTTATTTAAGAATTTCATATCAAAAGGCCTTTTCCTCCAAAACCCGCCAAAATTTCCTGGCCCAAAATTGAAAGTCTACCCTAAAATTTAATATCACTGCTCATTTACATTTTAAAGGCCTACGAATGTCTGAAAGGAAAACGAAAAGATTGTCTGGAGCGCAATATAAAAGAAAGCGAGAGGAAAAGCAAAATGAAGCTAAACAAATGTTTGGCTCATTAACAAAGTTTTTAGTAAAATCGCCAGAACCGGAAAGTAGTTGTAGTAGCCAATTAAATCCAATTGATGATTTGTTTTGCGATAAAATGAAAATGAATTATCTGTCGAAAATGAAAAGGCTAATGACAATACTAGTAGTACCGACGAAATGGAAACAGAAGATAATAAGGATATCGATCTATACAATACCGATACCGCTGAAATTGATAAAGCATATTTTGCTATGTGTATGGATTTAAATGATCCAGCTTGCTGGCCTTTAACAATTACCACTAAAATATTGGATATATTAATCGAAAAGGACCCATACAAAATAAACAATCTACATATCCAATTAATGAATTGGGAAGATCATTTTCATCAACTTATTTCTATAGAAAATGCCAAATGGTGAAAAATTTAATCGTGAGTGGTTAATCTATTCTCCAAAACGGATTCCATATTTTGCTTCTGTTGTAAATTATTTGGCAAACAAGAAATAAAATTAGTTAATGAAGGCTTCAATGATTGGCAACACACATCTGATAATTTATCTCGTCATGAAAAAACATCGCTGCATATCGGAAATTGCACCAATTGGAAAAATTTGGAATTAAATTTAAGAAACAAAGCTACAATTGATAAAAATTTGCAACGGTATTATGACGCAGAGAAAAAACGATGGTATCAAATTGTCGTACGCATGATATCTGTGGTACAATTTCTGGCAGTACAGGGTTTAGCGTTTAGAGGTAGCTCGAGCAGATTGTATGAAAACAATAATGGAAATTTTCTAAAAGCAATTGAAATGATAGGAAAATTTGATGATGTTATGGCAGATCACATAAATCGCATTCAACAATCAGTTGCTTTAAAGAACCATATGCCACATTATGCGGGAAATCGCTTCCAAAATGAAATAATTAGTATCCTTGCAGCGCAAATTCAAAAATATATTTTGTCAGCAATAAAAGACGCCAAATATTTTCAGTAATTTTGATTGTACGCCGGACATGGGACATGTCGAGCAAATTACAATAATTTTGAGATATGTGCATATTCAAAATGACGAAGTAGAAGTGAGAGAAAATTTCGTTGGTTTTCTCCAGGTCAAAAAGTACTGGAGAAGCTTTTACGACTTTTTAATTGAAAAATTAAGCTCTCTTAAATTAAATGTTCACGATATGAGAGGCCAGGGTATGATAATGGATCAAATATGGCTGGAAAACATATTGGATTGCAGAAACGAATTTTGGACAATTATCCACGAGCTTTGTTTATGCCATGCAACGCGCATACATTAAATTTGGTCGTCAATGATGCAGCGAAAGTTTCTTTTTCAACTGTGGATTTTTTTAGTAATGTGTCAGCAATATACAATTACTTTTCCGGATCACCTTTTCGATGGCAAATTTTAAAAAACATGTAAAATCGTTAACAGTAAAACAAGTTAGCGTAACCCGGTGGGAATCAAGGATTAAGGCGATTAGACCACTGCGTCATGAATTAGGTGAAATTTATGACAGCCTAATAGAACTAGCGGAAGAATGTTCAACACCAATAGGTCAACATGAAGCTAAATGTTTGGCAATGAAAATTAAATCGTACAAATTTATTTGTTCCACAGTAATATGGTACGAAATCTTAGAAAAAGTAAATATTATTAGTAAAATGATGCAGACCGTTTCTTGGAATCTTACTTCATGTGCTGAATCTATTAATAATATTTTAATTTTTTCCAAAGTATTAGAAATGATGAAAATTTCGAAAAGTATTTGAAAATTGCTGATGAATTATGTGAATCACTTGAAATACAACCGAAATTTCCTGTTGAAATTAATCTACGTCGACGCCATAAGCGAAAACAATTTGACTATGAAGGAGATGAGGATATTCAGTTAACTGCTAAAGAAAATTTCAAAATTAATTTTTCTATGTAATATTGGATACAGCCATTTCATCTGTTACTACCCGATTTGAAACATTATCCAATTTCGAACAGTCTTTCGGATTTTTATATAAATTTGTTGAAATAGGAGAGGACGACATAAAAAGGTTGCTTCGACTTTCATAATAAATTCAAGGATGGCGAATCGTGCGACATAAACGGAGCAGAATTATACGAAGAGTTAATTTCATTGAAAATAATTATAAAAGATAGGAAACAACCCGAAGAACTCCTGAAGTATTTGTACAAACACAATTTACAAAATTCATTTCCAAATGTATCTACAAGCTTAAAACTATTATTGACCATGCCTGTATCAGTTGCGTCTGGAGAACGTAGTTTTTCTAAATTGAAAATCATAAAATTACCTACGTACTTCCATGACGCAAGAACGTATGAGCAATCTTTCAATTATCGCGATTGAAAGTGAAATTGCTGAATCTTTAAATATTCACGAAGCAATTGACGATTTTGTCAGTAAAAAATCCCGTAGGATTAACTTTTAATATGTACTTTATTTAATAATTGCTTTGTGAAGATTCAGCAATTTCACTTTCAATCGCGATAATTGAAAGATTGAAAGATTTCCTAATTAACCGGTAACCTAACCGGTTTTAGCCGGTTTTTCTTTTCAGAAACCGGTTTTGGGAACAAAACCAATATTTTTTCGTTCTCGATTTCGGTTAACCAAAACTGATTTTTTCCCGGTTTGATGCCCTGTGTATAATAATAAACATTAAAAATTAAAGTAGTTTTTTTTAATGTTATCCTGGGGGCGGCCATACAGACTGGCACGCAGGCGGCCATATACCCAGGTACGGCCCTGATTGTAGGTCCGTTACCTCGTTCGTCTAGAGGGTATTGTTATATTTTGTCCGTTACCGATTACTTTACGAAGTTTTCGTTGTTTTTCCCATTACGTTCAGCTACGGCTTCAGCCGTGATTCAACGTCTTGAAGAAAATGTTTTGTTAGTGTTTGGTGTTCCGCAATATTTGATTGCCGATAATGGAGGCCAGTTTATTTCTAAAGAATTCCGTAAGTTAGCAGCCCTGTATAAAATTAAAATTATATTTAACGCTTATTATCATGCCCAAGCAAACCCCATGAGAGAGTCCGTAGAGTACTGAAGACAATGTTGTCATCCTACGTAAAAGATAATCACAGAGATTGGGATCGTAATCTATCCAAAGTAGCTTGCGCCGCGGGCACTGCTATTCATGAAGTTACTGGAATGACGCCGTATTTTGCCAATTTTGGCCGCAAAATGAATCTTGAAGGAAATCCCGTTGTATCCGATGATAATCACGACTTACATGATATTGATTTTGCTGATCGAAAAAATCTTATAACGCGGTCTGCCCCGATGCAGAAAATTTATGATGATGTTGTCAAGCGACTTACTGTGGCGTACGATCGTGCCAAAATTCGATATGATTTGCGTAGACGTCCTGCAGATTTTGAAGTTGGTGATACGGTGTGGAGGAGAAATTATGTTCTGTCCGACGCGTCGAAACATTTTATAGCGAAGTTAGCCCCTAAGTTTGTTGGCCCTCTTATTATTCAAAAAAAGTCTCTTATTCGACTTATAAACTCTCCGATTCGACAGGCATGTCTAAAGGTGTGTTGCACGCCAAAGATCTTAAACACCATCCCGATTAGTTGTTAGTATGTTTGGTTTATTGTTGTTTTTTTGTGTTGTCGTTTGTTTAATTTCGTTTTCTTTAGTTTTAAGGTTTTGGTTACTCAAGCCGAAAATGGAATTTTCGTCTTCACGTGGGGGAGGTGTAACGTTCCGTTTAATTTTTAATTTAATTAGCGTAATTTAGTAGTTTAGTATGTATAAAATTTTCTAAATCAGTCCCTGTATTTATTTGGTATTTAATATTAGCGAGTAGATATTTAGGTCGTAATAGAAAGAACGCGACGCGCACCCCTCCCTTAATTTTGTTAGTTCGTTACAGATACTGGAAAATACACAAGGTATTTGTGATTCGCGATGTAGTCTCTGGTCAGAAAGGTCGTACATTTCGTTTCCTGAGTTTTAACGCTTTTATAGCGGATTAGCAAGTTTTACAAATTTTATGATTGTATTGAGTAATTAAATATTTTGTGAAAAAGTAAACTAATAGTGCAAAACTGCTGAATTTTTTAATTTTTGTTGTAATATCGTCCGGATGTGGTTATCTAATCTGTTTTAGGTCCAAAATCATTCAATGTCGTTTGTCTGTTGTTGAAGAATATTTATGAGAATCATATTTGGGAAATAGTAGTTTGAATGGTTAAAAGAGACCCTAATTACGTGTGCCGTTAGCCGTAATAATCCAATTTATTTGGGAATATAAAAGCATAGTTATCACACATCTTGAAGTAGTTTTGAAGTTGGTAAAGTCCGAGACCCCTTTGCATTATTTAGTAGCCTGATCCATCTAAGGTCTTGGACAGAACTTGAACCTGTATTCTGGTTTTGCCGGAACCATGCGTTTACCAATTACGCCACCGAGACCGATGACAATAATTGGGAAATTTACAAATTTAAATCGTATATACAACTATACATAAACCTAACTTTCAATTACGTTTGACATTTTTGTCAATCATATCTGACATTGTCAAGTTTTTGACTTATGTCAGTTATAGACAGGAAGCGACGCTCAAAATTACGGCTATAAGCCAAGTATTAAATATATAAATCTTTTAGGTAGTTAATTACACAAAGTAAGTTGATAGATACTATCGTATTACAGTGAATAAGATGAAATAATAACTTAGACTTTTAGGCAAAGCCCAAATGATCATTTCAAATCGAACTAAAACGTTATACCTATACTTCATAACCTAAATTTCTAATAATTGAACTAATATAGCTTGGTCTAGGTCTTCCTATACTCTTCTATCTTTTCCTTATCTTATAAATATTTATGGTTCCGGGTTGAGACCGTGTCATTTTATAGTCTAAGGTCTTACCTACCTGGCTCTACATACATATTGGCAACCTGATGGTTGTTAAAGAACTTCAACATAGTTACATGATTCCCATTTATAAGGAATTGAAATATTACCTAGCTATCTCCTTTAAAATAGGAAAAGTGTTAAATTATATGTTATGGTAAGGCTTAAGCAACGAATCGCTGCCAACATGCCAGACCGCTAACTAGTTGTGAGTTATGTCATGGTGACATTTAGTTAACTGATTTTTATTTATTTATCTTTTTGTTTTGTTTTCAAACTTACTTAAGGCCGGTTTGACGCATCTCTAAATTCTTCTCTATTCTGAGCTAGTCTATAAAGGCCTACATACCCTTTACAACCTAAATCTCTAATAATTTGACTAATAAAGCTTTGTCTAGGTCTTCCTACTTTATTTTTATTTGGTAGTCTATAATCTAAGACCTTTTAAATAGTTCCTCATGTCTAAGACTGGTGTCCAATCATTCTATTTCTCCTGACCTTTAATTGTTTCCACATACAGGATTCCTCACTTATCTTTATATAAACATTTTTCCAGCTTGAGCTATTCTAGCTACTATATCCTTTCTGCTACGTCCGTCCTTTGTAATTATACTATCTAAATAGCAAAATTCATCTACCTCCTCTAACTAGGTATTACCTATTTTTAATTTTGGGTTAGAACTAGGCTGTAACTCATTTATCATTATCTTTGTCTTTCCTGAGTTAATTCTCATACTATAGTTACTCTGTAGTATCTCATCTAAAATATTTAAAAACGTTCCTAACTCTTTTCTAGACTCAGCTTTACTGGCTATATCATCTGCAAAACGCAACATATCTATTTTCAGTCGCTGTACACTAATACCTATCTCTTTCTCTCTCCAGCTAAGTTTAATGCTTCCTCAATATAAACATTAAAATCAAGGGAGATAGTATACAGCCCTGTCTAACACCATTTCTAATCTTAGCTTCCTTTAGTAGTGGGGTAAGGCCGGTCCTAATTCAAAACGTGTTCAGACGTATTTTCCATATGTAAAATACACGTGCACCGTTTTGAATTAGGATCGGCCTTATATATTTTCAATGTAAAATAGTTGTGAAAACATGAATTCTTATATACTTTCAAATGTAAAATACTTGTGGGCACGTTTTGAATTAGGATCGGCTTTATATTACTTTCAATGAAACATACTTCAAAACACACGTATGTTGAAAAATGTAAGTGCAGAGAAAATGTGTGTAGCTGTTTTGAATTCGGTTTTCTAGCGAGAAGTTATAAAGTATGCCAGATGCAAAATATCGCATTCAAGTCAATTGTGTTTAATTAAAGTGGATTCTGATTTATGTTTTTTACTTATGTTTAGAGGCTGCAAATACACATGGGCCGGTTTCAATTCAAAATGTGTGTTCACTCTTGTGATAGGTTGAAAAGTAGGTTGGCAAAGTACGCAGATGGTGGTAATCTGCTATATAAGGAGATTGCTCCTAATATTAATTTAATTAGTCGAAGAAAAGCAATATGGATTTTAATACTCTTAATAAAACCACATATCGCAAACCTTATGTAAATTCAAAAGATCTTGTAGTGAATAAGAGGTTTGAAGTTTTAAAAGTGGAAACAATCAAGACAAAATATGGAGAAAGAGTATTAGTGGAAACAGAAGAGTTCTAGAGTATATTGCCATTGAGATATTTTGAATACCTTCAAGCACATGGAGTGAAACAATTAAATGAAAGTATTGGCTCGAACAAACACGTATAGATAACTAGTAAGGGATCGATCGGTCTAACTGTCAACATAGAATTTTCAGAATAATATGTCACTAATCTAAGAAATTAGTTTATTATTATAATAATATACATCTTGTTCTTTACTGTTTAAATTATTATAACACATCTAAGTCGATTGTATAAAGAATGATGTATTTAATTAAAGTGGGTTCTGATTTATGTGCGTTTTACTTTGAGTTGCTAGTTGCTAGTAATAGTAACTAATAATTATACAAGAGATCTGATTAAATACTGTTGGTAAAATCTACGTGAAGTATTTATATTAAATAATAAACTCGCCTGTTAGAAAAAATTAAAAATTTGCATCGTTTTCTGAAAAAATTCAGCTCTGTAATCTATTCTAATGAATAAAACAGTATGTAAGCAAATATAATTATACCTCAGCAGAAATAATGAATTAGATTCATTGTCTGAAAAAGAAATTGCAATGAAGGCACATAATAAAAAACCTAAATTAGATTAATTTCGTTTTAGATTACTGCTAGCATAATTTATTTTCCATAAAATTAACAAAAATTGACTTTATATGCATATATAGGTATATAGTAATTTGTGTGTGTGTGTGTGTGTGTGTGTGTGTGTGTGTGTGTGTGTGTGTGTGTGTGTTTTTACGCGAATCATGCCGAATAAGAAATTCTTTAATTCTATCGAGGTACTGCAAAATGTTTTTTAATACTGGGTTTTTAAAAAACCATGAGTGCGTATAAATTATTATATTTTTCTTTAGATTAATTTCGTTTAAAATAATGCAACGCAAATGGCCCTTAACTAGTAATATATATAGAATAAGTTTTAGATTACCGCTGACATAATTTATATGCATATATAGGTAATTGTGTGTTTACACGATTTATGCCGCATATGAAATTCTTTAAAGGTACTGCTATATGATAAAACTGCAGAATGTTTTTTTAATACTGGGTTTTTAAAAAACCATGCGTGCGTGTAAATTATTAAACAACATTGACGGTTTAATCTGAGACATTTTTTCAAATTTGCCTTATTTTTTATTAAAAGATTTTATATGTAACCATAAAAAATAACGCTGTAATGATAGTGTATTTTCTGTACACACAGCATAAATCAAAGGTCGTATAAAACATTTTTATTATTATACTGCAAACAAGCAAATTTTTTCAGTAAACGCAACTGAATGAAAAATGATGTTGTATGCTAATTCATTTACAGTTGTTTTGCTTACGCCAGATGATATTTTTGTATAAATAGTAAATAAAGCTATACGTATATTAAGTAGTGTATTAATTTGTATAGAATTATGAATTCTGAAACCGTGGCCAAGATTAGTAGCGCTATTTTGAGATTAACTGTAAAATGCGTGAATCTAATCAAATCAGTCGATGAAATAACGAAACACATTATCATTATCAAAGCAAATATTAGTATATTGAAGCTTGCTATTAGAAATAAGGTATACGAAGACAATCGTCAGGAAAATCCTAGTAGGCTGGAATCTAATTTGGCACATCTTAAAAGCTACCTTATACGATTGAGGCACTTGAAACGCTCTTTGGAATATAAAGGTAAAGGTATTGATGCAACGCTTTCTAGAGGTCATATTCGAAAAAATCTGATTAGGCATGATGTACAATCATGTTTTGGAAGTCGAATAATTACGGGACTTATTACCAATTTAAGTTATAGAGATCCTCTAGTGTTCTTAGACAAGGCGTTCGCTAGTTTTAAACGCAAGATTGTTGCTTGCTTAAAAAAGTCAATGTTGAAAGTTAATGTAATATTGGCCGCTAACTTTGTTAAGCCTACAACTAGCGAAATAGATTTGAAGACGTTTCCTACTGCAAATCGTCACATCGATATAAATACCAATCTCAAGCAGTGGTATAAGGAGAACGTATTGGACAAGATTTCGAAGCGATTAGAGAAATTTAGCGAAAAGAATTCTGGTTGGGCAATCCAAGAAGTTTTACACTTGAAGGTAAATATAAACAATCATGATCCACTTAAAGGAGGGTGATCAACGTTTGTTCCGGTTACGGACTTTATAGCAAAAAAAAAGCTGTGGTAAATGTAATAAATAACGACCAACATTGCATTCTTTGGAGCTTGGTTTCCGCTTTATATCCTGCTAAACAAAATAGTTAGAGAATATCTAGCTATCCACATTTTGATACAGTACTACGCTACAATTCAATTCAGTTTCCAATCGCATTAAAAGACATTGAGAAGCTTAACAATCTCGCAATTAACCTATATTGTATAGAAAATACTAAAATACTGCCATTTTGTTTAAGTGAAAATTTAAAAAAAATTGAACCTATTAATCTGTTAGTTTTAAATAATGATTCCTTACAATATTCTTGTCCGAAAAATGCTAATGAGAATCACTTTTATTTTACTTGGATTAAGGATATGTCAAAATTATTTGCAAAACAGTTGTCTTCACATCGCCATAGAAAATTTTTTTGTTATAGATGTTTAAATAATTTTAGTACAGCAGCATTACTTAAGCGTCATTCGAATTATTGCGAAAAACAGAATACTTGCTCAATAAGATTACCCGAAGAATCCGAAAAGTATCTAACATTTAAACATTTCCACTATCAAGAAAAAGTATCATTTGTAGTTTATGCAGATCTCGAATGTATATTAGAACCATGCAATGAGTCGGAGGTGATATTCCAAATTTTAATTGTATCGCGGAAAGGATTGTATAGAATGGTTTGTTGCTCAATTGAAACTGATTTCAGAAACAACTAATAAAATTTTCTGTAACCCAAAACCTATGAATCCTTTAACAGAAGAACAAAAGTCAGCATTTAAATTTTCCCTTTACTGTCACATTTGCAATGAACCTACTAGTATAGATGATATTAGGGTTCGCGATCACTGCCACTTTACAGGTGAATTTCGAGGAGCGGTTCATCAAGATTTCAACATCAATTATCATAATTCTTATATGATACCAGTAGTTTTTCATAACTTATCAGGCTACGATTCGCATTTCATTATTAAAAAAATCTCGTTAGAGTTTTCAGGTTCGTTAAGCATTCTACCAATAAATAAGGAAAATACATATCTTTTACAAAATATGTAAAAGGTATGAAAGTTAGTTTTAGATTTATCGATTCATTCAGGTTTATGGCATCTAGCATCGAAAAATTAGCTTCCTACTTAGATGATAATAAAAATATCCATCACCAGGGAAAATTGTAACACTGATAATGAGTTTCAGTTACCCACGCGTAAAGGCATATTTCCCTATGATTACATTAACTCTTGGGATAGGCTCAATAAAACCGATTTACCCTGTAAAACAGCATTCTTTAATCATTTGCGCAATGAATAAGTCTCAGATGAAAACTACAATCATGCTAAACACGTTTGGCAAACATTTAATATAAAAACACTAGGGGTCTATTCAGACCTATATTTAAAAACAGATGTACTGCTCTTGACTGATATATTTGAAAACTTTAGAAAAACTTGCATGTTCACGTATAAGTTAGATCCACTTCACTACTTTACGGCTCCTGGTTTAGCTCTAGATGCAATGTTAAAAACGACGAACGTTAAACTCGAGTTGCTTACTGATATTGAAAAAATAATGTTTTTAGAACGGGGAATTCGTGGCGGTGTTTCTCAATGTTCGAATAGATATGCCAAAGCAAATAACAAATATATGAATGCAGATTATGATCCGAATTTTGATTCTAAATATTTAATGTATTTTGATGTTAATAATTTATATGGGGCTGCAATGTCTGAATATCTTCCATATGGAGAATTTGAATTTTTAGATGGTACCAGTCCAGATATAGTACGTTTAGACATACTTAATATTCCCGATGATTCTGATGTAGGATATACTTTTGAATGCGATTTACACTACCCAGTACCTTTACATGAAATTCACAGTGACTTACCTTTGGCGCCTGAACATATGATACCACCAGTACCTTCTAATAAATCAAACTTAAAGAAAATACTTACAACTTTATATCCAAAACTCAA
This sequence comes from Platerodrilus igneus, assembly GCA_036346225.1. Lineage (NCBI taxonomy): Eukaryota > Metazoa > Arthropoda > Insecta > Coleoptera > Lycidae > Platerodrilus > Platerodrilus igneus. Next base: position 219,665 of record JARFIW010001258.1, on the reverse strand, counting down.
CTATATTATCCACTACAAGAATTTAAAAATGTATTTAAGCTACGGTTTAGAACTGAAAAAGATTCCTAAGGTTCTTCGGTTTAAACAAGCCCCTTGGTTAAAAGAATACATTGATTTGAATACGAAATTAAGACAACAGTCAAAAAACAGTTTCGATATATGCTTTTATAAAAATATGATAAATTCGGTTTATGGAAAGATGATGGAAAACGTACGGAAAAGGAAAGATGTGAAATTAGTGACCGAATGGGAAGGACGGTTTGGAGCTCGTAGTTACATAGCGAAGCCTAATTTTCACAGTTGCACTGTGTTAGACAAAGATCTGGTCTTAATAGAAATGAATAAATTAGAGGTTTATTTAAACAAACCCATTTATGTAGGTTTCTCTATTCTAGATATTTCAAAAACCTATTTATATGAATTTCACTATAGTTATATAAAATCGCAATTTGCTAACAAAGCAAAGCTGCTGTACATAGATACGGATAGTTTGATATACGAGTTTAGCGTTGAAGATATTTACTCTTATATCAAACAAGATATTCATAGATTTGATACTTCCGATTACGACCCTCATAACAAATATCATATACCATTCACAAATAAATAGGTTCCTGGTATTATGAAAGATGAAAACAATGGTGATATCATGCTAGAGTTTGTAGGACTTAGATCTAAAATGTACACTTATAGAGTTCAGGATAGGATAATAAAAAAGTCAAAGGGACCTTCCTTAGCAAGTATTAAGCAAATTTCTTTCGATGATTATAAAAATGTTTTGTTTTATAAACAGACTGTACAGAAACAGCAATGTTTAATTAGATCAGTCAAACATGATGTCTTTACTATTAAACAAAACAAAATTGTTCTTAATCTAAGTAATGATAAAAGAAATATTAGTACCTCAACTACTGATACTAAACCTTGGGGGTATAACTATACACTCAGAAATGACTTGTAAAGCTTCAACCATTGGCTCAAATAGAGAATGCAATTTATTTTATCTCGATTAACATATAATATTTTTTAGTTATAAAACTTCAGTGTTATGTTTATACCTGCACAAGTACCCCGTTTTTCGTTTTTGGATGTATCTAAAAATAGGATACCTTTCAATCTGCCCGAGTTAAACTATATTAGTATAAATGTATTGTAGAGAAAAATAGTAGTAGTAACCGTTCTGTTTAAAAAAAATCCCAGTTTGTTAATAACATACCAGTTAGTTTATTTGAGAAATGTATAACAAAACTTTTATTTAAAATTGTTAATGTTTATGGCTGTTTACTAAATCACTTAATAATTCAAACATGTAAAAGATATTGTAAAAACATGTAAAAATATTAATAAATAGACTGTGATTGCTAAATGATTTATTGTTTTTTCATAATTTGTAAAGGTACAGTAATAATAGTAAAGTAATTATAATATTCTTATGCTGTTTGAAAGTGGATTGTATTTGACTATCTTATCATGAAGTATAAGGCAATGACAAGATGTATTTGGCAAAACGTTTCTGCTAGTTTCAAATTCTAATCTAATATCGACAGTACCAGATTTTAACGCTTCGTTTTGTCTAGAACAATCTATGACTACTAATGGTGCAATACTTCGTGAATCTTCAGGATTAAAAAGTGGCTCATTTTCCTTTTCGTAGTATGATTGCTGAAACTGAGCATACATCTCATATAACAACGCAGTCTGTTTATTCTCGAACTTCAAATTTATGTTATCGTACGGAAAATTTCTAAATTTAAATATAGTTTCATGTTGGTTAAATAGCAATGATCAAAACGACTGTAGTTGCTCATGTATCTATTTTTTCGGTTGGTTTGGAAACCAACAATCACAAATCTTGGTTTTTCTAATTGTGTTGTTGTTTTAATGTTCCATGTATGACGTTGCGTTTCTTGTAGAAGTTGATATTCATGCAACTCCCATCCTCTAAGCGGAATATGAAAATCCTGATATTGTGCAACGCATTCTATTAAATTAATTCGTTGAGTATCATCAACGACTACATGAGGCATTTTCCATAAAACTTTGTTTAAAACAACTTTTATTTCCTCATCGGGTGTAGGATTAATTATAGCATTAGTATCAAAACTAGAACGTAGTAAAACTAACTCATGGCGGAGGTTTAAAATAATTTTTTTAAAATCTTCGCGTAATCCGAGAACCATTGAAAGCTTTATTGCAACATTAAAATTCCCATTGGCATCAACTATTTGTAAATCATCCATAGGAAACCACCCAGCGTTTTGTAAATGTTTACTTTGATTGCTATAATATGAAACATATCCCTTCATTATAGACGTTAATCCAGAATTCCGAACACGATCTACAATGACACCACCAATCTCATATCTAATTTCATCAAAAAGCAGCAAAACCCCATTATTTACAAACTTTGCTGTCTGAGACGGCGTTCCATCTGTTTTAATTAATTTGCCTTCTATGTACAGCATGCTCTTCGATGGTAAGGTGTATACATCTTGTTGTTGTATAGGGATTCGAATTTCATCGTTATTGTTTAAAGATGTGTTAGCATAAGGTTGATGACTATGTTTTTCAATATTAACAATTGCATTGTCGAATAAACTTTTTCACGCACGTTCAGTATTTCACTATTCATTTTACTTTTTAATTAAATAAATGCAGTCCTAACGATTGTAGAAACTGCCGGTTTTGTATTGTTAGCGGTCTTGAAACAATCAATCGAGTGTCGATTGCTTTGAAATTTCCAACATTTATAGCAATTTTTGACATGTTGCGTGCATTATACTTAATACCCATGGATATTGCAGATTTTTTTTAAATGCAACCTTACAGTTAGCAGTTCTCCTCTGAAATTACCTAAATTTCCATCTTGATCTAACACTTTAACTATTATTTCATTTATTATACGTGACCTGATTGGTAGATATATAATCGTAGGTGGGCACTCGATAATTTTAAAACCTGCAGGTACTTGAGAAAACAATTCGTCTATTACATGGGCTGGTTTACTATTTAAATAGGATCCACTTGCAATATTACATTCGATTAAAACTGCATTCACTTTACAAATGTTGATCGCGTAGTCTGCTTGATGCGTGACATATGCTAGCAATTTTCGCGGATTGAAACCAAGTAGAGAACCAATTGAATCCTTTTTGGTAAAATCCACATTTAGACTACATTTAATACTACATTTAAGTGTATTACTGTCAGCTGTAATTTCTATATACACTGGCGTCTTTATAGCGCTTCGTGATTGTTCCATACGACCACGCCATCTTTTATCACCTAAAGCTTTTTGAAGATATTTATTAATTTCTCTAATCTCATAAGCACCTTCAGGTATTTCTATGAATTCTCTGTTAGATCCTTAATAAAATTTATTATTTATTCTTTTTTCTATGTTTGGAATTGTGTTATAAGACTCAAAATTTGTTAATCTTAATACGTACTTCAAATCATTATCCAAGTTTATAGGCTGATTAAAATTGCTTGTTAAAACTGAAGTGTTTCCCGTTAGAGTAAAAGTGTACGACATGACAACTTCGTACGCAGTTCTATGTACTACTTAGAAATTGTAAGCATAAATGAGCGCAAAACACAGTACCGTACGATTGTTCTTGGTTAATGTTATAAAGAATTTTACATTTACCCCCGCTATTCAAATAATTTATCAACTCTGTTGGCGGTCGCAGGTTTCCGTAGCTGTCATAGTAAATAGCGCTACTACCGTACTTTTTATAAGAGGTCCAATTAATTTACCACATTCTTTTAAATTAACTTTCTTGGGAAGATTGTTTCTCATGAACACTCCACGGAAATATGGTACTTCTAATTGCTTAACAAACTCTATCAATTCTACATTGCTTAGTGCTCGATTAGGTAAAATCAAGTTGCGTTCCTTTGAGGTTTTGCAGGGGCTAAAAAAACAAAACCTTTTTTATAAGGTTTGATGTACATGCCGTTTCCGACTGCAATGTCCTCCATTGCCTTGTTATGACGTTGTTTTTCCGCTAGTTGTTCCTTAGCTATTTTAGTATCTGAAACTGCTTTTGCTACAGCAGCTGCACCTCCAGTAAACCAAGGGCGCTTAGGCCTGCAAAAATTGGTATTAGTGGTAGAAAACCTCCTGTTTTAGGAATTGATATAATACGAGCTGATTTAATATGCTTCTTTTGTTTTGCTGTATTGGTGGCATTAATTGCTATGTTGATTGCATCCATAATATTAGATGCTTGTTTGATAATACTTTTAATACCTAGCGTACTACTTATTTTACGTTTCTTTATCAGTTTTCTTATTTTATTGATATTTTTTGTTCTCAGTGATGCACAGCCACCCATACCAAGTTTTACTTTAGCTTTCATTGCAGTAGCTACTCCAAATGCTGCTACTTTTTCACCTAAAGACGAGTCACCAGAATTTAGTCTTTCTGTAGCTAACTGAGCTAACTTCGAATCTGATTGATGGCATTTAGATAGATCCTTTTCTTTAGAGTATGCAATATCGTCTAACTTGTTTATTCCCTTGTCTCCTCGAGCTAACCGTTCAATTAGTTTTGTACCCGGACCGCAAAATTTGTAACCCGGAATATGCGCTCCAAATGGTAAATTGTTAATTACAGTATTTAACAGTTCGTTCCCAGTAGTTTTAGAATTATTATATGTAATCATTAGCGGACAACTATCCTCTCAAGCTGTGCAGTAAATAAATAAAATATTGTGAATTAATGATTCTTTATATACACGCCGTTCCTTTTATATATATATATATATATATATATATATATATATATATATTACTCAAATTTAGACCAGGGTAGAAAAATTAATAAACGACATCAAATAATTTTAATCACCGTGTATAAGAAAGCTTTGGGCAATAATACGCTTCATTTAAAGGCATATTGGGTAAATTCGTCATTTACTTCTATACATAGGGGTTATATTGTTTAGATTATGTTAAACACCGTGTATATTAAAGCAGTGGAAAATAGTACGCTTAATTAAAGGCCTACTGTGTAGATTTAAATAATTTAATTAGAATGTAGGGTTTTTAATCATAATCAACGTTTAAAAAAAAGTAATGTAGGATTTCATTAGATAATACGCGTTATTAAAACCGTGGAGCATAAAATTTAATCTTTCCAAGTACTAAAACTATCGAGAAATTATAAAGACATGGGAGAGGCACGCAAAAGACTTCGGCGTATTAGAACGCAGAACACTTACAAGAATAACGATGTATATGTTAGTCGATAAACTTCAAGCTATATGAGTGCAAGTAAGAAAGCAAGTTTGTGGTATAGAGACGAGCAAGATGGAATGCATTAGCAGTTAAACGAGAAGAAATGTAAAACGAGAGCACAGGTTGTAGATAGAACGAACAGACTAGATTGGCAATTAAGGTTGAAATAAGATGCAAACATGAGAGGGGAAGCATATCAGTTGGTGTGTAAAATTAATTAGTTGTTCTCGGACGTGTTGCGAGGCGTGTGGAAAATTCTTAGATTTCAACTTGGACGTGTGCAAATTTTTAGTAGAATCGCTGTGCCGAGCCGTCAGAAGGGAAACAAGAATGCGAATTTCTTAAAATCGTCCGTCGCGGGACAAATTCGACTTGCAAGCGGGCCATTATATAAACCCGTGCTTATAGGTGTTTCGCTCTCTTATATTTTTGATTTTATTCGATACTTTAAACAGTTTTGCTCTTTATTTTTTGATTATTCGATACTTTAAGTAGAATACGTGGTGATTACGTGCTACAATAAAAGTAATTAGCACACTTGAGAAGATAAATAAAGTGCTATGTATTGGGAGTGTTAGTAATCAAATGTTATTCGTAAACGTGATTGGATCCACAAAACAAGATTTCGATATACTTAGATGAGTTCCTGAGAAACCCTGAAACCTTTTAGACGAATGGTGGTGTAGAAAAATTTTAAAAGCGGCCAGAAAGCCGAAGAAGTAAACATAAACCAGCTGGAATGGTGGGATTAGCAAGTCCGATGTACATTGAAGCCACGAGTGCATTAAGCTTCAGGTAAATTATGCATTTTAGTGCGATCTTAGATGTTTTGGTGTGTGTTGATTATCTTTATAATTTGTTTGATAAAAATGGACAGTAGTAAATTTGTATAAACAACAAATTTTTAATTTTAAGGTAAAATTTTCTCGTATAAGTAGAAAGGAGCATTTATCAGGTTTATGTTTTTGATTATGATGAAAATTTGGGTCTGTCTTTGAGCTCAATTAGACTAACCTGTTAAATTAACATAAAGGGGTGGGAGAAGCTCCCTTTTATTCAGACTCAGGTCTGCAAATATTGTTTATTTAATTAGTATGCATCCTACAAGAACTCTAATTCCGGATGCAAATTAAAATGATGACAAATTTGAATTTGAAATCTGATGCTGATGCTGCAATTTATGCTGAAATTTAATTTTGAAATTTTAATGTATTGTGAACATTGGTGTAAATAGAGTTAACGTTGATGTTTGTGGTAGGAATGTGTTTTTTTTAATGAATGAGGATGAAAGTTTTATCTAGGTGAGCTGCCGAGGCGGAAAGAGTCAAGAAATCGATTATCAGAGGAGATTGCACCGGAAATACGAGTATCACAGCAATTCTTGGCACCCGAACGAGGGGTCATTCACCGTAGTAACGAGGATCACAGCAATCTTGACGGCCCAATCTGTGGGGCTCGAATGTTTTTTAGAAAGGACCAGTTTCTGTTGACTAAAAAGGAGGAACACAGCAAATCTTGACGCCCAATTCGTGAGGCTCGATTCTTATAGGGAATCACAGCACTATATATATATATATATATATATATATATATATATATATATTACTCATATTTAGAGCAGGGTAGAAAATTAAATAATCACATCAAATAATTTTAATCACCGTGTATAAGGAATTTCATTAAATAATACGCGTTATTAAAACCATGAAGCATAAATAAACTCGGTTGTTTCAGTAAAAATAAGAAATTTAAATTATTTATAAGACGCTTTATATCAAAAGAAGCAGTATTGAAAAGCTCTGCGTGTAATGTAATTATTCCTAAACAAAGAGAAATTACGTGCAAAGTTTATATTAATTAACTCTATTTAAGTAACCGGTAGTAAAACAAAGTGTACCTATAATAATTAATATTTAAGTTGTATTCGCTAAAATGAAAAGGATAGAAATCAATTTTAATTGGAGTTAATTAAACCGTTAATAACATATAATACCTATAGAAACTTGTAAAACCCAAGATTAAAATACCACGGATTAAAGCTCTGAGAATTAATATTATGTTGAACACCTGCGTAGTTTAAATAACACATTCGGCGTAAATTTTGCAGATAATTAATGTTTCAAAGAATCTTGGGAAAACGTCGCATAATAGTTACGAGAATTGCTAAAGCTGGGTTATTTCACACCCATGTGGACTAAAATAATCGATAATAAAGAATATCAAGTTGCACCAATAAGAACACGGTAGAGAAGGAAAGAGAAAATGCGTCAAGCAAAGACACATATTGTAAAAGGCGGGATTTAAGCAACGTCACGGGGTCACGATTGGTTAAAATAGGATGCAAATATCAGAGGTAGAACAACAATTTCTGTACAAAATTAATTAGTTTTTCTCGGACATGCTTGCGTGCCGTGTGGAAATTTTCTGAGATTTAAATGGGGCGAGTGAAAATTGTAAAAATCGACGCGTGAGCGGCAGACTGGGAACATGGCATGAGAAATTCTTTAGAATTACCCGTTTTGGGGAACCGACCGACAGACAGGCTTTTGCTATATATACCGAGATGAATATAAACAAGCTCTCTTAGACTTTTGACGATTCGATGCGTTAAAAGCTCGTACATACGCGACTTGATTGAAGATATTAAACCGTGCATTTTAGTTTGATTAAATAATGTAAAGTTTGCTAGTATATTTTAGTGATTCAAAATAGCTTGTTATTGACGTGCTAACATGAAGGTACTTCAGTGCACTTAGATACAAGGTAATAAAATTTAGTTTCACTGTACCAATTAGCAAAATTTACAACGACGAATGTATACACAAAAGTAGGCAGTTTTGGCGTATATTGGTGACAGAAGCATGAATTTCTTTGCTATTTTTCGGGGGTGTTAATAATTAAATGGTTCAAATACGTGTCTGGATCCATGAAACAAGGGTCAGATAAACACAGATGAGTTCCGGAAAGGCCCAGAAACGACTTTGAATGGATGGTGATGGAGAAAATTTAAAAGCGTAGAGAATCAGAAGCCGTAAATATAATCCTGTTGAATGGTGTGATTAACTAAAAGAAACGATACTTTGAAGCTACGAGGACAGTAACCTTCAGGTAAATTATACTATTTTGTTTGACATTTTGTGTGTATTGAATGACTTTATAATTGATTTACTTTAAATGGACATTAGTGGAATTTTTCTAACCATAAAAGTTTAATTTTAAGATGAAATTTGCTTGTTTAAGTAAAAGGGTATTTTGTTTTGATGTTCGGGAATATGATGAAACTTTGGGTAGGTCTTTGAGCTCAATTAGACAAACCTGGTTAATTAACGTAAAGGGTGGTAGATGCTCCTTTATACTCAGACTCCGGTCTGCTTATATTGTTATATTAATTAGTAGGCATCCAACAAGGACTTTAATTTTGGATGCACAGTAAAATGATAATAAAATTAATCCTGAAATTCTTTTTAAAACTAAATTTTATGCTGAAATTTAATTTGAAAATTTAATGTATTCTGAATATTGATGTAAATAGAGTTAACATTGATGTTTGTGGTAGGAATGTGTTGTTTAATTTTATGATTGAGGATGGAAGTTATCTAGAGGAGCAGCCGAGGCGATTAACAGAAGGAATCAACGGACCAGGTGATTTAAAAGGTTTCACAGCATTCTTTGACGCCCAAACTGTGGGGCTCGAATGTTTTTTAGAAAGGGCCAGTACCTGCAAAGATGAGAGGATTCACAGCAATATATATATATATATATATATATATATATATATATATATAATTCCACTTTTTTACAATCGAATTTAGTACCTGCAAACATGCGTGTTGTGAAACAATCAACACTTTTAACCATAAACAATAATGACATTGGCGTGCAATCCTTAGCTAAAAAGAAAAAACATAGCGTTCTTCTGCCTTCATCTATTCGATGTCTAGTTGTTGGTCCATCAAATTGCGGTAAAACCAACGTTATGATTGGGTTGATAGAACATCCTAATGGTTTAAAGTTTGAAAACGTATATGTTTATTCTAAATCACTTTATCAACCAAAGTATCAATACCTTGAAAGTCTACTGCGACCAATAAAAGGGATCAAATATTATACATTTTCCAGTTCTGATAATATTATATCACCATCTGATGCTCGAAATAATTCTATATTTGTTTTTGATGATGTAGCTTGCGATAAACAAGGTATCATTAGGGAATACTTTAGTATGGGGCGTCATAAACAAGTAGACAGTTTTTACCTTTGTCAAAGTTATACTCGTATACCTAAGCACTTACTACGTGATAATGCTAATCTTTAGTTTTATTTAAACAAGATGATTTAAACTTAAAACACATATATGACGATCACGTCAATACTGACATGAAATATGATAAATTCCGTGAAATATGTGCTGCTTGTTGGCAAGACAAATACGGTTTCTTAGTTGTAGACAAAGATAGTGATCCAGGTCAAGGAAGGTACCGAATAGGTTTTGATCACTTCATACATATTTAAACCTTGAGAGACACAAGTATCGTTAGTATTGAAGAATTTTTTTTTTATTACAATAAACTTTTTACGCAATGAACAAGGAGGCGATAAAACTTAAAAGAATTTAATTAAGAAAAGAAACATTGTAAAAACAAATTGCGCCAGTTAAAAGATAATGAAGTCGACCAAGTGCAATCAATCTTACCCATAACATCGCGATTAGAAACTATTGCTAATAAACTGGATGGGGAAAGTGTGGTAAAGAAAGAAAAATCTAAAGAAGAAGAAGAAGAAGAACTGCCTCATAACAGTGTAAAAAAATTAAACCTAAATTGCTAGATAGGAACGTTGACTATATTGATTCGCCGGTTATTGCTCGGCATATACCGAATATAAAAAATGATGCCATAGAGGAAGATGATGATGATGATGTTGAGAATGAATACGAAGCAGAAGTTAATCGAAATGCACAAGAAGCCCAGGAATATATACAAAGCTTTGCCGATTCACCTGGTATGACACATTATCTCGAACAGCTACATCCGCTACCTCGAGAATATATTTACAATATGTTTAAAGATGTTAAGAACGAATTTGATCATAAATATGGTATTAGGTTTAACCCTGATTCAAATGGTCTTATGATAGGCAATTCGAATTTCGCGTTGGATGATGAAAATGTTCTAATAAATGATTTGAAATATAAAGGTACTCCTGGATTATACGAACTACTGTTTAAAAAATTTCCTGTCTGGTACAGTCCGCAAGATCTAAAGTCGTACCTTGATATTGTGAAAAGAACAAATGCTAATAGAAGATATTATTCTGAAACAGAACAAATTCAGGGTAATACTTCATATAAGTACAAAAATATAATATCTACATTAAACATACTTCCCCAAACACCCCGTAGACCTAGAACATTACTCTATAGAAAGCGTCTTGGAGACGGTATGACAATGGAAGTATCAAATAACACTATAGATTATTTATATTGGAATGATCCCAATGAACTTGTTGATAGATTACGGCTTTTAGTTTCATCTCACACTGCTGGACACACAGGTCACGGCACCGAAATAAATTCGATCATTGAAGAATTGCGTGAGGCGAAAGTGATTAGATGATATGACAATTGACAAATTTGGAAGGCACTTACATAACCGTAAAATAGATATAAGTAAACTGGAATATGAAAACAAAAATGAAGGTTTTGTAACCTTGATTGAGTACAAGTTACATATGCTACATTACACGGTAGTAGCAACATTTTACACTAGTACATTCCTCCACGGTGACAAGAGATTCCTTATTTTCAACATTAAACATAATTATGAATTTCCTTATGAGGAAGCAGTCATTGAGAATATTAAAGGATACCCACAAGACATTGAAATTCTTATAAACGAAAAAGTTATGTAATTGCACAGTTACAAGGATTTTTGCTTAAACGTATGGATGTAATCAGGTTTCGTGACAGCGGTGCTATCATAAACAATACGACAATGTTTCTTGATTTTATATTAAAAGTTCCTTTCAAAGCAAGTAGAGCCCACGACATTCAAACATAGAAGTATTTATTAATTGTATTTAATAAATCCTGATTAGAAAAAAGTATTATGATAGTTCCTCAATCAAAAGTGAAAGAGGATATAGTAAATGAACTTCATAAACCAGCAAGAATAAATTTCAAGAGACGCAAAGTGATAGTAAAAGGTTTAAATGATCTTCTTCAGACCGATTTGATTGAAATGCTACCATATTCGCAAACAAACAAAGGATTTAAATACATTTTAGTAGTTATTGATTGTTTCTCCAAATACGTATGGGCTGTACCACTTAAAAGTAAAACGGGTATTGATGTTACTGCTGCAATGAAAACAATTTTAAATAAATTTAAAAATCCACCAAGAAATTTGCAGTCTGATTTTGGCAAAGAATATTATAACAAACACTTTCAATCCTTAATGCAGACATATGGCATAAACCATTATAGTGTTTTTTCTACAAAGAAAGCATGCATTGTGGAACGTGTAATTAGAACTTTAAAGGGAAAAATGTGGCGCTTGTTTAACCTGAACGGTTTTACAATTGGATAAAAATTTAAGCGATATTGTGAAACAATACAACAATACAGTTCACAATACTATCGGAGTCAAACCTGTAAAAGTTGATAAATCAAATGAAAAAACTATTTTTAAATCATCATTTACCCACATCAAACTTGCATCCAAAATACCAAAATATTCAATTAAAGACAGTGTGAGGATTAGTAAACACAGGGAAGCATTTACGAAAGGTTACACGCCAAACTGGTCAAATGAAATTTTTAAGATTAAAAACGTAAACGTAACCAATCCGACAACATATATATTAGAAGATCAAGACGAGAAAGAAATTAAAGGTGCATTTTATGAAACGGAGTTGCAAAAGGTTAAACATCTAGGAATTTACCTGGTAGAAAAAGTCCTAAGAAAGAGTGCAAATAAAGTCTTTGTAAAATGGTTAGGCTTCTCTAACGTACACAATAGCTGGATCGAAAAAAAAATGTTTGATAGAAGTTGTTATAATAATAGTTAATAAGGCTAACATTGTAAAATTATATTAAAATATATAATACAGACAAAATCTTTTTATTGTTTTTTATTATTATAAAGGAATTTTGTAAGGCTAACATTGTAAAATTATATTAAAATAAATAATACAGACAAAATCTTTCTATTGTTTTTTATTATTATCAAGCCATTCTTTTAATAAAAAGGTATTTTGTTTTGCGCATTGCAGATTTTTATTGCTGTGTCTACAACAATGGATGTTATATTTTAAACGATTGTTGATTTTTAACTCCGATAGCTTAGGACAACCTAGTGCAAGCATATCAGTTACAAAGTTTTGCATTATATATGTTTCAATTAATTTCTTCTTTTCTAGACCCTTCACAAATACTTCTTCACCGGGTAGGATAATTTGCTTCAAATAAAGCGCTATATATGATAACACCATTCCAGCCGTTGAAGATTCATCCCAAGAAAGACCATGAATATTTCTTGTCACCCAGTCGTTATGTTTTATATGATCTTGACTCAAACAACTAGACTGCATTGGCAGTTTAAAAATTTGATGCCAAACATAACCTAACAACGAGTCCAAAACCGCAATTTCTTTGCACACAAACTCGTTTTTCTTGTATTTTGTTACATGCCAAAATTGACGTTACGATGATGGTAGGGGGGAAGAGGCATGAACAAACACGGTAAGCTCAAAAGAACGAACTAAACCACGACTCGGCTGGCTGCAGTTGCGACGGGCGGGGTAAAATGGGGAGGGGAGTAGAGAGTAGTAATAGTTATCTTGACTAAGTCGGTGAATTCTGGGCACCACCCTTATTTTAGTAGAGTTCTGCCTAAAGTGGCATGGATTCCTTGTCTTTTATAGAAGAACGGCAAAATGAGGGAAAACTTATTCTTCTCGGACAAGAAACCCGTATGACAAAATATGGAAATGACACTATCTCAAGTTATTAGCCAAGTTGTTGTACACCTCCTGGCTGTTTAAAAATGATCAATAACAATAATGCAAGTTTAACACTAACTTGTACCTGTAATAAAGTTATCACTTAAGATAATCTGAACTAGGGGGATTGAGTCTTTAAATTAAATATATTTGATCTGAATCCCTGTTCACAGTATTACTTAATCTCTTTATAAGATTATAATTTTAGGACGACGGAATTTGCTTTAATATAACCATATAGTAATCTTTAACTGAACACCAAATCAACATTAGTCACACTTCTAAATTATACACAATTTCTATAACATGTTTCTATTATTTATTATTATCAATATTAATGTGTTGAGCAACAAACAATTCATGTACATTTAGTTTTCATTAAATCCTTCTACCAACCCTAATGGATCCTCCTATCGCTGTATCAACAATGATTAAATTTACTAAATAAGTCAACATAAAATGAATATTTTAAAATAGTTTTATCCGTACGAAATTGAACATAATACGGAATTGTAAACAAGTTCAGTTTATAAAATAATATGGCAATAATAACTTACAGTACAGATGGTGAAACACCGCAGGAATTCAGTTTTCAGTCTTCAGTTACCTTAATTAATTGCGGGCACTGGTGTACTCAGGACGGTACATCAACCAACGGCTTAGAAAGAAGATGACTTTCGAATGAGCACCAAGAATCCCGTGAGGTGTTCGTTGATATAATGAGCTGCAAATATCGAAATTTACCAGATTAAACTAGTTCGAGTACCTTTGGGACAGCCAACAAAGAATAAAATACGCTATGGTTCGCTGGTCCAGTTCCGCGAATTTTCGGGTTAATAATTATCACTCAACACACATTAACTTCTCTGATAAGCACTAAACTTATTATTAATCTTATGACGATAACAGTTTTCTAAATTAACGTAAAAACTAACTACGCGAGTCCGTTGGGTCAGGGTTTTATTTCTTCACAAAAACAATCTCAATGCAAAACGCCTCCGGTGCAATTTAAATATTCCGTTACTTAATAACAACTAGTAACGTGCAGGCTTTATAACCCCTTGATTGAACGTGCTTAAAATCCTCCTTAAAAAGATATCGGGAGCAACTATGTCGTAAAAAAGAGACCATTTGACTTTTTACACGACCAAACCAATTAATTATGCACGTGAATGTTTATTGCACTTCGCGCCTAAAAGAGCTTTCTACAATTACATCTCGCAACCCTTCGAGTACCCAACGTGAACTAACTTAAAACGACGACGAATACCTTCTTCCCCTATCTTCGCAAATATTCACAATACATTAAAATTTCAAAATTAATATTCAGCATAAATTTTTAATATCGGAAAATTTCAAAATTAAATTTATTATCATTTTAATGTGCATCCAGAATTAAAGTCCTTGTTGGATGCCTACTAATTAATATAACAATATATGCAGACCGGAGTCTGAGTATAAAGGGAGCATCTACCACCCCTTTACGTTAATTAACCAGGTTCGTCTAATTGAGCTCAAAGACATACCCATATTTTCATCATAATTCAGAACATCAATACTAAATACCCCTTTCAACTTAAAAAGCAAATTTCATCTTAAAATTAAAATTTTATGGTTAGTACAATTTCACTAATGTCCATTTAAAGTAAATCAATTATAAAGTTATTCAACACACACAAAATGTCAAACAAAATAGTATAATTTACCTGAAGGTTACTGTCCTCAAAGCTTCAATGTACATCGTCCCTTTAGTAATCACACCATTCCAACAGGATTATATTTACGGCTTCTAATTCTCAACGCTTTTAAAATTTTCTCCATCACCATTTATTTAAAGTTGTTTCTGGGCTTTTCCGGAACTCATCTGTGTATATCTGACCCTTGTTTCGTGGATCCAGACACGTATTTGAACCATTTAATTATTAACACCCCGAAAAATAGCAAAGAAATTCATGCGTCTTTCACCAATATACGCCAAAACTGCCTACTTTTGCTAATTGGTACAGTGATACTAAATTTTATTACCTTGTATCTAAGTGCACTGAAGTACATTCATGTTAGCACGTAAATAACAAACTATTTTGAATCACTAAAATATACGAGCAAAATTTTAAATTATTTTATCAAACTAAAATGCACTGTTTAACATCTTGAATCAAGTCGCGGATGTAAGAGCTTTTAACGCATCGAATAGTCAAAAGTCTAAGAGCCCGAAATTCATATTACCACCGGTATATATAGCAAAAAGCCTGTCTGTCGGTCTGTTTCCCAAAACAGACAATTCTTAAGAATTTCTCATTCTATGTTCCCAGTCCGTCGCTCGCGCGTCGGTTTTACAAATTTTCACTTGCCCCATTTAAATCTCAGAAATTCTCACACGGCACGCAAACATGTTCGAGAAAAACTAATTAATTTTGTACAGAAATTGTTGTTTCTACTTCTGATATTTGCATCCTATTTTCAACCAATTGTGACCCTTGTGACGTTGCTTAAATCACGCCTTTTACTATATGTGTCTTTGCTTGACGCATTTTCTCTTTCCTTTTCTAACCTGTTCGTATTGGTGCAAATTGATATTCTTTATTATCGATTATATTTTAGTCCATGTGGACTATCTGGGTTTAATAACCCCGTATCGCACATTCTCGTGAATATTAAGCACCGGTTTCTCCAAGATTCTTTGAAACCATTTGTTATCTACACAATTTTCGCCGTACGTAATATTTAAACTACGCAGGTGTTCAAAATAATATTAATTCTCAGAGCTTTTAAATAAACCCTGTTTTGTATTTCGTGCTAAAGCACCTGACCGTTTCAATATCCTTAGAATCGACATGTTTATCTAAACAAATTAAACTGAAATTGCCTTTTAAAATACGCAGGTGTGTTCAAACATCCTACTTCTAACTAACACTTCTAGGATTTGCATTTTATTGGGTTTTACAAGTTTCTATAGATATTATCTGTACGTTTTGTTCAATACCGGTTACTTGAAATAGAGTTAATTAAGATAAATTTTGCACGTAATTTCCATTTGTTTAGGAATAATTACATTACACGCAGAGCTTTTAATACTGCTTCTTTTGATATAAAGCGTCTTGTACATGATTTAAATCTCTTATGTTTAATGAAACTAATAAATTTTATGCTTCACGGTTTTAATAACGCGTATTATCTAATAATATTCATTATACACGGTGATTAAAATTATTTGATGTGATTATTTAATTTTCTACCCTGGTCTAAATATGAGTATTTTCCCCCTATTTGAATACAAATAATCCCACTTATTTGAATGCAAATATTAAGCATTTAGACAAAAATTACAAAAAAAAATTGCCTATCTCTCTCTACCCTTATCTATCTAACTTACCTACTTTGTCTCCAATCCAAAAAAATATTTACACCTATCCTATATCCCTATCCTATTCCTAACTCTCACCTCATTCTATAAACTGAAATTATCCCTAACTTCATCCTACTTATCCATCTAATCCTATATACATCCTATATACCTATCCTATTTCTAACTTTTAACTAATCTTCACTATACTTTACTTCCCCCTACCTAATCCTATATGCCTATCCTACTCTTACTCTATTCCTAACTCTCCACTAATCTTCTATGAAATATCTACACTTAACCTATCTTATTTTCTTCCTACATTTACTCTTTATTCTAATCCTAAACCTATTCCTAATTATCACCCATATTTATCCTATACCTAGCTTTATTTTCTATAAACACTTACTTCTACTCTTCTATCTACACCTATTCTATCCCTATCCTATTTAAATCTAACTCTCTTCTTGACCCTCCAAGTCTTTCTTCTTACCATCCTAATACTCTTCATCCCTATCTCTCCCCCTTCTATATCTATACTTATCATCCCTATTATCTCACATACAATAAACTTATCATCCCTCTTATCCTGACTCTTAAATATTACTTCTTCTTCAGTCCCTACACTTGTCTGTTTCTCATTTATTATTGTTTCCCTTTCTGCCGACAAACCAAACGATACTACTTTACAACTATCGATTTTTCTCTCTACGGAAAATCCTACGTACCTTCTAGAATTCTTATGTAATGGAATCCGCCAGAATGAATTCCTTAAATCTACTTTATTAAAAACAAACTTGCCACTTAACTTCGTCAAAAATATTTCTGCCTTCACCTGCTCCCGATATGCTGCTTCTACCCCCACTAATCCTGCATGTTTTTGTACTAAAGCTTGAACCTCTACTATCCTATCCTCTGGACATCTTATTGTGTTGATCTGTTTTACTTCATCATCCTCTACCTCTACTACATTAATATTCAACCCCGTGTCATCCTCTGTGACTTCATAACTGCCCTTCCATGGCACTACCCTATCCTTAATCCTTATTACCTTCCGTTCCATATCTATCAACACCCCTAACTTCATCATACAGTCAACACCTAAAATGCTCTGAAACTTCAGTCCAGGTACAATTACAAACTCCTGTTCACAGCTTAAACCTCCTATATCTATCCTAAGCACCACAACACTATTTACTACATCAAACTTCTTTTATTTGGAGCTACTAAATGGCTACGCTTTATAGGCATAATTCTATCACAAACCTTATCCCTAATTTTGCTGACGAATTCCTCCGATATTAAACTCGCTTCTGCCCCTGTATCAAGTAATACTTCTACATTATTCTCAAAAATTTCTAAATTAATAATTGGCAAACATAATTTTTCCTCAGTTTCTGGCTCTACTTCCTCCTCAATTTTGAAAAATTCACGTGGATGTTCATATACATTTACACTGAAATCTAGTGGTCTGTCGCGTTCTAAAAATCCTGTCCAGGTCTGTTTTCCCTACTCGGTCCTGGTCTAGCCGTCACCTCAGCGTACGTCCTAGGCGTTTCCACTCGTTCCGTGTCTGTATTAGCAGTCCCGCTCATGTCTGGTGAACTATTCCTACTGGTAGGTCCCGGTCTCTGTGCAGGTCCCCTCCTAAACTATTACTCCTAACGTATGGTCGTCTCTATTCCCAATTCTGTCGCTGGTATCCGTAATTATTCCCCCTTCTAGCATAGTTGTCCCGTCTATTGTCAAACCTAACTGTGTTGATCTGTCTTTCCCTGTTTTCCCGAGGTCGTCCACTACTTACGTCGTCGTACCTCTGCAGGTATTCCAAAACCATTTCTCTGTCCACTATGTTCTGTAGTGCTACGTGCTGTCTTATGTCTACCTCGAAGTGTCGTGATAAATACTTAATAATTTGTCGGTCCGTCAGTGGTGGGTTCAGTTGCTTTGCTATGCTATACTTGCGTATAGCATATTGCTCCTACTTCCTGAAAATTCTCCCTTAAATTTCCTGTGATTAAGTCGTCTCGTACCTGATCTTGTCTGTGGTCACTCCAGTAGTGCTTTAAAAATTTGTTTTCAAAGTCCTGATACGTGTCTATGTCCTGTCCTACTAAATTGTACCACGCTTCCGCATTGTCCTTTAATAAAGCCTTTATCGTATTCAGTTTAGTCTGTTCGTCAAATAAATTTCCCACTAGATTTCTTACACTATTAATAAAAATTTGTGGATTTACCCTGTTATCGCCATAAAATTTCATGTGTTGGTCCAATGATACTCCACCTGTAGAAAATCTGGGACCATCCCCCGTTAAATTTGACATGTTGTATTTGATACCACTAACTTCGCGTTCTACCCTGCCTAACTGATCCCTACATGAGTCCGTCACTTCAGTCATTTTTACATTAATCTCTTCTTCACAAAAAATGCGTACTTCGGCCCTTAAATGTCCCATTTCCTGTCGAAGACCTGTAATATATCACGCTCATTTTTTTCAACCCTATTTTCAACTTCCCCCATCTTTACGGTAAGACTATTTTTAAATTCTGAAACTTCTTGATTCGTCTTATCTATTTTCTGACTAATTTGCTCAAACTTACGATTCGATTCCTCACTCATTTCTCTAATCTCTTCTAACTTCCTGTTCGATTCTTCCCTAGCTCTATTAGATTCATCGCTTAGCTGTTCTAATTTTCTATTGGATTCTTCACTCATCCTCTCTAACATTCTCAATATCATCTCGTTTCCTTGATCCCCTGATTCCGTCCTCGACTGATCTCTACTGCCTCCAGCTTCTTCCATTTTAGAATTTTTCTCACACAATGCACTATCGTCACTTCCAATTTCCACTCCTTGACTCCTTAACCACTCTTTTCTCTGCATACGTTCTAATCACTCACACACACTCTAAAACACTCTTAAATTTATACACACACAAAAACTCTCTCTCTCAGATCGCCAGTTTCCTGGAATAAAATCACAAAAATTTTATTTGGAACTCGAGCCCCACGTTGGGCGCCAAATTTGCTGTGAAACCTCCAATATCCGTGAACTACGCTTTTCGCCTCGGCTGCTCACCTAATTTTATAAACCTCCTCATTCATAAAATTAAACAACACATTCCTACCACAAACATCAACGTCAACTCTATTTACATCAATATTCACAATACATTAAAATTTCAAAATTAATATTCAGCATAAATTTTTAATATCGGAAAATTTCAAAATTAAATTTATTATCATTTTAATGTGCATCCAGAATTAAAGTCCTTGTTGGATGCCTACTAATTAATATAACAATATATGCAGACCGAGTCTGAGTATAAAGGAGCATCTACCACCCTTTACGTTAATTAACCAGGTTCGTCTAATTGAGCTCAAAGACATACCCATATTTTCATCATAATTCAGAACATCAATACTAAATACCCTTTCAACTTAAACAAGCAAATTTCATCTTAAAATTAAAATTTTATGGTTAGTACAATTTCACTAATGTCCATTTAAAGTAAATCAATTATAAAGTTATTCAACACACACAAAATGTCAAACAAAATAGTATAATTTACCTGAAGGTTACTGTCCTCAAAGCTTCAATGTACATGGTCCCTTTAGTAATCACACCATTCCAACAGGATTATATTTACGGCTTCTAATTCTCAACGCTTTTAAAATTTTCTCCATCACCATTTATTTAAAGTTGTTTCTGGGCTTTTCCGGAACTCATCTGTGTATATCTGACCCTTGTTTTGTGGATCCAGACACGTATTTGAACCATTTAATTATTAACACCCCCGAAAAATAGCAAAGAAATTCATGCGTCTTTCACCAATATACGCCAAAACTGCCTACTTTTGTGTATACATTTGTCGTTGTAAATTTTGCTAATTGGTACAGTGATACTAAATTTTATTACCTTGTATCTAAGTGCACTGAAGTACATTCATGTTAGCACGTAAATAACAAACTATTTTGAATCACTAAAATATACGAGCAAAATTTTAAATTATTTTATCAAACTAAAATGCACTGTTTAACATCTTGAATCAAGTCGCGGATGTAAGAGCTTTTAACGCATCGAATAGTCAAAAGTCTAAGAGCCCGAAATTCATATTACCACCGGTATATATAGCAAAAGCCTGTCTGTCGGTCTGTTCCCCAAAACAGACAATTCTTAAGAATTTCTCATTCTATGTTCCCAGTCCGTCGCTCGCGCGTCGGTTTTTACAAATTTTTCACTTGCCCCATTTAAATCTCAGAAATTCTCACACGGCACGCAAACATGTCCGAGAAAAACTAATTAATTTTGTACAGAAATTGTTGTTTCTACCTCTGATATTTGCATCCTATTTTCAACCAATTGTGACCCTCGTGACGTTGCTTAAATCACGCCTTTTACTATGTGTCTTTGCTTGACGCATTTTCTCTTTCCTTTTCTAACCTGTTCGTATTGGTGCAAATTGATATTCTTTATTATCGATTATATTTTAGTCCATGTGGACTATCTGGGTTTAATAACCCCGTATCGCACATTCTCGTGAATATTAAGCACCGGTTTCTCCAAGATTCTTTGAAACCATTTGTTATCTACACAATTTTCGCCGTACGTGATATTTAAACTACGCAGGTGTTCAAAATAATATTAATTCTCAGAGCTTTTTAAATAAACCCTGTTTTGTATTTCGTGCTAAAGCATCTGACCGTTTCCAATATCCTTAGAATCGACATGTTTATCTAAACAAATTAAACTGAAATTGCCTTTTAAAATACGCAGGAGTGTTCAAACATCCTACTTCTAACTAACACTTCTAGGATTTGCATTTTATTGGGTTTTTACAAGTTTCTATAGATATTATCTGTACGTTTTGTTCAATACCGGTTACTTGAAATAGAGTTAATTAAGATAAATTTTGCACGTAATTTCCATTTGTTTAGGAATAATTACATTACACGCAGAGCTTTTTAATACTGCTTCTTTTGATATAAAGCGTCTTGTACATGATTTAAATCTCTTATGTTTAATGAAACTAATAAATTTTTATGCTTCACGGTTTTAATAACGCGTATTATCTAATAATATTCATTATACACGGTGATTAAAATTATTTGATGTGATTATTTAATTTTCTTCCCTGGTCTAAATATGAGTAATATATATATATATATATATATATATATATATATATATATACAGGGTGCCCTAATTCTTACACGTTGTATGGGTAACTCTGTTATTTGTGACATTAGAGAAAAAGTTAAATAGGGAAAGTAGTGCAGTTTTTAATACCGAGTTCAGCCATGAAGAGATAATTAACATACAGGGTGTAGAAAAAGCGTTATACCAAAATAACAAAATTTTGTTCTTTTTTGTTTTGCTTCATGGTACATTTATTGTGATAGATACAGTAAAACGTTGTAGATGTGTTTTACATTATTTTAAAAGAAGAATAAGATAAACTTATTTGTTTACATGGCTTTGGTCATTTTCGAGTAAATAAGTGAGGTTGTTTTTTTAAATGGAAATCATAATTGGCGGGTAGTTCTGATAGAAAGGCATTTTTTCTCTTTTCAGTGATGTACTACAGTGTACATGTTCAACATAAAAATTTTTGAAAAAAATTTTGTTTTATGAAATACGAGACTTGGTATTAAATCATAAAATACTTATGCACGACGTAACAAAAATATCAAAATCAAATTATGTTAAAAATTTTAAATATAGTATCACTTAATAAGGTGTTCAAAGTGCCCACCATTTTGTTGAAGGCACAGCGCACATCGTTTTTAACATTCCGAAGTGCTTTTTCTATTGTTCGTGCATCAATGCTTGCAATTACTGTTTGGATTCTAGCTATTAAATCCTCGAGCGTTTGAGGAGTAGTAGAATACACTTTATTTTTTAAATCACCCCACAAATAAAAATCTAATGGCGTAAGTTGTGGTGAACGAGCAGGCCAATCAATTTCCATTTTGTTACCAATCACGTGCTCAAAACGATCAGTTAAATATTGCTTCACTGATGTACCACTGTGTGCAGGGGCACTATCGTGTTGGAAATACTTTAGTATGTAATGGATGTTAAGAGGTAATTTATCCAAATATTCTTCCAGTTTGTGTTTTAAGAAATTTAAGTAATTTGCAGCGGTCAAATTGTCGTTATAAAAAAAAGGTCCAATAATTTTTCCACAAAATATTCCACACCAATAATTAATGCCAAATTGATGTTGATCTCTGGATTCACGTACAGGTTTAGGATTTTCTTGAGAATAAAATACTTTGTTATGCCGATTAAAAATATTCCGTTATTTGTAAATTTAGTCTGGTCAGTAAACATAATAGTTCTCCAAAAATATAAATCCTCTTCAAATTTATTAAGGTACCAACAACATAATGTTATCTGTCTTTGATTATCCACTGGATACAATGTATTCGAAATAGAATAATGATAGGGATGATATTTCCGATTTTTCAGAATAATCTCTCAGTTTCCTTAGAAGTTGCACAGTGGTTTGCAATTTCGGCTGTAGAAGATTCTGGTTTATAGTTAACAAACGCCAACACATTCGTTTTAACAGTTTCTTCATATTTTCGTAAGAATTTAGGTTCGGTAAATGCACCATATGCCTTAAGATTATTTTCAAGTTTGCTAAATATCTGACAGTGTGGTTGCTTACGTTCCATGTATCTTTCAAAGTACAAATCCGTTGCTGCACGTGAGTTACGATTCGAAGAATAGTAGCAAAAGCGCATGTCATTTTTTTCTTCATTTGTATAGGACATTCTAACTATTAGAAGAAAATAATGTACGTATAAACACAAAGTAACAGTACTATCTAATTTCTGTTCTTCAAACAAGTGAAATCTATTGTTATGTGTCATATGGCTACTTGATTCTTATAATCAACTCAAATATTCACATATTATTTAACACAAAGTTTCGTATTTTACAAAAACAATTTTTTTTTTTAATTTTTATGTTGAACATGTACATTGGAATACATCACTCAAAAGAGAAAAAAAATGCCTTTCTATCAGAACTACCGCCAATTACGGTTTCCATAACCTCACTTATTTACTCGAACATGACCAAAGCCATGTAAAAACAAATAAGTTTATCTTATTCTCCTTTTAAAATAATGTAAAACACATCTACAGCGTTTTACTGTATCTATTACAATAAATGAACCACGAAGCAAAACAAAAAAGATCAACATTTCGTTATTTTGGTATAACGCTTTTGCCACATCCTGTTTGTTAATTATCTCTTCATGGCCAAACTCGGCATTAAAAACTGCACTACTTACCCTATTTAACCTTTTCTTTAATGTCACAAATAACAGAGTTACCCATACAACGTGTAAGAAATAGAGCACCTTGTGTATATATATATATATATATATATATATATATATATATATATATATATATATATAGAGCTCCTTTTTTAGTCAATTAGACTAGTCTGATATTTTTAAAATCAATTTCTGAGTTTTTCAAATTGGGATATTGTCGTCCAAAGAATGATACGATATTATTTTTGCATCAATTTAATAATATTCTAACGTTTCGGCAAAGGTTGTTGCCTTTATCAAAGATACTACAAAAAAATTGTTAAATGTCAATAAGGTAAAAAATCATTTTAAAATATCACAGTACTTACTTAAAATCTAATGCCAAATAATCAAAAGAACCCCAAACATGGGGATGTTCTTAAAACTTTAAAAACAGCAGACATGTGAATGACATGTGTTACGTGCAAACTGAATTTGCACTTAAACATTGTTTTAGTTCAGTTTTTTAATGTACGGAAGTTTTCCCGCCATAATTTTAAATACGCAAGACGCGCGAACATTTTTAAATGAACTGGGCGGGGCTTCCGGCACGTCACAATAGTGCAATTGGAAGTGTGAATTATCCCTATAGGGGTATAGCAATGCTACAAAAGAGTAGGGAGTTCCGCGGTTCTCGCGCGGAAACGTGGCTTTTTTACGCCAAACTTTGAAGTGAACAGTCGTGCCGGGTGTCGTGTTATCTTATTATGTAGATTTCCTTATCTTGAGTATCTTTCCTTAATTCCCTATTCCCGTCTTCCACTGCATATAGGAACGAAGATGACCCTGGACCATGACCCCGAGATAATTTGGATGTCCAACTCTACCAGCAGCGATGCCGAGGTTACCGTGGCGTGATTTCCTGCCGGTTAGCGGATCCTTCACGTGAGTAGATTATCTAATTTTTATTGTTTAAATTTTATGTACCTTCTCTTAATTATGGCGCAATATAAATTATCAGTGACGTCATGTGTATCTTATGAACTTTGGTAATTGTATTACCGGCTTTGAAGAGCCATCTATCGCCATTTCAATGTACCAGAATCTAAGTGTAACATTTTGTTAACTGCATTACCGACCAGGTAAAACTGTAAACGAAGTGTAGCAGATGGCGCCTTCAACCTGTTCAGGCTATGAACTTCAGGGCTTCTTCTTTGTTTTAGGTTAGAATAATTTCCTTTATAAGGATACAATGCATTAATAGCTTCTTCACTTAAAGAACTTTACTTTTATTCATGTAAGTATTTACCTTACCTTATGTCTTTAAATACAGTATTATAGAATTACCTATTAAAATATCTTTAGTTGCTTTCCTTAACTTTGAAAGGCCGTTTTTGAAACTTAAATACATTGTTCTTTATGTTACATTCTAAAATTGCATTATGGTTTATCTTTTACATGAAAATTTTGTGTTTAAAAAACACTTGAGTGAAATAAATTGCTAGTATACCTTTTTAAGAAGTGTTTGACTATACGTTGTTGCCTTATAGGTTAAATAACATATCCTCTGCGCCCATTTTCCATTTTGGAAGGCTTGTCTGTCATTATCTATAAAATATGTATTTAACTGAACATTGATTTCGTTTCCATATACCTTAAATGTGTTTCTTTGGTGTTATCGGTGACGTTCTAACAAGTTCTTACCTCTAAATATCGTATCGTATTACCTTAAAGTAACTGTAACGTGTTTTTTACCTTCTAACCTGCGTCAAAATCGCATATTTTTTATATCGTGTCTTGAATATTGTATTCATAATGAACGTATCACATTTAAAATCGCTGGAATTAATCTACGAGCTGGAATGTAGAAGTATCATAGCTGCGAGCAATCAGAATGATAGGCGATCTCAACTTAGGGCTGTTTTGTCACAGGAAACCAAAGGCGTTGCTATCTTAAAGAACCCTGTTGGCGATTGGCCACTCAACGTATCAGAAATTAAATTAACTTTAGATGATATATCGGGTATAATAAACAAAACAGATCCTGCGGCCACTAATATCGAATTAGGGAGATTGACTTCAAGAATAACCCACGTCAAACACCGTATCGAATCATTATCTTTATATAATGATGACCAAGCGACTCAAGCTAAACAAAGTTTGTTGTCCGAGGTGTTATTGCTTGAAGGAATTCTTTTAGAAAGACTTAATCCTAACGCAGACGTAGATATATCGTCACCTTTTTCAAATCTTGCGCTTGCCGAACCTAAACCATTAGGAAAACCTATACCTGTATACAAATGGGGTCTCACCTTTGAAGGGTTTGATTCGAAGGTTTCTTTATCATCCTTTCTTGACCGGATTAACGATTTTAAAATTTCCCGCGGGTGTACCGACCAAAATCTATTTATCTCAGCTGGTGATTTGTTCGCAGGCTCAGCATTAATATGGTACAGAAACATACGACACCAAATTTCTACCTGGAATGAGTTAGTTGCCTGTTTAAAACGAGATTTCCTACCTTATGGCTACATTAACGATCTTTGGAACGAAATTCGTAACCGAACTCAAGGTCCCGACGAAAATGTTGTGTCTTTTATTACCTCATTAGAAGCTTTATATAGCAGACTCGACAAAAAACCTTCCGAATCCGAAATTATCGATCAATTACTTAGAAATTTAAACCCCATTTCTCAGAACGTTTGGCTTTACAGCCCATATCTTCGCTAGCTCATTTTAAAGACCTATGTCGCTCTCTCCAAGAAGTGAGGTCAAGGATTGACAAATATCGACCACCACCGAGAAATTATCTGGTCTTCTCGAACCTGATCTAGCTTGCCAAGTTCGAGCTTCCGTAAAGTATCTACCCTTAACGTTCCTTCTACCGTCACTAACAACGCACTTACCTGTTGGAACTGCAAGCGAAGTGGACATAGCTATACTGTCTGCACTTACCCTAAAAATATTTTTGTTATGGCTGTGGTCGCTCAAATATCTACAAATCTAACTGCACCAACTGTAATCCTAACGTATCGGAAACTCCCGTCGAGATATTTCAAATCAGGGTGTGAATATCTCAAGAAACCAAAATCGCCCTCAACACCAATCATCCAACGGACACAGACGCCAATAAATTTAAATTATAAAACCACTTCTAACGTTGTACCGTCATTAAATTTATCTAATAATAATACCGCTACTATTAATGTACAAAATACCTTACCTTTATTAGAGGAATTATGCTACACTACTCCAGCCGAGTGGTCTAAGTGGTTACAAACCGTCAATTCCTTTTATCATAAAAGACTACCGCTGTTTCACAACTTGTTAAAAACCCTTCGATAACCGTCCACACTTATCTATCTCAATTGGTTCCTTAAATGTAATTGCTTTACTGGATACAGGTTCTTCATGTTCTCTTATAAATAACGAAGGTTTACATCAATTATCTCAACAAAATATCAAAATTCAAATTATTCCTGAAAAACTTCCATAAATTTAGCTGACGATAATCAAATACATGTAACCGGTTCCCTTAAGTTAAAAATTCGTGTAGAGTCTCTTGAACGTGATGTTTTATTTTTGATTGTCCCTGCATTAGCGTATCCTTTTCTGCTAGGCGTTGATTTCTGTAAACTTTTAATCTGTCACTTTACTTTCAGGATTTTTCATGGCAAACCTCTATTAAAACGAACTCCTGTGCATCTACAGGAATATCTAACAAAATCTCTCTTACTGATTCCCAAGATGTAACTCTTAACGCTACAATCGACAAATTTCGCAAACTTAATACCTCTGAACTTGGTTGTGTTACAACGGCAACACACGTTATCTCTACAGGTGATGCCCTTCCCTTTAAGCAACGTCAATATCCCTTATCGCCTGCCTTACAAAAGCATTTACATGCGGAAATAGACAAAATGTTAGTATCTGGTGTTATCTCTCCTTCAAATTCACCGTGGACCTCTCCCGTATTGCTAGTTCGGAAAAAGAATGACGAATGGCGTGTCTGTTTTGATGGCAGGAAGCTAAATTCTGTTACTGTTCCAGACGCTTATCCTTTACCTAGAACTGATTCAATTTTGAGCAGGCTTCGTAATGCAAAATTTATCTCATCTATCGACCTTAGACAAGCTTTTTATCAGATACCTCTTGACTTATCTTCTCGTCAAAAAACTGCTTTTTGTGTCCCAGGCCGAGGTCTTTTCGAATATAATTTTTTGCCATTTGGTCTCTGTAACGCTCCACAAACTTTACAACGTACTATGGATCAAACGTTAGGTCCTATCTTACATCAAGAACGTGCCTTTGTATTTTTAGATGATATCTTAGTTATCTCAAGTTCTTTCGATGAACATATCGCCACATTAGTTGAAGTTGCTGAACGTTTAAATGCAGCAGGTTTTAAGATAAACTGGGAAAAGTCTCAATTTTGTCGTTCATCCCTTACATTTCTTGGTTTTATTGTCGATGGGACAGGCTTACGAGCCGATCCTGCTAAAGTTGATGCCATTACTAAATTTAAAACACCAAAACTGTTACCGAAATCAAACGTTTGATAGGAATGATTAGCTATTATCGCATTTTTACCTAACCTTTCAACTATATCTGCACCCATTACCGCTTTAATTAAAAATAAAAAGAAATCCCAAACTATCGAGTGGAATTTAGAATCCCAACAAGCTTTCGAACAAATTAAAACACTAATCACTTCAGCACCTATCTTAATCTCTCCAAATTTCGATGATAAGTTTTATATACAAACCGATGCCTCACTTACTGGGTTAGGTGCAATGTTGTTCCAGGTAAACAATGGTTTAGAACATCCAATCGCTTATGCGAGCCGTGCCTTAACTTCTGCCGAACAAAAATACTCTGCTACCGAACGAGAACTATTGGGTGTTATCTTTGGCATCGAGAAATTTAGAGGATATGTCGAAGGTACACACTTTACCGTAATCACTGATTGTGCAGCACTCACTTGGCTTAATAACTTGAAACAACCCGCAGGTCGTTTGGCAAGATGGAACTTGCGTATATCTCAATTTACTTTCGATGTTAGGCATAGGCCTGGCAAATTAAATATCGTACCTGATGCGTTATCTCGAGATGTTTTTTCTCTTAACCTTCCAAATTTAATTCTGGATACCTGGTACCTCAATATGATAAAAAGTTTCCGATAATCCCGACAAATTTCCTACCTTTCGAGTAACTAATAATAGACTGTATAAATTTGTATCCTCGTCCCCACATAAAATATCGAATATACCTGAATGGAAACTCGTTGTGCCCACTGCAAATCGCAGTGAGGTGCTCAAATTATGTCACGACGATCCCTTAGCTGCACACCTTGGTGTTACAAAAACTCTCGCAAAATATCTGAATTGTATTACTGGCCCACACTTAAGCAATCTGTTTGTCGCTACATTAAAAGCTGCAAAATTTGTGGTTCCCATAAAGTTCGCAAGATGCTCGCCCTGGTTTAATGGGTAACTTTAAGCGTGTATCTTATCCCTTTCAATTAATATCGCTTGACTTATTAGGACCTCTCCTCGATCGAAAAGAGGTAATCAATATCTTTTGGTTGTTACCGATTGGTTTTCTAAATTTGTTATGGTGCAACCCTTACGTAAAGCTACCTCCGCTGCAATAATTAAATTCCTAGAACAGAATGTCTTTCTTATCTTTGGTGTCCCCAGATTATTCTTTGTGACAATGGTGCACAATTTATCTCTAAAGATTTTCAGAATTTCGTTAAAAGTTACAAAGTACAAAAATTTGGTTTAACGCAAAATATCATCCCCAAGTAAACCCTACCGAGAGAGTAAATCGAGTGTTAATTACCGCTATCTCGTCTTATATTAATTCAGACCATACTACATGGGATGAACATATCTTTGAAATTGCTCAAGCTTTGCGTACATCTAAGCACGAAGCAACCCAATTCACTCCGTCTTTTCTTGTTTTTGGAAGATATACCCCAATCGATGGGAGTTACTATGGTTTAGTGCCTGACGATACTAACGTAATTGAATTTGACGATAAAGTACGCTGGGACAAAGACCAACAGTCATTACCTTCTATCTTTAACGACGTTAGAAAAATTTGTTAAAAGCTTACGAAAAGAGCAAGGACCATTATAACTTGCGTAAGCGAAATATTTCCTTTGCCTTAGGCGAACAAGTTTGGAAAAAGAACTATGTCTTATCGGATGCATCTAAGAAATTTTCTTCAAAATTGGCCCCTAAATTCATTCTGTGTAAAGTCACACGTGTTATTAGTCCTCTTATCTATGAACTTCAGGATACTGAAGGAAAACGCCAAGGCAGGTGGCATATTAAAGACCTTAAGCCATTCTCTGCTGACCCAAATGCTAATTAAGTTTTTCATGTCCCATTCTCCTCACCATCTACCTAATATTTTTTGTTCTCGTCATCAATTAGTATCTTTAATTACTTATTCCTTCTCTCATATAGTATATAATTTCTTACACGTTTAACTTTACTTACCTTAATTTAGCTATCTTTTCTTTTCGTTGACTTTCCTCGACCATACCGTTACTCATATATCACTTCATCCTCTACACCCCCCAATATAGCTCTGTCGTTTCATTTAATTAACCCTTGAAATTTTCCTACTACATATTGTTCGGTCTTTAGTATTTCTCTTATATGGTTTAATTGAAAGGTAATTGTCGTAACTTTGGTTGAAATAACCCATTGAATTTTTATGACTGGTTTTGGCTGATGTTGAGTGAATGCTTTCTTCTTTGGGCTCACATAGGACACGCGCAGTCTATGCCATTGAAAGAAATAGTTCATATTCGCAGTTGCAAAGGCTAGGATTGTCTATTCCATGTGTTTTTCTTCTGAATTACTGCAGTCGCCCACATTATACTACATCATTACACTATATCTTTATTTGTTTTTCTACTAAATCAACATAACGTATAAACATTTTTTTCGTTGTTTTTATTGAACTTTGTGGTGAGGTGCTATTGCTTCTTATTGTTATCTTATTAAATTCTCGGTTGTTTTAGCATATGGGGACAGTGTATCTGTATCTAACTGCTTTTAATTGGACATTTTGTGTGTTTAGGGTGCTACCGATTTAAAAACTACCTTAAAACAGTTTGTTTTTGTGTGTTTGTATCTGTGAAGATACTTTTAAGTTGTCGTGTCTATCTTTGTCTGATTTTCTTATCGTAGTCGAAGCACTCGTTAGGAAAATTATCGTACTAGTTCTCTTAGGAGTCTAGTGAATTTTAAAAATGTGTATATCTTATCTTGTCGGATTAATATCGCAGGTGGTCCTTCAGACTGCGCTGTGTTTTATAGGGACAATTCTCTACTTTCTCTCGGACGCTTGTCCAAAACTATACTTTTTCTTAACCCGCTATCTCCGCTATGCCTTATTCTTCTCTCGGTGGACCTGTTCTTGTCCCGGAACACCGTCTGCCTCATAAGAATGATGTTCCCTCATTCCGAGCTACTGACCACACTTGTTGGTTGAGTAGCGCTTTGCTATCCACCTTTCCCTCTGTCGCTTTTGCTCAATGCGAGCCCTTCCTCTTCTTTCTTCTACCTAGAGGTGCCTCTTATGCACTTCAAAACCAACCTCCTTCTTTTTACCTTTCCTATCTCTACTACCTTTTCTTTTCTGTTAGTCACCGTGTGGTTGTGCGGGAGGTTTTCACAGACACCTGGACCATGTCTCTGCGAATCTTTCGTGGGGTCATGCGGTGCCGCTGTTAGTGCATAGGCTCTGGCAGTGAAGGTATGTATGAGTGTGTGAATGTGTGAGTGAATGTGTATATCTTTATACCGTATGGATATCGGGTGAATAGTTTCACCGATATCGATCAACACTGGGTGCAGGAATGCACCCAAAGGTCTTTGCCGGTCCCCCGTGCTGTTCTTACGAACGGACCTGCCTCACAGGTTTCTCTTTTGGAGGGCACGGGTCAATCCCATTTAAACGGCTCTACTGGAGCCACTCTTGTTGTTATCATTGTCTTGGGTAATAACTAGGCCAATATCTTTGTCTTCTTTATTATCTTCGATAATACCTTTAGGTTTAATATCGTTATCTTATTGATTACCTTTGGTAATAACCTTAGTTTAGTATCGTTATCTTACCAATTACTGTTAGTAATAATTTTGGTTTAATTTATCGTTATCTTACTGACTACCGTTAGGAATGACTTCGAGTTATGTCGCGTTATCTTACCGGTTATCTTGAGCAATAACTTCTGTTTAAATTCATGTTACCTACTATCTCTTATAATCACTTTAACTTAATATCGTGTTATCTTATCGAGTATCTCAAATAATAACTAAAGCTTAATACCGTTATCTTATTCATTACCTTTGAGGATAACAACTTAAGCTTAATATCTTTACCTTATCTATTATCTTTAACATCAATTTGAGATCTTATCTTATCTTTTATCGTCCTAACGTGTGGTATATATGACCAGACGTGGGAATTATCTTTCTGAAAATTAAGTGAAAAGCTAACCCAATTTAGAAATGTAATTTGTCAGGTTAGCATATAAGGATTTAGTAGGCGGTACTTTTGGTAAATTTGTGGATTCACAACTGTGTCATGGACAAGTTAAATGTGCATCGGAGGAAACCAAAGTACCAGAAACAAAATTTGCTAGAGTGCAAGTGACGCTCTCATGAACTTTTTAAATTTGGGCACTTCTTGCCAAAAAAGAAGAATAGTTTGATGCGACACTCATGTGTGTTTGCATATAAGAACTATATGTTAGCTTTAGTTAGATAAGTTTAGATAGGTTTAGATAGGTTAGGCGACTTGTCGCACCCGTGTTAGTTTAAGCAGTGTTTCATGCTCCCCGACAAATTTGTGCTGTCGGTAAGTAGTGTAGTCAAAGACTATCGGGCTACCTATTCCGTTTCCTGGTACTTCGGTAGACGTGTTATCGGTCGAAAAACCAGGTGGCGCCTTATATAAACATTTTGTAGGTTTTAAGTTAGGGTTTATGTAGGGTAGTAAGGACTTAGATTTTAAGCTGTTACTGTGCTAACAGACTTTTTCTTTTTAAGTTTTTCTTTTGTGGCTTTGTCGCGATTGTTACGTGCAAACTGAATTTGCACTAAACATTGTTTTAGTTCAGTTTTTAATGTACGGAAGTTTTCCCGCCATAATTTTAAATACGCAAGACGCGCGAACATTTTTAAATGAACTGGGCGGGGCTTCCGGCACGTCACAATAGTGCAATTGGAAGTGTGAATTATCCCTATAGGGGTATAGCAATGCTACAAAGAGTAGGGAGTTCCGCGGTTCTCGCGCGGAAACGTGGCTTTTTTACGCCAAACTTTGAAGTGAACAGTCGTGCCGGGTGTCGTGTTATCTTATTATGT
Source organism: Platerodrilus igneus (assembly GCA_036346225.1). Classification (NCBI taxonomy): domain Eukaryota; kingdom Metazoa; phylum Arthropoda; class Insecta; order Coleoptera; family Lycidae; genus Platerodrilus; species Platerodrilus igneus. The sequence continues at coordinate 186,414 of JARFIW010001258.1, read as the reverse complement.
AGATTTCCTTATCTTGAGTATCTTTCCTTAATTCCCTATTCCCGTCTTCCACTGCATATAGGAACGAAGATGACCCTGGACCATGACCCCGAGATAATTTGGATGTCCAACTCTACCAGCAGCGATGCCGAGGTTACCGTGGCGTGATTTCCTGCCGGTTAGCGGATCCTTCACGTGAGTAGATTATCTAATTTTTATTGTTTAAATTTTATGTACCTTCTCTTAATTATGGCGCAATATAAATTATCAGTGACGTCATGTGTATCTTATGAACTTTGGTAATTGTATTACCGGCTTTGAAGAGCCATCTATCGCCATTTCAATGTACCAGAATCTAAGTGTAACATTTTGTTAACTGCATTACCGACCAGGTAAAACTGTAAACGAAGTGTAGCACATGTAAATGACATATGAACAGAGTACACCAATGAGTTTTTTTTTGTTTTAAACTTAATATTAAAATATCACATCTACTTGATATATACATACAGCCAAGACTGAACAATATTCGAAAACCAGTCTGCATAAATTAGGTTCCATATGTACAGTTAAATTAAACAATAATATATGTTTGCAATGAGCCTTGACTTTATACAATTGGAAATAATTATGTTATCCTGTAAAGATTAGAATAAATAGTATGTAAATTTTGAGTATCTTGTCTAAGGTTAATTGAATTATCAATAATTAGAATAAATAGGATGTAAATTTTGTGTATCTTGTCTAAGGTTAATTGAATTATCTATAATTCAATTAACCTTAGACAATATACTCAAAATTTACATCCTATTTATTCTAATCTTTACAGGATAACATAATTATTACCAAGTGTATAAAGTCAAGGCTCATTGCAAACATATATTATTGTTTAATCTAACTGTACATATGGAACCTAATTTATGCAGACTGGTTTTCGAATATTGTTCAGTCTTGGCTGTCTGTTTATATCAAGTAGATGTGATATTTTAATATTAAGTTTAAAACAAAAAAAAACTCCTTGGTGTGCTCTGTTCATATGTCATTTACATGTCATTCACATGTCTGCTGTTTTTAAAGTTTTAACAACATCCCCATGTTTGGGGTTGTTTTGATTATTTGGCATTAGATTTTAAGTAAGTACTGTGATATTTTAAAATGATTTTTTACCTTATTGACATTTAACAATTTTTTTGTAGTATCTTTGATAAAGGCAACAACCTTTGCCGAAACGTTAGAATATTATTAAATTGATGCAAAAATAATATCGTATCATTCTTTGGACGACAATATCCCAATAACGAACGTATTTGTTATAAACTAATTGACCTTTTTTAATATTGGAATAAATTTCGTTCGAAAAAAGTTAGTGGTTTAGTTTAAAACATTTATTCAACTTAAAACACATTATGCAAGTAATTTATAACTTTTATATATGTAATTTAATGCTATCTACTTTGTAGCTTACGATTAAGGAAACAAATTTTCCGAAACGTTAAGTTGAATAAATGTTTTAAACTAAAGCACTAACTTTTTTCGAATGAAATTTATCCCAATATGAAAAAAGGTCAATTAGTTTATATATACAGTGTGTTCAAATTTCGAGTCTCTACATTGTGATTTCAGTTATTATAAGAGATAGAAATTGGGTTAAATGGGGAAAGATTTGGAGGAATCCAGGCCAGTTTTGTATCCGTTTACAAAATTGGTGTAAGTTGTCTGGTTTTGGAGATATTCGAAGAAAACTAAAAATGGCGGATTTTGTTTTTTGATAATAAAACATGAATCATAAGTCGCACCATCACAAGACTTGCACATTATTAAGACACTTTTCTAAAAGGAGTATTTTAGCATAAACAGAATCATTCGACTGTCTTTTGTTTTCGAGGAAACGCCCACAACTTTTGTTTTTCTTATGGCCGCCATTTTGAATATTAAGTGAATATTATGCGCCTTAAAAATACCTTTTCAAAAATATGCCACATGTCTATAAAAAAAATGCAAAACTATCCTAAATTTTAAAAATAACTAAATTTGTATGTTCTATAACGTTTGGTAATCCCAACAGAGCAAAAATTTGATTTCTAATTTCCAAACAGTAGTAGTAGTAGTAGTACCACATACATTTTGTTAAGTAGAACTCGTAAAGTATTGGATATAAATCTTAAAATTAACTTAAACATAAAACTGTAGCCTATCTTATCTAATTTAGGGAACAAAATTAAATGTGACCAAAACAGCAAACTATCATCTAAATTCCTTCCCGTAGATGCTGAAAATGATGTCCGTTTGCATCACGGCACATTCGACAATTAATTAAAACTTTCCGTACAACTTTGCTTAACGTGCGCCTATTTATAGAGTTAAGAATGTCACGGACTCTTTCCTGCAGTTCGTTTATATTATGAGGCGGTTCAAACTCATATACCTCATTTTTAGCAAAACCCCATAAATAAAAATCAAGTGGTGTAAGATCTGGTGATCTTGCCGGCCACATAATTGGTCCACTATTGCATATAATATTTTGGCCAAAATGTTCAGCTAAAAGGGCGCTAACTTCTCGGGAATTGTGAGCTGGACAACCATCTTGCTGAAACCATAGTTTTCGAAAATCATCATCATTTGGTACAAGTCCTCTAATAGCCGGAATTATTTGGTCTCTTAACAATTTCGTATATCTGGCGCCATTGAGGTTATTGACAAAATAAAGGGTCCAATCAAATTATTACCTATAAAAGTATTAATTACATTGGTTAATTTACTAAAATATTTATATCATAATTAACTACCTAAGATACCACACCAAACGTTAAATCCATATCTCGTTTGAAATTTGCGTTGCGCCGTCAGATGATGATTTTCAGTGCTCCAGTGATGCGTGTTATGTTTATTGAACACCCGCAATTGGTAAACCGCGTTTCGTCTGTCCATATTATCAATTCTGGAAAGTGCGGTTCTTCCTCGCATTTTGGATGTACCAATTACAAAACGCATTCGTCTGGCGAAATCTTCTCTTTGAGGCCTTGGACAATAGTAGGTTTATAAGGATGAAACTTTTCCTTTTTTAAAATATTATGAACAGTTGATTTTGGAATATTAAGTTCACGGCTTACAGATCTTACGGATGTGGATGGATTTCGTGTTACCGCCTCAGTAATGCTTAGAACACGTTCCCTATTGTTTAAGTCGTATTGTTCCCTAGTCTGTTCAAAAGCACCATAATTCAGTAAATTCATTACAATTTTTCTGAAGTATGTTTTATGCGGTCGTCGTCTTTCTGGATACAATTCCAAATATCTGGCGGATGCCGTATCAGCGTTCCGAAACGATTGTAAATAAGTATTTAGCATATCAAACTTTCCTCATTCGAAAACTTGTAGACATGTGCCATTTTTAAATTAAAATGCAGCACCACCGGCACCAAAACTTACAACACACACAAGTTTATCTAAATTTTAGAATTTGTTTGACATATAACTGTAATTCAATTGTTTGGTTTTGTCACATACCACCGCCTACTATTATAAAACGATATCATTTTAACTCTAGTACCACCATAATTAATAATTTGTGACAAATGCTGTTTGTGTACATTATAAAATTTGTATTGTACTTTTCATAATGTAGAAATCAAATTTTTGCCCTGTTGGGATTACCAAACGTTAAAGAACATACAAATTTAGTTATTTTTAAAATTTAGGATAGTTTTGCATTTTTTTTATAGACATGTGGCATATTTTTGAAAAGGTAATTTTAAGGCGCATAATATTCACTTAATATTCAAAATGGCGGCTATAAGAAAAACAAAAGTTGTGGGCGTTTCCTCGAAAACAAAAGACAGTCGAATGATTCTGTTTATGCTAAAATACTCCTTTTAGAAAAGTGTCTTAATAATGTGCAAGTCTTGTGATGGTGCGACTTATGATTCATGTTTTATTATCAAAAAACAAAATCCGCCATTTTTAGTTTTCTTCGAATATCTCCAAAACCAGACAACCTACACCAATTTTGTAAACGGATACAAAACTGGCCTGGATTCCTCCAAATCTTTCCCCATTTAACCCAATTTCTATCTCTTATAATAATTGAAATCACAATGCAGAGACTCGAAATTTGGACACACTGTATATATATATATATATATATATATATATATATATATATATATATATATATTTTAGGTAGTTAATTACACAAGGTAAGTTGATAAATACTATCGTATTGCAGTGAATAAGATGAAATAATAACTTGACTTTTATGCAAAGCCCAAATGATGATTTCAAATAGAGCTAGTAATTGAAAGATGGAAAATATAAAGTCTTGGACAGGACTTGAACCTGTATCTTGGTTTTGCCGGAACCATGCGTTTACCAATTACGCCACCGAGACTGATGACGACAATTGGGAAGTTATTATTTCATCTTATTCACTACATATATATATATATATATATATATATATATATATATAAAATATTGTGTATTATCTCTGAAAACCATCGAGCCCCAGCGTTGGGCCGTCATAATTATTTGTGAGGTTTACCTCGGCTGCTCGTCTCTAAAATCCTAAATTCACTAAAACCAACACAGACGCTTACCTGGTACCGCTGAATCTAAAAACTCCCGCTCACTACCTCTATGCTGAAACTTAATAGAAATTCACACTCTACAATCACACTCTCAAAATTGTAACGTAAAATTTTCTAATCAACCTTCGATCACGCCCCAGACCATGGGCGTGTAGTAAATTGTCAAAGAATCGTGGTTGATTTTCTATACCTATCGAGAATTCTTGTAAATTGTAATAAGCCCAGGGTAAGGTTGGATGACATGCGGCTTTTAGAAAAAGAAAACTCTTATGACTTGTAGCTAGCTGAGCTTTTAACCCACGGTCGCATGAGATTGGGTCAGTGGGTGTAATTAAAGTTAATAAAAAAATAAGATAATGGACGCCACCTAAATTTTTATAAAGCAATTGACAAAATGAATTTGCTTAAAGGAAAAATTTGGAAACCTATATTATCACAAACCATTTCAAATACAAGATTGATTGTCACAAATATGTTACTTACTTTCTTTCTGCTTTAACGAAGCTCTAGGATGGCTCTGAAACATAATTACTACTAGCAAACATGTAATTTATTTAATAATCCGGTGACTATACGAAGTCCTTAATTTTGTTTTAAATACTTATTACTGAATCGTTATATTAGTTCCTTTAACAGTCATAAAATCATCGGGGAAATTAAATTTTTATAGAAAAAAATGAACTGAAGAAAAAATGGTTTCTATATTTTCATTTTTAACAATTATGTACATGATAATGCAACTCAACAAAGATAAATCCTTATGAATATAATTATTACGTTACTTAGGGGATGTAAAATAAGCTTTTTATGTCTACTGAATTTTAATTGAAGTCTGTATATTATTTAACAATATTCATTTATACTTAGTAGTTTGGAGTAGCGCTACGAGAACTTTACAAGAATTTTAAATATTTTATACATGCAATAATGTATTTGTTAATTAATCTCTAATCAAAATTTCATTTGTTAAAATAAAAGCACGCAAACAACGTGTTGAAATAAGGTTTCGGTAAACAAGATAAGAATTACATTCGTTTAAACAAATGCTGCAACAACATGTTATTATGATTGATGTAACTTAATATATTTTTTATACATAGTTTGAAAAAGAATGACTTCTAAGTTTGAACATGTGATTAATAAAACAAATCATTCTATATATTTAAATATTGAACCGTTAAAAGTTAAGCTTCTTTCTATTAATAAATAGATTACTAAATTATCTGTACGGGAAGGTATTTGTATATCAAAGCATAAAGTATTTCACAAATGAACAATTAAGTATTACGTTGAGTCATATATGTGTATATAAAAAATACGGCACATGCAGCAAAATTTCAGGAAATCAAATTGGCTTACCCACCGGCGTCAATGACCTAACAACCTGTTAGCACTTGTTTCGACGTCAGCATCCTGTCACGTGTCGGTACTATGCAACAAATCTGCTTACCAATTTTGTACGAAATGGATTTCCATGTAGATAATTTATTTACACATCAACTAAGTAGAATAATCTTAATATTCCATTAGAACCTTTGCTGATTATTAAAGCTGCATTGAAAATTACGGAAGTTGCATTGAAAATTACGGAAGTTGCACGTTGTAAAGATTAATTACTTCATAATTGTAAGATTAAATTTTACTTGTTTCGACGCTTACGCCAGGAAAACTTAATTTCTTGTAACATGTCGTCTGCTTTTATCGCAAAGCGGTGACCTTTTGGCTCGAGGAAAGAACAAAAAGTGAGCATGTCACACAAGTCGACCAACAACATGAGGATCATAGATATTCCACTTACGAGTAAGAAGCACGCGCAAGATTTGTAATGGTGTGATCAGCTATATTAATAAAATGCTTTAATTTTATAGGTTTACTAAATATACAAAAGTATTGGAAATCATGTTGGGTAAAGCGTTAAATAAATAAATGCTAAAATAACGGCTTTGTAGCAGTAATGTTGACGAATAATTCAGTTCGAAATTTTTACATGTTACAAAATAACGCAATTCACAAAATACATCACACTCTAAAGTCTCTAAAGTCTTATAAATTTTTAGTTCTTTAAATATATCAAATAAGAAACACTTCAAAGCACAAGAAAATTTAAAAGAACCATAGCAAATATTCACCACAAAATGTTTTTATACAATTGGTTACCTGGTGACTATCCCCTAACAGGTATCCGTCAACCAGCCCTTGAAGATGATGCCGTCCAGTATGAGACTAGTTCTTTGAACAGCTCCCCGATTGAATCACCATCCTTCTATGCATGCTGCTACCCCAAAATCTCGTCATTTAAAATAAAACCATGAGCATTCATCCAATTTCCAACATTTACATTTACATTTATATAATTCATTTAGTCATTATTGCATATTTAATAATCAATAAACTCACAAAGCACATTTTAATCCTAGTTACAAGTAAAATATACAAACTACATATTCCTTTTGATAACATTTATATATACAAACTTGTTAACGTGTTCCTACATCTTAAAGTATCTAAGATTTTAAAATTGTTCCGACGATTGGCGATCGTTGATCACTTTTCATTTCGTAGTTGAACTGAAAGGTCGCTCCGTGTTGGAAATGTTCAACATGTGCAGGAAAATCAAGTTTTTCTGGCGACGACGTCGTAACAGACGAGCATCTGTTGAAGTTGTCCGTGACAACTATAGTAATAATGTAGTGTGCAAATCTCTTGGCGAACGGTTTGTATAAATAAATTAGAATGTGAAATTAATTATTTTATTATAGTGCAACTCTTAACGTACAACTTTTAATGTACAACTTTTAACGTATAACTTTGGATGTAAGGCTTTGATGCCGTGTAATTTTACAATCACGAAAAATGAAACTTTAATCCCGTACAACTTTAATACAGAAATAAGGATTCGTAAAATATATATATATATATATATATATATATATATATATATATATATATATAGGGTGTCTATTTTGGTAGAAACTATGTTTCGGAGTCACCCCACTCAACATTAGATCTTTGAAGAAGACCAACAGATGTAAGTATGATATCTGTGACTATCAAACTTTGTATTCAAAGTGGTTTATGGTAATATAGGTTTCCAAATTTTCCTTTACGCAAATTCACTTAGTCACTTGCTTTATAAAAAATTTAGGTGGCGTCCTTTATTCTGTTTCTTTCAATTCAAATATACCCACTGACCCAGTCTCATGCGACCGTGGGCCAAAAAACCCAGTTAGCTCAATATCTTTAGAGTTCTTTTACTATAAGCCAATTTCCGTCCAAACATTACCCTGGGCTTAATACAAATACATAAGAATTCTCGATAGGTAATGTTAATCTACCACAATTGTTGTGGTATAGATTGACAGAAAAAATATAGATAATAATCGTTTGTACTTACATACAAAATTTACTATTCGTATAAAATGCTTTATTCGCTGTTTATTTGATTTGACTTATCATACTAACTTATGTGCAATTATACATATATTCACTAACTTTCACTAAAAGTAACTCGATGATACTCGAAAGACTGAAGAAAAATTAAGAGAGCGCCAACCCCTTTGAAAGTGGTTTATATAGCCTTGCTACCCCTCCCCTGTTTTCAAGTTCACACGTAAATTTTTTAACGTATAACAATATTCTGTGTAAAAGCACCAACCGTTTTTCACTTCCTAAAACTACTCGCATAGCTGCCTTGATATTACCGCGAATAGCTATAACGACTCTTTGTTTCTTTTGAATTACGATAACAAACACGTTAAAATACCTGGTAAAACATTTACAACGGCCAACCGTCCCTGCGATTTTGCGAAATCTAGCCTCAACCGCCAATCGATTTCCAATACGTTCACGCCTTCAAACTCAGACAAACATCTTTTTATCTCCTTTATTCATATAGTCTCTTCTCACACATATGCTTCCACCAGCTGGATATTTGCCCTACCTAATACAAATTTGTCGCACGTATACCTGTATCGTCCAATCACCTCGCTTAATTTCTCTCCCTTGCTTTCAGTCGATGCGCGTCTGCATATAATATTCCTAGAAAGTTATTGATTTCTTTTCCCTTTCCAAAATAGGTTTGTTCGTCGTTTCCCTCCTATACTACATTTATAATTAAATATCTGTTTCTCACTTGTATTCATGCGTTTCTGCTCCGTCCTTGTTCCTCCATGACAGTTGTCTCTAGCTTCCCTCCGATACTACCTTTATAATTAAAATCGATATCTTATACAAACATACTGCTTCTTCGTCCTACTTATATGTTCTCGGTTCTGTCCTTGTTGTATATTGACTACGCTAACTTCCAACAGTCCTTTCTTTCTTGTAACGCATTAAGTTTTATAGGCATGTTTATCGTAACGTGTTATCTTGAAATATCTCCCCCTTTTTAGTTTGTACACTAAGCTTTGAAACGTTTCTGGTTTCACTCTTAAAAATAATAATCCTATTTTAACGAATATGAAAAACTTCTGTTTTCGTATAATGTCTTAAATAAAAATTAAAGGTGGTATTTTTACCTTGTTGTTTCTAATCCTCAATGCCCTATCTTACAATAAATATTATGCTACGTCATTTCTAAATAAATATAACTAAAATTAAATTAACCCTACATTATTATACGTTGACTAAGCTCTAAATTAATTATTTAAAGTACCTTAATTATCTAAAATGTCTAATACACTTTCTCGTAAGATATTTTAAGTGTCCTTAAATATCATGTACATACGAAACGGTGTGATTCTTTGGCGAATTTTATGAATAAAAATTTATATAAACATATTTCCGATCTACATGGTGTTGAAGTAAAGAAGTTTTTGTTTTCTCTTTATAGCTCCTACAGTTTTTGAGATGTTAAAATCAAATTTTGAATATTGGTTACGCTGTAGGACTTACATTATTGGACATGTCGAATGGTTGTGAGAATCTACAGAGATGTAGTCTTTCGGGGGTCATATCCGCTTTTCTCCCCTAAACATTTTTGAGGTGCGCCACTGGTAGATATTAAAACACAAAATGAATTTTCTGTTTTGTGTAGAAACTTTTTGGTCTCTTGCAGTTGTTTCGTATGTGTAACCGTTATTTAGGAAGATAATAAGAAACTATATTTTGTAAATCTCTAGACTAAATTAAAAATTTTTAAGTGGGTGTAGTAGGCTCTGGATTAATTGTGGACAATCTCTTGTTTTTATTAATTTCGACAGTGCGCTTCGCATTTAAACTCGTAGCTTGTATCTGCATATGTTTATTAAAGTAAAGGAGATCGCAAACTGTATAGTGTTGTTATCTCATAAAAATGCCAAATTTAATGAATTCTGAAATAGCTGAGATGCATTTCATCTATGGTCTTGCGAATGGAAATGCACGAGATGCCAAACGTCGTACATGGAACGCTACCCCAATAGAATGATACCTGATCAACGAGTATTTTCGAATATTGATGGGCGTCTTGTAGAAACTGGAACTCTTAGTAAAAATACCAATAATGCAGGTAGGCCACGTACTGTTAGCGCACCACAGATCGAAGAAGCTGTTCTAAACGAAATAGAAGAACATTGTGACACTAGCACCAGAAGAATCGGCGAACATTTAAATGTCAGTCATCAAGCTGTTTGGCGTATCCTACGTGATCTTCTACTATACCCTGACCATATTCAAAGGGTGCAGGCGCTCCTTCCTCAAGATTTCCCTTAAAGGATTAATTACTGTCAGTGGTACCTGTTAAAGGTTTTCCTTAATTCGGTAAATATTGTCCAACTGTAGCTAGTATTAGTAACTAGTTTTATATTCTCGCCCCACTTAATCTGGGATCCCTGAAGCGACTTGCTGCAAGGGTAGTACGTATCGGTAGTTCAAACGTGTAACTACGTGTATCTACGCGCGTTAAATGCCAACATGCACAATTTTGTACAAAAGTTACTAATTATGTAATTAAATGTTCTATACTAATTTCACTGTTGTGCGTAATTCTATAAACACTGAAAAAATGAACAACTGATTTTGTTATCGTGTACGCAAATGCCCGAAAGGGTTGTGTTGGTTCTGTATTCAAAACCGAAACAATGTTGCATTTATACTTCAATAAATCACGATAAATCCAGTGGTCCTTCGAAGCTGCACGTGCTTAGTGAAAAAACAAAAAGGTTGTTTATAAACTAAAAAAATTATCCTGATAGAACTGTACGTAAAAGAATCGACTTAAAAGCAGTTCAAACTTCTGTGTTTACCGTTTACAACCTGCAGGGGTTGACGCGTGCTGAATACTGAAAGTCAACCGCTTTTAGATTCTACGACTGGCTGTCTGCATACATGGAAATGATGGTTTAAAAAAACGATAAACTTAGTTTCTTCTTAAAATAATGCTTAAACCCTAACATGTTTTACTTTGTATTTAGCCTTACTTTAAAATTAAAAGTTGACATAAGGTTATTTTACAGAGGTATTTAATCTCTGGTTTACAATCAATGCTTGAACTTTGCAGTATGTATTTACAAATTTATGAGCTTTGGTATGTTTTACACGCGCAATCTCATGAATATTGGGTAACCGAATGTTTGTAACTTGAAACAAATAATCAGTACTAAAAGGCTTGAAATTATTTCATTGTTATCTTATACTACTTGACTGTGGAAATATTTTTAATTGTTTCTTACTTAAAACTTGAATTATAGGGTTGCTTATAATTTATACTGAAAAATGTCTAAACTAAACCAAATTACAGTTACGTTAACAACGGCTAAATGTTTAGTTAGCGAATTATACAATTTTAAAAAGTAATTGATCACCGTTACTGGGGTGCCGCTTGCTGAAAATACGATCGTCAATCTAAAAATGCGATTGGAAATTATTAAACCCTCTGCGAATAAATACAGGGATCTTTTAATCAAATTAACTGCGAGTTCAGTTCATTATGATGAAATAATGTCAGAAACTGATTACTTTGACAAATATATAAATCTCACAAGCGATGCAACTTGCTTACTGAAAACTGCTACTGGGATATCTGCGTCGGGCGCTTTGGAGCTTGTGAACTCTACAGGATGTCCAGCGAATTCCGAATCTTCTAGCAATATAAGTAAGTGCTAGGTTTCCGAAATTGAGCATTCCTTGGTTTTCTGGTGCCTTTACTAACTTCCCCCATTTTTCAAAATTTTTACCGCCTTGGTACACAACAATCCTAACTTGACTGATATTGAACGCTTTTTACATTTGAAATGCAGTCTAAAAAGCTCCTGCTAGTGAGTTGACAGCTAACATCACCCCTTCTGGTGAGACTTATCACGTCGCCTTCGAGATGCTTTGTGAGAGGTATAACAACCTCAAACTGATAATACAATATCATATAAGAGCAATCTTAAATTTGAAACTCATTTTTAAACCTAATGCTTGTGAACTTCGTATTCTTCACGACAATCTTTTTATACATGTACGTGCACTACAAAAATTAGAAACTTCTATTGATCAAGCAGGAATGTTTGTATCACCAGTGGCGACGCTAGACCAAACGTGGGTGTCGGCGACATCAGTTTTTCGAGGCCCCTAACATTTCTCAGAGCCCAAAACAAAACGTTTAATAACCTGAATTATACCAATACATACTAAGTATATATAAGTATTTTGTTGCTAAGCTAATCAAACTGTGGCGGTTAATTAGAACTCAAGGAGCAAATTAACTGTATGTAGTAGAAGGTAAGTAACATGAATGAAGGTGAATAGACAATTTGAGTGTCTATAATATATAACACTTGGATTAACATGTTATTTGTCAAAGAAGTACAACCAAACAACTTCTTTTAAAAATTATAAATTATGATTAAGGACTTACTTGGAAATAACGAAATGAGGAAATATCCATTATCCATAGGCGGCTAGTTGCACAAAAATGGTCTCTGATGAAATTCCAATTACACTCATGGTATTTAACATGCAAATTTCACTGCGACATTTTTATCCGTTGAGATTAATTGACACGAAACATTATAACTCGTAACGTTTAGAGCTTTAGTCTAGTGGATCATATTATTATCGAAGCATGTATAATTGTTATATGGATAGTAAAGCTAACACTTCGGAAGCGGCGTAAAGCTCAAAGTGATGAAACACCTGACTCTTGTTCTAAGCGCAATTTTAACATTAAATAGTTTTAAGACGACCGAACACAAATAGACGAATTACACACTCAAACACAAACTACAATATACGAACTTTCTGCTTTTAGTTTCACTGAGTTTTTTTAATATTGTATCATAATTTAGACCAGCCGCTATTTTTGCTTCAATCGATAAAATTGACAACGCAGATAATCTCTCTTGGCCCATGGCACTTCGTAAGTAGATCTTAATTAATTTTAACTTTGAGAAGCTTCTCTCAGCAGAAGCTGTAATGACCGGAACTGTAAGCATAATTCTGATTGTTATGTAAACATTTGGGTATTTTCTAAAATGTACTGTATAAGTTGTTGGACATCTTTGATAGTCTATTAGTGAATTCGATTGTAAAAGCAGACGTTCTTCACATAGTTCGAAAGGTTGAATGTCGCTGTTTTCGCCATCCCAAAGTATTGCAGCTAAATCATAACAATGTTTAAGAAGGTCTTCTTTTGGTATAGATTTTAAATAATTTATGTCAAAAATAAAGCTAAATTGTTCGAAATAATTATGGAGTGATTTGAATCAGCATTCGGTGTCGACTATGATAGCATCTAACATCTTATTAAAAAAGTCAATTTTGTACTGCATTTCAGCAGATTGTATCGGTTCATCACTATTTTCATTCGAGAACATTCTTTTCTTTTTGGCCAATCTTTTTTCTTTAAATTGAGACGAAATCTCATAACTACTTTTTTCCACAAACAATCTGGCTTCTGCAACGCTTTTTTCAAATCCTGTATCACGATATTCTTGAATCCAGTTAAATAGCAAACGTAAAGTATCAACAGCGATTTTCAAGTTTACTTGAACCGATTGCCATAATTTACTTAAATTGTCCACGCGCAGTAAAATCTCGTACCAAACGTGTATTGCAACAATAAACTCAAAAGTTAACAGCTTCACAGTCACTTAGAGTTTCGGAATCTTCAGTTTCGTTTTTCAGATCATTTACACAATCGACAACATCATCAAATTGCAGCAATATCGCTTTAACTGCTTCTATTCTACTCTTCCATCTTGTTTCAGATAGTGATTTTAATGTTAATTTTAATTTCATTTTAAGGAGATCCCCACGCTTGCTTGATCTCGTAAATAGAAGGTATATTTTATTAATAAAGCCGAAGAACGTCTTGGCAATTGTAAAAGAATTACTTGCATCTATCAACAGTAAATTCCAACTGTGACATCCACAAGGCGTAAAAAACGCTCTTGGATTAATATTAAGGATTCTAGTTTTAACTCCTTTGTTAATGCCGACCATATTAGCGCCATTATCGTATCCCTGCCCTCGACAATTTTGGATGTCTGAACCATTTCTTTCTAGTTCTTGTAATATTGAATTTATTAAATATTCTCCTGTTGGCTCTGCAACGGCAATAAACCTAACAAAGTGCTCCTCTATCGCTCCAGTTGAAGAATTACAAAATCTTAATGTTATCGACATTTGTTCAACACGGCTGACATCCCTGGTGCAATCAAGCATAAACGCGTAGTATTTTGCTTTTTTGACTCTTTGTATAATCTCATCAACAACTGATTTAGACATTAATGTGATTAATTCGTTTTGAATATCGTGACTCAATAATGTTGATTAAGCTGTTTTTTATTAATGCGTTGCAGGTGTTCCCGTAGTGTCAGATCATATTTGGATAACAATTGAAATAGGTCTATAAAATTGCCACTATTATCGTTATTATTTAAATTAAAATTAAGAGATTCTCGATGAGCTCTAAATGCCAGATTATGTGAAACTAAGTAGTTAATTATATCAATCAACTTTTCAAACAAGTTGTACCAATACGTTTGCGATTCTTTAACCAGTCTCTCGTTTTCTGCATCTATTGTTTTTCCGTGTTTAATCCTTTATAAAATTCAATCCATTTAATCATGCACACCATATGTCCATGACTTTGTTCATGTCTTTGCAATATTCGACTCAAATCTTTCCAGTCGCAACATCCTTCTTTTACCATCTGTGTTTACAAATGGGAAAAAAGTTTACATGGAAAGCAATAAACTTTATCTTCAGATATAGAGTAAATTAACCACCTGCGATGTTGGTTTTCCCCATTACTCAATTTTCGATTAAACTGGAATTTAGAAAAATGTCTATGATTATCGTCTCTGGGATAACTTTCGTCAGACGTCTCTAGGTTTTGGTGAGGAGCGTTTTGAATTAAGTCATGACGCTGCGAGTCAGTTATTGGAAATACCCACTTCCCCGGATCAGAATCCATAAACAACGCTGTGAAATGGGCTGCTTGTTTTTGAATCACTGAGTCACGAATGTTGTCGTCACAGTCTAACTTTTTATTGTTACTGGGTTCAGAGACTTGAATAACTGTAGATTCTGCTAACTCTGGATCTGAAGTTGGTTCAGATACTTGTACAAGAGAGTCATCAGACTTTAATGTTATTGTAGTACCGACCGATCTTGATAAAGGTTTCTTAAGAAATTTCATCATATTGGAACTCATGGTTTGGTTGGACAGAGCCTTTTCAACTTTTCATTTTCTTTTTGACGCACCAGATTCCCATTTCCTACCTATATGTCTGTCTCTAGAAGGCCCTCCTGACATTATAATGACGATATCAAATATAAAAAGCAAACACGCTTATATCAGCGCAGATTAAATGCAAAAAGCTTTGAATATTATATATAAGTGACTTAAAATAGGGGAAGTAACTTAATAATTAATTATACAGAAAATTAAACTAACACATGTAATTCACATCATACCCAATGTAAAATGTATGCATGTAATCCAAACAATATTAGCACAGAAGCTTTTAGTATTTATAATCAAAAATACCAACAATTATAGATTCTTTATCTTTATTTTAACTATGCGTTACTTTAGTCGTTGGTTATAACTTAAATACTAAGAATAATTTAACTACACACTTCACGTATAAACAACAACTGAACGTCCGTAACAATTTACGCATACAGTTTAAGACGGGCAAAGGAGGGTGGTTTAGTTTTGCCTGTAATTGTATACAAAGGGAGGGGGTGTCGACCTAATCCGTACCTGCACTTTAAACACTATACTATATTTGTATTAAACTTGTTTAAGTATCTTGACTGCATTGTTAAATGTTAAACCTTAGACTATTATTACAAAGTACGTACTCAACTAAATAGAATTCTATTAGGAACTTCTGAGAAACATTTGGCTTACAATGACTGAGTTTGTCAACCTGAGAAGGCATCAAACAATACCTAAGTAGCTTTTAGCCTGAACTTTATTCGTTTTGGCCAAGAAATCATTTTGAAGATTCATTTTCTACAAAAGCTTCAATCGCAAAACCACGAAGTATGGTTTATTTACAATTATATCTCACAAAAGTTACCAATAGTTATGGCATATAATAAATGTAAATTGAATATGTATTTTCAAATGCTGTTTGAAATGAAAGGCCTTTTAACAATGGACTTATCGTAACCACTGGGTGCATTGAATTCTTCTCCCTGCCGGGACAGGTAGTCGACAGGGTCTGTTAGTGTGATGCATTGCTTGCCTTTGCGATAAGAAATACTTGCTTTTAAATAAGGGTTTAATCCTACATTTAAAACATTGCAAAATGCTGGCGTTCGTTCTACGATAATAAATATTTTTTTGGTCAACTAATCAACTTTTGGCATTTTTTGCCAGGCCCTCTTGGGCGCGAGGCCGTCGGCGGTAGCCGACGCCTAACGCCGCCACTCTGTATCACACATTTTTATGCCAAAACTGAACGATAGTTCACGTACTGAATTATCGAAATACAAATCAACCGCTATACTAGGCTTAACTGAGATTGATGAATTTCTCAAACGGCGCTGCCAATTACTAGAAGAAATCGAAAATGTTAAGCAAACTTGTTCTTATCCTGTTGCTGCTAAAAATCCAAATTTTAAACCAAAAATAAACTATAAACAATCATTTGTGTCTACCAACGATAATAAATTCTGTTCGGTGTGTAAAGCTGTATATTTTATATCACAATGTCCAGATTTTCTGAAGTTTACTAATATGCAGCGGATGACATGGTGTCAGAAACAGGTTTATGTAAAAATTGCTTGCGTTATTCTAAACAATCGCCTTGCAATTCTAAGCTTGGTTGCAAACAATACAACAAACGTCACAGTACTTTACTGCAGTTTGAATTAACCACTAGGGTTTCTACTTCTGGAAATAGAAATCATGTTAATAGTTTCATGACTGTAAATGCAATAACCTTGAAACTGCTAATGCTTCAAATTCTCAAATCTTACTATCGTGTTTCCCTGCAAATGTACAACAAGTTTTGCTGGCTACAGCTTGTGTAAGTAAGGGACATTCGCAATCAGTGGCATGCTGCTCGGATTATACTAGACTCAGCATCGCACGCTAACTTTATTCAACTGAAAAATTGAACAAATGATTCTGCTATCGTGTATGCAAATGCCCGGAAAGGGCTGTGTTGGTTCTGTCTTCAAAACAGAAACAATGTAGCATTTTTACATCAATAAATCACGATAAATCCAGTACCTAAATAGGCTAGCATTAAACCCCAATTTTGATTGTAAAATCCTTTTTACCAACGAAGTCAATTCTTCAAGGAATTCTATTATAAATTTTCACAACAACCACATATAGGCTGAAGCCAATACACATGAAATTGTAGACACGCATCTTCAAGTGCAGTTCACATTAAATGTATGGGGTAGTGTAATTGGGGATCATTTAGTTGGTCTTTTTTTTTGCCTGGTCGACTTACTGGTCACGCATACAGATAATTTTTGCAACACGAATTGCTTTTATTACTCAAAAACTTACCTCTTTTGCTGAGAAATGAAATGTGGTATATGCACGATGGCGTTTCGGCACATTTTTCTATTTTATCCAGGAAATATTTAAATAAAGTGTATGAGAACAAGTGGACAGGACGGGATGGACCTCAGTCATGACTCTCTAGATCCCTTGACTTAAATAGCATAGATTTTTTTCTTATGGGGACATCTCAAATCTCTAGGGTATACAACATTAGTGAATGACGTTGATGATGTGCGAAATTGAATTATAGCTGCATTTGAAACCGTAAGAAATACTTCGTGGGTGTTCGAAAGAGTACGGGCATCGATGAGAAGAAGAGTGGACGCGTGTATAAGGGCTGGATGAGGTCACTTTGAATATTAGCTTTAACGTAATTTCCTTGTTTTAGTTAGTATTTAAGTTTCTGGATTGTGAATTTTTTGTATTGTAAATACTTGCTACATCGCAGAAAAGAGTTTCTTATTATTTTCCTAAATAAAGGCCACAGATAGACGCCGCTCACTTAATGATGTGATATAGATGCCGCAAATTGTAAAATTTTAAATTACTCACTTACCTTCTTTTCTAACTTATCTTTGCCTGGCTAGCACAACGAAAATAGTGGAGTTTACAAAATGAAATCAAACAGCAATATCAAAAAGCATCTATATAGTATTAAATATTTTCTCTCATACAAAAGAATATAGAACATTTACATCATAGTTTCTTTCAAACATAAAAGTATTCTTAACAAGTACTCATTTACTTAATTATCAAAATGTTGCTCACCTTATCTAGGTTAAAATTTACAGAACTAAAATCTTTTCTCTTGTGAATAGTTTACCTGGCTTGTTAGGTTTCTTTTGGCATAAAAATCCTTGACAAATATACTATTTAAAGAGTCAGAGTGTTTCGAACTCTGGTCACAAACTTTCCTGGTAAATAAACTTACAAAAAAAATTATATGATTAAGACATTCTACCTTGAATTAAATGACAAAAATACTCAAATATCAGTTACAAACAAAAAAATTCCCAAAGCGCTTATCCAATTCGTAATCAACAGTATTAAATATATTCTGCGTGTATTTTAAATAAACGTTCAAAAGCAGTTTATAAGATTTTCTATATTTAAAATCTTCATTTAAAACATCAGTTACCAAAAGTGCGTCTTCCATCCAATTATTTAATTAAATTTTGAAGTAGCTTTTTATCTCAAAGGATTTTTCATCTTCATCCTATATTACAAATTTAAATAACTGCATTTAATAACTTTCATATTTATGCAGTGTTACGTTTTAAGAATTACATCTTTATTAACAGTTACATTTTCAATATTCAATACTGTATGCATATTGCATACTCTAAAGCAAATGTTCGTGACCTAATCAAATCGAATTAATGAATGAATCTCTTTAACAAAGTTTCAGTTATATACAATTTATTTTGATAACGTCACTCTTTCCAGATTGAATGAGATCCGTATGAAAAGTAGTACACCGTAATGATGCAAGAATTCTGAGAATTTCTGATTAGCTCAGTCACGTGATTGATTTATAATAGTGCGTGCGCTGCTCCGTCTTTCTCTAACACATAAGATTATGGTTCCGTCGCATACTAATCCAGTAGTAATGTGAAAGATAATAAATAATTCTTATCGATTTTATAGGTTTTAATGTACCTGCGGCTTTTTGGAATAAACCTTTGTTTTATTTATTGAGTTTATACCATATTTCTTATTAATTGACTTATTCTCTAGAAATTTCGAGAACATGTTTTATTTAAATTGTTATAGGGATAATATACATACGGATAATTATTTATTACATAAATAACCAATGCCTTTAATTGCTTACCAACGGGATTTGCATTGTTAACGATTTAAAAAGAAAATATTTGCTTTTGCAGTAACTAAAATATGTTTTTAATGGATATTTTATAAAGACTAAAGCTTTATCAAGATTGAATGTTCTTTAATAATATCTGTTTAATTTTGCAGGTTAAAGGTCAGCTGGTGTATTGATAAAAATTCTTTTTTATAGTCTAAATTTTCGCTTTTATTTAAAGCTTGATCACAGGCAAAACTAAAACTGAGATAAATCTACATAGGTTGGTGTAGTTCTTAAATTAGCTAGATACATTGAGGTTAGAAACCATTAGCGTTCATTACAATTCTGTTTTATAAAGATATTATTCTTCTAAAATGTAAAATAAAATAGATTAATATACAGTAGATATAAAATTAAAGTAAAATATTGGCAACCATTTATTGGTATTTTATTCTACAATCTGTTGGTACAAAATAAGAGGCCGTATGCAGAAATTTTTGTGCAAGTTTGGTATATGATGGTTTAATTTATGACTAACTGCTGTTCGTTTGACGTAACTCGAAATCGTGTATGAGAATCCAGTGGTATTTCCTGTCGACGTTTGAGATGAGGGGTCGACACAAAGACGACAGTGTTCATTTGAGATTGTATAACCCTCCAAATACTACACAAATTTTCTGGTTAATGTTGTTTTAGAGATTTAAGAATTTTCTTTCCTGTTTTTGGCCTTCAATGAATTTAAGGTTAAATAAACTTTGCGTTTTCATACCAAAAGAAATCTAAATTATATTATGATGAAAGGATCTAGTTTTATTTGATGTTATACTGAAGTGCAGTTAGTGTAATAGACTACAGATTGTAAAGATAATATAAAATTCTTATTGAAACCTTTCTTTATTAATAAATACAGTTCAGAACTGAAAGATACGCAAGTTTTCGCCAACAATGGCTGTAAGATTTTTTTTAACTATCCAGTAATTTTAAGTTGATAACAAAGCGTAACCTATTTTCATTCCAGTAAAAGTCCTTAATTGTTTTTGTAAATATTCCAAAAGAAATGTTAGTTGTCATTATTTTTAGAGAAATAGGAATATGATTAAATCATTTGGTTTTAGCAGGTAATTATGCTAAAAGTATTATGAACACTTGTCTATAAGCTTTCCAATAAAGGTTGAAAGGATAATGCTAAAAATACTAGAAGTGATAAATAATTTTTCTCACAATAAGTAGAGTGTCCATGTCAGTGTGAGTTCAAGTATACATGGTAAGTATAGTTACGTTTTATGATCTTTCTCATTTGTATTAATATCTTGATATTCAACATTTATAGAACATGATTTATAAGCCTTTTTCTTTTGGATTCCTCAACGAGAATATTTCAACTTAAGCATTTATGTTTAGATCCGTTATTTATACTTTAGTTCCTACACTTTCTGCGCGGCACTCTTGATAAACACTTGCTAAGTGTAGTGGCGCTTAAGGGCAATCCGTAAAGAACCTCCTGATAGCCTCGTCAAACTCCGCTGTAGTCAGATTTCAGAGTTAGTTTGGAAGTCTCCTTAAAGTTCCTTATTACGGATTAAAATTTCCTCTTTATTGAATTATGACTTTAGGAGAGGGTGCGCTTGTTGAACCCATCTTTAAATACAATTGTACCCATACAGTTTTTTTTAAACCGGCGTCCAGCTTGCCGCAAAGAAATATAGAAAAAATAAAATTTGTTACAATGACACAGCAACGTGGTGCTATATAAAATTCTTACACATTACAGGCTAAATTTGTTACAAAGAGTGTGCACATTTTGAATACCTCGGAACAAACAACTTATAATAATTCAAAACACCCATAAATTCTCTGAACGACTTTAGATTCTTTGACCGGACCAAATTCTCTAATTCATACAATCTCAGTTGAAATCTTAACACCCTCGTGCGTGTTTATGTAACCTAGATGCGACACCTCTCCATTGAAAAAATCCTTACATTTAATTTTAAGCTTCTGTCGTCCAAATTTTTAGACACCCACCTTAAATGTTCAAGATGTTCTTGCTCATCCAGGAAAACACGAGAACATCGTCTACATAACGGGTAGGTACAAAAGTTTTCCAAAGAATTCAATATCTTCTGCATGGCCGAAACGGTGTAACCAGGATCCGGTAAATCTCTCTTTCAATGCTGAAACCTGTGTATATCCTGCCATCACTATGCAACCGGATAAACCAACATGAATTTTTGAGATCAATTTTACTAAAAAAACCTTTTAATTTGCAATCTTATATAACAAATTATCTATTGCCTGTGATTGCTTGTACTACGATTTACTAATTGCGTTTAATTTTTTTCCTACAGCTCAAACCTTATTTTTGATATGTTCTTATCAGCATCTCTGATTTCTCTCCTCTTATCTTCTGACCAATACTTCCTACAAGACACTTCTTTGTCTTGGCATTTTAGATCGTTTTATAGTAGTTCTATAAAATTGCTGTTTTCGGCCCCCCGACACCTCACTCGTAATTAGCTTGTTACGTATTTCTAGTAGACGCCACGTTGTGCGTCAAAGTTATGTCACGTTGGCTCGTAGCCGTGCGTAACAAAAGAAAATCCAAGAAAACAACAGTGACCGGGCTCAATCGGAGAGTAGGGGGTTGTAGAAAGCAGACCAATCTAGAAGGGACGCGGCTGTCAGGAGTTAGTACCAGTACCTGCCATAGAGAAATTAGAATAGTAAACCTGAATGAAAAACAAATTAATGCTGCAAACCTGAAACAGAGAAAAAGCATAGCCTATGGATCAAGTATAAATTGTTCAGTACTTTATAGAATAAATAAGAGCAACTGTTTAGATAAACTCTATAATCTAACAACAGTAATAGCAGTACAGAAAAATTCTGAGTACAAAGTGAGGCCATATTGGGGAGTAGCAGAAACGTTTCATCACCCACCAATTAAACATAATTCAGGTAAAATGTAACAAAAAAATATAAATAGGTAAGACATAATTACTCTAAGTAATTTAGTAAAATTTTTAGCAAAGACATAAATAAGTAGATAAGTACAATTGTTCTGAGTCCTTCAGTATGGTTGATTGTTCTTTATAAATAGGTAAGATATAATTAATCTAAGTAATTTAGTAAAAATTTTAGCAAAGACATAAATAAGTAGATAAGCACAATTGTTCTGAGTCATTCAGTAGGGTTGATTGTTCTTTTTTTTTGTTATTAAATAGAGGGCAAGTCTATGGAAAAGGTATCAGAACGACAAGGAATATTGCAAAAACAACGGGTAGATATTTACAGTAAGAACAAATAGGAAATAGTGCAACTTACACAAAGTCCTTAGTACCGCTTCCTTGCCATTGCAGTGTGGGATCCACGATGTCTGGCACTAACGAAGCACTGCACCCTATACTGTGAGGGTGTTGATGGAACTTATCACAACTTACCCTAATCACACTGACTGATTTCACGGGGGGTAGCAGCGGACCTTATCACGCGAAGGAACTAGGTATATTAGTTGCATAATTATACAAAAAGCAGCGAGGAACTTCAACCACTACTTTTGTATACCGGTAGTCGGTCACAGTTTAAATATCACCAGACCAAGCAAGCAACAAAGCCATAATAAGTAAAGCACATGTATCACTAAAGGGAGTCCGTAACCATGTCCTTAAAACCCGCGTGCATCGAGTTAAAAGCAGAACGAAACAGTATCGTTAACGTAATTCCTATATCGGAACCCAAAGACCAACTACGACTCCGCGACAGTTAGTTCTACGGCTTTTTCTTCCATAAGAAAGACAACTAAAAACGTTTAGTAGAAACGCGTAAGCACTAAAGCCGTACGTCAAAAGTTCTTCGAACACACGTGCGTCGAGTTTCACCAACTCTACCACTCTTAGTTCAACCAGAAAAACCGTATCTTACACTTAATTTTTGACATCTCGCAAGCAAGAACAAAACACCACCCTTTTTTGTTTATATCTAATCCTACTAGTACAACTTCTGATCGCCTACCTAGACTGTATATCCACATATTAATTACAGCGGGATTATTTATTAATGACAAGTGGAACGTAATTTTACGAGTATTCCAATTTACAACTAAACCATCATTTAAAATTAATACCGGCGAGTCAACTTGCATATCAATCTGAAAACTAGGCGGAAGTATTTACTTTATACAAACCGCGATCCAAAAACGATGTATTTTAAGAATTAAGTAGACTAAAAATGTTAGGCCACCAAAAATGCACGTTACAAATTCTCAACATAACGAAATTCTTCTACCAATCACTTACTGTAAATCCTGTCTAAAATCTTTGAAACTGTTGTTCAACAGTGTCATCTATGATCATAACATTTGATGTTTTTCTTGAACAACTTTCAACTTCTCTCCTAAATTCTTGTGTTCTTTTAGCAATTTTTGATTTAATGTTTTTAGGAGCCATAAAATCGTGTTTTTTCTAAGCTTGTTCCTTCGTTTACTACATTATGTTCTGCATGTACTTTAACTACGGCCCTTTCCGCACATATTGTTTCGTCTTGCACTTCTACTTGCACGCTATCCAATTCCACCTCTTCCCTTTTTGCATGGCTTCGAGTCTTGGGTCAATCTTCTTCCACACCGTAACTTCGTCCTGATCTCATGCTGATTTGATCTTCTTTCATTCTATCCATGTCTTACTGTTTATGGGTCCTACCTAACGTTTAATCTTTCCTAAATTAACAATTACGTTCTAATTCACACAGTACTACAACACTTTTGGATTCTAAATATGTCACACACAATCAAAAATGTCGCTCGCACCGACAACAGTAATATAATTACAACCTTTTTCTTTTTCCAGTTACTTTTTATTTGCTAGTCACCACTTTGGGTTCACCGTACGTTCCTATAAGGAAAACGCCTTTGAACAACACCAAAACCCTGTAAACTTGAACTGCGCTTTTCTGTTCTCCGTCAGCTTCGCGTCCGTCTCCCGATTCACCTACTAACAACATATATTCAAATTTTGACTAAAAGTGACTTTTTTACAGCTTTCAACTCCTTTTTTAATTAGCTCAATATTTTATATATTTACCATGACTTGCTCAAAACAAAAAAGAACTCTTTTCTCTGGACTAAGGTACGTGTAACTGTTAAAATCGAAAAAACTCACCAGTATGTCACAATGACTGACAAAAAGGCGGCTCCGTGGCGTAGTGGTATGTGTGTGACTTCTACGCACAAGGTCCCAGATTTGAATCCCGACACGGTCCGCTCGAAAAATGTTAGGCGAGCATTTTTCTCAAAAATACACCCTCGTTCGGATGAGAGGTAAAATGGAGGTCCCGTGTGTGAGTGTTGTCACGCACGTTAAAGATCCCTACCTTGCTTGGAACAGCAAGGGTTCGACAAAATTCCAAATTTTCCAGGTAAAAAAAACTCGCCTCCTGGCCAATGTAGTACCTTCTGGTGGAGCATTGAAAAATCACATGTAAAGTGACTGACAAAACCCGAATCTATTTTAAAACTAACAAACTTGGAGAAGGTTCTCCAGTACAAATATCTACCTTACTTAAGTAGAAGTACCGTCCCAGCTACGCCTTACTCGCTAAGGTAAATACTTTTAAGCGAAATCGTCAAAATTTCACTTAACCTTTTGTAGCTTCAAGGAAAATCAATTTGTTTGTCAACTGCCCTTTTATATAATTTAACTATTATTCGATTAAGCGTTCCTTAAATGTCCACCTGATGAGTATACAACTATAACACTTGTCTGTGATACTTACCTCTCGGAGATGCTGAAATTATAATAAAAATTACCCATATTTTTGAACTAATTTACAATACCTTTTTGAACAACCTGATCGAAGTATACTGTCAAATTCCCCAAAATCATTTAGACCACTGAATATGATTGAAAATCTTTTAATTAATATTTTTTTTGGGTTTTAACTATCTTTCAGTCTACCAATTAAATTATAATGATAAAAATGAAATGGTTCTACACTACTTAAAGAAACACAACTACCTACAAAATTAAGTATAGATATATGTTCCTCTGATTACTCTTCTACTTTTGAAGCGGTTCTTTCTTTAGAAACCTGGTTTTCTCTTTCGTCATGAGCGACTGTTCTTCGCGTATTCGTTATTGTACTGATTGGACCTCCTCTGTAAAGTATACTGGTACCTTATAGGAAATCTTCTCTCACCCATAAGAAAATGCTGCTCTGCAATTAAAATTAGCTCAGTTCGATCGTAAATTTAAAATATATTTCTTCTGAAATCGATCGAGAATGTTTACTTTGTCAGCTTTGGTTTTTTAAATAGAGCACTCTGTATATTTTTTTGTAAAAATGCTCTACCTGAAATTGTCTTTACGGTAAAAGCCACAACCAATGATTTCTTTACCAGGAAAGTTTGTGATCAGAGGTGGAAACATTCTGACCTTTTCTTATAGACTATCTATCAAGGATTTTTTGGCCAAAACAAACCTTACAAGCATGGGAATAAAATGCCGGGTAAAATATCCAAAAGAGAAGAGATGTGAATTCTGTAAACTGTAAGCAACTTTAGGTGCGGGACATTTTGGACAATTAAGTCATTGTTAGGAATAATTTTATGCTTGGAAAAAATTCTACTGTAAATGTTCAATATTCTTTTGTGCAAAAGAAAATATTTTAGACTGCTTAGATGCTTTGTGATATTGCTGTATTTGATTTCATTTGATAAATTCCATTGTTTTCGTCGCGCTAGCCAGGCAAAGAAAAGGTAGAAAGATAGGTAAGTCAACAATTTCAAATTTTACAATTTGCTGTATCTGTATCACAGCACACGTTTAGCAACGCTTAACGCCGGACGTTGTCACAGCATTCTTTTAGTGACACTCCAACGCGGGACTTGTCACAGTAATGTATACTGCTGCGATATGAAAGTAAACTTTCGTATGCAATAGAGAGACGTAGAATCCCCTATATTTGTAATAAAATCTACTTCTTCGACTATTCCAGTTGGTAGAACATAAACACTCTCGTGCTCCTACAAATTAGTATTTTAAACCATACATTTTTAAAGTACTAACATTTACCTATAAAAATATTGAAACATAGCAATATAAGTCACAAAAATGGAATACATTTTCAACTTATACTCAAAATGAAGAGGCGTTTATTTCCAGTATCAAAGTACTCTCAGCGTTGAGTTTATATCTTTAAAAATACACCTAGTATTAAAGATACGTGTAAATTGCCCTTTGTTGTCAATCATATTCTAAATGAACCTACAACATGTGGAAATAAAATTATTAGATACAAAATAAATTGATTTAAATATTTTAGTAAAATCCTTCACTGTAAAACACAAATTTTGAAAACTAACCTGACCTTGATTTCAGGAGTCCTGAATTAATTCCAGACCAAACAGCTTAAAGACTTAAGCTTTCAGCACAAACTTGTTTCACAAGGATCGCTTTTTAAATAAAATTATACAAGACCTTCACCAAGGCTAAGTCAAAGAAAGCTACTTTGTAACGATTTCGTCATCAGCAAAATCAAATCAAATAGATTTTAACATGGAGTAAACCAATAATGGAAGAAATATTTGAGCTAATATTTGCGGTTATGATTAAAGCATTAATTGCAGTAGGACCTGCAGCAATATCTGGAGTAATATTTGGAGAAATATTTGGAGTATTATTTGAAGTCCTAAAACACCCCAATATACATTCTAACTAATTTAAGGTACGCATGTTTACTTACAAATTTTAATATCGGCGAAATCAAACTAACTGAACCACACTTTTATTAAAACAATATATGTACTCTCACTTATTTTATAGCACTCAGTTACTATCAAATTACATCACTGAATCGCATAAATGCTCGCTTAATCATCTCAATGTAAATCTATTCCTATATACACCGTGTCTCCGGATTGAGTTCACAATAGGTATGATGGACCAAAAATTTTCGAATTGAATTTTCATATATTGGGATTCCACCCTGCTTGGTCTGAAATTTATTTTTAGTTTACTTTCGATTTGTTAAAATCCAGTAGGCCTTTACAGTTTAGTAAAAACCTGTTATTTGTCAATTTCGTTTTAAGTAAAGTACCTTTTCCGTTGATAGTAGGCTAAAGTTTCACTAAGAAAAGTTGTTCGGAATAAAAAGTTATAGCGTTATGCAATTTTTAAGAATAATCGACCTACTTTGATAATAAAAGTACAAAGTGGAAGAAATATTTTTTTTTATTATTTACGACTACGTTATAAATCTTAGATGAGGAAACAGGGTGATTACTAACTACAATCATTCTATTTGTCTTCCTTCAAGATCTGCACATTTGTTTATCCTAACTCTAAAATTGTCGTATACTTTCGCGATGGTCATTGGGCTAATTTCATTTACATCATCACTAATTTTTTGTTTTAATAAGTTGATGTTATCATGAAGATCAAGCAATCGCGTCGAAGTAAAGCAAACAATTTACTGTCATTACCTTAGATAAATTTCAAGACTTTGAAGTATTTGTTCTAAATTGATTACGTATCTCAGTAATTTTCAAATTACTCATTCTTTAGGTTTTTTGTTTTGTTTTTTAGTTTTCTGTAGCTTTTTGTATTAAAAATGTTGACTCTCGAATAGCGCATTCATCTAATACAATGTTTTGAACTTGGGGAAGCATCGTATGCTCATGTTATTAATAAGTTTCACGAGCGATTTCCAATGGTGGCAATTTCTGTCAATGGAGGGAAAAACTTGTGAAAAAGTGTACAGAAAGTGGACGTGTGCAAAATTTGAAAAAAAGCTAGCTCATAATCATGAAGATGCTTCTACAGTCTTGGTGATAGAATCCATGAACACTGATAATCAATTATCATTGAAAAAGCGGTCTACTTGAATTATCAATAAGTAAGTCGCACATTCAAAAAATTCTCAAAGAAAATAAAATTATAGCATTTAAACCCACGTTCATTCATAAATTAGAAGCTGAAGACGATAGCCACCGGTTGCTGTTTTGTTTATAGGTTGAAGAAAAGATTTTGGACCATAGATATTTTTATAAAAAAATAATTTTTTTGGATGAGTCTACTTTTACAATGAATGGCATCGTGTCTTCACAATTTGTAGGTATTGGTCTTATAAGAATCCACATTTTCGTATAGCAACTAACAGTCAACGGTACAAAAAGTAAATGTATGGTGTGCAACAAGGTACGATAAAGTTATTGGCCCATATTTTTTTGACACTAATTTAAACAAACATTCCTATTTGGATTTGAGCATAAACTTCTTTATCAGACATGGAAGACGTGAATTTAGAAGATTTTAATTTTCAACAAGACGGATGTCCAGCTCGTTTGATTACAAATTTATTGAATCAACACTTTCCTGAAAGGTGGACTGGGCGACATGGTTCAATACATTGACCAGCAAGATCGCTGAATTTGACCCTTGTGAATTTTTTACTTATGGGGTAATTTGAAACAAAAAGTTTATTCATATGATCTTCATAATAACACCGACTGATTAAAACAAAAAATTAGTGATGCTGTAAATGAAATTAACCCAATTAGGATAGAAAAATGTACAGTTCTTGAAGGAAACCAAATAGAGTAATTGTAGTTAGTAATCACCCTGTTTTCTCATCTAAGATTTATATTGTAATCGTAAATAATAAAAAATATTTTTCTTCTATTTTATACTTCAATTATCAAAGTAGGCCGATCACTCGTAAAAATTTCATAACGCCATAACCTTTTATTCTGAACAACCTTTCTTAGTAACACTTTGGCGTACTATTAACAGAAAAGGTACTTTACTACAAACGAAATTGACAATTACCGGATTTTTGCTCAAATGTAAAAGCCTACTTGATTTTAACAAATCGAAAGTATACTAAAAATAAGTTTCAGACCAAGCAGGGCGAATCCCAAAATATGAAAATTCAATTCGAAAATTTTTGGTCCATCATACCCATTGTGAACTCAATCCGGCGACACACTATATAAAATACAATTTTTATAATAAATCACCATTTGTTCAAGGACCTTTTATTCTAGCCAAGTAGAGTGGAACCTGGGTATTCGACCTTAATCAGTTCCTTATGTTTGGATTTATACCGAATAGGAGATATACTAAACCAAACTTTCCCATAAGAAGTAATGCAAAAATGATTAGTCCCTTCTCATGTAAAGGAAAATCCTCTTAATATGGTATATTAATGAGATTGTAAAATAATTTAAGTACTGTTTGAGTACATTAATAAAAAAATTAATTTTATTATAGATTTTGAAAGTTGTTTTGTTGTATTATATGTATTATTTAAATCATTAAATCAAAATAAAATCAAATCAAACTCTCCTTAATACTAAAATATCAAAACAAAAATTTCCTATTTTATGGAAGAAGAGTTTATTTTTCTATCTTCTATCGCTTTTCACTATAATCAGCAACTTTTATTACAAATCTCCCCAAAGAACTTTCTCCTCTGGATCTTTTCAAAGCGTGACATTGGTTGATCTTCCCAAACAATGCTAAATTTGTTTGAACTTTGTTAGGGTGGTATTTTCCTGCAAAGACTTTTACGTCTAACTATTTTGAATGAATTTCTTTGATTAACAATGTTTAATTTGTTGTAAGACGGCAAATTGGCTTCAGAAATGTGTGTACGTTTTCGGTATAACTTGCTGCATTACAGTTTAGGTTGTCGGGAGTAGAATATTAAGAACAGAAGACATATGATAAGTTACGTAATTTTCGTATGCAGTTTTAGTTTGTTATCGATTAATTGTGTAGAAGTTGTGGGGAATGTATCCAACAGAGACGGTGTAGTAATTAAGTAGATGAGTAAAAATTCGTTTTAATGCGGAGGCAAATTTGCCTTTGTAGCAGGGCGATTTTGTCTTAGAAGTAGGACTATTTCGTTCTATAGTGGCATTATTATTTGGTCGAAAGCGTCTTTAAAAATTATTATTAATTTAGTCCATACAATGTTAAACAAGCATACAATGATGCAGCCTAATTACGAGCTGGCTCCTATACCAAAATGTGTATTGATCTGAAAACCGCCGATATAAAATCGTTTAACGCGAAAAATGTGATTATTCATCTGGAAAAATCTGCAAAACGATTACGAGAACTTGTGCAAGGTTGTGCAACAAATAAAAAAAAATTGGCGTACCGCAAGCTTGGGTGGCCTTTACAAAAAGTGCTTTACTTGGAAATCAATATTAACAAGTACAATTCGCTGTGCTGCCAGCGGGCATATTATCCAAAAGATTAAAGAGAACACATCTGCAAAACGAGAATAAAGATTTAATTTTTATACCTAAAGTAGGTTAGGAAAATGTTGCCTGTAAATGTGTATATGTAGTAAAATAGATGGCGAGTGTAAATAGCTAGTAGTATAAACTATATGCCTATAGTAAATAAAAGTTATTACAAGAATATGTACTATATTTCGAGAATTGTAAGTCTTGACTATGAGTTGGCCAAAGATAAAATTAATTGCATATTCAGACTTCCAAGGAAACTTAGACTCATCAAATTCTTTACACGCTAAGAAAATGTTTATAAATAAAAAGTAGTGTATTATGGATGTCTAGAATTACTTAGAAAATGGATGCTTTTCACTAGAAGAGGTGGAACAATATCATTTTTTGACATGGATATAACACGAGATTTTGCTGACACTTTAACAGCAAGAAGATAGACGTGTTTAACTAACCAGAACTTTTGCAAAAACTTAAAATTGGTTTCTAGTTTAAAATAAATCTTATAGCTCATTCTACATTTTTCCTTCAATGTTCTACTTTTCACACCTTACCTAAACCTTCCATCCTCCCCTTACCATCTGCCACCCGCTATCCGCCACCTTCCACCTTCGACCTTATACATATTTAAATCTCACATTCTAATTTTTACCGTGCATGTACGAAGACGTAAAATTTGAATAAATTAAACAGTTTTAGTTTTGCAGTTGTTATCAACGGAACAAGTAAGTTTAAGAAATTGTTGATTTTGTTTAATGTGCTGCAAAAGCTGTAAAGTGTACCTAAAAATTTTAAATATTTAGAAAATTGCAAGAGTTATTATTCTATAAAACGCTGTAAAAGAACATTAATGATTTGATGACAGTACGAAGGATAAAGGTTATAACAATATTGCTTACATTTCAGAAAAATGATGAATTTAGATTCGGGATAATAGTAGTTTCAAGTATATCCTTACCGGTTTGGATTGCTATACCAAGTACGCAATTGTTAGACCTTTAAAAAGTAAAACAGGTCCAGAAGTTACAAACCCAAGGAAAATTAATTTACCAACGGCCGAAGTCAAGGAATTCTATAACATGGTTTAAAAAACTTATACAACAATATAAGGTAAAACCATTATTCCACATATACTGCAGTTAAAGCCTGAATGACAGAACATCTTATCAGAACACTAAAAAAAAAAGCAAATTCTGCAAGACTTTGCATTTGCAAGGAATTTACACATGGCAGGAAATTTTATCTAAAGTTATGGAAGAATATAACAACATCAAGCACCAGTCAATTGAAATGGCGTCCGTGTAAGCAGAATAAAATCTGGAAATATGACTTCATACCGC
This sequence comes from Platerodrilus igneus, assembly GCA_036346225.1. Classification (NCBI taxonomy): domain Eukaryota; kingdom Metazoa; phylum Arthropoda; class Insecta; order Coleoptera; family Lycidae; genus Platerodrilus; species Platerodrilus igneus. Next base: position 154,506 of record JARFIW010001258.1, on the reverse strand, counting down.
TGAGAGCAATGCAACAAACCGAATAAAATTGCATAAGGTCGGTTCTGTACTTTGTATTTCCAAATATAAAACTGCCTTTGACAGAGAATTTCATCTGAATTGGCACACGGAAGTGTTCAAAATTGTTAAAGTACAACAAACGATACCTATAATCTATCTAGTGGAACATTTGGAAGAGCAGCCGATTCTAGGTGATTTATATGGCAAGGAGATTCAGCCAATAGCAGCACCCGACACGTACCTAGTGGAAAAAGTTATACGAAAATGGAACCATAAGCTGGAACTACTTGTTGCATGGTTGGGAAAGGGGTTAAACTGAATCAATACGACAGATTTGATTTAGTGTATATGGGTTAGTTCCAAATTTGGACATTTGTTAATCACTATAACTTGTATAAAACAAAAGAATTCTTTGTTAAAGAAGTGGCAGTGTTTTATGTGGAAAACGAAGAAGAGTTGCACGAAATATTGCAGATGTAGATTATACCTACTTAAGTGAAGATTTTAAGTAACAATTCGCACAACTTCAAAAGCACTTGCATGGACTTTGCTGGGAGAATCGATTAACAAATAAATTATCACCAGTTTTTCTGACGCTATATCTGCAACAGATTATACAACAGTATGCTACCGTTTATGTGAAAAGGTGCGGATTATGTCTAAATATTTGCCAAACAAACATGTTCAAAATGTTGAAATATCTGACGTTTTAAGTCTTAAAAAGCTGCGACAGTATCCATTCAAGTCATTGTCACTACACAAAGATAACCGTTTGACATGTGCTCAACAGATCGATTTATTCGCTATGAATTTTGTTACAAACGTTATTCTAAACATAATAGATGAAGAGCGGGTTAACATCGTTTTGGACAACGAGGGCCGTGCGCGTATTAATTTAGTGGTAGTAGCAATGCGAATTATTTACCGTTATTGGAAATAATTATTTGTCATTTGTCATTTAGAGGATTGGATATTCCCGATTTCGAATACTACAGTGAATGCTAGTACATATTTAATAAAACTATAATAAAGTTTGTTTTACCTATTGCAGAACACGTTTAATAAATTTAATATTTTTGTTGCTTTTTTATTGTTAGGTGGTGCTACATTAAAAAATAAAGTGGTAGGTATAGTTAAAATATGGTGTCTGCGACGTATTGACAGAAAACTATGCCCGTAATTACATGAATGTGAAAAATGGGGTAATTAAGAGAATATTAAATCTTAAATTGTTCGGTTCAAAGGTATCTGTTGAATGATGCATAGAGTGTGAAAAGAAAGAGTGGAAAGTAGAAGGTGGAACGTAAGTTGGGATGAGCGTTGGGTAGAAGGTAAAATGTGATGGAAAAGTGAGCAAGATAGAATATGGAATGTAAAAGTAAGGAAGGCGCTGGATGGAATGTAAAATGTGGAAGGAAAAGTGCGGAAAGAGTTGGATGGAAGGTGTAAAATGAAAGAAAAAATGCGGATGGTAGAATGTGGAAGGTACAATGTGGAAGGAAAATGTGAAAGGTAGACTGTGGAAGGAGGTAGCTGGAATATGGAATATGGAAAGTGGGGGGTGGAAGGAGGGAGGTGGACGGTGGAATGTGTTGCGTGGAAGGACGGTGTTGGAAAGAGGGAGGTGGTTGGTGGTTGGGTGAAAGGTGGAATATGGAGGGTAGATGGTGGAAGGTATGAGATCAAAGAGGGGAGGAGATGTTCCACACTTGTTCATTCTTACATACTCAAGGATACTAAAAGCACATGAATTGAGCTACACATTAGTGAAAAAAGATGACAGAGGTAGTGTTTGCTGTAACTAAGTTAAAATATTACATGATAGGTGGACATTTCATTATTGAGACGAATCATTCGGCATTATGTTCATTGTCTAATACCAAATTTACAAATAATAGTGTATATTAGTGGGGTCTTCTATTGTAAGGCTTTAAAATTAGATATGTAAAAGGAAAAACAATGTAGTTGATGATGCCTTGAGTTGAAAAAAGGTAAATGAAGATCAAAAATTAGATGATTATATCATTGCAATGCATAATCTAATGCATGATGGCACTTTGTTTTCGAATGAGAGAATTCTAGAAATGCAAGAAAATAGTGAGGCTTCGAATAATATAAGATAAGTTGTGCGAAAGTCCTAATTACAAGAGCTCTGCAGCTGTTGAAGGTTTTCTTATAGAGCATTTGAATGGTAAAGACATGTGTTGGATGGGACACATGCCAGATTAGTTGTCTCAGGTTTGCATATTAAGCACGGGCATATTGTAGTACGAAAATTATGGTTACTGATTCGAGAAAATTTCTATGCATATAACAATTTGAGAATCATCAAAACAGTGGTCAGTGTATGCCACTTATCTATTGTAGGAAAATATAAAAAATACACGAGTGAAAATGTAATAAGAATTCGGGTGGATAATTTGTTGAATTTGGTAGCCATAGATTATCTGAGTAATTTGGTACCCTGTAAAAAAGGAACAAACAAGTTTTGGTCATAGTTAAGATATTCTCTAAATGTACGATGTTGTTTCCTATTAAAGATTGTAACACTACAGAGACTATTGAAAGATTAGAACAATTCATTCAAGAAGTAGAAAAATTTAAAAGAATTTTAGCCCACTATGCACATACTTTAATAATGTACGATTCATTTCATATTGGGAGTTGTCTTTTGTAGTATTCGCTATTCGCAAGGTAATTCAGCGGAGAGATTTATACAAGAGACGTGCAAATTTTTGAGAATGACATCGTTTCCGGCTCACAGAACTTGGGAAATAATCTGGTCAAGGTTGAAAAGTATATCAATCATACGCCACATAGTTTCAGAAGAATAGCGTGTAGCTTTAATGAGATATATTCATCCAGGTAGACCATGGGAAATTATGTCTTAGGATGAGGTGCTTGAATTTATGCTAAATAGGGCAAGAAGGAAGTTACAAGAAATAGCACAAGAGTAAATGAGGAAGATAAATGAAAAAGTGAAAAAAGGACGATATATAGGATTGGACACAAAGTTGTAATTAAAAACCTTAGGGTAGGAAAAAGGCATTTGCATACATATGTGAAATTACAGTTGCCATAATAGGTAGGACCGTATGTAGCGGAGAGGGTCATATGGGATACTGCCTATGTTATTGGGAGAGGTGGGTTTCCATCAGATACGGGAAGAATTCCACATAAATTCAATTTATTCGTACAAGGAAGATTGATTTTTTTAATGTGTGAATGAAGTTAAAGTTTTAATCTATTTAAGAGAAAGCCCATTATAAGTAGAGAATTATGCGTTTGTATTATAAGTCAAAAGTAAAAAATTGTATATAATAGGTAATTAGAAAAAAAATAGAAAATTATTCATCGATGTAAAACCATACCGCTCAACGTGAACTTAGTGGGATTCATTTTAAATTTTATATTTTAATGTGGGTTACAATAATGTGATTATTAGAGGTCATTAAAAGATCATGTAGTATCATTTTGTAATGATTTGACGCCGCAAACTTAGACAAATGTGGGGAAATTTTAGAAAAAGTTTAAATGGTGTACGCTATTTGAATTTTCTACAAAACGAATTGCAAGAAATGCTCCATAATTTGCCACTTCATTTACTGCAAAACTTATATTATTTTCAGCATGACGGTGCACCTGCTCACAACGCTCAAGCCGTTTTTGAATATCTTGATAATAGTTTTCCAAATTGGATTGGCAATGCAGGTCCTGTTCCATGGCCGGCAAGGTTACCAGAACTATCGCCACTAGATTTTTTCTTTTGGGGTACTGTAAAGGATATAGTGTATGCTTAAAAACCAAATAACATCGAGCAACTCAAAGCAGCTATTACAAGTATAAAACCACAAACCTTAAATAAGGTCATTTTGAGCATGTTAATGTAGTAGTGGGCATATTAGCATTAATTAATTTTTGTTTCCTTTGATTAAGTTATTTGTATTGCATGGATAGTTAATTTTTTAAGTATTTTATTTTTTCCTAGTTTTGTTATAACCCCGTCGCTGCGTGTTCAACGCCACTACTACAGTTGGCAACGCTGAAACGCTCCACGTTCACAATATTGCGCAATAATAATATTACGACATAAATGCGTGTCAAATTGTATCACATGCCAAATACGTTTACAATGATACAAGTTGCACCTTAAAAAGATAAAAAGTACTCACTTAAAAATATGGAACGCTTCACGATTTTGCGTGTCATCTTTGCGCAGGGGCCATGCTAATCTCCGGGTATCACGTTTGGGTGTAGGTGCGTCATCATGCCATCCTTGAAACCAAATTTATCGTCTTCACTCTTCTTCGTTCGTAGGCAGGGCGAAAGAATAAAGGTAAAGGCAACGATAGAAGGTAGAGATAAAGGGAAACCTACATTCTGAAGAGAGAAAAGACAAAAAACGACACAGGCAAACGTCACCGTTCGACGTCTCGTTGGCTAATGATCTCCTGTTGTGTCCAAACCGCGCACTTACCCATCACTCCGCGACTGCGCATTCTTTTGCGCAAACGCAACTGTCCGAAATGACAAAAATTTAACAAGTTTATTTGAAATAATGGCGGGAATTTAGTCACATATTTAAAAATGTACAATGCCAATTTTGGCATGTAACAGTTTTTAATAAATTTAGTTACAATAAACATGTTTCCATTATTGATTTTTACACATTTTGTTTGTTTGAAATATGTATCCATGGACTCGATGTCCGCAAATAAATGAATCGTATTTTACTTACTATAAAAACAACTCTTACATTAGGGTAATCAGAAGAAAAACACCTTTCCACTTGGATCATATTGGACTACGGTTTCTATTTAAAAAAGTGAGGTTATGTTTGTAGCTTGAAAACCCATTTCTAATTAAAATTATCATATACGTTATTCAATTTTATGTAGAAAGTTACCTTACAAGCAGTTTTTATTTTCTCTATAGGTAAAACCGTTAAAAAGTTATTAATGTTTGAAAAAGATGGCAAATTTCAGTTTTTTCAAATATCTAAAAAAGTTGAGCATCTAGGTGAGTTTTCAAAAAAGCATCATACTACTCGTAAATTTCTCCTCAACTTTGCTAATTTGTAACTTCTATAATAAAAAAGTTACTCATATACAGAGATAGATTATGGGCACCCTGTATATATATATATATATATATATATATATATATATATATATAACATATATATAATACAGAAGAATAATCCACATTTGGAATGCAAATGAATGCTTGATATATATTAATATATATTATTAATATATATATATATATATATATATATATATATATATATATATACTTACTAGGTAATTCATTGCACAAGGCAAGTTGATAAATACTAAGGTATTGCAGTTAATAAGATGAAATAATAACTTCGACTTCTTATGCAAAGCCTAAATGATTATTTCAAATCGAGCTAGTAATTGAAAGATGAAAAATATATGATCCCAAACAGGATTCGAACGTATACCTTCAGCTTGCGCGGTTAATGTGTGTACCAATTACACTACCGGGACTAATTTTAGTTGTAACGCTCTGCACACCACTTAAAATCAAACTCTTACAACCCTTAAATTTCGCCTACACAAAGTCGGATTCCTAAATACAAAAATTTTCATTTGTATTGTCCAACAATTTTTGCAATTACTTTGAGTGAGATACATTGTAGTATAGTGACACATTTTGCTTGTAACTGGAACTCGAACTTTAATAGGTGAAAAATACCACATGGAACTTATAGTTGATAGAGCAACACATATGTTTTATATTATGATATTGAATATTCATTTTTGACATAGAAAAACAAACATCGCTTATCCTCTAGATTAGTGCTTTCAAAATAAGTCACGTAATAGTTTATCTTTGAAAGGTATAAACGTAATCTTTCATGCGTTTTAAGCAGTTAAGCTAGTCAGATAATAATAAACTGGTATTAGGACATACAAGGTTATTACGTTTACAGTTGCTAAATTTTGAGCAATATATTAACTAATCCACATTAAATTGTTTGCGATACATTAATATTCAATCATACGAGACATTATTACCATACAAGTAGAAAGGGAATACTTTTCTTGAAAGCTTAGGTATAGGAGATTGGGAACATTAGATGTTTATAAATAAGAAAGGTATACCAGCGGCTAACAGACAATGTAAAGGTGATGATCACAAAAACCGAAAGGTGTTAAGCAAAATACAAAGTGAATTTTACACAATAAGGAACGTAATAATTTATTTATTTGTTTAATTATTTAACTATATTTCACTTCCAACAAATAAATCCATAATTAACAGTAAACGTTTATGCAGTTTATGCAGTGAAACAAAAATAACTAAATAAGTCTCCCTAAAACTAATCTTACAAACTGCCAATATATATAATATTGCTGTGAACTGTAGATGATTCTAGTAAAAAGTGCTAGCTCAAATTAAAATAAAACAACTAGAATCAGGCATCAAACTTATAATGACATGAAATATTCTTTAACAAACAATTTTTCAAATAACAATTATTACATCCACAACAGCTTTTTTTCTACAAGAGTCCATTGAGCACCATATTCTGTGAGAAAACAGACCCAAAATAAAATTTTTCAATATTTAATATTTACCCTGTTTAATCCTCTCATTAGATGAAAAAATTTTATGATTGCCACAACTTTAAACTGACAGCTGATTAATGCCGTAAGAACGCAAAAAAGATCTTAAACCTGACCATCTCAAAAATTCTGCTTTTCCTGATTTCGCTTAGTTTTCCTGCTGGCGACGCAAACGACTTAAATCCATTTCGTTGTCCTCTGCTTCCCCAGTTTTCTATATGGGCTCTGCTTTCCTTTACTATTTGATTTCCCAATTCTGGTACTCGTTTCGAAATCATTTTTTTGTTTTGTTTGGTTTTTTCTTTTGATTCATTTTTCTTTAGATTTAAAAGCCTTACTCTTTCTTTATTAGAGATTTCTGCCCTCCGATATGTTTCGCAGTCAGTGTTAGGTTATTTTATCTTAGTTCTCGTTGATTGCTACCATACCTTTTTCCTTTTCGCTTAATCCGGTATATTGGTCCTTCGAACCGATGAAGATTTCTTCTTTTTTCTTCTTTTTCTTTTTGTTCTCTGAAATGAAATTTCTTGTGGATTACTGTTAGTGTACTGCTAGGTCCGTTGCTTGTGCTCCCTACTGTAGTATACCTATGGTTCTACAATCGAATACATTTTCATTTCTATCTCACGTTTATTTAATTTAATAAAACAACAGCATCCCGTTTAACTATTCCGATTAATTTTCTATTACATACTCTATCATTTTCAATGCATTTCAATACAGGCAGGTTAAAAGTCCTTAAAATGCTATCTTATCAATATTAAGTATTACATGAAGAACGCTATCATTGCATGCATATACCTAGTTGTTACACAATAACGCAACTTATTTAATTAATTCAGCATTCGATACCTTACGGGTTTGTTGATCCTGGTTGTATCACATATTGCATGATTGTGTAAGACTATTAATTATTTTAATAGAATAATTCATTATGTACCTACATCACACTTCCACCGCAAAATACAAATAAAAATTGTTACTTCTAACAATTTTTTTTTAAAAACAGTTTTACTCTATCTTTATGCACTTCGGTTAATTTTGAACGCATCAATCCCAACAGCATATGTGTGTTGATATTTTGGTTTTCTTTAAGTCAGCTCACAGAGTTGGCTTTATTTATATCACGTTTAAATTTACAGGACAAAAATATTTAGTTTTTTATGGTATAAAAATTAATTTATAACCATGCAAGGACTCTAGCGTTTTTAAAGAAAATTAAATAAAAATATGTTGTTTACATTTTGCCGTTGTATGTATAAAAAATTTAGAGTTACACTATTGTTTAGATGTGACGTTATTACATAACCCTTTACCGCTGTTGCAAAATGCATTTCGTGTGGTAGATAGTTTTTGTCTTTATTGCTGTTGTTTAAGAATACACTACTTTTTTGGTTTTTCTTTAACAAGAGTTGTTTTTAAGAAGTGCTTGTGGACACTAGTGAAGTATAAATATCTTTTTTAATTTTTTTTTATGGTGAATATAAAGTATTTAAAAAATTGTATTAAACAAGTGACTAGAACAGCCATTAATATTGTTTGTTAATTTCTATTTTATGTAAATACTAGAACTGAGGTAAAAAATTAGTTTGTGGTGACTATAGAGGGCATTTATTTTGCAAAGATTTTTGCGCTGTGTAATTCTCCGGGACATATTGGATAAATACTATTTTCTGCGCGGGTCTTCCGTTTTGTAATATGTTTTCTAATTAAAGGTTTTGTAAATAAACTACCTTTCCTGAGATTTTCTTTTTCGTCCTTTTTTCGTGACCTACCCCACTCTACGACTTTCTAGCTAACACGGCATTTTTTCGATCCCCTTTGCGGTACCCGGTGTGCGAACTATTTTCGTGCGTATGCTATTTTTTCCTTGTCCGCACGGAATACCGTCACACTTTCAAATGAACTTTTCACTATCACCGCATACACTTGACACTGGTATAACGAAAACTCTTTTGCAATAACAACAGCTTTTTATTATGAATTGATGACACAAGCTTTTTTACTTGTAGGTACAGTGAAATTCTAACGTACTTACTCAGGACGATTTCTTTCCAACTGATTGCTAACAGTACAAATGCTAAATTGTTTAAAGCTACAATACTAATCTTCTTAATTACTATCAAAGTACTGTAATTAACTATCGATGCCCTAAGTGTTAATTTATATCGATTACTACAGTAATTTATATCACATGGAGCTATTTATTTTAGCCAATGTCACCACTAATTTATTTCATATCATCACATTGTATCTCAAACAAAACTAGTATTATAATCAAAGCTTGAATTAGAACTAAACTAGATGATACTCATGAACGGCAGAATATGTAAATAATCAATAATTTCGAACTATTCTAAGAACGTACTATAATTATTCAGATAACATCTAGAAGGTTTCTATCGTGAGCTTAATAATGTTCTTAAACGCATTCTCTTATAAACTATCAATCAAGCCCATCTGAAGATGTCAAGCTACATAGTGATTACTAACTATTCTTTGTGTATAGATATTTCATTTACGTGCAGCCAATTACGTTTAGTCGTAGACTAAGCGGCGCCTCGTTGTAGTATTAATAGCTCTTGAAGTGCATTCACCAACAATTCAAGTAAAATTTAGCTCCGACTTATAACGTCACATGTTTTGATACGAAAGATATGTTTTTCTTAAATTTTTGTAGCAGTAGTTGCATCTATTCTACTATGCAGTGGAAACTTTTACATCATTACAATTCTACATAAATTGTCGGTAGTTTAAAACAAATTAAAGACTTAACTTTTAACAAAATTTGCATTTATAAAAATATATGCATAAAAAAAGAAACAGCGTGTTTTCATCATGCCACGAATGAATAAAATAATTAATACCCTTTTACCACAAAAAAATATTTTATAGACTAAATACGTATTTCGACCACTATGTGGTCATCATGATCAAAATGCCTCGTCTCCTGAGTTTTCGTTGGAAGTGGTTGAAGTGCAGAAAATAGAAAAATCATGTCCAATGGCACTGGAGTATTTAGTAGTAGATCCGACAAGCCTATATCTCAAATCTAAAATAGACAATAGCTATTATTTTTGCAGCTTCCTTGCAGGAGCTATATTGTAGGGTGCAAGGGTAAGATCACACGTCCGCACGTACTAGGCACTGCTTAACACTCAGATTTGCATATACAATGGTCTAAGCAAGATAATTCTTATCATATTTCCCTAGCTTCAGACAATTGTGGTATCTAGCCAGCATGGGATGTCTTCCAATCACAAGAGGATGGTGATGGTGGCGTGATTACAAATTTCCCCATAAGTGAACTGCTTGGTAGGCGACACGAAGCTTGTGTCTTTGCAGGGTGGCCAAAGTAGGTGGGATGTTAATAACCAGTTTATTTATCATTGCAATTCTTCAGCCGAATCATTTAGACAAGTGCAGCACCATCAAAGACGATTCCATCAAATTTAGTAGGAACATTTTTTGTTTCTACCAGAGACTCTAGTTTTTCAGGAGGATCAGTTTTATTACCTGAGCGAAGTTGTCCATTACCCGACAAAAAGTATGGGTATCAAGATCAAGCTCAAATTTTTTTGCAATTATAAAAAGTTTAAAGTAAAGCTAGAAATCTACTTTTAAACTTTTGATAGTGCTCGTTTCTGCATATTTTTTTTTAATTTTGTGAGCAAATATTTTGGTACTAATTTTCATGACTGGATCATATAATCATTTAGAACCTTCTGCGAATCTTTATTTTATGAACATCTCGTATGTATCATTTCTTGATTTCTCTGCCGAGTACAAAGATTCTATAACTGCTAAAGGTGCCACCATTCGTGTGTCCTAAGTTAGGAACTCTGTGCCATGCTCCCTAAAAGGGTTTCCAGTTTTAGCAAGGCTGCCTTTTTCCATGCCACACTGAGGTCAAGGAATTTCTCTTGATAAGCAGTGGACTGATATTCTTTAATAAGTGTTGCGATTTCAGGTCCTGCGATCGTAGACCGACGGATAGAAGCTCGATCATCAGTTAGGCCAATAATTCCACCAGACGCTTTAACTTCAGCATTGCGTTGTTTATGTGCCTAATCTATTCTCAATGCAAAAATAATCGACCTGCCTTGCGGACCACAAACATACCTAAAAAAATTAAAAGAATGGGATAGTAGATCCGGTGATGTCATTACCGCTGTTGTATAAGCTTACCGTTGTAAAATTCTTGGTGAACAGATGGAATCTTTTGTGCCAACTCTTCAAGATATTAGATCGGAAACTACTTGAGTAACTTTAATAAACTTTTCTGTATCTTGTGGACAATATGGTTGCAATTTATTAAGATAATTAATAAATATTTTTTAATGCGATGAAAACAAACTGTCAAATTAAAAATTCCTTAAGAATTGTTAATTTTTCAATTTTTTTGCCATCTTGACTGTTTAAAAGTGTTAGTCATTTATAAGGTGTAAAGACGAATTGATTGACACATTTAATCCGCAAAATCGATGCAGCTGTTTGGACAATATGACATTTAAAAAAAAATGTTGTCATTTTGGAAAATGTCTATCATCTTAAATCTTAAGAGATAAAAAAGGCGGCGCTTAGAGTCAAATCGTTTCTTCTGGTCCATAGTATTACTGTACAAAGTGGCTTGCTTTCTTCGCGAAGTGCAGGTTTTTGACATAAAATGCTTGTAACCGTTAATTCTTATTGTTTCTAGGCACGTTACAGCTACGTGTTTGAGATGAACTTATCTTTTTTGTACTGTCTGATCCCCTATCTTTCATTTCATTATTGTTATTACGGTCTGAAAGAGTAACTAGCTTTTATTGTACATTGTATATTCTGATTTTTGATAGTCGGTATATTCTCAACAATTTTATTGTGCAGTGTACCTGGTGGTAGCTACTTCAACTGATGAGAAAATTGGACTAGTGGTAAAATATATACAATTAGGAGAAAGGGAGCGATTTTTTTAAGCAAAAATAGCGACAAAAAATAAAACAAAACCTAAACCAGACACATTTGTAACCAAGTTGATTACATCAGTCACGTTTGGCATTATTGCCAAATTTGCAATATTAGTGAATAAAGCTACCCAACATCTTAGTATTTCCATCCCAGTGTCTGAACTTGAATTAATAGGAAGGGTGAACGTTTCTGAGAATGGCGGCTTGTGGCTGTTATTCAACCTCTCTGGATGCCGTTTATTATCAATCGCACTGATTGTTGACGTCGTACAGAAAAGCATTGTTGTACAACAATTTTATACCGAGATATAAGCATTTATTGGACAGAATTAAACAACATAGTATCTTTATAGGGCATATGAAAACACTTGCTGTTTATGATACCTGAAAAGGCAACCTAACCATTGACAAAAAACCTGAAAATAAAATTTGTAAGAAGGTCTCATTCTAAAGAATAACTCTTTAAGAGCTATTCGATATAATCCTACCTTTTGCAAATTAGTACTTATCTTCAAGAAACCCCCAAAAGGATTTAAGTCGGGAGCGATATCATGCCAATTTTCTGTGTATGCCTTATCGCCAGATTGAAGTTTTGGATATGCAGAACCTAATTTATGATTTATTTCAAAAATGAGTTACAAGTTAACTCAAGTTCTATATTTTTAGGATCAACGTCATCCATACGTACGGGACCTCAAAATGAAACATTGAGTGTTTATGTAACAAATTGAAGATCATCTACTTGAATAAATTAGAACTTTGCTCTTTGGATACTACACAAGATAGTTCTAAGGTTGATCAGCTCAGTAGTGTTGTGAAATATGATGTAATATTGAGATTCGAAAACGGGCAACCTATCGATACACAAGTATGTAGACTGCAAGAAGGGCATAGCAGATACATTCAATCAACTGGTAATAAAGCTGTCTAACATAAATGTACATTTCAATAAGTATGTGGGGCATGGCTATGATAAGTGCTATGTATAATGGCTTCAAAAACGGCATAGGTATTTAAGTATATTCGTCTAAACATATAGTGTATTTATTGACTCAACCGCAATTTAAATTTCATGTTAAATGATGCTGCCGCGGTGGTGTTGAAATGCAAAAGTTACTTGCAACTGTGCAAGACTTATATAACTTATTTGAAAACGTCATTAAACAGTGAGGCATTCTATCGAAATTCAGTACAGAATTTGAAACACAACAACAAAATTAATTTCGACAACGTGCTCTAATAGGTTTAACACTATATATGCAGTATGGTTTCTATTTTTTCTGGGTCCTCCCTAATCTCTGTTTCGTCTACGTTACCTATACAGCTGACTCTGTTTCTATTGCGTTGAGTTGTATTCTGCTTAGTGCATATGGGTTATTGTTGTACATTCCCTTTTTATATATAATTTCATAGTCGTATTCTTCTAATCTAATCCTCCATCTCTGTAATTTTGAATTCGGTTCTTTGAGCTTGCATAACCATACTAATGGTCTATGGTTGGTGTATATGTAAAATTCCTTTCATAAAGAATGACCTAAAATATTTTGTTAGGCCAAATTATTGCTAATTGCTCTTTCTCAATTGTGCTGTTTCATTTAGCGTTCATGATGCGTAGTTTATTGGTTTATCGCTACCTACTTTTTCTTGGCTCAATACTGCGCCTAAAGCAACGTTAGATGCGTCGGTTTTGAAAAATCTGGATATTCTAATATAGGGTGGTTTGTAAGGGTACATTTAATTTTCTTCACTGCTTTGATAAATTCCGGTGTGTGTTCGATCTTTAAACAATTTGTCAATGGTTTGGTTATTTTTGCGTAACCTTTAATAAATTTTCGGTAATGACCACTGACTCCTAAAAATCCTTTAATTTCTTTATTAGTTTTGGGTAAGGGGTAATTTAATACTGCATTTGTTTTATCTGGGTTTGGCATAACACCTTGGGGGTTATTATGTGTCCTAAAATGATACTTGTTTTTGTAAAAATTTACTTTTGTCTAACTGAACCTTAAAATGAGCTTTTCTTAATCGTTCAAAAACTTTTTTTAATCTTTCGATGTGTTCTACGAGTGATGTCGAATATACAATTATATCGTCCAGGTACACAAGACATTTTTCGTTGTGTATCCATCTTAAAATGTGCTACGTACCTAGACGTAGCCGAAAGAAAAGTAAATACCAGGCTAACTACCAAACGCGGAGAGTGGGGGGATTCGTCTACATACCAAAAAACAAAAAAAAAGTACATCGCCCACGATTATCTATTAACACATAAAAACAAATAAAGAATTCTGTACAAAACAAGCAAATAGAAAATAAATTAAGCGTTACTATTTCAAAGCAAACAATTAGGTGATATGAACAATTTAGTACATTAGATACGAAGTGCGCATCTTGTATTTTAACAAAATAAAATTAATCAGTAGTAAATCAATATGTGAGAGCTTTTGTCAAGCGTTTTTAAAATTTCACCTAATACTTTTTGTAAAATAACTAATTAGTAGGAAACAATTAACGTGTGAGAGCTTTTGTCAGACATCTTTTAAATCGTACATAGTACCGTTTGTAAAATAAACCAATCAGTATAAAAGAGTAAGCGTATGCCTGTCCAACATTTTTAACAATGGTACCTCACACCTGTAGAGCGATAATATCGCTTAGCAACAACGAACAATAGTTCTACATTGTCACGTAACTACACCAAACGTTGATACGGAATATGCCATTGATATACACAAAAGAAAACAAGTTGTATACCTGTATGTGTCTGGATACTTAGCTTGCAAACCGTCGGGGGGTGAGTCAGCATAGCAACGCTATGGTAGTCAGGATTCATTACCCTGCCACCGTAACTGGAGCAGCGGTCTACGGACTAAAGCAGTTGGTCTATAGACAAAAGCATAAAGAAAGAACCAATTTGGCGTCCAGCTAAAAAAAGCTAAAAAGAGAATCTGATTAGAATGGTTACGCGCGTGGAGGCTCACTAATACACGCAAGACACCTCCTAGTTGTCGAACAGAAAAAAGCAATCGTGCATTGCTTTTGAAATACGGTTACGAATAATGTAGAAAATATTTCGACGGACAAGCTGTAGAATCAAATGGTGGCTCCGTGGCGTAGTGGTATGTGTGTGACTACTACGCCCAAGGTCCCGGGTTCGAATCCCGACACGGTCCGCTTGAAAAATGTTAGGCGAGCATTTTTCACAAAAATACACCCTCGTTCGGATGAGAGGTAAAATGGAGGTCCCGTGTGTGAGTGTTGTCATGCACGTTAAAGATCCCTACCTTGCTTGGAACAGCAAGGGTTCGGCAAAATTCCAAATTTTCCGGGTAAAAAAAACTCGCTTCCTGGCCAATGTAGTACCTTCGGGTGGAGCATTGGAAAATCACATGTAATGTAGAATCAAATTTAAGAATGGTTCAAATAACACGAATTCAAACTGCAAATCCTTGCTTATCGAAGCGCGATTGAAACTGGAAAACACGGTTTTAACGGATAGTGCGCGACCTTATTTCAACAATTGAATTGTAGCATAAACTTGTCGTTTCGAAATAAATAAGTTCAAAATGAAAATTTGTAGCAAGCGTACTTATTGTGAAACCCTAAAACAATCTCTAAATTGCGAAAAACCACTCAAGAAAAAACCCTTAGTTATTATATAAGATCTAAAAGATCAAGAAGTGACAGATTTAATTTATACTCAAAACCTTGAAAACCTAATTAACAGAGAGGATTTTAATAAGGACTTTCAACTTAGTTTCAAAACAGGACCGAAAAACAAACCGACTCAACATCATGTTGCGACGGTAAGCGGCAAAGTGAGGAACATATTAATAAATCTAGGGAAACTCTATATCGAATATTGCTGTGTTACAGCAAAAGACTTTTTAGTAGTACCCAAATGCCTACGATGTCTCGATTTAGGACACGTCACGAAACATTGCACACGCACCACCGATACATGTGGAAACTGTGGGGAAGAGGACTCCAAGCACAAAAGGGCAGACTGCCCCAAACACGGACAACCCTCAGTTTACATACCATGCTTAAAAAGTAACAAAAAGTGCGCTTCTAACCCTAAAAATTGCTCAACCCACAAAATGTTAATGGACAGACTCATACAAAAGACCGACTATGGACAGTAAACCTAACCAACCTAAACACAAACCACCCTCACAAATTCAAAGGGACAAAGCAAGGGCAATCACATATCGACAACATCTTCAACAAACACTACAAGAGAACATGCACACTGACAAAATCGAAACCCCCCCACAAACAGAATACGAACCTACACTCACACACAACACTCTCACACAAACACAAGCCACAACCAGAATGCAGCATACACGCCTATTACCCCTAATGGACAACGGAAAGATCAGAATTGGTCAAATAAATGCCATGCACTGTGCAACTGTAATGAAAGAGCTTAGACAACTAGCTGAAACCTTAAGATTACATGCACTTTTTATACAGGAACCCTATCTGGTGCATGGGAGGATTCCAAGCATGCCACTCAGGGCAAGACAAATACATACAGGTAGAAATTCACAAACAGCAGTTGTAATTTTTGACCCTACATTGACAATCACGACAATCCAACGAAATAGCGGAGAACACTGTACATGTCTGGAGGTCTCAAACGATCGGATTGAAATGTGGATCTTGGTAACAAGCTACTTCCAGTACAGACTAGAACCCCAGCCGTACATAAACAACATACGCAACATATTGCACACTTACAACAACAAACCAATAGTTATTATGGCAGACGTAAATGGAAAATCTCCAATGTGGCACAGTTCCCTCACAGACGAACGCGGAGAACAAGTCGAAAACTTGATTAACGAACTACAACTCGAAGTAATCAACCTTCCTAATAACCCATCCACATACAACACCCATGCAGGAACAGGAACAAACATAGACGTTACACTGACAAATGGGCTGGCGTACAACTACATACAAGACTGGCAAGTACTAGAACGCCAAACTGTCAGCGACCACAACCTAATCACGTTCAACATGACCATGATAACCAGGCCATTTGACACACCACAAAACTTCACCAAAGTACAACGATACAAAATACAAAACGCAAATTGGAACAAACTGAAGAACACATTTGTACCCCCACAAGACATAAGATCAGACGAAAATGTCCACGAGTATACAAAACTACTCACCAACACAATTAGACGGACAATGGAGCAGGTGCTCCCAAAACAACAGAAAACACGACACACAAAGACAATTCAATGGACAAGACGCTTACAAAACCTAAAAAAGGAAACACAGCGAGCGAGAAATAGCTACCAAAACTCTTTAACACCGGCCGAGAGAGCATACCACTTAACAAATTACTGACAATTAAAAGACATATACCAAAAAGAACTGACTGACATGAAGAGGAGGTAATGGGAATTATTTGTGGAAAGACATTTACAAACGGACGCCTTGGGGATACCCTACAAAATCACTCAACGTAAAATCAAACCACCGATGACTTATTCGACTTTAATAAAACAAGACGGTACATACACCGAAGACTGGGGTGAAGCTGCGGCACTACTATTACATACACTTTTGCCTGATGACAACGTTCAAGACGACACTAACGAACAACGACTCAGAAGACAAGCAGTAATCGGCAGAAACCACGTAGGTAACCGACCATGGAACAGACAAGATGACAACTTAGATCCTTTCACAGAAGACGAAGTGAGATACGCACTATGCCAATCGAAAAGCAGGAAAGCACCCGGACCGGATGGAATTCTTGCGGAGATTTGCATAGCGCTACAAGATAAATTAACACCGACGTTAACAGCACTGTACAATGAATGCATACGACAAGCTGTTTTTCCGAACATTTGGAAACAGGCGAATGCCGTGATAATCGCCAAAGAAAAAGGTAAAGACTCCAAACAACCAGGCTCTTACCGACCCATATGTCTTTTGAACACGCTAGGGAAAACGTATGAAAAACTACTATGTAAACGAATGCAGGATCACAGACAAACCACAGGAGTACATCCAAGACAATACGGTTTTACAGAAAACAAATCGGCCGAGGACGCAATGAACCAAGCAATACAAACCATCAAGCATTCACACAAAAAATACGTTCTATTAATATTAGTGGACATAGAAGGTACATTCAATAACCTTTGGTGGCCTTCACTTTTTACAAGACTTACGACCGATGGACACATCACAACTATACCATTCTTTCAGGAGGTACTGCAGGGACAGGTGCGTAACCCTACAAGGCACGGAGAGCATTACCAAACATATAAACAAAGGTTGCCCGCAGGGGTCTATATGCGGGCCCCTATTTTGGAATATTGTAATGGAAAAAGCTGGACACCGTTGACGAAGTGTTGTCGACGATTGCATACGTCGACGACATCTTGCTGGTGGTTTAAGGCAATTCCAGAAGGGAAATCGAACGTAAAGCTAACATCGCGCTTACCCAAACACAAAGTTGGTGCAAAACTAACAAAATGACCATAACACCACAAAAAACTACATACCTTGTGATGAAGGGAACCCTGGCAAGGGACCCCACCATCGAACTAGATGGTGTAAATATAAGCAGAACACAAAACACAAAATATCTGGGCTTAACATTAGACGAAAAACAAAATTACTCTGCACATATAAACACTGTCTGTGCAAGTGCAACTTCTGCAATGCAGAACATTGCAACGCTGGTCCAAAGGATTTATTAGATACCACTTAATTGCGTAAGGCTATATCTCAACAGTGTGCTCGGTGCTATGATATCATACGCCGCGAGTGCGTGAGGACATCGCCTTAACACAATCAAACCTAGACAAAAAATTAACAGTACACAACGAAGTGTTTTACTGCGACTGACGGGGGCTTATAGGACTACCGCACATGATGTACTTCATGTACTGGTGGGAACTATGCCCTTGGACCTAGTAGTGAAACAGCGAGCTGCATTATACAATCTTACACACAATAACAACCAACAACTACAACGCTTCTTAAACACAAACCAACTGCCCACGACAAAGACGGAAATAAAGAACTACATACTTGCAGAATGGCAGACAAGATGGGATCAAAGCACAACCGGTAGAAGGGTATACGCAATGATCCCAAATATTAAAAACCGCCTAAAAGCCAAATACCTGGTGCCCAGTCAAGAATTTATTCATTACCTAACTGGCCACGGACCCTATCCAACATACAGAGAACTCATGAACTTAGTTGACAACAACATATGCACGTGCGGAGAAATAGGAACACCGGAACATATAGTATTCGAGTGTAATGACTTACAACCGTACCTCTACGCACACAGACAAACATTATTAAACAAGACCCTACACCAGATGATTTGGAACGAAAACCTCTTTACACACTTAAATGCACTCACGCAAAAAACCACGGCACTCATCCACCAACGTTATCTTGACGGATAAAACACACAAACAAAACTACAAGGATGGAAACATAAAGTACCACCTCTCCTTGGACCGAGGCTCTGCCCCGGAGACCGATCTCCTGGAATTCCAAGAGCTCCGCTCTTGACGACCAGAAAACATCAAAACATCAAAACATCAACCTGACTTTGAAACAAGCCAACTTCCTGATATGTAGAATTTGCATGCTCCTACATATTTTAGCAACCCCGTCTTTATCAAATAATAACTAACAGTAGTAGTATAAGTTAATTTTAAGTATTAGTGTAAGTTAATCTTAAGTAGCAGAATAGGGAATTTCATTTCTTTTTACTAACGCTAAATTTTAAGAAATAAACTTACACATACCTGAGGCAAATAATACAGTAAAGAAATCCTTTCCTCTGAAGGAATCAATTATTTATGTAATAGTATAAGTTCAAACATGTACAAAATTATACCAATTCAATCCAACCTTTTGGTAACCTGGGCAAACATAAACATAAATTAACATTTCAAACAGACTTCACACAAACACACGCACGCACACACACACACACACATAAATACGCAAAACACCTCTCAAACAATGCACAAACACAAAACAGCAATACTTACATTGCCTTTTCAACACCTGGATTTCCGGCTGCCGATGGTCCGGGCTGATAAGGCAAATCCGTTAGCGTTCTTCCTTGACGACCAGGATATCCGGCTGCCGATGGCCCTGGTTCTAGAGGGAAACGTAACACGAACACGGACATCAACATCGCAAACACAACACACATATACACAACTCTTACACACACACACACACACCACACACACACACACACACACCACACACACACACACACACACACACACACACACACACACACACATACATACACACACACAAAACACACGCTCTCAAGCCCGCGCACAAACACACACACGCACACACACACACACACACACTTTACAAACACAAGCTATTCACACACTTACATTGCCTATTCAACATCTGGATTTCCGGCTGCCGATGGTCCGGACTGATAGGGCAATATCCGTTGAGCGTTCTTCTTTGACGACTGGGATATCCGGCTTCCGATGGTCCTGGTCCTAAAGGGGGATACCAACATCACATACACAACACACATACACACAAGCCTCACACACACATACACACACACATAAACACACAAAACACCTCTCAAACAATGCACAAACACAAAACACCATTCACACACTTACATTGCCTTTTCAACATCTGGATTTCCGGCTGCCGATGGTCCAGGCTGATAAGGCAAATCCGTTAGCGTTTTTCCTTGACGACTAGGATATCCGGCTGCCGATGGTCCTGGTTCTAGAGGGAAAACGTAACACGGATACCAACATCACACACAACACACATACACACAACTCTCTCTCTCTCTCACACACACACACACGCACACATTCACACACACACATACACATAACACATGCTCTCAAGCGCGCTCACACACACACACACACGCGCGCGCGCCTTACTGACGGTTACTTTCTGTGGGAAAGCCAGGTCTGCTTAAATTTCAGGTAGCAGACTACTAAAACGTTGGAACAAATAAACAAAATAAACAAATAATCTCCCATATCTACTTGGTGATATCCTGAGGCGAGGTTTAATGTCGAAAAATATTGACACCTTCCTAATTTGTCTAGAATCTCGGTGATATTGGGTAGTGGGTATTTATGGTCTACCGTCTTCTCGTTAAGTTTTCTGTAATCGATCATTATTCGATATTCGCGTTTGCCTGAGGCGTTTAATTTCTTTGGTACTATTAATACGGGGCTGCTCCATGGTGAATTTGAGTGTTGGATTATATCTTGCTTCAATAGATCTGCTACCTGTCTATCTGCCTCTTCTTGACTTGCTTGAGGTAGTCTATATGCTTTGGTGAAAATTGGTTTATTGTCTGTTAATTCAATGTTATGTTTCACTGTGCTGGTGTAAATTAAAGCTATTCCTTAGCAATAGAATATATTTCGGTATTCGAAACATAAGTCTTTAATTGCTGTCTCCTCTTTGTTATTAATGTCGTTATTAAAACGAATGTTAATTAAATTTTCTTTTAACATCCTATCGTATTCTGTAGGGTGGGAATTGTTTTCTGAGTTTTCGTCGATTTCCATTTCGCTAAAATTTTCTTCTTCCATGTCTATTGGATTTGTCAATGATAGTTCTATGGGGTAATCGTTTGAGTTTAAAATTGTTGTAGTGGCGTAACGGTCTATTATTTGTACTAACGCGGTGGGTGTTTCTATTTCTTGTTGAAATGTTATGTGATTTATAATGCCTATGTCGTTTTTTGAATTTACTAAAACTTTTATTTGTTTTTCCGTCCGATCGTGTATTTTTGATCGGTTTGAATGTTACTGTTTTGGAATTTATTGGGAATTTGTCCGTGTTTAGTTCTTAATAATCGGTTTTTTATATCAATGTTTGCTCCTAATTTTCTTAGAAGATCCATGCTTATTAATCCGTCGTATTTGTCGTTAAATTCACAGATGCAAAATTTGCGTTTTATCTTTACGTTGAAAGTTTTTGGTAAGGGCATGTTTGCCATAAATTGATGTATTGTAGTTTTCTGGGCTGTCTTGATTTCAAAGGGTTCTCTTTCTACAAAATCTAAATAATATTTTTGTACGGTTCTGGAGCTAATTAAAGTTTTTGAAGATTTGGTATCGATTAGTAATTAGTTGTGGAAATTCGTGTTATTAAAGTTTTGATTGTTAATTCGAGATTGATTCGTTGGTGCGTTAAATGGTGTAAATTTCGGATGTGCTTGTATTTGTTTCGCGGCTTGTATTGTTTTCATCGGTAAGTATTTTTTATTTGCGTTAGGGTTATATAGTCTATTTCTCTAATACATAACGTTTTCTTCCTTTACAATCATGTTCATTTTTTCTTCTAGGTTTTGGAGATGTTAGAAACTTATTTTGTCTGATGGACGTTCGGGTAATGCATTGATGTATGTGTCTAAAGCCATTTCGTCGTACATCTTCGTTTTTAGTAAACGTATGTTTTGGTCGGGTTCTTCAATTTTTAGTTAGGTCAAAATTAAACTTCGTACGTCCTCACATTTCATACAGAATTGGTAGGGTGATTGGTTAGTTCCATCCGTAAATTTATTAAATCTCGGACAAGACATTTGATATTCCTTTGGTCTTTGAAATATGCTATCAATATACGTTTAAAGTTGTCCCATTTCACGAGGTCATCGCGACTCGCAATCAGTGTTGATGCTCTGCCGGTTAATTTGCTGATTATTAAGCTTAAAATTAAACGTTGCGTTTGCTGTCGCCTGGCTTATAAAAAGTTTTTAAAAATATCTCGCAAGCAGTGATGAAGATACCTAATAGTTCTTGATTTCCGTCATTTCGGGAATTGATTCGAGATAAAGTTTCATATTGTCACCGTTCATTGTTTCTATAAATTAATAGTTGCTTCTCAGTCTAGTTTGTATTAAGTTATCTAAAGAATCACTTATCTTTACGTATGTTGTATGTAATTATAGTATAACCTTGGTTATAATTACATCGGTTTCAGACTTCCGCTGAATAATTATTTCATTAAGTATTGCAATGATAAAGTACATAATACGCTTTTATAATTATACGCTTTCGCTACTTTGTTTGCACTGAAAGTGTTTAATTATAAACCTTTATAATATTATCATGTTTCAGATTTTCTGAATAAAGTCTTTCAGTAATAATCTCTGTAATAAAATGGTACAAAGAATTGCGTTCTAATTATACACTAAAGCTCAGATATTGCTGGATAAATTGTTTCATTTGTAAATAGTAATAAATTGTATTAAATTGTACATAAATGCGTATATATAAATTCCTTTGTTAAAATGAGTTTGCTAAGTAAATCTTTTCAGACATAATAAATAAAATTGTAAAAATTCTTTTGTTTGTTCCCAGCTAATATCAATATTCAGTTGATAATGGTTAGAAAAATGAATTTTGGTACATACAAGAGTTTGTTTGCCAGTTTCATTATAGTCTTTTCCTCTTTGTTATTTGTCTTGGTCAATTTTTGTACTTCGTTCAAATAATTTTTTGTTCCAGATGAAGAATAAAAATTAAAGACCACCAGTTCCTCGATTTTGGATTTTATCGTGCCTCTTTGGAATCCTATCGACTGCGCCAGATAGGTTTTGAGTTTCTTGGAGGGTCTTTTTAAAAAGGCTTCTTCCAAACAAACTTTCTATCAATTTTTATTTAAACAGAAATTACAATATGAATTTAATAACAGGTACGTTATGTTCAGTAACGTATCAATATCAAAAATATTCTAAGGTGACAATCACTATTTAATTTAACTAAAATTAGGATGAGTAGCTTGAACAACCAACAATGTTAAGGTTGGGAAGCTCGAGACTGACTGGCCATCTTGGGCTCCTGAGGGTATTAATGCTATCTTACATCACTTTGTGGGAAATGCAGATCTCATGTCTGTTTTTGCTTGATACAATACCAAGTATTAAATTTTAATAATTTTAATTCCAATAATTGCTGTCTTATTGCCTACTGTGACCTGCACCTGCAGTGTCATATTACGCCTCGAATATAAAGTAACTGTTTCCGTTCTCATATCTGGTTTGTGAACTTTCATTAACCTTTTATTATGTCCTTCAATTATACAATGTAACAATGATTCTTAAGTCTTAATAATTTCATTGAAATATACATAATATTGATTTGGGGGATATGTAACTAGCGTCGCTGAAAGAGTGCTGTAAAAAGATACTTATGGTTTGTAAACTTGTAATTGTTCACTTACCTTCCTTTTTTTTAACTTTGCCAGGCTAGCTCAACGGAACTGACGGAGTTTTCAAAATGAAATCAACACAGCAATATTACAATTTATTTATACAGTATTAAATATTCTCTCTTACATAAAAGCATTTAGAACATTTACAACATTGTTTCTTTTAAACATAAAGTAATTTCTAAGAAAAAAATATTGTTTCTTACCTTATTTTAAATTTACAGAATTAAACTTATTCTTTTTAGGATCTTTTACCTGGTTATAATTTATTTCCACGCTGGTAAGATTTATTTTGGCCAGAAAAAATCCTTGACATATAATCTATTAATAGGTCAGAGTCACAAAAAGGTCACAAAAAAATTATTAGGACTATCTTAAGCTAGAGATACAAGTACTCTAATATCAGTTATATGTTCAAATACAACAAACATAGAAACAGGAAGAAAATTGTTGAGAGCATCTGTGTTGATCACAGCAGAGTACGTCTATTAAATAGGGGCAGTAGGAAAAGCAGACAGAAGGAAATAGAAGCCTTTTGGAATGTTGTGCTTCAGATATACGAGTACGATAGCATGGACAGACGAAGTTAATAACAAATAGGTTATAGAAATAGTAGGTGATAAAGATATCTGTGGAAAACAAACCAAATAGTACAAATAGAAGGACAGGATACGTTTCAAGGAGTTTTTGGGGAATAGTGCTGGATATATTACAAGCAGAGATAGGAAGCAAGAGATAGAGGTAGACCTAGATCGGACTATCGCAGGCAGATAGTGATAGATGCAGACTGTGGTAATTTCAGGGAAATGTGCAGGTTAGTTTAGAATAAAACAATGAGGGTTCGCGGCTAATCAGTTCCAGGACTGAAAACCTAATGATGATGAGCACGTATGACGCATATCTGAAATGCTTTATAAAGAAACCCTACCCTTATATATGGACTAAAAATTACGTGATGCGAAGTTGAGTGGGCTTTTTGATCTAATTCCAACAATAGTTGTTGCTAATTGCACCGTTCTAAACCAAATCCATTGTTTACTCTTTAACCTTCCATCAATTTGTTATATACTCAAATGTAATTCTTCACAGTTAAGTTACTTCATTATACTTGTGAAAATTGTAAAAAAGACATTACGGCAAAAACTTATTATAAATTTTTATTCGTGAATACTTATGAATTAATTAAACCCACAAAAAATACTCAAGATTACATATTCGATTTGATTAAACTTGTAACTATCTACAAGTATATTACGCAAGAAGGTTTTGCAAAAATTATGTCACTTTTCTAAGTAGTGTACACAAAAACTTTACATACTTATTACCTTTACACATCTCAGTTGCTTTTTAAGATATTCATAATATTGTGTAATATTGTAGCAAACCGAAAAGCTTATCGTAATTGATAGATAATAATTTTAGCTATAAATTGTAGCTACTTCGCCTTACTTGTTACTGGTAGTCACTTTAAAATGGCTTTTCAGATTGCTGTAGTTGTGGCATTAGCAGTTATTGCTAGTAGTAGCAAGTCCGAAGCACTTCGTAACAAAAATCCATATTGGGTTGATGGACGAAGCACAATTGTCCACCTGTTTGAATGGAAATGGCTAGATATTGCCAAAGAATGTGAACAGTTTCTGGCTCCCGCAGGCTACGCAGGGGTTCAGGTAAGTTAAACTTTCACATTAGTTTAGTATTTCTATAGTGAATAAATTGACTTTAGGTGTCTCCTCCAAACGAAAATATAATAGTCCCTAAGCGTCCTTGGTATGAACGATACCAGCCTATTAGCTATAAGCTGGTAACTCGTTCGGGAAATGAAACGGAGTTTGCAGAAATGGTTAGAAGATGCAATGATGTTGGCGTTAGGTACATATTCATGCAATGCGAAAGTAAAACCAAAAATAGCTTCATTTTTTTAGAATATATGTTGATGCGGTAATAAATCATATGTCCAGAGAGTCAGAAAGGCCTCCAGCACAAGGCACTGGAGGAAGTACTGCAGATCCTGGTAAAAAATATTTTCCAGCAGTTCCATATTCGGATTGGGATTTTAACCCGACTTGCGAAATAAATAACTATGATGATCCCCACAATGTCAGAAACTGTGAACTTGAACGTTTAAAAGATTTGAATCTGGTATGACCCTATTTATTGCACATTAAAGTTTTATATTCGCGTTTATTTTTTAAGGGAAAAGATTACGTAAAAACACAGGTTGTTAAATATTTCAATCATTTGATACGTCTGGGCGTTACGGGATTTCGAGTTGATGCAGCTAAGCATATGTGGCCCGATCACTTGAAAGCAATTTATCAAGAAATGGATGATCTTAATACTAAATTTGGTTTTGCACCTGGAACAAGGCCATTTATAACACAAGAAGTTATCGATTTAGGTAATTATATTATTTTAAAAATAACAAGCTTTGAGTATTTTAAAACGTTTTGTTATAGGATCGGGAGCAGTTAGACGTGAAGAATATAAACACCTGGGTACCATTACCGAATTTAAGCATAGCGCTGAAATAGGTAAGGTGTTTAGGGGTCACGATAAACTAGCTTATTTGTCAAATTGGGGTACTGGATGGGGATTTTTGGAGAGCGGCGATGCTTTGGTATTCGTCGATAATCACGACAACCAAAGAGGTCATGGAGCAGGTGGTGAGAACATACTGACCTACAAGCAAGCCAAGCAGTATAAAATGGCAACAGCATTTATGTTTGCTTATCCATATGGAATCACTCGTATTATGTCAAGTTTCAAGTTTGAAGATAAAAATCAAGGTAATACACATAATTATATAATTTATGACGAGATAGTATACTAAACTAAGGATTTTAAGGACCACCTCAAGACGAAAAAGAAAATATAATATCGCCTATTTTTAACGAAGACAACAGTTGCGGTAATGGCTGGGTATGCGAGCACAGATGGCGTCAAATTTACAACATGAACAAATTTAGAATTGCTGTTCATGGAGCAGGATTGAACGACTTTTGGTCTAATGGCGATCAACATATTTCTTTTGTAGAGGTGACAAGGGATTTATAGCGTTAAACAATTATGGTGATTTAAACCAAGTACTGCAAACGTGTTTACCGCCAGGTACATATTGCGACGTTATAAGTGGGGACGTGAAAGAAGATGGCACCTGCACTGGAAAACAAGTTACAGTTGCTACATTTGGTTGGGCTTTAATTCAGATATACCAGGACGAAGAGGACGGTGTTTTGGCTATACATCAAGGCTCCAGAATTGCTTGATATCGTTCAAATATGTATAGACTTCTGTAAATAGTAACTTATATTCCATATTTATTAATATATTTATATGAAAATCTTAAAAAAAGGCAAACTTTGTTTAATTTTCTTTAGCAAATCGCAAGTTATCTTTATAACTAGAAAATATATGGCTGCGATATCATTTTGCGTATCCAACTGGTCTTAAAGAAGACAATTTTTTATTTAGCCGCTATTCGCATGTTTGATTTATTTTTATTACGGTTGTGGGATGTGAGTGTAGGCAGATATGGGATAGCAGTTTACTATACTGCCGTGCTAAGAAAGAACCGCGTATCTGCAGTTTATAACCATGGTTTCTATTTAGTAACAAAAACTTTTGATTTTAACAATAATTGTGTTCTGTCATTCACAAAACAGTCCTGTACAAGAGGTTTAATAATGGATAGTGTTCAAGCAGTTGATGAGGTTGCGAAAATAGCTGCACAAGTATTATTTGCCACTTAATCTAAGTTAAAATACGATTTAATACACTAAAGCTTTAAAAACTGTTGTGCTCAGAACGGTGTCCTGAATGTGGATAAAACCACATGGCTGACATTTTTGTTTGAAAGGTTCTTACAATTAATACCACCGACGAGTTTGTGGAATGAGTATTTTAAAAAAGAAAAAATTACGGCTACGCGTCGATGGAGTTGAAGATGTTTACTAGATGAAACATCAGTTGCTTCATATAGGATGCACCAGACAAAAGATATCTGATATATAAGAAAGGTGTACTTTTCAGTTAAATACGAAACATTTTATGAAGTGTAAGGTTTTAGGCTGCAGCTGTGATTGGTGTTGCAGGAGCAAGTCGTACTGACGAACTTTGGAAATTGGAGATGTCTAAGACAACACTGGTTTGATGATTATTCACCTGCGTAAAACAAAAAATAACATTTCAGGCACTTTACATGGAGTTGGATATTTTCCAATTGTAAGGAATTATTGATGCCAAAAAAAAAATGGTCTACAAAAGCGATGAAATAAACAAAATTTTTGAAATTTTTCAAAAGTAGGTACTTCAATCAACCTTTAGGAAAGAACACGTTTTACACGGTTCCTTCAATCGAAGCTACCTGTTTAAATCTAGCAGAACTAGTTTTCTAAACAGGTCAAGCTTTTCGAAGAACGTCGGCTTTGTTGCACGTTGTTGGCCAATTTCGAAGAAATATATTTAGCCTGAAACGCGTCATGGTAGATGGAAGTCGTTCACGATACCAGAAGGATATGTTGCAGATTCCATGGGATGTAGGAATTTTTAATAAAATCCCAGCCTCAATATTCATAAAATGGGATGATATAGAAAATTATGATTCTTTATAAATTAATGTAGATGCACCACAGTCTACATCGGCAAATGTTCGTATTTTTGAACATATTGTTAACGTTAAGGCGATGGACTCTAATAATGTCCAACTTGAGCGTTATTTTTGCGATGATGTGTTTTAAAAACGGTTTAAACCCATACATTCGAGTGTTGCAACGATGGCGTCACGATTGTCGCTGGTTCTAAAGATTTTAAACCATTCTCCAACGGCGGTTCAATGCTGGGGTATGAACGTTTCATTTCATTTATTTGACATAACTTTAAGGTTAAGGTTGAAAGTTTGTATATTTTCGCTTTATTTGTATTATTTGTATAATTTGTATTATATGGATGGATTAATTGAAGTTCAGTTGGAGGAATTTGTGATCACTGTTAATTTTCAGACTGCTGAAACGTTGAAATGTAAAATTCTCTTTGTCTTTGAAAGAAATACCAAGCAGAAAACCATAAAACTAATATACCCATTTTAGATCCTACCTATGCATCTAAATATGTAAAACGACTTCGGAAGCAAATAAATTCACTACAGTCTTCCCTTGTTGACAAAAATGCTTACAACAATCTCAAAGTGTGGACTTGTTCCAAAAAGCAAGCACTTCGTGACTGTGAAGCTACCCTTGCATTTCTGCAATTGCGGATGGAAGCAAACGAGTAATGTAGTGATAAAAAAAAATTGCAAGAATACTTTATGGACGCGAATAGCTGAAAGAGTGAATGAAATGAATTATTATGTTGGTGAAGATTTGGAAGGGTGTAAAAAATGTAGGCAGAGGTTTGCAACCTACAGTCATGTTATATTAAATTTATAGATAAACAAAGACAAACTGGTGAAGGCAAAATTAATAAATCCCCATTTTTCGATGAGATGAATGAAATTCTCGGTGAAAGGACAAGATTCGGCCAGTATTAATTATCGACTCTATTCTTGGTTACAATTCATCTGAAGTTGTAACAACAAATGCTAACTGCATTTTTTCGCTATCTACTTCAACACTATCTACTTCCTCAACTTCCAATCAAGTGATTCGACATTGTTAGATGGGTCAACTTATAAGTTTAAGGAAGTAAAACTATCTTGTGATGTATATTAAATCTAATGCACAATAAAATAAATCGTGGTAGATTTTTATTTTACCTATCGAGAATTCTTATGTAACTGTAACAAGCCCAGGGTAAGGTTAGGATGGAAATTGGCTTTTAGTAAAAGAAAACTCTTAAGACTTTTAGCTAACTGAGTTTTTGACTCACAGTTGCATGAGATTGGGTCAATGGGTTTATTAAAGTTGGAAAAAACAAGATAATGGACGCCACCTAAATTTTTTATAAAGCAACTGACTAAATCAATTTGCTTAAAGGGAAAATTTGGAAACCTAGATTATCGCTAACCACTTTAAATACAAAGTTTGATTGTCACAAATATGTTACTTACATCTGGTCGTCTTCCTCACTGAACTAACGATGACTAGGGCGGCTCTGAAACTTAAATACTACCAACATAAATACCCTATATATCTTACGAACCAGTATAAGCATGAAATCTTTGATTTAGTTTCAATTAGTTTCCACTGTATCGTGGTACACATTCGGGTAAGTTTAACCTTTTAAATACCTAACAAACTTTGGAGAAGTTTAATGATTACTGAGTAATGAACTGAAGTCAATAATAACTCTATCTTCTTTTTTAAGACAAGTAATGATCATTTTAAATTATAAGTGTATTTAATAAAAAAATAAAATTCTTATAAATGTAGTTTCTTAAATTGGATATTTAACTTTTGGACATTATTTTTCATAATTAATAGTCTGGAGTAGCGCTACTAAAACTTTACAGTTCTTTAAAAAATTTACTTAACTTTTGGCAAATATTATCAATTAATTAATTAATCTAAGTTTAAACTTCATTATACAGGACTTAGGCCGTATTAAATTAGCATGTTGGTATTTCAAAATGTGGTAAACAAGATAACTATTAAGCATGTAGCACACAAATCATGATTATTTGTCTGCATATGTTACCATCATCTATATACAACCGGTGAGGTACAATTTCCAAGGTTGAACACACCATTAATCACAAAAAATTGTTGTACTTATTGTAACTTTACATTTTAACAGAATAAGCTTTTAGCAAATTAATTAACAAAATTATTCGCACTCGCCATAATGAATTGTATACAACAACCTGAGGAAGTTACGAGCTTCAAAAAGGAATTCATTACATACATAGATTACGTAATGAACATTGCTACGGCAGTCTCATCTTAGAAACTTAAACATTCTTACCCAAAGCGACAATGACCTATAACCTTTAAATGACATGTCGTTCATCAACTAAACACGCCAGGTGTAGCTGCATAGCGAAATCCACCATTTGCTCAACAAAATTGCTTACGCATTTATATTTTAAACGAGTTCCATAAAATTTGCTTGAACCAAACCAAATAGAATATGTTCAAGATAACCTAAGGTTGCATGGGAGTTACATCGGAATTACATTGTAGTTACATCGAAGTTGCACTGTAATAAATTGCATAATTAATTTTAATATGATTACACATTCAAACAAACCGTCGCCAAGAAGAGTTTGTACACTACACTTATACACAAGTTGTCACAGACAACTTCTAAAATACTGTGCCTTTATTACGGCGTCTCTGTCAGGAAAACTTAATTTCCCTCACCATCTCGAGTGTTTTTTTTAAACACACCAAGCGACCTTTCTGTTCAACGAGGAAACGAAAAGTGACTATCTGTCACGAATCGTCGGAACAACTTGAAAATCTTAGATATTACAAAGAAGTAGGAACACGCGAATAAGTTTGCATACATGTTATCAGTAAGGACGACGTGATACGTAGTAGATTGTAATTGTAATTGAAATTGTAGTGTGCCTTAAAGTTTGTTGGTTATTAAATATGCAATATCAAATGAATCAATAATATAAACGGTGTTGAGTAAAGACTAAAATAATAGATGCACAGCGGTAACGTCAACGAATAAATTTGCAGGAAAATTTATATTTTACAATTTGTTTGGCCTAACAAACATGCAATATTGGTAAAATTTGTAAAATCAATACAAATAAGTAAAGAGACCAGAAAAACCGAATTTGTTAAGATGCTGTCATTCATGCAAAAAGAAAGTCGCAGACGTCATCATGAAATATAGTTACTACTTAAACATACATCAAAAAAGAGCAATATGCGGAAACGAAGCAATAGTAGCAGCAGCAGTGATAGTGGTTAGGTATACTTTTTATAGATAAAACACTAACGAAGTGCAAATACAAATTTTCAATTACTTACTTAAATATAGTAGTTTTTTATATTGCAAGAAATTTATTTAGATCTAAAATATTTTAGTACTGACAAATCTTTACAATACATCAGATATTCGATTTTTTTTAATATAGCTGTATTCTCGTCGTAGCGCATGTATTCATTCTCCTGGTCATCATGGTCGTCTTCAAATTCAACGTTTTCATTCCAGTAATCGGAATTAATATAGCAATAGCTATGCATTACACAAAATACAGCAATCATCTTGATTGCCTTTTCAACGCTATTTACATTAATTTATATACCTATAAGCAAACCAAATACATTTTCGACTATGATCCTTGTTTTGCTATGGCAAGTATTATGATGCCGCTGTCTTCGTGTTAAATTCCCGTAATCCCTAAATAAGTCAAATATAAAGAGGGTTTAGATTTAAAAAAATTACTTATATGGAGTGATTAGCCAGTTAAGTAATGGGTATGCTTTATCCCGAAATAAGTGGTAATTTTGTAATGGGAAATATTGCCCGAGTCTGCCATTGGTTGTTGCCTCCAAGTATATCGCAGAATTCCTAAAAATCTAAAAGTATTTAACTAATGATAGATGCTACTACAAATATTTATAATTACACGTGCGTCATGGACTGAACCTGGAAATCCAACCATAATACTTGTAAATATTTTATTTGGTGTAACGATTCCTTGCAACTGAATGCTGTGGTTAAATTTTTTATTAATATGGCTATCTTGTTGATCACTTGGAGCTTTAAATTTCACATGACAACCATCTATTGCCTCAATAACACCTAAGAAAATTCATAAACAGATTATTGTCTCCAAATACGTTCAATTTTACTTCTACCCGGATAACCACTTTTTTCCCTAAACTGTTCTTCAATGTAAACCATTTCTCCAGCAGTTGGCCACACAATGTACATATTCCTCAAATTCATTAATTTTTCTAGAATGAGTTCTGTGCTCTTAAATACAGAGGAAACCGGTTAAATTTATCGGAGACAGACAATATCACTTCACCCTTTCCCAACCACCACAATGTCATCATTAATTGTTTTGAAGCTGAAATTGGTACACCACCACCTGGATACGGTCTGTTTAGGTCGGGCCCATCAATGTTTGTTAATAGCTTCGTAAATGTGGTTGTACACATTCGAAATAATTGAAAAAATCATAGTCCAAATAGTGTTGCAACCAAAGTTTATTATATCCATCAATTCAGCAATGGTCGTATGGTAAATCCATAATAACAATTAGCTTAGATGAATAATTTTGGGATCGTCGCATCAGAAACAGGTAGTACAATAACAAGATCTTATTAGAGGGATTTATTATATTATGTAATTGTATGATGTCTGTAATATTCATGTTAACAACTTAATTACCACACTATAAAAAATGTCACAAAATCAAATTCACCTTAACGTCAAATTTAGATTTGTTGATGTTTACAGGTGCTATAACAGCGACTCGTTCTGTCACTTTTAAAATCTTTCATTTTTGTGACTAAAAATGTTATGACGTCACAAATGAATACGCTTTAAAAACAAGTATCAATAACGTAGTTGATAAGTATTGCTAGCTGCACAAATTGCACATTTACGTTTAACTTTAAAAATTAGTTTTTAAGTTAATTTAATTTGTTTTGTTGAAAATGTAATTATTGCTTAAGTTTGTTTCATTATTTTCGTGAGTTGAAATAGTGGTTGGATTAAATGTCTAATGAGGTGTTTTCTATTATTTAAATTAGAGTGAAACAATAATTTCTTTTTAATTTAAGCTTAAAATTCAAATAGGAACCGAAAAATTACTTAAGGTAGGCTTAGTCACGATACCATCAGTTTGCAACCATGGTTACAGCCAATCACTTACTTCCCTAAGATAGTAAGTAAAAATTTACGCACATTTCACAGCCCTCAGTAAATTCAATTTACGCAAGGGTGTTTCAGTGTCGTGAACATCATTTACGACTAAGGTGGGGAAAACGTATTTCACTGGTGATAATAGGGTTATAAGTAGGTTATAGGCAACATGATACAACAAATGACACTTCTTGTCATTTTAAAACTTTCATGACATATGAGAGTTGCATCTAAACCTTCGGGATGTTTCAACAGCGTAGTTATCAGATCTTTGACATATAAAAATATTAAAACTTCTCATTTGTGTAGTTAAATAAAAGTGACAAGTGAAAAAAATGCAATTCCCCTTTATGTTAAAAAAATTTTGTTCAATAGTGTCAAAGAACGCTTAAACTATTGAACTCAGGAATATAAAATTTGTTGTATGAAATCGTTAATGGTGATGAAAGTTGCAAATGTGCATATATGGAACTGCAACAAAAACACCAATCAACTGTATGGGTCTTCCAAGGTGAACGAACACCGACAAAATTTGCTTCAGTGTTTTCTAAAGAATAATCCCATGTTTTGTCTCAAAATTAATGCATGAGGGTACTGTTGCATTAGAAAATTGTAGAACGGAGCGCATCGATGTGTTTACTGCAAGCATTATCTGAGCAGAAAAAAAATAGAGATGTCGCATCATTCTGCATTAAAACAATACGAGCTCTCACACGGCACAAAAAACAAAGAATTATTTCACCCGTAAAATGGTGAAACTAATGTATCATCCTTCGTATGACCCTGACGTAGGTCCTAATGATTTCTTTGCCTTTAAAGTGAATCAGCTTCGCAGTCAATTGTCGACATCAGAAAATGCTATAATAGTATTAAAAATGTAATTTTTCGTGTAAAACCTTTATTGGTTAATTTACAAAAAAAAGTGTATATTGCTAAGTGAGACTTTTAAAAAGCAGTAAAGCCGTTTCTGTAGTCTTCTATTCCGAAATTTTACCAGCAGCCACTCATATACAAAACCACTTAAATGCTCTAAAGTGATCAATAGAAAAGTACATACAGCATTTAATGATAATTAACCCATTAACACCCAAATTAATAGAACTTTGAATTTTGCTTTCAAACTTGCTCATGCTGCCCATAGTATCATAAAGTAGACAATTTCATCTAAAAAATATTTTTATTTTATTAGGTTATATCAATAAAAGCTGTCCTCAAATGATGACACTGGGGACTAAAACTAAAAATATGATCATAGAGAAAAAAAGTATAATACCGTAGGAATAATCAGTTCACTACATAACTATTTATAAAACGACTTATTACGAAATTTACCAAAGCACGTGATACATAAAGTTGATTACATTTTGTACAAAATGTGCTGAGTTTGCCTTTGCAATCTAGAAACGAATACCTTTAAAAATTTTAGCTTTTGAAGTTGAGGTCTTCCACGTTGGATACGATTTCCATGCCTTAACCTTAAATATGCCGGTGGCAATAGTTGTCCTAAAATCTTTTATAAAAATTAACTCCTTTCCATGAACTATTGAATACAATACAAATCTATTTACAACAGCCATATCTATTATTCTGCTAAGCAAACGCCAATACCACTTTCTACCTCTTATTGCAATGGACTGCTTTTCTAAAATCCAATCAAAATCATCTACACCACCCATATACTTGTTAAAGGTAGAAATTATTGCTAGTTGAGGAACAGGGAGACGTTTTATTTTTTGTTAATTCCACTTCACAACTTTTTGTAAAGGCACAATAGTATCGAAATTGGTACCGAATAAAACACATTCATTATCATTCCACTGCACAGTGCTTATTCTATTAGCTTCATCAAAACGATATTCATAGCTGTCACGTACTTGCTTTTCTAATTCTTTTGACGATATTGAAGGGCACTGTTTAGTTCTGTTTTCTCTGATAGTACTATTTGCTCTTAACCCTTGCTGCTGTAACTTATATTATAAGCTACATGATGTTAAATAATTATCTAAGAAGAGTCTGTGGCTGAGAAGATCCTTTACTACTTGCAGCATATTTGCTACAATTGACTTTTTCCACAATACAAATCAAAATTGCAACAGTACCCACTATACCCGCACATTGCCAAAAATCTATATCCAATTTAATAAATTGCTTTAGAGAATAAAAGTTCGTAATATCTCACCATTGATTCAATTTTACAAAAATATATACAAGTGATTGAAAATGCACAGAAAAATACTACCAATAATTAACTAAAATTATGAGTATGTTCCCTGTTATGTTTCTACAGGGGTGGGCAAAGGGGAAGCACAATCTATACACACATATGCAATGGCGCGCATACGCACGCACACACGCACATTCACAAGCACACGCACATGCACACGCACACGCATACGCGCACGCACACGCACACGCATACGTGCACGCATACGCGCAGGCGCGCGCACAACCAACAATCAGATTGGTTCTTAGCAAGCTCCGGTGTTCCGCAAGGTTCACATATAGGCCCTCTGCTCTTTATTATATTTATCAATGATATCTCAGACTGTTTTAAGCATTCTAAATTTTTACTGTACGCAGAAAATTTTTACGATCTGAAAGTCTATCTTGCCTATAAATTCAATAAAAGATTGTCTTTACTATTTACAACAAGATATTGGATAGACTATCTAATTTCTGCCTGTCAAAATTAACTTTCACTAAATATGATAAGTGCAGCAAAATCGTTTTTACGCGTAACAGAATAATTATCAGTAACGCTTATCATCTATAATGGTCTAAATATTGAAAATGAGGTTATTTAAAGATCTGGTGTTATCCCTGACACAAAATATGACATTTGAAACGCATATAAATAATATTGTTAACAAAGCTGTCGAACCTAGGTTTCAATTCCTCAGTTAACCAGAAACTTTAAAATCCTTCATCTTAATTTTACTATTCAATTCTTTGTTAGGAGTCATTTGAATTTCTGCATTATTGGGCCTTTACCATAAATATACGCTCGTACGAACTATATTCAAAAAATTTATTAATAGTTTAAACTATAGTTCAATAGATATTTTACCATATGCCTTAGAATCAAACCTCAGCTTTTATAATTTACATCGCTAACAAGATACGTTGATCACTGAGCAAATTTTCTTTTAAAATTTTACATGGCTATTGATAGTGAGTTCTTAGTCGAGCCTTGTGTTTTGAACATTCCGTATACCCGATGAAACCCTCCTCTATTATGCTTGAACATTGTAACACGCAATAACGTTAAATGCTCAGCACAAGAATTAGCGTACGATACAATACGACACAGCACGCAACCTGGATCATACTAAGCTATAGTCTAGACAAGATTTGAAGACACTATTTCATGCGAAATGTTTAACGACATTGTTCAAGTTAGAATTGCTAGAAACATCTTATTTCATTATGTACAAGATATTAGTCATACAGCTTTTTACTAAGTCATATTACTGACACAAGCTATTATGAATTAAGTCTTGACTTTGACCAAGATTCTGCACGCACGACATATAAATCACTCATTGGAACAGAATACGCTACTGTTATCGTGACACTTGTAAATCATACAATAACATACAATCGCAACGCACATGCACACGCACACGCATACGCACACAACGCAACATGCACACGACACGAAACGCATACGCGCAAAATGCGCACACGAACGCACGCGACGCGCAGCGCTACGCGCCCAGCACGTGCACTTTACGTGCACGACACGCGCAGGCCGCGACAGCGCAACGAGGCGCACGACATGGCACGCATACGAACACTGCATACGAACAGCATATGCACACGCACAAGCACACGCAACGCACAGAACGCCGCACGCGCACATCACGCACGCAGCATGACACGCACACGACACGCACACGCACACGCACACAAACAAACGAAAACAGAGATACGAACATGCAACGAACACGATATATCGCAAAGCACGAAAACGAAACACGAAACGCAAACGAACAACGACAAACGAGACACGACAACGACACATGACACGCAACACGACAGCACGCACACGCAAGACACGACCAGAAACACGGCAACGACACGACGTAACGCGACGCGCACGCATGAAGCTCGCGCGTACGCAGACTACTAACGAAGCACGAACACGCGAGAGCGGCACGCACAGACACGCGCACGAGCACGCAATGACGAACGACCGATACAGACAAGCAATGACAGCACGAAGCACGACAGCAGACGCACATGCACACGCACAGACAGCAACGCACACGCACACGCACATGCACACGACGACATCACGCACACGACACGCACACGAGAACGAAACACAAACACGAAAACGAAACGAAACGAAACGAAACGAAACGAAAACGAACGAACGAAACGAAAACGAAACGAAACGAAAAGCAGAAACGAAAACGAAAAGAAGAACGAAAACGAAAAGAAACGAAGAACGAAGACGAAGACGAAGACGAAGACGAAGACGAAGACGAAGACTGAAGACTGAAGACTGAGACAAGACTAGACAAACGAAGACGAAGACAGAAGACGAAGACGAAGACGAAGACGAAGACGAAAGAGAAGACGAAGACGAAGAGAAGAGAAGAGAAGAACGAAGAGAAGAGAAGAAGAGAGAGAAGAGAAGAGAAGAGAGAGAAAGAACAGACAGACAGACAAGAGAAAGACAGAAAGACAGAGAACGAAAGAGAAAGAAGGCAAGAAGCAGAAGAAGAGCAGAAGAAGAGAAGATGAAATGCAGAAAGGAAAGAAGAGAGCAGAGCAAGAGGAAGAAGAATGGCAATGAGAGAGCAGAGGAAGAGAAGAGCAGAGAAAGAGCAGAGAAAAGAGCAAGAACAGAAGAGAGAAAGGCAAGAAGAAGAGGCAAAGGCAGAGAAGAGCAAAGGCAGAAGCAAAGCAGAAGGCAAAGAGAAGGCAGAAGGCAGAGGCAGAGACAAGCAGAGCAAAGCAGAGGAGAGCAAAGGAGAAGAAGAGAGCAGAGGAAATGAGAGAGAAGAGAAGCAGAGGCAGAGCGAAGCAGAGGCAAGAGAAGCAGAAGAGGAAAGAAGGAGAGCGAGAAAAGGCAGAAGGCAGAGCAGAAGGCAGAGGCAGAAGGCAGAGGCAGAAGGCAGAGGCAAGAAGCAGAGGCAGAAGAGAAGGCAGAATGGCAGAAGAGAAGGCAGAGGCAGAAAGCAGAAGAGAGGCAGAGGCAGAGGCAAGAGCAGAGGCAGAGGCAAATGAGATGAAAGAAATGGCAGAGGCAGAGGCAAGAAAAGAGCAGAGCAGAAGGCAGAGAGCAGAGGCAGAAGGCAGAGGCAGAAGGCAGAAGGCAAGGCAGAGGCAAGAAAAGCAGAGCAGAAGGCAGAGGCAGAGGACAGAAGCAGAGGCAGAGGCAGGCAGAGGCAGAAGAAGGCAGAAGGCAGAAGGCAAGGCAAGCAAGGCAGAGGCGAGAGAGAGAGCAAAGATGAAGCATGAGGCAATGAAGAGAAGGCAGAGCAGAAGCAGAAGCAGAATGCAAGCAGAGGCAGAAGAAGCGAGAGAGCAGGCGAGAGCATGAGGCAAGAGAGCAGAAGGCAAAGAGAAGAGAGAGGCGAAAATGAGAAATGGAAAGAAATGAGCAGATGAAACGAGAAAGGAAAAGAAAAGAAAAGAAAACGAAAAGAAAACGAAAACGAAAACGAAAACGAAAACGAAAATGCGCACGCACACGCACACGCACACACACATACGCATGCTAATGCACACCATCAGAAGCACACGCACAAGCACACGCGCACCCACACGCACACGTACACGCATACGCACATGTACACGCACATGCACACACACGCACACGCAAACTCACACGCACATGCGCACGTACACACAACACGCACACGTACACAAACCCGCACACGCATACGCACACGCACACGCACCCGCACACGCACACGTACACTCTCTTGAACACGCACAACCACACGCACACGCACACGAATACGCGTCCTCACGCGCACGCGCTCGCTCTCGCGCACGCGCATAAGTACGCGCACGCGCACAAACACGCGCACGCGTTAGTTTTTGAATTGAAATGCTGATTCACCTTCATTAGGAATGTTTTCGCCTTTTACTTTGTATGAGCATGTTACCATAATTGTTCATAAACTATATTGTGAAATGTTGTTATCTTTTCGTTAGGAAAGTTTACAACAGTCACTTAAGTTAAGGTTAACGTAATCACCATCAAGTATTAGAACAATCTAATTCTAGCATCCTTATCTTAGTACTTATATAGGCCATACCCTTTGAAGTGCTAGTTCAAAATAGAAGTAGTAAATAAACTACTTGCTTATTAGGAAATTAAATTTCTAGCTTATAAACATAATTGGCGCTGCTCAACAAGATACTTAAACAGTTCAACTCGTAGCTGATGATTTTCAAATTTTATTGGGTATTATATCTTCATTAATCACTCCGAGTAAATCACCGAAAGATCCACTACGAAGAGACTTTCAACCATTGGCGTATCTAACCTACGTAGAAATACCAGGAAATTTCATGAAAAAGCTGAACTTGACGATCCTGCCCATAAATTGTACCTTTAAGTGTTAAAATTTATCAATAGTGATATATCTCCTATCTATTTTCAAAATATTTATTTAGAAAACTTAGAAATGACTGTAAATTATCCTGAATTAAACAGTGCATTGTCAAGTTTTTGACTTATGTCAGTTATAGACAGGAAGCAACGTTCAAAATTACGGCTATAATCCAAGTATTAAATATATAAATATATTAGGTAGCTTTCTACACAAGATAAATTGATAAATACTAACGTATTGTGAATGACAGAACACAAATATTGTTAAAATCAAAAGTTTTTGTTACTAAACAGAAACCATGGTTACAAACTTATGGTTAAGTGTCACTAGTAATGTAATGCATTTATGCGAAACTGCGAATACGTAAGCTTTTTATGGGAATAGTTATTTACATAAATATTAATCCAAGGCAATGATCAGGTAAACCGATGAAGCTGAATTTTTATATTCGAAAGCGCACAATTTTTTGTTGTATTTTAAAGCCGGGTTAGAAAAAATATTGAACTTAACACGTTACGAAACCCGAATTTTATTTAATAATTCGTGTAATTTGCAACAGTCGATCGCATTTTGTTCAATCGATTTGTCAAATATTACATCCATCAAATAAAATTAGTTTTTTTATAACTAGTTACCTAATATCTATCACTTACAAAATACGCTGTCACAATGATGACACAACTGACAGGTTAGCTTTAATATCAACTGACATGAAAGACTCTTTTCATTTACGTATTATAGTACATCATTTACTAAAGGATGCCGTTTTCATATTTTAACTATGCTGCCGTCATAAGAAAGAACCCCGTAATTCTGATTTTTGTGAAAATTGAGATTTTGCTGCGAGCTTACAGGAAGACTAAAAATTTATGATTTTACAAAGCTTAAACTCCGTATCTCTCGTAGTTTAAGAGAAAACGTAACATTATAATTATGTGAAATTGATATTGTTCCTGTATTATTACGATAGAACTGCGTTTTTGAACTTCCTAAGAAAAGCCCAGTAACTTTTATATAATTGCGTAGGTTTATTTTAGCAAGTAAAAGATACGGTATTTTTATGTAGTAAGCGGTTATCTTTTGCGCGCATTTTTACAATTCGCTTTTGTAACTCGTTACTTCCTAACGGGTAGAATTAATAAATAAAACCTATTCAGTTTATTAAAGATTATTTGACGTGCTACACGCTTTGCAGCAGGAATCATATAATAATTTAATGAATTGTTTTGTAAAATTAGCAAGTGGCGGTGCATAGTTTTTTAAAATATGGCAAGCTGTAAGCTGTGGAAAACATATAGTTGCATTAGCTGCATTAGTTAATTTACAACAAGAAAATGCTGGAAATGTTATAGAAAGCGATTTGATTCCAGAATTATACACAGAAGATTCCGTTAAAATGTTTGATATGGACACGACAGAATGTGTAAGAAAAAACGTTCAGGCTTCAGCAAAAAATAATAAGTAATTCATATACATTCTTTTTAGATTAACTACAATACTGATAGCAGAACACCACTATTTCCGACAATATAAGTGAAATTTTTTGTGATAACGATAACTCTTTTGTTAAACTGTCACAAAGTTTTCGAATTCAGCCTGATGTACCCTTAAGATTACTTTACAATTCTACCATGATATAAAGTAATGAGACCAATCTCAATCTAAATGAAAACAATAAAGAACTAAGACTAGATAATAACAAATAAGTGTTCTCTAAAAATAACTACATTCTACCTTTTTAGATAATATAAAAAACCTTACAATGATTAAAGCCAATCAAAGGGATTTAGGTTTTACTTTGCTTCCTTTTGGTGACCCTACTGTTGTAATAGAAAATGTGAATGACGATAATACTAATAAAACTGCAAACATTTCAGATTTAATTTTACCAGGTATTTGTTTTAAATGTATGCTTTTGTCGAAATTTAGATGCGTTTTCAGATATGCAAATGAGGACAGCGTTGGTTTACGATACTGGTAATGTTGAGATGGATAAAACCAGCGAACTCAGTCACAATCTAACTGAAAACAGTCAGGAGTTGTTAGAAAAGTGTCATAAACGTAAATAATGTTTTTTTTTCAATTTTTGAGTTCATTTTACTTGTTTATTCAGATAGCGCAAGCCTAACAAAAAAGGCACTGTGAGAAAGAGGAAAGCAGTAGGGGTCTCTATTAATGAACACAAATGACACAAATGACACAAATGTATTACAAAAATTAATGAAGACGGACAAGCCCAAATCAACCAGGAATACTGGGAACTGTTGTGGATGGTAAAACGTATTTTTATAATAAACAATGTAATCAAAAACAAAAAGCTTGTTGAAGCTATCAAAATTCGAGAAGACAAAGTAGTTTTAAATATTCACTAACAAATACTGAAGGTAGACCTCATTTTGTTTGCAAACCATTCTTTTTGTCTACGTTAGGATATAAGAATACAAATGTTTGAGTTATACAAGGAGCGTTTAAAAATTTATCGCCTTCACAGATGATTCCAAAATGTGATCAACGCGGGCGGCATGCAAATCCCAACAACATTGAAACGAATATAATTGACAATCACATTGAAAGTTTTGGTCAACAATATCTCATCATATCTCACGATATCTCACTACAGACGCGAGCATGTGCCAAATAGAAAATATCTTTCCAGTGACCTAACAATCGTATTAATGTATAAGGATTTTTGTAGTAAAAATTCGGCTACGAAATGTTCTAACGAGCTATATAGAAAAGTATTATCTGCTAAAAATATATCTTTTACCAAACAGAGAATTGTTGCTTATCACGAAGGTTTCGTGCCCTTGGGAAAACTAGTCAAATTTGTCATTATGCTGCAATTTGGCATGAAGCAATTGCTGGAAAACTAAAGAAGACATTATTAGTTGTTACTACTCATTCTCATTAGCTCATAGGGATGCTTGCAAAATTATTTTTTGGGTCGACAATTGCGCAGTCCAAAATAAGAATTGGACTATGTTATCGTTCTTGCCTCATATTATAAACTCCTCCGAAATATCGGCTGACACCATTACAATGAACTTTTTTGAACCAAGTTACACTTTCATGAGTGCCGATAGCTTTCACCACAGTGTAGAAAAATCACTTAAACAACAGACCAAGACTTATGATTTTCATGATTTTGCAAATGCTGTAAAAAAAGCGCGGTGCAAAGTGAAAGTCAAAGAAAAGAATATAACCGACTTTTTTGAATGGAAAGACTGCACCTTTTATCAAAAACTAAAAAATAGAAATGGTACCCGGCCTTACCTAGCGGATATTATCCAAATAGTGGCTCGCAGGAATAAGAAAGTGTTGTATTATAGAACATCACGTACTGAAGATATGATGGAGTTAGACTTTGTTATGAAAAAAGCTTACAAACAAGGAGGAATTAATCAGCTACATCTTCCAA
Source organism: Platerodrilus igneus (assembly GCA_036346225.1). NCBI lineage: Eukaryota > Metazoa > Arthropoda > Insecta > Coleoptera > Lycidae > Platerodrilus > Platerodrilus igneus. The sequence continues at coordinate 110,957 of JARFIW010001258.1, read as the reverse complement.
GAGTAACAGCATGTGGCGTGACGAAAGAAAAAAGCAGCGCATTTTAAAAAATTTAAGTGGGGTAATTCCCGAAAATCGAAGACCTTTGGGTGGATTTGCCTATAAGGAAAATTTAATTGTACATGTGTAAAAATATGTCGCTTTTATTCATATTTCAGACTTTGGTTTAAAGTGTATTACATTAATATTTAAGAAGTTACTTTTCAGTTTTTAGTGTACAATTTAACTTTTAACTTTGTTTTTGTCGTTTAAACCGTAAGATGGTAAAATGCAGTGTACTTATGTTTGAGCAATAAAATGCGATTGTTATGTAGTTCCTTTTGTTCGTGCATGTGTTTGTAAAACATAATTTATATTATTTATTTCATACACTAAGTACGTTTTACTAAAAGATATTAAAAGATTCAAGCTCCTTTTACTAAGAAAAATCCCGGTAATTCTAGTTACGTCGATTTCCACTGAAATAAAGAAGTTTAAATTCTACAGTTGCCTTAAGTATAACAACGTAACTCGACCCTTTTTAAGTTTTTTAAAGCAATTGCATTTTTTCTTGTTTCTATTGCATATTCAGCTATATTTTACCTTAAAACTGCAAATAAAATTTAATGTTTTAACGTTGGTACCACATGGCAAAGAGTCAAACTTTCAACCCAAATTTCTCAAAAGTAACGCGACTGCAGATACGCGGTTCTTTCTTAGCACGGTAGTATAGTAAACTGCTATCCTATATATGCCTACACTCACATCTCACCCCGTAATAAAAATCAGCCAAACATACAAATAGCAGCTAAATAAAAAATTGTCTTCTTTAAAACCAGTTGGATACGCGAAATGATATCGCAGCCATATATTTTCTAGTTATAAAGATAACTTGCGATTTACTAAAGAAAATTAAACAAACTTTGCCTTTTGTTAAGATTTTCATATAAATATATTAATAAATATGGAATAGAAGTTACTATTTACAGAAGTCTATACATATTTGAACGATATCAATCAATTCTGGAGCCTTGATGTATTGCCAAAACACCGTCCTCTTCGTCATGGTTTATCTGAATTAAAGCCCACCCAAATGTAGCCACTGTAACTTGTTTTCCAGTGCAGGTGCCATCTTCTTTCACGTCACCACTTATAACGTCGCAATATGTACCTGGCGGTAAACACGTTTGCAGTACTTGGTTTAAATCACCATAATTGTTTAAAGCTATAAATCCCTTGTCACCTCTACAAAAAGAAATATGTTGATCGCCATTAGACCAAAAGTCGTTCAATCCTGCTCCATGAACAGCAATTCTAAATTTGTTCATGTTGTAAATTTGACGCCATCTGTGCTCGCATACCCAGCCATTACCGCAACTGTTGTCTTCGTTAAAAATAGGCGATATAATATTTTCTTTTTCGTCTTGAGGTGGTCCTTAAAATCCTTAGTTTAGTATACTAGCTCGTCATAAATTATATAATTTTGTGTATTACCTTGATTTTTATCTTCAAACTTGAAACTTGACATGATACGAGTGATTCCATATGGATAAGCAAACATAAATGCTGTTGCCATTTTATACTGCTTGGCTTGTTTGTAGGTCAGTATGTTCTCACCACCTGCTCCATGACCTCTTTGGTTATCGTGATTATCGACGAATACCAAAGCATCGCCGCTTTCCAAAAATCCCCATCCAGTACCCCAATTTGACAAATAAGCTAGTTTATCGTGACCCCTAAACACCCTACCTATTTCGGCGCTATGCTTAAATTCGGTAATGGTACCCAGGTGTTTATATTCTTCACGTTTAACTGCTCCAGATCCTATAACAAAACGTTTTAAAATACTCACTCAAAGCATGTTATTTTGAAAATAATTTAATTACCTAAGTCGATAACTTCTTGTGTTATAAATGGCCTTGTTCCAGGTGCAAAACCAAATTTAGTATTAAGATCATCCATTTCTTCATAAATTGCTTTCAAGTGATCGGGCCACATATGCTTAGCTGCATCAACTCGAAATCCCGTAACGCCCAGACGTATCAAATGGTTGAAATATTTAACAACCTGTGTTTTGACGTAATCTTTTCCCTTAAAAAATAAACGCAAATATAAAGCTTTAATGCGCAATAAATAGGATCATACCAGATTCAAATCTTTTAAACGTTCAAGTTCACAGTTTCTGACATTGTGGGGATCATCATAGTTATTTATTTCGCAAGTCGGGTTAAAATCCCAATCCGAATATGGAACTGCTGGAAAATATTTTTTACCAGGATCTGCAGTACTTCCTCCAGTGCCTTGTGCTGGAGGACTTTCTGACTCTCTGGACATATGATTTATTACCGCATCAACATATATTCTAAAAAAATGAAGCTATTTATGGTTTTACTTTCGCATTGCCTAAATATGTACCTAACGCCAACATCATTGCATCTTCTAACCATTTCTGCAAACTCCGTTTCATTTCCCGAACGAGTTACCAACTTATAGCTAATAGGCTGGTATCGTTCATACCAAGGACGCTTAGGAACAATTATATTTTCGTTTGGAGGAGACACCTAAAGTCAATTTATTCACTATAGAAATACTAAACTAATTTGAAAGTTCAACTTACCTGAACCCCTGCGTAGCCTGCGGGAGCCAGAAACTGTTCACATTCTTTGGCAATATCTAGCCATTTCCATTCAAACAGGTGGACAATTGTGCTTCGACCATCAACCCAATATGGATTTTTGTTACGAAGTGCTTCGGACTTGCCACTACTAGCAATAACTGCTAATGCCACAATTACAGCAAGCTGAAAAGCCATTTTAAAGTGACTGACAGTAACACATGAGCCTAAACAGGTACAATTTATAGTTAAAATTATTATCTATCGATTACGATAAGCTTTTCGGTTTGCTACAATATTACACAATATTATGAGTATCTTTAAAAGCAACTGGGATGTATAAAGGTAATATGTAAAGTTTTTGAGTACACTACTTAGAAAAGCGCCATAATTTTTGCAAGACCTTCTTGCATAATATACTTGTAAATAATTACAAATGTAATCAAATGGAATGTGCAGTCTTGAATATTTTTTGTGGGTTTAATTAATTCAAAAGTATAAGTATTTGTCGAATAAAAATTTATAATAAGTTTTTGCCGTAATATCCATTTTGCAATTTTCACAAATATACCGAAGTAACTTAACTGTGATAGATCACATTTAAGAATATAATAAATTGATGACAGATTAAGGAGTAAACATTAGATTTTATTTAGAACGATGCAATTTGCAAAAATTATTGCTGGAATTAGATCAAAACGGCAACTCAAGTTCCCTTCACGTAATTTTTAATCCGTATATAAGAGTAGGGTTTTTTATAAAGCATTTCCGATGTGCGCCATACGTGCTATACGCTCAAAATTGCCCGCAGATTAAAACAACGTAAGCGACAAGTAAATGATGTGAAATGATCATTTGAGCTTTGCATAAAAGTCTTAGTTATTATTTCATCTTATTAACTGTAATACGTTAGTATATATCAATTTACCTTGTGTAAAAAACTACCTACAATATTTATATATTTAATACTTGTGTAGATCAATTATTAATCAATCTAACATAGTAACATAGGAATGTGGTGTACATCATTCTGCAATGCCCTGAACTACAGAACTACTTAATGTAATATTGTTACTAGTTGTCAGCGTTCTCTAATTACCTACTTAAGGTTATATATTTCAGTAAAGTGGATAACAAAAAACAATTATTAATGTAATTATAATAGAGAGTGTAGAATGAGCAGAGAAAAGTAGTAGTACGCGTAGAAGGATTATTGTTACTCTGTGGATTAAGTTGTTTAAATAAATACTGTCAGATGTTTTTTTCAAGTGCATAGTATATAGGTGTGTCGATGTTGACGATCTAGTTTAACAAAGGCGAACCACATTACATGGTGATCCTGCCAGCCCAACTGATCCTGACAGCTAAATTGATTCTGCGAAGTCTGTTAGTCCATAATCTATTAACCAGGCGTTGTATGTACGTACCTCTAGTACATTAAGGAATATGGATCAGAAATTCTAATAAGTTATGTATGCCACCGCCACGACAAACTGTAAGTAATTGCCTAGATTAGTATGCAGAGAATTTTTTAAGCGGAATAGTTACCCGATTGCAATATACCGCTGTAGAATTAAGAAATACTTATTTTGAGAAATTTGTCGAATTCATTGTTAGTATGGGCACCACGCAGTCCAAACAAGAAGAAATTATTGTGCAAGCTGAGGGAGTAGGCACCAATAGTGCTACGCAAGAATTAAATAACGGTTTAAAAGTATCGGATTATTTATTAATTACTATAGTTGTTCTAATTATCATAGGTTTCATATACATTTTAGTAAGTAGATATAAAAAATTGAGTAATCAGAATAGAGCTGCAAAAATGCAAAATTATGCGACCAGAAAATTTAGATTTAGTTTACTACAAGGTTATGCAATTAGGCCAGCACGGAAAAACAAATACACAGTATGCCAGTGAATTGGATGAGTTAGCATTGCAACTAAGAAGAGCCTACATTTCAGAAGGCCCCCCCAGTGAAGTTTCAGGAAGTCATGCGACCAAACACGTTATAAGGAGCTTGATTGAAAACGCAATAAATCATGATGTTAAATTGGTCATGCAAGCAGGTACTTTCACCAACGTGGAAGATGCGACCACCAAATATATGAACATTACGTCAGCAAACGACAGAAACAATACGACAGTGTTATATTCCAAGTCAACAAATGCACCGAGAAACAAACACTCTAGCTCTACTCATAACTACTATCAAGGTTAGTCAAGGTTAAGTAGAAACATTACACATGCAGCAAATAACTGTATGCGCGACCAGAATAGAAACTATCACGCTCAACGCAACAGTTGGAGAAATTACACAATACCTAATAACAATGCAGGTCATCAAAAGAAAAATTAGTCCAACAACAAAGGACGAAGTTTTAATACGCGCACTCAGTACGTGAGAAGTTATGAAATCCAGGATCAGGGAAATGAGCAAGCCCAGCAGCATCCGGGACTGGCAAGGACAAGCCAACAATAAAAATATATACGTTTAATTTACATATGTCCAATTTCATAACAGTACGGACATCAATGACAAACCAGCATGAAATCAAACTTATTGTGGATACGGAGCCGACATAAGTCTGATTAAAGCACAAAAAATCAGCACACACCAAAAAAAATTTTTCGAACAGAATTGTCAAATCAAAGGCATTACGAACAATACTTTAAGTACAATAGGTTTAACTTCGGGAACTATAGAAATAGGAAATAGTCAATTTCAATAGCAATTTCAAAAAGTACAAGACAATTTTCCAATACCTGTTGATGGAATAATAGGTAGAGATTTTTAGTATGATATCAAGGTGAAATCTGTTAGAAAGATTGGACGCTAACAGTTCAAAGTAATTTCACGTCGTCAACAATACTGATAAAAACTGGAACAGAACCAGATTTTTTTTTATTCCACCTAGAATGGAAGTAATTAGGCGTTTAAATAATTTAATTTCAGATAATAGTGATAAACTAATTTTAAATACTGAACCTAAAGAAGGAGCTTTTATTGCTAGTATTTTAGCGTATTCGAAATCAGGATTCGTTCGTGTAATAAACACTACCGATGAGAGTAAAGTTACATTATAGCGGTATAAAAACCGAAAATTTAGAACAATATTCAAAATTTGAGATAAAAAAGGAAATAGTAAGAATCGAAAAGACGAACTCTTAGCTGATTTGAATAAAGATATACCAGAATATGTATGGGATAGAGTTACTAGTTTATGTGTTGAATACGATGATATTTTAGGATTAAAGGAAGATAGGATTACAGTCAACAATTTTTATAAGCAAAAAATACGTTTAAAAACAGTGTACGTAAAAAACTACAGAATACCAGAGAGTCAAAGAGCAGAGGTATAGAATCAGGTAACTAAAATGTTAAATGATGAAATTATTGAACCTTCATTTTCGGAATACAGCAGTCCAATTCTACTAGTACCAAAGAAACCAGATAGCAACGGAGATAAGAAATGGCGTTTAGTCGTAGACTACAGGAAACTCAATAACAAGCTAGCAACAGATCAATTTCCATTACCAAGAATTGATACCATTTTAGATCAACTGGGACGAGCAAAGTATTTTTCGATAGTTGATCTCAAATCAGGTTTTCATAAGCTACCACTTCATGAAGAATCGAGGGACATCACTTGCTTTTCTACAGAAAATGGAAGCTATCGTTTCACAAGAACACCTTTTGGACTCAAAACCTCACCGCCAGCTTTCCACCGGATGATGAATTTAGCATTTGCAGGTGTTGGACCAGAAAGAGCATTTATCTACATGGATGATTTAATAATAATAGGAATTTCAGAGCAACATCATTTAGACTCAATACGAGAAGTTTTTGAAACATGCAGAAAGTATAATTTAAAATTAAACCCTAGTAAGTGCAATTTCCTTAAAACAAGTGTTACTTTTCTAGCGCACCTAGTAACAAATCAAGGAGTTAAGCCCGATCCATCAAAACATGATGTTATTAAAACTTTCCCACACCGAAAAACGCAAAGTAAGTCAAAAGATTTGTAGCTTTTTGTAATTTTTATCGTAAGTTTATTCCTAATTTTGCCGAAATAACTATACCACTAAATAAACTAATGCGAAAAAACGTACATTTTGTATGGAGTGAAGAATGTTCTCACTGCAAAACACATTATTAAGGCCAACCATACTAAAATACCCAAGATTTGATAAGGAATTTATACTTTCTTGTGATGCGTCGCAAAACGTTGAAACACTTTTCGCCTCCACTCGTTGGATACAATTGAAGCTTTATCCTTTATGGGTTGTTCGCGGCTAAGTCTGGGAATTACCCCAAGGGTGAGCAATGAGAAAGGGCGTGGGGATGGTATATACTCTACAATAAGCTAACATAAAAAGAAAAAGGGAAATTGAGCGCCACTGTATCTATATGGACAACACTAGAAATTCTATACTCCTATGAGAAGATACAGAAACTCATTGGAATTAAGCACCTTAAAAAACTTACAACTTAATGAATTAACACATCTGGAAACCTCTGGAACATACTTACAACCTCTTCAATCTCGATGATCCTGAAAGAAAAAGTACACAACAAATTTTCTATTAAAAAGACACTGTTTGTGCTTTTTAATAAAAAAGCATACTAATAATTACGAGTGGATAATCTTAAGATTACCACACCAAAAGTATTTGAATTAAAAATGAGTATCTAGAATAAATCAGTTGTAACATATCTGTGTTTTTAAATTACTTCAGCATTCGTCTAATTTCATTGTTCGAAAAATTTATTTTCTCTAAAATATTCTTATTAAAATTAATTGTGCATGGAATAAAAAACTTGAGTCCAAAAATGTAATTTACTATAGTTTCTCTCTTTTCGTTTTTTTCAAATATGGTTACAAATACAAAATAATAAAATTAAATTCTTTATAAATCTGTCTTGACATAACAAGACCTTAATTTTAATAATATTTCAAAACAAGATTTCTGATACCCAATGGACAGATCTGTGTATTGGTTTACATGTATTTCACATCAGTTTAATTGATTTCTTTATAAAAAATTTAAATCACGTGCAGCTAACTTGGATAAATAAAATTTTAAACTTATTCAGGTATAATGACCTTATTAAAGATTAGACATCTGTAATGAACTTTTTAAAAAACAGGAAGTGGACTTTAGAATCACAATACTTTAAACACATGGATGTTCCGCGTGTCTTACAAAATTACTTTAATGGTACTTCCTAACAATTATATTTCACGTTATTCGTGCACAAAATCTAGCATAATTAAGCAATCTTTGATTAAAATTTTATGTGAGCACTTTTAAAGTCTGACAAACATAAGAACTGAAAGAGTTGATACCTGTTCTTAATGAAGACGTTACTCCTTGTTATCGAACAGCGATGCACATTTTCTGGATTCTGTTTACAAATTTGATGCAAAAAAACATCGAACAAAAGCTGTACGTTCTTAGTTAACGAACGTTGCCCCAATCTCCAGATATATATATCTAATTACTTCATGCGCTAAGGAAATAAAGATATTTTGTATTAGTATTAAATTACTTGAATAATGCGGTCTCACCGTTAACAAATACCGACTCGAACCATTTTTAAAAGGAAGCGTGGTATAGTGCCTTGCCGGAGTCACAGGAATGAATACTCTTCTGTGCCCCCAAGACGACCAGCTCTCCTGCGCCTATCTCGACACGCCTATTCTGAGGCACCACTTGTAAAAAACTCGTGACCCCATCTGTATAAGTTGCAGTCTTGACTACATTCTCAACTACAATGGCCGGCTTGGTTATCCGTACCGTGCAAGTAAAGAACGGCTCATCCACCTTGCGCGTCACCTCGTGACCATATTCACGCAAGCGCTATCCTAATTTTAACAACTGAAAGGATATAATCCGCCTATGGATTAGGCAACACATACGACTAGTTCCTTTTTAAATATGTTTTCTGAGTGTATATTGTTATTAAATATTTCTGGGTAAAGAATTTAAGCTAATTAAATGGTCATAATTTCCTGTTCCATTGTGGAATTGTTTCTTTCAGATATAACAGTATCAAATACAAGAATCAAATATCACAGACCAACTATGCGTAGATGTGATTCCTCCAAAACTAATGCTACAGAATATATATTCATTACAACGTATGTGGAGTAGTATTACAGCAAAAATTTGGCGAAGATTTATTACCGATAGCATTTGCATCAAAATCTTTTTCAAAAACGGATATTAGGAAAAGTACAATAGAAAAGGGTTATCGGACATTTCAAACCGTATCTTTATGGCAAAAATTTAGAGTTCTCACAGATCACAAAGGATTAATTTATCTGTTCACAATGAAAAACCCTACACCAAAGCTAGTACGAATGAAGTTAGATTTATTGGAATACGATGTTGAGATAGAGCATATCCCAGGTACCAGGAATGTTCTAGCCGACTGTTTGTCGCGACTAACTATAAAAGATCTAGAAGATATGAATACTGACCAAACCAAATTTGCAGAAAATATTATGGTTGTAACACGAGTCATGGCCAGGCAACAGTGCACAAGCACACCCTCGTGCAAACGCACACGCACACGCACACAAACACGCACACGCACACGCACACGCAAACGCATACGCACGCGCACACGTACGCACACGCGCACACGTACGCGCACGCGCACACGTACGCGCACACGCACACACGCACACGCACACGCACATGCATAGGCACACGCTCACGCAGACGCAAACGTACATGCACACGCACTTGCACATGCATACACACGCACACGCACACGCACACGCACACGCACACGCACACGCACACACACACGCACACGCACACGCACATGCACAGGCACACGTACATGTACATGCACACGCACACACACACGCACACCCACATGCACATGTACACGCACATGTACAAGCACACAAACGCGCACGCGCAGGCGCACGTGCACACGCACACACACGAACATGCACACGCACACACATAAGCACACGCTCACATACACACACACGCACACGCACACGCACACGCACACGCACACGCACACTCACACGCACACGGACATGCACACGCCCATGCACACACGCGCACGCACACGAACAGGTACACGCACACTCATAAGCACACGCACAAGAACACGCACACCACAGGCACACGCACACGCACACGCACACGCGCACGCGCACGCACACACACAAGCGTACGCACATGCATACGCACACGCCCACGCACACGCACATGCACACGCACACGCACACGCACACGCACACGCACACGTACACGTGCACGCACACGCACATGCACGTGCGTACGCACATGCATACGCACACGCACACACGCACCCCATGCACACGCACCCCCATGCACACGCACGCGTACGCGCACGCGCACGTGCACATACACACGCACACGCACACGCACAAGCATTCGCACAAGCATGCACACACGCACACTCACATGTACACGCACGCACACACACATACGAATACGCGCCCTTTCGCGCACGCGCATGCGCTCGCGCACGCGCATAAGAGCGCGCACGCGCATAGGCACGTGCCGTCGTTCGCGCACGCGTTAGTTTTTTAACTTGAAATGCTGGTTCACCTTCATCTATCCTATCTATTTTCAAAATATTTATGTAGAAAACTTAGAAATGACTAAATTATTCTGAATTAAACAGTGTATTGTCAAGTTTTTGACTTATGTCAGTTATAGACAGGAAGCAAGGTTTAAAAATTACGGCTATAATCCAAGTATTAAATATATAAATATTTTAGGTAGTTTTTTACACAAGGTAAATTGATATGTACTAACGTATGACCGTTAATAAGATGAAATAATAACTAAGACTTTTATGCAAAGCTCAAATGATCATTTCACATCATTTACTTGTTGCTTACGTTGTTTTAATCTGCGGGCAATTTTGAGCGTATAGCACGTATGGCGCACATCGGAAATGCTTTATAAAAAACCCTACTCTTATATACGGATTAAAAATTACGTGAAGGGAACTTGAGTTGCCGTTTTGATCTAATTCCAGCAGTAATTGTCGCTAATTGCATCGTTCTAAATAAAATCTAATGTTTACTCCTTAATCTGTCATCAATTTATTATATTCTTAAATGTGATCTATCACAGTTAAGTTACTTCGGTATATTTGTGAAAATTGCAAAATGGATATTACGGCAAAAACTTATTATAAATTTTTATTCGACAAATACTTATACTTTTGAATTAATTAAACCCACAAAAAAATATTCAAGACTGCACATTCCATTTGATTACATTTGTAATTATCTACAAGTATATTATGCAAGAAGGTCTTGCAAAAATTATGGCGCTTTTCTAAGTAGTGTACTCAAAAACTTTACATATTACCTTTATACATCCCAGTTGCTTTTTAAGATATTCATAATATTGTGTAATATTGTAGCAAACCGAAAAGCTTATCGTAATCGATAGATAATAATTTTAACTATAAATTGTACCTGTTTAGGCTCATATGTTACTGTCAGTCGCTTTAAAATGGCTTTTCAGCTTGCTGTAGTTGTGGCATTAGCAGTTATTGCTAGTAGTGGCAAGTCCGAAGCACTTCGTAACAAAAATCCATATTGGGTTGATGGTCGAAGCACAATTGTTCACCTGTTTGAATGGAAATGGCTAGATATTGCCAAAGAATGTGAACAGTTTCTGGCTCCCGCAGGCTACGCAGGGGTTCAGGTAAGTTGAACTTGCAAATTAGTTTAGTATTTTTATAGTGAATAAATTGACTTTAGGTGTCTCCTCCAAACGAAAATATAATTGTTCCTAAGCGTCCTTGGTATGAACGATACCAGCCTATTAGCTATAAGCTATTAACTCGTTCGGGAAATGAAACGGAGTTTGCAGAAATGGTTAGAAGATGCAATGATGTTGGCGTTAGGTACATATTTAGGCAATGCAAAAGTAAAACCATAAATAGCTTTATTTTTTTAGAATATATGTTGATGCGGTAATAAATCATATGTCCAGAGAGTCAGAAAGTCCTCCAGCACAAGGCACTGGAGGAAGTACTGCAGATCCGGGTAAAAAATATTTTCCAGCAGTTCCATATTCGGATTGGGATTTTAACCCGACTTGCGAAATAAATAACTATGATGATCCCCACAATGTCAGAAACTGTGAACTTGAACGTTTAAAAGATTTGAATCTGGTATGATCCTATTTATTGCGCATTAAAGCTTTATATTTGCGTTTATTTTTAAGGAAAAGATTACGTCAAAACACAGGTTGTTAAATATTTCAACCATTTGATACGTCTGGGCGTTACGGGATTTCGAGTTGATGCAGCTAAGCATATGTGGCCCGATCACTTGAAAGCAATTTATGAAGAAATGGATGATCTTAATACTAAATTTGGTTTTGCACCTGGAACAAGGCCATTTATAACACAAGAAGTTATCGACTTAGGTAATTAAATTATTTTCAAAATAACATGCTTTGGGTGAGTATTTTAAAACGTTTTGTTATAGGATCTGGAGCAGTTAAACGTGAAGAATATAAACACCTGGGTACCATTACCGAATTTAAGCATAGCGCCGAAATAGGTAGGGTGTTTAGGGGTCACGATAAACTAGCTTATTTGTCAAATTGGGGTACTGGATGGGGATTTTTGGAAAGCGGCGATGCTTTGGTATTCGTCGATAATCACGATAACCAAAGAGGTCATGGAGCAGGTGGTGAGAACATACTGACCTACAAACAAGCCAAGCAGTATAAAATGGCAACAGCATTTATGTTTGCTTATCCATATGGAATCACTCGTATCATGTCAAGTTTCAAGTTTGAAGATAAAAATCAAGGTAATACACAAAATTATATAATTTATGACGAGCTAGTATACTAAACTAAGGATTTTAAGGACCACCTCAAGACGAAAAAGGAAATATAATATCGCCTATTTTTAACGAAGACAACAGTTGCGGTAATGGCTGGGTATGCGAGCACAGATGGCGTCAAATTTACAACATGAACAAATTTAGAATTGCTGTTCATGGAGCAGGATTGAACGACTTTTGGTCTAATGGCGATCAACATATTTCTTTTTGTAGAGGTGACAAGGGATTTATAGCTTTAAACAATTATGGTGATTTAAACCAAGTACTGCAAACGTGTTTACCGCCAGGTACATATTGCGACGTTATAAGTGGTGACGTGAAAGAAGATGGCACCTGCACTGGAAAACAAGTTACAGTGGCTACATTTGGGTGGGCTTTAATTCAGATAAACCATGACGAAGAGGACGGTGTTTTGGCAATACATCAAGGCTCCAGAATTGATTGATATCGTTCAAATATGTATAGACTTCTGTAAATAGTAACTTCTATTCCATATTTATTAATATATTTATATGAAAATCTTAACAAAAGACAAAGTTTGTTTAATTTTCTTTAGCAAATCGCAAGTTATCTTTATAACTAGAAAGTATATGGCTGCGATATCATTTCGCGTATCCAACTGGTCTTAAAGAAGACAATTTTTTATTTAGCTGCTATTTGTATGTTTGGCTGATTTTTATTACGGTTGTGGGATGTGAGTGTAGGCAGATATAGGATAGCAGTTTACTATACTTCCTTGCTAAGAAAGAACCGCGTATCTGCAGTCGCGTTACTTTTGAGAAATTTGGGTTGAAAGTTTGACTCTTTGCCATGTGGTACCAACGTTAAAACATTAAATTTTATTTGCAGTTTTAAGGTAAAATATAGCTGAATATGCAATAGAAACGAGAAAAAAATGCAATTGCTTTAAAAAACCTAAGATGGATCGAGTTACGTTGTTTAAACTTATGAAAACTGTAGAATTTAAACTTCTTTATTTCGGTTGAAATCGACGTAACTAGATTTACCGGGATTTTTCTTAGCAAAAGGAGCTTGAATCTTTTAATATCTTTTAGTAAAACGTATTTATGTATGAAATAAATAATATAAATTATGTTTTATAAGGACACGCACGAACAAAAGGAACTACATAACAATCGCATTTTATTGCTCAAACATAAGTACGCTGCATTTACCATCTTACGGTTTAAACGACAAAAACAAACTTAAAAGTTAAATTGTACACTAAAAACTGAAAAGTAATTTGTTAAATATTAATGTAATACACTTTAAACCAAAGACTGAAATATGAATAAATGCGACATATTTTTACACATGTACAATTAAATTTTTCTTATAGGCAAATCCACCCAAAGGTCTTCGATTTTCGGGAATTACCCCACTTAAATTTTTTAAAATGCGCTGCTTTTTTCTTTCGTCACGCCACATGCTGTTACTCTTGGAAGATGTAGCTGATTAATTCCTCCTTGTTTGTAAGCTTTTTTCATAACAAAGTCTAACTCCATCATATCTTCAGTACGTGATGTTCTATAATACATCATTTTTTTATTCCTGCGAGCCACTATTTGGATAATATTCGCTAGGTAAGGCCGGGTTCCACTTCTATTTTTTAGTTTTTGATAAAAGGTTCAATCTTTCCATTCAAAAAAGTAGGTTATATTCATTTCTTTGACTTTCACTTTGCACCGCGCATTTTTTACAGCATTTGCAAAATCATGAAAATCATAAGTCTTGGTCTGTTGTTTAAGTGATTTTTCTACACTGTGGTGAAAGCTATCGGCATTCATGAAAGTGTAACTTGGTTCAAAAAAGTTCATTGTAATAGTGTCAGCCGATATTTCGGAGGAGTTTATAATATGAGGCAAGAACGATAACATAGTCCAATTCTTATTTTGGGCTGCGCAATTGTCGACCCAAAAAATAATTTCGCGAGCATCCCTATGAGCTAATAAGAATGAGTAGTAACAACTAATAATGTCTTCTTTAGTTTTTCCAGCAATTGCTTCGTGCCAAATTGCAGTATAATGACAAATTTGACTAATTTTTTCCAAAGGCACGAAACTTTCGTGATAAGCAACAATTCTCTGTTTGGTAAAAGATATATTTTTAGCAGACAATACTTTAATATATAACTCGTAAGAACATTTCGTGGCCGAATTTGATCACATTTTGGAATCATCTGTGAAGGCGATAAATTTTTAGACGCTCCCTGTATAACTCAATCATTTGTATTCTTATATCCTATCGCAGACAAAAAAATGGTTTGCAAGCAAAATGAGATCTACCTTCGGTATCTTTTAGTGAATATTTAAAACTACTTTGTCTTCTCGAATTTTCGATAGTTTCAACATGTTTTTTGTATTTGATTACAATGTTTATTATAAAAATACGTTTTTCCATCCACAATAGTTCCCAGTATTCCTGGTCGATTTGGGATTGTCCATCTTCATTAATTTTTGTAATACATTCTTACTCGATTTGTCGTTACTGGTTTAATGGTTGATTGAATAATTAAAGTAACCCGTGAGTTCTTTAATATTCTCTGATGGAACCAGTGAACTTTAAGGAAGGATTTCCTTAAAATGTTGAGACGCAATTATCTTCTGACTATCATCATCATTAGGTCTTCAGTCCTGGTTAAACGCGTACCATCATCGTTTCCTATTCTGAACTAACCTACAGATTTCCCCGAAATTTGCACAGTCTGCATCTATCGCTATCTGATCTAGGTCTACATCCATCTCTTATTTCCTATCTCTGCTTGTCATATATCCCATGCTATTCCCCAAAAATGCCTTAGAACGTATTTTGCCCTTCTATTTCTCATATTTTTTTCCCAAAGATATCCTTGTTCCCTTACTGTTTATATAACCTATTTGTTATTACCTTTGTATGTCCATCCTCAAACATCTGAAGCACGGCATTTCAAAGGCCGCTACTGTTCTTCTGTCTGCTTTTCAGACTGCTCGTATTTCGTAGGCATACTGTCTGTGCTGTGCTCCACACATACGCTTTCAACTTTTTGTTCTATGTTTGTTGTCTTTCATCATAGGCGCCGTTCTTTCTTGTTAGATGCAGTTCGGTCACCTTCTATTGTTTTACAATTATATACCCTATTTTTCCGACATTCAGTGGTTGCGAAGGGGGTAAGCAGCCTGTGGCTGCCAAGTTCCCCCAGCACTTGAACATTTACTGATTTAATATTTTTTCCAATATATCTTTTCGCACAGTCAATAGTAGTTGTAGATATTTCACAACAAACAACTAGTTGTTTATAATAATCATCAGATTTATCTGCGCTTATTTTTTCGTCATTGGGTTTCCCGTCTCAAAACTGGTTGGACATGTACCTGCCCTTATTTCTTTTCTAAACTAACCTACATAGTTTCTTGAAATTCTCACACAGCAATACAGCTCGGTTCCTCTTATATTGTTTTCTAATATTATGCCCTATTTCACTGAGATTTATTGAAGGGGGTTAAGCAACCTGTGGCTGCCAAGATCCCCCAACACTTAGACATTTGCCGAAATAATAGGTTTCCAGTAAATGCTTTCACGCAATTACCATAATTCGAGAATATTGCCCATCCAATACTTGTAGTTGCTTATAATAAATATCATGTTTCTTCTATTGTTTTCTAATATTATGCCCTTTTTCACTAAAATTTATTGAAGGGGGTTAAGCAACCTGTGGCTGCCAAGATCCCCCAACACTTAGACATTTGCCGAAATAATAGTTTTCCAGTAAATACTTTTACGCAATTACCATTATTCGAGAATATTGCCCTTCCAATGCTTGTAGTTGCTTATAATAAATATCATGTTTAAGTGCAGTTACTTTCTTCGTCATTAATTTATCCATCTTGGGACTGGTTGGATGCGTACCTCCATTGATTTCTCTTCTGAGCTATCCTACACATTTCCCTGAAACTTCTACAGCCTACATCTTTCACTATCTGTGTGCAGTAGTCTAACCTAGGTCTACCTCTTCTTCTCTTTTTTCCTATCTCTGCTTCTAGTATATTCCGCACTATTCCCTCATGCCGTAGTATGTGGCCTATCATCCTATCTCTTCTATTTTTACTGTTTTCCACATATTTCTTTCTTCCCCTACCATTTTTAGTACCTCTTCGTTCTTAACTTTGTCTGTCCATGATATCTTCATCATACGTCTGTAGCACCACATTTCAAAGGCTTCTACCTTTTTCTTGTCCGCTTCTCCCACTGTCCAGGCTTCACAGCCATACAGTGCTGTGCTCCACACATATGTTTTGAGCAATCTTTTCCTTGTTTCTATGTTTGTGGTCTTTGAGCACAGTAGTTGCTTTTTCTTGTTAAATGTAGCACGACCTAGTGCTAATCTTTATTTTATATCTTTTGTGCTTTTCCGATCTTGCGTTATTTGGCTTCCTAGGTAGCAGAAATCCTTAACCTCTTGTAAGTTCGTGTTACATATTTGTATTCTTGTTTTTGATTTATTTTTTCCTCCTTTGCATACTAGTACTTTAGTTTTACTTTTGTTAATTTTCATACCATATCTCTCTGTTAGAACCGTTTCCATTTCATTGAGAGCAGCTTCTAACTCTTCCTTGCTAGATGCTAATACCGCTATATCATCTGCAAATATAAGCATATCAATTTTTCGTCCCTGCATAGTAATTCCAAATGTCTTCCTGCATTTGACAGTATTCATTGCCTCTTCAATGTACAAGTTAAAAATTAGTGGGGATAGGGAACATCCCTGTCTCACCCCTTTCTTTATGTTTACTTCTCTACGTTCCTGCTCTAATTCTATTACTGCTGTTTGTTCTTTGTATAAGCTATGTACTATCCGTCTATCCCTATAACTCATTCCAATCTTTTTGAGTATTTCGAACATTTTTTCCATTTTACATTGTCAAATGCTTTTCCAGATCTACAAACCCTATATACACGCTTTCCCCTTTTTCTATTGTTTTCTCCATTATCACCCTCAGAGCTAAGATAGCCTCCCGTGTTCCCCTGTTTCGCCTAAATCCAAATTGGTCTTCTCCTAGTATTTCTTCAGCCCGTTTTTCCATTCGTCTTTGTACAATTCTAGTTAATATTTTTGATACGTATGCTGTCAAGCTTATTGTTCGAAAATTTTCACATCTATCTGCGCCTTTCTTTTTTGGTATAGTTACTATGATGTTATGTTTGAAATCTTTGGGTATCTCGCCTGTCTCATACATATAGCTTACAAGTTGGAATAGACGTTCTGTTACTGCCTGACCAGCGGCTTTTAGAGTCTCCGCTTGCACCTTATCTGTACCCGGCGCCTTACCATTTTCAGACCCTTTAATGCTATTTCAAATTCATCCCTGAGTATAGGATATCCCAAATCATCATTTTCAATGTCTGATTCCTGTTCTAATGCAGTTAGTTCTTCTCCTGAATATAAATTTCCTATATATTCTTGCCATCTACCCACTTTCTCTACATTTTCTATAATGACATTTCCTCCCGCGTCCCTTCTATTTTTGCTATACGGTTCTATATCCCTAAAATTGCTTCTAATTAGTTTGTATGCTTCATCTGTCTTTCCTACTTCCATCTTAGTTTGTACCTCTTTGCACTTTTCATCAATCCATTGTTCTTTAGCTTTCCTGCATTTTCGAATAATTTCCCATTTTATGGCTTTGTATCTCTGTTTTCCTGTTTCGTCTGATTTATTTTGTATTTTCGTCTTTCTTCTATTAAATTCAGGATATCCTTTGTTATCCATGGTTTCTTATTTACTTTTGTGTATACCCCAGAATATCTCTGGCCGCCATGTCGAGACTGGATTTAATGTTATTCCATTCTGTTTCTACTTTCTTAGTATCAGATATTTTCCCGATATCTTTGAGCAATTGATTTGACCTTTTTCGAATCTTTCTTGAATATCTTTTCTTTTAGTTTCTGTAGGTGCAAGTGCCTTTTTCCGTTTCTTTTTCAAATTTTTAAATTTAAGTGCGGCCTTCATAATTACGATGTTGTGGTCAGTGTCTATATCTGCTTCTGGGTAGCTTCTACTGTCTTTTACTTGATTCCTAAACCGTTGTCTAACAAAAACGTAATCTATTTGATATCTTCCTATATCTTCTGGCATCTTCCACGTATATCGTCTTCTAGCATGATGTTGAAATAATGTGTTTGTAATGATTAAATTGTTCTTGTCGCAAAATTCTACCAGCCTATTTCCCTGTCGTTTCTAGTGCCTAAACCAAATAAACCTACTATTAAATTTTATTATTAAATTTTCATGTCCTTTTACGTGTCTTAATATGTCTTCGATATCTTTGTAGATCGCTTCTACCTCTTCGTCACTGTAGCTAGAGGTGGGCATGTATACTTGTATTATTACTGTGTTGACCGGTTTAGATTCTAATCTAACCTTGAGTACTCTTTCATTCTTTCACTAAAATTTATTGAAGGGGGTTAAGCAACCTGTGGCTGCCAAGATCCCCAACACTTAGACATTTGCCGAAATAATAGTTTTCCAGTAAATACTTTTACGCAATTACCATTATTCGAGAATATTGCCCTCAATGCTTGTAGTTGCTTATAATAAATATCATGTTTAAGTGCAGTTACTTTCTTCGTCATTAATTTATCCATCTTGGGACTGGTTGGATGCGTACCTCCATTGATTTCTCTTCTGAGCTATCCTACACATTTCCCTGAAACTTCTACAGCCTACATCTTTCACTATCTGTGTGCAGTAGTCTAACCTAGGTCTACCTCTTCTTCTCTTTTTCATATCTCTGCTTCTAGTATATTCCGCACTATTCTCTCATGCCGTAGTATGTGGCCTATCATCCTATCTCTTCTATTTTTACTGTTTTCCACATATTTCTTTCTTCCCTACCATTTTAGTACCTCTTCGTTCTTAACTTTGTCTGTCCATGATATCTTCATCATACGTCTGTAGCACCACATTTCAAAGGCTTCTACCTTTTTCTTGTCCGCTTCTCCCACTGTCCAGGCTTCACAGCCATACAGTGCTGTGCTCCACATATGTTTTGAGCAATCTTTTCCTTGTTTCTATGTTTGTGGTCTTTGAGCACAGTAGTTGCTTTTTCTTGTTAAATGTAGCACGACCTAGTGCTAATCTTTATTTTATATCTTTTGTGCTTTTCCGATCTTGCGTTATTTGGCTTCCTAGGTAGCAGAAATCCTTAACCTCTTGTAAGTTCGTGTTACATATTTGTATTCTTGTTTTTGATTTATTTTTTCCTCCTTTGCATACTAGTACTTTAGTTTTACTTTTGTTAATTTTCATACCATATCTCTCTGTTAGAACCGTTTCCATTTCATTGAGAGCAGCTTCTAACTCTTCCTTGCTAGATGCTAATACCGCTATATCATCTGCAAATCTAAGCATATCAATTTTTCGTCCCTGCATAGTAATTCCAAATGTCTTCCT
This sequence comes from Platerodrilus igneus, assembly GCA_036346225.1. Taxonomy (NCBI): domain Eukaryota; kingdom Metazoa; phylum Arthropoda; class Insecta; order Coleoptera; family Lycidae; genus Platerodrilus; species Platerodrilus igneus. The sequence continues at coordinate 91,059 of JARFIW010001258.1, read as the reverse complement.
GCATTTGACAGTATTCATTGCCTCTTCAGTGTACAAGTTAAAAATTAGTGGGGATAGGGAACATCCCTGTCTCACCCTTTCTTTATGTTTACTTCTCTACGTTCCTGCTCTAATTCTATTACTGCTGTTTGTTCTTTGTATAAGCTATGTACTATCCGTCTATCCCTATAACTCATTCCAATCTTTTTGAGTATTTCGAACATTTTTTTCCATTTTACATTGTCAAATGCTTTTCCAGATCTACAAACCCTATATACACGCTTTCCCCTTTTTCTATTGTTTTCTCTATTATCACCCTCAGAGCTAAGATAGCCTCCCGTGTTCCCCTGTTTCGCCTAAATCCAAATTGGTCTTCTCCTAGTATTTCTTCAGCCCGTTTTTCCATTCGTCTTTGTACAATTCTAGTTAATATTTTGATACGTATGCTGTCAAGCTTATTGTTCGAAAATTTTCACATCTATCTGCGCCTTTCTTTTTTGGTATAGTTACTATGATGTTATGTTTGAAATCTTTGGGTATCTCGCCTGTCTCATACATATAGCTTACAAGTTGGAATAGACGTTCTGTTACTGCCTGACCAGCGGCTTTTAGAGTCTCCGCTTGCACCTTATCTGTACCCGGCGCCTTACCATTTTTCAGACCCTTTAATGCTATTTCAAATTCATCCCTGAGTATAGGATATCCCAAATCATCATTTTCAATGTCTGATTCCTGTTCTAATGCAGTTAGTTCTTCTCCTGAATATAAATTTCCTATATATTCTTGCCATCTACCCACTTTCTCTACATTTTCTATAATGACATTTCCTCCCGCGTCCCTTCTATTTTTGCTATACGGTTCTATATCCCTAAAATTGCTTCTAATTAGTTTGTATGCTTCATCTGTCTTTCCTACTTCCATCTTAGTTTGTACCTCTTTGCACTTTTCATCAATCCATTGTTCTTTAGCTTTCCTGCATTTTCGAATAATTTCCCATTTTATGGCTTTGTATCTCTGTTTTCCTGTTTCGTCTGATTTATTTTTGTATTTTCGTCTTTTTTCTATTAAATTCAGGATATCCTTTGTTATCCATGGTTTCTTATTTACTTTTTGTGTATACCCCAGAATATCTCTGGCCGCCATGTTGAGACTGGATTTAATGTTATTCCATTCTGTTTCTACTTTCTTAGTATCAGATATTTTCCCGATATCTTTGAGCAATTGATTTGACCTTTTTCGAATCTTTCTTGAATATCTTTTCTTTTAGTTTCTGTAGGTGCAAGTGCCTTTTCCGTTTCTTTTTCAAATTTTAAATTTAAGTGCGGCCTTCATAATTACGATGTTGTGGTCAGTGTCTATATCTGCTTCTGGGTAGCTTCTACTGTCTTTTACTTGATTCCTAAACCGTTGTCTAACAAGAATGTAATCTATTTGATATCTTCCTATATCTTCTGGCATCTTCCACGTATATCGTCTTCTAGCATGATGTTGAAATAATGTGTTTGTAATGATTAAATTGTTCTTGTCGCAAAATTCTACCAGCCTATTTCCCCTGTCGTTTCTAGTGCCTAAACCAAATAAACCTACTATTAAATTTTATTATTAAATTTTCATGTCCTTTACGTGTCTTAATATGTCTTCGATATCTTTGTAGATCGCTTCTACCTCTTCGTCACTGTAGCTAGAGGTGGGCATGTTTACTTGTATTATTACTGTGTTGACCGGTTTAGATTCTAATCTAACCTTGAGTACTCTTTCATTCTTTCACTAAAATTTATTGAAGGGGGTTAAGCAACCTGTGGCTGCCAAGATCCCCCAACACTTAGACATTTGCCGAAATAATAGTTTTCCAGTAAATACTTTTACGCAATTACCATTATTCGAGAATATTGCCCTCAATGCTTGTAGTTGCTTATAATAAATATCATGTTTAAGTGCAGTTACTTTCTTCGTCATTAATTTATCCATCTTGGGACTGGTTGGATGCGTACCTCCATTGATTTCTCTTCTGAGCTATCCTACACATTTCCCTGAAACTTCTACAGCCTACATCTTTCACTATCTGTGTGCAGTAGTCTAACCTAGGTCTACCTCTTCTTCTCTTTTTCCTATCTCTGCTTCTAGTATATTCCGCACTATTCTCTCATGCCGTAGTATGTGGCCTATCATCCTATCTCTTCTATTTTTACTGTTTTCCACATATTTCTTTCTTCCCTACCATTTTAGTACCTCTTCGTTCTTAACTTTGTCTGTCCATGATATCTTCATCATACGTCTGTAGCACCACATTTCAAAGGCTTCTACCTTTTTCTTGTCCGCTTCTCCCACTGTCCAGGCTTCACAGCCATACAGTGCTGTGCTCCACACATATGTTTTGAGCAATCTTTTCCTTGTTTCTATGTTTGTGGTCTTTGAGCACAGTAGTTGCTTTTCTTGTTAAATGTAGCACGACCTAGTGCTAATCTTTATTTTATATCTTTTGTGCTTTTCCGATCTTGCGTTATTTGGCTTCCTAGGTAGCAGAAATCCTTAACCTCTTGTAAGTTCGTGTTACATATTTGTATTCTTGTTTTTGATTTATTTTTTCCTCCTTTGCATACTAGTACTTTAGTTTTACTTTTGTTAATTTTCATACCATATCTCTCTGTTAGAACCGTTTCCATTTCATTGAGAGCAGCTTCTAACTCTTCCTTGCTAGATGCTAATACCGCTATATCATCTGCAAATCTAAGCATATCAATTTTTCGTCCCTGCATAGTAATTCCAAATGTCTTCCTGCATTTGACAGTATTCATTGCCTCTTCAGTGTACAAGTTAAAAATTAGTGGGGATAGGGAACATCCCTGTCTCACCCCTTTCTTTATGTTTACTTCTCTACGTTCCTGCTCTAATTCTATTACTGCTGTTTGTTCTTTGTATAAGCTATGTACTATCCGTCTATCCCTATAACTCATTCCAATCTTTTGAGTATTTCGAACATTTTTCCATTTACATTGTCAAATGCTTTTCCAGATCTACAAACCCTATATACACGCTTTCCCTTTTTCTATTGTTTCTCTATTATCACCCTCAGAGCTAAGATAGCCTCCCGTGTTCCCCTGTTTCGCCTAAATCCAAATTGGTCTTCTCTAGTATTTCTTCAGCCCGTTTTTCCATTCGTCTTTGTACAATTCTAGTTAATATTTTGATACGTATGCTGTCAAGCTTATTGTTCGAAAATTTTCACATCTATCTGCGCCTTTCTTTTTTGGTATAGTTACTATGATGTTATGTTTGAAATCTTTGGGTATCTCGCCTGTCTCATACATATAGCTTACAAGTTGGAATAGACGTTCTGTTACTGCCTGACCAGCGGCTTTTAGAGTCTCCGCTTGCACCTTATCTGTACCCGGCGCCTTACCATTTTCAGACCCTTTAATGCTATTTCAAATTCATCCCTGAGTATAGGATATCCCAAATCATCATTTTCAATGTCTGATTCCTGTTCTAATGCAGTTAGTTCTTCTCCTGAATATAAATTTCCTATATATTCTTGCCATCTACCCACTTTCTCTACATTTTCTATAATGACATTTCCTCCCGCGTCCCTTCTATTTTTGCTATACGGTTCTATATCCCTAAAATTGCTTCTAATTAGTTTGTATGCTTCATCTGTCTTTCCTACTTCCATCTTAGTTTGTACCTCTTTGCACTTTTCATCAATCCATTGTTCTTTAGCTTTCCTGCATTTTCGAATAATTTCCCATTTTATGGCTTTGTATCTCTGTTTTCCTGTTTCGTCTGATTTATTTTTGTATTTTCGTCTTTTTCTATTAAATTCAGGATATCCTTTGTTATCCATGGTTTCTTATTTACTTTTGTGTATACCCCAGAATATCTCTGGCCGCCATGTTGAGACTGGATTTAATGTTATTCCATTCTGTTTCTACTTTCTTAGTATCAGATATTTTCCCGATATCTTTGAGCAATTGATTTGACCTTTTTCGAATCTTTCTTGAATATCTTTTCTTTTAGTTTCTGTAGGTGCAAGTGCCTTTTCCGTTTCTTTTTCAAATTTTTAAATTTAAGTGCGGCCTTCATAATTACGATGTTGTGGTCAGTGTCTATATCTGCTTCTGGGTAGCTTCTACTGTCTTTTACTTGATTCCTAAACCGTTGTCTAACAAGAATGTAATCTATTTGATATCTTCCTATATCTTCTGGCATCTTCCACGTATATCGTCTTCTAGCATGATGTTGAAATAATGTGTTTGTAATGATTAAATTGTTCTTGTCGCAAAATTCTACCAGCCTATTTCCCCTGTCGTTTCTAGTGCCTAAACCAAATAAACCTACTATTAAATTTTATTATTAAATTTTCATGTCCTTTTACGTGTCTTAATATGTCTTCGATATCTTTGTAGATCGCTTCTACCTCTTCGTCACTGTAGCTAGAGGTGGGCATGTATACTTGTATTATTACTGTGTTGACCGGTTTAGATTCTAATCTAACCTTGAGTACTCTTTCATTCTTTCACTAAAATTTATTGAAGGGGGTTAAGCAACCTGTGGCTGCCAAGATCCCCCAACACTTAGACATTTGCCGAAATAATAGTTTTCCAGTAAATACTTTTACGCAATTACCATTATTCGAGAATATTGCCCCTCCAATGCTTGTAGTTGCTTATAATAAATATCATGTTTAAGTGCAGTTACTTTCTTCGTCATTAATTTATCCATCTTGGGACTGGTTGGATGCGTACCTCCATTGATTTCTCTTCTGAGCTATCCTACACATTTCCCTGAAACTTCTACAGCCTACATCTTTCACTATCTGTGTGCAGTAGTCTAACCTAGGTCTACCTCTTCTTCTCTTTTTTCCTATCTCTGCTTCTAGTATATTCCGCACTATTCTCTCATGCCGTAGTATGTGGCCTATCATCCTATCTCTTCTATTTTTTACTGTTTTCCACATATTTCTTTCTTCCCCTACCATTTTTAGTACCTCTTCGTTCTTAACTTTGTCTGTCCATGATATCTTCATCATACGTCTGTAGCACCACATTTCAAAGGCTTCTACCTTTTTCTTGTCCGCTTCTCCCACTGTCCAGGCTTCACAGCCATACAGTGCTGTGCTCCACACATATGTTTTGAGCAATCTTTTCCTTGTTTCTATGTTTGTGGTCTTTGAGCACAGTAGTTGCTTTTCTTGTTAAATGTAGCACGACCTAGTGCTAATCTTTATTTTATATCTTTTGTGCTTTTCCGATCTTGCGTTATTTGGCTTCCTAGGTAGCAGAAATCCTTAACCTCTTGTAAGTTCGTGTTACATATTTGTATTCTTGTTTTGATTTATTTTTCCTCCTTTGCATACTAGTACTTTAGTTTTACTTTTGTTAATTTTCATACCATATCTCTCTGTTAGAACCGTTTCCATTTCATTGAGAGCAGCTTCTAACTCTTCCTTGCTAGATGCTAATACCGCTATATCATCTGCAAATCTAAGCATATCAATTTTTCGTCCCTGCATAGTAATTCCAAATGTCTTCCTGCATTTGACAGTATTCATTGCCTCTTCAGTGTACAAGTTAAAAATTAGTGGGGATAGGGAACATCCCTGTCTCACCCCTTTCTTTATGTTTACTTCTCTACGTTCCTGCTCTAATTCTATTACTGCTGTTTGTTCTTTGTATAAGCTATGTACTATCCGTCTATCCCTATAACTCATTCCAATCTTTTTGAGTATTTCGAACATTTTTTTCCATTTTACATTGTCAAATGCTTTTCCAGATCTACAAACCCTATATACACGCTTTCCCCTTTTTCTATTGTTTTCTCCATTATCACCCTCAGAGCTAAGATAGCCTCCCGTGTTCCCCTGTTTCGCCTAAATCCAAATTGGTCTTCTCCTAGTATTTCTTCAGCCCGTTTTTCCATTCGTCTTTGTACAATTCTAGTTAATATTTTTGATACGTATGCTGTCAAGCTTATTGTTCGAAAATTTTCACATCTATCTGCGCCTTTCTTTTTTGGTATAGTTACTATGATGTTATGTTTGAAATCTTTGGGTATCTCGCCTGTCTCATACATATAGCTTACAAGTTGGAATAGACGTTCTGTTACTGCCTGACCAGCGGCTTTAGAGTCTCCGCTTGCACCTTATCTGTACCCGGCGCCTTACCATTTTCAGACCCTTTAATGCTATTTCAAATTCATCCCTGAGTATAGGATATCCCAAATCATCATTTTCAATGTCTGATTCCTGTTCTAATGCAGTTAGTTCTTCTCCTGAATATAAATTTCCTATATATTCTTGCCATCTACCCACTTTCTCTACATTTTCTATAATGACATTTCCTCCGCGTCCCTTCTATTTTTGCTATACGGTTCTAAATCCCTAAAATTGCTTCTAATTAGTTTGTATGCTTCATCTGTCTTTCCTACTTCCATCTTAGTTTGTACCTCTTTGCACTTTTCATCAATCCATTGTTCTTTAGCTTTCCTGCATTTTCGAATAATTTCCCATTTTATGGCTTTGTATCTCTGTTTTCCTGTTTCGTCTGATTTATTTTGTATTTTCGTCTTTCTTCTATTAAATTCAGGATATCCTTTGTTATCCATGGTTTCTTATTTACTTTTGTGTATACCCCAGAATATCTCTGGCCGCCATGTCGAGACTGGATTTAATGTTATTCCATTCTGTTTCTACTTTCTAAGTATCAGATATTTTCCCGATATCTTTGAGCAATTGATTTGACCTTTTTCGAATCTTTCTTGAATATCTTTTCTTTTAGTTTCTGTAGGTGCAAGTGCCTTTTTCCGTTTCTTTTTTCAAATTTTAAATTTAAGTGCGGCCTTCATAATTACGATGTTGTGGTCAGTGTCTATATCTGCTTCTGGGTAGCTTCTACTGTCTTTTACTTGATTCCTAAACCGTTGTCTAACAAGAATGTAATCTATTTGATATCTTCCTATATCTTCTGGCATCTTCCACGTATATCGTCTTCTAGCATGATGTTGAAATAATGTGTTTGTAATGATTAAATTGTTCTTGTCGCAAAATTCTACCAGCCTATTTCCTGTCGTTTCTAGTGCCTAAACCAAATAAACCTACTATTAAATTTTATTATTACATTTTCATGTCCTTTTACGTGTCTTAATATGTCTTCGATATCTTTGTAGATCGCTTCTACCTCTTCGTCACTGTAGCTAGAGGTGGGCATGTTTACTTGTATTATTACTGTGTTGACCGGTTTAGATTCTAATCTAACCTTGAGTACTCTTTCATTCTTTCACTAAAATTTATTGAAGGGGGTTAAGCAACCTGTGGCTGCCAAGATCCCCCAACACTTAGACATTTGCCGAAATAATAGTTTTCCAGTAAATACTTTTACGCAATTACCATTATTCGAGAATATTGCCCCTCCAATGCTTGTAGTTGCTTATAATAAATATCATGTTTAAGTGCAGTTACTTTCTTCGTCATTAATTTATCCATCTTGGGACTGGTTGGATGCGTACCTCCATTGATTTCTCTTCTGAGCTATCCTACACATTTCCCTGAAACTTCTACAGCCTACATCTTTCACTATCTGTGTGCAGTAGTCTAACCTAGGTCTACCTCTTCTTCTCTTTTCCTATCTCTGCTTCTAGTATATTCCGCACTATTCTCTCATGCCGTAGTATGTGGCCTATCATCCTATCTCTTCTATTTTTACTGTTTTCCACATATTTCTTTCTTCCCCTACCATTTTAGTACCTCTTCGTTCTTAACTTTGTCTGTCCATGATATCTTCATCATACGTCTGTAGCACCACATTTCAAAGGCTTCTACCTTTTCTTGTCCGCTTCTCCCACTGTCCAGGCTTCACAGCCATACAGTGCTGTGCTCCACACATATGTTTTGAGCAATCTTTTCCTTGTTTCTATGTTTGTGGTCTTTGAGCACAGTAGTTGCTTTTTCTTGTTAAATGTAGCACGACCTAGTGCTAATCTTTATTTTATATCTTTTGTGCTTTTCCGATCTTGCGTTATTTGGCTTCCTAGGTAGCAGAAATCCTTAACCTCTTGTAAGTTCGTGTTACATATTTGTATTCTTGTTTTTGATTTATTTTTTCCTCCTTTGCATACTAGTACTTTAGTTTTACTTTTGTTAATTTTCATACCATATCTCTCTGTTAGAACCGTTTCCATTTCATTGAGAGCAGCTTCTAACTCTTCCTTGCTAGATGCTAATACCGCTATATCATCTGCAAATCTAAGCATATCAATTTTTCGTCCCTGCATAGTAATTCCAAATGTCTTCCTGCATTTGACAGTATTCATTGCCTCTTCAAGTGTACAAGTTAAAATTAGTGGGGATAGGGAACATCCCTGTCTCACCCTTTCTTTATGTTTACTTCTCTACGTTCCTGCTCTAATTCTATTACTGCTGTTTGTTCTTTGTATAAGCTATGTACTATCCGTCTATCCCTATAACTCATTCCAATCTTTTTTAGTATTTCGAACATTTTTTTCCATTTTACATTGTCAAATGCTTTTCCAGATCTACAAACCCTATATACACGCTTTCCCCTTTTTCTATTGTTTTCTCCATTATCACCCTCAGAGCTAAGATAGCCTCCCGTGTTCCCCTGTTTCGCCTAAATCCAAATTGGTCTTCTCCTAGTATTTCTTCAGCCCGTTTTTCCATTCGTCTTTGTACAATTCTAGTTAATATTTTTGATACGTATGCTGTCAAGCTTATTGTTCGAAAATTTTCACATCTATCTGCGCCTTTCTTTTTTGGTATAGTTACTATGATGTTATGTTTGAAATCTTTGGGTATCTCGCCTGTCTCATACATATAGCTTACAAGTTGGAATAGACGTTCTGTTACTGCCTGACCAGCGGCTTTTAGAGTCTCCGCTTGCACCTTATCTGTACCCGGCGCCTTACCATTTTTCAGACCCTTTAATGCTATTTCAAATTCATCCCTGAGTATAGGATATCCAAAATCATCATTTTCAATGTCTGATTCCTGTTCTAATGCAGTTAGTTCTTCTCCTGAATATAAATTTCCTATATATTCTTGCCATCTACCCACTTTCTCTACATTTTCTATAATGACATTTCCTCCCGCGTCCCTTCTATTTTTGCTATACGGTTCTATATCCCTAAAATTGCTTCTAATTAGTTTGTATGCTTCATCTGTCTTTCCTACTTCCATCTTAGTTTGTACCTCTTTGCACTTTTCATCAATCCATTGTTCTTTAGCTTTCCTGCATTTTCGAATAATTTCCCATTTTATGGCTTTGTATCTCTGTTTTCCTGTTTCGTCTGATTTATTTTTGTATTTTCGTCTTTCTTCTATTAAATTCAGGATATCCTTTGTTATCCATGGTTTCTTATTTACTTTTTGTGTATACCCCAGAATATCTCTGGCCGCCATGTCGAGACTGGATTTAATGTTATTCCATTCTGTTTCTACTTTCTTAGTATCAGATATTTTCCCGATATCTTTGAGCAATTGATTTGACCTTTTTTCGAATCTTTCTTGAATATCTTTTTCTTTTAGTTTCTGTAGGTGCAAGTGCCTTTTTCCGTTTCTTTTTTCAAATTTTTAAATTTAAGTGCGGCCTTCATAATTACGATGTTGTGGTCAGTGTCTATATCTGCTTCTGGGTAGCTTCTACTGTCTTTTACTTGATTCCTAAACCGTTGTCTAACAAGAATGTAATCTATTTGATATCTTCCTATATCTTCTGGCATCTTCCACGTATATCGTCTTCTAGCATGATGTTGAAATAATGTGTTTGTAATGATTAAATTGTTCTTGTCGCAAAATTCTACCAGCCTATTTCCCCTGTCGTTTCTAGTGCCTAAACCAAATAAACCTACTATTAAATTTTATTATTAAATTTTCATGTCCTTTTACGTGTCTTAATATGTCTTCGATATCTTTGTAGATCGCTTCTACCTCTTCGTCACTGTAGCTAGAGGTGGGCATGTATACTTGTATTATTACTGTGTTGACCGGTTTAGATTCTAATCTAACCTTGAGGACTCTTTCATTCTTTTGTAAGTAATTTTCTACACAATATCCTATCTTTTTCCGCATAACTATCCCCACACCCAAATTTCCTTCCTCGGCTCCTGTATGAATTACCCTAAAGTCTCCACTCCAAAAATCCCCCGCCTCTGGCCACCGAACTTCGCTGATCACTACTATGTGTAATGATAACCTATTCATTTCGATTTTTAGGTTCTCTAGCTTACCCACTTGCTTCATAGTTCTAACATTACACGCTCCTACTCGCAAAATGTTCCCGACTCTTATTCTTAACTTTCTGATCGCATCCTCCGAAGTAGTCCCCTCCCGGAGATCCGAATGGGGGACTATTTTAACTCCGGAATCTTTTACCCCAGAGAATGCCATCGTTTTATTATAATTTAGGTACGCTGTGTACTTGGGAGGTAATGTGGTGGTTTCCCGTTGCCTTCCACATCGCGGTAGCGTGTCTTAGACTGCCATACCGACCCCTATGGTCTCTGCCAATCTAAGTACCGAAAGAGCCGCTGCCCTCTTTCGGGGACCTGTCTTAGTCTGGTTCCTCACTAACGACCCTACTGCTTTGGTTGAACCTGTAGTTTGACTCTTTAGCTCATTAGAACACGCAAGCCATTTCACCTGTTCTAGTAATCTAGAACTTCGGCAAGTGCAGGTCCATTCGAAATGGCTTCCGACTATACTAGATGTCTATTCCTCGAGTAGAGCTTATGAGAATTGGTCGTGGTTCTTTTTACAAAACATTTGTAACGATCCGTTTATTTTGTTACCTTATATTAGATAAATATGTATATAAAGCCCCTTAGTTTGTGTAAATAATGCATCAGTTTAAAATATAACAAAGAGCGCATTGCCCGCACAGCCCTTCATAATTTCGACAGTTTTTTTGGAGGTAATCAAAAAGGCGGGGGTCTGTGACGTTTATGAGGTAAGTTTGTCAAGTTGAGTTTTGTGATATAAAACAAATCGCTTAGAGCGGATTTATTCAGTTTTTACATGAAATATGTAGTTACAATATCATAGTTAATCGATCGTTTATTTTGGTGGTTCAGGGAAAGTTATAATACAAGTGCCGAGTTTTGATTGTTGATCTTCGCTAATAGCGTCACGTGCTGCACGTGGTTAATCATTCTGTTGTAGGTTGAGGCATCCTCTTTTGTTGTTTACGTTTTAGAAGTATTAATTAATGCCAATGAATTTGGGAGTTACTGTCTGGAGGATGCATGGAAATCTCGTTACGGTTGCGGTAGGCCCGTAATATAACCCAGTTGTTGGGGATCAAGTAATAGATTAATCGTCACGTGTTTGAAAGTAAAAACTCGACACCCTCACAGTGTTGACTGGTACAATCCACCTTACAAGGTATGCGTCTGTATTCGTAGATTTTACAGTGCAGCCCCAAATACGTCGATTATAATTGAATGTTTGTGTAATTAAACTATGCGCAACCCGTACATGAAGTTGTGTTAATCCCTTATCACCGAGTCCTAAAGTGCGTGCGCTTTTTTGATACTTTACCGTTGTCGTGAACAACAAGCACATTTAACTAGTATAAATAGTTAAACCATATTATTCCCAATTAACGTAATATTTAAGACAGTTGTGCTGATACTTCGATTTATTCAAAATTATTATGATTACATATTTGCTGAATTAAGATCACAATTTACATTTTGAATTTAAAGTTATTGTTGCCGTTAAGTTAGTAGCGTAGGGTTGCATGCACACGGCGTCCTACGCATTACGTTTCAAATATTTTATTAGTTACTGTGTAAGTAGAGCAAGTGGGGGTATCCTGTGCACTCAACTCCACCTTAATTTTATTACACATTGCTTTACTGGCCAGTACACCTTATAGTAATAATAATTGTATGCCATTTACTTTATCAACAATATTACTTGTGGTAATGTTTACATTTACTTGTTCATATATGTATGTGCCATATTTGTTTATGTAACCAACCCATGTATTTATTTCAGTCGTTGGGATTTGTTAATAGAATTAAGTAAAGTTGTCTACGTGCATTATTTTAGTAAGAAGTTTATGTTAGTAGGGTGAATTCAACCTCTCTATTCTGCGAGATTTTCTGAGGATTTTATGTTAAATATTGAGCTGCAAGAAGTTTACCGACCAGTGACGAGATTCTCCTTTTGTCATCTAGCATTGTGACATTACTGGTGGTGCCCACCCGATTTTTGACGTTTTACCGACTTCACATCTCATTATAATTGTCATCTTAGGGCATTTAGCAATCCCAATCTACGACTTTTGTCTGATCTACCCCTCACCGGCTAGAGCTAGGCCGCTCATGGGTCCCGATTCGTCCCTTGGTGTCGTAGTGCTGAATTGGCCCGTAACACATTATTTACTTACTATGGCTTAATTCATACCAAAATAAGAGTATAGGGAAGGCGCCACCAAGTCATTAAATTTTAAACACAGTTTCCCTAAGGGGGACTTGGGAGTCCTAAGAGAGGGATATTGTATTAACTGCTTACACAGGAGCTGTAAATAAAATTGAATTAAATTAACAAAGTGAGGACACAAGCGGTATACTCTTGCTACCTCATAATAAGAAAAGCTGTAGAGATTAATTATGCACACACTTTTATAGACACAAATATTAGGCATCAAATCCTGAAAGAGCTAGCAGAGCTTCATCGTCAAATAGAAGCTGCAAATATCATTATATTGAAGGTATTTATGCCTTTTGTTCCTTGATCTAATTACCCTATTTTTGAACTCACTTGTTCAAAATAAAACAATTAATTAAATGAATTAAGTGGTGATTCATTAATTAAATGTAGCTTCATGATAAAAAGTTGTATGTATAAAATTTACATATCAAAAATGGTACTATAATTTCTTCTACACAAATGTAGAGTGATAAATTCAAATAAAATATCAAATACGTTAAGCATTTCTTTTTACTACAAGATTAACTCAAATCAAAATATCAGATCTGTTATTAGGCTTACAAGTTTATACGAAAATATCAAAAATCTAATAATTCAACGTTCAAAAGCTTTAACTATAATTACACATAAATGAAACTCTAATCAGAACTCAATGAAGGTGCTTAAGTTCGTTAATAATAATAACGGTTATTACGCTGGATTTAATATTGACAATAAAAAACACCAAAAGTCCTTTATAGTTTGTTAAGCAAAATAATATTTATAGGTCATCACAATGTTATTTCAGATGTTGCCTTGAATCAAAGTTGGCCAAATGCGGAGGTCATGTATAAATAATAAAGAGCGCTTATCTCGTTTTGACAGGTTCTTGTTTGTGTGACAGCGTTACATTGTATTAAACCAGATGTGTACATACTGTTCCTGGACAAACAAATTACGTCGCCGTTTACATGTTGTACTGAAACCAACCAACTGCGTGCTTCTTGGACCCAATTATACGAGCTTAAAGCTTATTTCCTCTACTCAATAACGGAACAAACCAAAATCCATCCAAACAGTTATCAGAAAATGCAAAGCTTCCATCTATACTGCATTTAGTTCATTATCCAAATAATTATCTTGAGTGTAATTATCCACATTATTACTTGTAAATTCATCATAGCAATTAAAACATTTTCGAAAATGCTAATTATGGAACGTTTAGATTGAAACAAAGGAATTGCTATTAAATTGAAGAACATTCCGGTTAAATCTTAAATATTACGACTTCATTGCAGTACATTTTATTAAATCCAAGTATTACGGTAAAGTTGAAAGACGTTCATATTAGACCAACAATTATTATCGCCACATTGAAGTACGTTCTTGTTAAATTTAGAATATTACAATCAAATTGATAAATGCTCACATTAAATGGTAAACTAGATGAGCGTAAATGAAAAGAAAATGTCCATAAGATTATACAAAACAAAATTAGACAGGATAAGATAAGATAGGACTAAACAAGAGAAGAGAAGAGCGCCACAACAAAATTATTTAGTTTGTTTAAGAGACAATGCGTATTTGCTTACCATTATTAAAAACACTACTTCAAGTGCTTAATACACTTGAGCTAAACACATAGGCGTAAAGCCACACGTAAATTACTGGCTAGAACTCTAAGGTTTTCCATGAGATCTTCGTGTCAGGTGCTCCAGCCAGAGGGAGTCGTTGAGACGGTGCGCACATTATATCAAAGTTGTTTGGCATTGAAATGTTTATTCAAATAGTTAACTCCTCTTGTTAGCAACCAAACTAGCATCTCTGTATTGTGGTTGGGCTACATGATCCCAATATGGATATTATTTAAATGACGATGTTTACTTGTTTAATGGAACAGACTAAAAAATGTATTTAACTAATAAATTTTTGGTGATTTGCAGTCGTCAATAAAAATTGTTACAATATTTGTGTCTGCATTTTTCGAAATCGCAAGGTTGTAAAACCTTATGTTTTCTGTCAATAGTTGAGCTTTCTGCATTCTTTTTTCATTAACAGAGGCCCCTACTGCTTTCCTCTTTCTCACAGTGCCTTTTTTTGTTAGGCTTGCGCTATCTGAATAAACAAGTAAAATAAAATAAATAATTGAAAAAAAACATTATTTGCGTTTATGACACTTTTCTAACTCCTGACTGTTTTCAGTTAGATTGTGACTGAGTTCGCTGTTTTTATCCATCTCAACATTACCAGTATCGTGAAGCAATGCTGTCCTCATTTGCATTATATGAAAACGCATCTAAATTTCGACAAAAGCATACATTTAAAACAAATACCTGGTAAAATTAAATCTGAAATGCTTGCATTTTTATTAGTATTATCCTCATTCACATTTTCTATTACGAAAGTACGGTCACCAAAAGGAAGCAAAGTAAAACCTAAATCACTTTGATTGGCAATAATCATTGTAAGGTTATTTATATTATCTATAAAGGTAGAATGTTGTTATTTCTAGAGAACACCTATTTGTTATTATCTAGTCCTAGTTCTTTATTGTTTTTATTTAGATTGAGATTAGTCTCATTACTTTATACCATGGTAGAATTGTAAAGTAATCTTACGTACATTCTGACGTGTCCATATCAAACATTTTAACGGAATCTTCTGTGTATAATTCTGGAATCAAATCGCTTTCTATAATATTTCCAGCATTTTCTTGCTGTAAATTAACTAATGCAGCTAATGCAACTATATGTTTTCCACAGCTTGCCATATTTTAAAAAACTATGCACCGCCACTTGCTAATTTTACAAAACAATTCATTATAGTATATTACATTACTAGCGTGGAAAGTGACCCATTTCACACGAGTGGAAGGGTATTGTCGCACGAGGCGTAATCCGAGTGCGACTATTCCGCGAGTGTGAAATGTCACTATCCACGCGAGTACTGTACACTATTTTTCCGACGACCACTTGTAAAAACAACAGATTACACACTACTTATTTATGTAGAAAGTAAAGTATATCACTCTAGAGTGCGAAAGTACATATCACTCTAGTGTTGAAATACTTTTCAACTCTAGAGTGATATGACTGATGTTAGTATGCTAGTTACCTAGGCAACCCAAACGACTACCGGTTTCTACCTTTTTGCATTCATTCGTTTCGTTTTGGCTAATAACAGTTTAAAATACCCATAGTTAAATCGATACTGACATTTTTCGTTTAACTTAAAGATGTAATTACTCATATTAGTTTGTAATTGAAATGATTTCTTCAATAAAAATTGAGAATGCATACGCTAAAGCAACAGATTCGCGGATTTTATAAAAACAAAGTAGGTGTTCGAATTTTCAACATCAAAACGTCAAATAAATTTTATAGGTGTCTGTCTGTCTTGCATTATTGCGTACACATTTATTGCAAATAAGCATAAAAATAACTATTTCGTAATTGTTTTTAGTGGTGGTCGTCGGAAAAATAGTGTACAGTACTCGCGTGAAGTGACATTTCACACTCGTGGAATAGTCGCACTCGGTTTACGCCTCGTGCGACAATACTCTTCCACTCGTGTGAAATGGGTCACTTTCCAAGCTAGTAATGTAATATACTATTTCCGACGACCACCACTAAAAACAATTACGTGGAAAACGTTTTCCAATTCCCAAGTTATTGAATTTATATAAAATTCACCAATAAAAATTAATCAGCTGATTTCACGTTAAGCGTATTGGCTACCTAAAAAAAAAGTCGGTCCCAGGCCGTAACACAAATTGAAGGCAATCATTCATTTAAACTTTAAAAAATTTTTGCTTAGTGTACTCAAACCAAATATTTCGAACATCAATAAATCAAAGTCACCTTCAATTTATGTCATAAATGTCAAACTTGAAGTTTTTATTATTTTGAAAACGATCCTAGGTCATGGATCGAAACGTTAATAAAGATAATTTTAAAAACTATGAGTGGTTTAATCCCCAAAGAAGATTTAGAAGAATCTATAACTCTACTTCATTAACTTGCTCTTGTACCTCCTTTACTTCTTCCTGCATTTTATTTACTTTTTCCTCTACTTTATTTACTTCTTCTTCTATTTCGTCTAACTCACAGTGATTCAAATTAATAGTCTTTATCGACTTCAACATTTACTTGATCATCCCACTTAACGTACCTCTTACAACATATAGTCGTCTTATCCTTTGCCTCTATTCGCAACTTCAACTTATCAATTAAATTCATTCTAGAAAACGCCTTCATCGTCAATCCAGGTACTACCATAAATTCATGTTCAAATGTTATATTTTCTTAGTCACATTTTAAGATTGCCATGCTGTTTATATTTGCGAACTTTCTGTGGTTCGGTTCTACTAAGTTATGTATCTTTATAGGCATCAACTCATTATTTAATTTTTGAATGTTATTATAAATAAAATCTATAAGTACTTTAACGATTTTATCTTCTGCATTTAAATCTAAAATAAGATAATAAGTTTTTATTTAAATTTTCTTCACTTTCTAAATAAAATTTTATAAACTCGCGTTGATTGGGAAATTTTGAACTTTTCAGCATATAGTTTCCTTGTCATGCCCGAATCGGTGCTGTATTTTTCTATGATCAAATTATCCCTTACTCTACATTTTTAATCCCCCCCCCCTCCCGAAATGTTTTAAAAATGAAACTTCAACGTCTCTAAATGAGCTTAATTCGCTTTCTATAAGTCCAAACTAAATTTTATCACTTCATTTCAACATCGATCCTGCTATATTCAATTTTATTTGTTCATTCCAAATACCCTGTATTAAAGGTTTGACAGTATTTAAAGATATTTTGGAATTAATTTGTTATGACCATTAAATTTCGAATACTGTTCTAACGGGACACTGCTTGAACTCGGTCGCATGTATTACCCCACACTAATACTTTCCATTCTATGTTCTAAATTTTGTACCTTATTTTCTAAATCTGTTTTAAGGTTTTCTAAGTCATTTCTAAATGTTTTAAATTGTTACGTGCCGAAAATCGGCACTAGACATTTTTAATTACGTTTTAAATTGGTAAGGGTTTCGCGCCATAAATTTAAAAGACTTGTTGCGCGTATTTCCGTCACGTCAGAAGTGCGTTACGGGAGATTCGCGTCAACGCGTGTGGGGGAAGAAAAAGTGGGGAATTTCCGAAAGACGCGCAGGGACTTGCCTCCGAAACGCGAAGAAGAGTGTTGTATCTTATAGTATCTTTGTGTTATGTAGATTCCCTTGCCTTATCTTTGATTATCGTTCCCTAACCCTGTCCCTTATCGTACCTCTGCATACAGAAAGAAGACGACCGAATTTGGATGCAACCTGGCTTAAGAGCAGCCTACACCCGAGAAAAAGCCGTGAGCAGCCCACACCCGAGAAAGAGCCGTGAGCAGCCCAGACCCGAGATAGAGCCGTGAGCAGCCCAGACCCGAGAAATATTAACGAAGCTACGAGCGCCATCATGAAATAATCCTGAAGGAAGCCACGAGCGACCATCATGAAATAATCCTGAAGGAAGCCACGAGCCACCATCATGAAGTAATTCTGAAGGAAGTTTTACCTATTCACGTGAGTACCCCGTGGGGGTTTTTATATAATTTAGATAATTGGAAAATGTGTTGCAATAATTTGCATATTGTGTGACGTCATTGACAATTGGCGCGTTAATTTTCACATTATGTAATATCGTTACCAACTGTCATTTGTGGCGTACGTACCGCGTTTACGGGACAGTAATAAAATCCGGCTTGACAACTATTTTCAATTTTGTTTACCTTTTCATCTAAATTTTTAATTTTTCATTCATTTCTTTTTCCCGCGTTTCTTGATTACCTCTTATTTGAACAATTTCTTCTTTCAGATCATCCGTATCTAAAATTTGTACAACTTTTCCTCTAGTTTTAAATTTTTTCCTTTGTGGTTTTATTTGTTTCTATTAAACCTAATTTTTCTTGTATGTATTTTTATGTTTCAGATTTAACTAAGATACTTATTGCTGTTGAACTTTATAACAACCTAAAGGTTTCTGCATATTACCATTGGGTTTATCTTTTAAGTATCCTTTGATGCAGTGGCATCCCCTCCCCTATCATTGCTTTGATAGTCTAATCCCACGACCACTCCTATGCTCCCGTGTGACGTAAAAATCAAGTTAGTCCGGAAAACAGTCAGCCATTCCTTTACTTTTAAAGCCGCCCTTCCATTCTGACCAAGTGTAGGACTTATCTAAGTTTTTTAGGGATCCGCTAAGCCCCACCAGGGAGTCTACCCTACCTATATATATGGAGCACTCTTTAACCCTAGAAGGTTAAATGTTACAATAGTTCGATTTGAAATGATCATTTGGGCTTTGCATAAAAGTCTAAGTTATTATTTCATCTTATTAACTGTAATATGTTAGTATTTATCAACTAAGTTTTTTAGGGATCCGCTAAGCCCTACCAGGGAGTCTACCCTACCTGTATATATGGAGCACTCTTTAACCCTAGAAGGTTAAATGTTACAATAGTTCGATTTGAAATGATCATTTGGGCTTTGCATAAAAGTCTAAGTTATTATTTCATCTTATTAACTGTAATATGTTAGTATTTATCAACATACCTTGTGTAAATAACTACTTAAAATATTTATATATATATTTATATATGTACATATATGTATATATATATATATATATATATATATTGATGTGATAAAGAGGTCACGAGAGCTCATGAAAGCCAAATCTATCAATAAAACTCACCCAAAGAGAAGGAAACGAAAAAAAAAAATAAAATTTTTAAATATTTAATTGCTCTACCCTGTATAAATTAATCGTTGAAAGATACCATTAAAAGCATACTTCATTGCACTCAACATAAAAGAAGCCCCTTATTTACTTATGAAAAAGCTTTAAGACCTTGTGTAAATAAAGCCTTTTATACTTAATAAAAACGAATTTTCATTTTAAATACATAGCTATTTAATACATCTGCGTAAAAACCATATCAATCTTATTGCATTTGCAAAGCATAGAAAAGCAATTTCTTTTAATTTTTCCGTGTATTACTTAGTAAAACTAGTTTCATTTTAAAAGGTACGTTAGTAAGTGAAAACATTAATTCCATGCTTCTATTAAAATGCAAAGCAATTGAAAGCTGAAATTATTTATGTAGTAAGTTTTATGTGTATAAAATATGCGTTAGAATACGTTTCGTGACAGTGCAAGCAAATCGTTTTGCACTTGCAAAACCATAAAGAAAGCAATCTCGAGCTTTTATTGTTTTTCCGTGTGTGTATAATACTACAAATAAAATATTTATTCTTGTTCAAAGTAACACTTTATAAGTTTTAAATATTAATCCAGAACCTTTTTTATTCAGAAACAAATGCGTCACGTTTACTAAAAATGTTTTAAAAACATAAATCATAGCTTGCCGCTAATTGCATCGTTAAATACTGATATTCTCGTAAAAATTACATTACCCTACATGACTAATGCTTCCAAACGGATCAAGAAGGATCTCGAGTGAAGTATTATGATAATTTTTGTATGGGATATTTTGTTGAAATAGTTATATTTTGTGTAAAAGCTTTTCTACAATATTTTGTGAATCTTTTGGGATTGAACTGGATATCTAATAAGAGTTTGTGTGAATATAAGCGAACAAGAAGTAAAGGATGATCACGAAAAAATTTAAGTGACGAAGGGGTGAATTGAGAGAAGTTAATTTTAATTTGATTTTATGACGTGAAAAAGAGCTATTTAAGAGAAATGCCACTATGAGAAGAAAATCGTACGTGTATATTATGTCTAATGTAAATAATTGTATATAGTAGGAAATTAGGGGGAAAAAAGTAGGAAATTATTCATCAACATAAAAATATAGCACTCAACGCGAACTCAATGGGATTGATTTCAAATTTGTTATTTTAATTTGCTGGAAAATGATAAGGTATAGGGTCATGTAAAGGTCGTTGTGCACCATACCCTGTACCCACAACACTCCAAAAGCAGAGAAAAATTAAAATTTTTGTCTAGATACTATAATACTCTAAATACTCGTACTGCGTAATTGGAGACACTCTGAATATTGTACTTAAGTGCGACAACCCGTAATGTTACAAGCTTCATCTATGTTGCATAACTTAATCGCATCTCTAATAGGAATAAAGTATAGTACGTAAACAAAAATCTGTGAAACTGCTACTAACTAAAAGGCACTCGATACTGTTTAAAATGCGTCCTAAAAAGAGTAAAGCAGATTGCGTAAGTAAATATTCGTTCTTCTGAAGGTACTTCTCCTTAAAACATTACTAAAAATGCTTTCAGTGCATTTCATGACTAGGTTAAAAGTAAATAACACAAAACTGCAGTTGTGTATCTCAAACGAAATAACGCATTTCTTTCTTCGGGAAAATTTACATTATTCAAGAGATTTTAAAGTTTATTCATCAAGTAGCAAAACAATGAGATAAAACATTTAACAGTGTAATAAATCAAAGATATCGACCGAACGACAGCAGTTTAAATAAGATATGTGGGTTAAATGCCCAATTAAGTATCATTGCGAGACGTAAAATGTACTAATTAAAGCCACTTTCGGTGGAAAATGAGCGAGTCGTAGAAAATTTATAGTTTTCCGGATTCTGTGAAGTAGTGCCATTTTATATTGCATAAACCGATCAAAGAAGGCAATGAGGGTTAGTTGAATCGAATTGAGTCCAGTTCACGTTCGTGTGTTACTACACGCTTAAAGATATTAGTCCACTCGATAATAATGGATTTCTAAAAGTTAATAGAACGACGTTAAAAATCATGGCTACCTTAAGCAGATGGGTGAACTGGTTTTGAAGTAAATAGTGTAACTAGGTTTTGAATGAACAATGATAAATTCTTGCAAGATAGTTTAATGTAGATGGAAGAAAAGTGATATATGAATTTTTCAAAGGCATGTAAATTACTTTCAAAAGAATTGAACGATATGGGATATTGATGTTGAAGTTTAATAAACGACCTTGCACATGGACAAGCTTGTAAACCCTGGCATAATCTAACGATTAAAGCAATTATATTGTACTAAAATCTTTTTAAAAAACATTTTGCTTACTCTATTTATTTAAGTAGGCCATATTGTGTAATCATTTGTTGTTTATATTTTTTTTGTAAGTGTATAATTTCAAAATTTTGTATGAGGTCGGGTTTTGGTAAAATTTGACCATTATAAAGGGATTTATTGGTTGTATCTGATCAGCTACGCTTGACCTCGACTTAAGAAGAATTATTAATAATTAGTCAATCCCATTTCTACAAATTTGTACATCGTGTGCAGATTTGTGAAATACTAACTAGAAAGGGAGATTTTATGGACTCCATTTTAGTATCTAGTAGTTATAAAAAAAAATTTTTACTCAAAACAGGCTCTATATCCAGATTTTAATGTTTAAATGTAAGTATTTTTTTTTATAATGTATGTTAATAAAAGATATACGTGGATGTAGCAATTGTTATTAGAAGGATTATTTGTAAACGAATATCTGATGCCATTATGTGTGATGTTGGGTTCTCGTCGTTTCATTTAAGCAGAACTAGCCAGGCAATTCAGTCATCTTCAAGCAATAATTCACAACATTTTTATTGACACCCAACATAGGGTCTCATTCTATTAATTTGTTAAACCCTACAATCCACGGCAACATGTACACAGATATTAGGTCATTTCAAAAAGCAGGCTAATTATTAATGCTGAATACTAGTTAAAAAATGAGATTATAACTTAACCATTCATGCAGAGTCAAAACGATAATTTTAAATTGAGCTCGTAATTGAAAGATGAAAATGCCAGATATATGTGTAATTGACTACCTAAAACATATATATTGTATCTTTCAATCTTTTTTGTATTAACGACCTCCTTTCAGATAATTGATTATAATTATGTTAGCGAGTATTAGGTCTGCTGGCGTAAAAGGAAACTTTTTTTTATGACCTAAAGTTTAGAATTCTGTCAAAAATTTTATTTATGTCAATCCAATATTTTATTTATACTTAAAAATTTTATTCAATTCAATTTTATAACATTATGTAAAGGAACCTAATTTAAATTTTATTTATGGAAGCTAATTTTTATTAACCTCAATTTATTGCCTTTGAGAAAGCATTAAATAAATGCGAAAATTTAGGCCATAAAAAAGAGTTTTCTTTTACGCCAGTAGACCTAATACCCGCTAACATAATTATAATCAATTATATATATATATATATATATATATATATATATATATATATATATATATATATATATTATATATATATATATATATATATATTGCTCCGTAATTAACGAAACAGTAATAGAATATTTACCATTGTCAGAGATTACCAAATTAATTTAACAGGCAGTAATCTCCAGAGTCTTCCTGACTCGTATCCAAGACTCGTACCCAAAATCGTATCTAAGAGCCCTGTTTTATTTATTTTTAGAAATTGTATAATTTCACTAAATCTGGTTTACTTACGTCTGTAGTAAAACGGCTCGCTTACACAATTTTTTACACTCTTATAAAAATGATTTTCACTTTACTTTTAATTAACTGTTTCCGTGAATAATTTAGCACTTTTGAGTATAATGACTGCCCAGTTTCAAATGTACACTAACTCGTTGTTCAATTGTTATCATATTCATAGGCCTGGCCCCTTTGTTTGCGATTCGTTGATTCCACGTGTTGGGCGATACCAATTGTCTTATCTCTTGTGATATTTCGGAAACTTTACCAATTGTGTAGTTTAATTGCATGGAAGGACGCTCAATTTGTGACGTAATTCATTCACATAACATCACATTTAGTTCAGAAATCCCAGGAACCTTCGTTCATCAAATCACGTATTATTGTTGTTTGCTTTATTCTAATCTAAATAGAAATAAATTTGGTATTTGTTTATTTCCTAGTTAAATTGGATTTTTGAACAAATATAATACTTTTCTATCACGTACGCTTTTCAAATAATGCATAATTTAACCTGCGTAAATGATGATATATTTAGTGCACTTGTTGAATATCTATCTAGCCAATTCATATAGGTTTCCCTTGATTTTATTTCGATGCATTTCGTTGCATTTTAAGTTCTTATCTTTGCTCGTAGCTACTCTTGGATATGCGTTTAATCGCTTGTACTGTTATATACAGTGTGCTCTCAACCAACAATTTATAATGATCTATTTACTCTTCTACTATCTGTAATTATGTGCTTTTGTTACTTGGGAGTTTCTTTTGTTTATTCTACGACCCCTATGACTAAACCTCTCCCTAAATTAACCCTATAATTACAGCAATATATATATATATATATATATATATATATATATATATATATATTACTCATATTTAGACCAGGGTAGAAAATTAATGAATTACATAAAATAATTTTAATCACCGTGTATAAGGAATTTTATTAGATAATACGCTTTATTAAAACACCGTGGAGAATAAAAATTCATTCGTTTCAGTAAAAATAAGAGATTTAAATCATGTACAAGACGCTTTATATCAAAAGAAACAGTATTAACAAGCTCTACGTGTAATGTAATTATTCCGAGGAAAGAAACAAATGGAAATTACGTGCAAAATTTATATTAATTAACTCTATTTTAAGTAACCGGTATTAAACAAAACGTACAGATAATAATTAATATTTAGTTAGGATTCACTAAAATTTAAAGGGTATTAATTTTAATTGAAGTTAATTGAACCGTTAGTAACATATAATATCTATGAAAACTTGTATAAACCCAATAAAATAAAGCTCTGAGAATTAATAGTATGTTTGAACACCTGCGTAGTTTAAAAAGCTCATTCGGCGTAAATTTTGCAGATAATTAATGGTTACAAAGAATCTTGGAGAAACCGTAACTTAATAGTTACGAGAAATGCTAAAGGTGGGATATTTCACACTCCACACGGACTAAAATAATCGATAATAAAGAATATCAATTTGCATCAATAAGAACAGGTTAGATAGAGACAGATAATATGCACAAGACCGAGACACATATAGTAAAAGGCGTGATTTAAGCAACGTCACGAGGGTCACAATTGGTTGAAAATAGGATGCAAATATCAGAGGTAGAAACAACGATTTCTGTATAAAAGTCAATTAGTTATTTCCAGACATTGCGTGCCGTGTTGAAATTTCTGAGATTTAACTGGGACGAGTGCAAAATTCGTAAAAACCGACGCGCGAGCTACGGAATGGGAACATAGCATGCGAAATTCTTTAGAATTGTCCATTTTGGGGACTCGACCGACAGACAGGCTAACTTCTATATATACCCAGGTGAATATGAACAAGCTCTCTTACATCCGCGACTTGATTCAAGACGTTAAACAGTGCATTTTAGTTTGATAAAATAATTTAAAGTTTGCTCGTATATTTTGGTGATTCAAAATAGTTTGTTCTTTACGTGCTAACATGAATATACTTTAGTGCACTTAGATACAAGGTAATAAAATTTAGTATCACTGTACCAAGTAGTAAAATTTACAACGACAAATGAATACACCAAAAGTAGGCAGTTTTGGCGTATATTGGTGAAATAAGTATGAATTTCTTTACTATTTTGCGGGGGTGAATAATTAAATGGTTCATAAATGTGTCTGGATCCACAAAACAAGGGTCAGATATACACAGATGAGTTCTGGAAAAGCCCAGAAACAACTTTAAATAAATGGTGATAGAGAAAATTTGAAAAGCGTTGAGAATCAGAAGCTGTAAATATAACCCAGTTGGAATGGTGTGATTAACAAAAGGGACGATGTACATTGAAGCTACGAGTGCAGTAACCTTCAGGTAATTTATACTATTTTGTTTGAACTTTGATACTTTTGTGTGTGTTGAATTACTTTATAATTGATTTACTTTAAATGGACATTAGTGAAATTGTACTAACCATAAAATTTTAATGTTAAGATGAAATTTGCTTGTTTAAGTAGAAAGGGGTATTTAGTATTGATGTTCGGGATTATGATGAAAATTTGGGTATGTCTTTGAGCTCAATTAGACGAACCTGGTTAGTTAACTTAAAGGGGTGGTAGATGCTCCCTTTGTACTCAGACTCCGGTCTGCATATATTGTTATATTAATTAGTAGGCATCCAACAAGGACTTTAATTCAGGATGCACATTTAAATGATAATAAATGTAATCTTGAAAATTTCTGATACTGAAATTTATGCCAAAATTTAATTTTGAAATTTTAATGTATTGTGAATATTGATGTAAATAGAGTTAACGTTCGTGTTTGTGGTAGGAATGTGTTTGTTTTTTTTATGAATGAGGATAAAAGTTATCTAGGGGAGCAGCCGAGGCGATTAACAGAAGAAAGTCAATGGACCAACACAGTTAAGGTAATGAATAGCTTTTTGTAGGATTCACAGCATTCTTTGGCATCCAATTCGTAGGGGCTCGATTCGAGAAGCGGACTACCCGGATTTTGGTGGTATCACAGCAAATATGACGCCCAATCTGTGGGGCTCGAATGTTTTTTTTTAAGGGCCAGTTCCCGCATTCAAAGGAGCATTACACAGCAATATATATATATATATATATATATATATTGCTGTGAAACCTACAAAAGCCTCCCATTAATCTTAAACTAAGGTTTTCAAATCGAGCCCCACAGATTGGGCGTCAAGAATGCTGTGAAACCTTTAAATTAACTGGTCCGTTGACTTTCTTCTGTTAATCGCCTCTTTACTCTTTTCGCCTCGGCTGCTCCCCTAGATAACTTACATCCTCATTCATAAAAAAAACAAACACATTCCTACCACAAACACCAACGTTAACTCTATTTACATAAATATTCACAATACATTAAAATTTCAAAATTAATATTCAGCATAAATTTTTAATATCGGAAAATTTCAAAATTAAATTTATTATCATTTTAATGTGCATCCAGAATTAAAGTCCTTGTAGGATGCCTACTAATTAATATAACAATATATGCAGACCTGAGTCTGAGTACAAAGGGAGCATCTCCCACCCCTTTACGTTAATTAACCAGGTTCGTCTAATTGAGCTCAAAGACATACCCAAATTTTCTTCAAGAACATAAATACTAAATACTCCTTTCTACTTAAACAAGAAAATTTCACCTTAAAATTAAAAATTTGTTGTTAGTACAAAATTCACTACTGTCCATTTTAAGTAAATAAATTATAAAGTTATTCAACACACAACAAAACATCAAAAATCGAACAATAAAGCATAAGTTACCTGAAGGTTAATGCAGTCGTGGCTCCAATGTACATCGTCCTCTGTTAATCACACCATTCCAACTGGGTTATGTTTAGGTCCTCGGTCGCCTTTAAAATTTTCTACACCACCATTCATCTAAAGTTGTTTCAGTGCTTTTCCGGAACTCGTCTGTGTATATCTGTATCCTGTTTTGTGGATCTAGTCACGTTTAGTAATCATTTAATTATTAACACCCCCGAAAATAGCAAAGAAATTCATACTTCTTTCACGCTATACGCCAAAACTGCCTACTTTTGTGTATTCATTTGTCGTTGCAAATTTGAATAATTGGTACAGTGATACTAGACTTTATTACCTTGCATCTTCTTTTCTAAGTGCACTAAATTACTTTCATCGTAGTACGTAAAGAGCAAACGTTTTAAAGTATTAAATAATCACCAAAATATACGAGCAAACTGTTTAAATTATTCAATCAAAACCGAAAAACTAAGAGAGCCCCACTCCTATCAACACGGGTTTATATAATCGCTTGCCCGTGCGTCGGTCTAGTCCCGCAAACGGACAGTTTCTAGAATTTTGCATACTATGTTCCCATCTCGATCGCCCGGCACGCGGTTCTTATTAAATTTGCACTCGCACCAGTTAAATCTCAGAAATTTCCACACGGCTTGCAGCGTCTGAGAATAACTAATTAATTTTTATACAGAAATGTTATTTTTACCTCTCATGTTTGCCTCTTATTTTCAACCAATCGCAACCCAGTGACGTTGCTCAAATCACGCCTTTTACTATATGTGTCTCTGTCTTGCGCATATTATCCGTCTCTATCTACCCTGTTCTGAGTGGTACAAATCGATATTCTTTAGTATCGGTTATTTTCAATCCACGTGGACTGTGAAATAACCCACCTTATTAGCATTTCCCGTAAATATTAAGCGACGGTTTCTCCAACATTCTCTGTAACCATTTGTTATCTGCAAAATTTACGCAGAACGAGACTTTTCAAAATACGCAGGTGTTCAATCGTCCTACTTCTAACTAACACTTCTACGATTTGAATATTATTTGGTTTTTACAAGCTTTTATACATAATATATGTTACTAATGGTTCAATTAACTCCAATTAAAATAATACCCTTTAATTTTTAGTGAATCCTAATCAAATATTCAATTATTATCTGTACATTTTGTTTAATACTCGTTACCCAAACTTGAATCAATTAATATAAATTTTGCACGTAATTTCCATTTGTTTTTTTACTCGGAATAATTAAATTACACGTTGAGCATTTTAATACTGCTTCTTTTTATAGAAAGCGCCTTGTAAATAATTTAAATCTCTTATTTTTAATGAAACGAATGAATTTTTATGCTCCACGGTTTTTTTAATAAAGCGTATTATCTAATAAAATTCCATATACACGATGATTAAAATTATTTGATGTAATTCATTAATTTTCTACCCTGGTCCAAATATGAGTATTTTCCCCCTATTTGAATACCAATAATCCCACTTATTTGAATGCAAATATAAAGCATTTAGACTGCCAAAAGAAAAAATTTACAAAAAAAAATTGCCTATCTCTCTCTACCCTTATCTATCTAACTTACCTAACTTATATCCAATCCAAAAAAAATATTTACCCCTATCCTATATCCCTATCTTATTCCTAACTCTCACCTAATTTTATAAACATCCTATATACATCCTATCTACCTATCCTATTTCTAACTTTTAACTAATCTTCACTATACTTTACTTCCCTTTACCTAATCCTATATACCTATCCTACTCTTACTCTATTCCTAACTCTCCACTAATCTTATATGAAATATCTATACTTAACCTATCTTATTTTCTTCCTACATTTAATCTTTATTCTCATCCTAAACACCTATTTCTAACTATCCCCCATAATTATCCTATACCTAGCTTTATTTTCTGTAAACACTTATTTCTACTCTTCTATATACACCTATATCTACTGTGGTGCTGGTTCTCCTGTATAAGGGAATAGTAGGTTGACGTGAAACCATCCCCTCTCATTCCCCGTCCCTACTTCCCTTAACAAATACTTGCACTCCCCTACTACTTCACCTATCTCAAAAGGTCCCTCATAGGGCAAGTGTAGTTTAGCACATGTCATTTTATTTCTCTTCCCTACTCTCAAGCTTTTTACTACTACCTGGTCTCCCACTTTAAATTTTACCCTCTTTCTTATTCTCGCGTTCATCTTCCTTGTATATTTTTCAGCTCTCTTCCTTAATCTCTCCCTCACATCTACCAAAAGTTGTTGAAATTCATCGTCCCTAGGCACAATTTGCCATGGCCTTTCGGGATACTGTTTCTTTATAAGCATAATGGGGCTGGTTTCTGTCACGGTACTAGAGGTTTCATTGATAAAAGATTCTACCTTGGGAATTAAAATTAAAATTGGGATTAAAATTTAATAAGGATACGCACGCGCGAAGGCGTCAAATAATTAACTTTAAAACTCACCAAGGCGAGATACGCAAAACAATTCGATGAGAGGAATAATTTGGTACCTAATACGCGACGTGGATCCACCTCGGCGCATAAGCAATTTTTATCGAGTGATAATAAATCGAAACTCAATGACGCGCTCGGCGGACGTTAACAAACCTGTTATAAATAGGAGGTTAATAATACTAATAATATTATTTAAGTTAAATACGGCGATAACAATTTAAGCAGTATTAATGTACTCTAAAATATAACCAATGATCACTTAATTAATTACAATTAGTTATAAACCCAAACAAAAATGCATAGATAAAACTCTTAATATTCACATATATTTTGAATCGGATTCCAGACTAGATAAACTTAGAAAACGTTTTTTTTGAAATGGTAGAGTAAAACGGGATTCAGCTTAGCACACCAGTTGTAATTGAAATATTTACCTACCGCGTGAGGGTATCCAATTAACAATAAATAATCAATGGCAGGACCTCTATCACTATGGTACCCTCACGTTTCGGAACATTGCCTCGCAAGCTGCAGCAGTCGGTGAGAGGAGGGGTTCATTAAACAATCACACTAAGACGAAATTCCGATTGTTTTATTAAATGGGCTACTAACTAAAACCTCACCTAATTACATATGCATACAAAAATATACAGTAATTAACATTATTTACAATAGGGCGCCACCATGGGAATTAAACAGCCCATGGACCAATCGCGGTAATAGCTCTCGTCGCACTTTGTTCGTGGGCGATGAACCAAGATTGCAGGACAGAAAATAAATCACTTCACAGGGGCTAATCTTTTAAAGTCTCCGGCTAGCACAAACACAACTTAACTAAAAAAACTAAAATCCTTATTTTATGAATATTAATAACAGTTCTGAGTGAAACCACCCCCAATACAATAATTAATTAATTCTACCGTAGTCTACTTAACTTGCATATGGCGACGACCCTCTTTTAACCACGGGGTCATCAACACCAGGAAAAATACGACCTTCTCAAGGGTCAAATAGTACAGTAACGTGACTCCTGACCTGAGCTTTGCATACTCAGGTAATCTCGTGGCTTAGTGATTAACGGCCTCTGACACCGTCGAAACACAATATAATAGGAGACCCTTCTAAAGTGATGCGGTCTCTAAAACAATAATCTAACGGATCAATTTACTTGAACTGAGCTTTAACCCGGAATTGTATTTTATGGAAGTCGACAAGTATTGTATTTAAACAAATAACTGACTTATGCTGCATAACACAGCCTTGAGTTCATGGTAATACCACATATACTAATTACTTACTCAGAGAAATAACTAACTTAGAACATAACGGCACGCACTTGAATTCAGAGAAATAAAACACTTCACTCAATCGTGCAAATAACCGCCAGCTTTAAACTCTAACGCGTCTGGAAATAAACAACCCCCATTACCCCCGGCTGGCATCCTTATATACATTTAAGTTAATTGAAAAATAACCCCTTGCCTAGCTCTCATACTCGACTTAGGATACGCCGGTCGTAAATCTTTAAGATTAATTAAACTGCCAATTGCACTAAGATAGCCACACAAGTAGATCTCGGAACTAATTTTTAGTTGAGTACTCCGCTAATTGAAAAATTCCTTCCGACCACCCAGACATAAATAGGGTCCTAGAACATGATTGACATCTAATCATAGATAGCAACTAATTTGACATGTTTAGTGCCTTTCAAGTAAAGTGCCTTTAGAAAAATTAATTAATTCTTGGATTATATCTTCCTGGAACTTTGCTAGGACGCTATTTGGGTAATCTTGCAGCCGTTTACAATTGCAGACATACTTATACTACAAGACCTTCATTCTAATAATTAGAATGCTAAAATTATACTAGAAAATAACTGTTTTTAGAAATAATAGAACTATTAGAGCGTCATAAAACAGTATGTTCCACAGCCCCCCTCGAAAAATTGAAATTGCTCTTAGGAATTTCAAGCAAATTGAAATAAAATAAATGTAGAAATTAACACATCCAACCGCAATTATGTTTAAGACAACTGAGTCTTTTTAGAAAATTGGCGGAAAAAAAAAATAAAAAAATTGGAAAATAAAATATTAGTGAGGTTTTCGGTCTTGGACGTGGAACACCCCTAGCGGTTTTCCGTCCATGGAAAATAGTCCATAAGTGGTAGAACCTAAAACTTCTATCACCTTTGCTTCTAGGAACTTCGGGGCTAATTTTTTATTAAAATGTTTAGAAGCATCTGATAATATGAAATTGCGCTTCCACACTAAATCCCCTACTTTGAAATTTAATGGTCTGTGCCTTAAATTGTAAGAGTACGTATTACGTTCATACGCCAAATGTATGTTTTTCTGAACTTCTTTAAAGATGGGCGATAATTCATTGAGGTCTTGAATCAATTGTTCACGAGTATCAATTGCCAGATCCTCTGGATTTAAATCCTTTAATTTATTATAAAATTCCCCGGTCAGAGGCACCGTGCGTCCAAAAGCTAAAAATGTTGGGGAATATTTTGTGGATTCATGAACAGCATTACGAAGCGCATGGGCAATTTTGTGAATATTATCGTTCCAATTCTTCTGAGAATCTTGATGTAACTGCGAATGGCAGCTCCAATTACCCTGTTAACGCGTTCTACATAATTAACTTGAGGATGGTAACTGGCGTTAAACCAAACCGAAGGTATTTTATAATTTGTCATGGGATTAGAAAATAAATTACTTTTAAATTGAGGGCCATTATCTATCATACAAATTTGAGGTACCCCATATACCAAAAATACAAACTTTTCCAGGTAATTACAAATTCGTTTTGTTGAAGCGCTGCGCATGGGATGCAATAAAGTGAATTTTGTAAACCAGTCAGTGACAACTAACAGGTAAGTATTCCCCAATTTCGAGCGCGGAAAGGGCCCCATTAAATCAATGGACAAACATTGAAACGGAAATGAAACTTTTTTCTCTTTGCCCATAAAACCATAGTGGTTGAACGTGCTGGATTTGCTTTGGCAGCACGTAACACCTTTACTAATGTATTTAGAAATATATGACCGCATTTTGGGCCAGTAATAGAGCTCTTTGACTTTTGTGTATGTTTAAATACACTCAAATGGGCCGAAACTGGATCATCATGGCATTCTTTTAAAATTTGTGCACGGCATGATTTCGGCACTACTAATTTCCACTCAATTAAATTGGCTTTGATATTCAAATTATTCGGAATAAACTTATACATTTTATCATTTTCTATTCTCCAATCGGGATATAGATCTGGCTTTTCCTTAATATTAATTAACATGTTTTTGTACCAATCCTCGACCTCGTCTAAAGAAAAATTTAAGGAATTAATAGCATAGGCTCCACTAGGAGCTCGGATAATGTATCTGGTACCACATTAAATTTACCCTTCCTGTGGATAACTTCGAAATCAAAGTTGTTGGAGTTTCACACTCCATCTAGCTAAACGTCCCGCAGGATCTTTTAAGTTGTGGAGCCAAATTAAAGAATGATGGTCCGTGATGACCTTAAAATGAGTTCCTTCAATATATGGTCGGAATTTTGAATAGCAAAACACACCGCCAAAAGTTCCCGTTCTGTGACTGAATAATTTTCTCTGCTGAATTTAAACTGCGAGAAGCATAAGCAATTACATGTTCTTCGTCTCCTTCTCCCTGAGTTAAAACGCAACCAACGCCGTAATTTGAGGCGTCACATTGTAAAGAAAAACTTTCGAAAATCAGGACTCCTTAAAACAGGAGCCTTTGTAAGAACATCTTTAATTTTTCAAACGAAATAAGGGCCTCGTCCGTCTATTTAATCGCTTGCGATTTTCTCTTTCTCTTTAATAAATCATTGATAGGTGCTATAATTGTGGCAAAATCCAAAACAAAACGCCTGTACCAAGAGCACATACCGGTGAAACGTTTTATTTCCGTGGCTGTCTTGGGTTGAGAAAAATTTATAATTGCGTCAATTTTTGTTGGGTCAGTTCGGAGACCATCTTTATTCACAATATATCCCAGATATTATAACTCTGGTTTACAAAACTCACATTTTGAAATGTTAACAGTTAAATTAGCGCCTTTCAACTTCTCATACATTTCGTTCAGAATTCTAATATGCTCCTTAAATGTGCTTGAAATAATAATTATATCATCTAAATAAACAAATACCGATTGGGATAATGAAAAATCAAAAATAGAGTCCATGAGCCTCTGTAATGTGCCTGGAGCATTGGCCAAACCCATCGGCATTACATTATATTGAAATAATCCGCGCCTTGGAACAGTAAAGGCTGTTTTTTCCTTGCTCTCGTCACTCAAGGGCAATCGCCAGAAGGCTTTTTTTAAATCGATTGAACTGAGATATTTCGCATTGCGTAATCTATCAAGAATGTCATTTACAAACGGAATGGGATACGCGTCTTTTTTTGTAATTGAATTTAATCGTTTAGCGTCAAAACATACACGAAATTCACCTTTTGCTTTTTCTTTACTAACAGCATGGGGAGTTCCACGGGCTATTGCTTGGGCTAATAATGCCTTGTTCAAGCATCGCATCAATTTCTTTATTAGCATGTTCCAGCATCGCCGGTGATAATGGGTAATACCTTTGTTTAATTGGTTCAACGTCTTCCGTTGTAATATGACGTGAAATTTTAGTGGTTCGGCCTAAGGTAGGACGATCCAAGGATTGAAATAAAGAAATAACATTGTTTAATTCAAATTTCTGGTCTTCATTTAAATCGGCCATAACTTTAATGAAATTTAATTTATTCGTTTCCGCAGAATGAGCATAAAATTCATTTTTGAAAATCTACTTTCAATTCAAATAATTGACAAAAATCAATCCCTAACGTTAGGGTACACTCTATTGAGTCGGAAACTAAAACATTTAAAGACCGAGTAACCCCGTTTATAGTCAAGGGCAAATTAATTGAACCTAAAATTGATTGTGAAGTGCCATCTGCGGTTGTTAGTATAGACGTTTTACATTTTTAATTAATTCTAACTTATATTTATCCAATAAACACAGACCATGTATGTCTGCCTAAAATAGAGGTATTCGCACCGGAATCCAACAGTGCGGTATAAGTCTCCTTAAATATCTCGATATTAATATATAAGGTCTTGTATCACCTTTTACTTTATAAAAATTTGAAAAAACCTTAGATGATTTACAAAAATTTTAACTTTTACTAACCAATCCGACCACGTCTTTTATCAGCAGCAATATTATTAAACGAAGAAAAGCAACGGCTGACTACGCGCTTTCCTGTCCTTAATTTTTGAATTATTTGGCAGTTTGGACAATTTGTGGACGTAACTTCCAGCTGCCCACAAGAATAACAAAATATTCCGCGTTTCTCCGGACAAGTATGAAACGAGTGACCCGTCTTTTACAGTTGAAACAAATAGTCGAAAATTTTGCTGTGTTTTAAAATAATTCGAAACGCCGGACCGTGGTAAATTATTATTAGAAAATAAACTCTGTCGAACTTGGCGTTCTAAGATAACTGGTACGTTGGCAGAATCAGAATGTTCCTGTTTAATAAAATTTGGAGGCTTAATGTCTTCTAAAACCTTACAACGAGAAATCAATTGGGAAATGTCAGTCACTTCAACTAACGCCAGTTGCGTGGCATAAAAAGTCTGTAAATTTCTTTTAATAATTTTTATTTGTTCCCGGACTGAATGGAATCTTCTAATTGAGAAAATAAATTTACCATCTTTGAAATATAAATGGTAGGTGATTCCTCGGTGCCTTGCCGTCTAGATTTAATTAACATTAAAAGATTCTCTGCATAATCGGCTGAAAGAAAATCTTGTTTTAATTTAGAAATTAATTGTTCCCATGAATTTACTGTATATTGCTCTATACCAATCCAATGCTGAACTGGTCAAAAGATCAATAGCCCCTTCGAAAAGGTCATCTGACGAAACTTTTCTTGCAACTTGCAGTTCCTTGACGCGTTGAATAAAATTTAAAACCGATATAGAATAAGACTCACCCGAAAATTGTAATCCCCACTTGTGGATCGGGACTGAAATTGTTGTTTTATTCAAGGACTTAATTAGAGTATCTAAATCATTATTAGAAATCGAAACCGATGGAGTATTAATGGAAGAACCCGTTGATGCTCAAGGGCATGAAACCTCTGCTGTTGGTGTTATTGTAGGATCTTTATTATCACTAGCCGAACAATAAGAAGGGTTATCATTAATCTCATTTTCCCCGCTTACCTGTTCTAAAATCTCCAAAGCTCTAATGCACTTAGAATGCAGTTCTTTGTGTACCTCTAAAAATTCAATATCGAAATTGACATAATTTAGTCTCTTTGTTACATGAATTAATCTCGTGTTAAGTTTAATATAATCTTTCCTTTTAGGAAGAATGGTAAAAGAATTTAAAATGTTTTCTAATTCAAAAATCTTAAGTTTCAATAATTCAATTTCGTCCTTTTGAACGATTTCAATTTTTTCATACTTAGATAAAACATTACTGTCGATTTTCTCAACAATGAGTTTTGAACGCAATAATTTTCGCTTTTCTAATACACTTAACTTTGTTGGTTCAACGTTTCTAATTGAAAGCTCGTGACTAAGCTCGTCGCTTCTTAATGCTTCCACTACATACATGAATAAATAAAAGGTAAATGTCAACAATAGCGAAACCTGTTCCTAAATCACTAATATTAAACTGTTAATTCTGCCTAAATACTTAATAGTACTATAGAAATAAAACAATCTAAAACTTTGTCCGTGTGTTGTTTACCATATTCAAGATTTTAACCACGTTAATGCGCCAGTGTGATTGTAATATTTACCTACCGCTTGAGGGTATCCAATTAACAATAAATAATAAATGGCAGGACCTCTAGCACTATCGTACCCTCAAGTTTCGGGACATTGCCTCGCAAGCTGTAGCAGTCGGTGAGAGGAGGGGTTCATTAAACAAACCCACTAAGACGAAATTCCGATTGTTTTATTAAATGGGCTACTAACTAAAACTTCACCTAATTACATATGCATACAAAAATGTACAGTAATTAACATTATTTACAATAGGGCGCCACCATGGGAATTAAACGGCTCATGGACCAATCGCGGTAATAGCTCTCGTCGCACTTTGTTCGTGGGCGATGAACCAAGATTGCAGGACAGAAAATAAATCACTTCACAGGGGCTAATCTTTTAAAGTCTCCGGCTAGCACAAACACAACTTAACTAAACAAAACTAAAATCCTTATTTTATGAATATTAATAACAGTTGCGGGTGAAACCACCCCCAATACAATAATTAATTAATTCTACCGTAGTCTACTTAACTTGCATATGGCGACGACCCTCCTTTAACCACGGGGTCATCAACACCAGGAAAAATACGACCTTCTCAAGGGTCAAATAGTACAGTAACGTGACTCCTGACCTGAGCTTTGCATACTCAGGTAATCTCGTGGCTTAGTGATTAACGGCCTCTGACACCGTCGAAACACAATATAATAGGAGACCCTTCTAAAGTGATGCGGTCTCTAAAACAATAATCTAACGGATCAATTTACTTGAACTGAGCTTTAACCCGGAATTGTATTTTATGGAAGTCGACAAGTACTGTATTTAAACAAATAACTGACTTATGCTGCATAACACAGCTTTGAGTTCATGGTAATACCACATATACTAATTACTTAATCAGAGAAATAACTAACTTAGAACATAACGGCACGCACTTGAATTCAGAGAAATAAAACACTTCACTCAATCGTGCAAATTACCGCCAGCTTTAAACTCTAACGCGTCTGGTAATAAACAACCCCCATTACTCCCGGCTGGCATCCTTATATACATTTAAGTTAATTGAAAATAACCCTTGCCTAGCTCTCATACTCGACTTAGGATACGCCGGTCGTAAATCTTTAAGATTAATTAAACTGCCAATTGCACTAAGATAGCCACACAAGTAGATCTCGGAACTAATTTTTAGTTGAATACTCCGCTAATTGAAAAATTCCTTCCGACCACCCAGACATAAATAGGGTCCTAGAACATGATTGACATCTAATCATAGATAGCAACTAATTTGACATGTTTAGTGCCTTTCAAGTAAAGTGCCTTTAGAAAAATTAATTAACTCTTGGATTATATCTTCCTGGAACTTTGCTAGGACGCTACTTGGGTAATCTTGCAGCCGTTTACAATTGCAGACATACTTATGTTACAAGACCTTCATTCTAATAATTAGAATGCTAAAATTATACTAGAAAATAACTGTGTTTAAAAATAATAGAACTATTAGAGCGTCATAAAATAGTATGTTACACAGTAACAACATTGCCAATCGTAAACATAAACAAGAAGACAAGAAAACAAAAACCCTGTAATAAATTACATATTAATTGAGTTGAAAAACTAGACCATAAAACGTACCGCAGGTAGCGAAATACGATTCCTACGGGTTGATATACAGAGAAATTAATCTACTAATCGCAACAAGTAGACAATCAAAATTGAGCACTAAAATAATATAGAAATTATGGACGGGCAAAGTGCAAACAAACATGACTTACCTGTAGTATTGGCAAGGTTATAAATCCGCACAGCGCGAAATCTTTACTAATGGAAATCAACAAATCTCACCAACATACCACACTACCCCAATAGTAATTTAAGTTAAGAGTCGACGTGCTAAATCCGCAAACGCGTAACAAAAAGCAGCAACGACTTTACCTTGCCAATAGTTGATACCAAAAGAAAGGAAATTGTATATATGAAATTAACGGTTAAAAATTATCAAGAATAACAAACGTGTTCTCCAGTTCAATGTTAACGCTTATCAATAAACTTTAACTAAGACGACAATACATAACAAGAGATACTTATTATTATTTATTATCTAAATTATACTGCCGCTTTATTATTAGCTAAAATATGTTTGATAAATTAATTTGTTCGGTTATAACATTATTAAAGTTGCAGGATGATTAGAACTACATGTTTAATAGAATTAATTTGCAACCAAAGAAAACGACGTTGCAACTTATATCGCTCATACCAAGGACGGTTATAGGAACAATAATGTTTTCGTTAGGTGGAGATACCTAGAAGATATTGGTGTGATGCAAGAACAATTTGAAAGTGCAACTTACTTGAACGCCTGCGTAACCTGCGGGAGCTAGAAATTGTTCACACTCTTTTGCAATGTCGAGCCATTTCCACTCAAACAAATGAATTGTACTACGGCCATCAATCCAATACGGTTTTTTGTTGCATAATGCTTCAGACCTGTTATAACAATTACGATTTTCTGTTATTCAAATATACGATTTTGTTCAATACACCTAGTCAATAAATATTAAATTTCTATTGAAACCTTATATTATGAATTCATACATAGTACGCCATCTACATTAGAATAGCCAAAGTAAACTTTAAGTACTTTTCTATTTGCTTGTATCTTGATTCAATATCCTCCCTTCCCGGCGCATGCTTCAATAGCTAACATTGCCTCGTGGTCAAAGCCATTTTTGATATCAGATGTAATCCGAATACCAGTGTTATCAAGGGCCTGCAGGTTTTTAATTAAACATGCCGCCCCAACAGATAGTCAAGTGGAGTCAACGTATACCATGGGTTTAGTTTTGGTTGTAGCATCGACCTAAGATGGTTGTAAATATATTTCTACGGTAAGAAAATAATTCGCAAACTTACCTCTAAATTCTATTTTCCTGTTTGATTTCAGCGCAAGTTTTATTTAAGTTTAGAGTTTTAAAGTTTAAAGTATCAAGTATTAAATATGAAGACAGTAATAATTCCGAGTTTTAAAATATTAATTTCAAGTTTCACGTAATAAAACAATGGAAATTATGTATTATATAAAACAATCGTTAACCATATGGCAAGTACGAGACTGAAATGCAGCTTCAATTGTTGCTAGGCAAAAGTGTGGAAATCCCCACAAATGTTTCGTTAGTATAGA
The DNA here is from genome assembly GCA_036346225.1 of Platerodrilus igneus. Taxonomy (NCBI): domain Eukaryota; kingdom Metazoa; phylum Arthropoda; class Insecta; order Coleoptera; family Lycidae; genus Platerodrilus; species Platerodrilus igneus. Next base: position 51,939 of record JARFIW010001258.1, on the reverse strand, counting down.
GGACACCTGTTTCAGCTGCGCACAACCACAATCGTAAGTACATAGATGTTAAAGAAAATTCAGCCGCCAGACATCCAGCGGTGAGTCATCTTCCATTTTTATACCTATATTCTTTTCAAGGAACATTCATTTAAGACGCACAAATAATTTTTGAAGGAGCTATATATATGTTTATTTAAAATTAATTCTTGAAATTTTGTGAAGGTTCGAAGATCAGTTAATTTGATTCACGTAAAATTTAGTTTGGAATTTAGTATTTGGATAATGCATAAATGACCTTAATATTTTCAAGGATTTTTGTAAGATTATTTTTGAAGTTACAAAGTTGTATTAAAATGTTTGCATAACCAAACATGTGATACGATAAGAATTGTTTGCCAAATTATAGTGTATAACACATTTTGATAGTACACCTGAAGTATAGCTTAATGTTGATAGTAGGTATTTTTCTTTGACCTTTGATTCTATTAAAGATATCTATTAAAAATATAGTGTTATAACCTGCAAATTTTTTTTGAATATTTAATTTGTTTTTTTTTTGTAAACTGAACAGGATCCTATTCAAGTATCATGAAGTAACTGTAACATAAAAAATGAAAATCATATATTTCTTATAGAGAATTAAAGTAAATTATGCAATTAAAAAAATATCCCACGAATGCTCAGAGATTAATGTTAAATCGTAATAAAGGAACTGTTTCGAAAGTCTCCGTATAAATAGCTTTATATAAACAATGTATACATATATATATTTTTTAAAATTAATAGAAAAAAATAATAAGTTGTCATAAAATTTTCTTTCGTTGAAGTCAGCAGTAATTGTCCTACAGAATTAAACAGTTTACAAATATGAAATTTTGGCATTGAAGAAAGATATTATTGGTGTTAAAGTTAAAAGTTTTTTTTTGAAAGTATAATTTTGACTAGTGGATTTATTTATAATTTTTTTGTGATAAAGTGACTAGGCTCTAACGAAGCCCTAGCTTGAACATGTTTAGGTGTGGTTAAATTCTCAGATAGCAGGAGATCGTCGTTCCCATTCCAGATTGCAGAGACCAAAGTAAGTATTTTTGTTTATGTTGCTCGTTTTAAATTTTTTTCTTTCGAAGATTTCCGTATCTGATCTTCGGATAGTTTCTTATCAAACACTTATTAAGATACGGTGGCGTCCAATAAAATTTCTTTCGTTTTATCGTATACCATCCTACGACCCTAGCTCATAGCTCTGCCCTAAGTTGAAGAAGCTTAGCTGGCTGGAAGATCTCTTTACAGGGACCCTTTTTCTCTCAAAGCCACTTAACATCTTTTTTATCCTGGGCTTAACCGTTAAACAGGGACTCCTCGTAATCTGTCGAGGCTCTGCCGCCTATATGGTAGAGCGAACATACTATTTACCTTTTGAGGAATTTAGTATCCTACACTGTTACTAACAAAAACTGCAAATATTACTGCTAATGTAGTATAGAAAGCCAATGTAGTTTGAATGGAAGTGACAAGTTAGCCGAGATACTTCGAATTTATAGTGGCGTATCTATCACTTTAGATAACATATTGTTGTTGGTCGTAATATTACACAATTTTATTTTAAAAAGCGCATATAGTTTTTAATCGGATTAATATGAGTATTTTCATTTATCAAAAGACAGACTGGATTTAACTAAGCTGTTCGTTTGGTAAATAGTGTCAAGTCCAAGTTTAATATAAGGCACATTTGGCTCACACTAAGTTAATTCATTTGAAAGAACTTGTGTTTTTTAAAATAGCGTTTCATTATCTGCTATATTAAGCGAAATGTTCAAGAACAGTTGCTTATTTTTTTCTCTATCCAGCTTCAGAAGAAGTAGTAACTGGTTTCTCTTGCAAATGTTTAATTTAATTTGTTTTACAAAAATTGATTCATACACGACCCAAAGTACAGCCACAGCTAACTACAAGGCGTACTGTCATCGAAACAACATGCGAGACCATCTTGCCTTATTTTAGAGGTAATAAAATATGTAAAATATGTAACAATAAACAGATAATGATGTTTTCAACTTCTTCCCGAGCACATCAACCCAAACAACTATTTAAGGTGGCAAAATTTTGGGGACGGTTTTTTGGAATATTTATTCAAACAATATGCTAAAAGAATTGTATTTTAAAATAATTTATTAAGTTGTGTGTTGACAAACTAGAAACTATAATAGTTTACTGTCATCCTAGTAAACAGATGTTTACTCTACACAGTTCCTACGAAACATCGTTATTCTTCAACTGTATACAGCTGTGTGTGCTGTATCGGTTCTTTGCCGAGACACCTGCAATGGTCGCGACAGTGTTTTCACTAAACGTACCTAAATATTAACCATCAAATTCATTTTTTTCGAAAAACCATGCGTATTAGTACGTATATATTTCAACATCTTGTGCAGCGTACTGCAGTTATTTTTTGTTTACTTAAATAAATAATTAAATAATTAAGATATTAGTGCAAAATAACTATGATTACGAAAACAACATTAGAGGTGGATTTAACAATCTGACACACTAGGCGGATGCCCTAGCCCTTACTTCTTGAGGAGCCCACAAAATCCTAATTACCACCAAACTTAGCCTAATTTAGTCCCAAGCAGATTTTCTTTAACGAATGAATTTCATCTATATTTCGGTATTTGTCCAAGTACGCTTATACGTACTTTCGTCATGGCGGTTGGCGTTAAAAATGTGAAAAAATTATTTTGTTTTTGGAATCGACATGAATTGTTATTATATAATTGTAGAATTGAAATAGAACCAAATATCCTGTATACTTACATTACTAAAAATTCTTTTCTCATAGTTGTGTAGCAAAATATATAAATCCAATTCAAAAGTGTTATTAAATGTTAATTTAGAAATTGCTGGAAATAAAAAAAACTGAGTATACTTTACATTTTTATTATTATGAAGTTTTTACTATCAGTGTTCTCGCGAATAATCGTGGTCTTCTCATCGGACGCTTTGAAAGGGCAAGTATAGTAGTTATTGCATTGTAAAAGTTTTTTTGACCACTGCAGAACGTCAATAAATTTTTAGTTTCACAAAACTTTTGTCTAGTCATTTATATCACGTAAACAATTTTTAAGTAAATAAATACCAGTATTGGTACTATGAGGTCTAACCGCCATACAGAAATGCTAGTTTAGTTGCTGACATCAGGCGTTAGTTGTTAGTATGAAAATTATCAAGGCCAAACAGCTTTCCTGTTTCATGCATATTGCATCAGCAATGACTAGAGCTAGAACTTTCGTTGAGAACCAACATGGAAACCCAAAGGGTTCTAGCATGTAAATTGCGTCTGGCCTTGTGCTGTAGTGGAGCCCTAGTGTGCTGAACACTAGGCTTAGTGTTTTTAATAATGCGCTCTATTAATGATTCTATTAATAACCCTATTAATAAATCTATCAATAACTCTATAAATAACTCTATTAATAATTCTTTTGATAATTCGTTTGATAACCTTTTTGATAGTTCTTTAGATATTTTTTTAAAATAGCTCTTAAAATGTTTCTTAAATAATTTCGTAAAAGTTTCAATTGAATATGTCTTACAACGCTTCGTTAAAAAACTTACAATTAAATGCTTCTTCATGCTCCGTCAAATCTTCAATTATATATTTATTTTATAATTCTCCTGCAAATATACAGAAAGAACTTTTTAAGAAATCGTTTTGTATATCAATTGTAAGGCTTCTCCGTATATTCATTTGAACGAACCCGCCTTACCTGGTTTTATAAAAATAAGTCAGTCTGCGATACGAAAATATCGATCTAGTGTGAACGTCCTTCAACCTTACGATGAATAGTTAGATTTAATGAAATGTTCTGCAAGGAAACAATATGTTTGGATTTTAAAGAACGTTCTACAAATTGCAAGTGTGAAATTACAAGTAATTAGGAGGACAACTGTACGATGGTAATTATTTTGGTCAAGATCTACACACAGTAGAATACCTAAGTTTTGTATTGGATTTTGGTTGGTCCATTTTGTGCGTATAAGAAAAACGCATTAAGTTCTTATGGTCCGGTCCAAAGATCACGCAGCTGATTGTATCCTGTATAACATCTGGATTCTACGTCAATTGTTTTCCGAGGAACGTATGTATCAACACCTGTTCTAACATGCTGTAACACCTTCACGTAAACAACATCTGCTAAACCGAGGTAAGAGATTAGTATTATTCTTACATCACGTATACAATTGGCGATCTTTGATACAAGGCTTCTTCAGAAAATATCTCTGTAACAAACTAAAAAGGACTTTAGTAAATTTGTATTGTCAATATTAGTGCAGTGTAATCACAGTTACTATTTTTAATGAAATTAAGCAAACCTAAAGAGTTCTTATTAAAGTTTCATATATGCATGATTTCACTTACAGTTTCTGAATGATGAATTAACAGACAATTTAGATAATTTTTTATATATATGTAAACCGAATAACAGATCTGGTATTTTTGGTATAAATTCAAGTTAAATTTTTGTAACGAAAGCAACACTTAAAGTTTTGATATTTCTTTTGAATATATAATCCTACCTTATAGGTAGATGAAACTTGTATTATCTTTTCTTAAACATAAATTTTATACATACAATTTTTATGAAAGAACAAATTTTAATTAAAGAATCAACAATTAATTTTCTTAATTAATTGTTTTATTTTGAACAAGTACGATCAGAAATAGAGTAACCAGGTATAAGATCAAATAGCATAAAGTGGCAACCCCAATTTAACAAGAAGCTTGAATAGCCTTTCCAGATTTTGAAGCATAAAAATCTGTGTTCATAATATTGTTTGCCTGAGTAATGTTTGCTGCTTTTTATATGAGGTAACAAGAGAATATCTATTGTGTCCTCATTTTTGTTAATTTAATTAAAATTTCTTTACAGCTTCTGCGTTAGCAGTTAATACGGTATTCCTCTCTAAGGACTCCCAGGTCCCCCTTAGGAAAACCCTGTGTTTAAAAATTAATGACTTGGTAGCGCCCTACCTAAACCCCTGTTTTGTTAAGAATCTAGCCCTAGTAAGAAAATAATGCTTTGTAAAAAGAACCACGACCAATCCTCATAAGCTCTGCCCAAGGAATAGACCCCTAGCATAGTCGGAAGATATTTGCGTTCCATCATTTTAAGGAAATCCTTCCTTAAAGGCCACTGGTCACATTAGGGGATAAAAAGAACCCCTAACTAGTTAACCCAACCAGTAGGTAAAAAACATAATAGCATTTTACCAACTAAGATAATTAATGAATTAATAAATGTTGTTGTAAAATTTGTATATAAAATAAGTCGCATGGGCCTCGTGAGGTAAATATGTTAGTGCTAGCCCTGCCTAGGAAATCACATTCTTTCCAGAAACTTTGCACACTTCCTTTTTACAGGTAGGAATGGGTGTACAACAGTCTAAATAAAACTCTGGCGGGACTAGCGTCGACCGTTTGTGGCTGCGGTAGATTGCAAAAGACTATATCTCAGGGGTTTAGAGAACAATGTTAAATTTTACCCAGACAAGTTGTAGGGATGCAATTTAGAACATGACTAAAGAAAATACCTTAATACAACTTATATATTGACGTTTAGTTAATAACATTAATAAAAATTAAATATATACCGTTATTTTCTTACAACCAAATTTTCATACGATAAAATCACTAAATGTAGTTTATATATCTACACTCTCATAATTTTAAAATTTGTCACAAACTCTACCAGATAATATATTAGAAAATCTATATTTATTATTGTACTTACACGCAATTTCTAGTTAAACGTTCTAAGTAAAAGGAAATCATAAATACGCTTTGTTGTATTTAACATTAGCTAAGAGAATTTTAGTTAAACATTTAAATTGAACATAACCTCAATGTGCACAAAAAAAGGTTTCATGAAAGCTTTTCTGTTTACAACTCGTAAGGTTATATAGGAAAGCAAAAATAATATTAAATTAGTTAAGATATAGGTAAGTGAAAGTATGACTATATTTTACATGCATTATTTTTCTAGATATTTGAGATTTAAAATGTAACACATGCACATCGTTCCGTCACAAAAATAAATAAGATAAACTCGTACCTGTATTCAAGATATATGAAAGAAACGTATACTTAAGCTTTGAGCTTGCGGCTTCTTCAGAACTATAGGATCTTCTTACGGTTTGTTGAGACGAACACCATAGTTAGGTATTTTGGTTGTTAACCTCAAACTTCAAATTTGTAATAGCCAATCATTGTTTGTTCCACAGTCATATGTTTCATTAACTGACATTTAATTTATTTTCGAAGGTACATAAAACGTCAACATAAAATTCTTGTACGATAAACAATAATATTTGTAGGTAGTAAAATTAATGCATAGGCTTAGATAGCCTAGCACAGATGATTAGATATTTTACCAAAAGAATATGCTGCCGGAGGATATGCCATCCAAGGATATGCTACGGGAGGACATGCTACATCAGAGGACCCTAGAAAATAAACCTGTTACAAAAACGAAATATTGCAATACGCCACGAGGAACAGTCTAAAAATTTATCTATAATCAGCTAACCATTCAATAATATTTTAAATGGGTTATTCAGGTAGGCTTTCTTCATAAGCATTTTGTTCGTATTCTAAAACGATATTTATGTGTGTTAGGAAGAATAAAAGAAAAGACACCTTTTACATACCAGGTACGACATCATGGCCTTAGAAAGGTCATCTTTATCGGAAGACAGCATGTGCTCAAAAGACCGTCAAATATGAAGACAAACGAAAATTTGTTCTGATTTACAGATAACCACACATTTTGAGGGAGAGACAAAACAATAAAACTATCCTAAATCACAGATTTATGTATACACCAGTTGTGTATTTATGGACATTATTCAAAAGTTAACCAATTGGAAAATTACATCTGATCTTAATTATTTATATTATTTATGCAAAAAAAATAATATTAAATTAAAACTAAAGATCGATGTATAAAGTGTATTATTTAATAATACTAAAGGGAAATGTTACACAAATCAAAACTAACTTGCGATTGTAAACGGTATTAATATAAAATTAAGACGAATAATACTTTTATATTGAAGGAAATGGGACCACAATGTAACATGGCAACGAAACAGTGAATTGACATGTTACAATTTTTAGTGGCATACGAATGAAGACAAATTGCTAGGTGTTCATAGACAAAAAATTAAATTGTTTGTATATACGTGATCAAAGGAACATGGAGAAAAAAACTTTGTACATCCCGAAGTCAGTATTTAATCGTTAGAAATGCACTTTTTCGCACTCAGTTTTTATGTATATTTTTAGGATAAAACTATGAACGCTTTTGTGGACCGTAAACTAGTCCACCCAGCCATACAATTAATAATCTATAAGGTATCAATTAAAAGTGTACAATTTCTGAACATGTCGCAATTCTAAACTGTATTAAAAATTTAGTAAACACAGATAATCTGATATGTTCGTAAGTATATGTACGGAAAGAGAACGGTTTGTATCTATCACATGGTATAAATATAAGAACATAAACAACTACACATGGTAAAGAGGAAAAACGATAAGTATAATTAATTTGGTTGTTCGATGAAAGTTTAAGAAAACTGGTAAAAGACATGAGAGTAATGAAGGAATCTGAGTGTGGGACCGATAATTTTCTGGTTTTGTCCAGAATTGATATTAGCCTAAAGTGCGTGCGTCGAGGAAATGAAAATGTGAGACAATCAGGAGTGAAAGTAGTACGTTTGTTGGAAGAATCGACTCAAAGAGAGTACGCTACTATGTTAGAGAAGGATTTATATCACACCAAACAGAAATGGGAGATTGCTCTGAAGTCTTAAGATGTGGAGAAAGCATGGGATTGTTTGAAGAACAGTGTGATGAAATGTGGTTTGGAAGTACGACATGTAATAAAAATGCATGGTGTAGCGATTAGGTCAAAAGGTTATCGGGGAAGAGAAAGTGGCTTATAAGGAAATGATTATAGAAAAGATGTTGAGTTAAGAAAGTATATAAGGAGAGGAGGCGATATGCAAACGAAATAGTGAAAGCAACTAAAGAGCAACTGAGGGAGAAGGAGGATAAAAATGCAGTGTGATGTTGAAAGTATAAAAACTTTTTTTGGAAATGGGTAAGTAAGACAAGAAAGAATAGAACAAAGCCTGTGAGTGGTGTTGTTAATAGTAGAAATCAAATTGCTTGGAACAAAGCGAGTGTGAGAAACTGTTGGAAAGAGTATTTTTCGACGCTCTATGGGAGTGACAAAATGGATAAAGATGACTGTGCGGATGATGAAGAGAGCAGTAGTGTACTGATCAAAAACGTAGATAATAGTATAAAGTCTGATTTCAGTGTAGATGAGGTATGGAAGGCGGTAAGAATTCTGAAGAATGGCAAAACGGCAGGTGTAGATGGGATAACAAGTGAAATGCTTAAGTATGGGCCTGGGATGCTGATTAAATGTTTGTGCAAACTTATAGAGTTGTGTATAGAACAAGCAACAAACCCTGCAGATTGTAAGAGTGCGATCATTATCTCTATTGCACAAAAGTAAAGACAGCAAGTATGAGTGCAAAAATTATCGGGGGATAAATCTGCTGAGTATACCCAGTAAAGTGTGTGGTAAAATTGTGATTGAAAGAGTTCGCAAGAGAACGCAGAAGATATGTGACGTTCAATGTGATTTTATGCCTGGAGGGGGATGTGTGGAACAAGTGTTCGCAATACAACAATTTGTCGAAAAGTGTATGCCTGCCAGAAGGAAAATGGCATATGACTCTGTGACCAGAAGTGAACTACGGAGGATGTTACGTAAATATAGTGTAAGCAAGTACTTGAGAAAATCTATTAGAGCAATGTACGAAGGTAGTAGAGCGTGTGTGCGTGTGATAAGAACATGGGGCAATACTTCGACATTGTGGATTTGGTTTAAACAGAACATTGGGATGTCTCCATAGCTGTTCAATGTATTAATGGATAAATGTATGAGGCTTGGATGTGAATGGAAAAGTGTAAATTGGTGAATTAAATGTCAGTGTGCTGTTGTATGCGGATGACGTAGTATTTTTGGCTAAATCGTCGCATAATTTGCAACGAATGCTTGACAGGCAGTTGGAAGTGAATGGAAATAAGACGAAAGTAATGATTTTTGACAGAGATGGCGGATTTGGTGACTTGACAGGCAGTTGGAAGTGAATGGAAATAAGACGAAAGTAATGATTTTTGACAGAGATGGCGGATTTGGTGACTTTGTATTTAGAATGGACAACGACATGATAGAGATGGTGACTTACTTCGTATACCTTGGTTGAAAGTCTTTGAGTAATGGAAAACTGGATGATGAAATAGAAAGAAGAGCAAATGCTGGAAGAAAAGTGTCTGGAAGTATGTGGGCAGTGAACAGGAATGAAGGATTGAGTACAAATGCATGGCCATTTACAACAGTGTGTTTGTGTCAACTATTCTGTATGGAAGCGAAACCTAGATTTGGCACAAGAAGCATGCTAGTCGTATAAATGCTGCAGGAAAGAGGTTCCTAAGAAATGTGTACGCAAGAATATTGAGAGACAAAATATCAAACAAATGGGTTAGAGCAGAGTGTGGGATGCAAGTGACCCTTGCGGAGTTGAGTGAGCGAAACACGCTTAAATGGTTTAGACATGTGGAAAGAATGAACGAAGATATACTTACCAAGAGTATGTATGCAAGTAAGATGACTGGTAACGCTGCAAGAGGCAGACCAAGATGGTTGAATGTAGTATAGGAGGTTCTGAAAGAACGACAAGCTAGAAGTCTGAGGAATAAATGAGCATGCCAATAGCCATGTATGAGTGTTGCAGAGGCAAAAGAGGTGTGTAAGGACTGAGGGATGTGGAAAAGGATTGTGAATGGTGCTGGGAGTAATAGTAGTGTAGTGGTGTAGAGCCATGCCCTTCACATGCCCCCACAAAGAGGTGCTAGGTTGTTGTATTTTTCCCAATCGGTTTTGGGTTTCTTTTTGTTTTTTTTAACTACGACACCCTTCCCTCTTCCACGACCTTCTAGTTAGCACGAATGTTCCCCCTGTTTATTTTTGTTGTGATAATTGGTACCGGCTACGTATGGTATAAGTATGGCGCGTAACGGCTAGTTATTGCGGTTTTAAAATATGTTATTCTCACAAATGAATTTCTGGAACTGAAACTGTTGAAGGATGTATCGAGGGTCTTTTGTTATAATATTCTGAGTACAGATAACATTTCAACTAATGTTTTAACAGGAAATTTTAAAATACCATTACTATGAAATGTTATTTGAAATTAAAATGTAACCTGTCAAAGTCAATGATTACCGGTTCGAACAAATCTCGATATTTATTTTAATTAGTAACGCACTTTAGTATAGAATATTTCAAAAATAATCTCGTCTAGTCCATATCTATTTATTAATATTATTCATATAGGATACAAATAAAATCTGATAGTACGTAAGCACTATATTGTTTTCTCAATAATCAAGCGTATATAAATTTACCAGTTGAGGTTTGAATCTCTGGGTACCAAGTAGAATAAATAGTACATATGTGCTTGTGCGAAGTACCTTGGTGCTTAAGAGTACAGCTTGGAGGAAATGGGAAATCTAACGTAGGTTCTGGAAGACTTTTGGATGCCGAAATGGTACAGTTATACGTATTTACCTTATCGTTTCACAGTTTTGCTGCCGCGAGCATCTTTAATGTTGCATGCACATTAATATTCTCATTATGTGCCATGAGCTTTCCTTTTTGGTCACTATATACATTTGTTATAATCTTGACCCTTGATGAAGGACTTGTTATGGTTACTAGCTTGTTGGTAATAATAAAGAATGCTTTTTTATATATAAGAAAAGACGATAAGACATCTGTTGCCAATTTTACAACCTTATGAATACTAAACACTTGTTAACATTAAATTTTGTACTAATTTACACCCCTGTCCTTGTTTTTGTTTATAATAGATGTAATGCAAACTTGTATAATCTTATTAAACAAGCCATTACATGTGCTCCTTGTGTACCAGTTTAGCTGGAAATTAATATTACCAAAAGAAGTAAGTATTGTAATTATTGTGTATGCATATCGATAGTCTTCCACAAAATATTGTAAAATCTAAAATAAACCACGGAAATGTAGTGAGAAAGAAAATCTAAAAGAGTTCATAGTTGCAAAATGTAATGAAACAGCGGCAGTGAAAGTATTAGTGAGATTTTGCTTTGTCTGACATAATTAATTTATCAAAAAAATGCACATATCTTAATTTAAGTTACAAATTCAAGTTCCTATAATTGTTGATGAATTTGAATTTTATAAACCTTCAATGTTGGTACATTTTGTATAGAAGTATGAAACTAGCTGTCAGAATACCTGGCGAGGACGAAATTTTTATAATATATGAAGAAAGAACATTGTGTGTTGTTTCAAAACTTTTAACTGCATTTTCAGACTCTTTTACAATAGTTGGAGTAAATTTTGCAATCTTCCACTATAATTCCAAACGAATGTATACCGTTTTCTAATTTTTGCTAAACGTTAAACATAATTCAAAATTCTTTTATTTGTTTTGCAAAGCTTAGTGTTAGTAAAAGAGGTTATACGCGTTTCCACTTAAGAAAAACAATTTAAACCAAAGTATCTCAACTACCCGCGCTTCAGTAAACGAATTGAACGTTTACAAGCGATGTTGCGTTTAATTTTCATCTTTATCTTTCCTTCAATGTTTTTCGATAAAGCATAATATAACTTTTAGAAGCTTTTAACACCATCAATTTGTAACTATGTATGTATGGCATTTTCGCAGAGAAAGAATAGACATTACAACTATGAAAAATGTACATACAGGTTGCCTATTTGCAATTTCAAAGTTGTCTCATCCCCAAAAATATATTAATTATTGCAGATGGTATCGAAAGTGGATATAAAAACAGTTATACCTTGAAAAAAGTAATCAAGATTAGAGGAACCGCAAAAACCGCATTTCATTATCTTACAGCTTCAAATGTTATAAAGGATTTAAATATTTTGGGACACTGTTAGATTATAAGCAAACTTCTTTAATTTTAATTTAAAAATTTGCAATAGTCAGGCCTAATCTTCAAAATGAATAACTTTAAGAATTTTTTGATAATAAATTGGTTTATACTTATGCATTTCCTTATTTTAGTAGAAAATAATTATCGGTATGTTAACGTCACATATTTGATACCGATTTATGCAAGTTAAATCAGCTTCTTGTTCTTTGCTTTGGGCGCAATATATAAAACTAGCTTGTGTAGTCGAGAAAAGTTATCAGTTGGTTTGCTTTAATCGCGTGTCTAATTTCTCATGGTGGTGATTTACTGGAGACAATTAACACACAGGAAAATGACAGAATTATTTCCATTAGGTGACGTACTCGATAATTAATCTTTTACAAGGGTTGGTGAATAAGGTGTTCAGTTTTATTGAAACGTACCTCACATTTGATGTTCCAATGCTCTATCCGTACCCTTCCTATTCCAAGTAAGGTAGGGAACTTTAATGTGCGTGACAACACTCACACACGGCACCTACATTTAACCTCTCTTCCGAGCGAGGGCGCATTTTTGTAAAAAATGTATTTAGCAGGTGAGTATAAAGTGGAAGTGGTTACTTCTTGATAGAGGTCCATTTGATAAAGCCTGAAACAATTGTACTTCAAATGACTTTGGTTTTTACGGTCCTCCAATGGTAAGAATTTGAATATTTTACAGTATGCTCCATGCTCCAGTTTATGAATTCTTGGAACGTGTGTCAGAACTTGCTCACTCAAGAAGGGTTTCGAAAGAAAAGCTGTTCCATTCACCTATAGAATTATTTACTAATGAAGGGATTATTTGGTTTAGAAAAATAAGACACACAATTACAGATTGGGATTCACTTGTCTGTAACATATCTTTTCGATACGCCTCAACATGTTACAGCGTACTTCACACTACGACACATACATTTCCTTATTGTTAATAAACAACAGTAAATTCTGTCAACATTTCCAACTCAAATTTAAGTTTCCTACATTTAAGATAAATTCCAGAAAATAATACGCTATATAACCTTTTTTTATAAATTCTTTATTTATAAATTATCTGTTTCCTAATGTACAATTACGTACGTATATAAGTAATTTCCTTATTGGTAAAATTACCAATACTTTTCTATAAAAGCATATCTAGAGTGAATCTGGATCGTAGTCTAATCAAAAAGTTCGTTAGTGTTCGTTTCCCCCAACAATCTTCGTTAGTTATTTTTGGTTTGATAAGTCAAAGTTTCATTCTTTCTTTATCTGACTACCTTCAAGAGCTTTTCTTGAGAATTTTGATGTTACCTCGCCATTTGTACTTGGTATGTAAGTTGTTATTATATATTTCGTTATTTCCTAAAAATACCGTTTTAACTTTTGAATATGTAGCCGAGAGCACCAAATTATCTACGTTACCCACCTTTACTATTTAAACGTGGTAAGTTGTTTACAGATTAACATTATGTTAGCTTCAACACACCTTGTATAAAATTTCCTTTCCTCAGACATGTTTGATTTTCTAGGGATTTTCTACTACTCTGGAATTTTTGACTAAACATTTACGTTTATGTTCGCTTAATGCGTTTTCTCTTCAATTATAATTTAAACTACCTTATCGTCTAAATTTTGTGTGTGTATCGTCCAGTTCCTACACTTAAACTATCGTTAGAAGATTACCTAAATCTAACAAGTTTTGATTGCTACAATTTATGGAGATGTGCGAGATCTTTTGTTTTTCCTGCAAGCTGGTTCACATAATCTACTAATACTGTTGGAGGATACGAAGGAGCACCTGTTAAACTTTGAGTAACTAACTTGTTTTATTTGAGTTACAAAACTACAGGTATGAGATTAAAAGTTTTATTAAATAAATAGTTTCTTATATAAATAAAAAGGCGATTGAGCTTTTGTTTGAAAATAATCACATCTGTCTTTAAAACTTTATTCTAAAGTATATGTCTTGCATGTAAGATGCGAATTTATTTAACTTGTGTAAACTAATAACATGTAAATTTTGGTTAACTGCTCACGTGTTCTGTGACATAAGGATTTTCATGAAACTTCTTGTGATAAAAGTACTATACCTAAGACGAAATCAAATTTTCTTTTACACTTTATTACTTATGTGAAAAGATAATTACCTATGTTTATAATTGACAATAAGAATTTTCTTTTAACGCATGCCGCAAACTTCATCTGCGTGAGTTATTGCCTACATTACCGTATGTTGAATAATATACTATTAATCAGTTTCATAAAAAATCGTTGGAATCAACTTGAGTAAATACAATCTAGCAAAATTTACTTCTTCCTTTTGCTTTAGACAGGTGATCGTCGACGGTCTTCTTAATAATGTAGCTTTCGGTTGAAGTACATCAGAATTACCGCCTTTATTTTAACGATTTTTTGACGGATTTGGTTCAGTTTATAAAATTTATAAATGAGACTATTTACTTACGATATTAAATAAGTTCACCTTCGTTTTCTGGATTTTAATTTACTAACTAGTTTGTGAAGTAGTACAGAATCTTATACCGTGCTGTGCCGTCCCAATCATTTGAAAGAGTTTCTCGAGTAACGTTCCATGTGTAGGAATTAATGAGTTTGTTGTAGGTTGGTCTTTCATCCACTTTGTTGATTTATGTACTTAAGTATCTAGCACCAATTGATATGGGAATTAGGATGATACAAGAGGAAATCTCCGCTGCTGTTGCCGTGTGTCCGCAACGATGCAAGCTACTTATTTGTGAAATAAATGAAATTATAATTGTCACACACTGGTATGTTGCGTAGAACACCAATTTAAGTTATTTACGTTAAAGTGCATCCTAAAAACATTGACAACTCAGCTGTCGATCTTTAATTATTCATCTGTTATTCATTTGCGTATTAAGATTTGTGGTCCATTATTATTGTTTTTGATTATTATTTATGAGATTTCAGTCTTGATTCAACTTAAACCAGTTTTTTAAAACTACTACAACCCAGTCTAGTTTTTATTTGTAGGTATAACGAAGGTTTCAATTCAATTGGAAGAATAATGTTTGGTTTTACAGTCGAGGAAGAGAAATTATTTATAGTGTGTATAAGTTTATGAAAGAAGAAAAGAATGGTATGCATGTCATTCCTATGAATAATTTACAAGAACGAATAGCGACAACAACTGGAGTTGGACTAAACATTGTGGAACGAATTATTTCAGAAGCGAAGAACAAACCTGAGGGTGGCAAATTTGTATCACCAAGGAAGAAAATTATTGAGAGAAGTCCTAAATCTAATGCGGGCCAATTTGAAAATTGTGGTAGTAATTTTATGATTTTTTAGATTAAATTTCTACGAAATATGCATTGTTAAAATATAATCGAAGGACAGTATTTTGGCTGCCAAGAGTTTTAAAAAATTTAGACTGTCAATTTTTATCCACACGCGCATGGAAACATGACAGATAAAAAGACCAATAAACAATACACCAAAAAAGTTACAGGTTCGGCATACAAACATTGTTTTATAATTTTAATTATGTTGATAAATTACTGATTATGCAATCCACATAGCATACCGGTTGAGTTAATTTAGAACACGCATTCGGAAATTCAATGTATTTAGACTTTACTAATATTGTATTGTTCTTTCTTTTTATACGATACCGTTCGCTTCCTTTATTGCGCATCTCATAGCCCATGAGATTTTGAAAGACCTATACTGTTAAGAGTGGAGTGAGGTATTTAATGTTCGATATCCAGCGCATTGTGGAATGGTATGACCCATCTCACAAGGTAAGCGGTAGAATTGTGATTGAAATTAACTCTGTAATTACATTCAGTTCGTCAAGTATTGATTAATTATATAAACATTGAATTCCATAGTAACGATATTTATAGTAAACCTAAATTTTCAATAGTTTGTATAGTGAAAAATCAGTATTATTGCACTTGTGCAATAAGTAAGCGAATAAAGTTTTTTGTAAATTGGTTAGAGTTCTCTAGATCTAGATGATATAGTAGTTGAATTAACAAAAACAATGTTTCTTATATGTAGTACGACTAATATTTATCGGATCAACCGATTGAAAATCATATTAAAATAAATACTGCACAATCTTTATATAATTTTTCTATTGTAACATTTTTTTAACAGTAAGGTATTTTGTTTCGCGTACTGTAAATTATTATTGCCATGTCTACAGCAATGCATAAGCATAAATAATCAGGTTCTGTATTTTAATTAAGACAGCTTAGAACAGCCGAACGTAAGCAAGTTACTTACGTTTGACAAATGTAGATTTCGAACCAATGCTTTTTTACAAATCTTTTACAAACACTTTGTCACCAGGTCTGCCAATATAAAGGTATGCACAATGATACCATTTCAGCTGTAGAAGTTCCATCCCAAGAAAGACCAGTCACCCAGTCACTCTTTTATACAATCTACACGCAAACAGTTAATCTGCATTGGCGGTTAAACGGTTTGATACCAAATAATGTTTTTCAACAAGCCCTGAACAGTCATTTCTTTCATTTTTATATTTAAACCTCCTGAAGATTGATGATATGCTTATTAATATGTTTGTGAAATACGATTTAACTTTAGCTACTCAGTTAATATTAGGACCAGTCTACTTATAATGCATCCGCACGCCCTTGTAGATTATCCTCTCTGTCTATCTACCTTTAGGATGCATCACAACAGTGAAGATGTATTGAATTGAAACCGTTATCTAAATATTTTGCAGTTGACCTAATTTAACTTCTCGCTTTAGAAAACTTAGTATAAGTTCAATACAAATCAACTGTTTTCGAACCGACTCACTTTGTTTAACATAGCACAAGGGTGCTCACAGTTTGGCTTGAAAACGGCCGAAAGCATTTTTGCCTACCCGCAAATGCATTTATAACTTCTCGCTTGAAGAGACTTTCTATAGATCAAAAGGATTCGACATTTTTAGGGCTGACTGACTTTTACAATGTGTCACAACAGTGTACACTGTTTGGTTTGAAACCGTTATAATGTATTCTTGCATGTACGATCTTTGGACTGAAATTGGCATAATGTTTTTTGAGGGCACGCAATTGCATTTTTAACTTCTTGCTTGAACAAACACCGTGATTTCAAAACGGTTGACTGACTTTTACAACGCTTCACAAGAGTGCAGTCTGTTTGGTTTGAAATCGGCATTATGTATTTCTGCATGTATGTAGTTTGGAGTGAAACCCGTCCTATTCCACTATGCACAACCCATAACTGTGACAGAAGCAATTAACGATGTACGTTGAAACTGACTGATTTCATCATTATCATGGATAAAAGTATCTTATCGTTAACCGTTAATTAACAAGTGGCAAAATGTAAATTTCTAAATGTAGTAACTCGATCAGCGGTCCATGATAGCCTGGAAATAGAGTAGTAAAATTTTTTCTAATAATTGAAGGTTTGAAAAAATTTAAATGCGATTTTCTGTTCATCACACATCAGTTAACAAATACGGTTCCTTTTTAAAAAGCATGTTTAAGAAATTTTAAAATTTGGGACTTTTTGTTATTTAAGCTTTGCAATATGTTACTGTTAATCAAATCTTTGAAGCCAGTAGGAGAAGAAGTAGTATGTATAGTTTGTAGAATTTTTCTCTTTAGCGACCCTCTACATCATCCCTAGAACAATTTTTTACTGTTATTTAAAACTGCTTACTATATTGATTTCCGTCCCGATTCATTGGAATAACTTCACTTAGCTACTGCAAGGGAGACGTGTATTAAGTAACTTTAATACGTATACATATCTCCCTTCACTTCACTTCATGCAGAGGCATGAATTCAGTAACCAATTTCATCAACTCGTATTTTCAGGATATTTCTTTCGCTTCTCTTCATTTGATGGTATACGCGTGATAGCTACATTAAATTATTTTATCGTTGGACTTCGGTTGAATGTTTCTGTCAAGATAGTGCAATACATATCCTGTTGCGTGCTATTTTGTAACTACCTAGATGATACGAGAGATTAAATAGGTAACAAGTGAGCTTCGATTAGTTCAAACTACGTATTAGTTTTGAATTGTGGTGTAATATAAAATAAGAGATTGATAATCCTCATTCCACTTTAGAGATAGCTTATGCGGTTATACTATTCTTTTCTACTATTATCTAGTTCATTATGTTTTGTAATTTTTATGCTCCTAAATGATCATTCGGTCCGCAGTCAGTGTAAAGACAAGTACAGATACATACTATGATTATTATACTGTGATATTTTTTGCACTTTATGGGTAAACCTAGAGCAAGTTCTATGTATTTACACGAAACTTACAATTTAGACTTCACACAAGAAGTCGTATGACTAGGACCGTCCAAATAGTATTATTTGAGATATTTTTCAAAATATGAGTATTTTTGTTGGATCGTTTTTATAACGTATATCTGAAGGAACTAAAATTGTTATCAGTTTTGAAACCATATATTTTAAGCTAATTACCTAAAAATACTTCATTCTTCCAATAAGGTTGATAACCGAATTGGTAGTTGGAGAACCGATTATACCCTAAAGCTACTCGTATATGCATGTATACCTACATTTTATGTCAATTCTATATCGCCCCCAGTAACAGGTAGGCTACTTGGCAAAGAATAGTAGTAGAATAGGCCGATCCTGGCGCAGATCCACCTTATGGGATCCACCCATAGGATCCAACGCAATCATATCTAACCTAGGTAAGAGTTTTCTTCGACTAGCCATATTAGATCCACCTTATGGGATCCACCATTCGGAGCGTTTTTTTAGGGTATGGTACATAAGTTTGATCTACAATTTTCTGGGGAATTCGAATCTGCTGGAATTTTTCAAATCGGACCACCCCTTACAAAGTTACATCCCTATAAATCCCCGAACGTTTAAATTTTTTGTGTATTTAATTTTAACTCGATCTTTAAATCATTTTTGGTCACCTGAGATATACGCCTTAATCCGGAATTTCCCGACTACCCCCTACCTTAACACAAACTCTCTACCAACATTTTAAGCTAATGTATTTATAGAAATGTTATAACGTGATCTAAGATTTATCGCAAGATGCAAACCATTTAATTATTTTAAGAATAACACAAACACTTTGAAATCAGCTTAAAACATTTTAAATTCTTTTCTGCGGGATAATTTTAAGAAACCTAATGAATTTTCAAAATAAAATCAACTTTAAAAAGCTCTATAGACAACCAATTATACATAGATTTGTTTCATACCTTAAAAATCAATTTAGGTTTTTGTAAATCACTTTAAACCTTTTGAAAGAAAACTTAATAAAACGCTTTAAACGTTTACTAAGGGTTTATCATGCTATTGTCTACAGGATAGTTACGAATAAAACAATTTAATTTTAAATAATTTCTAATTCAATCTTTTATTTATTATTTTCTTAATTTTGTAAAACCAATGTAATTAAATGAATCAGATCAAAATAAAAAATTTATTTAAAAAGATACTATAAAACCATTTTAGATAAAAAATCAAATTAATATAAAAATTCAAAAAATAATATTCTTTAAAATACAAACGTTCTGCTTGGCGCAGTTCAGATGCTGGAATGGTGGTGACTCGAAATAGTTTTATTACTATTGTAAAAAGTTTTTATGAAAGAATTATAATAATGACGCGTATTTATTCAAAGGGTGCTATAAACGATTTACGAAATTATTAATCA
This sequence comes from Platerodrilus igneus, assembly GCA_036346225.1. Classification (NCBI taxonomy): domain Eukaryota; kingdom Metazoa; phylum Arthropoda; class Insecta; order Coleoptera; family Lycidae; genus Platerodrilus; species Platerodrilus igneus. Next base: position 32,183 of record JARFIW010001258.1, on the reverse strand, counting down.
GAATTGTTTTATTTAAAACTATAACAATTTTATTTACAGCTATTAATATCTGTAGTTGAAATACAATTTAGAAAGGTATAAGAGAATAAACTGTAATATGCAGGATTATAGTGACAGAAATTTCTCTAAAATCTATAGCTTAAAATTTAAACATCATTCGTAAATGCGTGGAATGGTAACCTGTTGTACACTTCCATATACTCAACTTGTCTACAAATACTGTTTTCAAACAATCTTGGATAGGTTCTTATAAATTCGTATATCATGATCCCAATATCACTATTACTGTAGTTGCTTTTAATTATATCATGTGCGAGATTCTGTAAAACATCATTCCTATTATACCTTTCCATTGCTACATATAACAGAAACAGATCTATATTAGGAGTACCGTTTTCCGTTAGTTCTCTTAAAATATTAGCGTAGTTGAGAACGATCTGAGATATCCCTAAACATTGCTCTAAAGTTCCTTTGGTAAATAACATATCATTCTCATCAAATATCACTATCTTCACTAAACAATTCTTATTTAAATAAAAACTCAAGTTGTCAAATTTGCATATTTGATTTCGCACGCCAACTTCCATAGTGCGTATAATATATGGAAGTTTTGATATAAACTTCCTAAATACGTTGAGGGATACATCAAGTACGGTCTACGAAATAATGTCAACAAATCTAAAAGTTATTTTATAATCCTGGAATGGGTTCAACCCTACAATTATGATTTTGGAAGAAGATTTTCTTATGACGTATGGTTTTTCAAAGAGCGACTTGGCTTGCTCTAACTGAATTGCTGCGTTTATACATTCTTCATGCTCTGCGGTCAACTGCTTTTCTAAATTCTTAATTTGTTCTCACTTATCGTCTGTAATTTTTAGTTCCTCCAGGAAATAAACCATCTCGATGTGCTTCTCGTTGTGTTTGTTTACGGCGTTACCTCCAGTAAAAATGCTTTCACACACACTGCATAAGATACTTAAGATGTTCATTCTAGAAAAAAATAATGATTAACATTTTTGAATTATACATGTAAATATTAATTTCTTCGACGTTTACAAGCAGGTAATATAAACGGCGTCTTGCAGGTAAAGTTGCTGGATTACAACAGAAAATCGCAGTTTAAACATTAAAGTCTTAAAATGATGTCTTACCCCGAAATTTTCAAAGGTGGAAAATTCTGCAACACTATTACACCTGAACGACTTTACGTTTAACAAAAATTAATTCAAAATGAACTTTTAGTATCATTTTCCCCGTATTTATGCACATAGAGAAAGTATAAGTATGATTTGTTCTTACACTCACCTAATTTAAATCAAATTATTAGAATGTGTACTCCCATATATTAACTAGAATTGTAGGAAAGTCCCTTTTACAATTAATAGTCAGACGTCATTAACAAAACAATGCAAGGTTGAGGATCATACATTTCACTAAATATATTTAGAAAACGTCTTATTTGGAGCTACATTTAAAATAGGTTATCGAACTATTTTCTAATCCACCGTGCAGAATTAATATATATTTAATTTTTGGTTTAATTATTTGAAAATGGATGCACTAATTAAAAATTTTAACAATCCTAGATATTAATAAATATTTTTTGAGTTTCATTCTATTATTGAGTTAAATCTGAATAAAAATGTAGAGGTGTTTTGCTGTTAAGTTTTTGAATATTAAAACATTCTGCGGGTTTTGTTGGAGTTAATTTTAAAAGACGTAATAATTGATTTTAGTTCCCCAGGAAATTCTATACTAATTTGATAGGTTACACGATGGGTTTTTCTCAAAAGACAGTGCGATACTGTTTAAAAATAAATTAAAGATAAGCACCATGGTTTGTGAAAGGTTGATCTGTAAACCAGTAAGGGGGTTTGATTTGAAAAAAATTCCGAACGATTTGAGAACCTGAAGAAAACACAACAATAATTGATATCTTACACGACGGAGCTATATTAAAAATACCGCCAAAATAATTTTTATAAAAATTCTAAGAATGGCGTTGGTGGATTAAATTCAAACAGGTAAAACCCACTATAAAACAATTATAAACGTCACTCTTCCAGTCAGGACCTGCATATAACATCGATGAACATAATAAGGAGCTGCGTACGCTCGCCCGTCAGCATAAAAGACGAAGGAGCCATGTTCCAAAGCATTAGTTGTCAAAGTATCGTCGAGTTGATCAAAATTATAAGTTAAAGATGTATTTTTTTTGGTGTTGACGTTACAAGTGATGTAAGAATGTCATTAGGTATCGACAAACTAGAAGGTAAGACCACCTATGCGCTAGGTGAATTTACATCAAATTTTCACCAGGGAAACATGTATGTTTTGGATATCCAGGGCTTCCAGTACAAGTCAAGCGAATTTTTTGAGAAAAAAGTAGCTGTACTGAATGTTGGAATGGACCAGTTATGGCACAAAAATTTGCATATGTCGTTAAGAAGTGAATACTCGGCTGAGGATTTCCCAAAACATAACGATTTTTGTAAAAATCACCTACATGGGTTAGGCTGGGACATCCCTGCGACCGATGAATTATCAGCTCAGCGTTTAAGTTTATTTTTGCAAGAAATAGTACCTGTACATGGGACCGTTTATGTAAAAGGGTTATTAAAGAAAAACATTATCACCCGCTACCTTCCAGCAAACGAAGTTGTGAATCCTGAACAGTTTGGTATTGCAAATTTAAAACAGTTACGAAAAGATAGTCAATCTAACCATTGTTTATTGCATTCCAAAAATTTTCTGAACTGCGCCAAGCAGAACTGTTTGTATTTTAAAGAATATTATTTTTTGAATTTTTATATTAATTTGATTCTTTATCTAAAATGGTTTTATAGTACCTTTTTAAATAAATTTTTTATATTGATTTGATTCATTTAATTAAATGGTTTCACAAAATTGAGCAATCAACACTCATATTGAGGAATTTAACGTTTCGAATTTGAAAACGTTAAGGATGGACCGTGGAGGATTTGGTTATTGTCTTATGCATATGGATAACCATTTAGCATGCGCCAAACAAAATGTTTTACTTACGAAAATTGCTACCTTGAGCGATTACGCGGTTAATAGTATCTTGGAAAGTTGTACGGTTATTTTTTTAAATTGAACAGTAAGGACGACGGCAATTTTTAATTTCGCTAAATATAATTAAACATTACTGGTATTAGGGAAAATGAAATTTCACTTTCAAAGAAATCGACTGACCTCGTATGAATAATTATTCCTAGGTTAGTGAACAACATTAATAACCTTATAAGTGGTTTGCATTTAAGAAATGAGATACCGATTGTTCAAACTAATGAGTCGGCAATGAGTGAATCATTGAATCTAGTGAAGTGTTCTATTTCTTTATTTAAAACAAATTAGATTTTAAATAATAATTAACCGCGTTCATAAAATGAGAACCTAATGGTTAAATTTAATAACACTAAGCATGTACTTTCGCTTGGTAATTCATTAGAAAATGGTCAACCTTAACTAAAAACCGAATAAATAAATGAACAAATGAATCCAGAAACGAATAAACGAATTAAGTATTAATAAATAAATGAAAACGAAAACGAACGAACGAATTAACAAAAAAACGAAAGATTGACTTAGAAATTATTTAAAATTAAATTGTTTTATTGTAACTATCCTGTAGACTATAGCATGATATACCCTTAGTAAACGTTTAAAGCGTTTTATTAAGTTTTCCTTCAAAAGGTTTAGATTGATTTACAAAAACCTAAATTGATTTTTAAGGTATGAGACAAATCTATGCATAATTGGTTGTCTATAGAACTTTTAAGAGTTGATTTATTTTGAAAATTTATTAGGTTTCTTAAAATTATCCCCCAGAAAAAAATTTAAAATGTTTTAAGTTGATTTCAAAGTTTTGGTGTTATTCTTAAAATAATTGAATGGTTTGCATCTTGCGGTAAATCTTAGGTCACATTATAACATTTCTATAAATACATTAGCTAAAAATGTTGGTGGAGGGTTTGTGTTAAGGTAGGGGGTAGTCGGAAAATTTCGGATTAAAGCGTATATCTCGCGTAGCCAAAAATGATTTAAAGATCGAGTTAAAATTAAATAAACAAAAAAATTTAAAGGTTCGGGGTTTTATAGGAGTGTAACTTTTTAAGGGGTGGTTCGATTTGAAAAATTTCAGCAGATTCAAATTCCCCAGAAAATTCTAGAGTGTATTATACCATAAGAAAAAACGCTTTGAGTGGTGGATCCCATAAGGTGGATCTAATATGGCTAGTCGAAGAAAACTCTTACCTAGGTTAGATATTATTGCGGTGAATCCGGTGGATCCTATGGGTGGATCCCATAAAGCGGATCTGCGTCAGGATCGGCCTATTCTACTACTAATGTCACATTGGAAGCGAAACTATTATAAGCATTTTTGGGAACAAAGATAAACACAACATGTGATTTTACAAACTGCTTCATAGTCCTATATAAACTGGATCTTGTCTTTATCTCTAAAAGAACGAGGTTTCGAGAGAAAATAAATTTTCTATAAAACTGAATAAACTAGTAAGCGTAATAAATCAAACTAAATAAACTATATCAATATTTAAATCTTACGTTAGACACGTCCAATAGTTATTGCATTCTTTAGGTGTTGATTTTTAACAAAACAAGGGAACACCAATTATTAGAGCGATTTGAGTCTCGGCTAACAAAAAACTAGGATAGTAATAAAAACTCAATGAAAAGTCGTTGTAAGAAGAAATTCACGCATGAAATCACACAGTCCGAACATCAGTTTCGTCAGCTAGTATTTGATTTACCAAGTACGCAAAATCTGTAAAGAACAAGATTGAAATGCACCTTGGGGATTATTTTTCGTTTCTAATGTATGCTTCGACTGAGAACTGCCGAATGGTTGGTTACTAAGGTTCCAATGTTGTTGCTGTTGTTTTCATAGATTACCAATTATAAAATTCTAGAGTTTTCCATTCAATTCTAAATATACTCAAATCTTAACATCTAAATTACTGTGTGCGTTAAGTTAGCCCTTTAAGTTCTTTAGCACCCACCACTACACAAAGCATAAAGGAAACAATCGCAAGAAGATTATTCCCACTTACAGCATACAAAATGGTTCGTTCGATGTTAGATACAGGGCTTTGGACATTTATTTATTTATTTATTTTTTATTTATTCTAACGTTACATTTAGTCTGCTACCAAAAATTACAGCAAACCTGTTACTCCTTAGAAATCTAACGGAATTATTTGCTACCTTAAGTTATATTGGTTAGCTTATATTATTTGCGTTTAGAAATACTCGCGCGCGTGTGTGTGTCTGTGCGCGCGTGTGTGCGTGAGTGTGTGTTTCTGTCTGTGGTAATGTTCTTGGGGTAGTACAAAGCAGGCCTTTGGACAGTGCAATAAAAAGATTGCTCGAGATAACAGCTGTGCGTAGCCATTCCAACACCTAATTAAAGTATTCAAGGTTGATGGTTGCTGGCCGCCTGCCAAAGAACGAATAGCATGAGCTTTGTCTGTGTTGACATTTACTTTTATTTCATGTAAATTTGACATTAACTTAACATTTAAAATTTATTTCTTTTTCTATTTCGATAGGCTGTATTCCACTACCAAAACTAAGTTTGTACCTATTTTTAGATAACACACTGAACATTCGAATAATTGCTTGCTAAATATCTCATTTTTGTGTGGTCGATACAGTTGCACCATAAGTCTCAAAACTTCAGCGAAGGAAAGTTATTGAAATAGCGCATTACACTGTCGTGCCAATTTATATCCAAGTGGGAGTATCCCGATGTTAGCTTACTATAGTTAACAACTTTACAATTTTATTTGCCTTTGCTGAGGGGTGTTTTTCTTCGTCATATACAATTTTATGAACTAAGACGATTTTCAAAGGCGTCGTGGATAGTTATTGTAAACAATTTGTTTTATTTTTAATATTTTTCTATTTTGAGCTTCTTTATCGTGTAATTTCGTAATGGCGTAGTTATTTTCGAGTTGGGTTTGATTGAAAGATATGCCATATGATCATAGGGATGGTTATGATAGTAATTTCGATTGGATAGTTAGTTGATGTTTGAAGAATATTTCACTACCTGTTAGCTTGTAGCGGCATTTAGTGGTGCCTAAGTGATGCATTGGTGGCCGCATTGGTAGCCGTTTAAGTGCAATTATTTACGTTCGAGATGGTCCGATCAACGGTGTCTTAATATTTGATTTCTTTTCCATGACCCCCTTTATGTTTTTGGAGCAATCGCTTGACCCCATGTTGTAATTTTTTAATTTATATATGGGAGTCTAAAATTTATAACATCGAGTATTAGTTCAATTAAAGTTTTTTGGTTCATGTAAAAGATGGAGAACAAGTTATTTCTAATTATATTTGTGGAATTGTTCAGAAAACAATAAAGAATGGTTTTATCAATGATATTTGGCACACTTGCAATTTATGTCGTACCATGATTAGCAACACAAGGCTGTTTAAGTTTAGGTCAAGCATCTGGTTTGTTCCTACGGGATATAAAGTACAAAAGGTTCACACTGTAGATGTGTTATTTAATTGTTATCTAAAGTTCAAAGACACTTTAATGTTACACGATTGATTCTACTATTAGATTGAGGTGTAAATTCCAACTGAAAAGTTTTCTAGAAATTGTTGGCTGTAATTTTTAATTTAGCCTGTTCACGAATTAGTTATTATTGTTCAAAGGTTTTACTACACCTTGCCCTATTCATTCTAATATTAAAAATTAAAGAATCATTTGGTTTTAATTATACTAAGCAAGATTATAATTCTGTCATGGTGTTCATAAATGAAGTGTGCACCTCGTACTTAAAATATGTTTATTATTGCATTAAATTCACTTTCTTTTACAACAATAGTAACGTGCTAATTAGTTCTTGAAAACTGTTTGCAATATTACTCTAAATTCTCCATTTTGGCAAAACTTCCTTTGAAACGTTTTATCAATTATGATCGGGTAATAACGTTGCCTTACTACTTCCATTCTGCCGTAAGTGCTTTTACTATCAGGAGTAATTAAACACTTTACTCTCACGATATTGAAGTAAAGCAAATCCACGTACGTTCTACTCGGTATACAATTAGTTTCCAGTTTCAATATAATCCTTAGCAATGGAAGAACTAGAACGGAGCATAATTAATAGAAAATTTACTGACTTTACAATTATGCGAATTAAAAATTAAATTTTAATTCAAATGTTGATATAACCGCAAGTGTGTCTACAGCAGAGTTGGAAAGTATCCGAGTACTTTTGTATTCGAGTACTGTACTCGAGTACTTTTGTGTACCCAGTACTCTGTATTCGAATACTTTCAAAATTTTGTATCCGATATCCGCATCCGAGACTAAAAATGAAAGTATATGGTACTCGAGTACCTTTTAAGAACTTCGGATACTTTAATAAAAATTATTTACTTGAATTCTTGAATAGTTAGCGCCGACGATACAACAGCATGACAAACTAATCCTTACATGTGATTTTCTAATGCTCCACCCGAAGGTACTACATTGGCCAGGAAGCGAGTTTTTTTACCTGGAAAATTTGGAATTTTGCCGAACCCTTGCTGTTCCGAGCAAGGTAGGGATCTTTAACGTGCATGACAACATTTACACACGGGACCTCTCATCCGAACGAGGGTGTATTTTTGTGAAAAATGCTCGCCTAACATTCTCAAACGGACCGTGGCCGAATTCGAACCCGGGACCTTGGGCGTAGTAGTGACACACATACCACTACGCCACGGAGCCGCCTGGAGCAAACTAATCCGCAAGATATAGACTTGCAATATATTGTCTATAACTCTCATTTATGTTTCTCTCATTCGTTTATTAACTGAAGACTACAGATACAGAGAAAATCTAAACGCCAAGGCTGCAATTGTGTCGTGTTTTGTTTTTGTGAAATGCTGGATATGCAGTAAGTATTGGAAACCAAAAAGTAAGTTTCTTTTTATTTTTACAAACTTAAATTACCCACACATTTAAAAATTACGGTAAATAACGAAGTACAATTTCAAATAACAAAAACAAAAAATGTTAGTTATTTTATTGGTAGCAGTTACAAGTTAGCAGTAATGTGTGTACAATATGCCTGGATTTACTACGCACATATATTACGAATGTGTGTATTACTGTGTTAGCATTCGGTTTTGCGCCTACTCACTTGAAGTGTTATGTGCACGTTTCTAGAGGGTTGTGGGAACAATTATTTTCCTTATTGAATTCTCAAAGTATCCGTACTCAGTATCCGAAAAAAGTATTCGAATACAAGTATTCGAGTACATTTTAAAGGTAAAGTACTCGGACTTTTTTAAGAAGTATTCGAATACATTTTGAGTATCCGGTACTCGGTATCCGAGTACATTTTCATTGTGTCCGTACCACCCCTGATTTACAATTAAATTTTATGATTTTTGGATCATTTCCAAGTTCTAGTTGTAGTCCTTGGAGGAAATTTATAAGCAAATAATATTAACAACGATTCTATCTATTAAAAACGATACTGTTCATTTGACCGAGATTACTTCAACATAACTGCAACTGCAGCAACCTTGTTCAAAAACTGTAATCCTGCCTCTGAGGTTTAACTTGGTAAGCAATCTCCTTCAAGTTCAAGTTTCCGTAACTCCAACAGAACAATACAAATATCCCAAGACTTCTTTCTATAGACCTTCCGAAATATTCAGGTCATTTTGGAAATAACATTATATGGTCTGATGAAACACATGTGAGTAGTGCTGGTATCTTCAACAGACACAACAATCGACACTGGTCTAATGAACAGACCTATCAAACATATACGAGGCATCAACAAGGCCGTTTTGGTTTGAATATTTGTTGCTACCTTGTTGGTGGCAAATTTCAATACCATATTCTTGAAAACAATCTTTCAGCTAGTCGTTATGTTGAAATTTTGAATACCAACTTGCACGAATTACTGGAGGACATGCCTCTCGAAAAAATACAAAAACTGTAGTTCCAACAAGATGGGGCACCCCCGCACAACGCTATAATTGCTTGTGATTATTTAAATAGAGAATATCCCAATAAATGGATGGGTATGCTTGTACCTGTTCAGTGGCCGCCTAGATCTCCTGACATGTTGATATTGGACTATTTCTTGTGGAATTTTTTGAAAAAGGAATTCTATAAAACCCAGCACCATAGTATTGAAGAGTTGTGGAATTCAATTGATGCAGCATTTCGTAAAGTTAAGGCGGTTCATTTATTAAATTCAATTAAATCTTTAATAAAACGATGCGAACTTTGTTTAAGAGCTCATCACGGCAGGTTACCTACCATCTGCTGTAAAAGCGCGGGTTGGGGTGAGGTAGCATAGGGCGGGACGAAATGTCGAGATGCAGATATTCATTAGAAAAGGATATGAAGTTTAATACTTCGCCTACTTGGTTTATGAAGTGCCAGGGAGCACATATAGATGGCAGTGTTGTGGAACTTATTAGTTCAGTTATTAACCTGACAGATATTTTAATTATACATACACAGTAAACATCTCTCTAGTAGAATAAAAATGCATGTCTTGCATTTTTAAGTAGTCCAAAGTTTGTTTTGCTTCTATTTATTTACGTTTTGCATGCAGCTTGTCATAATTTGTTCCATCACAATTGCGTATTGGAGTTTGTGAATGGTGAATTTGTACCATAATGAACAAAAGTACATTTTACGTATATTACAGAAGTTTGAGGGTAAAAAAGCTTAGCTAAATATGGTTTGTAAATTCTAATTAAACCTAAAAAATTTTATCACATTATTTCTTATTACTACACAAGCCTAAATATGAGCGATATATTACTGGTGGCTTTTCAAATACGACCGTCTCACGCCAGTAATGCCGTGGCTGCAATGACAAGTTAGGTTACTGTTAGAAATAGATATTATTATTAAAAAACACAAATTACTTAACACGCATATCAGAACAGTATGCAATAGTTTTAGAACAACTGTTTTGATGTGCGTGTTAAGTGATTTGTGTTTTTTAATATTAATATGTATATCTAACAGTAACCTAACCTATTATTGCAGTCACGGCATTACTGGCGCGAGACCGTCGTTTGTAAATTAATTGAACTTCGGCATAAAAATTAAACAATTCTGTGTTTATTTTTTTTACAAGTCTTACACTACACCCATTCTTTCACCATATTACAAGCCAGTTCTTCATCAACTATATAGTATATTATTTCAAATTTTTTTTTAAAAATATAGAACACTATTGCAATGCAGTCTTTCATTATTATTTACCTCAAAACTGGGGGAATACCAATTACTTACCTCAGGAAGCCCAACAAAAATTTATATAAATTCAAGGTTATGAAGAACAACTCATTTCAATAATTGCTGATACCTAAATAATATCCATAATGAAAGTTATAAATAGATTTGCGAGCAATTACGACTATAATCGAAAACTCTCATAACAATAGTTTGATCTCATTAGTATAGCGATTCCTCTATGTTTGTTGTATTTGTTTTGTATAGCATGTATTCAAACCATTTCTGTTTTATAATAGTGTGTGACATGGAAGTTCTGAATTTTTCCACGGCGGCACATTGCAGGTGCATATTTCTAAAAAATACTAATACTTAATCTATTCAATAAATAAAGTCAATTGTAGTGTGCAATTTTGATGAAAATTCATAAAAATTATTCACACATTTGGGAAAGTTACTGGTTTTGTTTAAATCGCTCTATCAGCAAAAAAAATTTTTTTTAGTTAAAAAAACCTAAATTACTTTCCCACGTAGACAATTATTTAATAAGTAACTTTTACTAAAACCGTTTTTAATGTGGGTGCCTAATAGGAAAGAAATTTGGATCTTTAAAAATTTCAAGATGGCCGCTACTGTGATGAGCTCTTAAGAGAGAATGGAGGCCAGTTTGAACAATATCTCTGAATTGTCAGTAAATAAAACTATTATAGTATTCCCACACGTGTTCTAGTGTTTTATATATATTATGTGTGAGGGTGTGTGTAGGTGAGGACGTGTGTGAGTGTGTGCACATGCGTGCGTGCATGAGCGGACGCGTGCTTGTATGTGTGTGTGTGTGTGAGAAAGAGAGAGAGAGTATGAGGTGTGTGAGTGTGTGTGTGTGTGTGTGTATTTATGTATCCATATATAGATTATAGACTATTGATATGTGGATAAGGAAATATAATTTTCAATTTAAGATGCAGTTATATTAATTTTTGTAATATATATATATATATATATATATATATATATATATAGCAATACATTTACAACACCTAAGAATACAGAGACACAACTTATATACAAGAAGTTACCTTATATTGAAAAGTTAACTCCTCTGCTTGCTAGAATATTAAAACATCAAAATCTAATGATAAGTAGTAATTATACTAAACCACTTAAAAATCTTTTTACTAGATTGAAAGATAAAACTGATATTCCATTATGTAACAATGTAGTCTACAAAATTCAATGTAATTGCCAGTTAAATTATATTGGGCAATCGAATCAGTGGATCCGCAATAGATTAACACAACATCGTAGTGACGGAAAATTAGGAAAAAACTCTTGCGCCTTAGCGAGACATGTATATACTACCAATCATACACCTATGTATGATCAAGTTAAAATATTGGAAACTGAATCCAACTATAGAAAACGCCTATTTTTAGAATCTTTCCATATTAAGAAAGAATCAAATTGTATGAATAACAAGCAGGATTTAGAGAATTTAAGTACATTGTATTCACGTCTCTATCAGTTTTAGAAGTGATTGTGTTAACATGGTATTGATGTGTTACACTTAAATAGTAATTTATATACTCTCATATGTATAGTGTACTCGTTGCATTTGTTGGAACGCACTTGTTTACAAACTTTAGTTACGTTCAGGTGCGCATGTACCATTAACAATACATTACCTGCATAATCAATATCCGCATTCTTTCTGGTCATCGATCTAGATTTAACAACATGTAAGTTATTTAAACAATCTTTATATACTGTACAATGCAATTCAGAAGATATTTAATTCATTTCACCTATGAGTGAGTTTTAACTGTTGTTTTTTAATTGATTGACTAACAAAACATTTTTAGACTTATGATTAAGACACAAAATGGTTGCCGAAACGTCAAGTAATATAACAATTTTACTATATTAATTATTTATTCTTTGACCTACAATATCCTGATAACTGAAATTATACTCTTTTCCAACTAGTATATATATATATATATATATATATATATATATATATATATATATATATATATAGAAAAGATTTTGTTTTTGGTTCTTGGGATAAAGTCGCTCATAAAATTAAACACAAAACATTAAGTGTGTATCATTTGTATTAAATCGTACGTTTCGGTGATAATTTACACCTTAATCATCGATCTACATGAAAAAGTATATAAATAGGTAATTCATATAACAGGTAATATATGTTTAACTTACTTATTACTTGATAAAATTATTTTATGTATTCACCCATAATAAAAGTAACAGAAGGAAGCTTGTCATATTACTGATTAAGAATTAAAATTAATTTTAAATTTTGAATGAAATGTCAGTTCACTTATTTGACAAAAATGTAGAATCAAGGATGACATCAATCAACAAATTATGACACTATTTGCTTATATTTTTTATTTAAATAGTAGTATGTGGTTTATTTGTAAAAAAAAATTTTTTTTTTTTGTATGGTGGGTTGCATAAAAATAGTTAGATTTTAAAATCATATATTTTTACAGGTGTAGTAAACAGGTTGACTTTTGACTTAAATTAAATAGAATTCTGTGTGTAAGCAATATCATTATAGTTAGTATATTTTTTTGGATTAAAAGTGTATAGGTATGAGTAAACTGTATGTAAATTATTGATGTCTTCTTTATGATTGATGGAATTTTGTTCTTGGTTTATATGAAATGATTCTAAGAAAAGTCTTTTTTTGTAATTGCTTTCTATATCTAAAATTTTTACATTATCATAATTGACTTTGTGTTTTGTATTGTATAAATGTATAGAAAGAGCACAAGAAGTTTTTCCTAATTTTGCATCACTTTTGTGTTGTGTCATGCGATTTCGGAGCCACTGTTTGGTTTGGCCTACGTAGGAAGCTTTGCATTCACATTGAATTTTATACACTAAATTGCTACATAAAGCTTTATTTGTTTTTCTTTTAGTTTAGTAAAAAGTTTCCAATGGACTTAGTATTTGAATTTATTATAGTTACAAAAGGTTGTTTTAGTAATTTTTTATTAGTGGTGAAAGATTAGTAATATATAAAAGTTTTTGTAAATGATATCAGTATGTTTATTTTGAGGTGGAAATATGATTGTGTTAGTATGTAGTAGTTTTGATAAAAGTGGTTTAGGGTAACCGTTGTTGATTAAGATTGATATTAGTTCTTTTAGATTTTTTTCTTTAAATTTGGATTCACAGATAGAGACCATACGATGTTTCAGTCCTAATATGGTGTTAATTTTTTGTTTCATGCTATGATTAGAATGGTAATTTAAATATCTTTCTGAATTTGTAGATTTTTTGTAAATATCAAAATTGATCTTGTTGTCATTATTGCGGATAACTAGTGTATCAAGAAATGGTATTGATTGGTGAGATTCTAGTTCGTAAGTGAATTTCAAATGTTCGTTAAAATTGTTAAAATGTTGAATGGTGGTTAGTAAAAAATGTTCAGGAAGTGAGCAGAGAATGTCATCAACGTATTTGACTAGAAATACCATTTTGAAAGGTAAGTTAGGTAAAACACTTTCTACAAGTTTGTCCATTACTATTTGTGCAATAATAGGGATAATGGTGAACCCATAGGAGTACCAAAAATCTGTAAGTAAAATTTTGAATTAAAACTAAAATATGTGTTGTTGAAGATAAGGTTTATTGAAGTGATAAATAATTGTAATGATATATGGCAATGTGGTTCTATGGAATCCCATTTTTCTGTAATAATTTGAATGACTAAGTTGACTGGTATGTTTGTAAATAAAGAGTTAACGTCGAGAGAAACGAGAATGTGATCTTGAGGTAGTTGAAAGTTACGGTATTGGTTTACGAATTGGAAGGAATCTACTATGTATATATATATATATATATATATATATATATATATATATATATATATATATATATATTTATGATATTGCATTCTTCTAACTTTCAACCTTTGTTGTTTAGAAATGTGATGTGGTACAATAATAAACTCTTGTTTTGTGTTTACCCTTTGTTTTACGGCCAAATATTTATTACCAATATAATAAATTATTTTATTATACCAGAAACATGGAATAAATCGGCCATTTCAAAAGATAATTATATTAAACCATATATTTTTGAAAAGCTGTCAAAAAGAGCTTTTAAATAAAGCGGCAACCAATTGTGGTTTCCATTTAAAAAAAATGCAAATTTATATTATAACCTCAAAAGTGTTATAAATATTAAATATTTGCGTACGTCACTGTATTCTACGTAAAAAACTGTATAAAAGACTTCTACAGTATTTTTGAATGTTTTTGCAAACAAACGAGTAATACGAATTAATAGAATTGTTAAAAATATCAATTTTTGGTTATAACTCGAAAACAAAAGAAGATCGCTTATTTGTGATTTCACCATTGAATTGATCCCAAAAAGTTGGCTCATGACTGCGCACACAGTTTGATTGTATCTTTAATAACCACTAAGTTACCCATTTAATACATCCAATTTGGGACACACTGTACTTACAGATACAGGAGCTGAAGTATCGCTGGTTTCTGAACATTTTACTAAAGATAATATTCAACAAATAAGAAATTTATACCCGTATAGAAATGTAACTTAGCACTGAACAACAGGAAATTCGCAAGTATAGATAGTATTGTGATTTTGAAATGTGAGTTAGGGAATATGAAGTTTGAACATGAATTTATGATTGTACTGGTATAAGGATGGATGCTACTTTTGGAATGGATTTCATAGATGTGTTTGAAGTTTCGAATAGACGCAGGGAATAAGATGGTTATGTGTGAGAAGAAGTATGTTAAATAGGATGATGAAATAAATATTGAAGTTGAGGATGACCCCACATGTGATTTTTCCAATGCTCAACCAGAAGGTACTACATTGGCCAGGAAGCGAGTTTCTTTTTACCTGGAAAATGTGGAATTTTGCAGAACCCTTGCTGTTTCAAGCGTGACAACACACACACACACACACACACACGGGACCTCCATTTTACCTCTCATCCGAACAAGAGTGTATTTTTGTGAAAATGCTCGCTTAACAGTTTTCAAGCGGATGGTGTCGGGATTCGAACCCGGGACTTTGAAGATGACCGCATTAATTTGAATCTGTTAATGGTAGTAAATTAGGTAGAAGTGAAGACAATTGTTGAAGGTTCATGGAAAATAAAAGATAAAGTAGCGTCAATATTAAATAAATATTTCGAATTAGTGGATAGAAAGTGTAGAATTCTTACAAGTTAGAATACTAGGAGGAAACTTTTAAAGCAAAAGTTTATCCGATTTCAAAAGCAGATAAAATTGAGAAAAATATGAATGAGTGAGAGAAAAATTTAAATGAGGGTATCATTGAAAATTAAATACGTATTTTGTGAATCATTTAGTTGTTGTAGACAAAAGTAAAGGTAATCTGGAATTATGTTTGAATGTTAGAAAAATAGACCAGCTTAATAATAAACAATATAATGGTCCGACGTCAAGAGATATTATTCTGGCGAGATAGGGTAATAAGAAAGATTTTCCAAAAATAGAGTTTGAGAATTCATTTTTATCGAGGAGATATACCGGATTTTTGGTAGATGGGTGTATTTGCCAGTTTAAAGATGTTTCTTTTGGTTTGTCTATAAGCACTGTAGCAGTAGTTGAAGTTATGCAGTGTAGTTTGGTACCATCTAAAAAAGTTTATATTCAATAGTCTTTGAGATTTTTATATTTTGTGATAATATTCAGCCACATTTTATGAATTTAGAGCATGTAGATATAATTTTGAGATTATAAAAGATGTATGATGAGAATTTGTATTAGTATGAGAAAATATAGAAGTTGTTTGAAAAGATAATAAAAGCTTTCCAGTAATAAAGGTTGAAATTGGGCCAAGACTGATTTTAAATTCTTGGAGTATGTGAAAGAAGTGGATATTGAATTATTTAGGAGGAAGGACACCATAAGCAGAGAGTTATGCGTGTGCATTAAATAGATCTAGTATAAATAGTTGCATATAGTAGGAAATTAGAAATAAAAATAAGAAACTATTCATCAATGCAAAAACTATAACGCTCAACCTGAACATAGTGAGATAAGTTTCAAAGTTTATATTTTGACTAGAAGCGGTTTGTAGTCCCTACGGGACTACTTTGAACGCCTGCACTCGCTTTGTGGCCCACTCTCTTTACACCCCACCATCATTACGCCCCACCATATTTGCGCATCGCCCTCTCTACGCCCCGCCCCCTTTACGCCCCGCCATCTCTACACCCCGCCCTCTCTATGCCCCGTCCTCTCTACGCTCCACCCTCTCTACGCTCCGCCCCCTCTACACACCGCCCTATCTACGCCCCACTCTATCTACGCCCCACTCTATCTACGCCCCACTCTATTATGTACGCCCGCTCTCTGTACGCCCGCTCTCTGTACGCCCCGCCCTCTCTACGTCCCGCCCTCTCTACACCCCACCCTAGTAGACTTTGCCGAAATCACTTCTGGGAGTTAACCGGATCAAGATCACCTCGCTCAAGTAGACTTTGCCTGAATCACACCGGGAGTCGATCGAATCAAGATCATTTTGCTCAGTAGACTTTGTCGAAATCACCTCATGGAGTTGATCGGATCAAGATCACTTTGCCCTAGCAGACTTTGTTGAAATCACTTCAGGGAGACGATAGGATAAAGATGTCCTAGCAGACTTTGTCGAAATCACTTCGTGGAACAATCGGATCAAGACCACTTTGCTCTAGTATACTTTGTCAAAATCACTTTGGGGAGTCGATCGGACCAGATCATTTCGCTGTAGTAGACTTGTTGGAATCACTTTATGAGTAGATCAGATCAAGATCACTTCGCTTTAGTAGACTTTGTCGAAATCACTTCAGGGAATTGACCGGATCAAGAGCGCTTCGCCCTAGTAGACTCTATCGAAATCACTTTGGGGAGTCGACCGGACCAAGACCACTTTGCCCTAGTAGACTTTGTCGAAATCACCCCGTGGAGCCGATCGAATTAAGATCACTTCGTTCTAGTAAACTTTGTTGAAATCACTTTGTGGAGCCGATCGGATCGAGACCACTCCGTTCTAGTAGTCTTTGTCGAAATCACTTCAGGGAGTCGATCGGATCAAGACCACTTCGCCCTAGTAGTCTTTGTCGAAATCACTTAGGAGAGTCAATCGGATCAAGATCACTTCGCCTTAGCAGTCTTTGTCGAAATCACTGCGGCGAGCCGATCGGATCAAGATCACTTTGCCTTAGTAGTCTTTGTCGAAATCACTTCGGGGAGTCGATCGGATCAAGACCACTTCGCCCTAGTGGAATTTGTCGAAATCATTTCCGAGGGTTGATCGGATCAAGACTACTTCGTCATAGTGACCTTGTCGAAATCACTTCGGAGAGCCGATTGGATCAAGACCACTTTACCCTAGTAGCCTTAGTCAAAACCACTTCGTAGAGCCGATCGGATCAAAACCACTTCGCCCTAGTGACCTTATCGAAATCACTTGTGGGGAGTTGATCGGATCAAGACCAATTCGCCATAGTAATCTTTGGCAAAATCACTTCGGGGAGACGATCGGATCAGAATCGCTGCGCCCTAGCAAACTTTGTCGAAATCAGTTGGAGGAGTCGATCGGATAAAGACAACTTTGCCCTAGTAGACTTTGTCGAAATCCCCCCCGGAGTCGATCGGATCAAGATCACTTCGTCCTAGTGGATTTGTTAAAATCACTTCGGGGAGTCGATCGGATCAAGAACACCTCGCCCTAGTAACCTTGTCGAAATAATTTCGCAGAATCAATCGGATCAAGATCACTTCGCCCTAGTGATCTTGCCGCAAGCACTTTGGGGGGGAGTCGATTGGATCAAGATCACTTCGTCATAGAAGACTTTGTCAAAATCACTTAGTGGGAGTCGATCGGATCAAGATCGCTTTGCCATAGTATACTGTCGAAACCACTTCGGGAAGTCGATCAAATTAAGACCACTTTGCAGTAGTAGACTGTCGAAATTACTGCGGGAGTCGATAGGATCAAGATTACCTTGCCCTAGTAGACTGTCGAAGTCACTTCGAGGAGTTGATCGGGGTCAAGATCACTTCGCCTTAGTAGTCTTTGTCGAAATCACTTCGGGGAGTCGATCGGGTCAAATAAAAATGCATACATGCAAACCAGTCAAAATTAAGCAATATTTATTGATTGTTGCCAATTTTACATATGAACCACATGTGTAATAACGTGTTTGCAAATAGCAACTTATGTTAAAGAGAACTTTCACCTGAAGTCTATGCAATCAATTTTGCCATTAGTGATTTAGGCAAGAAGAGTTTTTCTATGCCGCAATATGCGTTTAACATTTCTCAATTTAAATCCAAAAATGAGTGTAATACGTATACGTAAGCGGAATTGAATTTAGGTTTTACGCTCGGAAGCTTTGTGTTTCAGCACATATTTGGTGTTTTTTAGGACTGTGAGTTAATGTAGGCACCCGCTTGGTTCTACCTTCTCTGTACATCATGCTGCCGCATTATTACGTATTAGGTGTGCTCGCAAGACAAAGTTGACAATTGCTGTTAATGTAAATAAGGAATAATTAACTTATTGTAGACAGTTGTATAACGTTTGTAAATTTTGTTGGAGTTTATTTTCCTTTGGACGTTAATAAAATTTCAATATAAAAAAAAAAGTATTTGTATTTGCGATTATGAATACTTAAGTTGAAAATACGTATGAATTTTTTCATTTGTTTTTATTCTTAACTTGTGATGTTTGTTAAAAGAAAAGTGTCATAAGTGGACCTTAAATAAACAAATAGCAAAGAAATGCAGGACGTTTCCTACGTCTGTATTTAAAATAAATGAAATATAGAAGAAATTAAAAACCAAAACGCTCGAAATGTTAAAGTTTTCAATTACTGTTAATGTAAATGAGGAATACATAACTTATTGTAGACCATTTTATAGGGGTTATAAATTGTGTTTGGCTATTTTACGCATATTAGACGCTTGTTACTGTTTAAAAAAATCAACAAAAAATAAAGAAAACAAATTAATATAATTGGGCATTGAACTACCGAGGTTGCGTATGGTAGACGGAGGAAAGGACAGAAAATCTATTTTTAACTTTTTCATACAATTTTGCTGAATACTAACAATAATAACAATTGATTTCCTTAATAGTACCTACGATGCGACGTTTAACTATAAGTAATTTAAATGGCAATATTCGGTATCTATACTAAAATATTTACCTAACTGTTTAAAATAATTAACGATTTCTTCTATTTTATTTGTATTTTATACCATTGTTGTGTGTTGTACAATAGGAAAAGCAGCGGAAAAACAGTGAAAGCATAGAAAACAGTGAATGTAGAAAAAACAGTGAAAACAGCGAAATCAGAGAAAACAGAGAAAACAGAGGAAACAGAGAAAACAGAGGAAACAGAGAAAACAGAGAAAACAGTGAAAAACAGTGAAAAACAGTGAAAAACTGTGAAAAGCAGTGAAAAGCAGTGAAAAGCAGTGAAAACAGTGAAAAGCAGTGAAAAGCAGTGCAAAACAGTGAAAAACAGTGAAAGCAGAGAAAACAGCGAAAGACAGTGAAAGACAGAGGAAAACAGAGAAAAACAGAGGAAAACCGAGGAAAACAGAGAAAACCAGAGAAAAACAGAGAAAAACAAAGAAAACAGAGAGAAAGAGAAAAAAACAGAGAAAAACAGTAGTCAGTTAGTTAATCAGTTACTTAGTCAGTTAGTTAGTTAGTCAGTTAGGCAGTCAGTTAGTCAGTTAGTCAGTTAGTCAGTTAGTCAGTTAGTCAGTTAGACAGTTAGACAGTTAGTCAGTCAGTCAGTTAGTCAGTTAGTCAGTTAGTCAGTTAGTCAGTTAGTCAGTTAGTCAGTTAGTCAGTTAGTCAGTTGTCAGTCAGTTAGTCAGTTAGTCAGTTAGTCAGTTGCAGTCAATCCCAGTGTCAGTTAGTCAGTTCAGTCAGTTAGTCAGTTGAGATCCAGTCAGTCAGTTAGTCAGTTGAATCCACGTCAAGTCAGCAATCAGTTCGTCAATCAATCCCAGATTAGAATCAGTTCAGCCAATTCTAGCCAGTAGAGTTAGTTTCAGTCAGTAGATCCAATTGCAGTCTGTAGAATCAATTGGAGTCTGTAGAATCATTTGCAGTCAGTAGAATCAATTGCATTCAGTAAAATCAATTGCAGTCAGTAGAATCAATTCCAATGGGTTGAGTCAATTCCAATGGGTAGAGTCAAATCCAATCAATATAGGCAATTCAAAACAATTTAAAACAATTTAAAATAGTCGCGAATGCAGCAGAAGAATTAAAAAAAATGCGACACAAAATTTAATTGTGTAGAAATTGTAATAAAGTCATGTTAGTAGAATCAGGGCAGTCATGCTCCATGTAGTGTAAAAAAACTAATTCCGCAAGCAATGTTTCTAAACGAAACAAAGTTTAAAAGTATTACACAAACACACGATACGAAGATTTTCCCTTTAGCAATGTGAAGAGTATATTCCTGTTTACAGTAAGTGTGCAATTAGTAATGTTGATATAAAAACGCTAAATATATTAACCTTTCTAATTCAGTACGACCCGAAGCTGCCATGTATGTTAGATTGTGTTATTGGCGGGTAACCTATACGATTTGTTCAATTCGATAGTCCGGCTAGGCTGACGTTTGGTATATTAGTAGCAAATGGCCGTTAATGAACTTACATTGTTTAAAAATATTATAATACATAGAGCCAATCAAAATTGAACAATATTTAATAATTGTTAATGTAGTCAGTTTTACATAGGAGCATTATTTTAATTATGTGTTCGTTAATAGAACCTTTTTTAGAACACAACCTCTGGCTATAGTAAATGCAACTAATTGTATCGTTATAGATGTAATAGAAAAGTGCGCCCTCTGTACCGTAGTATGTGTTTAACAGTTCTCCAATTAATTTTAGAAGTGTTCGTAAACGTTAGTGAATGTAGGTTTTAGGGTTAAAAAAATTAGTTTGATATGCTCGTTAAGACAAATTGTAAATAATGGATCGTAATCAATTCTACATTGTACAAAAATATAATACATCGCGCAAACCGGACCCAAGATATGGTTTCAGCCGAACTGATAATGTCCACGTACGTTTTAGATATTTTACAATGTTTCGTGAAAAATTTTTTAAAATTAATAACAGTAATGGGTGATGTTGAATTTGCTGAAGAATTATGATATAACTCGGTTAAATAAATAACGATAAAGCCACGTTAATGTTATGGACTATGTTGATTCGTTAAAAGTGGGTATAATATAAATTAGATATTAAAATACATCAGCTTTCTGTATATAGCAAATGTTCTATGGTAAATAAGGAAAATGATGGAATTCTATTATTGGAAAATAGTCTGTGTATGTGTGTAAGATTGAGCTGTTGTAATGACGTCACCCGAATTAATTATACAAATTTCAATAAAAGTTTTAAGAAAATACCATAGTACCAGTTTGCAAATAGTTAACAATTCAGGTTCCAGGATACGGATAGCGTATATTCATATATATTAGGAATTTTTTAAAAGCGTAATAAGAATTCTGAAAACCAACTCGATCGCCCTTCTCTCTCGCACTTGTATGCGTTCCGTGGTTGTAGTTGAAAATGTTTATACCATATTACACAATGCATAAGCCAAAACGTCACAACAATTTGGAGAAATCCAGAATTGGGATAGTGTTATAAGTAGTTTTAGCATGTAATTTGGTTCTTAAAATACATATTGTAAAATTTAATAAATGCTGACGGTTTGTAATTTTGAAAAGTAATTGGATGATACATCTTCGCACTAACGGCAACCGACATGTTGTTGCTGTCGGTGAATGCGCTTCGTGATTTTAGTATCAAATGTTCGTACGGTATGTAATGCATAAGCTAATTTGTTCCAATAAGTTTGACAATTCCAGGAAACTAAGGTTACAGTTTTAGAGTAAATTTAACTTAGAATTTATAAATTATAGACATTGTAGACCGTTGTAAAGCGTATGAAAAATGATATGATTCTTTTTATGCATACTAATAAATAAAATAAATGCCGATGGTTGTTTATAAAGTTGATGAAAAAAATAAAAAAAGTAAATTGAACTGGGAATTGAACAATTAAACTTACGATTGGTAGCCAGCTATGCTAGCATCGCGCTATGGAGGTGCCACCTTTTTGGTAATCGGTGTGTAGTATACTTGCATTTGTTGCGTCCACAAACGGAATACACCGATTTGTGTGCTAATCACGGTCTATTGAAAATGCTCGGATATCATCGTGAAGAAACGCCAAAATGAAAAATTAATTATTTGTGAAATAAATAGCCGACGTATATAAAAAAAAGCGATGTTTTCATATAATTTAAATCAATTAACGGTACTTCCAAATCATATTAGATGAATTGTAATGGAAAATTATACAAATTTGAAAGGAAGTGTGTTACCATAGATTTTGAAGGTACACGCTCGTACTTTCCCGGTGATGATCGGTACCTGATTTTGACGTTTCTCGAATAAATTATAAAATTTTTAATAATTGTTTTAATAAAAAACTGTAGTGCCAGCTCGCAAACTGTTAATGATTCAGGTTATAGGACACGGGGAGCGTCGTTTGGTATAATTTAGATAATTTAGTGCGGCCTAGTACGAATTTTGGAAACCAACTCGTTGTGTGTTCTCTCTCGAACTACCGAAATTGTATCTATTGCCCACCTCTTTGCACGGCTCGTTCGGCTTTTGAGATCGGGTATTTCTCGAGGATCCAAGCTTTTTTAAAACGTAAGGCGATGACGTCGCTGCAGATTAATCTTTTTCCGGAAAACCCTTATTTCTCCCTTAATAATCGGTTTTTCGGGATAAAAAGCGGCCTACGCAACGTACGCAAAAATCCCCAACCGAACCCACACTCACCCTCTTCCGAACCAAACGTCTCCTCGGAGGAGATACGCGAAAAGCGATCGATTCGCACCTCTCAACTTTAACACAAAGTCACGCTATCAAGATTTATAGTTATTAGACTAGAAGCGGTTTGTAGTCCCTACGGGACTACTTTGAGCGCCCCGCCCTCTTTGCACCCCGCCTTGTTGCGCCCCGCCCTCTTTGCGCCTCGCCCTTTTGCGCCCCGCCCCCTTTACGCCCCGTCCTCTTTACGCTCCGCCCTCTTTGCGCCCCGCCCTCTTTGCGGCCCCGCCCTCTTTGCGTCCTGCCCTCTTTGCGCCCCGCCCTCTTTGCACCCCGCTCTCTTTACACCCCGCCCTTTGAGCCCGCTCTCTTTGCGCCCCGCCCTTTTCTCGTACCGTCCTTTTCTCGTACCGCCCTCTTTGCGTGCCACCCTTTTTGCACCACGTCCGCTTTGTGCCCCGCCATCTTAGAGCCCAGCCCTCTTAGCGCCTCGCTTTCAAAACGCCCCGCCTTTTTTGCTGGAAAGCATCAGGAACCATCATAAACCACCGAGAATCATCGGAAACGTTCGGGAAACGTCGGAACCCACCGTGACCCACCGTGACCCACCGGACTCCACGGGGCCGCACGGCGCCCCACAGGACCCCACGGGTACCCACCGGGACCCACATGGAACCACATGAAAGCTCTTGGAAAAAATCAAGATCACTTTGCCCTGGTACACTTTGCCCTGGTACACTTTGTCAAAATCAGTCGGGGGAGTCAATCCGATAAAGATCATTTCGCCCTAGTAGGCTTTGTCGAAAACACTTACCGCCAGTCGATCGGATCAAGACCACTTCGCCCAAGTAGACGTTGCCGAAATCATTTAGAAGTGTCGATCGGATTTAGACCATTTCGGCAAAGCAGACTGCCGAAATCACTTCGAAGTGTCGATCGGATCTAGACCATTTCGCCAAAGTAGACTGCCGAAATCACTTCGAAGTGTCGATCGGATTATGGTCACTTAGCCCAAATAGACTTTGCCGGAATCACCTCTGTGAGACGATCGGATCAAAATCACTTCGCCCGATTAGACTTTGTCAAAATCACTTCTAGTAGTCGATTGGATCAAGATCACTTCGTCCGAGTAGACTTTGTCGAAATCACCTCTGTAAGTCAATCGGATCAAGATCACTTCTCCCTAGTAAACTTAGTGAAAATGACTTTGAGGAGTGGTCCGGAGCAAGACCACTTCGCCCGAGCAGACTTTGTCTCGTTGTAGTAGATTTTGCAGAAATCACTTTGGGGAAGCGATTGGATCGGGACCACTTTGCCTTAGCAAACTTTGTGGAAAGCACTTGTGCAGACGACCGGATAAAGATCACGTCGTTGCAGTGGAGTATGTTAAAACGACTCCTTGAGAGCTGATTGCATAAAGATCACTACGACCTAGTAGACTCCATTAAATAAGTTGAAAAAATTAAAAATCGCAGACCCGTGTATTATTCTGAAATGCTTAAGAAAAGTATATTTATCAGAGCAAGGAATTTTATCGTCAGTGCACGGTAGCCGTAACGTTATAGCAACGCTATTGACATCGTTGTATACATTAATATAGTGTGCATGTACGTTAGATGTTGTCAGTTTGAAATGCAAATAACTAAAAAGAACACCATTTTCAACTTTATTGTTAATTATTTTAACGTATTGCGTATTATAATGAGAAAAGCAATAAGTACAGTGATACAAAAACACAATAGCTGAATATGTATATTCCGTAAAAGGTTTTAAGAACGATTTCAAACGATTTGAAACGATTAAAAACGATTTAAAACGATTTAAAACGATTTAAAACGATTTAAAACGATTTAAAACGATTTAAAACGATTTAAAACGATTTAAAAAGATTAAAAACGATTTAAAACGATTTAAAACGATTTAAAACGATTTAAAACGATTTAAAACGATTTAAAACGATTTAAAACGATTTAAAACGATCTAAATCAATGGAAACCAATGGAAATCAATGAAAAGCATGGAAATAAATGGAAATCAATGGAAATCAATGGAAATCAATGGAAATCAATGGAAAATAACAAAAAATAATGGTAAAAGTAGCGGAAAAAACATGAAAACAGTGAAAGCAGAGAAAATAGTGAAAGCAGAGAAAACAGTAAAAACAGTGAAAACAGAGAAAACAGAGGAAACAGAGGAAACAGAGAAAACAGAGAAAATAGAGAAAACAGAGAAAACAGGAAAACAGCGAAAAACAGTGAAAAACAGTGAAAACCGGTGAAAAACAGTGTAAACCGGTGAAAAACAGTGAAAAACAGTGAAAAATAGTGGAAAAACAGTGAAAACAGAGAAAGACAGAGGAAAACAGAGAAAAACAAAGGAAAACAGAGAAAACAGAGAAAAACAGAAAAACAGTAGTCAGTTAGTTAATCAGTTACTTAGTCAGTCAGTCAGTCAGTCAGTCAGCTAGTCAGTTAATCAGCTAGTCAGTCAGTCAGCTAGTCAGTCAGTCAGCTAGTCAGTCAGTCAGCAAGTCAGTCAGTCAGCTAGTCAGTCAGTCAAGCTAGTCAGCCAGTCAGCTAGTCAGCCAGTCAGCTAGTCAGCCAGTCAGCTAGCCAGTCAGTCTGCCAGCTAGTCAGCCAGTCAGCCAGCTAGTCAGTCAGCCAACCAGCTAGTCAGTCAGCCAGCTAGTCAGTCAGCCAGCTAGTTAGCCAGTCTGTCAGTCAGTCAGTCAGTCAGTCATTCAGTCAGTCAGTCAGTCAGTCAGTCAGTCAGTCAGTCAGTCAGTCAGTCAGTCAGTCAGTCAGTCAGTCAGTCAGTCAGTCAGCCAGTCAGTCAGTCCAGCCAGCCAGCCAGCCAGCCAGCCAGCCAGCCAGCCAGCCAGCCAGCCAGCCAGCCAGCCAGCCAGTCAGCCAGCCAGCCAGCCAGTCAGCCAACCAGTCAGCCAGTCAGCCAGCCAGCCAGTCAGTCAGTTAGTTAGTCAGTTAGTTAGTAGTCAAGTAGTTAGTTAGCCATGCAGTTAGTTAGTAAGTTAGTAAGTAATTCAGTTAGTTAGTTAGTTAGTCAGTTAGTTAGGTAGTTAGGTTAGTTAGTTAGTTAGTAGTTAGTTAGTCAGTTAGTTAGTTAGTTAGTTAGTTAGTGAGTTAGTCAGTTAGTCAGTTAGTCAGTTAGTCAGTTAGTCAGTTAGTCAGTTAGTCAGTTAGTCAGTTAGTCAGTTAGTCAGTTAGTCAGTTAGTCAGTTAGTCAGTTAGTCAGTTAGTCAGTTAGTCAGTTAGTCAGTCAGCCAGTCAATCCCAGCCAATTCCAGTCAATCCCAATAAATCGCAGTCAATTCTAGCCAGTAGAGTTAGTTTCAGTCAGTAGAATCAATTGCAGTCAGTAGAATCAATTGCAGTCAGTAGAATAAATCGCAGCCAGTAGAATAAATCGTAGTCAGTAGAATCAATTGCAGTCAGTAGAAACAATTCCAATGGGTAGAGTCTATTTCAATGGGTAGAGTTAATCCCAATGGGTAGAGTCAATTCCAATCAAAATAGGCAATTCAAAACAATTTAAAACAAATTAAAACAATTTAAAAAAATCGCGAATGCAGCAGAAGAATTAAACAAAATGCGACACAAAATTTAATTGTGTAGAAATTGTAATAAAGTCATGCTTTGGAACAGGCGCATGCGTCATGCAGTGTAAAAAAACAAAGGCCGCAAGCAATGTTTCTAAACGAAACAAAGTTTAAAAGTATCACACAAACACACGATATGAAGGTTTTTTCCTATAGCAAAGTGAAGAGCATATTCCTGTTTACAGTAAGTGTGAAATGAGTAATGTTGATATAAAAACGCTAAATATATTATCCTTTCTAATTCAGCACGACCCGAAGCTGCCATGTATTGTAGATCGCGTTATTGGCGGGTAACATATACGATTCGTTCAATTCAATAGTCCGGCTAGGCTGACGCTTGGTATATTAGTAGCTAAGGGCCGTTAATGAACTTACATTGTTTAAAAATATTATAATACATAGAGCCAATCAAAATTGAACAATATTTAATAATTGTTAATGTAGTCAGTTTTACATATGAGCATTGTTATAATTATGTGTTCGTTAATAGGACCTTTTTTTGAACACAACATCTGGGTATAGTAAATGCAAGTAATTGTACCGTTATAGATTTAATAGAAAAATGCGCCCTCTGAACCGTTTAACAGTTCTCCAATTAATTGTAGAAGTTAGTGTTTGTAAACGTTAGTGAATGTAGGTTTGAGGGTTAAAAAAATTAGTTTGTGGCACGTAATTGGTATTTTATAGGAAAATGTAGGTAATCTTGCCTGTCTCAGTTTGACCAAACTACACCATGCTGCCTTGCTTTTACAACGTTTTTGATATGCTCGTTAAGACAAATTGTAAATAATGGATCGTAAACAATTCTACATTGTTTAAAAATATAATACATCGCGCAAACTGGACCCAAGAAATGGTTTTAGCCGAACTGATAATTTCCACGTACGTTTTAGATATTTTACAATGTTTCGTGAACAATTTTTTAAAATTAATAACAGTAATGTATGATGTTTAATTTGCTGCAGAATTATGATATAACTCGGTTAAATAAATAACGATAAAGCCACGTAAATGTTATGGACTATGTTTATTCGTTTAAAGCGGGTATAATTTAAATTATATATTAAAACACATCAGCTTTCTATACATAGCAAATGTTCTATGGTAAATAAGGAAAATGATGGAATTCTATAATTGGAATATAGTCTGTAAATGTGTGTAAGATTGAGCTGTTATAATGACGTCACCCGAATGAATTATGCAAATTTCAATAAAAGTTTTAAGAAAATACCATAGTACCAGCTTGCAAACAGTTAACAATTCAGGTTTTAGGATACGGATAGGGTATATTCATATATATATATATATATATATATATATATATATATATATATAAGGAATTTATTAAAGGCGTAATGAGAATTGGAAACCAACTCGACCGCCCCTCTCTCTCGCACTTGTATGCGCTTCGTGTTTTTAGTTGAAAACGTTCATACCATATTACCTAATGCATAAGCCGATACGTCACAACAATTTGGAGAATTCCAGGATTGAAATAGTGCTATAAGTAGTTTTAGCATGTAATTTGGTTCTTAAAATACATATTGTAAAATTTAATAAAATAAATAAATGGTGACGGTTCGTGATTTTGAAAAGTAATTGGATCATACATCTTCTTCGCACTAACGGCAACCGACATGTTGTTGCCGTCGGTGAACGCGCTTCGTGATTTTAGTTTCAATTGTTCGTATGTTATGTATTGCATAAGCTAATTTGTTCCAATAACTTTGATAATTCCAGGAAACTAAGAGTACAGTTTTAGAGTAAATTTAACTTAGAAATTATAAATTATAGACACTATAGACCGTTGTAAAGCGTATGAAAAATGATATGATTCTTTTTATGCATACTAATAAATAAAATAAATGCCGATGGTTGTTTATAAAGTTGACGAAAAAATTAAAAAAAGTAAATTGAACTGGGAATTGAACCATTAAACTTACGATTGTTAGCCAGCCATGGTAGCATCGCGCTATGGAGGTACCACATTTTTGGAAATCGGTTTGTAGTATACTTGCATCTATTGCGTCCACATACGGAATACACCGATTTGTGTGCTAATCACGGTCTATTGAAAATGCTCGGATATCACCGTGAAGAAACGTCAAATTGAAAAATTAATTATTTGTGAAATAAATAACCGACGTACATAAAAAAGCGATGTTTTCCTATAATTTAAATCAATTAACAGTACTTCCAAATCATATTAGATGAATTGTAATGGAAAATTATACAAATTTGAAAGGAAGTGTGTTACCAAAGATTTTAAAGGTACACGCTCGTACTTTCCTGGTGATGATCGGTACCTGATTTTGACTTTTCTCGAATAAATAAACAATTTTTAATAATTGTTTTAATTAAAAACTGTAGTGCCATCTCGCAAACTGTTAATGATTCAGGTTTTAGGACACGGGGAGCGTCGTTTGGTATAATTTAGATAATTTAGTGCGGCCTAGTACGAATTTTGGAAACCAACTCGTTGTGTGTTCTCTCTCGAACCAACGCAATTGGATGTATTGGCAACCTCGTTGCACGGCTGGTTCGTCTTTTGAGATCGGGTTTTTCTCGAGAATCCAAGCTTTTTTAAAACGTAAGGCGATTACGTCGCTGCAGATTAATCTTTTCCCGAAAATCCTTATTTCTCCCTTATTAATCGGGTTTTCGGGATACAAACCGGCCTACGCAACGCACGCAAAAATTCCCAACCGAACCCACATCCTCCTTCATCCGAACCAATTTCCCCCTCGGAGGAGATACGCGAAAAGCGATCTATTCGCACCTCTCAAATTTAACACAAAGTCACGCTATCAAGATTTATAGTTATTAGAAGAGGGCCCGAAATACCTATACAGGGTACAAACATGTAATATTGGAAAATGTGAATTTTTCCCGTTCTGTTCGGAAAAAAACATAAAAAAAACCCAAGAAAGCAGAAAAACGCAGAATAAGGCTTCAAAACGTAGAATAAGGCTTCAAAACATAGAAAAATGCTTTAAAACATAAAAAATGCTCCAAAACGTAGGGAAATGCTTTATAACATAGAAAAATGCTTTAAAACATAAAAATGCTCCAAAACCCAGCGAAATGCTTTAAAACACAGAAAAAAGCCTCAAAACATAAAAATGCTTTAAAACAGAAAAATGCTTTAAAACAGAAAAATGCTTTAAAACAGAAAAATGCTTTAAAACAGAAAAATGCTTTAAAGCAGAAATATGCTTTAAAGCAGAAATATGCTTTAAAGCAGAAAAATGCTTCAAAACATAAAAATGCTTTAAAACAGAAAAATGCTTTTAAAACAGAATAATGCTTTAAAACAGAAAAATGCTTTAAAACAGAAAAAAGGTTTAAAACAGAACATGCTTTAAAACAGAACATGTTTTAAAACAGAACTTGCTTTAAAACAGAACATGCTTTAAAACAGAACATGCTTAAACAGAACATGCTTTAAAAAAAGTGCTTTAAAATAGAAAATGCTTTAAAACAGAAAATGCTTTAAAACAGAAAATGCTTTAAAACAGAAAATGCTTTAAAACAGAAAATGCTTTAAAACAGAAAATGCTGTAAAACAGAAAATGCTATAAAACAGAAAATGCTGTAAAACAGAAAATGCTTGAAAACAGAACATGGTTCAAAACAGAACATGCTTTAAAACAGAACATGCTTTGAAACAGAACATGCTTTAAAACAGAATATGCTTTAAAACAGAATATGCTTTAAAGCAGAAATATGCTTTAAAGCAGAAAAATGCTTTAAAACAGAAAAATGCTTTAAAACAGAAAAATGCTTTAAAACAGAAAAATGCTTTAAAACAGAAAAATTCTTTAAACCAGAAAAAAGCTTTAAAACAGAAAAATGCTTTAAAACAGAAAAATGCTTTAAAACAGAAAAATGCTTTAAAACAGAAAAATGCTTTAAAACAGAACATGCTTTAAAACAAAACATGCTTTAAAACAGAACATGCTTTAAACAGAACATGCTTTAAAAAAGAAAGTGGTTTAAAACAGAGAACGCTCTAAAACAGAAAATGCTATAAAACAGAAGAATGCTGCAAGACCTAGAAAACGCTTTCAAACCTTAGCTGTTTCCCTAAAAACCCAGACTCTGTTCAAAAACCTAGTTTTTCGCTTAAAAACCTAGCTTTTCTCCAAAAACCTAGATTTTACTTTAAACACTCAGATTTTTCTTTAATAACCTAGATTTTTCTCCAAAAACCTAGAATTTTGTTTTAAAACCCTAGTTTTTTCCTTTTAAACCCTAGATTTTTCCTCCAAAATCTAAAATGTTCTTTCAACAACCTAGAATTGCTTATCAAAATCCTAGAATGCTTTTTTAAAAACCTAGGCTTCTTTTAAAACCCTAGTGTTTCCTTTAAAAACCCAAATTTTTTCTTTAAAAAACCTTAATTTTTCTTTAAAAACCTAGATTTTCTTTAAAACCTAGAATTTTCTTTAAAAATCTAGAATTTTCTTTAAAAACTTAGAATTTTCTTTAAAAACTTAGAATTTTCTTTAAAAGCTTAAAATCTTCTTAAAAACCCTAGAACTTTTCTTTAGAAACTTAGAATTTTTCTTTAAAAACCTTAAAAATTTAGGATTTTCTTTAAAACCCAAAAATTCTACCTGGAAACCCTGGATTTTCCTTAAAATGCTAGGGTTTTCTTCAAAACCCTAGGGTTTTTCTTTAAAACGCAGGGTTTTCTTTAAACGTAGGGTTTTTTTAAAACGTAGGGTTTTCTCCAACAACGTAGGGTTTCCTTTATAATCGCAGGTTTTTCTCTAAAAATCTAGGCTTTTCTTTAAAAACGTAGGCTTTTATTAAAAAATCTAGGCTTTTCTTTAAAAACGCAGGTTTTTTAAAAACCCAGGTTATTCTTTAGAAATCGACAATTTTCTTTAAAAACCTATGACTTTCTTACAAAACTAAAAATTTTCTTACAAAACCTAAAATTTTCTTTAAAAACCTAATATTTTTTTAAAAAACCAAATATTTTCTTTAAAAACCAAATATTTTCTTTAGTAACCTAGAATTTGTCTGTAAGAACCTAGAATTTTATTTAAAAAACTTTGGTTTTTTTTTCAAAATCTAGGCTTTTTTAAAAACCCTAGAATATTCTTTAAAAACCTAAAATTTTCTTTAAAAACTTTGAATTTTTCTTCCAAAACCTATGTTTTTAAAACCCTAGAATTCTCTCTTACAAAATTTGGTTTTTTTCTTAAAAAACTTAGAATTTTCCTTCAAAAACTTAGGCTTTTCTTAAAAACGTAGAATCTTCCTGGAATACCTAGGCATTTCTTTAAAAACCTACAATTTTTTTAAAACCTAGATTTTTCTTTAAAAATTTAGAATTTTCTTTAAAAATCTAGAATTTTATTTAAAAAGCAAGAATTTTTAT